>CP136054.1:489974849-491453182 GCA_032464435.1 Aegilops umbellulata
GGCCTTGCTCGAGTTCCTGCTGTTCATGGTTGGTTGCCCATCCAACACTTCCTTTCTTCATGTGGTCAACACCTTACCATAGCTACCTAAATAAACTCTTGAAAGATCATTCATTTACATGGTCTGTTTTACTCTCTATTGTTCATTGATATTGCTGATTAATTCTGTGCTATCTGTTTCGCCCAAGGTCTTGGAACAACAAACGCAAGGGAAGATGCTCAATGGTAAAGAGGGGGCAGAGAGCTATCTGTGAGGCCTACAGCGGGCAGCGCCGCAGCGGCACCAGCAGGCGTTTGGGTAATGATAGCCAGTTCCTGTTTCTGTTTCCTCGCGCAAATCGATTGATTTGCTGGTTATTCTGACCTCAATTGAATCACATTTGATTGGCTGTTTTACTTGTGTGATCACAACAATTTCAAGTGTTCAACGTTGTCTGAGACTAATCGCCTGTCTCCTCTCTATTTGGTTCCGTTTTGCTTCGGTATTTGTGTGCAATGTCCTTTCTACTTGAAGGGATTTTGTTATCTTAATCTTATGTTAATGATGAAACTGAATGTTCTGTTTGAGCTCCAACTCTTTGAGCTTGATCTTTAGTTGAATTGGTGGTTCAGGTATATAGAGAACCCGTGATATCATACGCCAATCATTTCTGGAACCAAGTGTTGTGTTTATATTGGAAATTTTATCAGCTAGCCAGCCTATCATTTTTCTTCTTCGTAACCAACAAAACTTGGTACATTTTGGAGATTATCTTAGGCCAGCATTTCCTCGGGTCTCTTGGTAGCTTTGGTATTACGATGCAGCCACTTTTCGTCCTTAGTATACAATCTGTGTATTATGTGTTGTTCATTCAGAAGTAGCTTAGCATGGCTGATGTGATGAATTAACTATCCAACAGTTTTACGCAGCCGCAGGTGCTGGACAGGAGCAGCGGAGCGCGTTTGGCGGCATGCCGGATCTGCTCCTGGTCCGCGTGAGAAGGCTGACCAAGGTATAGCTCCTTCCCCACCTCCCCTGCTCCATGTTTGTGCTTGTGGCGAGGTCCTTGCTGGCGATTAGATTTTCCGTCGGTTGCATTGCTCCAGCTTAGCTCCAGGAAGGAGATGTGTCGTGCTGGCTGTTTGGTGGCATGCTAGTTGGTGGTTCTTGATGCTGTAGAAATTTGTCCTCTGATATTTTTAGTTTGTGTCTTATTGGGGTCAGCTTATAGCAGCAGCAGCAGCAGCATAGTTGCAACACACTTTAGTAAAGGTAGCTTGCTTGGTTTGTGGTGATGATGCATCGAGTATATATATGACTCTGTTGCTGCTGACCTCGAGATGAATAAGTACTTGGAACCAAGCATGATTGTGGATAAAGTATTTGTAAGCGTAATCCAAATGAGGTGGGGTTGCTCCTGTTTAGAAGCATGGTTTTTGTTCTTTATTCATGTATGTCCCTTGGACTTGGGAGCCATGTTCTTGCGTGTCATGAGTTTGGTTACCGTGGTAGAAAGATACTAGAGCGTGATGGATTTTTAACACCCCTGTTGGTTGTGGGTGGGTTGCAGCAAGGGCAAGCAAAAGGAGAATGTGAACAAGGTGATGATGTTGGACCAGGCCACCTACGACAAGCTGCTCAGTGAGGTAACACTTATTCTTGGTTGGCTTTGGCTGGTAAGACATTAACCATTAGCATTTCCTTGTAATGCAGTGAATGGGATGTGAATATCCGAAGAGACAGGTATGCACGCATCTTGGACACTTTGTGGCACACGTTACCATTGCTGAGAATGAAGCTATCGGAAGGGAGTGTTATGAATTTATGCTGCTGGTATGTGTGAAAGCAATTCACTTTGACTCGTCTATTGGGTTTCTGCTGCAAATTATGTACTCCCTCCGTTCCATATCAGCGACGAGTAATATGGAATGGAGGGAGTCCCTCCGTCCCATAATATAGGACGTTTTTTGACACTAGACTAGATTATGGGACGGAGGGAGGGAGTAGTTTGTTCGGAATTGATGTAAAAGCATTGTATGATTGATGGAAAGAAAAGAAAAAAAAAGTGAAAAATGTGTAGCAGCGGCTAGTTTGTTGACTTGCCTGTGCACTGAGAGAGACAGAATTGGTTTGGGTTTCTGGAGGTTTAGCTGCATGGAGCTGTCAGTGATTTTGCTATAAAATGCAGTGCAAAGTGTTGCTGTGCAGGTCATTTGCCTATCGGTAATTTGTAGAGATTAATTGAGGAATGTTGTCACATTGATTAATCTTGTTGTCTCTGCCCAGGGACAGGGAGGGGGCCAGGACGGCAACGAAATCTCGTATGCGCTGGAGATGGACGGAAGGTTGTATTTGATCTTGTGGAGGGAATACTGATGGGTGGAGCTTTGTCGGTGTCTTGTATTATTGCAGTATATATCCGAGCTTGTCCTTGTTTGGGTTGCTGTAGAATTAATTAATGTGATGTTGTTGTCCTTGTTTTGTATCCACACAGTTGCAAGGTCAAGGTCCTGCTTCTTTGAGGAGTAGTCCTAGTGTATATAATATAATAGGAGAGGTGCATTTCGGAATTGAGGAAAGATATGCTTGTTGCAGTTGGTGTTTCATATAACAGGCTAATGTAAATTTCGAAGTTTATTATCAGCAACACTTTTGCACTTGTTGAGAAAAATAATAAGTAAAATCAACCAGTATGTTTGTTTGGTTACCGCACCCAAAAAAGAAAACCCTGTCTTGATACGTGTGATTGATTGATTGATTGATTGGTATGCTGAGAAAATTCTTGGCTTAAATGTGAAAAATAATGACCGTGTGTTTGTGGAATCCTTCCGCTTGATTGTGATGGGCAAAATCCAGCGGCCCGGCCCGGCCCGGTCCCGGGGGTGCTCGAAAGTTGAAACCCTAGGACAGTACGTGAGACCAGGCGAGTGGCGGCGGCGAAGCCATCTCTTGTCTTGTCCTGTCTTTTCAACACCCCCCACCCCAACCAGAACCCAAATCCACGGCCGGAGGCGGAGAGAGATGGAGTCCGGCAGCAAGGGGACGGAGACGGAGTATGACAAGAAACTCGAGATTCTCAGGAAGGCTCGGCACGATGTCACGAGGCTGCTCAACAAAGGCAAGTACCCGGCCAGGCATAAGGCACTCTTGGCTACCCTGCAGCATTTCTTGTCGGAGGAGCGAAATATCCTCAGGATGATGGGCAAGTCTCGGGCGGAGATTGAGAGGTATCTCGATTCCGATTCTGGCGATGAGATGGGCAGAGCTTCAGGGTCCCTCGTAATTATGGAGCCCCAATTGGGAATCAGCAAGGGGACGGAGGTGGAGGGGGAGCTCAGGAAAGAGCAGGAGAGGATCAGCAAGCTTCGGGACCAACTCACCAAGACTTGTGAATCCTCCACGGACCCGGCCACGCAGAGGATATTCTTGGATCAGCTGGATCAACTCTGGATGGAGGAGAACACACTCCTCACCGTGATGAGAGAATCCGGGATGGACGTTCAGAGGGCTTCCGGTTCCGATACCAATATCGTTTCCGATTCCGATTCCGGTTCCGGCGATGAGATGGGCAGTTCGGGGGTGCACCCATCCATCATAAGGATGGAGTGGAGACTCAGGAAGGAGATGATGGAGAGGGATTCCAGCAAGGGGACGACCGAGATCGACTCCGGCTCCGGCAAAGAGCAGGATATGGTGGGCAAACTCAGCAAGGAGCACCAGAGACTCAGCAAGGTTCGGTACCAACTCAACAAGAGGTGCCAGTCCGCCAAGGACCCGGCGACGCAAAGTATACTCTTGACTCAGCAGGAGATACTCTGGACCAAGGAGCAAGCACTCCTCACCATCATGAGGCAGTCGGGGATGGAGATTATTGAGAGGGATCCCGATTCCGATTCCGCCAATGAGATGGGCACAGATTCGCCCCTCATAAGCATGGAGTGGGGACTCAGCAAGGGGACGGAGAGAGACGACAGTGGCAAGGAGATGGGTCATGACGACTTGGTTGTTGCTCTTTCTAGCCACCTTGAGGTGCTTAGGAGGGAGATCTCGTTCCTGAGGACAGAGGTCAAGTCCCGGGGCAATGGGTTGGCTGGAAATGGAAACAAGGCTGATCAAGAGCACATCATCATGTCTAACCTGTCCCTCGATGAAAATCTACTCAAGAAGGTGAGTTTTCCTTACCTAGGTTGCGAGGCTGAGGATGTAATGGATTTCCTGCTTGTCGAGACGCAGCAGTTGCTCTACCGCTTCAACTCTTTCGCATCCATTCTACAAAGAATCAGAATCCCCATATCTTCGCACGAGATTGAGAAGCTGCGTTTCATATCCAATGTACTTGTGGGCATCTTGGAGCTCATCAAAAGGCACAAATCTGCTGTTGCCAAGGGTCATGGAGATCGTTTGGACCGTGCCGGCTGGGAAGCTACGTGGGGATGCTCGACGAGAAAACATGGTGCCTTTGACGACATAAGTAAGCCAAAAATACTGCTATATAGCTATCTTAGTTTTCCTCTCTCTCTAATTAATTGTGCCTCGGTCAATGAAATGCAATGCCCTTCTTCTATGTCACCGCAAAATACAGCTCTTCTTATATATGCATAGATTTCAATCTGCCAACTTTAGCAGTAGCTCAATTTCTAACAGTCCTCAATCTCTTGCTTTTGTGCTGCAGCGACATTGAGTCCTATGCAATTCACGGCTTGCACGCCTGGAATCTTCCCATTCTCGTCCGTGGCAGGCCCTGCCTTGCAGATCTATTCAGTCAGGCTCGTTAATCTTAACCGGAATCTGAGTTGGCCACTTGATGTCTACGGCGTGGTCGCTGCACGGGACGATTTTGACCACAACCTCAACATTCTCTTCCGCCGGTCAAGTGCAAACTGCCAAAGAATTAAGAAAGAGGTTTGTATAATGTCTATCTTGTCTAATTGTTACAAAGTATTATATGAAGAGCATTGGTTGTGTGGCAAAGGATTAAGTTATAATTGCTGCGTAATGTTTATAGTTTAAACTGAGTTGTTTTTGGTTACCTACATAAGTTGGGATTGTTTTGTGTAACCAGATTCGTTTAAGGTTCAAACTAGTCGGTATCAGCTTTAGGCAAGTTATGCAGGCCAGGCCAGGCAGTATGTATGTTGAAAATTTTCTGCCATATTATGCGAGCATAGAGCAAATCAGCAAGAAAATAGTCAAACAATTAAAGTAGTCTCCCACGTGCTGAGGCTGTTTCTGGATGGTGGCAGGGCACATGCACTGCAAGTAAGTCAAGCTTTGGTAGAGAGCTTGACTTCTATTAAGCTGTGTTGTTGTGGCAGACAACAAGATAGATTTTTTACAAAGCAAAATGAACTGTCTTGTGCATGGTTAGTTCCTCTACATGATCACTGGTTCGAATTAGCTAGGCATTCATTATTTAGTTCATTCTGTACCTTCTATTTGCCCTAAAAGTGTACACATGACTAAATGTCCTCTCTTTGCTGTCAAAGATTAATTTTGAGGTGATTTCTTCTACTATTAACTCACTGATGGTTGAGTTTCAAGAACACGTAATTGCTTTTACTTTAAATGGAGTGGATAACTAGAATGCTGCCTTTTTGTCTATGTACAACTAGAATTTCTCATTTTCTTACACATAGAGCCTGGTTGTGCGTGTTGCTATACTACATTTGGAGCCTGGCTGTGTTGCTATACTAGTTTCTTTTTAGACATACAACTAGTATTTTTCATGTCACTGCTGTTAAGTTATTCCACTCTTGATAGTTGGGGTATTGAACTAGTTTACTAGTTTTGATTTCTGGCTTGCGCGGATGTTGGTGATAATGTAAAGCATAACCTTCTTTTTTACTCGTATTGTAACTGAGTTGTGGTGGATGGATGGATGCTTTGGTTTGATGTTGCTATCTCGAGGCAGTGTGTGATCTGAAGCCAGTTGTTTCACGCAATTTGTATATATAGCCTTGGGTCTGTTTTCAGTTTAGTCCTGGGAATATGGTTTTCTGGAACATGTTTCTTGAATTGCAGACTCTGAATTTGCATGTAGGTTAATGGTACTGCATGGTCGGTTGGATCTGGAACACTCGACCCTCATATGGCAGCAACATATTTGACTTTGCAAAAGTAGATTATGTTCAGTTTTAGACTGGTTCTGTGGTTTTGGATTTCTGAAACTGCTAGTTGACTGTCTAGATGTTAGTCTGCTAGGTAGAAGAACTACTTGCCTTGTGAAACGGCCAGATCATGGTTGAATATATGTTTCTTCCCTGTCATGTTATGTTTATTTTTGTATATCGCACAAGCAATGCGGCAAAGGCTGAGCTTATCCGGCTGACATTGGCCGCCTGATTGGGTTGCTGTGTGATCGACAGAGGTTGGAGATATGCAAAGGTTGTAAAATCTGAATATTGACCTGCTGTTTTCTTTGGGTGTGGAAGCAGTAGGTGCCGGTTGTAAATCCAAATTCATAACTGGTGTATTATAGTGGTAGAGATTAGTAGGATCTGTTTGGGAACTATTTCTTTCAGTTTCTGGCCAAATTATGGCCATATAATCTCTGTTAGACTATGTCTAGTTCAAAAACTGTTATTTTGCCTGATGTGTGTGACTGACGTTGATGAACATGATGCTTGCAGGACCCTTTCTTGCACTTGATTGGCCCGTCTCGTGCAATTGTGGCTGGCGAACCTGTTTTGTTTCAAATTGACCTGAAATTGAAGTATGGAGCACAGTTTGAACATACAGCATCTTTCACTGCCAACCAAAGTTACCGCGCTATCAAGCGGTGTGACACCATGCAGATCCGCAACTCCTGTTGTATAGCAAAGATAAGGCTTGGGCGAGTTGCCGCAGCAATCCAGGCCACAATAGTAGGTGTTCGTGTGGTTGAAGGGGAGTGGCCTTTTAAGTATGGATGTAATGTTTCTTGCTTGTTTTCTCCTGCTGATGCAACTGAGGGATGCGCGGAAGAAGTCGTCTTGCTTGACTGCCACGCTAAAAGGATGCGTGCAGGATCAGATGGCTATCTTTCTTTGTCAAGAAATGTTGTGTCAGTGGCGTTGCAGGGCACACTTCGAGTTGTCACAGGAGCATACTCAAAGTCAGGACTCAGTATTGTTCGAAAATATCACATCGAATTTCCTATCCAGCAGTCTCAGACAGATAGTTGTAGATGCTCAGTTGACGGCTCCACATTGGAGATAGTTATTGCTTGGTCTCGCCTTGTCATGGACAAGCATGATCATGTACTCGACGGTTACTGAAGGTGTGTGGAGTGGTAGTGCTTTAGGCTTTTATCTTGATGTGTGAGCTTAGCTTAGGCTTAGTATTTTTTATTCAGATATGATATTAGTTTCCCACTTTCGTCTGATAACTTATTACTAAACATTTCTAATGTGCAGGTCGAAGCGGGGTGTTTTAATGGAGAAGAGGTTTGAGAGCTCATGTTATTCATTTGGTAAGTCTAAACCAATAGCTAATTTGTTAACTCGTGGTCTCTGATTTTGTAAGTAAGATAAGTTTGAACCAGTAGCTAGTAGTCGAAACAGTAGCATGATTAGCTAGTGTAAAACAGTAGCATGCTTAGTAGGATTACCGAGTCTCATGCTGCTGGTCTCAGTCTTAACCTGTGTTGCACTCTGCTTTATAAGCGGTATCTGAGTTGTATTTGTCCAATTAATCTGATGCGTGGCCCACTATGGCCCAGCATTTATTAAGCCTGTTGCCGTCAGAGACTCCGGACAGATGGAAAACTAACGAGCTGGTCCATTTTCTTCCAATTCTTACCCTTCTGTTTGTTGTCTGGCCCTAAAAAAATATTCGTTAATTCGGAACAGGGCACGGATTTGATTCTAAGCAATTTCTGTCTACAACACATGACTGGCACTGCCACGTATAAATAGGAGATGAAGTTTTAGATGCACATCAACCCTCATCCAGTCTAAAATACACGTACCAAATCAGTCCCGTTAAGCCATACGAGCAAATTCCAGCATCAAATTATTTGTCCAGACAGGAATTAGGGGATCATTATAGCACAAATAACACACGCACGTTCACGTTCACGTGCAAGTATTTTTTACTCTAAAATGTTAGTTTCAGGATGTCATTGCTGGGAGATTTTAACAGACAACTCAGTTGCCCAGGTTGGAATTATGCCCAACAACTCAGCATACAAGATAACAAAACCCTTTGCAATGCACAACTGGAGGGAATTCGATTCCTACTGTCTAACTATTTGGCATCAGTGCCGACTAATTTTTGTAAAACTCAAGCCCCTGCACCCAGTCTCAGTTCAGCCGGCTTTTGTTTCTCCAATGACCCTCTACACTTGCAGCGAGTAGGTTTGCATGGTTGCTTCATACCTCCCCAGGCAGGTAGTTTCACTTGTTTCTTTGTCATTGTCTCGTCGGTATATTGTGCAGAACCTTGTCCTCATTCGCATTTCGTATGGGGCCTTCTCCCAGCTAACCTGTTTCCAGGCATAAAAACTGAAAGGTTGTCTCCACTAACTGCAGCTGCTGGTTTTACTTCAATGCCGTGCTGTACTACTTCTCTATCCACCTGCACGTTTGCTCCATTCTTTGCTAGATGATCTTCCAATCCTAGTCCATCTCTTGTCTCAGCATATGGTTGCATTTCGGCCATACTAAAATTGAACAAGGCGATGAGCCGATCATAAGCATTGGTAAGGGTCACCGAGTCAAACCAACTCCATTGCGTGCATATACATGTTTAAGTGTCCATAAGAGCAACTCCAACCGGGCGACCCATTTCATTCGCCCATGTCCATTTGGGTCGAAGCGGACAAAAAAGCCGACCCAACATGCCGACCCAAACCCAAAACGCGTCTGGTTCGTGTCCGCGCTGACGCATTTCAGGCTGACACGAAGTGGACGCACCACGCGTCCCCTCAGTGTCCTCCGCGGCCCCACATGTCGGCCGGCCAACCACTGCATGCGGTCGTAATTATCATGGTCACCTACTGCGGGCCCACGCGTCAGCAAGTGGAAGCTACGGGAGGTCGTCCTTTTTTAATCCACGCGTGCGCACAGGGGGGGGGGGCTTATCCACTTGCATTGCCCGTCCACACCGCGTGCTCCCTCGCCGGCGACAAGCAAACCCTAGCCATGGGTTTCTTCAGCGGCTCCGGCAAGAGCAAGGGGAAGCTCACCCCCGGGGCCAGCTCGTCCTGCACGCTTCCTCCTCCACCGACGGCGCTAGCCGCCTCGTCAGGTAGCGGCTACACATTCTAGTGCAACAGGCACGGTGGCAGTGGCAGTACAGGTAGCCACTGTTGTACCCAGACGTGACCCTACCACACGACCGGTATCTGGATCCACAGCGGATCCCGGTGCCACGGTCGTAGTGGGTGCACGCCGAGGAGGTTCGCAAGCGGCGGGAGCTCCTGACGTCGGAGCAATGTTGGCTTTCGGCGTACGCGGCGGACTATCTCGATTGGGAGGTGAGGTTTGCCCTCGAGCACGAGGAGCAACGTCGCCGCGGCGTCCTGCAACACCACACCAACCCTCTGCCGCCCCCAGTGGTCAAGCCGGAGGAGGAGGCTGCCTACCAGGCTGCGCTAGCGGCGGCCATGCAGACCTCCATCGAGGAGCGGCGCAAGGCGGTGGCGGATGAGGTGGCCTACTAGGCCGCGTTGGCGGTGGCCATACAGACCTCCATTGAGGAGCGGCGCAAGGCGGAGCAGGAGGAGGCGTCCTGCAAGGCGAGGCTGGCGGAGGCCCTCACCCTTTCTGCGGCCGTTGACTGTGTGGTGCCGCTGTCGCTCACCCACCCCGGCGCCGGAGGCAGCGTACCTCGAGTAGTGGAGGCAGCGCGTGCTGGCGGACGAGCGGCTCATGTAGATCGAGCGTGAGGAGGAGCGTGGCGGGAAGGGGTAGGAGGAGCGTCGTGCTCGCGGCAGAGCAGTCCAGCCAGCGCAGCAGGGCGACGTGGCCCGGGCCTGGGAGGTGGCATTCCCCTGGGCTGGCCCGACATCGGAGCTGGTCGACCTCACTAGCACCGGGCCGGACGACAAGGATGCCTAGGGCAGCGTGCGCGGCGGTGCGGACTTTTTCTATGTTTATTTAATGTTTTAAGTTTATGTGGACTTTGGCGGGCGGTTGACTGGTTTTTAATGTGTAATTATGTTTAACTTTGAACATGATTGCTTTTTTTAAGTCCGTGTTTAAAAATATGGGTCCGGCCAGCTTTGGATGCACTTGCCGACCCAAATAAAAAAACAGACACTAGCGTTCGTGCGGTGGATCCAAATGGACAAAAAGCGGATAAAACCGTGCGTTCCGTTTGGGTAAGCGGATAAACCCGTGCGTCTTTTTGGGTCGGCCGGTTGGAGTTGCTCTATGAGAACAGGCCACGATCCATGTTATCCCTGTGATAATGGGAAAGGTGTGGCAAGAGAATGTCGCGAGCATCTTTGGTCCACCGTTTTACTATACGGTAGGTATATGCTTTAGCTGGAATTTCCTTGACACGGATGAAGTCAAGCACCTGTAATGAACGACGAAGTGCAGGTTGGCAGTTTTTGGAACATCAAACTTAAAAATGCCACTGGTGCCTTAAGCACATGGCTGCAAAGCAAGCCCATGTGTGAAATTGACCACATTCACAAATCAAACTCTTGCGCATTTCCAAGCGACTACTGACGCGATATACAAAACTTGTGGCTTCTTACAGGATTGGAGGCAGCATCAGCAGGATCATCGCCGAGCTCTGCTCCACCGCCCCGTCCGGAGCCTGACTAGCGCTATTGCTATTGTTTTATGTAGGGGTTTGTTGCTGTGCCCCCAGCAAGACTTATTTTTACTTGTCGCACTTGCCTCCTGAACTTTGGATCCTGTTGTGTTGTCGGTGCACTTTGGATACTGTTCTGTTGTCGGTGCTATCCTTTATATACTCTTGAACTTTGGATGCTGTGGTATGTATTGAACCTACCTTTTGTGCTTGTCAACCTCCTCCATTTTCATGGGATGGGCGCCACAGTCATGTAACATGTGCCCAAATTATTCAAACATAGCCCCATGTATGTATATCTGCATGTTGTTCAATGGCCAGGCTTGCTCTCATTAACTAGCAGTGAGCTACCTGAAATAAGCAGAGGCCACTTTAAAACTGAAGCGTTAAAACTAGTCTGCAGACTGAAGCGTCAAAACCAGTGTGCAACAGGGGTGAAGGAACTCTGCTCGTAATTCAGTAGCTAAAAAATGGAGTAAGCAAGAGGGGATTTTCTCTGAAACAGAAGACGAAATATATATGAATATAATAGAGGACAGGAACTTGAATGAAATATGCAAGGGAACAAGTAACCCATACATAGTACTCCCTCCGTTCCATATTACCCGTCCCTGATTTAGTTCCATATTACCCGTCCCTGATTTAGTACTAATTCAGTGACGAGTAATATGGAACGGAGGGAGTAACTCCATTTTTCGTCTATGTAACAATTAGACATATATGCAAGGGATCCATCCATATAACTAAACGAGAACTTGCCTCGAATTCGCAGCACACATGTACACGATTCAGAGTTGTAACACAAGCAAGGTCCGTTTGAGAGAGGGAAGAGGCCGGTACGGTGAGATTATGGAGTTACAAACAGTAGTAGCAAAGATTGTGGAGTTGCAATGTTATACGGTACTAGATCCTGTGAATGAGAGAGAGAGAGAGAGAGAGAGAGAGAGAGATAGATAGAGAGAGAGAGATAGAGAGAGAGATAGAGAGAGAGAGAGAGAGAGAGAGAGAGAGAGAGAGAGAAACTAAGCAGCGGTGGTCGCTGGGTGAAGCGCGCCGTGGATCAGCGAGGATGAGCCGCGCGTGGGATTGAAGCGCGCCGTGGATCAGCGATGGTCAGGTCTCAGGTGGGTCGCGTCTCTGGATGCTTCGATCGCGCGGGTGACCAGACACGCTGCCTGGTGGAGCGCGTGACCTTGTCTGGCACTTTTCCGTTTGCCCCCTCCACAACCGAATTTTTGTCTGCCACTTTTCAGTTTGCCCCCTCTGTCTTCTTCGTCGGCTTGCTTGGTCGCGGGAGGTTGCGGCTGGTGGTCTTGCCGGCGCCGGACTGTCGTGCGATTGTGGTGCTAGTAGCTTGGGTCAAAACCCTGCCACGGTCGTGTGTGCCGCTCATCGGTTTGTGGTGGTTTTTGCCCGGCTTTTTCACTAATTAACTGGGAGCCGAATCATTTGTCCCGTTTTGAAAAAAAAAATTAATAATAAAAAATAACGGGACACCGCCCGTGCTACAATCGATTGCTCTGTTGGTCTGTTGCGCCTCCTCTGCATCCCGAGTGGCCGTCGCTTCTGCCCATTAAGGCACACCCTGCTTTTGTGGTGACCTACTACTATGAGCCGAGTGAATTGCACAAAATATCGACACTTCAGGCTAGGTTTGCAGGAACCACACATTTATGGAATTGTGCCAAAAAGCACTAATTTTTTTCATAATTTTTTGCAGAAAACACTAGTCGCCGGCTTAGGCCGTTTTGAGCACGATTATGACAGGTGGGTCCCGCCAGAAGGGGTAACTGATACGTCTCCATCGTATCTACTTTTTCAAACACTTTTGCCCTTGTTTTGAACTCTAATTTGCATGATTTGAATGGAACTAACCCGGACTGACGTTGTTTTCAGCAGAATTGCATGGTGTTATTTATGCGCAGAAACAAAAGTTCTCGGAATGACCTGAAACTCCACAGAACGTCTTTTCAGAAATAATAAAAATTCTTTGCCAAAGATGAAGACCAGGGGGCCCACACCCTGTCCACGAGGGTGGGGGGCGCGTCCTCCCCCCTAGGGCGCGCCCCCCTACCTCATGGGCCCCCTGGAGCTCCTCCGACGCCAACTCCAACTCTATATATTTGCTTTCGGGGAGAAAAAATCAAAGAGAAGAATTCATCGCGTTTTACGATACGGAGCCGCCGCCAAGCCCTAAAACCTCTCGGGAGGGCTGATCTGGAGTCCGTTCGGGGCTCCGGAGAGGAGGATTCGTCGCCGCCGTCGTCATCATCAACCATCCTCCATCACCAATTTCATGATGCTCACCGCCGTGCGTGAGTAATTCCATCGTAGGCTTGCTAGACGGTGATGGGTTGGATGAGATCTATCATGTAATCGAGTTAGTTTTGTTAGGGTTTGATCCCTAGTATCCACTATGTTTTGAGATTGATGTTGCTATGACTTTGCTATACTTAATGCTTGTCACTAGGACTCGAGTGCCAGGATTTCAGATCTGAACCTATTATATTTTCATGAATATATGTGAGTTCTTGATCCTATCTTGCAGGTCTATAGTCACCTACTATGTGTTATGATCCGGCAACCCCGAAGTGACAATAATCGGAACCACTCCTGGTGATGACCATAGTTTGAGGAGTTCATGTATTCACTATGTGCTAATGCTTTATTCCGGTACTCTATTAAAAGGAGGCCTTAATATCTCTTAGTTTCCATTAGGACCCCGCTGCCACGGGAGGGTAGGACAAAAGATGTCATGCAAGTTCTTTTCCATAAGCACGTATGACTATATTCGGAATACATGCCTACATTATGTTATGTGTCACCCTATGTTATGACTGTTACATGATGAACCGCATCCGGCATAATTATCCATCACCGATCTAATGCCTACGAGCTTTTCCTATATTGGTTCTCGCTTATTTACTTTCCCGTTGCTATTGTTACAATCACTACAAAATACCAAAAATATTACTTTTGCTACCGTTACCTTTTATTACCATTACCACTACTATCATATTACTTTGCTACTAAATACTTTGCTGCAGATACTAATTTATCCAGGTGTGGCTGAATTGACAACTCAGTTGCTAATACTTGAGAATATTCTTTGGCTCCCCTTGTGTTGAATCAATAAATTTGGGTTGAATACTCTACCCTCGAAAAATGTTGCGATCCCTATACTTGTGGGTTATCAAGACTATTTTCTGGCGCCGTTGCCGGGGAGCATAGCTCTATTCTTTGAGTCACTTGGTATTTATATCTGCTGATCACTATGAAGAACTTGAAAGACACTAAGACAACAATTTATCCCTCAACTACGAGGGGAGGTAAGGAACTGCCATCTAGCTCTGCTGAAAGTGCAACTATCCCTAGGTGGTTTTGGTAATTCGTAACAACATATAGCTCATTGAGCTAATGCTATTCCAAGACAATTATTTCAGGAAAGCTCAATGATTGGCATGGCATGGATGGTGAAAGTGGAACCCTCAAAATGCTAAGGACAAAGGATTGGCTCAAGCTCAAAAGCTCAAGACTCTTCATTTTACATTTTAGTGATCCAAGATCACATTGAGTCCATAGGAAAAGCCAATACTATCAAGGAGGGATGAGGTGTTGCTTAATGAGCTTTTTGCTTCGTGTGCTTAATGATATGCTCCAAAATCCTCAGCTGCTTTCCCATAGCCACATATGACCTAAACCCTAAGCCAAACTCGGCCCTACCGATTCTTTCTATCCGGCGCCACCGAGTTTCACTTGTCATAGCCACTGCCAAACCCTAGCAAATCCGTTCTACCGATAGGGATCTCGGTCTCACCGAGATGGGATTGCAATCTCTCTGTTTCCTTTTCATAACTTTTCGGTCTAACCGAAAGAGCGGATCGGTCCCACCGAGATTGCAATGTAAACTCTCTATTTCCCTTTTGTAACATTTCGGTCTCACCAAAAGAGCAAATCGGTCCCACCGAGACCAACTCTCTGGTTAGCTAATTACCAAATCGGTCTCACCGAGTTTGTGTAATCGGTCTCACCGAGATTACGTTATGCCCTAACCCTAACCATATCGGTCCTACCGAGTTGCATGTCAGTCCCACCGAAAATCTCTAATGGTCACTAGGTTTACTATTTCGGTCCGACCGAGATTGGTAAATTGTGTGTAACGGTTGGATTTTGTGTGGAGGCAATAAATACCCCTCCACCTCCTCTTCACTCGTGGAGAGAGCCATCAGAACATAACTACACTTCCAACTCATATGTTCTGAGAGAGAACCACCTACTCATGTGTTGAGACCAAGATATTCCATTCCTACCATATGAATCTTGATCTCTAGCCTTTCCCAAGTTGCTTTCCACTCAAATCTTCTTTCCACCAAATCCAAATCCTGTGAGAGAGAGTTGAGTGTTGGGGAGACTATCATTTGAAGCACAAGAGCAAGGAGTTCATCATCAACACACCATTTGTTACTTCTTGAAGAGTGGTGTCTCCTAGATTGGCTAGGTGTCACTTGGGAGCCTCCGACAAGATTGTGGAGTTGAACCAAGGAGTTTGTAAGGGCAAGGAGATCGCCTACTTCGTGAAGATCTACCGCTAGTGAGGCAAGTCCTTCGTGGGCGATGGCCATGGTGGGATAGACAAGGTTGCTTCTTCATGGACCCTTCTGAAGGAAATATGCCCTAGAGGCAATAATAAAGTTATAATTTATTTCCTTATATACCATGATAAATGTTTATTATTCATGCTAGAATTGTATTAACCGGAAACATAATACATGTGTGGATACATAGACAAACAGAGTGTCACTAGTATGCCTCTACTTGACTAGCTTGTTAATCAAAGATGGTTAAGTTTCCTAACCATAGACAAAGGAGTTGTCATTTGATTAACAAGGTCACATCATTAGTTGAATGATCTGATTGACATGACCCATTCCATTAGCTTAGCACCTGATCGTTTAGTATGTTGCTATTGCTTTATCCGTGACTTATACATGTTCCTATGACTATGAGATTATGCAACTCCCATTTACCGTAGGAACACTTTGTGTGCTACCAAACGTCACAACGTAACTGGGTGATTATAAAGGTGCTCTACAGGTGTCTCCGAAAGTATTTGTTGGGTTGGCGTATTTCGAGATTAGGATTTGTCACTCCGAATGTCGGAGAGGTATCTCAGGGCCTTCTCGGTAATACACATCATATAAGCCTTGCAAGCATTGCAACCAATAAGTTAGTTGCGAGATGATGTATTACGGAACGAGTAAAGAGACTTGCCGGTAACGAGATTGAACTAGGTATTGGATACCGACGATCGAATCTCGGGCAAGTAACATACCGATGACAAAGGGAACAACGTATGTTGTTATGCGGTCTGACCGATAAAGATCTTCGTAGAATGTGTAGGAGCCAATATGGGCATCCAGGTCCCGCTGTTGGTTATTGACCAGAGATTTGTCTCAGTCATGTCTACACTGTTCTCGAACCGTAGGGTCCGCACGCTTAAGGTTACGATGACAATTATTATGAGTTTATGCATTTTGATGTACCGAAGTTAGTTCGGAGTCCCGGATGAGATCACGGACATGATGAGGAGTCTCGGAATGGTCGAGACATAAAGATTGATATATTGGACGACTATATTCGGACATCGGAATGGTTCCGAGTGATTTCGGATAAAACCGGAGTGCCGGAGGGGTTACCGGAACCCCCCGAGGAAGTAATGGGCCTTATTGGGCCCAAGGGGAGAGAGAGGGCAGAAGCCAGGAGGTGGCGCGCCCCCCCTCAAGGGAGTCCGAATTGGACAAGGAGGGGGGGGGGGGCGGCCCCCCTTTCCCTCTCCCTCTCCCTCTCTTTCCTCCCCCCTCTCTTCCTAGTTGGACTAGGAAAGGGGAGTCCTACTCCCACTAGGAGGAGGACTCCCCCCTCCCTTTGGCGCGCCCCAATAGGGCCGGCCGGCCTCCCCCTTGCTCCTTTATATACGGGGGCAGGGGGGCACCCCAAGACACAGAAGTTGATCCTTGAGATCGTTCCTCGGCCGTGTGCGGTGCCCCCCTCCACCATATTCCACCTCGGTCATATCGTTGCGGTGCTTAGGCGAAGCCCTGCGTTGGTAGTACATCAAGATCGTCACCACGCCGTCGTGCTGACAAAACTCTTCCCCGAGAGCTTTGCTGGATCGGAGCCCGGAGAACGTCATCGAGCTGTACGTGTGTCAAGAACTCAGAGGCGCCGGAGTAACGGCGCTTGGATCGGTCGGATCGGGAGGACGTACGACTACTTCCTCTACGTTGTGTCAACGCTTCCGCTTCGGTCTACGAGGGTACGTAGACAACACTCTCCCCTCTCGTTGCTATGCATCACCATGATCTTGCGTGTGCGTAGGAATTTTTTTGAAATTACTACGTTCCCCAACAGTGGCATCCGAGCATAGGTTTTTATGGTTTGATGTTTTGCACGAGTAGAACACAAGTGAGTTGTGGACGATACAAGTCATACTGCCTACCAGCATGTCATACTTTGGTTCGACGGTATTGTTGGATGAAGCGGCCCGGACCGACATTACGCGTACGCTTACGCGAGACTGGTTCTACCGCCGTGCTTTGCACACAGGTGGCTGGCGGGTGTCAGTTTCTCCAACTTTAGTTGAACCGAGTATGGCTACGCCCGGTCCTTGAGAAGGTTAAAACGGAGTCTATTTGACAAACTATCGTTGTGGTTTTGATGCGTAGGTGAGATTGGTTCTTGCTTAAGCCCGTAGCAGCCACGTAAAACTTGCAACAAACAAAGTAGAGGACGTCTAACTTGTTTTTGCAGGGCATGTTGTGATGTGATATGGTCAAGACATGATGCTATATTTTATTGTATGAGATGATCATGTTTTGTAACCGAGTTATCGGCAACCGGCAGGAGCCGTATGGTTGTCGCTTTATTGTATGCAATGCAATCGCCCTGTAATGCTTTACTTTATCACTAAGCGGTAGCGATAGTCGTAGAAGCATAAGATTGGCGAGACGACAACGATGCTACGATGGAGATCAAGGTGTCGCGCCGGTGACGATGGTGATCATGACGGTGCTGCGGAGATGGAGATCACAAGCACAAGATGATGATGGCCATATCATATCACTTATATTGATTGCATGTGATGTTTATCTTTTTATGCATCTTATCTTGCTTTGATTGACAGTAGCATTATAAGATGATCTCTCACTAAATTATCAAGAAGTGTTCTCCCCGAGTATGCACCGTTGCCAAAGTTCGTCGTGCCCAAACACCACGTGATGATCGGGTGTGATAAGCTCTACGTCCATCTACAACGGGTGCAAGCCAGTTTTTGCACACGCAGAATACTCGGGTTATACTTGACGAGCCTAGCATATGCAGATATGGCCTCGGAACACGGAGACCGAAAGGTCGAGCATGAATCATATAGTAGATATGATCAACATAATGATGTTCACCATTGAGAACTAATCCATTTCACGTGATGATCGGTTATGGTTTAGTTTGATTTGGATCACGTGATCACTTAGAAGATTAGAGGGATGTCTATCTATGTGGGAGTTCTTAAGTAATATGATTAATTGAACTTAAATTTATCATGAACTTAGTCCCTGATAGTATCTTGCTTGTTTATGTTGATTGTAGATAGATGGCTCGTGTTGTTGTTCCGTTGAATTTTAATGCGTTCCTTGAGAAAGCAAAGTTGAAAGATGATGGTAGCAATTACACGGACTGGGTCCGTAACTTGAGGATTATCCTCATTGCTGCACAGAAGAGTTACGTTCTGGAAGCACCGCTGGGTGCCAGGCCTGCTGCTGGAGCAACGCCAGATGTTATGAACGTCTGGCAGAGCAAAGCTGATGACTACTCGATAGTTCAGTGTGCCATGCTTTACGGCTTAGAACCGGGACTTCAACGACGTTTTGAACATCATGGAGCATATGAGATGTTCCAGGAGTTGAAGTTGATATTCCAACAGAATGACCGGATTGAGAGATATGAAGTCTCCAATAAGTTCTATAGCTGCAAGATGGAAGAGAATGGTTCTGTCAGTGAGCATATACTCAGAATGTCTGGGTATTATAATCACTTGAATCAACTGGGAGTCAATCTTCCAGATGATTGTGTCATTGACAGAATTCTCCAATCACTGCCACCAAGCTATAAAGGCTTCGTGATGAACTATAATATGCAAGGGATAGATAAGACAGTGCCCGAGCTCTTCGCAATGCTAAAGGCTGCGGAGGTAGAAATCAAGAAGGAGCATCAAGTGTTGATGGTCAACAAGACCACTAGTTTCAAGAAAAAGGGCAAAGGGAAGAAGAAGGGGAACTTCAAGAAGAACATCAAACAAGTTGCTGCTCAAGAGAAGAAACCCAAGTCTGGACCTAAGCCTGAAACTGAGTGCTTGTACTGCAAGCAGACTGGTCACTGGAAGCGGAACTGCCCCAAGTATTTGGCGGATAAGAAGGATGGCAAGGTGAACAAAGGTATATGTGATATACATGTTATTGATGTGTACCTTACTAGAGCTCGCAGTAGCACCTGGGTATTTGATACTGGTTCTGTTGCTAATATTTGCAACTCAAAACAGGGGCTATGGATTAAGCGAACACTGGCAAAGGACGAGGTGACGATGCGCGTGGGAAACGGTTCCAAAGTCGATGTGATCGCAGTCGGCACGCTACCTCTACATCTACCTTTGGGATTAGTATTAGACCTGAATAATTGTTATTTGGTGCCAGTATTGAGCATGAACATTATATCTGGATCTTGTTTAATGCAAGACGGTTATTCATTTAAATCAGAGAATAATGGTTGTTCTATTTATGTGAGTAATATCTTTTATGGTCATGCACGCTTGAAGAGTGGTCTATTTTTGATGAATCTCGATAGTAGTGATACACATATTCATAATGTTGAAGCCAAAAGATGCAGAGTTGATAATGATAGTGCAACTTATTTGTGGCACTGCCGTTTAGGTCATATCGGTGTAAAGCGCATGAAGAAACTCCATACTGATGGACTTTTGGAGCCACTTGATTATGAATCACTTGGCACTTGCGAACCGTGCCTCATGGGCAAGATGACTAAAACGTCGTTCTCCGGTACTATGGAGAGAGCAACAGATTTGTTGGAGATCATACATACAGATGTATGTGGTCCGATGAATGTTGAGGCTCGAGGCGGATATCGTTATTTTCTCACCTTCACAGATGATTTAAGCAGATATGGGTATATCTACTTAATGAAACATAAGTCTGAAACATTTGAAAAGTTCAAAGAATTTCAGAGTGAAGTGGAAAATCATCGTAACAAGAAAATAAAGTTTCTACGATCTGATCGTGGAGGAGAATATTTGAGTTACGAGTTTGGTCTACATTTGAAACAATGCGGAATAGTTTCGCAACTCACGCCACCCGGAACACCACAACGCAATGGTGTGTCCGAATGTCGTAATCGCACTTTACTTGATATGGTGCGATCTATGATGTCTCTTACAGATTTACCTCTATCGTTTTGGGGTTATGCTCTAGAGACGGCCGCATTCACGTTAAATATGACACCATCGAAATCCGTTGAGACGACACCTTATGAACTATCGTTTAGTAAGAAACCAAAGTTGTCGTTTCTTAAAGTTTGGGGTTGCGATGCTTATGTGAAAAAGCTTCAACTTGATAAGCTCGAACCCAAATCGGAGAAGTGTGTCTTCATAGGATACCCAAAGGAGACTGTTGGGTACACCTTCTATCACAGATCCGAAGGCAAGACATTTGTTGCTAAAAATGGATCCTTTCTAGAGAAGGAGTTTCTCTCGAAAGAAGTGAGTGGGAGGAAAGTAGAACTTGATGAGGTAACTGTACCTGCTCCCTTATTGGAAAGTAGTACATCACAAAAATCAGTTTCTGAAGTACCTACACCAATTAGTGAGGAAGCTAATGATATTGATCATGAAACTTCAGATCAAGTTACTACAGAACCTCGTAGATCAACCAGAGTAAGATCCGCACCTGAGTGGTACGGCAATCTTGTTCCGGAAGTCATGATGCTAGATCATGACGAACCTACGAACTATGAAGAAGTGATGGTGAGCCCAGATTCCGCAAAATGGCTAGAAGCCATGAAATCTGAGATGGGATCCATGTATGAAAACAAAGTATGGACTTTGGTTGACTTGCCCGAGGGTCGGCAAGCAATAGAGAATAAGTGGATCTTTAAGAAGAAGACTGACGCTGACGGTAATGTTACTGTCTACAAAGCTCGACTTGTCGCGAAAGGTTTTCGACAAGTTCAAGGGATTGACTACGATGAGACCTTCTCACCCGTAGCGATGCTTAAGTCTGTCCGGATCATGTTAGCAATTGCCGCATTTTATGATTATGAAATTTGGCAAATGGATGTAAAGAATGCATTCCTGAATGGATTTCTAGAAGAAGAGTTGTATATGATGCAACCTGAAGGTTTTAGTGATCCAAAGGGAGCTAACAAAGTGTGCAAGCTCCAGCGATCCATTTATGGACTGGTGCAAGCCTCTCGGAGTTGGAATAAACGTTTTGATAGTGTGATCAAAGCATTTGGGTTTATGCAGACTTTTGGAGAAGCCTGTATTTACAAGAAAGTGAGTGGGAGCTCTGTAGCATTTCTGATATTATATGTAGATGACATATTACTAATTGGAAATGATATAGAATTTCTGGATAGCATAAAGGGATACCTGCTTACATATTGGGCATCAAGATCTATAGAGATAGATCAAGACGCTTAATTGGACTTTCACAAAGCACATACCTTGACAAAGTTTTAAAGAAGTTCAAAATGGATCAAGCAAAGAAAGGGTTCTTGCCTGTGTTACAAGGTGTGAAATTGAGTAAGACTCAATGCCCGACCACTGCAGAAGATAGAGAGAAGATGAAAGATGTTCCCTATGCTTCAGCCATAGGCTCTATCATGTATGCAATGCTGTGTACCAGACCTGATGTGTGCCTTGCTATAAGTTGGGCAGGGAGGTACCAAAGTAATCCAGGAGTGGATCACTTGACAGCGGTCAAGAATATCCTGAAGTACCTGAAAAGGACTAAGGAAATGTTTCTCGTGTATGGAGGTGACAAAGAGCTCGTCGTAAACGGTTACGTTGATGCAAGCTTTGACACTGATCCGGACGATTCTAAATCGCAAACCGGATACGTATTTACATTAAACGGTGGAGCTGTCAGTTGGTGCAGTTCTAAACAAAGCGTCGTGGCGGGATCTACATGTGAAGCAGAGTACATAGCTGCTTCGGAAGCAGCAAATGAAGGAGTCTGGATGAAGGAGTTCATATCCGATCTAGGTGTCATACCTAGTGCATCGGGTCTAATGAAAATCTTTTGTGACAATACTGGTGCAATTTCCTTGGCAAAGGAATCCAGATTTCACAAGAGAACCAAGCACATCAAGAGACGCTTCAATTCCATCCGGGATCTAGTCCAGGTGGGAGACATAGAGATTTGCAAGATACATACGGATCTAAATGTGGCAGACCCGTTGACTAAGCCTCTTCCACGAGCAAAACATGATCAGCACCAAGACTCCATGGGTGTTAGAATCATTACTGTGTAATCTAGATTATTGACTCTAGTGCAAGTGGGAGACTAAAGGAAATATGCCCTAGAGGCAATAACAAAGTTATTATTTATTTCCTTATATATCATGATAAATGTTTATTATTCATGCTAGAATTGTATTAACCAGAAACATAATACATGTGTGGATACATAGACAAACAGAGTTTCACTAGTATGCCTCTACTTGACTAGCTTGTTAATCAAAGATGGTTAAGTTTCCTAACCATAGACAAAGGAGTTGTCATTTGATTAACAAGGTCACATCATTAGTTGAATGATCTGATTGACATGACCCATTCCATTAGCTTAGCACCTGATCGTTTAGTATGTTGCTATTGCTTTATCCATGACTTATACATGTTCCTATGACTATGAGATTATGCAACTCCCGTTTACCGTAGGAACACTTTGTGTGCTACCAAACGTCACAACGTAACTGGGTGATTATAAAGGTGCTCTACAGGTGTCTCCGAAAGTATTTGTTGGGTTGGCGTATTTCAAGATTAGGATTTGTCACTCCGAATGTCGGAGAGGTATCTCAGGGCCTTCTCGGTAATACACATCATATAAGCCTTGCAAGCATTGCAACCAATAAGTTAGTTGCGAGATGATGTATTACGGAACGAGTAAAGAGACTTGCCGGTAACGAGATTGAACTAGGTATTGGATACCGACGATCGAATCTCGGGCAAGTAACATACCGATGACAAAGGGAACAACGTATGTTGTTATGTGGTCTGACCGATAAAGATCTTCGTAGAATGTGTAGGAGCCAATATGGGCATCCAGGTCCCGCTGTTGGTTATTGACCAGAGATTTGTCTCAGTCATGTCTACACTATTCTCGAACCGTAGGGTCCGCACGCTTAAGGTTACGATGACAATTATTATGAGTTTATGCATTTTGATGTACCGAAGTTAGTTTGGAGTCCCGGATGAGAGCACGGACATGACGAGGAGTCTCGGAATGGTCGAGACATAAAGATTGATATATTGGACGACTATATTCGGACATCGGAATGCTTCCGAGTGATTTCGGATAAAACCGGAGTGCCGGAGGGGTTACCGGAACCCCCTGGGGAAGTAATGGGCCTTATTGGGCCCAAGGGGAGAGAGAGGGCAGCAGCCAGGAGGTGGCGCGTGCCCCCCTCAAGGGAGTCCGAATTGGACAAGGAGGGGGGGCGGCCCCCCTTTCCCTCTCCCTCTCCCTCTCTTTCCTCCGCCCCTCTCTTCCTAGTTGGACTAGGAAAGGGGAGTCCTACTCCCACTAGGAGGAGGACTCCCCCCTCCCTTTGGCGCGCCCCAATAGGGCCGGCCGGCCTCCCCCTTGCTCCTTTATATACGGGGGCAGGGGGCACCCCAAGACACATAAGTTGATCCTTGAGATCGTTCCTCAGCCGTGTGCGGTGCCCCCCTCCACCATATTCCACCTCGGTCATATCGTTGCGGTGCTTAGGCGAAGCCCTGCGTCGGTAGTACATCAAGATCGTCACCACGCCGTCGTGCTGACAAAACTCTTCCCCGAGAGCTTTGCTGGATCGGAGCCCGGAGAACGTCATCGAGCTGTACGTGTGTCAAGAACTCGGAGGCGCCGGAGTAACGGCGCTTGGATCGGTCGGATCGGGAGGAGGTACGACTACTTCCTCTACGTTGTGTCAATGCTTCCGCTTCGGTCTACGAGGGTACGTAGACAACACTCTCCCCTCTCGTTGCTATGCATCACCATGATCTTGCGTGTGCGTAGGATTTTTTTTGAAATTACTACGTTCCCCAACACCTTCGTGGGTGGAGCCCTCCATGGACTCGCGCAACCGTTACCCTTCGTGGGTTGAAGTCTCCATCAACGTGGATGTAGGATAGCACCACCTGTCCGAACCATGGGAAAAACATCCGTGTCTCCAATTGCGTTTGAATTCTCCAAACCCTTCCCTTTACATTCTTGCAAGTTGCATGCTTTACTTTCCGTTGCCTATATACTCTTTGCATGCTTGCTTGAATTGTGTGATGATTGCTTGACTTGTCGTAAAGTAGCTAAAATCTGCCAAGAACTAAAATTGGGAAAAGGTTAAGTTTTTATTTGGTCAAGTAGTCTAATCACCCCCCTCTAGACATACTTCCGATCCTACAAGTGGTATCAGAGCTTTGGTCTCCATTTGCTTTGATTTCCATATCTTTTGGTGGTCATAGCCTTGGTTTCACAACCTAGGAGAGTATGGCGTCTAGCGAGGGAAATTATCACCGTAAAGGTCCTTACTTTGATGGTACTAATTTTGCTAGTTGGAAGCATAAAATGAAAATGCATATTCTCGGACATAACCCCACCGTTTGGGCTATTGTGTGTGTTGGCTTGCAAGGTGACTTCTTCGATGGGAAAGAACCAAACCATGAAGCTACCGCAGATGAGTTGAAGATGCTGCAATACAACGCTCAAGCTTGTGGTATTCTCTTCAATGGATTGTGCCCCGAAGAATTCAACAAAATCAGCCGTCTTGAGAATGCAAAGGAAATTTGGGATACTTTGATTGATATGCACAAAGGTACTGACTCCGTCAAGGAATCCAAATTGGATGTGCTTCAAAGTCAACTTGACAAGTTCAAAATGAAGGATGGTGAAGGCGTCGCTGAAATGTACTCTAGGCTTGCTCTCATCACAAACGAGATTGCCGGCTTAGGGAGTGAAGAGATGACCGATAGATTCATCATCAAGAAGATCCTAAGAGCCTTGGATGGAAATATGATACCGTGTGCACATTGATCCAAATGATGCCCAATTACAAAGATCTCAAGCCAACGGAGGTCATTGGAAGAATTGTTGCTCATGAGATGTCACTCAAGGATAAAGAGGAACTTCACAACAAATCAAGTGCTGCCTACAAAGCCTCATGTGAAGCCCCCACATCATCAAGTGAGAAACAAAACTTCAATGAAGAATTGAGCTTAATGGTGAAGAACTTCAACAAGTTCTACAAGAGTCGAAGCAAAGATAGAAGCTGCAAGTCAAGGTCCTACAATGACAAAGGATCTTCTAGTCGAGGGCGAAACTGCTACAATTGTGGAAGACCCGGACACTATTCCAATGAGTGTACGACTCCCTACAAAAGAAGAGAAGATTCTCCAAAAAGAAAGAGCAAAAGATAAGAATCACCACCAAGAGAGAGAAGGAGTAGAGATCATCGTTATGAACGAAGATACTCACGGAGAAGCAAGGATTCGGAAAGAAAGGAAAAATCATCAAGGAGCTACACAAAACGAAGACATCAAGCTCATGTTGGTGAATGGGTATCCGGCTCCGACTCCGACAACCACTCCGAGAGAAGTTATCACTCCGATTCCGATTATACTCAAGATGAAGGTGTTGCCGGTCTAGCACTTGTGTCAACCAACTCCTACGACATATTTGACTCACCAAATGAAGGGATTGGAAGATGCTTCATGGCCAAAGGTCCTAAGGTAACACACCCCGAGTATGTTGATTTTAATAGTGATGAAGATGACTTGTTAGGTGATGATGATTTACTTGTTGACAACTCTAGTGATGAATACTATGATGAAACGTCAATTAATCATGCTAATCAAGATAAAACAAATGACAATGATAAGGAGAAAATTGAGGATCTAACTAAAGAACTAAACACTCTTAAGTTAGCTCATGAAACTATCTTTGAAGATCATCGAGAACTTTTAAGAGCTCATGAGAAGTTACGCTTTGAAAAGCTCAATCTTGAGCAAGAGCATGAGTTTTTAAAGCCAATCAATGATGATCTCCGCAAGAAAAGTTCTTCTTACATTGCCAAGCGTTTACTCTTATCCACTTACATGCCTCAAGTCAAATCTAGTAACAAGAGCAAGAAAGATTCTTCCTCTAGTAGTAACAATGATCATGTTAAATCCAATATTGTTGCTTCTAGTAGTTCTCTTGATTCCACTAATGACTCTCTTAGCCAAGTTACACTTGAGCAAGAAAATAGCTTATTGAAGGGAATCATAGAGAAAGGAGTGTAGAAAAGCCTTGCCGGGAATAAGCAATTCGAGGAAATTGTACACAAGCAAGGAAGGCACCAGAAGAATCAAGGTGTTGGTTTTGAACGAAAGTTCAATGCCAATGGAGTTGAGTGGGAAGAAGATCGATACCCCAAGACAAAGTTTGTTCCTCAACAAGAGAAGTATGATCCTACTTCTTTCAAGGGGACACAAGCTCAAGATGATTTTCCACCACAAGACTACAAGCAAAAAGGCAAAAACAAGCTTCAAGAGGAAATTGATGCATTTGAAGAAGCTCCTAAGACCTTAGTCAAGTGGATTCCCAAGACTACTTCAAGTTCCACTTCAATAAGTACGACTACAACTCCAAGGATTCCCATCAAGATGGTGTGGATCCAAAAGAAGAAGAACTAGAGAGTTCTTGAGGGTGACTCCGCCAACATACTTCACTCTTATCATTTTGGCAAGAACAAGTGCAATTAACTTCCACATCTTGCACTAGTTCAAGGAGTCACAAACCCTCTTGTTGGTAAGTCAAGGGACAAGGTAACCTAAAAGTTTTCATGGACATCATCTTGTGTGTGCATCACTCTATGTTTATGGATATCCTTGTTTGTTCCTTGTGGGACTAACCCATGTAGGTATTGAAAGTGCAATTCACTCAAAAGGATTGCTCCAAGTGATCTACATCAACATTGAGCATCCACATCTTCGACATCTACATGAAGTCATCATCGACAAAACCCAAGGTTAGTTCATCCCTCTTAGGGGGGATATCACATCTAGGGGAGCTTTACTCTAAGACTTGAGTTAAGGCAACTCTAATGATGTGAACACAACAATGCTTTATGTAAAAGTGGTAACCCCACTTGAGCTTAAACGATGAGTATGACCTATGATCAAGTGTTCTCATTTGACTCCTAAGTCAATATACTCATATATAGATGACCTAGTCATCGCCAATTGCTTGATAGATGCTAGAATTGGTTGTGCATGCTTTGTCACATATTTCAATTGCCATTTTATTGTGTGAGCATGTTGGTTGCATATTTTATTCATTCGAGGACATCCAATTGTTGTTTTGATTGTTTGGCTTTATTTTTCTTTTGCCAAGTGGATGGACAAGAATGCCTAAGACCTTCTCTAGCTATCTATGCTTTTCTCGTTTCAAACTCTATTCATGCTACATCACAAAATTGATCAAGTCAGATTCGAACCACTCTGTGTGAGGAGCACTCGGAGTCCCCGATTCGTCATAGACTTAAACTGCCAAAACCTCTTTGTGATTCTCGGTCTGACCGATACCCCACTTTCGGTCCTACCGAGATCACTAAGTTGATCTAAATTTTTGATCTCGGTGCAACCGATTTGAACCATTCGGTCACACCGAGTTGCAATAATTGTATACAATTTTGCATCTCGGTGCCACCGAGTTGTTCCACTCGGTCACACCGACAGGGTCGGGCTATATATAGACACGGGCAAAAATTTGGAAATTTCTCCGAACCCCTTCGCTCGCGCGATAGCTCGCTCTGCTAACGTGGTCTCCGGATCGTCTCCTCGCCGCCAGCCGCCTCCAGTCGCTGGTCTCCATCGCCGTCAACGGAATTCAACCCCACCGTTGCCGCCGTAGCGAGTCACCGCCAAACTAGGGTATGGACTCGATCTTTGTGCTATTCCCAATCTGATTCCTAGCACATTGTGATCATATTGATTCCAGCCACGTTTGAAACACTCCTATCCAATCAATGCGTTCGTAGAATAGGTTTGATTCGAAATTTTAGGGTTAGGTTTCCGCCGAAACCATCTCGGACCCACCGAGTTGAAAAACTCGGTCCCACCGATTTGGCTCATGCCATTGCACAAGTGAGACTCGGTCTGACCGAGAATTGCTAATCGGTGTGAACGATTTCGGAACTTTGTGAAACCCTAGCAGTCTCGGTGCCACCGAACTGTGACTCGGTCTGACCGAGTTTACTAGTTTAGGTTCCAAAACTGCTTCAGTATCACCGAGTTTAAAAATCAGTAGATCCGAAATGATTTCTGTGGAAAACTAAAACTAAGACTTTGAATCATTCTTTTGCAAAAATCTCTGCATTTTGTGATGCTCATCCACTCTACCTCATCTATAAACTGTTCACAGGGTCAGCAGTCAGCTTATTCATCATGTCAGACCAGAGTGATAGCCAGAACATGTCAGAACAGCCAGTGCACATGAGTGAGGGCACTAGTCCCTCCAGTTCTTCAGATGAAGGCAGCAGGAGCACTCCCAGTAATTTGCCAAAAGCTGCCACCAGACAAAGGAAGAAAAGAACCTCAGAATCAGAGGATGAGGACTATGTGGCAGAAGAGGAAGCTACTTCCAAGAAAGTTGTGCTCAAGAAGGAGTATGGCTCAGCTGCAGCCATCAAGCCAGGAATGTACAAAAAGGCACCTGCTAGGAGAGTTCCTACCTCCAAGCCTAGGAAGGCTATTCCTGAAGAAACCATAAAGTTTACCATGGAATCTGAAGAGGAAATTGGCCAGGACAAGAAAAAGAAGAGAGCCAGAACTACCACTGCCAGAGTTGTTGGCAAGCCTTCTATGAGGAGAGATTCTTCTGAAGAAGAAGAAGAAGAAGAGGTTGCTGCACCAGCACCTAAGATGCCAAAGCTGATGGGTGATGCAATCAAATCAGGGGCTACTGCATCCAAGCCCAAGGAAGCACACAAGGCTGCATCAAAGGCCAAAATAGCTCCAAAGAGGAATACAAGGAGCATCCCAGCTGCTGAGAAGAACAAGGCCCCAGTGCTTGACACTGCAGAAGAGGAAGAAGGACAAGTACTCAGAAAGTTGAAGCCCAAGATCCCAGACCACAATGATGCTCATCCTGTGGCTGAGGATATGAAGATCAGAAGAGACTCAGGGCTGAGAAAGTGGAGAGCAGAAGATCCTTATGCTACCAGAAGGAGAACTGCTGTTGACTACAGATTTCACACTAAGGAACAACAGGACTTCTATGAGACAGTCTTGTTGGATAAGAAGCCCATTGTTTGTGATATGAGATGGGTTGACTGGGAATACATCAAGGACAACGAAGAGCACTATCCTGGAGTGCAAGACAGCTTCAAGGCATGTGGAGTAGCTGACTTTGTGGGGCAGAAGCTCACAAAGTGGAATGAAGAGCTGATCATGCACTTCTACTCCACAACACACTTCTATCCAGATGGTAGGATTGTGTGTTTGTCAGAAGGGACAAGGTATCAATCAACAGTTGCTGAGTGGGCACAGCTCATCAATGCCCCAGAGGAGCATGAGGATGACCTAGATATATATGCCAAGAAGAATATGGACCACAACTCTATGTCCAACATGTACAAGGAGATCCCAAACAAGGCACTTGATACTTTCAAGTTTGGATCTGTACATTATCTTCTGTCAGGGTTGCCAACCATCAATTGGATACTGAGGCACACTCTGCTGCCCAAGTCAGGTGATCACAAGATGATCAGAGGCCATGCAATCAACTTGCTTCATATCTTTGATGTGCCAAAAAAATTCAAAGTCATGAGCCTCATGGTAGAAACAATCAAGAGTACTGCAGCAGACCAGAAGAGGAGCTGTGGATATGCCCCTCAGATCCAGGAGCTGATTAACTCCAAGATGGGCACAGGCATATACCTCTTGGACAAGGAACATTTGCCTATTCATCCAGACTTTGAGGATAATCAAGTTGTGATGAACAAGGATGAACCATCTTCAGCCCATGCACAAGCACAGAAGGAGAAGGCAAGGAAGGAGAAAGCTGCCAGGATGCCAACTCAAGAGGAGGCATCTGAATATTTCTTGAAAACCAAGCAAGAGTAGCTCAGTTACTTGATTGCATCCACACTGAGGATTGAGAAAGGACTGGCCACCCTCACTCAGAATCAGGAGAGCTTAGAGAGGATCGTAGAACAAAAGTTATATGACTTGGATGTCAAAGTGACAGAAATTCAGTCTGCAGTGGAGCAATTTCAAGATGACATGCAGGAGAGGAAAGGGAAGACTACCACTGATGCATTTGCCAGAGTGCCACGAGCTCAGAGGTCCAGCGCAGTGCCAGTTCCTGACACCAGAGCCACCACCTCAGCTCCAGCCACAGCACCAGCCCAACCAGCTCCAGCATCTACTTCAGCTCCAGCTCCAACCACGTCTACAGAAGCCTTCGTCCTTGGAGTGATCTAGACTCCATCACCACCAGAAGATCAAGCCTGAGTGACGATCTAACACTATGCATTTTCTAGGAACTTTTTGGTAACTTGTTGCCAAAGGGGGAGAAAAATGTATAGATCATAGGCTTCTAGAGAGAGTGTTGCTTTTATTCTCTCTTGCTTTATTTGGTGGTTTTTCAAACATTGTTTGCTTTTGGTTGAGATACTTTGATATGCTTGTGAGACATTGATGATCATGTGTTTGATCATAAGCTACACTTATGCATGCTTGATATATCTTATCTATCTTATGTGATCTTTCACTTTTCTTGGTGATGAGTGCATGTATTTCATTCTTATCATTTTGAGCGCTCCACCAAGATGTATGTGACATGGAAGAGTAACCCATGATTCTAACTCTTTGTGCATTTGCAGTCCAAAGCAAATTTTAAATATGCACAAATTTAGGGGGAGCTCTTACTTATCACATACTTCTCAAAGCGACGATATAATTCATTCTTATTATCATTTGTCGAAGCTTTGATCTATATGTTGTCATCAATTACCAAAAAGGGGGAGATTTAAAGTGCAACTATCCCTAGGTGGTTTTGGTAATTCATAACAACATATAGCTCATTGAGCTAATGCTATTCCAAGACAATTATTTCAGGAAAGCTCAATGATTGGCATGGCATGGATGGTGAAAGTGGAACCCTCAAAATGCTAAGGACAAAGGATTGGCTCAAGCTCAAAAGCTCAAGACTCTTCATTTTACATTTTAGTGATCCAAGATCACATTGAGTCCATAGGAAAAGCCAATACTATCAAGGAGGGATGAGGTGTTGCTTAATGAGCTTTTTGCTTCATGTGCTTAATGATATGCTCCAAAATCCTCAGCTACTTTCCCATATCCACATATGACCTAAACCCTAAGCCAAACTCGGCCCTACCGATTCTTTCTATCCGACGCCAGCGAGTTTCACTTGTCATAGCCACTGCCAAACCCTAGCAAACCCGTTCTACCGATAGGGATCTCGGTCTCACCGAGATGGGATTGAAATCTCTCTGTTTCCTTTTCGTAACTTTTCGGTCTCACCGAAAGAGCGGATCGGTCCCACCGAGATTGCAATGTAAACTCTCTGTTTCCCTTTTGTAACATTTCAGTCTCACCGAAAGAGCAAATCGGTCCCACCGAGTTTACCTGACCAACTCTCTGGTTAGCTAATTACCAAATCGGTCTCATCGAGTTTGTGTAATCGGTCTCACCGAGATTACGTTATGCCCTAACCCTAACCATATCGGTCCTACCGAGTTGCATGTCAGTCCCACCGAAAATCTCTAACGGTCACTAGGTTTACTATTTTGGTCCGACCAAGATTGTTGATTCGGTCCCACCGAGATTGGTAAATTGTGTGTAACGGTTGGATTTTGTGTGGAGGCTATAAATACCCCTCCACCTCCTCTTCACTCGTGGAGAGAGCCATCAGAACACAACTACACTTCCAACTCATATGTTCTGAGAGAGAACCACCTACTCATGTGTTGAGACCAAGATATTCCATTCCTACCATATGAATCTTGATCTCTAGCCTTTCCCAAGTTGCTTTCCACTCAAATCTTCTTTCCACCAAATCCAAATCCTGTGAGAGAGAGTTGAGTGTTGGGGAGACTATCATTTGAAGCACAAGAACAAGGAGTTCATCATCAACACACCATTTGTTACTTCTTGGAGAGTGGTGTCTCCTAGATTGGCTAGGTGTCACTTGGGAGCCTCCGACAAGATTGTGGAGTTGAACCAAGGAGTTTGTAAGGGCAAGGAGATCGCCTACTTCGTGAAGATCTACCGCTAGTGAGGCAAGTCCTTCGTGGGCGATGGCCACGATGGGATAGACAAGGTTGCTTCTTCATGGACCCTTCGTGGGTGGAGCCCTCCGTGGACTCGCGCAACCGTTACCCTTCGTGGGTTGAAGTCTCCATCAACGTGGATGTAGGATAGCACCACCTATCCGAACCACGGGAAAAACATCCGTGTCTCCAATTGCGTTTGAATTCTCCAAACCCTTCCCTTTACATTCTTGCAAGTTGCATGCTTTACTTTCCGCTGCCTATATACTCTTTGCATGCTTGCTTGAATTGTGTGATGATTGCTTGACTTGTCCTAAAGTAGCTAAAATCTGCCAAGAACTAAAATTGGGAAAAGGTTAAGTTTTTATTTGGTCAAGTAGTCTAATCACCCCCTCTAGACATACTTCTGATCCTACATCTGCACTTGATTCACCCTCTGTTTTGAGTAAGCTTGCGACACCTAAACTTGCTTCTGCTATTTGTTCTGATATGTCGCATGTTATTGATGATGCCACTTCTGCTATGCATGATACTTATGATGAAACTATTTCTATGCTTGATACTACTGTGCCCCTTAGTGAATTTTTGATGAACAAATTGCTAGGGCTAGAGAGAAAGAAATTATTGAAACTGATTATATTGATGAAAGCGATGATGAAGATATGCCTGTTATTCCTGAGGGTTATGTTTTTGATATGGAAGCTTCTGCAGCTATTTTAGCTTGCAAAGATAGATATGAACTCAAGAGGCTATTAGTTAAATGGAATAAGCAATCGCTTAATGATAGAATGAGACCTGACCCTGCTTTTGCAACTTCTCCTATCTGTGTTGCCGATAAGGATTATGAATTCTCTATTGATCCTGATATAATTACTTTGGTTGAATCTGATCCTTTTCATGGCTATGAATCTGAAACTGTTGTGGCACATCTTACTAAATTAAATGATATAGCCACCCTATTCACTAATGATGAGAGATCTCGCTACTTTTACATCCTTAAAATATTTTCGTTCTCATTAAAGGGTGATGCTAAGATATGGTTTAATTCTCTTGATCCTGGTTGTGTGTGTAGTCCCCAGGATATGATTTATTACTTCTCTGCTAAATATTTCTCTGCTCATAAGAAACAAGCTGCTTTGAGGGAAATATACAACTTTATGCAAATTGAAGAAGAGAGTCTCCCACAAACTTGGGGGAGGCTTCTCAAGTTACTTAATGCTTTGCCTGATCATCCTCTCAAGAAAAATGAAATACTTGATATCTTTTATAATGGACTAACCGATGCTTCCAGAGATTACCTGGATAGTTGTGCTGGTTCTGCTTTCAGGGAAAGAACACCGGACGAGGCTGAAATTCTATTGAATAATATGTTGACAAATGAAAATAATTGGACACTTTCTGAGCCAGCTCCTGAGCCAGTTCTTGAACCTATTCCTAAACCAACTCCGAAGAAGAGAGGTGTTCTATTTCTCAGTCTTGAAGATATGCAAGAGGCAAAGAAATATATGAAAGAAAAAGGTATTAAAGCTGAAGATGTTAAGAATTTACCGCCTATTGAAGAAATACATGGTCTTAATTTACCGCCTGTTGAAGAAACATATGATCTTAATCCATTACCTATTGAAGAACCTCGAGGTCTTGATAACCTGACACAGGTAGTAAAGGTAAATTCCCTCTATAGATTTGATGAAGGTGATATTCCTCACTATAAGTCTGCTAGACAATGCTTAGAAGAGTTTGATAATTTCATTGTCAAACAAGAAAATTTTAATGCTTACTTTGGTACACAATTGAAATACAATTCCGATATGCTTAAACACTTGGGTAATTACATGGCTGATGTTAGAGGTGAACTTAAACTCGTTACTAAACATGCTTCTATGGTTACTACTCAAGTAGAACAAGTACTTAAGGCTCAAAATGATTTGCTCAATGAATTGAATAGTAAGAAAAATGATTATGATGTTAGAGTGGCTACTAGAACTGGTAGAATGACTCAGGAACCTTTGTATCCTGAAGGCTACCCTAAGAGAATTGAGCAAGATTCTCAGAGAAATAATATTGATGTACCTAGTTCTTTTAAAAGGAAGAAAAAGAAAAATAATAGGACTTTGCAAACTTCTAGTGAACCTATTGCTGAACCACCTGAGAATCCAAATGATATATCTATGTGTGATGCTGAAACACAATCTGGTAATGAACATGAACCTAGTGATAATATTAATGATGATGTTCATGATGATGCTCAACCTAGTAATGATAATGATGTAGAAACTGAACCTGCTGTTGATCTTGATAACCCACAATCAAAGAATCAATGTTATGATAAGAGAGACTTTGTTGCTAGGAAACATGGTAAAGAAAGAGAACCATGGGTTCAGAAACCCATGCCTTTTCCTCCCAAACCATCCAAGAAAAAGGATGATGAGGATTTTGAGCGCTTTGCTGAAATGATTAGACCTATCTTTTTGCGTATGCGATTAACTGATATGCTCAAAATGAATCCTTATGCTAAGTATATGAAGGATATTGTCACTAATAAAAGAAAGACACCGGAAGCTGAGATTTCCACCATGCTAGCTAACTATACTTTTAAGGGTGGAATACCAAAGAAACTAGGAGATCTAGGAGTACCTACTATACCATGCTCCATTAAAAGAAACTATGTTAAAACTGCTTTATGTGATCTTGGAGCCAGTGTTAGTGTTATGCCTCTCTCTTTATATCATAGACTTGATTTGAATAAGTTGACACCTAATGAAATATCTTTGCAAATGGCTGATAAATCAACTGCTATACCTGTCGGTATTTGTGAGGATGTGCCTGTTGTGCTTGCAAACGTTACTATTTTAACGGACTTTGTTATTCTTGATATTCCCGAGGACGATAGTATGTCTATTATTCTTGGAAGACCTTTTTTGAATACTACAGGGGCTGTTATTGATTGCAACAAAGGCAATGTCACTTTTCATGTTAATGGTAATGAGCACACGGTACACTTTCCGAGGAAACAACCTCAAATTTATAGTATCAATTCTATTGGAAAAGTTCCATCAATTATATTTGGAGGTTTTGAATTTCCTCTTCCTACTGTCAAGAAGAAATATGATATTCTTATTATTGGAGATGTGCATATCCCCGTTGAGGTAACATAGTGTTATTCGAAATTTCTCCGGTTCCATGTTATTCGGAACGAGTTTGTTAACAAGACCTGATCAACCTTGTTAGTGGATTCCTTTTGATGAGCATGAGATGGATGAAACTAGAAGGCACAACCTTCTGTACCCTCTTTATACTTTCTGTTATTTAGTTGAAATAAAGTAAAAATAGTATTTTCTGTTTGTTTTCTGATTTATCTATGCAATATAAAAATACCCCGAAAGTAAACGTTTTCCAAATGCCCTGAAAATGAAATATGATTTTTTCTAGAATATTTGATGATTTATGGAACTGAGAACACAGTAGGGGGTCAACCACCTGGCCACGAGGGTGGAGGGTGCGCCCTACCCCCCAGGGGGCGCCCCTGCCTCGTGGGCCCACGGTGGCCCTCCTCCACTTATTCCTGCACCCTTGCAGTTCTTCTTCCTCCCACAAACACCAATATCCAGCTCATGTTGGGGAACGTAGTAATTTAAAAAAAATCCTACGCACACGCAAGATCATGGTGATGCATAGCAACGAGAGGGAAGAGTGTTGTCTACGTACCCTCGTAGACCGTAAGCAGAAGCGTTATATCAACGCGGTTGATGTAGTCGTACGTCTTCACGATCCGACCGATCAAAGTACCGAAAGCACGACACCTCCAAGTTGTGCACACGTTCGGCTCGGTGACGTCCTCTCCTTCTCGATCCAGCAATTGGGGCGAAGTAGTAGATAAGTTCCGGCAGCACGATGGCGTGGTGACGGTGTTGGTGAAGAACAATCTTCGCAGGGCTTCGCCTATGCACTACGAAAACTATGACGGAGGATAAACTAGAGGAGACGGGGTTGTCGGCACACGACTTGGTGTTTCTTGATGTGTCCTGGGTGCTAGCCCTACCCCTCTATTTATATGTTGAGCCTTGGGGTCGAAACTTGGAGTAAAAGCCTCCACAAAGTCGGTTTCACCCGAAAGGCAAGAGTCATTCTCGGACTCCAAGGCCAGACGCCAGGGTTCCCGGCGTCTAGCCCCTGGACTCCGCAAAACTTCCTTATGCGCTTTCCAAAAACCTCGTGGGCTTTCCCCTTTGGCCCAGATAAAGTGTTCTCGTGCCCAAACATTTCGGGAAACATCCGGAACCCCTTCCGATGGATTCCGGAACCTTTCCGGAGATCAAACACTACTATCCACACATCAATCTTTACTTCCAGACCACTCCGGAGTTCCTCGTCATATCTATGATCTCATCCAAAACTCCAAACAACATTCGGTCACCAACATACATAACTCATAGTACTATATCGTCAACGAACGTTAAGCGTGCGGACCCTACGGGTTCGAGAACTATGTAGACATGACCGAGACACCTCTCTTGTCAATAACCAATAGCGGGACCTGGGTGCCCATATTGGCTCCTACATATTCTACGATGATCTTTATCGGTCAGACCGCATAACAACATACGTCGTTCCCTTTGTCATCGGTATGTTACTTGCCCGAGATTCGATCGTCGGTATCTCAATACCTAGTTCAATCTCGTTACCGACAAGTCTCTTTACTCGTTCCGTAATACATCATCCCGTAACTAACTCATTAGTTGCAATGCTTGCTTATAGTGATGTGCATTACCGAGTGGGCCCAGAGATACCTCTCCGACAATCGGAGTGACAAATCCTAATCTTGAAATACGCCAACCCAACAAGTACCTTTGAAGACACCTGTAGAGCACCTTTATAATCACCCAGTTACGTTGTGACGTTTGGTAGCACACAAAGTGTTCCTCCGGTAAATGGGAGTTGCATAATATCATAGTCATAGGAACATGTATAAGTCATGAAGAAAGCAATAGCAGTATACTAAACGATCGAGTGCTAAGCTAATGGAATGGGTCAAGTCAATCACATCATTCTCCTAATGATGTGACCCTGTTAATCAAATGACAACTCATGTCTATAGCTAGGAAACATAACCATCTTTGATCAATGAGCTAGTCAAGTAGAGGCATACTAGTGACACTCTGTTTGTCTATGTACACACACATGTATTATGTTTCCGGTTAACACAATTCTAGCATGAATAATAAACATTTATCATGAAATAAGGAAATAAATAATAACTTTATTATTGCCTCTAGGGCATATTTCCTTCAGCTCAAGCACGAGTTCTAGCTCACTTTGCTGTGATTTTCGATCTCCTTGCTCAAAGCACTTCTCACAAAACTGCTTGAGGGGATTGTTCCTTTGTATGTGACTCCTTCATTGGTCCAATTAGTTTTTGCACTAGTGCTTTATTCATTGCAAATTTGTGCTGCCTAGGTGACCATGTTCTTGAGCTTGCATGTCAAATTTATATGGTTCCAAGTAGTTCTAGTGCACGATATATCCTCTAGGCACTTGTAGGAGTAGTTGCTATCAATTTTATTGAGTTTGGTTCGCTTTTGTTTGAAGTTACTAAAAATTTCAGAAATTTTTGAGAGGAAGAAATATGTTTAGGAAAATGTTCCAAGGTGGTTCTTCAAGGAAGCAAGGACCCAGGCTTGCAATGCGTGATGCTGATGAGGAGCCACCAAGGAACGCTCCAGTGCGGCCCTATGAATGGCCTTCAGAAAATTTTATGGATCGAGCGGGAATCAAAGAAGAATTTAACGCATATTTGCATAACGCTGATCTTGTGAGCTTTGAGGCAGACAAATGCCATCAGTACCATCATCTCACTAGTTCATTTGTGAGGAGGTTTGAATTTTCATCTTCACGTAATTCTCCAACTGTCCTGTTTGATCTTTATGAGAAATCTTATACCATGGACTTAGAGGATTTTACTTCTTCTTGCAAACTTCCACAATGGGGTAGTATTAGTGATCCCCGTAAATCTGAATTTCAAGACTTTCTTGCTGGTATAACCGTGGGAGAATCTAGAGATATAGCACAAGCTACCATAGGGAGCATTCACTTTCCTGCTATACATTATTTTGCTCTCTTCATAGGTAGGTGCATAAATGGTAAGGATGAAGCATGTCATATGTGTGTGCCTGACCTCAGTATCCTTAGGAATGCTTGAAGGAAATATGCCCTAGAGGCAATAATAAAGTTATTATTTATTTCCTTATTTCATGATAAATGTTTATTATTCATGCTAGAATTGTATTAACCGTAAACATAATACATGTGTGAATACATAGACAAACAGAGTGTCACTAGTATGCCTCTACTTGACTAGCTCATTAATCAAAGATGGTTATGTTTCCTAACCATAGACAAAGAGTTGTTATTTGATTAATGGGATCACATCATTAGATGAATGATCTGATTAACTTGACCCATTCCGTTAGCTTAGCACTTGATCGTTTAGTTTGTTGCTATTGCTTTCTTCATGACTTATACATGTTCCTATGACTATGAATTATGCAACTCCCGTTTACCGGAGGAACACTTTGTGTGCTACCAAATGTCACAACGTAACTGGGTGATTGTAAAGGTGCTCTAAAGGTGTCTCCGAAGGTACTTGTTGGGTTGGCGTATTTCGAGATTAGGATTTGTCACTCCGAGTGTCGGAGAGGTATCTCTGGGCCCTCTCGGTAATGCACATCACTTAAGCCTTGCAAGCATTGCAACTAATGAGTTAGTTGCGGGATGATGTATTACGGAACGAGTAAAGGGACTTGCCGGTAACAAGATTGAACTAGGTATTGGATACCGACGATCGAATCTCGGGCAAGTAACATACCGATGACAACGGGAACAACGTATGTTGTTATGCGGTTTGACCGATAAAGATCTTCATAGAATATGTAGGAGCCAATATGAGCATCCAGGTTCCGCTATTGGTTATTGACCGAGAATAGTTCCAGGTCATGTCTACATAGTTCTCGAACCCGTAGGGTCCGCACGCTTAACGTTACGATGACAGTTTTGTTATGAGTTTATGTTTTGATGTACCGAAGGTTGTTCGGAGTCCCGGATGTGATCATGGACATAACGAGGAGTCTCGAAATGGTCAAGACATAAAGATCGATATATTGTAAGCCTATATTTGGATATCAGAATCGTTCCGGGTGAAATCGGGATTTTACCGGAGTACCGGGGGGTTACCGGAACCCCCCCGGGGGTTATTGGGCCTACATGGGCCTTAAGGGAGAAGAGGAGGGCCAGCCAGGGCAGCCCGCACCCCTCCCCCTAGTCCGAATAGGACAAGGAAAGGGGGGGGGGCGGCGCCCCCTTTCCTCTTTCCCCTTCCCCCTTCCCTTCTCCAACAAGGCAAGAGGGGGGGAGTCCTACTCCCGGTGGGAGTAGGACTCCTCTAGGCGCACCCCAAAGGGGCCGGCCGCACCTCCCCCTCCCTCCTTTATATACGGGGGCAGGGGGCACCCTAGGACACACAAGTTGATCTTCGTGATCGTTCCTTAGCCGTGTGCGGTGCCCCCCTCCGCCATATTCCACCTCGGTCATATCGTTGCGGTGCTTAGGCGAAGCCATGCGTCGGTAGAACATCATCATCGTCACCACGCCATCGTGCTGACGGAACTCATCCCCGACACCCTGCTGGATCGGAGTCCGGGGATCGTCATCGAGCTGAACGTGTGCTAAAACTCGGAGGTGCCGTAGTTTCGGTGCTTGGATCGGTTGGATCGGGAAGACGTACGACTACTTCCTCTATGTTGCGTCAACGCTTCCGCTTCGGTCTACGAGGGTACGTAGACAACACTCTCCCCTCTCGTTGCTGTGCATCACCATGATCTTGCGTGTGCGTAGGATTTTTTTTGAAATTACTACGTTCCCCAACAGTGGCACCAGAGCCTAGGTTTTATGGTTGGATGTTATATGCACGAGTAGAACACAAGTGAGTTGTGGGTGATATAAGTCATACTGCTTACCAGCATGTCATACTTTGGTTCGGCGGTATTGTTGGATGAAGCGGCCCGGACCGACATTACGCGTACGCTTACGCGAGACTGGTTCTACCGCCGTGCTTTGCACACAGGTGGCTAGCGGGTGTCAGTTTCTCCAACTTTAGTTGAACCGAGTGTGGCTACGCCCGGTCCTTGCGAAGGTTAAAACAGCACCAACTTGACAAATTATCGTTGTGGTTTGATGCGTAGGTAAGATTGGTTCTTGCTAAGCCCGTAGCAGCCACGTAAAACTTGCAACAACAAAGTAGAGGACGTCTATGAAAGTGCATTATTTCGACTAGAGGGGGGGGTGAATAGGCGATTTTTATGAAATTCTTCACTGGGGAATTTGCTCGTGAGGAAATTCCTTAGCGAAGAACTACTAGCAGCGGAACAAGTACTCAGAAGTAAACATAGCAAGTTACATGCATGGTCATCATGATGAAATGAAGACAAACACAGAGTACAGAAAGCGTAAACACAGGATAACTCTAGATGAAGACAAATCAGACTGAAGAAATTGAACTGAGGAAATTGAGAAAGTCTTCAGTCAAAGTCTTCAAACACAGATATGAACAAACGGACAACACAGTAATGAGGAAATGAAAGTGTTGAGGAAATAGAACCAGTAAGCTTGGTGAAGACAATGATTTGGTAGACCAGTTCCAACTTCTGTCTCAGTTGTACATCTGGTTGGAGCGGCTGAGTATTTAAACTCGAGGACACCTAGTCCCGGACACACAGTCCTCGCCGTATTCTCCTTGAGCTAAGGGCACACAGTCCTCGCCCAATCACTCGTGGTAAGTCTTCAGGTGACTTCCAAACCTTCACAAACTCGGTCACTCGGCGATCCACAATTCCTCTTGGACGCTCTAGACCTTGACGCCTAACCGTCTGGAAGAAGCACAGTCTTCAAAGGTAACAAGCGTCGGATCCACGCAGGATCAATCTCTTCAGTGATGCTCAATCACTTTGGGTTTGTAGGTGTTTTGGGTTTGGGTTTTGGATTTTCCTCACTTGATGATTTTCGCTCAAAGTCCTCGAAGGATGGGTTGCTCTCAAATGACAAGTGTCAAGTTCTCTCGGAGCAGCCAACTAGCTAGTGGTTGTAGGGGGCGGCTATTTATAGCCTAGGGAGCAGACCGACATGATAAGACATAAATGCCCTTCAATGATATGACCGTTGGATGGATAAGATATTTTGGAACAGCTGGCGCGTAGCACAACAACGGTCAGAAATTTGAGGTTCAAATTCATCAGGGCTATCATGTTCCTCACTTTGTAGGCAATTCACACTGGCGAATTCCTAACTCCCCAGTCAGAGCAAAGTCCTTAGTGACCAGAAGAACTGCGTCTCTGTCACTGAAGAAATTGACTGAACTGTATGAGATTTCCAATGGCTTCACTCGAAGGGATTGGTAGGTGTAGGATTTGAGTTGAGCATCACATGGAAATTTTCTCCTTAGTATTTCCTCGCCCCCTTTAACAGTACGATGTTTCCTATGACTCAAGAAAGAGAAAATGAAACTACGAAAACAAAAGTCTTCACGCTTCATGTTCCTCGAATGAATACCAAGTCTTCAAGGTCACACCAATTTCTTCACTTTCAAAGTCTTCAGAAAGTCTTCAAATGTCAAAGTCTTCAGTCGAAGAACTTCATTTTTAGGGGTCGACTTTCTCTGTAAATATCAAACTCCTCATAGACATATAGACCTGTGTACACTCATAAACACATTAGATACTTAACCTATAAGTCTTCAATACACCAAAATCACTAAGGGGCACTAGATGCACTTACAGTCTAACTTGTTTTTGCAGGGCATGTTGTGATGTGATATGGTCAAGACATGATGCTAAATTTTATTGTATGAGATGATCATGTTTTGTAACCAAGTTATCGGCAACTGGCAGGAGCCGTATGGTTGTCGCTTTATTGTATGCAATGCAATCGCCCTGTAATGCTTTACTTTATCACTAAGCGGTAGCGATAGTCGTAGAAGCATAAGATTGGCGAGACGACAACGATGCTACGATGGAGATCAAGGTGTCGCGCCGGTGACAATGGCAATCATGGAGATGCTTCGGAGATGGAGATCACAAGCACAAGATGATGATGGCCATATCATATCACTTATATTGATTGCATGTGATGTTTATCTTTTATGCATCTTATCTTGCTTTGATTGACGGTAGCATTATAAGATGATCTCTCACTAAATTTCAAGATAAAAAGTGTTCTCCCTGAGTATGCACCGTTGCCAAAGTTCGTCGTGCCCAGACACCACGTGATGATCGGGTGTGATAAGCTCTACGTCCATCTACAACGGGTGCAAGCCAGTTTTGCACACGCAGAATACTCGGGTTAAACTTGACGAGCCTAGCATATGCAGATATGGCCTCGGAACACGGAGACCGAAAGGTCGAGCGTGAATCATATAGTAGATGTGATCAACATAGCGATGTTCACCATTGAAAGCTACTCCATTTCACGTGATGATCGGTTATGGTTTAGTTGATTTGGATCACGTGATCACTTAGAAGATTAGAGGGATGTCTATCTAAGTGGGAGTTCTTAAGTAATATGATTAATTGAACTTAAATTTATCATGAACTTAGTACCTGATAGTATCTTGCTTGTCTATGTTGATTGTAGATAGATGGCCCGTGCTGTTGTTCTGTTGAATTTTAATGCGTTCCTTGAGAAAGCAAAGTTGAAAGATGATGGTAGCAATTACGCGGACTGGGTCCATAACTTGAGGATTATCCTCATTGCTGCACAGAAAAGTTATGTCCTGGAAGCACCGCTGGGTGCCAGGCCTGCTGCGGATGCGACTGACGACGTTAAGAACGTCTGGCAGAGCAAAGCTGATGACTACTCGATAGTTCAATGTGCCATGCTTTACGGCTTAGAACCAGGACTTCAACGATGTTTTGAACGTCATGGAGCATATGAGATGTTCCAGGAGTTGAAGTTGATATTCCAGAAGAATGCCCAGATTGAGAGATATGAAGTCTCCAATAAGTTCTATAGCTGCAAGATGGAGGAGAATAGTTCTGTCAGTGAGCATATACTCAAGATGTCTGGGTATTGTAATCACTTGATTCAACTGGGAGTTAATCTTCCGGATGATAGCATCATTGGCAGAATTCTCCAATCACTTCCACCTAGCTACAAGAGCTTCGTGATGAACTATAATATGCAAGGGATGGATAAGACAATTCCCGAGCTCTTCGCAATGCTAAAGGCTGCGGAGGTAGAAATCAAGAAGGAGCATCAAGTGTTGATGGTCAACAAGACCACTAGTTTCAAGAAAAAGGGCAAAGGGAAGAGAAAGGGGAACTTCAAGAAGAACAGCAAGCAAGTTGCTGCTCAGGAGAAGAAACCCAAGTCTGGACCTAAGCCTGAAACCGAGTGCTTCTACTGCAAGCAGATTGGACATTGGAAGCGGAATTGCCCCAAGTATTTGGCGGATAAGAAGGATGGCAAGGTGAACAAAGGTATATGTGATATACATGTTATTGATGTGTACCTTACTAGAGCTCGCAGTAGCACCTGGGTATTTGATACTGGTTCTGTTGCTAATATTTGCAACTCGAAACAGGGACTACGGATTAAGCGAACACTAGCAAAGGACGAGGTGACGATGCGCGTGGGAAATGGTTCCAAAGTCGATGTGATCGCGGTCGGCACGCAACCTCTACATCTACCTTCGGGATTAGTATTAGACCTAAATAATTGTTATTTGGTGCCAGCGTTGAGCATGAACATTATATCTGGATCTTGTTTGATGCGAGACGGTTATTCATTTAAATCAGAGAATAATGGTTGTTCTATTTATATGAGTAATATCTTTTATGGTCATGCACCCTTGAAGAGTGGTCTATTTTTGATGAATCTCGATAGTAGTGATACACATATTCATAATGTTGAAGCCAAAAGATGCAGAGTTGATAATGATAGTGCAACTTATTTGTGGCACTGCCGTTTAGGTCATCGGTGTAAAACGCATGAAGAAACTCCATACTGATGGACTTTTGGAACCGCTTGATTATGAATCACTTGGTACTTGCGAACCGTGCCTCATGGGCAAGATGACTAAAACGCCGTTCTCTGGTACTATGGAGAGATCAACAGACTTATTGGAAATCATACATACAGATGTATGTGGTCCGATGAATGTTGAGGCTCGTGGCGGATATCGTTATTTTCTCACCTTCACAGATGATTTAAGCAGATATGGATATATCTACTTAACGAAGCATAAGTCTGAAACGTTTGAAAAGTTCAAAGAATTTCAGAGTGAAGTTGAAAATCATCGTAACAAGAAAATAAAGTTTCTACGATCTGATTGTGGAGGAGAATATTTGAGTTACGAGTTTGGTCTACATTTGAAACAATGCGGAATAGTTTCGCAACTCACGCCACCCGGAACACCACAGCGGAATGGTGTGTCCGAACGTCGTAATCGTACTTTACTTGATATGGTGCGATCTATGATGTCTCTTACAGATTTACCGCTATCGTTTTGGGGTTATGCTTTAGAGACGGCCGCATTCACAATAAATAGGGCACCATCAAAATCCGTTGAGACGACGCCTTATGAACTGTGGTTTGGCAAGAAACCAAAGTTGTCGTTTCTTAAAATTTGGGGCTGCGATGCTTATGTGAAAAAGCTTCAACCTGATAAGCTCGAACCCAAATCGGAGAAATGTGTCTTCATAGGATACCCAAAGGAGACTGTTGGGTACACCTTCTATCACGGATCCGAAGGCAAGACATTCGTTGCTAAGAATGGATCCTTTCTAGAGAAGGAGTTTCTCTCGAATGAAGTGAGTGGGAGGAAAGTAGAACTTGATGAGGTAACTGTACCTGATCCCTTATTGGAAAATAGTACATCACAGGAACCGGTTTCTGTGACGTCAGAACCAATTAGTGAGGAAGTTAATGATGATGATCATAGAACTTCAGATCAAGTTGCTACAGAACCTCGTAGATCAAACAGAGTAAGATCCGCACCAGAGTGGTACGGTAATCCTATTCTGGAAGTCATGCTACTAGATCATGATGAACCTACGAACTATGAAGAAGCGATGGTGAGCCCAGATTCCGCAAAATGGCTTGAAGCCATGAAATCTGAGATGGGATCCATGTATGAGAACAAAGTGTGGACTTTGGTTGACTTGCCCGATGATCGGCAAGCAATTGAGAATAAATGGATCTTCAAGAAGAAGACTGACGCTGACGGTAATGTTACTGTCTACAAAGCTCGACTTGTTGCAAAATGGTTCCGACAAGTTCAAGGGATTGACTACGATGAGACCTTCTCACCTGTAGCGATGCTTAAGTCTGTCTGAATCATGTTAGCAATTGCCGCATTTTATGACTATGAAATTTGGCAAATGGATGTCAAAACAGCTTTCCTGAATGGATTTCTTGAAGAAGAGTTGTATATGATTCAACCAGAAGGTTTTGTCGATCCAAAGGGAGCTAACAAAGTGTGCAAGCTCCAGTGATCCATTTATGGACTGGTACAAGCCTCTTGGAGTTGGAATAAACGCTTTGATAGTGCGATCAAAGCATTTGGTTTTATACAGACTTTTGGAGAAGCCTGTATTTACAAGAAAGTGAGTGGGAGCTCTGTAGCATTTCTGATATTATATGTGGATGACATATTACTGATTGGAAATGATATGGAATTTCTGGATAGCATAAAGGGATACTTGAATAAGAGTTTTTCAATGAAAGACTTCTGTGAAGCTGCTTACATATTGGGCATTAAGATCTATAGAGATAGATCAAGACGCTTAATTGGACTTTCACAAAGCACATACCTTGACAAAGTTTTGAATAAGTTCAAAATGGATCAAGCAAAGAAAGGGTTCTTGCCTGTGTTGCAAGGTGTGAAGTTGAGTAAGACTCAATGCCCGACCACTGCAGAAGATAGAGAGGAAATGAAAGATGTTCCCTATGCTTCAGCCATAGGCTCTATCATGTATGCAATGCTGTGTACCAGACCTGGTGTGTGCCTTGCTATAAGTCTAGCAGGGAGGTACCAAAGTAATCCAGGAGTGGATCACTGGACAGCAGTCAAGAACATCCTGAAATACCTGAAAAGGACTAAGGATATGTTTCTCATATATGGAGGTGACAAAGAGCTCATCGTAAGTGGTTACGTTGATGCAAGCTTTGACACTGATCCGGACGATTCTAAATCGCAAACCGGATACGTGTTTACTTTAAACGGTGGAGCTGTCAGTTGGTGCAGTTCCAAACAAAGCGTCGTGGCGGGATCTACGTGTGAAGCGAAATGCATAGCTGCTTTGGAAGCAGCAAATGAAGGAGTCTGGATGAAGGAGTTCATATCCGATCTAGGTGTCATACCTAGTGCATCGGGTCCAATGAAAATCTTTTGTGACAATACTGGAGCAATTGCCTTAGCGAAGGAATCCAGATTTCACAAGAGAACCAAGCACATCAAGAGATGCTTCAATTCCATCCGGGATCTAGTCCAGGTGGGAGACATAGAAATTTGCAAGATACATACGGATCTGAATGTAGCAAACCTGTTGACCAAGCCTCTTCCACGAGCAAAACATGATCAGCACCAAGACTCCATGGGTGTTAGAATCATTACTGTGTAATCTAGATTATTGACTCTAATGCAAGTGGGAGACTGAAGGAAATATGCCCTAGAGGCAATAATGAAGTTATTATTTATTTCCTTATTTCATGATAAATGTTTATTATTCATGCTAGAATTGTATTAACCGGAACGTAATACATGTGTGAATACATAGACAAACAGAGTGTCACTAGTATGCCTCTACTTGACTAGCTCATTAATCAAAGATGGTTATGTTTCCTAACCATAGACAAAGAGTTGTTATTTGATTAATGGGATCACATCAATAGATGAATGATTTGATTAACTTGACCCATTCCGTTAGCTTAGCACTTGATCGTTTAGTTTGTTGCTATTGCTTTCTTCATGACTCATACATGTTCCTATGACTATGAGATCATGCAACTCCCGTTTACCGGAGGAACACTTTGTGTGCTACCAAACGTCACAACGTAACTGGGTGATTATAAAGGTGCTCTACAGGTGTCTCCAAAGGTACTTGTTGGGTTGGCGTACTTCGAGATTAGAATTTGTCACTCCGTGTGTCGGAGAGGTATCTCTGGGCCCTCTCGGCAATGCACATCACTTAAGCCTTGCAAGCATTGCAACTAATGAGTTAGTTGCGGGATGATGTATTACGGAACGAGTAAAGAGACTTGCCGGTAATAAGATTGAACTAGGTATTGGATACCGACGATCGAATCTCGGGCAAGTAACATACCGATGACAAAGGGAACAACGTATGTTTTTATGCGGTTTGACCGATAAAGATCTTCGTAGAATATGTAGGAGCCAATATGAGCATCCAGGTTCCGCTATTGGTTATTGACCGAGAATAGTTCCACGTCATGTCTACATAGTTCTCGAACCCGTAGGGTCCGCACGCTTAACGTTACGATGACAGTTTTGTTATGAGTTTATGTTTTGATGTACCGAAGGTTGTTCGGAGTCCCGGATGTGATCATGGACATAACGAGGAGTCTCGAAATGGTCGAGACATAAAGATCGACATATTGGAAGCCTATATTTGGATATCGGAATCGCTCCGGGTGAAATCGGGATTTTAACGGAGTACCGGGGGTTATCGGAACCCCCCCGGGGTTATTGGACCTACATGGACCTTAAGGGAGAAGAGGAGGGCCGGCCAGGGCAGGCCGCGCGCCCCCTCCCCCTCTAGTCCGAATAGGACAAGGAAAGGGGGCGCCGCCCCCCTTTCCTCTTTCCCCTTCCCCCTTTCCTTCTCCAACAAGGCAAGAGGGGGGGAGTCCTACTCCCGGTGGGAGTAGGACTCCTCCAGGCGCACCCCAAAGGGGCCGGCCGCACCTCCCCCTCCCTCCTTTATATACGGGGGCAGGGGGGCACCCTAGGACACACAAGTTGATCTTCGTGATCGTTCCTTAGCCGTGTGCGATGCCCCCTCCACCATATTCCACCTTGGTCATATCGTTGCGGTGCTTAGGCGAAGCCCTGCGTCGATAGAACATCATCATCGTCACCACGCCGTCGTGCTGACGGAACTCATCCCCGACACCCTGCTGGATCGGAGTCCGGGGATCGTCATCGAGCTGAACGTGTGCTAAAACTCGGAGGTGCCGTAGTTTCGGTGCTTGGATCGGTCGGATCGGGAAGACGTACGACTAGTTCCTCTATGTTGCGTCAACGCTTCCGCTTTGGTCTACGAGGGTACGTAGACAACACTCTCCTCTCTCGTTGCTGTGCATCACCATGATCTTGCGTGTGCGTAGGAAATTTTTTGAAATTACTACGTTCCCCAACAGTGCTGTGTTAGGAGACCGATCTTATAATTTGGGAGCCATTGTTGCACGTAGGTTGCATCATAATAGATTTAATGGAGATTTCTTTGGAGGAATTTATGCAACCCGCTTAGCTGATTTTCTTGATGTGGACGTTCGTGAGGATGATACGGAGTTGCCTCCTACTTATTTAGATTTTAATTCTATGGTCTATCACCAGTTTGTCGAGAGGAATGAACCACCTCTCCAGTATCGACTAATCTTTGACAAATGGCGTGCTGTCCGTATTACTCTCCATGCTCCTGCCTTCTTTGATTATCAGGCAAAAGGAAGATATATTATTACCAGAGAGGAGGCAGATGAGTACGAGAGAAGGACGGAGGCAGCTCGACGCCACGCTGCAGGTCAGGAGGCGATAGCCGCTGCATCGCAGTACGACCCCAGCTACACCTACGGATATCCGCCAGGCCATCCCGGGCAATGAACCAACTTAGGTCAAAAGCCTAAGCTTGGGGGAGTACGCATTTCCCATCGACATTACATTTATGTTCACACACTTATTGCTAGATGTCGGTGTTCATACCTTTTCACTGTAATATCCATGCTAGTTTATTTTCTTTTTCTTGCTTTCTTCTTGTGTGTTTTTTAAACCTAAAGAAAAACCAAAAAATAGTGATAGGTTTTGGTTAGTTTACTTTTCTTGCCGTAGTAGTAATAATTAAAAGAAAACCCCCCAAAAAATATTTTCCGTTCTTCTTTTGCTTGTTGGGAGTTTTCCCGTCTGAATAGTTTTATTTCTTTTCTTTTCCTTGGGGGTCGATAGGAGAAGACCATAATTAAATTGTTGAAGTGGCTCTTATATGCATTATTGTTGATTTAACCAAGAGCCCATATTGCCTTGTCTTTTCCTGTTTATTGAATGCTCGCAGATTCTAGCTTAGTCCAATGGACGTGCACTCTTATTATTATTCACATCGTTTGGTCGTGCAAGTGAAAGGCAATTATGATGATATATGATGGACTGAATGAGATGAGAAAAGTTGGTATGAACTTGACCTCTCTTGTTTTTGTAAATATGATGAGCTCATCGTTCCTGATTCAACCTATTATGAATAAACATGTTTGCAATGACAATTAGAGATCATAGTTGCTTTTGCCATGCTTGATTAGCTATGAGTTATAATGGTTTAACTTGCGTGCCAACATGCTATTAAAATGGTTGTGATGTGGTATGATGGGGTGGTATCCTCCTTTGAATGCTTTAAGTGACTCGACTTGGCACATGTTCACACATGTAGTTGAAACAAATCAACATAGCCTTCACGATATTTATGTTCATGGTGGATTATATCCTACTCATGCTTGCATCCAATATTTATTAATTTTAATGCATGTTCATGACTGTTGTCGCTCTCTAGTTGGTCGCTTCCCAGTCTTTTGCTAGCCTTCACTTGTACTAAGCGGGAATACTGCTTGTGGATCCAATCCCTTAAACCCCAAAGTTATTCCATATGAGTCCACTATACCTTCCTATATGCGGTATCTACCTGCCGTTCCAAGTAAATTTGTATGTGCCAAACTCTAAACCTTCAAATAAACATTCTGTTTTGTATGCTCGAATAGCTCATGTATCAACTAGGGCTGCCCTTATCTTCCATGTTAAGCGGGTTATTCTCACGAGGAGTGGACTCCGCTCCTCATTCACGAGAAAATGGTTGGTCTCCGGGATGCCCAGTCCCATGCTTTATGCAAACTAAATCAAAATAATTGCAAACAAAACTCCCTCTGGGACTGTTGCTAGTTGGAGACACTCGTTGTTTCGAGCAAGTCATGGATTGATGCTTGTTGGTGGAGGGGGAGTATAAACTTTACCATCCTGTTTGGGAACCGCCTATAATGTGTGTAGCATGGAAGATATCGCCATCTCTTAGTTGTTATGTTGACAATGAAAGTATGCCGCTCAAAATATTATTTATCTCTATTTCAAAACCGAGCTCTGGCACCTCTACAAATCCCTACTTCCCTATGCGAAGGGCCTATCTATTTACTTTTATGTTGAGTCATCACCCTCTTATTAAAAGCACTAACTGGAGAGCACACCTGTCGTTTGCATTCATTACTATTGATTTATATTGGGTATGACTATGATTGGATCTCTTTTACCATGAATTACAATGTCTAGTCAGTCCTTGATCTTTAAAGGTGCTCTGCATTTATGTTTTGCGGTCTCAGAAAGGGCTAGCGAGATACCATCTTGTTATATTATATTATGATTGTTTTGAGAAAGTGTTGTCATCCGAGATTTATTATTATGGCTCGTTAGTTGATTATGCTATTGATATGAGTAAACATGAGACCTAGGAGTTATTGCAAATATGGTTAGTTATGATCTTTGCTAAAAACTTGAATGCTGGCTTTACATATTTACAACAACAAAAGCAAACAGAGTTTGTAAAAGTTTTTCTTTATCACTTTCAGTTTATCAACTGAATTGCTTGATGACAAGCAAAGGTTTAAGCTTGGGGGAGTTGATACGTCTCCGTCGTATCTACTTTTCCAAACACTTTTGCCCTTGTTTTGGACTCTAATTTGCATGATTTGAATGGAACTAACCCAGACTGACGCTGTTTTCACCGAGTAAGTTTTGTTAGGGTTTGATCCCTAGTATCCACTATGTTCTGAGATTGATGTTGCTATGACTTTGCTATGCTTAATGCTTGTCACTAGGGCCCGAGTGCCATGATTTCAGATCTGAACCTATTATGTTTTCATGAATATATGTTAGTTCTTGATCCTATCTTGCAAGTTTATAGTCACCTACTATGTGTTATGATTCGGCAACCCTGAAGTGACAATAATCGGGACCACTCCCGGTGATGACCATAGTTTGAGGAATTCATGTATTCACTATGTGCTAATGCTTTGTTCCGGTACTCTATTAAAAGGAGGCCTTAATATCCCTTAGTTTCCATTAGGACCCCGCTGCCACGGGAGGGTAGGACAAAAGATGTCATGCAAGTTCTTTTCCATAAGCACGTATGACTATATTCGGAATACATGCCTACATTATATTGATGAACTGGAGCTAGTTGTGTGTCACCCTATGTTATGACTGTTGCATGATGAACCGCATCCGGCATAATTATTCATCACCGATCCAATGCCTACGAGATTTTTCTATATTGGTTCTCGCTTATTTACTTTCCCGTTGCTATTGTTGCAATCACTACAAAATACCAAAAATATTACTTTTGCTACCGTTACCTTTTATTACCGTTACTACTACTATCATATTACTTTGCTACTAAATACTTTGCTGCAGATACTAAGTTATCCAGGTGTGGCTGAATTGACAACTCAGTTGCTAATACTTGAGAATATTCTTTGGCTCCCCTTGTGTCGAATCAATAAATTTGGCTTGAATACTCTACCCTCGAAAACTGCTGCAATCCCCTATACTTGTGGGTTATTAGTAACGTGGCACAACATAACGGTTCGCAAATAGACAGAATAACATGGACTGATTCGAAAAAGAGCCTGAGAGGATAAGGTCATCTCCTCAGCCGTGCGCACGAGCTCCCGGTCGGCGAGCTCGGCATGGACGACGGCTCCGTGACGCCCCGCCTCCTTTTCCTTCTCCTCCTCTATTCCCCCGCCCCCACCTTCCTCCCACTCGGCCACTCCCCGGCCTCGGCCTCCCCTTGTTGCTCACCTGCATCGGCTCCGGCGAGGAGAAGAGGATGCGCGACGGCGGCCCGCGTAGGCCTGAAGAGGAGGCGCGACAACGGCGGCCATGGATGAGCTCCGGCCGGAGCTGCGCATCAACGAGGCAAATCCACTGACGGTGAGCATGGACGTGCGGTCCATGTCCCTCGACCGTGAGCTCCGCTGCCGGCAGTGCCCTCCCCTATCTCTCCCATCTCTCTCTGAGGTCGGTGCCTTCCCCAATATCTCCCATCTCTCTCTGTTGCGTGCCTGATGCTCAAGCCGACGACGCCGGAGCTCAATCATGGCTGCTCGATGCCCAAACTGGATCAGTCGGAGCTCATCCATGGCCGCTGATGCTCAAGCCGCCGCTGGAGCTCCATTGCCTCGCCGTCCTAACCGATGCCGCCGCTGGATCCACGCCCTCTTGCCCGTCCCAGACCACGCAGGACCCGCCGCCGGCGTCCACCACCGGGGCGGTGGGATGTAATTGGGATTGGCCGCGGGCGTCCACCACCGGACTGGAGGACCCGATTGCTTTTTTAGGGGTCCTTTTGCAAAATAAAACTCTTGCCTTGCTCGCCGACGCCGCATCAAGGGAGAGAGAATCTTCTTGGATCCCTGCCGCACCAACGGCAGAGGACGAGGCGGGAAATGCGCCAAACGCTGTGCCATCGCGGACGTGCTTCCGGTCGTCCTCGTGGAACGTACTGCGCCCCACAGCAAGCAAAGACGCCCCAATGAAGCAAAGACGTACGGCTTCATTCTCTGCTCCGTTTTGATCAGCCACCTCCGCGACGCCAGGCACGTGGCCCTTGAAGCAGCAGTAGGTGTGCCGGCAGGCGCAGTTCCCCTCGCCGCCGCCACGGGCGCTCTTCTGGGCGGAGGAGCACGCCGTGCTCCCACTGACCACGGCCTTGGGCCCCACAGCCTCCCGGCAGGCCCTGGCGCTGTAGCTTCTAGTCGGCGTCAGGTACCCGGGATCAACGACGCGGGCGCGACCTGCTCGCCGCACCCTACCTGTGGTGCTTTCCGTCCTGCGCCACGCTTCCCACCCGGAGTCTGGCTATTTCCACTTCCTCGCCGCCGCCGGGGTCCTCTGCTCGCTCCACCAGGGTGCGGTTGGGTTGGACTAGGCTGAGCCAGATGCAGCAGCGCAACTTGGACACGGAAGAAAATTCAGTGCAAATAAACCGGATGAAAAAGGAAAAAAATCAAAAACAAACCTAAATTTTTAGGCGAAAGCTAAATCAAACCCCGAACTCTCAATCCCTGAGATCAGCACACTAAACTCTTTAGTTCCGGTCTATTTTAAACCTTGACAGAACATAGCCGGGATTTGCTGAATTGGGGCCGCCCAGTAGCGCAGTTGCTCGTGCGCGCGCACTAATCTGGTTTTTTCTTAGTTTCTTCCTTTTTCGTTTTCTTTTCTTTTTTCATTTTTACACATGTCTAATTTTTCTCAATACCCAATGTACATTTTTAACGCACACATTAAATACGTTTGGATAAACTTTTGATATTTTCAAATAAATTGTGTACATTTATAAATTACATGTTTTCAAAACTTTTTGAATACATGGTAATATTTTTTCAACTACACATTTTACATTTTCTTAATGACAATAAACAATTTATAAAACTACACAACACTCTTTTACGTGTTTCAACATTTTTAAATTTGCATACATTTTTTTCAAGGACATGCCACATATATTCTGTTAAGGTTAAGACACATGTTTTTTACATCACGCAAACATTTTTTTACATTGTAAACACATTCTTTTAAAAATGTCACAAACACATTTTTTGGAACTCATGGTCATTCTTGAAATGTTACATTTTTTGAATTTAAAAACATTTTTTTTGAATCACACAAATATTATTATACATTGTATAAACATTTGGATTGGCCCGTACATTCTTTAAAACTTGTGATATTTTTTAGATGTCAAAAAATATTTTTCAGGTTTCAGAAAATGTTTATGTATCAAAACGTGTCCGCACTTTAAAATTTTGTTCAGGTTGCAAAAAAAAAATTATGTTTCAAAAAGTGTTTGCACTTTAAAATTTTGTTCAGGTTTCAAAAAATGTTTAGAAAGGTGTTCGCTTTTTCAAATTTGTTGGTTTTTTTAAAAGTATTCGAAATTTTCAAAATGTTCTCGCACTTTATAAAATGTTCAAAGATTTCATAAATAAACACGCTATCAGTAATTGTTTGCCCCTAAAAAATGTTTTCAAAGTTCGACGCTTTGGTTTCTGATTAAATATTCCAGGCCTCTGACTATGTCAGTCAGTGTAGTGGCTACCAGGTCCCAAGTTCGACTCCACAGCATGTTTTTTTGGTTTGGAATTATTACGTCGCCCGTTAAGAAAAAGAAAGAAAGAATTTTTTACGTCGCGTGTTAAGGAAAAAAACTTGCTTCATGTCTGGTGGGCTGGCCCAGTCGAGTCCACTGCCAACAATCCGAAACATTTTTTAAATATATTATTTATGAAATTCCAAAAACAGTATTTAGAAAATGTGACACAATTTTGAAAATACGATTTTTTTTTTCATAACATGTGAAAAACTGTTGGAATGCTGAACATTTTTTGATAAATGTGTTTTTTGAAATCATGAACAGTTTTTTAAAATGCTAATAGAGTTGATTTTGTGCGAATCACGAAATTCCAAACTGTTTTTAAAAACACAAAACGAATTGAATTTGTGCGGAAAATAGAAAACGGCAACATTTTTAACTTTTGAACAATTTTAGAAATGTGCGAACATTTTTTAAACCTCACGAATTCTTGTTGTGTTATAGTGGGCCAGCCCAAATTCTAGTCTGTGAGAGTAGCTGGAATCCCGGCCGGGATTGTAGTCTTCCCAGCGTGCCAAACAGGTCTAGGGTCCAAAATAGACCGGGATTACAAGTTCAGAGTGCCAATTTTCGGGATTCAAAGTTTAGGGTTTGATTTAGCTTTCGTCTACAACTTTAAGGTTTATTTTGGACCTTTTTCGATGAAAAATCAAAAACAAAAATAAACCGTGGACACGGCAGGTACAACGGGCCAAAAAAAGTTTGGGTAAAATGTAGCACGTACTCCCTCCGTAAAGAAGAAATATAAGAGCGTTTAGGGCGAAAATTCGGTTCTGAGCCCGAGCTCAGATGCTCCTGGAATCATGACCATCGCATGCCCTCGTGATCGCTGCCATGACCCGTATTTGTCTCGCGTATGTCACCCGTATTTGCGCAGAAACAGGAACGGCCCTATCGCATTTATTGCCGTTCGTTGGGTTAGCACTGTCCTCCTGGTTCAGAATAGTGCAACGGACCTGATGTTTTCCTGGGCCTTACTCTTACTGGACCGTGGCTAATGCATAGTACTCTGTGCCCGTAAAAAAAGGAGTACTACGCGGTGCAGTTGCATGCAACCGAGCACGAACCCCTCGTCAAAAGAAAAAAAAAAGGAAAAAAATGCAACCGCGCAGGAGGTCCGTTTCTACAAGTGCTGCTGATACGAAGTAAGCAGATCTGAAACTGAACTTGCCCTCTTTTACAGTGCTGAACACAGCCCCTTCAAAGATCTCAGCCCTTTGCTTGAAGACTTTTTCTGCATGACTTTTTTGATGTTTTCCAGTCTCGCCAGTTTCCAGAATGTGTATGCCAATAGGCTTAGAGCATCTTCAGCCGCACCCTCAACACGCCTTTCCCAGGCGATATTTTCGCGCCGGCACAGAAAAATCGGCCCAGGCATGCCCCCAGAAGCCCATTTTTCGCCGGCTCGGGACGAATTTGGCGCCAGCGGACCCAAGCCGAACCCGGCGCGCCGGGGGGCGCTCAGGGGCGCCGGGTGAAACGGTTTTGGCGTGAACTAAACGCGGGCCCGTGAGTCAGCGACACAGTGCTTCTCGTCGCTTCGTCGTCCTCATCGCCTCGGTTCCCGCGGGGGGAATCAATGTCAAAGTTGCGGCGCGCTGCCGCGCCGGTCAACATCCATTGATGCCTCACGGGCGGCGCAGTGCAGGCGCGGCGCCACGCGTATGCGCGGCGGCCACGCGGACGCCGCCCGCCCGCGGCTATAGAAAGCCTACCCTCCGCCGGTGGACGCACACTTCCCCTCTCCTCTCCTCTCCACCGCCATCGCTCCTGCGTGCCTCCTCGCTTTCTCGCCTCTGCGCCACCATGTCGATGCGCCGCCTGGGCGCTGCTGATTTCGATGGAGTCCGCGAGCGCCGCTCCAGCGTCTTCTCCTCCGAAATCTCGTTCGGCGAAAAACGGCTCAGTCTCGGCACCTTCGACACCGCAGAGGAGGCGGCCCGTGCGTATGACGCGGCGGCGAGGCGCCTCCGGCGGCCTCGTTGGGATATGAATTTCACCGACGTGTCAGATGAGCCAGTGCGCACAGGATCTCGCGCATCTCCCGCGGCTTTTCACCGACGAGGATCGTCATGACAACCGTAGGCGGCAGCGTCGCCTAGCGATCGTGGAGATGGACGTGGAAGCCATGGCGGAGTGGCGCGAACGCTTCCCGCAGGACATCGTCAACGAGCGCCAGTTTTACAAGCAACGGAGGACGGAGAGGGAGGCGAGGAGAAAGGATCGAGCCGCCTATCGGGAGGACAAGCGTGCGCGGAAGCAGGCCACTCAACTGAACACGTCGTCCTGGGACTCCGAGGACGAGCGGCATGCTGACGCGTACTTGCAGACGTCGGAGGAGGACATTACCAAGCCAGAGCCGGAAAACGACGAGTAGTTGATCTTTTCTTTTAACAGGCTTTGCAACGGTGAACTATCTATGTATCATTTTCATTATGTATGCTATGGTGAACTATCTATGTATCATTTTCAACTTGCCGGCGGCGGTTGGCGAGGAAGGAGGCGAGCGAGGGGTGCGCTAGGGGCAATGACCAGCGCACCCGGGGAGGGGAAGTGCGCGGCGGTTGGGGGTTGAAAAATGAAAAATCCCGTGGGGGGGGGGGGAGGGGGGTCGGCGACTGGGGGAAAAACGCCCCCAACGCCGATTGTATCGCCGGCTCGCCCTCAGGGGGGCCATTTTTATGCGTCCTTGGGGGGCCAACGGCTCGAGATGCTCTTACTCCTTAGCAGATCTCCCGAGCTCAACAGCAAGCCCGTGTACACCAAGACAACAACGCCGCGCAGACTGCCCGTTCCAAACCAGCAGCCGATCTAGTGTGCCCCACTAAATCATGTCTTCAAGCCAGTTTCCACAATCGCAACGGCCGCTGGATCGCAAATGCTTGCTGTTGTTTTTTTTGCGGGTGTGTTGCTCTATTAATAGCAGCTACGTACAGATCTTATGGTCACTTTTCTCGTTCGGTTCTTTGTTGTGACCATGTATTTTGGCTCAGCCAATTAGCTGTACGCTCACTGTACTTGGTATGTGGCGGTCCTCTTGTAGGTGAAGTTTAAGTATGCAAGGGTGTCTCCCTGTGTTTTAGCCCGTTTTCCTGATGCATATTTAAACTGATGAAATGCCTGTCACTACAACACAGTAGAAATTAGGAGGCACTAAAAAACGCCTTTGAAAGGCAGAAAAATGCCTTAAAAGATGTACCAAGGTGTTTGAGAAAAATGCTAGAGACGGCCAATTTAAGTATGCAAGGGTGTCTCCCTGTGTTTTAGCCCGTTTTCATGATGCATACTTAAACTGATGAAATGCCTGTCACTACAACACAGTAGAAATTAGGAGGCACTAAAGAACACCTTTGAAAGACAGAAAAATGCCTTCAAAGACGTACCAAGGTGTTTGAGAAAAACGCTAGAGACGGTCGCGGACTGCCCGTTCCAAACCAGCAGCCAATCCAGCGCGCCCCACTAAATCATGTCTTCAAGCCAGGTTCCACAATCGCAACGGCCGCTGGATCGCAAATGCTTGCTGTTTTTTTTGCGGGTGTGTTGCTCTGTTAATAGCAGCTACGTACAGATCTTATGGTCACTGTTCTCGTTTGGTTCTTTGTTGTGACCGTGTATTTTGGCTCAGCCAATTAGCTATACGCTCACTGTACTTGGTATGTGGCGGTGCTCGTGTAGGTGAAGTTTAAGTATGCAAGGGTGTCTCCCTGTGTTTTAGCCCGTTTTTCTGATGCATACTGAAACTGATGAAATGCCTGTCACTACAACACATCAGAAATTAGGAGGCACTAAAATACGCCTTTGAGAGGCAGAAGAATGCCTTCAAAGATTTACCAAGGCATTTGAGAAAAACGCTAGAAACGGCCGCGCAGACTGCCCGTTCCAAACCATCAGCCGATCCTGCGCGCCCCACTAAATCATGTCTTCAAGTCAGTTTCCATAGTCGCAACGGTCGCTGGATCGCAAATGCTTGCTGTTTTTTTTCCCGGGTGTATTGCTCTGTTAATAGCAGCTACGTACGGATCTTATGGTCACTGTTCTCATTTGGTTCTTTGTTGTGACCATGTATTTTGGCTCAGCCAATTAGCTGTATGCTCACTGTACTTGGTATGTGGCGGTCCTCTTGTAGGTGAAGTTTAAGTATGCAAGGGTGTCTCCCTGTGTTTTAGCCCGTTTTCGTGATGCATACTTAAACTAATGAAATGCCTGTCACTACAACACAGTAGAAATTAGGAGGCACTAAAAAACACCTTTGAAAGGCAGAAAAAAGCCTTCAAAGATGTACCAAGGTGTTGTAGAAAAACGCTAGAGACGGTCGCGCAGACTGCCCATTCCAAACCAGCAGCCGATCCAGCGTGCCCCCACTAAATCATGTCTTCAAGCTAGGTTCCACAATCGCAACGGCCGCTGGATCGCAAATGCTTGCTGTTTTTTTATGGGTGTGTTGCTTTGTTAATAGCAGCTACGTACAGATCTTATGGTCACTGTTCTCGTTCGGTTCTTTTTTGTGACTGTGTATTTTGGCTCAGCCAATTAGCTGTACGCTCACTGTACTTGGTATGTGGCGGTGCTCTTGTAGGTGAAGTTTAAGTATGCAAGGGCGTCTCCCTGTGTTTTAGCCCGTTTTCCTGATGCATACTTAAACTGATGAAATGCATGTCACTACAACATAGCAGAAATTAGGAGGCACTAAAATACGTCTTTGAAAGGTAGAAAAATGCCTTCAAAGATGTACCAAGGCGTTTGAGAAAAACGCTAGAGACGGCCGCGCAGACTGCCCGTTCCAATCCATCAGCTGATCTAGCGCGCCCCACTAAATCATGTCTTCAAGCTAGTTTCCATAGTCGCAACGGCCGCTGGATCGCAAATGCTTGCTGTTTTTTTTCTGGGTGTGTTGCTCTGTTAATAGCAGCTACATACAGATCTTATGGTCACTGTTCTCGTTCGGTTCTTTGTTGTGACCATGTATTTTGGCTCAACCAATTAGCTGTACGCTCATTGTACTTGGTATGTGGCGGTCCTCTTGTAGGTGAAGTTTAAGTATGCAAGGGTGTCTCCCTGTGTTTTAGCCCGTTTTCTTGATGCATACTTAAACTGATGAAATGCCTGTCACTACAACACAACAGAAATTAGGAGGCACTAAAGAACGCCTTTGAAAGGCAGAAAAAATGCCTTCAAAGATGTACCAAGGCGTTTGAGAAAAATGCTAGAGACGACTGCGTAGACTGCCCGTTCCAAACCAGCAGCCGATCCAGCGCCCCCCACTAAATCATGTCTTCAAGCCAGGTTCCACAGTCGCAACAGCCACTGGATCGCAAATGCTTGCTGTTTTTTTGCGGGTGTGTTGCTTTGTTATTAGCAGCTACGTACAGATCTTATGGTCATTGTTCTCGTTCGGTTCTTTGTTGTGACCATGTATTTTGGCTCAGCCAATTAGTTGTACGCTCACTGTACTTGGTATGTGGCGGTCCTCTTGTAGGTGAAGTTTAAGTATGGAAGGGTGTCTCCCTGTATTTTAGCCCGTTTTCCTGATGCATACTTAAACTGATGAAATGTCTGTCACTACAACACAGTAGAAATTAGGAGGCACTAAAAAACGCCTTTGAAAGGCAGAAAAATGCCTTCAAAGATGTACCAAGGCGTTTGAGAAAAACGCTAGAGACGACCAGTTTAAGTATGCAAGGGTGTCTCCCTGTGTTTTAGCCCGTTTTCCTGATGCATACTTAAACTGATGAAATTCCTGTCACTACAACACAGCAGAAATTAGGAGGCACTAAAAACGCCTTTGAAAGGCAGAAAAATGCCTTCAAAGATGTACCAAGGCGTTTGAGAAAAACGCTAGAGACGGTCGCGCAGACTGCCCGTTCCAAACCAGTAGCCGATCCAGCGCGCCCCACTAAATCATGTCTTCAAGCCAGGTTCCACAATCGCAACGGCCGCTGGATCGCAAATGCTTGCTGTTTTTTTGCGGGTGTGTTGCTCTGTTAATAGCAGCTACGTACAGATCTTATGGTCACTGTTCTCATTCGGTTCTTTGTTGTGACCATGTATTTTGGCTCAGCCAATTAGCTGTACGCTCACTGTACTTGGTATGTGGCAGTGCTCTTGTAGGTGAAGTTTAAGTATGCAAGGGTGTCTCCCTGTGTTTTAGCCTATTTTCCTGATGCATACTTAAACTGATGAAATGCCTGCCACTACAACACAACAGAAATTAGGAGGCACTAAAAAACGCCTTTGAAAGGCAGAAAAATGCCTTCAAAGATGTACCAAGGTGTTTGAGAAAAACGCTAGAGACGGTCGGGCAGACTGCCCGTTCCAAACCAGCAGCCGATCCTGCGCGCCCCACTAAATCATGTCTTCAAGCCAGGTTCCACAATCGCAACGGCCGCTGGATCGCAAATGCTTGCTGTTTTTTTGCGGGTGTGTGTTGCTCTGTTATTAGCAGCTACGTACAGATCTTATGGTCACTGTTCTCGTTTGGTTCTTTGTTGTGACCATGTATTTTGGCTCAGCCAATTAGCTGTACGCTCACTGTACTTGGTATGTGGCGGTGCTCTTGTAGGTGAAGTTTAAGTATGCAAGGGTGTCTCCCTGTGTTTTAGCCCGTTTTGCTGATGCATACTTAAACTGATGAAATGCCTGTCACTACAACACAACATAAATTAGGAGGCACTAAAGAACGCCTTTGAAAGGCAGAAAAATCCTTCAAAGATTTACCAAGGCGTTTGATAAAAACGCTAGAGACGGTCGCGCAGACCAATGTTGAGGATATCGCTCATCGTTATCGTCTCGGTCAGCTAGGGATTATAGATTAATTGAAATCGGCCGATTAATCTATTTTATCGGTCGACTATTAATCGGATTTTTTTTGCAAATCTCAGGTTCCCAACATTAAAATACGCTATATGCAACACCAAAAATATATCTGACAGAAGTGTTACTTCGATTTCTAGCCTTTGAATCCTCGTATAATGACAGAACCAAATAGGACAATAGTACATATTCCGTAACAAGGTCCAGAAAACATAAATAAACATAGTTTTTGCAAACATAGTGCTATGAATAGGTCTGATTTATCAGCAGATTCCCGATAAATCGCTTGTCAGAACGATAAATCGGTCCAAAAGATAAATGACAAAGATAAAGCATAATCTTATCGGTCACACCCCGATTAGCGATAAATCGAAAGATTAGTCTGTGAATCGGAAGATTTCTTGAACAGTGTGCCCGTTCCAAACCAGCAGCCGATCCAGCGCGCCCCACTAAATCATGTCTTCAAGCCAGGTTCCACATCGCAACGGCCGCTGGATCGCAAATGCTTGCTGTTTTTTTTGCAAGTGTGTTGCTCTGTTATTAGCAGCTACGTACAGATCTTATGATCACTGTTCTCGTTCGGTTCTTTGTTGTGACCATGTATTTTGGCTCAGCCAATTAGCTGTACGCTCACTGTACTTGGTATGTGGCGGTGCTCTTGTAGGTGAAGTTTAAGTATGCAAGGGTGTCTCCCTGTGTTTTAGCCCGTTTTCCTGATTCATACTTACACTGATGAAATGCCTGTCACTACAACACAACAGAAATTAGGAGGCACTAAAGAACGCCTTTTAAAGGCAGAAAAATGCCTTGAAAGATGTACCAAGTCGTTTGAGAAAAACGCTAGAGACGGTCGCGCAGAGTGCCCGTTCCAAACCAGCAGCCGATCCAGCGCGCCCCACTAAATCATGTCTTCAAGCCAGGTTCCACAATCGCAACGGCCGTTGGATCGCAAATGCTTGCTATTTTTTTGCGGGTGTGTTGCTCTGTATTAGCAGCTACATACAGATCTTATGGTCACTGTTCTCGTTCGATTCTTAGTTGTGACCATGTATTTTGGCTCAGCGAATTAGCTGTACGCTCACTGTACTTGGTATGTGGCGGTCCTCTTGTTGGTGAAGTTTAAGTATGCAAGGGTGTCTCCCTGTGTTTTAGTCCGTTTTCCTGATGCATACTTAAACTCATGAAATGCCTGTCACTACAACACAACAGAAATTAGGAGGCACTAAAGAACGCCTTTGAAAGGCAGAAAAATGCCTTGAAAGATGTACCAAGTCGTTTGAGAAAAACGCTAGAGACCGTCGCGCAGAGTGCCCGTTCCAAACCAGCAGCCGATCCAGCGCGCTCAACTAAATCATGTCTTCAAGCCAGGTTCCACAATCACAACGGCCGCTGGATCGCAAATGCTTGCTGTTTTTTTGCGGGTGTGTTGCTCTGTTAATAGCAGGTACGTACAGATCTTATGGTCACTGTTCTCATTCGGTTCTTTGTTGTGACCATGTATTTTGGCTTAGCCAATTAGCTGTACGCTCACTGTACTTGGTATGTGGCAGTGCTCTTGTAGGTGAAGTTTAAGTATGCAAGGGTGTCTCCCTGTGTCTTAGCCCGTTTTCCAGATGCATACTTAAACTGATGAAATGCCTGCCACTACAACACAACAGAAATTAGGAGGCACTAAAAAACGCCTTTGAAAGGCAGAAAAATGCCTTCAAAGACGTACCAAGGTGTTTGAGAAAAACGCTAGAGACGGTCGGGCAGACTGCCCGTTCCGAACCAGCAGCCGATCCAGCGCGCCCCACTAAATCATGTCTTCAAGCCAGGTTCCACAATCGCAACGGCCGCTGGATCGCAAATGCTTGCTGTTTTTTTTGCGGGTGTGTTGCTCTGTTATTAGCAGCTACGTACAGATCTTATGGTCACTGTTCTCGTTTGGTTCTTTGTAGTGACCATGTATTTTGGCTCAGCCAATTAGCTGTACGCTCACTGTACTTGGTATGTGGTGGTGCTCTTGTAGGTGAAGTTTAAGTATGCAAGGGTGTCTCCCTGTGTTTTAGCCCGTTTTCCTGATGCATACTTAAACTGATGAAATGCATGTCACTACAACACAACATAAATTAGGAGGCACTAAAGAACGCCTTTGAAAGGCAGAAAAATCCTTCAAAGATGTACCAAGGCGTTTGATAAAAACGCTAGAGATGGTCGCGCAGACCAATGTTGAGGATATCGCTCATCGTTATCGTCTCGGTCAGCTAGGGATTAGAGATTAATTGAAATCGGCCGATTAATCGATTTTATCGGTCAACTATTAATCGGATTTTTTTTGCAAATCTCAGGTTCCCAACATTAAAATACGCTATATGCAACACCAAAAATATATTTGACAGAAGTGTTACTTCGATTTCTAGCCTTTGAATACTCGTATAATGATAGAACCAAATAGGACAATAGTACATATTCCGTAACAAGGTCCAGAAAACATAAATAAACATAGTTCTTGCAAACATAGTGCTATGAATAGGTCTGATTTATCAGCAGATTCCCGATAAATCGCTTGTCAGAACGATAAATAGGTCCAAAAGATAAATGACAAAGATAAAGCATAATCTTATCGGTCACCCCCCGATTAGCGATAAATTGAAAGATTAATCGGTGAATCGGAAGATTTCTTGAATAGTGTGCCCGTTCCAAACCAGCAGCCGATCCAGCGCGCCCCACTAAATCATGTCTTCAAGCCAGGTTCCACAATCGCAACGGCCGCTGGATCGCAAATGCTTGCTGTTTTTTTCAGGTGTGTTGCTCTGTTATTAGCAGCTACGTACAGATCTTATGATCACTGTTCTCGTTCGGTTCTTTGTTGTGACCATGTATTTTGGCTCAGCCAATTAGCTGTACGCTCACTGTACTTGGTATGTGGCGGTGCTCTTGTAGGTGAAGTTTAAGTATGCAAGGGTGTCTCCCTGTGTTTTAGCCCGTTTTCCTGATGCATACTTAAACTGATGAAATGCCTGTCACTACAACACAACAGAAATAGGAGGCACTAAAGAACGCCTTTGAAAGGCAGAAAAATGCCTTCAAAGATGTACCAAGTCGTTTGAGAAAAACGCTAGAGACGGTCGCGCAGAGTGCCCGTTCCAAACCAGCAGCCGATCCAGCGCGCCCCACTAAATCATGTCTTCAAGCCAGGTTCCACAATCGCAACGGCCGCTGGATTGCAAATGCTTGCTATTTTTTTGCGGGTGTGTTACTCTGTATTAGCAGCTACATACAGATCTTATGGTCACTGTACTCGTTCGATTCTTTGTTGTGACCATGTATTTTGGCTCAGCCAATTAGCTGTACGCTCACTGTACTTGGTATGTGGCGGTCCTCTTGTAGGTGAAGTTTAAGTATGCAAGGGTGTCTCCCTGTGTATTAGCCCGTTTTCCTGATGCATACTTAAACTGATGAAATGCGATGCTCAGGTCTTTGAGGGCACTTTTCCTTGTGCCTCCGTGCTTAAATCGTGGCGATTTTCCAAAACGCCAGCAACTTGACTGGGTAAAAAGTAAAGCAGTCGGGACGAGACCCCGTCCGCCGCTTTGCCTATCTAATAGATGTATCCCCGCGGCATGGGCGTCACTAGTAGAAAAGGGGCCTGTTGTCCCGGATGATGAGGGCCTTTAGTCCCGGTTCATGAACCGGGAATAAAGGGTCGGTACTAATGCCCTGGCCCTTTAGTCCCGGTTCAATCCAGAACCGGGACAGATGGGCCTTCATGTGGCCTGTGCGCTAAGCCCAGGCAGGAGGGCCTTTAGTCCCGTTTGGTGGCACCAACCGGGACCAATAGGCATCCATGCGTCAGCATTTCAGTGGCTGGTTTTTTAAAAGGGGGGGGGGGGTTGGGGGTTTTGGGGGGTTAATTTAGGTGTTTCATATATTGTGTTAGCTAGCTAATTAATAGAGAGAAGTGTCCTCTCTTTTGTCCGTGCTTGGTCGACGCTACGTACTATACATACGTATAGCTAGACACGCTAGCTAGCTAGTAAGCAAATGAAGGAAACACAGAAGATCGTCATGAACATATATGCATACAGAGAGAAGTGATATCGACCACCTCTCCTTCTCCGAGAGATTGGTCGAACAACAAGTTCTCGTATATCTATCCTATTGGGGAACGTTGCAGAAAATTAAAATTTTTCCTACGGTTTCACCAAGATCCATCTATGAGTTCATCTAGCAACGAGTATTCAGATTAGATAGCATCTACATACCACTTTGTAGATCGCAACGGAAGCGTTCGAGTGAACGTGGATGAGGTAGTCGTACTCGCCGTGATCCAATTCACCGATGATCTAGTGCCGAACGGACGACACCTCCGCGTTCAACACACGTACGGAAAGCATGACGTCTCCTCCTTCTTGATCCAGCAAGGCAAAGGAGAGGTTGGGGAAGAAGGCTCCAGCAGCAGCACGACGGCGTGGTGATGGTGGAACTACAGTACTCCGGCAGGGCTTCGCCGTGCTCAATGGAGGAGGAGGAGGTGTTGGAGAGGGAGAGGGAGGCGCCAGGGCAATAGGGTGCGCAGCCCCCCTCCCCTGCCCCCTTTATATAGGCCTCTTGGGGGGGGGCGCCGGCCCTGGGAGATCTAATCTCCCAAGGGGGCGGCGGCCAGGGAGGTTTCCCTCCCCCCCAAGCCATCTAGGAGGTGCCTTCCACCACTAGGACTCCTCCTAGATGGAACCCTAGGCGCATGGGCCCTTTGGGGCTGGTTCCCCTTGGCCCAAGAAGGCCAAGGCGCACCCCCTAAGGCCCATGTGGCCCACCGGGGCAGGTGGCCCCACCTGGTGGACCCCCGGGACCCCTCCGGTGGTCCCGGTACAATACCGATAACCCCGAAATTTGTCCCGATGGCCGAAACAGCACTTCCTATATATAATTCTTTACCTCCAGACCATTCCGGAACTCCTCGTGACGTCCGGGATCTCATCCGGGACTCCGAACAACATTCGGGTTACTGCATATACATATCTTCACAACCCTAGCGTCACCGAACCTTAAGTGTGTAGACCCTACGGGTTCGGGAGACATGCAGACATGACCAAGACGGCTCTCGAGCAATAACCAACAGCGGGATCTGGATACCCATGTTGGCTCCCACATGCTCCACGATGATCTCATCGGATGAACCACGATGTCGATGATTCAATTAATCCCGTATACGATTCCCTTTGTCAATCGGTATTTTACTTGCCCGAGATTCGATCGTCGGTATCCCAATACCTCGTTCAATCTCGTTACCGGCAAGTCACTTTTCTCGTACCGTAATGCATGATCCCGTGATCAAACACTTTGATCACACTGAGCTCATTATGATGATGCATTACCGAGAGGGCCCGGTGATACCTCTCCGTCAAGCGGAGTGACAAATCCCAGTCTTGATCCATGTTAACCCAACAGACACTTTCAGAGATACCCGTAGTATACCTTTATAGTCACCCAGTTACGTTGTGACGTTTGGCACACCCAAAGCACTCCTACGGTATCCGGGAGTTACACGATCTCATGGTCTAAGGAAAGGATACTTGACATTGGAAAACTCTAGCAAACGAACTATGCGATCTTATGCTATGTTTAGAATTGGGTCTTGTCCATCACATCATTCTCCTAATGATGTGATCTCGTTATCGATGACATCCAATGTCCATAGTCAGGAAACCATGACTATCTGTCGATCAACGAGCTAGTCAACTAGAGGCTCACTAGGGACATGTTGTTGTCTGTTATTCACACATGTATTACGATTTCCGGATAACACGATTATAGCACGAATAAAGACAATTATCATGAATAAGGAAATATAATAATAATGCTTTTATTATTGCCTCTAGGGCATATTTCCAACAGTCTCCCACTTGCACTAGAGTCAATAATCTAGTTACATTGTGATAAATCGAACACCCATAGAGTTATGGTGCTGATCATGTTTTGCCTTAGGGAGAGGTTTAGTCAACGGATCTGCGACATTCAGATCCGTGTGCACTTTACAAATTTCTATGTCTCCATCTTGAACATTTTCACGAATGGAGTTGAAGCGACGCTTGATGTGCCTGGTCTTCTTGTGAAACCTGGGCTCCTTTGCAAGTGCAATAGCTCCAGTGTTGTCACAGAAGAGTTTGATTGGCCCCGACGCATTGGGTATGACTCCGAGGTCGGTGATGAACTCCTTCACCCATATTGCTTCATGTGCTGCCTCCGAGGCTGACATGTACTCCGCTTCACATGTAGATCCCGCCACGACGCTTTGCTTGCAACTGCACCAGCTTACTGCCCCACCATTCAAAATATACACGTATCCGGTTTGTGACTTAGAGTCATCCAGATCTGTGTCGAAGCTAGCGTCGACGTAACCTTTTACGACAAGCTCTTCGTCACCTCCATAAACGAGAAACATTTCCTTGGTCCTTTTCAAGTACTTCAGGATATTCTTGACCGCTGTCCAGTGTTCCTTGCCGGGATTACTTTGGTACCTTCCTACCAAACTTACGGCAAGGTTTACATCAGGTCTGGTACACAGCATGGCATACATAATAGAACCTATGGCTGAGGCATAGGGGATGGCACTCATCTCTTCGATATCTTCTGCCGTGGTCGGACATTGAGCTGAGCTCAATTTCACACCTTGTAACACAGGTAAGAACCCTTTCTTAGATTGATCCATATTGAATTTCTTCAATATCTTGTCAAGGTATGTGCTTTGTGAAAGACCTATGAGGCGTCTCGATCTATCTCTATAGATCTTGATGCCTAATATATAAGCAGCTTCTCCAAGGTCCTTCATTGAAAAACTTTTATTCAAGTAGGCCTTAATGTTGTCCAAGAGTTCTATATCATTTCCCATCAAAAGTATGTCGTCTACATATAATATGAGAAATGCTACAGCGCTCCCACTCACTTTCTTGTAAACACAGGCTTCTCCATAAGTCTGTGTAAACCCAAACGCTTTGATCATCTCATCAAAGCGAATGTTCCAACTCCGAGATGCTTGCACCAGCCCATAAATCGAGCGTTGGAGCTTGCACACCTTGTCAGCATTCTTAGGATCGACAAAACCTTCCGGCTGCATCATATACAATTCTTCCTTAAGGAAACCATTAAGGAATGCCGTTTTGACGTCCATTTGCCATATCTCATAATCATAGTATGCGGCAATTGCTAACATGATTCTGACGGACTTCAGCTTCGCTACCGGTGAGAAAGTCTCATCATAGTCAATTCCTTGAACTTGTCGATAACCCTTAGCGACAAGCCGAGCTTTATAGATGGTCACATTACCATCCGCGTCTGTCTTCTTCTTAAAGATCCATTTATTTTCTATGGCTCGCCGTTCAACGGGCAAGTCAGTCAAAGTCCATACTTCGTTTTCATACATGGATCCTATCTCGGATTTCATGGCTTCCAGCCATTTGTCGAATCCGGGCCCGCCATTGCTTCCTCATAGTTCGAAGGTTCACCGTTGTCTAACAACATGATTTCCAAGACAGGGTTGCCGTACCATTCTGGTGCGGAACGTGTCCTTGTGGACCTTCGAATTTCAGTAGGAGCTTGATTAGAAGCATCTTGATCATCATCATTAATTTCCTCTCTAGTCGGTGCAGGCACCTCAGAAACGTTTTCTTGAGTTTCGCCATTTTCCGGTTCAAGAGGTAACACTTCATCAAGTTCTACTTTCCTCCCACTTACTTCTTTTGAGAGAAACTCTTTCTCTAGAAAGGATCCATTCTTGGCAACAAAGATCTTGCCTTCGGATCTGAGGTAGAAGGTATACCCAACAGTTTCTTTTGGGTATCCTATGAAGACGCATTTTTCCGACTTGGGTTCGAGCTTTTCAGGTTGAAGTTTCTTGACATAAGCATCGCACCCCCAAACTTTTAGAAACGACAGCTTAGGTTTCTTCCCAAACCATAATTCATACGGTGTCGTCTCAACGGATTTCGACAGAGCCCTATTTAAAGTGAATGCAACAGTCTCTAAAGCATAGCCCCAAAAAGATAGCGGTAAGTCGGTAAGAGACATCATAGATCGCACCATATCTAATAGAGTGCGATTACGACGTTCGGACACACCATTACACTGAGGTGTTCCAGGCGGCGTGAGTTGTGAAACTATTCCACATTTTCTTAAGTGTGTGCCAAATTCGTGACTCAAGTATTCTCCTCCATGATCTAATCGTAGAAACTTGATCTTTCTTTCACGTGTATTTCAACCTCACTCTGAAATTCCTTGAACTTTTCAAAGGTCTCAGATTTGTGTTTCATTAAGTAGACATACCCATATCTACTCAAGTCATCAGTGAGGGTGAGAACATAACGATAGCCACCGCGAGCCTCAACACTCATTGGACCGCATACATCGGTATGTATGATTTCCAATAAGTTGGTTGCTCGCTCCATTGTTCCTGAGAACGGAGTCTTGGTCATTTTACCCATGAGGCATGGTTCGCACGTGTCAAATGATTCATAATCAAGAGACTCTAAAAGTCCATCTGCATGGAGCTTCTTCATACGTTTGACACCTATGTGACCAAGGCGGCAGTGCCACAAATATGTGGGACTATTGTTATCAACTTTAACTCTTTTGGTATTCACACTATGAATATGTGTATCGTCACGTACGAGATTCATTAAGAATAAACCATTAACCATCGGAGCATGACCATAAAACATATCTCTCATATAAATGGAACAACCATTATTCTCTGATTTAAATGAGTAGCCATCTCGAATTAAGCGAGATCCAGATACAATGTTCATGCTCAAACTTGGCACTAAATAACAATTATTGAGGTTTAAAACTAATCCCGTAGGTAAATGTAGAGGCAGCGTGCCGACGGCGATCACATCGTCCTTGGAACCATTCCCGACGCGCATCGTCACCTCGTCCTTCGCCAGTCTCCGTTTATTCCGTAGCTCCTGCTTTGAGTTACAAATGTGAGCAACTGCACCGGTATCAAATACCCAAGAGCTACTACGAGTACTGGTAAGGTACACATCAATTACATGTATATCACATATACCTTTGGTTTTGCCGGCCTTCTTGTCTGCTAAGTATTTGGGGCAGTTCCGCTTCCAGTGACCACTTCCCTTGCAATAAAAGCACTCAGTTTCGGGCTTGGGTCCATTCTTTGGCTTCTTCCCGGCAACTTGCTTACCGGGCGCGGCAACTTCCTTGCCGTCTTTCTTGAAGTTCTTTTTACCCTTGCCCTTCTTGAACTTAGTGGTTTTATTCACCATCAACACTTGATGCTCCTTCTTGATTTCTACCTCTGCTGATTTCAGCATAGCATATACCTCAGGAATGCTCTTTACAATCCCCTGCATATTGTAGTTCATCACAAAGCTCTTGTAGCTAGGTGGAAGCGACTGGAGGATTCTGTCAATGACCGCTTCATCCGGGAGGTTAACTTCTAGTTGAGTCAAGCGGTTGTGAAACCCAGACATTTTGAGTATGTGTTCACTGACAGAGCCATTTTCCTCCATCTTACAGCTAAAGAATTTGTCGGAGACTTCATATCTCTCGACCCGGGCATGAGCTTGGAAAACCATTTTCAGCTCTTCGAACATCTCATATGCTCCATGTCTCTCAAAACGCTTTTGGAGCCCCGGCTCTAAGCTGTAAAGCATGCCGCACTGAACGAGGGAGTAATCATCGCAGCGTAACTGCCAAGCGTTCATAACGTCTTGTTCTACAGGGAGAATAGGTGCGTCACCCAGCGGTGCTCTTAGGACATAATCTTTCTTGGCAGCTATGAGGATAATCCTCAGGTTCCGGACCCAGTCCGTATAGTTGCTACCATCGTCTTTCAGCTTGGTTTTCTCTAGGAACGCGTTGAAGTTGAGGACTACGTTGGCCATTTGATCTACAAGACATATTGTAAATATTTAGACTAAGTTCATGATAATAAAGTTCATTTAATCAAATTATTTAATGAACTCCCACTTAGATAGAAATCCCTCTTCTAGTCATCTAAGTATTACATGATCCGAGTCAACTAGGCCGTGTCCGATCATCACGTGAGACGGACTAGTCAACATCGGTGAACATCTTCATGTTGATCGTATCTTCTATACGACTCATGCTCGACCTTTCGGTCTTCTGTGTTCCGAGGCCATGTCTGTACATGCTAGGCTCGTCAAGTTAACCTAAGTGTTTTGCGTGTGTAAATCTGTCTTACACCCGTTGTATATGAACGTTAGAATCTATCACACCCGATCATCACGTGGTGCTTCGAAACAACGAACTACCGCAACGGTGCACAGTTAGGGAGAACACTTTCTTGAAATTATTATGAGGGATCATCTTATTTACTACCGTCCTTCTAAGTAAACAAGATGCAAAACATGATAAACATCACATGCAATCAAATAATAAACGTGACATGATATGGCCAATATCACATAGCTCCTTTGATCTCCATCTTGGGGCTCCATGATCATCTTGTCACCGGCTTGACACCATGATCTTCATCATCATGATCTTCATCATCGTGTCTCCATGAAGTTGCTCGCCAACTATTACTTCTACTACTATGGCTAACGTGTTTAGCAATAAAGTAAAGTAACTTACATGGCGATTCTCAATGACACGCAGGTCATACAAAAAATAAAGACAACTCCTATGGCTCCTGCCGGTTGTCATACTCATCGACATGCAAGTCATGATTCCTATTACAATAGCATGAACATCTCATACATCACATATAGATCATTCATCATTCATCACAACTTTGGCCATATCATATCACAAAGCACTTGCTGCAAAAACAAGTTAGACGTCCTCTAATAGTTGTTGCAAGTTTTACGTGGCTGAATTAGGGTTCTAGCAAGAACGTTTTCTTACCTACGTAAAAGCCACAACGTGATTTGTCAACTTCTATTTACCCTTCATAAGGACCCTTTTCATCGAATCCGCTCCAACTAAAGTGGGAGAGACAGACACCCGCCAGCCACCTTATGCAACTAGTGCATGTTAGTCGGTGGAACCGGTCTCACGTAAGCGTACGTGTAAGGTTGGTCCGGGCTGCTTCATCCCACAATACCGCTGAAGCAAGATAAGACTAGTAACGGCAAGAAGAGTTGACAACATCTACGCCCACAACAAATTGTGTTCTACTCGCGCAAGAAGAACTACGCATAGACCTAGCTCTGATACCACTGTTGGGGAACGTTGCAGAAAATTAAAATTTTTCCTACGGTTTCACCAAGATCCATCTATGAGTTCATCTAGCAACGAGTATTCAGATTAGATAGCATCTACATACCACTTTGTAGATCGCAACGGAAGCGTTCGAGTGAACATGGATGAGGTAGTCGTACTCGCCGTGATCCAATTCACCGATGATCTAGTGCCGAACGGACGACACCTCCGCGTTCAACACACGTACGGAAAGCGTGACGTCTCCTCCTTCTTGATCCAGCAAGGCAAAGGAGAGGTTGGGGAAGAAGGCTCCAGCAGCAGCACGACGGCGTGGTGATGGTGGAACTACAGTACTCCGGCAGGGCTTCGCCGTGCTCAATGGAGGAGAAGGAGGTGTTGGAGAGGGAGAGGGAGGCGCCAGGGCAATAGGGTGCGCAGCCCCCCTCCCCTGCCCCTTTATATAGGCCTCTTGGGGGGGGGCGCCGGCCCTGGGAGATCTAATCTCCCAAGGGGGCGGCGGCCAGGGAGGTTTCCCTCCCCCCCATGCCATCTAGGAGGTGCCTTCCACCACTAGGACTCCTCCTAGATGGAACCCTAGGCGCATGGGCCCTTTGGGGCTGGTTCCCCTTGGCCCAAGCAGGCCAAGGCGCACCCCCTAAGGCCCATGTGGCCCACCGGGGCAGGTGGCCCCACCTGGTGGACCCCCGGGACCCCTCCGGTGGTCCCGGTACAATACCGATAACCCCGAAATTTGTCCCGATGGCCGAAACAACACTTCCTATATATAATTCTTTACCTCCAGACCATTCCGGAACTCCTCGTGACGTCCGGGATCTCATCCGGGACTCCGAACAACATTCGGGTTACTGCATATACATATCTTCACAACCCTAGCGTCACCGAACCTTAAGCGTGTAGACCCTACGGGTTCGGGAGACATGCAGACATGACCAAGACGGCTCTCGAGCAATAACCAACAGCGGGATCTGGATACCCATGTTGGCTCCCACATGCTCCACGATGATCTCATCGGATGAACCACGATGTCGAGGATTCAATTAATCCCGTATACGATTCCCTTTGTCAATCGGTATTTTACTTGCCCGAGATTCGATCGTCGGTATCCCAATACCTCGTTCAATCTCGTTACCGGCAAGTCACTTTTCTCGTACCGTAATGCATGATCCCGTGATCAAACACTTTGATCACACTGAGCTCATTATGATGATGCATTACCGAGAGGGCCCGGTGATACCTCTCCGTCAAGCGGAGTGACAAATCCCAGTCTCGATCCATGTTAACCCAACAGACACTTTCAGAGATACCCGTAGTATACCTTTATAGTCACCCAGTTACGTTGTGACGTTTGGCACACCCAAAGCACTCCTACGGTATTCGGGAGTTACACGATCTCATGGTCTAAGGAAAGGATACTTGACATTGGAAAACTCTAGCAAACGAACTATGCGATCTTATGCTATGTTTAGAATTGGGTCTTGTCCATCACATCATTCTCCTAATGATGTGATCTCGTTATCGATGACATCCAATGTCCATAGTCAGGAAACCATGACTATCTGTCGATCAACGAGCTAGTCAACTAGAGGCTCACTAGGGACATGTTGTTGTCTGTTATTCACACATGTATTACGATTTCCGGATAACACAATTATAGCACGAATAAAGACAATTATCATGAATAAGGAAATATAATAATAATGCTTTTATTATTGCCTCTAGGGCATATTTCCAACATAACCGACACTATCGGCTACATATAAACAATAATTATCTTTTACAAATATAATCTCCTAACATACGGACGCGTGGTCCACATAGTATTCTCCGTCTTCAGCGATCACATGGTCAAGAAAGAATGCCGCCAATTCCTCTTGAATTGCTCGCAGGCGATCTGGTGTTAGGAGTTCATCCCGCATCCGAAACTTCTAATTTTAAGAAGGGTGTCAATACACACACACACACATACACACACACACACACACACACACACACACACATATATATATATATATATATATATATATATATATATGAATGAATGAATGAAACTCAACACAAATAATGGTAATAAAATAAAATTGTGAATATTGTTATTTACGCACTTCATATTGTTTGTCAGAGTAGCCCCGCTCACAGGTCGTGTGGCGGATGGACTCGCAAATGTAGTATCCAGAGAAATCATTCCCTTGTTCCTGCCACAACCACTTTACAAGAAATAGAGGTCAATCAAACTGATAATTAGCAAGCATGCTAAATGGTATTGATAAAACTAGCGCTTGAATCACTAGGAGATGCGTGGAATATGCTACTATAGTACTTACTTTCGGGTGTCTAAATTGCAGCTTCTTCGGCAGTCCCGGAGCTTTTTTGGTGAATTTTCTCCAAACCCTGCCATACAAAAAAAACAATTACTTGATATCAGAAATGAACAAAGTTGCTGATATGGTGGATAATGATCGATTTAACTTACTTCTCGAGCATTTCAGTCATGTCCGCATACTCCTTGGGATCTTTTCGTTTGGAGTCTAAGACAGTTACTACTCCCTGCTCAAGCTTAATCTCTAGGAGAATATAGTGGTACCTGCGCACGCATGCATAATTCATCAATATTACATTACTATAACCTGGACTAAAAAGGGAAACCGAATATGCCACAAGACAGTAACACTCACTTGAAGTTGTAAGGAAAGAGTATTATATCTTTGTGTTCATTTATTTCCAACGATTGTAGCAAGTTGGCCTCGGTATTTTCGGCATGAAATTCAACCTCAGTTGCATCTATGAGATATGTGTTAATGAACCCAATATCACCCACTTGTCTTTTCTTCAATTCGGCGATCTGCATAATATAGTGAGGATAATTATAAATACATGCAATGAAAGAGCTGAGTTATATAGAGAGACTTAATGACAGAAGTAGTACTACTTACAGACAGTAGCAGGTGACCGTTGCTTTATCGAGGGCCAATTGATTGAAAAACTGATAGAACTCCTCAAAGGGAATAGGCAACAGTTCAATTCCAACAAGGTCATGCTCCTTTTTAACTCTCACATACAAAGTGCTCCTCCCCTGAGACTCTCTGCAGGTTTTCATGTACCAATCTTGCAATCTTGCCATCATCGTTGATAGAGATCTTTCATCTTTGACGAGAGGCTTCCCGTACTCGTATCTTTGTATCTGCACCTCCAAGAAATCATAATGTACATCGTCGGGCAGGTAATCTGCAGGATTGCCATAACCGGGCACCATCCTCGGATCGACGATGTCGCTAGCAGGCACCTTGAGCGGGGGGCATGATTGCTTCACTTCTTCGCCGAGCTGGGCAATTTGTTTCCCAGCTCGTCGTTCTTTCATCCTTTGATCACTTTTAGTACTTCCCGACCTCTCCACTTCGGCAAATGCCTTTCCAATAATGCGCTCATAGTTGCCTTTCGGCGGAGACTTGGGTGGTTTTCTCAGGGCAGCCAGAGTGCGCTTCGCTTTCACCGGATCTACCTTCTCCTCCGGAGGTGGATGTCTCTTTGCTTTCAACCCTTGAAACCAGTCATCCACTTCGGTCTGCGTGATCTACGCGTTTTCCTCCTCGGTCCTCTCGTATGGTAACTTCTCTGGAGTCTTCAGAGAAGGACTGAATCTGTATCTCCTCCTGCCTTTGGCTGTACTGCTAGACGCCGGCAGAGCAGACGGAGAGGATGTCTTCTTTGCTTGCTTACGAGGCGGAGGAGAAGGACTACGATGCGCCGGAGCAGCCGGAGCGGCGGCGGGTCTCTTCCGCCCTTGCTGACGAGGCGGAGAAGGAGGCGGAGTGCCGCCACGCGCCGGAGAAGGAGCCGGCCGAGTGCCCTGATCGTCACTCGCCGGAGGAGGAGGCGGTGGAGGAGGCGGAGTGCCCTGACTCGACGGAGGAGGAGGAGGAGGCGGAGGCGTCCAGTTTGGAAGGTTGATGAGATCCTTCCGCCATAGGCATGGATTCTACAGAGCAGAACCCAGCCTAGTCTCCCCTTCACCGGTAGGGTGGTCAAGCCGGAGGTCCTCAAATCCCTCCGTTATTTCATCCACCATCACCTTAGCATATCCTTATGGAATGGGCCGACAGTGAAAAGTTGAGTCGGGTTGAGTAGGATAAACAGAGCCAACAACCGCCTTGACCTTCAAATTGCTCCATTCCGCCATAAGGTGGCAATTTTGAGACTCCGTGATAGCATCCACGGGATAGCTGGCAGGAGCCGTCAAGGCATGCTCCGCCTGAAGCAGCTCGTTGGAAGCCACGCTGCTTCTCCGCTGAGATGGCGGGGTAGCTTCGGGGGAAGCTTCGGCAGGTCGTTTGCTCCGTTCTGCTTGTCGTTCCTCTAGCCCCATTACCCTTTCATGCAACGCCTGCAGTTGGCTCTACTCCAATTTCTTCCTCCTCTCCTGGGTTTTGTAACCCCCTGCATCCGGAAACCCAGCCTTCCACGAAACAGAGCCTGGCGTGCCTCGTGTCTGTCCAGGGTGCTCAGGATTCCCGATGGCCATTGTGAGCTCGTCCTTCTCCCTGTCTGGAACGAACGTCCCTTGCCGCGCTGCTTGGATATATTGCCGAAGCCTCTTGACTGGTATGTCCAATTGATCGTCCGTCCAAATGCAGTTCCCTGATACAGGGTCCAAGGTTCCACCATCCTTGAAGAACCAAGTACGGCAACGGTCTGGCCAGTTCATTGTCTCTGGTTCGATCCCTTTATCAAGCAGATCATTCTCAGCCTTGGCCCACTTAGGCCGGGCTATGAGGTAGCCACCTGACCCCGTGCGATGGTGAAGCTTCTTCTTCGCAGCATTTTGCTTGTTTGTTGCTGACATCTTTTTACTCTTTTCCGATGTCTTGTGGGCCACAAATGCGGGCCAGTCATCTCTGATATTCTCATAATTGCCCTTGAATTCTGGTGTCTCTTTTTTATCGACAAACTTATTCAGGTCGTTCTTCCAATTCCTGAATAGGTCTGCCATCTTCTTAAGAGCAAAAGACTTGATTAATGGCTCTATAACTGGCTTCTCCGGATCATCCTCTGGCGGTAGGGTGAAATTTGACTTCAGCTCAGTCCAAAGATCATTTTTCTGCAGATCATTGACATAAGACACCTTAAGGTCTTTGTTCTTAGGCTTATACCATTGCTGGATGCTGATCGGGATCTTGTCCCTAACCAGAACCCCGCACTGAGCAACAAATGCCTTCTTTGTCCGGATGGGTTCAATCGATTGGCCGTCGCGCGCGATTTCTATGATCTCAAACCTTTCATCCGAGCTCAACTTTTTCTTCGGGCCTCGTCTCTTTACCGAAGTTGTGCTCGATCCGGAGGGCTAGAAAAAAGAAACAAAGACGAGAGTTAATTAATATGTGTACATACGAAAACAATGAATTATCAATTAGCTAGTCAGCACAGGCTTAACTAATATATATATACCTGGCCGGACTCCATTCGGTGATCACCGGAGCCGTCCTCACGGTCTACTTCTTCACCCTCTCCTTCTTGCAGTGGCATTGGGTCATCGGAGCCATCATAATCATAGCCAACTGCTTCTTCACCCTCTCCTTCCAGACCATCGGTGTCGTTGAGAAACATCAATGAGCAGACGGCATCACTTCCTTCTGCTATCATGTCCCTCAACAACGCTTCTTGTGCTTCGTCTCGGGGCGGGGTGTCCATAGTTTCTACAAATATTTACAACATGGCAATTATTATTCAAACATGACAGATATGGATATATTAGTGGCAAACGTAGAACTAGCTAGCCAATCACAATAAGGAATCATATTAATTAGTGGCCTCGACGCTGCTTCTCTAGGGTTTCGGGTGGCTTCGGCAACGCTTCACTTGTGGGACGTGGATGTAGTGTCCGACACCGACGGCCACATGTATCTCACACCGACGATACTTGCTATTTAATTAGGGTTTCCTCTACCGCTTGGCAACCCTCGACGACCCTCGTTCCCGATAAAAAAAAGAGGAAGAAGAAGAAAAAAAAGAGGAGAAGAAAGAATAGAGAACTCCTCTATTCTTTCTTCTCCTCTTTTTTTTCTTCTTCCTCTTCTTTTTTTATCCTCTTCTTCCTCTCATGTTCGACGACCCTAGACCCCTATAACATACATCCATCGATATCATTCCATACATACATAGACATCTACATTATATATGAACAAACATCTATGTCCCACAAGTAACGTGGGAATCGACGCCCGCGGTAGGGTAGAGGGTCGTGGATCACCGAGCGGTCGAGGGTCAAGGGGTCGAGGATCGCCGAGGGGTCGGGAGGTTGCCTAGTGTCAAAGGATTCAACAAAACCATGTCTTCATCATTAGGCGAAAGTAACAGGTGCATGATGGTATGAAGCTCTCCAAAGTTATTTTGGACCGGAGTCCCAGATAGGATAATTCGCTTTTTGGTACAAAGTTCAGCAAGAACCTTCCAAATATCGTTATTTCGAAGGCCTTTGCTGAAATTCGTACAAAAAGGCAAATTATCCTATCCGGGACTCCATTCGAGAATAACTTTGGAGGACTTCGTACCATCATGCCCTGGTTACTTTCGGCTAATGATGAAGCCATGGATTTCTCCAATACTTTGACAATAGGAAACCTCTCTCGACCCCTCGGCGATCCTCGACCCCTCGAATTCTCGACCCTCGATCCCTCGACCCTATGGAACCCTCGAACCCTCGACCCTGAAACCCTCGACCCTTGACCCCTTAACGACCCTCGACCCTCTACCCTAGTTCCCGACCCTCGACCCCTCGGCGATCCTCGACACCCTCGTTCCCAATAAAAATTAAGAAGAAGAAGAAGAAGAAGAAGAAGAAGAAGAAGAAGAAGAAGAAGAAGAAGAAGAAGAAAAAAGAGGAGAAGAAGAAAGGAATAGCTAGAGGAGAAGATCGAAGAAAAAAAGAAGAAAAAAAAGAGGAGAAGAAGAAAGGAATAGTGGAGAAGAAGAGAAAATAGAATCTCCACTTTCTATTTTCTCTTCTTCTCCACTATTCTTTTCTTCTTCTCCTCTTTTTTTCTTCTTTTTTCTTCTTCTTATTTATTTCTCCTCTTCTTTTCCTCTCCTCTTCTTCTTTCTTTCCTCTTCCTATTTTCTTCTTTCCTATCCTTCTTTTTCTAAAATTGTAACTTTTGCATATATAAAACTTTTCTAAAATTGTAACTTTCTATATATGAACAAAAAACTTTCTATGAACAAAAAACTTTTCTAAAATTGTAACTTTTGCATATATAAAACTTTTCTATTTTCTTTTCCTATCCTCTTCTTGTTTCCTATCCATCCTTTTCACATATACATCACATACACATAATTCAGCTAGAAGGGGTTGCAGAGGAGAGAAAGTGTAGTCATTGCCTAGCAGAGATATTGTCTTCGATATTTTTGAAACGGAAAACCCAGAGAGAGAAATCTGCTGCAATATTTCTTACTGTAGTTCTGAGAGAGTGGTCGTCGTTTCCGAACACGAGAGCGTTTCTCGAGTCCCATAGCTTACAGGAAACTGTCAAGGCCACCGATGGCCAGATGTTGATGTTGAGGCCCTGAATCGGTGGGTGTTGGTGGAGAGCAGTGAGGGAGGTTGGGGTAGGTAGGCCCAAAGAAGACCAAACTTGTGTCGCATAAGAGCAGTTGGAGATGAGGTGGAGAGCATCCTCGTACGAGTCCTGACAACGTGGGCATGTTGCAGATTGAGCAATGTGCTTGTCAAACATGCTGGCCTTCGTGTTGAGCCGATCGCGGAGGAGAAGCCATGCGAAGATCTTGACCTTGATCGGAACCTTGGAAGCCCAGACAAAGTCATGCTGTGGATCGAAGGAATCATCAGCAACAATGGAGGAGTAGGCGTTCTTGGCAGAAAATGAAAGCCCATGGGTGAGGGACCGCTCATCGGGTTGGTCAACCTGTTGGAAATCCTGCAACAGCAACAACACACAATCCAACTCACGAGCAGTAGCATTAGACAGACGGTTCCGAAGGTGCGCTAATAAGCTTGCTTGCCAAACGGTAGCCACTAAAACCTTGTCATCGATGGAGTGTGAGTAAAGGTGTGGGAAAACTTTGTGGAGAGGCGACTCTAAAATCCATTTATCTAGCCAAAAAAGGTGGAGAGGCCGTTGTAGGTGATCACAAAGGAGTTCTCAATTAGAAGTGGTAGGTTTTTGTTGATTAGTTTCCAAAGAAAAGAGGGCCTAGAAGTTTTTTCTGCGATGCCAAGTGGGTATTGGTGGTGATACCACTGTGTCCAAGGGACGTTTGGGTGTTGCAAAATTTTGAAGGAGAATTTCATAAGCAGGTAGCGGTTCTGAATTTCTAGATTTTTAATGCCTAGACCACCGAGATCTTTAGGTTTGCAAACGTTTTTCCACGCAACCAAACAGCTCGCACCCGTGCAAGTTTCCTCATTGGACAAGAAGAACGCCCTCTGAATGGCGTCGAGTTTGACTAGGATCGACTTAGGGAGGCAAAAAACGGACATGAAATAGACGGTTAATGAGTCTAGGACCGCAGTCAGCAAAGTTAGTCTTGCTCCACGGGAGAGCAGCCGCGCTACCCAACCGAAGAGGAATTTTCAAAGTTGTCGATGATCGGGTCGAAAGCTGAGAGGGGCAGTTTGGTAGGGGAGAGAGGGAGACCTAGGTAGACTAACGGAAAGGAGGATAAAGAACATCCGATAGCTGCAGCGATGTTGTTTTGAGTGGAGATATCCGTGGCAATGGTGAGAAGTACAGTTTTTAGGAAGTTGATGACTAACCCAGTTGCAAGGGCGAAATCGTGTAGTGCGTTTTTGAGGGTTGTGGTTGCGGCGTCGCTAGCAGTAGCAATTATTAGAGTATCATCGGCATATTGAAGTGTCACTGGAGGTTCGTTCGGTCGGAGCAGGTGGCATAATTCGTTCCTTTGGAAAGCCTTGGCGATCTTTGAAGAGCGTCTGCAACGATGATGAACAAGTATGGCGAGAAAGGATCACCTTGCCGGAGGCCACATCTACATTGGATCCAGGACCCTGGATTGGCATTTAGAAGAATAGCCGTTTTGCCACTGTGTAGGATGTTTTGGACCCATGAATAGAAGATGGGAGGGAAGCCCCTTGCTTGTATGATTGCAATGAGAGAGGACTAGCAAATGGAGTCAAAAGCTTTCCTCAAATCAAGCTTGAAGACCATGGTCGGCGCTTTTCTTGTGTGGCAATCGCTGAGGATGTCAGCAACATAAACGAAATTTTCAGCAATGTTGCGTCCGTGTAGGAAACCCGTTTGGTCATAGTGAATGAGAAGCGGGATGAGGGTTTTTACTCTGTTTGTGAGAACCTTGTCCACAGCTTTTGGAGTGCAGTTTTGTAGTGAGAATGGTCGAAAAACATCGGGAGAGGTTGGGGCCTGGGTTTTGGGGAGGAGGACCATGAAGGCACGGTTGAAGCGATCGAGCGAAGCTGTTTGATCATGGAAGGCAGAAAAGAATGGGAAGATGGAGTGTTTGATTTCATTTTAGAATTTTCGAAAGAAGACGGGTCCAAATCCGTCCGGTCCAGGGATGGCGTTTGTGTTCATGGTGAGAAAGGCTTGATGAATTTCATCGTGGGAGAATGGGTGTGCAAGATCACGAAGCTGAGGTAGAGGTGAGGGGTAAAGCTGGAGCAAACTGAAGTTCGAGGTAGCAGTTTTGGTGGTCCCGATGAGTTGTTGGAAATAAGATTTTAAGATGTCAGCTTTTTGCTCGTGCAAGAAAACTTCTGAATTGTTGTGTATAAGCATTGGGATTTTATTTGAGCGTGATCGCTAGGTAGCAGTGGCGTGGAAGAACCAAGTGTTTCCTTCGCCGTCGACGGCACCCCTGATCTTACCCCTCTGTTTCCAGAACGAGATTTTTTGTTTGATAGCGCATTGTAGCAGGTTTGAGATTGTAAGTCTAAGCTTATGTTCAACCGGGGAGAGAGGTGCAAATTCCTCGTTTAGGTCAAGAGCCTGAATTGCAAGTTTGCAATTTGCTTCCCGTTGGTAGACAGGCTGAAGGGATTTGACCCAAGATTTTAGGGCCGAGCGTGTTTTTTTAATATTTTGAGCGAGAGAAGTAGCGGAGCCCGCGAGAATCCCATTATGGTTTTGAACATTGGGCCGCCAGATGTTGGGCACGATGTTTCTGCAGGCCTGGAAGGAAGTCTAGTAGCGTTCAAACCGAAAAAGGCAGGAAGAAGGAATGGTTGTAGAGATAGTAACCAGGAGTGGTACGTGATCGGATGCGAATCGAGTAAGAGAGGTGAGATGCGAGTTGGGGAAGAGCGCATCCCAAGACAAGTTAATAAGAACTCTATCTAGACGTATTAGCGTAGGTGACGTCCTTTTATTTGACCAAGTAAATTGGCGGTCTAGAAGAGGGAGCTCTAGGAGTGCAAGTTGATCAATGGTATCATTGAAGGCGTCGGCCTCAGATCGTCGAAAATTCTTGTTGTTCCTTTCATTAAGGAAGCGGATTAGGTTAAAATCTCTGATGAGGAGCCAGGGAGATTGAGGTGGTGGTTCGAGCTGTTTAAGTTCGTCGAGGAATTCAAGTTTTAGGCCCCTTTGCGAGGGGGCATAGACGTTTGTGATAAAGATGTTGTATTGCGAGGCAAGGCATGAGAGAGTTAGGGTGGATGTAAAACGCCTATGTTGACAGTTAAGAAGCGTAAAGCATCGTCAGTTAGTGGCCGAAAGAATTCCTCCCGTAGATCCGATTGCATTGAGGTGGTTGTTTGAGTCAAGGAAACATGGCAAGATATATCGCAGTTTGATTGTATCTGGTTTTTGTAGCTTAGTTTCTTGGAGAAAAGCGATTGATGGGTGCAAGTGGTTGATTTCAGAGAACACATTGGCACATTTGTCATTTTCACCTAATCCGCGAACATTCCAAGACACAATAGAGTAGGATTCGTTCTTCATAATGGAAACTTGAACCAGCACCTTACACAGGGGTAGCGACCCAACAAACAACCATCCAGGGTCGGGATACAGTGGGACAAACTGACAGAAGTAGGCATGAGCACCATTACAGCTAACTTAACCTTAACAGAACAACTACGGTAGGGTGCGACGCACCAGATACATGGCCAGCGAGGGCCACCAGACGAGTGGCCGTTGAGGATTGGAGCACACACATCATGGTGATCCCAGGCCACCGGAGCCCGATGCGATGTCAGCCGCCATCTCAGGCGGAGCGCCGCAGGCAGCAGCAATAGCTGCGAGATCCTCTGGCGAGGCAGGGCCGCGGGCCGAGTCGTCGTTGAACCCAGCCTCATCACAGAGACGAGCATGGATCAGGGCGTCCGAGAGATCCTTCGATGCAGATGAGAGGTCGAGTTTTTCTCGCCTTGGAACGCATAGCCTTGGCGGTCATGGAGGAGTAGTTTGGCGGCTCGATTTCTGCCAGATGAGCACTGCGTCTGGCCTTGACACCGGAGTCGGCAGCCATCTTGGCCCGCCTGCTGATACGCCTGGCCAGGCACTCATGCGTAGGCTCCGGAGGCAGATCAAAAGGCGGGACGGCTTGAACCACCGGCAGGGGAGGCGCTGGAGGGGCAGGAGGGGAGAGGGGAGGGGACAGTGGAGGTGGCAAGGGAGCTGGAGATGGGGGAGCTGGCAATGCAAGCAAGGGACGGTAGGCTCGCGATCGTGCAAGCTGCTGGGCGGGGGTGGAGGTGCTGACGGGAGGAGACCATGGAGCATGGATAAGCATGGCGACAGGCATGCCATCGGCCATGACAGCAAGGATAGGGATGCCGTCCAGGGGCGTCGTTGAAGTAGGTGTTGGAGGAGGGCCCGAGGGAGACTCCAGCGTGCATGCGAAAGGGGACATGGCAGTAGCTATGTTTCGGATCTGTCTAGTGGTGATGGGGGACAGGCGTGGGTTGGATATCTGGGAGGAGAGGGAGGTGTTGTCGCTGTCCTCAGAGGAGAAAGGCGAGGCGTCAGAGCCATGACGGAAGAGAGCGCAGCTCTCCAGTTTGACGACGACAACGTCGTTGTCAGGCAGGCGCACCATCAGGCAGGGAGGAAGGATGAAGTCGCGGGAAACCATGACGAGAGCGCGAACGCTGGAATGGTCACCGTGGAAGCAGTGTTGGCCGGCGGACACAAAGTCTCCGAGATGTGAGAAGAAGTATTCTGCCCCCTCACTGAAGGAAATATGCCCTAGAGGCAATAATAAAGTTATTATTTATTTCCTTACATATCATGATAAATGTTTATTATTCATGCTAGAATTGTATTAACCGGAAACATAATACATGTGTGGATATATAGGCAAACAGAGTGTCACTAGTATGCCTCTACTTGACTAGCTTGTTAATCAAAGATGGTTAAGTTTCCTAACCATAGACAAAGGAGTTGTCATTTGATTAACAAGGTCACATCATTAGTTGAATGATCTGATTGACATGACCCATTCCAATAGCTTAGCACCCGATCGTTTAGTATGTTGCTATTGCTTTTGTTCATGACTTATACATGTTCCTTTGACTATGAGATTATGCAACTCCCGTTTACCGTAGGAACACTTTGTGTGCTACCAAACGTCACAACGTAACTGGGTGATTATAAAGGTGCTCTACAGGTGTCTCCGAAAGTATTTGTTGGGTTGGCGTATTTCGAGATTAGGATTTGTCACTCCGAATGCCGGAGAGGTATCTCAGGGCCTTCTCGGTAATGCACATCACATAAGCCTTGCAAGCATTGCAACCAATGAGTTGGTTGCGGGATGATGTATTACGGAACGAGTAAAGAGACTTGCCGGTAACGAGATTGAACTAGGTATTGGATACCGACGATCGAATCTCGGGCAAGTAACATACCGATGGACAAAGGGAACAACGTATGTTGTTATGCGGTCTGACCGATAAAGATCTTCGTAGAATATGTAGGAGCCAATATGGGCATCCAGGTCCCGCTATTGGTTATTGACCGGAGACGTATCTCGGTCATGTCTACATTGTTCTCGAACCGTAGGGTCCGCACGCTTAAGGTTACGATGACAGTTATTATGAGTTTATGCATTTTGATGTACCGAAGGAGTTCGGAGTCCCGGATGTGATCACGGACATGACGAGGTGTCTCGGAATGGTCGAGACATAAAGATTGATATATTGGACGGCTATGTTCGGACATCGGAATGGTTCCGAGAGGTTTCGGATATTACCGGAGTGCCGGAGGGGTCACCGGAACCCCCCGGGGAAAGTATGGGCCTTATTGGGCCGCGAGGGGATAGAGAGGGCCGCGCCAGGAGGTGGCACGCGCCCCCCCCTGAGGAGTCCGAATTGGACAAGGAGGGGGGGGCGCGACCCCCCTTTCCCTCTCCCTCTCCCTCTCCTTCCTTCCCCCCTTTCCCCTCCTAGTTGGACTAGGAAAGGGGAGTCCTACTCCCACTAGGAGAAGGACTCCCCCTCCCTTGGCCCTCCCCCTTGCTCCTTTATATACGGGGGCAGGGGGGCACCCCAAGACACACAATTGATCAACGTGATCGTTCCTTAGCCGTGTGCGGTGCCCCCCTCCACCATATTCCACCTCGGTCATATTGTCGCGATGCTTAGGCAAAGCCCTGCGTCGGTAGTACATCAAGATCGTCACCACGCCGTCGTGCTGACGGAACTCTTCCCCGAAGCTTTGCTGGATCGGAGCCCGGGGAACGTCATCGAGCTGAACGTGTGCCAAGAACTCGGAGGTGCCGGAGTAACGGTGCTTGGATCGGTCGGATCGTGAAGACGTACGACTACATCAACCGCGTTGATATAACGCTTCCGCTTTCTGTCTACGTGGGTACGTAGACAACACTCTCCCCTCTCGTTGCTATGCATCACCATGATCTTGCGTGTGCGTAGGAATTTTTTTGAAATTACTACGTTCCCCAACAGTGGCATCCGAGCCTAGGTTTTATGGTTTGACGTTATTTGCACGAGTAGAACACAAGTGAGTTGTGGACGATACAAGTCATACTGCCTACCAGCATGTCATACTTTGGTTCAGCGGTATTGTTGGATGAGATGACCCGGACCAACCTTACGCGTACGCTTACGCGAGACCGGTTCCCTCGACGTGCTTTGCACACAGATGGCTTGCGGGAGACTGTCTCACCAACTTTAGTTGAACCAAGTGTGGCTACGCCCGGTCCTTGAGAAGGTTAAAACGGAGTCTATTTGACAAACTATCGTTGTGGTTTTGATGCGTAGGTAAGATGAGTTCTTGCTTAAGCCCGTAGCAGCCACGTAAAACTTGCAACAAACAAAGTAGAGGACGTCTAACTTGTTTTTGCAGGGCATGTTGTGATGTGATATGGTCAAGACATGATGCTATATTTTATTGTATGAGATGATCATGTTTTGTAACCGAGTTATCAGCAACCGGCAGGAGCCGTATGGTTGTCGCTTTATTGTATGCAATCGCCCTGTAATGCTTTACTTTATCACTAAGCGGTAGCGATAGTCGTAGAAGCATAAGATTGGCGAGACGACAACGATGCTACGATGGAGATCAAGGTGTCGCGCCGGTGACGATGGTGATCATGATGGTGCTGCAGAGATGGAGATCACGAAGCACAAGATGATGATGACCATATCATATCATATTGATTTGCATGTGATGTTTATCTTTTATGCATCTTATCTTGCTTTGATTGACGGTAGCATTATAAGATGATCTCTCACTAAATTATCAAGAAGTGTTCTCCCCGAGTATGCACCGTTGCCAAAGTTCATCGTGCCCAGACACCACGTGATGATCGGGTGTGATAAGCTCTACGTCCATCTACAACGGGTGCAAGCCAGTTTTTGCACACGCAGAATACTCGGGTTATACTTGACGAGCCTAGCATATGCAGATATGGCCTCGGAACACGGAGACCGAAAGGCCGAACGTGAATCATATAGTAGATATGATCAACATGATGATGTTCACCATTGAGAACTAATCCATTTCACGTGATGATCGGTTATGGTTTAGTTTGATTTGGATCACGTGATCACTTAGAAGATAAGAGGGATGTCTATCTAAGTGGGAGTTCTTAAGTAATATGATTAATTGAACTTAAATTTATCATGAACTTAGTCCTGGTAGTATTATCATATCTATGTTGTAGATCAATAGCTCGCGTTGTTGCTTCCCTATGTTTATTTTGGTATGTTCCTAGAGAAAATTGTGTTGAAAGATGTTAGTAGCAATGATGCGGATTGGATCCGTGATCTAAGGTTTATCCTCATTGCTGCACAGAAGAATTATGTCCTTGATGCACCGCTAGGTGACAGACCTATTGCAGGAGCAGATGCAGACGTTATGAACGTTTGGCTAGCTCAATATGATGACTACTTAATAGTTTAGTGCACCATGCTTAACGGCTTAGAATCGGGACTTCAAAGACGTTTTGAACGTCATGGACCATATGAGATGTTCCAGGAGTTGAAGTTAATATTTCAAGCAAATACCCGAGTTGAGAGAGATGAAGTCTCCAACAAGTTCTATAGCTAAAAGATGGAGGAGAATCGCTCAACTAGTGAGCATGTGCTCAGATTGTTTGGGTACTACAATCGCTTGAATCAAGTGGGAGTTAATCTTCCAGATAAGATAGTGATTGACAGAATTCTCTAGTCACCATCACCAAGTTAGTAGAACTTCGTGATGAACTATAGTATGCAAGGGATGACGAAAACAATTCCCAAGCTCTTCGTGATGCTGAAATCGACGAAGGTAGAAATCAAGAAAAACATCAAGTGTTGATGGTTAACAAGACCACTAGTTTCAAGAAAAGGGCAAAGGGAAGAAGGGGAACTTCAAGAAGAACGGCAAGCAAGTTGCTGCTCAAGTGAAGAAGCCCAAGTCTGGACCTAAGCCTGAGACTGAGTGCGTCTACTGCAAAGGGACTGGTCATTGGAAGCGGAACTACCCCAAGTATTTGGTGGATAAGAAGGATGGCAAAGTAAACAAAAGTATATTTGATATACATGTTATTGATGTGTACTTTACTAGTGTTTATAGAAACCCCTCAGTATTTGATACTAGTTCAGTTGCTAAGATTAGTAACTCGAAATGGGAGTTGCAGAATAAACAGAGGCTGGTTAAGGGTGAAGTGACGATGTGTGTTGGAAGTGGTTCCAAGATTGATATGATCATCATCGCACACTCCCTATACTTTCGGGATTAGTGTTGAAACTAAATAAGTGTTATTTGGTGTTTGCGTTGAGCATGAATATGATTTGATCATGTCCATTGCAATACGGTTATTCATTTAAGTTAGAGAACAATTGTTGTTCTGTTTACATGAATAAAACCTTCTATGGTTATACACACCAACAAAATGGTTTGTTGGATCTCGATCGTAGTGATACACATATTCATAATATTAAAGCCAAAAGATGCAATGCTAATAGTGATAGTGCAACTTATTTGTGGCACTACCGTTTAGGTCATATTGGTGTAAAGCGCATGAAGAAACTCCATGCTGATGGAATTTTGGAATCACTTGATTGTGAATCACTTGATGCTTGCGAACCATGCCTCATGGGCAAGATGACTAAGACTCCATTCTCCGGAGCGAGCAACTGACTTATTGGAAATAATACATACTGATGTATGCGGTGCGATGAGTGTTAAGCTCACGGCAAGTATCATTATTTTCTGACCTTCACAGATGATTTGAGCAGATATGGGTATATCTACTTGATGAAACATAAGTCTGAAACATTTGAAAAGTTCAAAGAATTTTAGAGTGAAGTGGAGAATCATCGTAACAAGAAAATAAAAGTTTCTACGATATGATCGTGGAGGAGAATATTTGAGTTACGAGTTTGGTCTTCAATTAAAACAATGTGGAATAGTTTCACAAAGTCATGCCACCTGGAACACCACAACATAATGGTGTGTCTAAACATCATAACCGTACTTTATTGGATATAGTGCAATCTATGATGTTTCTTACCGATTTACCACTATCGTTTTGGGGTTATGCATTAGAGACAACTGCATTCACGTTAAATAGGGCACCATCTAAATCCGTTGAGACGACACTATATGAACTGTGGTTTAGCAAGAAACCAAAGTTGTCATTTCTTAAAGTTTGGGGTTGTGATGCTTATGTGAAAAAGTTTCATCCTAATAAGCTCAAACCCAAATCGGAGAAATATGTCTTCATAGGATACCCAAAGGAGACAGTTGGGTACACCTTCTATCACAGATCCGAAGGCAAGACATTCGTTGCTAAGAATGGATCCTTTCTAGAGAAGGAGTTTCTCTCGAAAGAAGTGAGTGGGAGGAAAGTAGAACTTGATGAGGTAACTATACCTATTCTCTTGTTGGAAACCAGTACATCACAGGAACCAGTTTCTGTGACGTCAAAACCAACTAGTGAGGAGGTTGATGATGATGATCATATAACTTCATAACAAGTTACTACAGAACCTCGTAGATCAACCAGAGTAAGATCCGCACCAGAGTGGTACGGCAATCCTGTTCTGTAAGTCATGCTACTAGATCATGATGAACCTACGAACTATGAAGAAGCGATGGTGAGCCCAGATTCCGCAAAATGGCTGGAAGCCATGAAATCTGAGATGGGATCCATGTATGAAAACAAAGTGTGGACTTTGGTTGACTTGCCCAAGGGTCGGCAAGCAATAGAGAATAAGTGGATCTTTAAGAAGAAGACTGACGCCGACGGTAATGTTACTGTCTACAAAGCTCGACTTGTCGCAAAGGGTTTTCGACAAGTTCAAGGGATTGACTACGATGAGACCTTCTCACCCGTAGCGATGCTTAAGTTTGTCCGAATCATGTTAGCAATTGCCGCATTTTATGATTATGAAATTTGGCAAATGGATGTAAAGACTGCATTCCTGAATGGGTTTCTGGAAGAAGAGTTGTATATGATGCAACCAGAAGGTTTTATTGATCCAAAGGGAGCTGACAAAGTATGCAAGCTCCAGCGATCCATTTATGGACTGGTGCAAGCATCTCGGAGTTGGAATAAACGTTTTGATAGTGTGATCAAAGCATTTGGGTTTGTACAGACTTTTGGAGAAGCCTATATTTACAAGAAAGTGAGTGGGAGCTCTGTAGCATTTCTGATATTATATGTAGATGACATATTACTGATTGGAAATGATATAGAATTTCTGGATAGCATAAAGGGGTATTTGAATAAGAGTTTTTCAATGAAAGACCTCGGTGAAGCTGCTTACATATTGAGCACCAAGATCTATAGAGATAGATCAAGACGCTTGATAAGTTTTCAATGAGTGCATACCTTGACAAGATTTTGAAGTAGTTCAAAATGGAACAGTCAAAGAAAGAGTTCTTTCCTGTGTTACAAGGTATGAAGTTGAGTAAAGACTCAAAACTCGACCACGACAGAAGATAGAAAGAGAATGAAAGTCATTCCCTATGCTTTGGCCATAGGTTCTATAAAGTATGCCATGCTGTGTACCAGATCTATTGTATACCCTACACTGAGTTTGGCAAGGGAGTACAATAGTGATCTAGGAGTAGATCACTGGACAGCGGTCAAAATTATCCTTAGTGGAATAAGGATATATTTCTCGATTATGGAAGTGACAAAAGGTTCGTCGTAAAGGGTTACGTCGATGCAAGTTTTGACACCGATCTGGATGACTCTAAGTCTTGATCAAGATACATATTGAAAGTGGGAGCAATTAGCTAGAGTAGCTCCGTGTAGAGCATTGTGGACATAGAAAATTGCAAAATACATAACGGATCTGAATGTGGCAGACCCGTTGACTAAACTTCTCTCACAAGCAAAACATGATCACACCGTAGTACTCTTTGGGTGTTAATCACATAGCGATGTGAACTAGATTACTGAATCTAGCAAACCCTTTGGGTGTTAGTCACATGGCGATGTGAACTATGGGTGTTAATCACATGATGATGTGAACTATCGATGTTAATCACATGGTGATGTGAGTTAATCACATGGTGATGTGAGTTAATCACATGGTGATGTGACCTAGATTATTGACTCTAGTGCAAGTGGGAGACTGAAGGAAATATGCCCTAGAGGCAATAATAAAGTTATTATTTATTTCCTTACATATCGTGATAAATGTTTATTATTCATGCTAGAATTGTATTAACCGGAAACATAATACATGTGTGGATATATAGACAAACAGAGTGTCACTAGTATGCCTCTACTTGACTAGCTTGTTAATCAAAGATGGTTAAGTTTCCTAACCATAGACAAAGGAGTTGTCATTTGATTAACAAGGTCACATCATTAGTTGAATGATCTGATTGACATGACCCATTCCAATAGCTTAGCACCCGATCGTTTAGTATGTTGCTATTGCTTTTGTTCATGACTTATACATGTTCCTTTGACTATGAGATTATGCAACTCCCGTTTACCGTAGGAACACTTTGTGTGCTACCAAACGTCACAACGTAACTGGGTGATTATAAAGGTGCTCTACAGGTGTCTCCGAAAGTATTTGTTGGGTTGGCGTATTTCGAGATTAGGATTTGTCACTCCGAGTGTCGGAGAGGTATCTCAGGGCCTTCTCGGTAATGCACATCACATAAGCCTTGCAAGCATTGCAACCAATGAGTTGGTTGCGGGATGATGTATTACGGAACGAGTAAAGAGACTTGCCGGTAACGAGATTGAACTAGGTATTGGATACCGACGATCGAATCTCGAGCAAGTAACATACCGATGGACAAAGGGAACAACGTATGTTGTTATGCGGTCTGACCGATAAAGATCTTCGTAGAATATGTAGGAGCCAATATGGGCATCCAGGTCCCGCTATTGGTTATTGACCGGAGACGTATCTCGGTCATGTCTACATTGTTCTCGAACCATAGGGTCCGCACGCTTAAGGTTACGATGACAGTTATTATGAGTTTATGCATTTTGATGTACCGAAGGAGTTCGGAGTCCCGGATGTGATCACGGACATGACGAGGAGTCTCGGAATGGTCGAGACATAAAGATTGATATATTGGATGGCTATGTTCGGACATCGGAATGGTTCCGAGAGGTTTCGGATATTACCGGAGTGCCGGAGGGGTCACCGGAACCCCCCGGGGAAAGTATGGGCCTTATTGGGCCGCGAGGGGATAGAGAGGGCCGCACCAGGAGGTGGCACGCGCCCCCCCCCTGAGGAGTCCGAATTGGACAAGGAGGGGGGGGGGCGCGACCCCCCTTTCCCTCTCCCTCTCCCTCTCCTTCCTTCCCCCCTTTCCCCTCCTAGTTGGACTAGGAAAGGGGAGTCCTACTCCCACTAGGAGAAGGATTCCCCCTCCCTTGGCCCTCCCCCCTTGCTCCTTTATATACGGGGGCAGGGGGGCACCCCAAGACACACAATTGATCAACGTGATCGTTCCTTAGCCGTGTGCGGTGCCCCCCTCCACCATATTCCACCTCGGTCATATTGTCGCGATGCTTAGGCAAAGCCCTGCGTCGGTAGTACATCAAGATCGTCACCACGCCGTCGTGCTGACGGAACTCTTCCCCGAAGCTTTGCTGGATCGGAGCCCGGGGAACGTCATCGAGCTGAACGTGTGCCAAGAACTCGGAGGTGCCGGAGTAACGGTGCTTGGATCGGTCGGATCGTGAAGACGTACGACTACATCAACCGCGTTGATATAACGCTTCCGCTTTCTGTCTACGTGGGTACGTAGACAACACTCTCCCCTCTCGTTGCTATGCATCACCATGATCTTGCGTGTGCGTAGGAAGTTTTTTGTAATTACTACGTTCCCCAACACTCACGGTGCCAGAGCTCGTCGGGATAGTCGAATACCTCGATCTCGGCCATGTGAATGAAGATGGCCATGGATCTGTTATCAGCGTGCTCGGGTCGCTCGAAGAAGAGGGTATTGCCCTCGTGGTGGATAGGGCCATGGCCAGTGGCCGCGAGGCGCTCCTCTGCGTTAGCAAAGGAGAGACGCGCAGCGCCACGTGCGGAGGAAGTGAGACCAAACGTAGGGTTGTTACGGTTGTGGGCGATGGCCTGTCGTATGAATCTGAAGGGGTTGTGCATGGGTGTGGCTAGGTGAACGTAAGCCAGGTTGTCGACCTGGCGAACGAGACAACTGGGTGGGACGAGGAGAGGGATGTGGGGCTCCGGTGGGGAGCAGCTTGAAGCTGATGGGGGGACGGTGACGGGGGAGGGAGGCGGGGGCGGAGCGAAGGACGGCGCCGGGGGATTTTTTGTTTTTTACATTGTGGACATACCATTGTTGCTACCAAATGCTATGTCAACTCGACTGTTGTGATGAAATAGTGAATTAGTTATCTAATATCTATTTTGTTTTGCACTTTGCCATTGATGTCTGGTCTAACAAGGTCAATGTGCTGGAAACTGGTCAATAAAGTAAAGGATAGGATAAAATGAGTAGGTGTGCCGATTTTTCAGAAACCAATGGACAACCGCTGCTATGACAGAAGGTCTGCTGCAAACCCTCCACTGTGTGGAGATTGTGATAATCTTGGTGCTGCCTGGTGAGTGTTCTCAATCTCAACAGGTTATATCTTTAATGCTGGTCACTGAATCTTGTACCTAATTTTAGGTTCATATATTCTCTTATTGCCCTTCAGGAATATTTCATTGCAGTCTTGTATGCATAAATTGCACGCAGACCCCGCCGTCTGTGGTTTACGGTGGCCGGAGGAATGGCTATTGAGGGTGGAAAGACCTCCTTACTGGCTGAAAAGCTCTGAGACTGGAGTATATGGAAAACCTGCCCCTGAGGATTTTCAAGCGGAGTATGAGCACTGGAAGCGGGTGATAAGCAATTCTTATATGGAAGGCCTGGGCATTAATTGGTCTGCTGTCAGAAATGTCATCATTGTTCTTTTTTAGCACCGTAAAGGAATACTTGTGTCATCCAGTCTGCAGTTTTCTTCCACTGCAATTTATGTTAGCAGCATTGACATCAACTGTTGTTGGCAGGTGCATGCACTTATATGTTTGTTTTGTTGAGAATCATTTCACAAAGTTGAGACATTTTTTTCTCAGGCACAAAAAATTCACAGGCATAATGTCGAGGAAGCCAACCAAATTACACTAGCTCTCAACCCACAGAATCAAAGTCCTCAACATGCATAGTTTTTTAGTCATCAGCAGTAGCATCATAATTCTCGTCTTTCTAACTAGACATCATCACGATTCAACATTCCAAACTAAGGAACCACGCCTTCATGCCACCACCAGCTCCATTCTAAACTAAGGAATTAACTAACCACCAGCTCCATTGTTCCTTTGTGCATCCTCAGTTCCTCCTACAAGACCAAATGGCAGGCATGAGAGAAAAGATAAATGGAGCCTAACAAGAGGTTCCTTTTTGTGCACAGGTTGACAACTAACTACATGCTCAAATTAATATAGTATATATGCAAGAACAAGAGCTGCTACATGAGATTTGACAAACTAGCAGCAGCAACAAGCTAGGTCGACGCACCTTCAATAACCATCGTTTACAAGATCATCCTTGTCAATGGCAAGGCGAGACCAAGCAACAACTATCTTCAATGTGGAGCCGTCAACTGAGCACTCACAACTATCTATCTGACACTGCTGGATAGGAAATTCAGCGTGACATTTTCGAACAATATTGAGTCCAGACTTTGAGTATGCTTCTATGACGACTCGGAGTGTGCCCTGCAATCCCACTGACACGACATTTCTTGACAAAGAAAGATACCCATCTGATCCCGCACGCATCCTTTTAGCACGGCGGTCAAGCAAAACGACTTCTGCCGCGCATCCCTCCGTTGCATCAGCAGGAGAAAACAAGCAAGAAACTTTACATCCATACTTAAAAGGCCACTCCCCTTTAGTCACACAAACACCTACAATTGTGGCCTGGATTGCTGGATCAACTCGCCCAAGGCTTATCTCTGCTGTACAACAGCGGTTATAGATCTGCATGGTATCGTATGGCATGATGGAGCGATAACTTTGGTTGGAAGTGAACAATGCTGTATCTTTGAAATTTGCTCCATACTTCAATTTCAGTTCAATTTGAAACATCACAGGTTCTTCAGCTACAATTGCACGAGACGGGCCAATCAAGTGCAAAAAAGGGTCCTGCAAGCGCCATGTTCATCAACATCAGTCACACACATGATCCAAAATAACAATTCAGTTTAACTAGTTTAACTAGACATAGACTAACAGATATTACATGGCCAAAATCTGGAAAAAAAAATAGTTCGCAAACAGATCCTAATAATCTGTACCACCATAATACACAGGTTTTGAATTTGGATTTAGAACCGACACCTTCTGCTTTTACACCCAAAGAAACAACAGGTCAATATCCGTAGTCGATTTTACAACCTTTGCATATCTCTACCCTCCGTCAATCACACAGCCACCCAATCAGGTGGCCAATGTCAGCCATATTCGCTCGGCCTTTTGCCCATGTGCCGCATTACTTGTGCGATATACAGAAATAAACCTAACTGTGGCATGTGCCCTGCTACCATCCAGAAACAGCCTCGGCAAGTGCGAGACTACTTTAATTGCTTTTCTTGCTGATTTTCTCTATGCTCACTAAATATGGCAGAAAATTTTCAACGGTGCAGGTCACTCCCTGGCCTGCATAACTTGCCTAAAGCTGACTAGTTTGAACCTTAAACGAATCTGATTACACAAAACAATTCCAAAGTATGTAGGTAACCAAACAACTCAGTTTAAACTACAAACATAACGCAACAATTATAACTTAATCCTTTGTCACACAACAAATGCTCTACACATAATCCTTTATAACAATTAGACGAGAAGATAGACATTATACAAACCTCTTGGTTAATTCTTTGGCAGTCTGCACTTGACCGGCAGAAGAGAATGTTGCGGTTGTGGTCAAAATCATCCCGTGCAGCGACCACGCCATAGACATCAATGGGCCAACTCAGATTAGGATTCAGATTAATGAGCTTGATTGAGTAGATCTCCAAGGCAGGACCAGCCACGGACGAGGATGGGAAGCTTCCAGGCGTGGAAGCGGTAAACTGCATAGGACTCAATGTTGCTGCAGCACAAAATTAAGAGATTGCGGACGGTTAGAGATCGAGCTATTAATAAAATGAGCAGATTAAAATCTATGCATATATAAGAAGAGTTCTACTTTGCTTTGCAGTGATATATACAAAAATGAAAAGTGCATTGAATTGACTGAGGCCCAATTAAAGAGAGGAAAAGCTATCTAGATGACAGTGACTACAACGACTTCAAGATCAATTGCTCGAGCACCGCAAACTCCCAATCAAGTCAGTGGGGGAAAGAAATGCGGGAGCTGAACTTAGGGGAACACACACTCGGTCCCGGCGGTTACTGAGTGGCGGAGCCTATATGGGACAAGGAGGAGGCGGACCGTGCCGAGCAAGGCCTACCGCGCCTCTTCGATAAATACGGTGACAAGCAGAACAGGAACTTTGTCAGGGCCCGGTACAAGAAGGACCCAAAAACAAAGGAGCTTACCACGGATCCAAAGACTAGGGCGCTTGACCTTGTTCTGGTAAGGAATACACCCCCGCGTAATTAGCTCCATGTGGTTGCATTCTAATTAATGAAGCCAAATTTCTAAATGGTTCACATTCCTTCCGCAGGTGACTGAAAGCAGTAGCGCGGGGTCGACTAAGAGCAACCCTTGGGACACCACTCTAAATAGGGCGTTGAATGTAATGAAGAACAAGGATAAGCTCAGTAAGCCGACGTCAGCTGGTCGTGTGGCCGGCAAAGGCTTGTCGACAAAATGGTCGTCATACTATAACACTGGTGGGCGAAAAGAGAAAAATACCAGCTCGGAAAGCCTGGCGCGCGAAGTTCAAGAACTCAAGGCACAGGTGGCGCGGATTCCGGAGATTGTCCAAGAGCAAGTGCAACAACAACTCGGAGCGACGATCACCGCCATTGTGCCTACCTTGATCGAGGGGTTGAGTGCGTGGATTGCGGGCGGCCAACAGGGGCCGCCCCCGATTCCTAGCTTCACGGCCAGCAACTCGCAGAACGCGATGGCGGGGCCATTGGTGTCTCGGGCGGAGGCGGCATTGGTGTCTCCGACGCCGGCACGGGAGCTTAATGCACCCGGGTGTACGCCGGTCGGCACCTCTGCAGCAAGCGGCCCCTCCGTCAACTGCACGCCCGCCGTTGGCGGTGCCTCGACATTAGCCGAGCTCGACGCCTTCATCACGGTAACTAATTAAGCCTCTCTCGGCCGAGGACTTCATCTCCTTGCCTTTGACTGGGCATCCCTGACGCCCTACATGTTTTCGCAGGGCGCCGCCGACGTTCCGTGCACTCTCCTGCACTTCGTGAACAACGAGTTGGTCGATGTCGCCAAGGGCAAAATCGTTCAACTGGGCAACCCCTTGTTCCACGGTACCCAGATGCCACCCAACTTGTTTAGGGTTCAACTGGTTCGGGTGCTGCCAGGCTACGACGAGTTGTTACCTCCGATTCGACCCGTCGGGGCCGACGATGATGACGTGATGACCATCAGCGCCTGCCTGAGCTGGCCCCTGCTTTGGCCGAAGAGCCAGATTCATTTGGGGGCGGGGGACACCACCCCAAAGACAACACCGCCAGTCGTGCCGGCGTCAAGTCGGCCCCATGGCAAGACCGCCGCAACGGTGCCGGACATCCCTATGCCACTGGATCCAAACATGCATATGGCACAGGATCAGAACGACGACGACGACGATACATTTGGCAACGTCGATCAGTACTTTGCCGATGATGGGTACGATGGCGACTTCATGGGGCCTCCTTCTCAAGAACCCAACCCACACTACTAGAAAAAGGGCTATTAATGGCGCACCTAATTTGGCCATTAATGGCGCATTAGTGGTGCGCCATTAGTAGCACGCCATTAGTAATACTTACTAATGGCGCACCACTGGTGCGCCATTAGTATAGGACATGGTGCACCATTAGTATGCCTCCCAGGGCCATGTATAGCCAGGTGCTTTGGTATACTAATGGCGCACCACAGGGCGATGCGCCATTAGTAACCTCGGCATACTAATGGCGCACTGCATAAGGATGCGCCATTAGTATCCTCTGGAATACTAATGGCGCACTGTTATGTGATGCGCCATTAGTATGAATATTAGGTTTTTTTTATTTTTTTATTTTCTGTTTTTTGCACAGGTTACAAAATGTATAATTGGACAAAATATAGACAGCACACATCAACAACAGATTCATCGAATACAATAGAAGATTAGTCTCTGAATACATTTCATCATATTAGTCTCCAAATACAATTCATCACATTAGTCTCCGAATTGAAAAGACCGAACAAAGATAGAACATTATATTACAAGTCTCGAGACCGCGAGTAGTGAGTTTGTCTTCACATTACAAGTCGATATCGATCATCTAAACTACCATCACATAGAAGAGAGCTGCGGTCATCACGATGAGCATCATCACGATGAAACTCGTCTTCATCCGGTTCCTCCAACGCTCCCTCCCCTCTCGTGCTAGATAGTGGGCGTATCTAGATTCGGCCTCGGCCCTAGTGGTGTACCCTTTGTAATTGTTTCCGCTGAATCGGTGAACCTGTCTCTGACACTCCTCCCAGTCGTCGTAGACTCCGGGAACCTTACCCTTGTACACGACATACGACGGCATCGCTATGCACTAGCGAAACGAAACGTTAGTACCAATTCGCAGACAATACATAAGCAATATATAAGTATGCAACAGAACGATCGGAAGAGAAAAGCAAGACATTAATAGCATCAATTACATCTAAGTTGAACGACTCTCGAAACCAAAGAGACATACTACAAGTTCATTAAAGTTTAATTACAACATGAGCCAATCGATGTTTCAGAACTAGACACATCATCACTGCTTTCGACTCGACTCAAGGGACCGGAGCGTGGATGAAGCCGCCGTCTATCATGGGAGTCATGAAATTATGGGCGTTGTCAGCCTGCATTTGTAGCATTCTGTCTATCTCACTGTTGGACGGTTGATTTCTGAGGTAGAACTGCCCTGAGGTACGAAGGACATCTTGATGGATGATTTCCGCAAACTCCGACTGGAAGCGAAAGAATTCTTGTCTGATGTCCGCGTCCTGGATTGCCGACACGCTCGCGGCCCAATCTTTGAGTTTACTCGGTAGCAGAAGTTGATGATGGTCCCGTACGATCGCCCGCATGTGATGGATGGCGTAGTAGGCACCCTTCTGACCGCCAGGCGGCTGCTTGACGCAGCAGAACGTCGTATTGTGGGAGAACACGTGCTTGCCGTACTTCTGAATAGGCCTGTTGAAGGTGCCTCCAGATTGGGCGTAGCCGGGGAGAACATCATCAAGAACCTTCTTGACATTTGTGTAGTCTACGTTCGACTGACGGTCCGGGTCGAAATACGTGGCCATGGAATATTTGGGGCTTAGGAGGATGAGCGTGCAATGTGTGTCACTGCAGAAAACACGGAATGTTAAAAGAAAAACGATCGAAATCTAAGAATTCGCATGTTACGGGGCGGTTGAGGGGAGGACTTACTCGGGAAAGTAAGGCACGAGGAAGTTATCCTTATCTGGGTTTGCCAGAATGACGCCTTCGAGGTAAGAACTCGCGACTTGCCGGTCCCCAGCGCTGCCCAAGATCTTGGCACGCATGTAGAAGGGGTCAACTATCACGATGTCCGGGGTCTTGTCGTGAATGATCCGCATCTCCATACTCAGCGAAAATAGCCGAACGAAGGTGTAGTGCAGTGGATGAAGGTTCAACATAGCGTGGATGTCATCAAACCGCAGGACGATCGTACCCCCGATGTAGTTATCGACAAAGCCCTTGCCCTCTGGCACCTTGGCCACGAAAACCGGGTATGCCACATCCTTCTCTCTGAGACGCCGCTTCTCCAAAGAAAGAACACTGTCATGCAGACTCCGCATAGCACCGGCTGCAACATTGAGCATATTTCTCGGTAGCATCGGCCTACCCGCCACATGCACCCTCCTCATTAAATCCTCAGGTGAAGGTGGCCCGTCCTGAGCACGGATCGTACTCGGTGCCGGCTGGCCCGCACCCTTGTTTGTCTTTCTTTTGCGTGCCTTCTTCTTCTCCTGTAATGGGACCGAGTTCTGCTCACAGACCGCCTTCTTGAGTGTGTTGGGGCTGAGAATATTTCGCACCTTGCCTATCTGAGGCTCGGTGAAGTCGGCAGTTGGAGGCGTCTCCTGAGAGCTGAACGGCAGATGACACCTATTGCAACTTGGCTTCTCCGCGGTACCAGCTAGATCGCGCACGTCTTTTGTTGGGTTGGGTTCTTGAGAAGGAGGCCCCATGAAGTCGCCATCGTACCCATGATCGGCAAAGTACCGATCGACGTTGGCAAATGTATCGTCGTCGTCGTCGTTCTGATCCTGTGCCATATGCATGTTTGGATCCAGTGGCATATGGATGTCTGGAACCGTTGCGGCGGTCTTGCCATGGGGCCGACTTGGCGCCGGCACGACTGGCGGTGTTGTCTTTGGGGTGGTGTCCCCCGCCCCCAAACGAATCTGGCTCTTCGGCCAAAGCAGGGGCCAGCTCAGGCAGGCGCTGAGGGTCATCACGTCATCATCGTCGGCCCCGACGGGTCGAATCGGAGGTAACAACTCGTCGCAGCCTGGCAGCACCCGAACCAGTTGAACCCTAAACACGTTGGGTGGCATCTGGGTACCGTGGAACAAGGGGTTGCCCGGTTGAACGATTTTGCCCTTGGCGACATCGACCAACTCATTGTTCACGAAGTGCAGGAGAGTGCACGGAACGTCGGCGGCGCCCTGCGAAAACATGTAGGGCGTCAGGGATGCCCAGTCAAAGGCAAGGAGATGAAGTCCTCGGCCGAGAGAGGCTTAATTAGTTACCGTGATGATGGCGTCGAGCTCGGCTGATGTCGAGGCACCGCCAACGGCGGGCGTGCAGTTGACGGAGGGGCCGCTTGCTGCAGAGGTGCCGGCCGGCGTACACCCGGGTGCATTAAGCTCCCGTGCCGGCGTCGTAGACACCAATGGCCCCGCCATCGCGTTCTGCGAGTTGCTGGCCGTGAAGCTAGGAATCGGGGGCGGCCCCTGTTGGCCGCCCGCAATCCACGCACTCAACCCCTGGATCAAGGTAGGCACAATGGCGGTGATCGTCGCTCCGAGTTGTTGTTGCACTTGCTCTTGGACAATCTTCGGAATCCGCACCACCTGTGCCTTGAGTTCTTGAACCTCGCGCGCCTGGCTTTCCGAGCTGGTCTTTTTCTCCTTTCGCCCACCAGTGTTATAGTATGACCCCCATTTTGTCGACAAGCCTTTGCCGGCCACACGACCAGCTGACGTCGGCTTACTGAGCTTATCCTTGTTCTTCATTACATTCAACGCCCTATTTAGAGTGGTGTCCCAAGGGTTGCTCTTAGTCGACCCCGCGCTACTGCTTTCAGTCGCCTGCGGAAGGAATGTGAACCATTTAGAAATTTGGCTTCATTAATTAGAATGCAACCATATGGAGCTAATTACGCGGGGGTGTATTCCTTACCAGAACAAGTTCAAGCGCCCTGGTCTTCGGATCCGTGGTAAGCTCCTTTGTTTTCGGGTCCTTCTTGTACCGGGCCCTGACACAGTTCCTGGTCTGCTTGTCACCGTATTTATCAAAGAGGGGCGGTAGGCCTTGCTCGGCACGGTCCGCCTCCTCCTTGTCCCATATAGGCTCCGCCACTCTATAACCGCCGGGACCGAGTGTGTGTTCCCCTAAGTTCAGCTCCCGCATTTCTTTCCCCCATTGACTTGATGGGGAGTGTGCGGTGCTCGAGCAATTGATCTTGAAGTCGTTGTAGTCATCTTCGGTGATCGAAGGATTTTTCTCCTTGATCTTCTCATAACTCTCACCTTTCTCGATCATTCTCTTCACATTGCTTTTCCAAGTAGACAAGGCCTTGCTCATCTTCGTGAGGGCAGCATTGTTCACTTTATTCCCTTTGAGGCTTGTGTTTTCAAATTCAGCGGGGAACTTGTATCGTTCGTGCAGCTTCGTGAAGAGGAGGTTGCGCAAATTCCCTCGGTCAGGATGCCTCAGGTTCTCGGTGTTGATCGAGACGGTGCTCCGGAGAATGCACCCGAGCTGAAGCGAGTACCCCTTGACTATTCGTTCGGGCGCCGTTGGATTCCCGTCGGAGTCCACTTCAGTAACTTCCTCCTCGAGGGTGCGGAGCACGGTCGGGCGCCGGTCCTTCCGTTGCCTCTTCTGGCTGCCATCTGTGCGTGCGCCGCCATCATCAGTGGTGGCATCCTCTGCGGCACCATCAGTGGTGGCATCAGTGGGGTCATCCTCGGCGGCACCATCAGTGGTCTCAGGATCGGTGGGGAAGGCGGTGTCCTCATACAAGTGAGGTTGTTCCTCCATCTCCTGGGACAGCTCCCAGAATGCCTTGCCGCCCGAACCCCCGGCCTCATCGTTGTGGGCCATGTTTCTCTCTAAATAGAAACAAAGTTTGGTCAAAAAGTTGGTTATTGTCAAGGAACAAGATCATGGTCTCATCATTTAGGGTTTGTCGACACCGAGGCATCCTAAAATCTAAGCTTTTATCATTGAGGGTTTTTCGACGCCGAGGCACCCTAAAAGCCTAAGCTTTCATCATTTCGGTTTTTATCGACACCGAGGCACCCTAAAAGCCATGCATTAGTCACAAGTACGCCGGGGCACTTGATCCTACTTAATTAACTACTAAGATACCCCGGCCCATGCATTAGTCACAAGTACCCCATATGTCCTATTTTTAGCAAAGTCATGCTAAAATTCATGGAAAATTTCAGCATGACCTTTGCTGAAAATAGGACATATGGAGTACCCGAATTTGCCGGAACGGAAGTTAATCAACATTCCGGCAAACTCAAGGGCCTCTCGGGGTACCTGCAAAATCATTATCCAATGAAGGAATTGTGCCGCACATTGCTGCCTCACACTGCTGCCAAAATCATTATCGACATGCTGAACTTGCATTTCACTCTGCATAGCTGAACAGTCTAACAACCAGAAATATATAACAAGAACTGCACTACAATGATACAAAGAATATATAACAAGAATGAGCCTCAAATAAAAAAGCATCAGGGCTACACTATTATTAGGGGAAGTTTTATACTGTAATTACATATAAGAAGCATCAGGGCTACGCTGAAAATTGCTGAGCTTACACTAAAATACATCTGCACTGCAGGGCTTGTACACACAAATTCAGTGAGATGATCTAACACTGACAAAATAAAGGAAACACCTACTGAACCAATACAGGGCTAAAAACACATGGGGATTACACTTAAAAACATCCAGTGAAAGGCACTAGATAACCATATAGACAGAGGAATAAAGCAGAGCTGACTCATTAAATCTGATACACTGAGAAAACCCTAAACTAGGGAAACTAATCACCTGCATCTAACCTACCAGGAGGTAACTGAACAAATTCAAGAACTACAACAGCAACACGAACCAATACAGAGATACGAAAGCACAAGTTACTAGCATTTGCCTAAAAACTACATAACTAGGATATGAAAGCACAAGTTACTAGCATTTTCCTTAAAACTACATAACTAGCGGACCAACTCTCTGTCTGTAACAAAAACTATGGAGCATGGGTGCTCGGGGGAATGTAGCACAAACAGACAATGCAAACAACCAATCAACTAGTGAAGCCAATCAAGAACCTAGAGATATAGCTAGCAAACTGAGAAGCACATGCAGAGCAAGAGCAGAGCAGAGCAAAAGAATAAAGCATCAACTTTGTCAAGCGTATGAAATTGCTTAGGTTCAACAGAAAACAAAAATGCCCTGTCAATTTTCAATGCCCTGTTTAATTGACCAAACAAGTGTTTTTATAGGCATAATACAGCAGCACAGCCCCATAATGATACCACGGGCCCCCTGTCTCATTGTAAATAGACAAGTAGTACTGTCCCCCGAACAAATTGCATCAGTTTCATAATTTGCTGGAATTATCCTTTTTCTAAGTGACAAACACTGACTATCATAATCATAATTATCCTTTTTCAAATGTAGTTTCTATCAATTTGCTGGAACTGATAGCATACAACTCGCTTTTTTTGAATTTCCCCCTCTCCATTTATATTGCAAAAACGGAGAACAACAACCGAACATAATTGTGGCACTCGAGCCTCACTAGAGTAGCAGGTTAGAACTAAATTTCAGACTACAACTACTAAGAGCAGTTGGTTTCTCCGTAGAACTCGCTTTCAGAGCCCTGCTTATAAGACTAATGAAATACCAATACGCCTAAACACAACATACTTAGTAGGTTTAGGATAACCTTTTTTTAGGACGGCCTAGCATAATAACCCAACTAGAAAGAGAAACAAAAGCATTAACCAAACAAGTACCGTACTACAAACTGATCGATCTGGTCATAATCAAGCATATTGCAACAAACATACTGAATGGCAATCTACAAGAAAAACTGTACATGTATGTTGCAGAAATAAAATGCATAGCTGAACTAACCCCGTTCCAAAAACTTACATGATAAGCTAACATCACTACTACAACCTATCATAAGTTATCCTAAGGACATAAAACATGCATAAACCCAACAACACTGATCTTTGCCTGAAGAAGAAGATCACCACAAGCACACTGCAAGTTAACAGATACCACAGGTGATGGATTGTGATAAAGCAAACAAGTGAGAGAACTAGTGCTTTCTGCCCATGCTCTCTGATCGGGACAATCTCATTTGGATGTAAATTCAAAACAAACAAAAAAAATCTAGCAAGTGCACGCCTTATTTCTCCTCATTTCGGGGACAGAAGCAAGCTATACGAGGACAGAAGCAAGCAGCCGAGGGGGGGATGGGGCAGCTCACCTGGCTTGGCGTCGAGGGAGAGGAGGAGCCGCTCTGCTTGCTTGGCGTCGAAGGGGAGGAGGAGCCGCTCTGCTTGCGCCTGGCGTCGAGGGGGAGGAGAAGCCCCTCTGCTTGCCTGGCGTCGAGGGGGAGGAGGAGCCCCTATGCTTGCCTGGCGTCGAGGGGGAGAGGCACGGTCAAATCCACAACCGCAATGCAGGAAGAGGGGGAGAGGAGGAGGGGGAGCTCACGGGGGCAGTGGGGCGCGGGGAGGATGTCGGGGACGACGATGACGCAGGGGAGGAGGCGACGAGGACTGGGTGGTGGTGGTGCTCCGGCGACGGTGGTGGTGCTCCGGCGACGGTGGTGTGGACGGTGGTGCTCAGGTATCGACGAGGACCGGGTGGTGCTCCCGCGGGGAGAGCGGCGTCGACGTCGGGGCCTCAGGCGGCTGTGGGCGCAGGGGCAAGGCGGCGGGGCGGCGTCGTGGCGGCGGGGCGGCGTCGAGGCGGCGGGGCAGCGGCGTCGGGAGAGGAGAGGGGAAGGGGATCAACGGCGAGGGCGAGGGAGAGAGAGGGGATAGGTGTGGGCCCGGGAGGCAGTATGGATGGGGGCACAATACTAATGGCGCACCACCCCCCGGTGCGCCATAAGTATATACATGCTAATGGCGCACCTCGACCTGGTGCGCCATTAGTATTTTTTTTATTTCCGCTCGAGCCAACAGGTTATCTCACACCTGACCTTATCCACATCAACTCCCCTCTACTAGCTCGACTGGTTAGTTGCCTGTTCTCACACCAGGAGGTCCTGGGTTCGATTCCCAGGCTCCACAATTTTTTTTATGCATTTAAAATGCTGTTTGATACTTATTTGTGTTTAAATATGTTCAAACTTGTTTAAATCATAACAACAATTTTTTTATAAGACAGTAATAATTTTAAAAGGGGGGTCGGTGGCGGCGGTTGAGTAGGGGAGGGGTGCAGGGGGTCGGCGGCGGCGGTTGAGTAGGGGAATCGAGGGTGCGGGGGGTCGGCAGCGGCGGCCGGTGGACCGGGGGGTGCTCGGCGGCGAGGGGGACCAGATCTGGCGAGGTGGGATAGCGATCGAGATGGAGGGGGATCGAGATCGAGTGTCCATGAAATTTAAAAATATTCATGATAGTTTAAAAAGTGCCCATGAAATACAATCGAGAAATGAAGGCTACGATTTAAATACAATCAAACTTAGCTAGCTATCTGTTAACAATCTTCTTGCCCTTCTTTTTCGCAAATGGAGTTCTTCTGTGGAACGGACGTCCTTTAGGTAGGGTGGTCCTGCTTCTTCTTGTGGTGTATGCTGCTACTTCATCATCGTCGTCATGTTCGATCCTCGGGTCGCCGTACTTGTCGAAGTCCTGCTCATTGGCTACTCCATCCATTCCGATGATCTTCCTTTTGCCTCTCCTCACGACAACACGATTGGTCTTTGACGGGTCGGTAATGAAGAAGCATTGGTCCACTTGGGAAGCCAGTACCCATGGCTCATTTTTCGCGGTGACGTTTGCGCCCGCGGTCTTGGATTTGGCTTCGGGTATAACCATGGTGGTGAAATACCGGTCTTCTTTTAGGACGCTCTTGGACCATCTGACATGGAACATCGGGACCTTCTCTCCAGCGTAGCTCAGCTCCCAGATCTCCTCGATCCTTCCGTAGTATCTGTCCTTGTCGTTACCGGTGTAGGATTCCATTGTTACCCCGGAGTTCTGATAACCATCGCTCTTCATGTCCTTGGCCTCGGTGTAGAATGTGTAGCCGTTGATATCGTACGCCTCATAGGTCATCAGGTTGTGCTCGGCGCCCTGTGACAAGGCGAATATGAGTTGTTCTTCCGTGGAAGAATCCTCATGTAAAGGGTACGACAGAAGCTTCTGCTTGAACCAACGCGTGAAACATGAGTTGTGCTCTTTGAGTATATCTCCGTCCGTCCTCTGTTGGCCTCGGTCATTGTATGTCTTCTTAATAAAGGTTTTGTGCAGTACCACCCAAGGATCGACCATGTCTATGTGTTGTAGCGCGACTAGGTTTGCTCTTTCAAAGTCGGCGAGTCGACCCTCGAAGTCGACATGCATTTCGCGGCGACCCTCACGGTGACCCCATCCAGCGAGCCTGCCGAGGTGCCTGTTGACGGGCAGACCAACGGGGTTCTCGATGCCTAGATAATTCATGCAGTACGAGATGCACTCTTCAGTTAGAAAGCCCTTGGCTATGCTTCCCTTTGGACGTGACATGTTGCGAACGTATCCTTTGATGACACCATTCATCCTTTTGAATGGCATCATGCTGTGCAGGAACGTCGGCCCGAGTTGGATGATATCCTCCACTATATGGACCAGTAGATGCACCATAACGTCGAAGAATGCGGGCGGGAAGTACATCTCAAGCTCGCATAGTATCACCACGATCTCTTCCTGTAGCCTTCTGAGTTGCCTCATGCCAATCGACTTCCGAGAGATGACGTCGAAGAAGTTGCATAGGCCAAATAGCGTTTCAAGGACGTGCGCGTCCATGATCCCACGGATTGCAACTGGAAGTATCTGCGTCATCAGCACGTGAAAGTCGTGAGACTTCATCCCGCTGAACTTCTGCTTCGCTGGGTCTAGGTATCTGCTTATCTTCCCCGCGTAACCGTAAGGAAGTTTTACTCCTAGGAGGCAGGTGAAAAACTGCTCGATCTCCTCCTGACTTAGAGTGAAGCACGCGGGAGGGTAGTCATTTCCGGTCTTCTTGGCCTTTTTGCCTTTGAGACGACTTTCTGTGTCCTGCTTCGCCTCATCATCATCATCATCATCATAATCATATATAGTGTGAAGCTCCTGCCTGATGCCCATTGATTTCAAGTCTGCCCTTGCTTTCGGCCCATCTTTGGTCCTCTCTGGCATGTTGAGCAGGGTACCAAGCAGACTCTCGCACACGTTCTTCGTGATATGCATGACATCAAGGCTGTGAGGCACACGGTGGATCTTCCAGTACGGCAAGTCCCAGAAAACAGACCTCGTTTTCCATACCTTCAGCAGCGGCTCTGGCGCCTTTTGTTTCTTTCCCGGCAGTGGGCAGTCTTTCCAATTTTTCAACAGCTTGTCTATTTCCTCGCCGCTCCTCGTACACGGGCGTTTTCGGGGTTCGGTTTCACCATCGAACAGATCCTTGCGTTTCCTCCACGGGTCATCGTCGCGAAGCCACCTCCGATGTCCCATGAACACGGTTTTCGAAGACCCGGGATCTCTATCTAGCTGGCGATACGTTGTGTCATCCATGCACCGTACGCATCCAGAAAAACCGTGGACTACCTGCCCCGCGAGATATCCATAACCGAGATAGTCGTGCACCGTCGTGAGCAGTGCGGCTCTCATAGGGAAATATTCTTTCTGTGCGGCGTCCCACGTATTGGCTGGCGTTTTCCACAGCGTGTCTAGCTCCTCCTTCAGCAGCCCCAGATACAGATTGATGTCGTTCCCTGGTTGTTTCGGCCCTTCAATTAGCATACTCATGTGAATGTACTTCCTCTTCATGCACAACAGGGGGGAAGGTTGTACATCCACACAAACACAGGCCAGGTGCTATGTGTGCTTCTCTGGCTGCCAAACGGATTGACTCCATCGGTGCTCGCGCCCAGCACGATGTTCCTTGGATCCTTCCCAAATTCTGGGTATTCAAAATTCAATGCTTGCCACTGGCTCGCATCCTTAGGGTGACTCAGCATCTTGTCTTTTTATCTATCTCCGGATCATTTGCGTCATCTTCTCGCTTCTTCTCCTCCCTATCTGCATGCCAACGCAGGAGCTTTGCTACCTTAGGATCCGCGAAATACCGCTGCAGACGAGGAGTGATCGGAAAGTACCACACCACTTTTCGAGGAGATTTCTTCCTCTTCTTGTATCGAGTGACGCCGCACACCGGACATATGGTAGACTCCGCGTGCTCGTCCCGATAAATGATGCAATTGTTCATGCAGACATGGTATTTCACGTGCGGTAAATCCAGAGGACACACGATTTTCTTCGCCTCCTCCAAACTGGTCGGGCACTTGTTCCCCTTTGGAAGACGTTCGTGCCAGAATGACATGTTCTCGTCGAAGCATGCATCGGTCATTTTGTGTTTTACCTTCATCTCCAGAGCCATGAGCTTTACTTTCAGGCAGGTACCCTCGGGCCTGCATCCTTCATACAATGGAGTAACCGCGTCTAACTCAAGTTGATCCACCTTGGCTTTCTCTCGGGCGGCGGCTCTTGCGTTATCCGTCTGCTTGAGAAGCAGCTCTTGAATATAAGGGTCCTGCACCCAGCCCATCGATGGTCCACCGTCGTATGCTCCGCCGGCATCATCATCTTCATGATCATGCCCGTCGTCTGCTCCGGCGCCATCTTCCTCATCATCATGTCTTGCATCTTCTACATGATGACTGTGTACAGCATCACCGTCGTGATCATCTCCTGGGGATTCTTCGCCCTCTCTCCCGCCCGTGCCGCGATGGTTGCCTTGCTGCCCTTCCTCATTTCTTGCCCGGCCCCCATGGACGACTTCGTAGTCATCTTCATCACCTTGCCACCGATAGCCATCCATGAAACCACGCAAAAGCAGGTGGTCCCGCACCTGCCCGGAATCCGGGTCCGCAATAAGGCTCTCCAGCTTGCATCTTCGACATGGACATCTTATCTCCGTCTCATTCTTTTGAAGCATCTCGGCCTTCGCGGACCTCAAAAACCTATTCACGATGCCTTCGGTCATCGTGCGGACCATGGTTGCCTGCGGGGTAGAGCAAAACGATATTTTAGAAGAAAGAAAAAATTTGGCATGACTTTCCCTAAAAATAGGACCAAAAAGAATGCTTAATGCCAAAATTATCGCCGAAACGGAAATGAATCAACATTCCGGCAAAATATTGGCAACTATCGCATTTTAAATACCGGTACACCTCCAAACACAAACACATATGCAACACCACAAACATATGCAACACCACGAACATACATAGATCTAGCTAGGCCATAAAAAGTGCATGTGCAAATTGTTGTAAGGAGAACAACATAAATATAGCTTCCCCCCTTACTTAGCTATCAAAACAAGGTAATTTAACCACTTAATTTCAATGAATCTATGGTGGAAATGAGGTGAAAAAGAGGAGGCACCCGAGACAAGGAGAAGGTGGAGAGAATGGAGTGGGGAGAAAGTGAGTGTGGGTAGGAGAGGCTGCCCAAAATATCTTGTTGCTGACCACTTACTAATGGCGCACCAGCAGTAAATGCGCCATTAGTAATCCAGGTTACTAATGGCGCACCACTATCTGATGCGCCATTAGTAGTTTTGTGAAAAAAAAGAAAAAAAAATCATACTAATGGCGCACCCTCCAACGGTGCGCCGCCATTAGTAGTTTTCCAACAAAAGGAATAAAAAATATAATTAAAAAAACAGCATTAGTGGCGCACTCTGATACTAGTGCGCCATTACTAGTTACAACTAGTAATGGCGCACCGTGCCAGGATGCGCCATTAGTGTGTTTGGACAGACGCGCTAGTTCAAAAAAAAAATTAGGATACTAATGGCGCACCCTAGGCTAGGTGCGCCATTAGTACTTTCAACACTAATGGCGCACCAGATTGTGGTGCGCCATTAGTATATACTAATGGCGCACCACCTCTCTGGTGCGCCATTAGTGTCAATCCCACCTATAACCCTTTTTCTAGTAGTGCCAACAAAAGACGTGCGCGATCTAGCTAGTACCGCGGAGAAGCCAAGTTGCAACAGGCGTCGTCTGCCGTTCAGCTCTTAGGAGACGCCTCCAGCTGCCGACTTCACCGAGCCTCAGATAGGCGAGGTGCGAAATATTCTCAGCCCCAACACACTCAAGAAGGCGGTCTGTGAGCAGAACTCGGTCCCATTACAGGAGAAGAAGAAGGCACGCAAAAGAAAGACTAACAAGGGTGCGGGCCAGCCGGCACCGAGTACGATCCGTGCTCAGGACGGGCCACCTTCACCTGAGGATTTAATGAGGAGGGTGCATGTGGCGGGTAGGCCAATGCTACCGAGAAATATGCTCGATGTTGCAGCCGGTGCTATGCGGAGTCTGCATGACAGTGTTCTTTCTTTGGAGAAGCGGCGTCTCAGAGAGAAGGATGTGGCATACCCGGTTTTCGTGGCCAAGGTGCCAGAGGGCAAGGGCTTTGTGGATAACTACATCGGGGGTACGATCGTCCTGCGGTTTGATGACATCCACGCTATGTTGAACCTTCATCCGCTGCACTACACCTTCGTTCGGCTATTTTCGCTGAGTATGGAGATGCGGATCATTCGCGACAAGACCCCGGACATCGTGATAGTCGACCCCTTCTACATGCGTGCCAAGATCTTGGGCAACGCTGGGGACCGGCAAGTCGCGAGTTCTTACCTCGAAGGCGTCATTCTGGCAAACCCAGATAAGGATAACTTCCTCGTGCCTTACTTTCCCGAGTAAGTCCTCCCCTCAACCGCCCCGTAACATACGAATTCTTAGATTTCGATTGTTTTTATTTTAACATTCCGTGTTGTTTGACACGAGAAAAATCTTATATAGCACTCCGTGAGAAGGGAAGAGAAGGAGTGTGGATTTCTCTCATGCGCCGGGGAAAAGAAAAATGCGGGCGTGCCAGTGTACCGTAGTACACAAAGAAAAGGGGTACGGGAAACACGTATTTCATTTATCTCTTTGGATGAACAAAATTACAAGATCCCATAAAAAATGGTTGCGCTCCGTGGCCTACTAGCGCGGCCTGCCTGACTATGACGATGTGCGGTCTCCTGGTTCCCGGGGCCTCGAAAAGCTCCCGGTTAATTACTCCCGCGGGTTGCTCCGCGAGATACCTCCGATTAAGCCGTGTGGTCGTCTTTGTCGTCTTCGCTTCGCATTCTCCATGCATGATTATGATGGTGTGAGTGTATGGTGTGGGCGGCGGCAAAGCCCGTGTCCTCGTCGGTACACGTGCCGCTCAAAACATGGCTTTGTGCTGGCCATGTTCGCCCCCGCCGTCGCGCCTCGTCGGTCTTGACAACGTTGATGTAGTTGGTGTTGAAGTTGCATGGGTCCTGCTCGGCTCGGACTTCTTGACGATGTAGCAGCTTCGTCGGGTATGCAAGGGATTGCCTCGCGGGAGTATTCTTATGGAGACCGGTGTCGGTGTAAAACCAACACTCGCTCGTATCGGCAATGCCGATGTGGTTGGCGCCTCGTCTCGGTTGGACGCCGTGTTTACGGCAGTCCTCCAAGACAAGGATACTGCCTCACGGGGCCATCGGGAGTTAGTGTTGGTGAAGTCACATCGCCTCCTCGCCATCACGCCTCATCTTCTTAGGCTCCGGGTCGTGGAGAGCATCATATGGCACCATCTTCTCCTCCAGGTCACGGACAGCACCGCCTCCCTGCTCCGCGTTGCGGGCAGCACCAAGGGTGTGTGTTATCTTCGGGCTCCGTGTCGCGGGCTCCATCTTGACGAGGTAGACATTGGTGGTGATGTCCCGCGAGCTCCATGCCTTCGGTCCATCTTGATGATGTTGATGTTGGTGGTGTCCTACTTGCGAGCTCCACGCCACGATTCTCCATGGTGTCGGGTTGACGATGGTGGCGATGGGCGTTGTCTTTGGCGTGCTCCGCGCCGCTATCCAACACGGCACGGTGGCAGCATCGTTGCGAGCCTCCACGCCTTTGTTCTCCATGTCGCCGGCTTGATGAAGAAGAAGTCGGGCGTCGTCCTAGCGAGCTCCGTCTCGTCTTCCTCCGTGGCACATGGCAGAATCCCTGCGAGCTCCACATCTCCGGGCTCCAGCTTGACGAAGTAGACGTTGGCGGCATCCCCAACTGGCGCCATGCCTCCGTCCTCTAGCTCCAGCATGATGAAGTGGATGGCGGGCGTCCTTCTTGCGAGCTCCTCGTCACGATCCTTGCGGCACCGGGTTGATGATGTTGATATTGGCGTCATCTTGGCGAACTCCGTGGCACCATCCACTGTGACACGGTGGTGGCATCCTCCCGAGCCTCCACACCTTCGTCCTCCATGGCGCCGGCTCGATGAAGTTGACACTGGCGTCGTCTTGGCGAACTCCACGCCGCAATCTGCGACACGGCGGCAACATCCTCCGCGGCACACTGCGGAATCCCTGCGAGCTCCGCGCATCCGGGGCTCCAGCTTGACGAAGTAGACATCGTCGGCCTTATCACCAAGGGCGGACACCACAAAGGAGTCCAACGGGCTGCGCGCCGGCATCCCCATCGACACGCCATCGTCTTCTACACCTTGGTGAAATCCGGGAGTAGCCTCGTCGTCTTGGTTAGCTTGATGAAGATGATGATAACGCCAACGAAGCGCTGCATGATCGCGAGCTCCACTGCGCCACCACGTGTTCCACCGCGCCACCACGTGCTGTGCATGCATGCAATAAAAAAGGATGAAGGAGTGATTAGATGATAACTTTACCGTTCGAGAAGATCAACTTGGTGTTCATGTTGCTGCTGAGGCGCCTGCTTCTTGTACGGACGATCGCCGGCGTTGTTGTGACGAGATGTCGAGGCCGATCTCTCTTCTCTCCTCTTCTTCTTGTTGTTGCGCGAGTTCTGGAACCGTGATGGCTGGATGTTTCTGCGTGTCGTGGATGTGTTCGATGGATTTGTTGTGGGTTTGCTTGCTCCTGTATTTATAGGCTGGGATGGCCGTGTCCTCATGGAGAGCTAGCGCACGGACTGGCCCACAAGGTTTCCTTCTGTATTTTTTCTTAACGCACAAGCCTACTCCAAGCAAGGAAAATAACGGTTGTGTATATGCCTTTTAATGATGATCTTCTTGTCTCTTTCCAGCTTAATGCTTGCCAATTGATTGAACTCTTTCCAATTTCTGTATTGTACCTCGTCCTGCTTGACCGACTGCTTGATCTCTTCTTGGATAGCCTGCAAAACAAAACCAAAGAAAAGAAAACATACCTGATCGGGAGTAGGGTTCGAAGTTTACTTGCCAACTTCTGAGCTCGTATGTGCGTGCCAACACACGATTATATTCCAAATACGTAGATATATACGCGTGCGAGCTCGCCGGCGGACATACGAGTATAAATACGTACACCGACGTATCTTCATGCATGTATATGAACATCTTTTTTTTTTTGCATCGAATGTACATGAACATCCAAAAAAACAAGAGCTTGAATCTCACGTACATGACCACTACGTGCATGACTCTCCCTTTGCCTCCTTTTCTTTTTCTTACATGTATTTGGGTACATATATGCGCGAGCTTGCCGGCCGGCCGAGTACCCGAATACGTATATGTATTGTACATGCATCAAGCTTTCTTACGTGCTCCAATGCTCTATGCAAGGCAAGCCTCTATGTACGTAGGCAAAATTGCCATGCACCACGCTACAAGATCAATCAAGAGATTAACTAATTCGTGCATGCACTAGTCCACCGTGTGTGTACATATACTCTTCCCTGTGTATCCTGTATTCCTGAAAATTCTTTTTTGTTCAGAAAAATAAATAATAACAATTAAGGGATTAGTCATGTAAAAGAGAGGAAATAGAGTTGATCCGTATCTTTTTAGTACTTATTTAAACTCTCTTCTTTAGTACAAAATTGCGTCAAACAAATGCCCCCTCACCAAATAAAGTTCCAGCGTGAAGCGATCGAACTTAGTTTGGTGAAAACATTTTTTTTCTGTAACGAAATTGGCGCATCAACATGTGTGCAGCCTAGAGAGGTATTGACCCGAGGTTCGTGATATTGAGCGTCGTCCCGAAGATCATTGATTGATAGTAATGTAAATTAGTGTAGGCATGTCCATCCACACCTGATGTTCTCTAGGGTGCTCGTTGGATCGTATAACACGCACGATGCCAGCCAACGAAGGAATGCTATCCTGTCTTCATTCCATGGCGAAACATCACGCCTTGTCCTGAAAACAAAAATAATTTTTTTTACCAATTTCGTCGCGACCGTCTAGCTGCTACGGTGCCAGCCGGCTTGATTGGAGGGTTTCACAGATTCACGCTAGCCGCACTGGCGCGTTGCACTGCTCCCAGGATCTCCTTCTGTTGATGCAGGCGAGGCATCGGTATACCGTCGATAGCTCCGCGTCGTTGAACGAACCGTCACACCATCCATGGTGTGACAATTCTGGTGGTGCGCCGGGATGCCATCGGCCTTATGAATAATAGAGGGATTGATGTTTCCCCCGTGCTTCATCGTTGTTGGAGACGGGGTTGCGGAGACGAACTGGCTCCACCTTCATGAGTGCAGGTGTTGCCTTCTGTCGCCCATCGTGCATATCGGTGTAGACCATTGGTTGACGGGTTGTCGTTGGTGTTGTCAGGGACGCATGGGTACTACTGCATCCAAACACCCATGACGTAATTCGATGTAGCAGTTGTCTTCACAATGCCGTCGACGATGACAGGGAGTGTCTCTCCATGGCTGCAAAAGATGTTGGAGGAGCACAACTAGGAACACCAAATAAAAACAGGCGACAAAGACAGGGGGAAAAAGTTTGTGGGTTTTAAAATGTTGGCTTTCCCGTTATACACCAGCTATAGGCGTGATATCCGAGAAGGCTACCGAAGGACTTGTCATTGGGAACCGTCGAAAGACCTTGACGATTGCAACTCAACAACTTAAATAGTTTTGGTGTACGTGTATGAAGACGCCGTGTTTCGGGATGCTTCCGAGAGGCAACAAAAATTCATACTCTAGCCCATCATCATATTGAGGGCCGCCACAGCTCAACATGCCCCCTTTACACGCCCCATGAACCCAGAGACTTGGGTGTGGTAAGTTGAGGTTAAATGGTTTTGGGACAACAGCTTGGCGATTTTTCTTTGTGCATATTGAGGGGTGGTGAACAGCTACCTCCCTCCTTCCTTCCAGTAGGTCCCTTTCTGCTTGGGACCGCTTGATTGCTTCTTGGATTGTTGGGATTTTCTTTCTTGAATTTGCTTCTTGGACTTTCAAAATTTCATCTTGATTTCTCACGCGGATGATTGATTGGCTGCGGACTTCATGGATTTGTTTTGACATTTGGTGAACTTCTTGAGGACTCTTCTTCCAGGATTTCTTGGGGACCCACCTTGGGAAATTGGAAGGGAACTGTTTACCTCTGTGGACTAGGAAAAACCCTCTAGCACATTATCTGGGGCTTCTGGTGGCGCACCCCAGGGTTGCCATGTGACTACGCACCAAACCAACTTGTGTTGGGTCAGGCAGCCCTCCATGATCCTTTCCTATAGTCTTCCCTGGGGTGTGAGCCTCTGTGAACACGAGGCATGCCAGGAAACATGAAGAGCATGGGGTATCAATACTTAGAAGTGCCCAAGTAATCATCTCCGCTGCCTCCGGAAGCATACACCTGGTACGTGTCGTGCATTGTGGGTGTAGGAGCGGCTCCACCTGCAACTTGACACATTGTGCCGCCCTCCAACAAGTCCTAGGGTAGCCGAAACTTTAATCAACAGTGTAGTGCGATAGGGGAAAGCCATTTTTTTGTTGGACTTAGTCCGTAAAAATTGGGGAAAACTAAATATATCCACAAAATGCTAAGGAGAATGCATCATGGATCCGAATGCCCACAAAAAAAAAATTCCCCAATGAAAAACCAAAAGAGGCAAAATTTTAAGAAAAATAATTCTTTTGAGGAAGCTTCCGTTGATTGGGGGCATAAGTCGGACTCCTTGGGAATCGATGAGCTGGTATGCTCCCTCGTCGTAGACTTGCTTGATGATGTATGGTCCTTCCCACTTTGGCTCGAACTTGCCCTTCGTCCTATGCATCACGATGATGGGCCGCCTGAGCACAAGGACCAAGTCACCTTTTCGGAAGACGCGTTGCTTGACGAGCTTGTCGTACGCTCTCACCGTATTCTGGCGGTAAATCTCCAGGTTCTTTAGGGCATTAAGTCGCCCCTCTTCAAGGGCGTCGAGCTCTTGAAACTGCAGTTGTAGCTGTTCGTCTTGGGTGATCTCATCTTGGATAGCCACCCACAAAGAGGGTAGTTGGACCTCCAGTGGAAGGACCACCTTACTCCCGTAAACGAGAGAAAACAGGGTTGCCTGTGTTGAGGTACGGATCGTAACGCGGTACGCCCACAAGGACTCGAAGAGATGGTCATGCCAGTCTCTCATGTTCCTTGTCACTGTCTTCTTGAGTAGCTTGTTGGGTGTCTTGTTGAAGGCTTCGATTGCGCCATTGGCTTGGTGTAGATGGTGGGTATGTAGTGATGAAGTGAAGGGGAGAGCGGTACGTCCATCGCTCCGGCTTTCCTTAGCCATATCCCTCCGTCTTGTCATTACCTGATGATAAATGGGTGGCCTTCGCCTCGTCGGTGCCCGGCCTAGTGGTGTCCGCCTTGTCGGTGTCGGACTGGATGACTTGCCTTTGCCTCGTCGGTGCCTGGCAAGATATGGATTGCTTCATCGGGAAAAGACATGTCGGTGGAGTACAACGTGGCCTTGTCAGAGCTTGGACGATGCCGGGGAAGTGTGTTGATGTAGAAGTTGGAGTAGACTTGAGTGTCGCCACATGACAGCGGTGCTTAAAGATGACGACAATACTAGCTCGTCGATGTAGACCTTGGGGCGTCGCAGTTACGGGGACGACCTCCGCTCGGTGTAGACGGTTGGTGTAGAAGAATGGCGGCGTGCCGGTGCAGTATGTGTCCTCGCCAGGTAATAAGTCAAAGCAGATGGCGACGTCATGTGGAGATCCATCGGCATCGATGTAGACGACACCTTCGCTAGATGAAGAGTTGATGAAGATTGCGACGCCGTTCGATGTAGTCGGATGGCAACATGTCGATGTAGTCGGATGGCAACATGTCGATGTAGTCGGCGTCCCCGCCGGGTGTGAAGTGATGAAGATGGTGATGACATGTAGATGTAGCAGCCTTCCTCGTTGAGCCAGAGTTGATGATGACGAGTCCAACATGGTCACGGGTAGTGTAGATGGCACAAGGCCACACACCGGCAGCCCCTCGATGAGGTCTCCGGGAAGCGTTCGTCGATGTCGAGGTCCGACCATGGGGTGCAGCCCCCGGCGCATCGTCCACGGCTTCCTTGGGTACACGTGCGTTAAGTCCTACGGCCTCTTCTGCGGCTTCCCTTTGGCGCGACTTATGTTGGCAACTTGGTGTCGCTGCCTCGGACTGAGTGTGTGCGCCGCCCACCAGGGCGCGTTGTGCGTCATCGCTTGCTAAAGTGGGAGATGAAAAGAGAGATAGACTGACATTAAATATGCGGGTGTCCCATTGAAGAAGACGAACGCCATGATTTTGTTCTTCTCGGTGTACAGGTGGATGGTGGTGGAGCCTTAGACGCTGGCTTCCTCCTACTTGCTTGTGTACAACTGCACTTGATAACCACGTGGATGTGGTCTAGCTCGGGGCGTCATCCAGGGGTTCGAGGAAGAGGAGATGGCTCCGGGCTGCAGGTTGGCCGCTCGTACATTGTGGTGATGTTGTAGATGGCGCCGAGCCGTACGCCGGCAGCCCCTCCGATGTCATCGCGGAGGTGGAGTTGGCCTCGCGATACACGCTGGCGGCCTCGACACCGTTGTACTGAAATGCACATAAAGAAGACACCACTAGTGAGTTCTCCAGCGGGCGTCCGTCAACGTCGTGGTACCTTCATGGAGCTGTTGTCGCTGTTGCGTCGTCCATGTCTGCCTTTGGAGCAAGTGCATCGAGTGCTAGGGCCTCTTCGGCGGCTCCCTTGATGCTGCCACACCGCGGGCGCGTCTCCATCTTCGTCTGCGTTTGCTAAGTGAGAGCAAAGAAAAGAATTATTAAAAAAAAATTGTGCGTGGCCTCGTATGCATGTGCCATGCAACCCAAGATGTCTTCAAATGCTCCTGTAGAGAGCTAGCTTGATTTCACGCGGCTGTCTTGCCGTCACTGCCGGTGCATCTTAGAGCTTGGATGGGTGATGCTGCCGTCGCCGCCGTCGCGACGTTCTCTTGCCGGTCTAGTCCACATGCACCTCCAAACGAGGTCGTCGTACTCGCCGCCGCAGTGGGCGCGTCTCTTGTCTCTTGGCTCCTTCCCTTCTCTTTGTGCCTTTTTTTGAGGGTGTGTTTTCCTAGGACCTGCTCTGTTACGGCTGCTTCCCCATCTCCTAAACGCTTACCATCCTGCAAGAAAGTGGATATAACACAAGGAGATACATCGTTATGCCTCTCCCGACAGGCATGTTGCCACCGGAGCCGTCCGCCGAGCCAGGTAGAGTGCGTGCGCCTCAGATTCCTCTGGCAGCTCGGCTTCTCCATGGACATCCACGGGTGCATCTCCTCACACGATGGCCGCTGATTAGGGCCAGGGCACGCGCGTTACCCGACGAGACCGCCGCCGCCGTTGGCTCGTCCAACCATTGCCGCTTGTGCGTGCTCCTCAGGTGTGTGTATGCTGGGCGGATGTGATGAGAGATGGCTGGATGATGTGTTGGGTGATGGATGGATGTGTGGGTACCTTTTCTTGGCCATGCGTCCAGCTCGGCTCATTCACTGTCGCCGCACACATGTTGCCGGGCGAGCGTGCCATAGCCATGGGCGCGGCCACTCCTCCGCCCCCTGCGTGAGTCTTTGTCTTGCAAGTCTTCTTGGTAATGCAACCTCAAGGCGCACGTGGTGTGTTTGCCACCACCAATATGTCGTCGCCTCCCTAGTGCACTTCAATCTTTTGATGACATCTCCTGGACGCTGCCGTTACGGCGCGTCTCCTTTGGTGCCTCCTTTGCCGAGTTCCATGTTGGTGTAGCTGGCGCATGCCCCCAGTTAGTGACGGTGTTGATGATGGTCCACCTGGAGCGTGCACATGTCTAGGATGGTTCAGACCGAGCCCCACCCAAGGCTAAACACCTTGCTTGCGGTGGTGTAGAGCGAGCCCCGCCTGGGCCCAGCTTCTTGTAGGCAGCAACGATGTAGATGATGTCCCCTCCTTGCTCAAGCTCCGCAATGGCGGTGTAGATGACGTCTCATCTTTGGCGATATATGTGTCGACGGATGTGAAAAAGGCATCCCTCCTAGTCGAGCTTCATGTCAACTGAGGTAGATGGTGCCCCGTCTTGTGGGAACTCCATGCCGACGGAGGTGTAGACGGTGCCCCGCCTTGGGGGCACTCATTGTTGGTGATGGTGTGGATGGTAACCCACCTTGGAGGAGTCCCGTGTCAGCTCGGGTGAGCCGCAGTTGGTGCCTACACTGACGACCCTTCACCTGGAGAGGACGGAGTGGCACATGGTGCCGACTGGATGATGAAGCCCCGTCGGCCGTCACATGGAGCTGTGATCGAGCTCCCAGCCTAGGACGGGCCGCCTGTTGTGGTGGAAGTGTTTGCCGTGGAGGGTCCCATGGCCGCCAACGTTGAGTGGGCCGAGGGTTCCTCTCATCATCTTGATGTCTTGACCATCGGCAACCATGAGCCTACGTGGGTTGTGGGAGATGGCCTCCAAGCCTTCACCTAGCTTGCCCTCGGTGCGTCGTGGTGTTGGCGTTGGCGGCTCTGAGTGGGAGCCGAGCCGGGTAGAGGCATGAAAGGATGCCGCAATAGCCCTCCCATTGACAGTATTAGCACGGAGGCGTTGAGCTGCATCCATGTCTTCATGGATGTCCGCCCTTGATGATTCCTTCAACTGGGTGCACCTCCAGCATTAGCTCGTGGCGCTCCATCGTCTTGGCGGCCGCTCACCTTTGCGCCTTCTTTGACTGCACAGTTTGAAACTGCGCGGTATCTTAGGCTTGGTACATGTAGACCCTGGCGCCATGCTCGAAGAAGACCATAGGCGGCAATGATCCATACTAGATCATCGCGGCTCCGATTAGCTGTCGTGGTAGAGTTCACCTGCAAGAAAGAGGCTTGCCGGCGAAGATCCTTGCAGCATGATGTACACATTGGAGATTGGCGAAGACGATTTCGACGACCACAGTGAAGCAAAGATGGGAGGAGAACCAGGTCCCACCGGGCGTGCCAATTTGTTTGACACGAGAAAAATCTTATATAGCACTCCGTGAGAAGGGAAGAGAAGGAGTGTGGATTTCTCTCATGCGCTGGGGAAAAGAAAAATGCGGGTGTGCTAGTGTACCGTAGTACACAAAGAAAAGGGGTACGGGAAACAAGTATTTCATTTATCTCTTTGGATGAACAAAATTACAAGATCCCATAAAAAATGGTTGCGCTCCGTGGCCTACTAGCGCGGCCTGCCTGACTATGGCGATGTGCGGTCTCCTGGTTCCCGGGGCCTCGAAAAGCTCCCGGTTAATTACTCCCGCGGGTTGCTCCGCGAGATACCTCCGATTAAGCCGTGTGGTCGTCTTTGTCGTCTTCGCTTCGCATTCTCAATGCATGAAGATGATGGTGTGAGTGTATGGTGTGGGCGGCGGCAAAGCCCATGTCCTCGTCGGTACACGTGCCGCTCAAAACATGGCTTTGTGTTGGCCATGTTCGCCCCCGCCGTCGCGCCTCGTCGGTCTTGACAACGTTGATGTAGTTGGTGTTGAAGTTGCATGGGTCCTGCTCGGCTCGGACTTCTTGACGATGTAGCAGCTTCGTCGGGTATGCAAGGGATTGCCTCGCGGGAGTATTCTTATGGAGACCGGTGTCGGTGTAAAACCAACACTCGCTCGTATCGGCAATGCCGATGTGGTTGGCGCCTCGTCTCGGTTGGACGCCGTGTTTACGGCAGTCCTCCAAGACAAGGATACTGCCTCACGGGGCCATCGGGAGTTAGTGTTGGTGAAGTCACATCGCCTCCTCGCCATCACACCTCATCTTCTTAGGCTCCGGGTCGTGGAGAGCATCATATGGCACCATCTTCTCCTCCAGGTCACGGACAACACCGCCTCCCTGCTCCGTGTTGCGGGCAGCACCAAGGGTGTGTGTTATCTTCTGGGCTCCGTGTCGCGGGCTCCATCTTGACGAGGTAGACATTGGTGGTGATGTCCCGCGAGCTCCATGCCTTCGGTCCATCTTGATGATGTTGATGTTGGTGGTGTCCTACTTGCGAGCTCCACGCCACGATTCTCCATGGTGTCAGGTTGACGATGGTGGCGATGGGCGTTGTCTTTGGCGTGCTCCGCGCCGCTATCCAACACGGCACGGTGGCAGCATCGTTGCGAGCCTCCACGCCTTTGTTCTCCATGTCGCCGGCTTGATGAAGAAGAAGTCGGGCGTCGTCCTAGCGAGCTCCGTCTCGTCTTCCTCCGCGGCACATGGCAGAATCCCTGCGAGCTCCACATCTCCGGGCTCCAGCTTGACGAAGTAGACATTGGCGGCATCCCCAACTGGCGCCATGCCTCCGTCCTCTAGCTCCAGCATGATGAAGTGGATGGCGGGCGTCCTTCTTGCGAGCTCCTCGTCACGATCCTTGCGGCACCGGGTTGATGATGTTGATATTGGCGTCATCTTGGCGAACTCCGTGGCACCATCCACCGTGACACGATGGCGGCATCCTCCCGAGCCTCCACACCTTCGTCCTCCATGGCGCCGGCTCGATGAAGTTGACACTGGCGTCGTCTTGGCAAACTCCGCGCCGCAATCTGCGGCACGGCGGCAACATCCTCCGCGGCACACTGCGGAATCCCTGCGAGCTCCGCGCATCCGGGGCTCCAGCTTGACGAAGTAGACATCGTCGGCCTTATCACCAAGGGCGGACACCACAAAGGAATCCAACGGGCTGCACGCCGGCATCCCCATCGACACGCCATCGTCTTCTACACCTTGGTGAAATCCGGGAGTAGCCTCGTCGTCTTGGTTAGCTTGATGAAGATGATGATAACGCCAACGAAGCGCTGCATGATCGCGAGCTCCACTGCGCCACCACGTGTTCCACCGCGCCACCACGTGCTATGCATGCATGCAATAAAACAAGATGAAGGAGTGATTAGATGATAACTTTACCGTTCGAGAAGATCAACTTGGTGTTCATGTTGCTGCTGAGGCGCCTGCTTCTTGTACGGACGATCGCCGGCGTTGTTGTGACGAGATGTCGAGGCCGATCCCTCTTCTCTCCTCTTCTTCTTGTTGTTGCGCGAGTTCTGGAACCGTGATGGCTGGATGTTTCTGCGTGCCGTGGATGTGTTCGATGGATTTGTTGTGGGTTTGCTTGCTCCTGTATTTATAGGCTGGGATGGCCGTGTCCTCATGGAGAGCTAGCGCACGGACTGACCCACAAGGTTTCCTTCTGTATTTTTTCTTAACGCACAAGCCTACTCCAAGCAAGGAAAATAAGCTGACACGGTTGTGTATATGCCTTTTAATGATGATCTTCTTGTCTCTTTCCAGCTTAATGCTTGCCAATTGATTGAACTCTTTCCAATTTCTGTATTGTACCTCGTCCTGCTTGACCGACTGCTTGATCTCTTCTTGGATAGCCTGCAAAACAAAACCAAAGAAAAGAAAACATACCTGATCAGGAGTAGGGTTCGAAGTTTACTTGCCAACTTCTAAGCTCGTATGTGCGTGCCAACACACGATTATATTCCAAATACGTAGATATATACGCGTGCGAGCTCGCCGGCGGACATACGAGTATAAATACGTACACCGACGTATCTTCATGCATGTATATGAACATCTTTTTTTTTTTGCATCGAATGTACATGAACATCCAAAAAAACAAGAGCTTGAATCTCACGTACATGACCACTACGTGCATGACTCTCCCTTTGCCTCCTTTTCTTTTTCTTACATGTATTTGGGTACATATATGCGCGAGCTTGCCGGCCGGCCGAGTACCCGAATACGTATATGTATTGTACATGCATCAAGCTTTCTTACGTGCTCCAATGCTCTATGCAAGGCAAGCCTCTATGTACGTAGGCAAAATTGCCATGCACCACGCTACAAGATCAATCAAGAGATTAACTAATTCGTGCATGCACTAGTCCACCGTGTGTGTACATATACTCTTTCCTGTGTATCCTGTATTCCTGAAAATTCCTTTTTGTTCAGAAAAATAAATAATAACAATTAAGGGATTAGTCATGTAAAAGAGAGGAAATAGAGTTGATCCGTATCTTTTTAGTACTTATTTAAACTCTCTTCTTTAGTACAAAATTGCGTCAAACACGTGTTTTCTGCAGTGACACATATTGCACGCTCATCCTCCTAAGCCCCAAATATTCCATGGCCACGTATTTCGACCCGGACCGTCAGTCGAACGTAGACTACACAAATGTCAAGAAGGTTCTTGATGATGTTCTCCCCGGCTACGCCCAATCTAGAGGCACCTTCAACAGGCCTATTCGTAAGTACGGCAAGCACGTGTTCTCCCACAATTCGACGTTCTGCTGCATCAAGCAGCCGCCTGGCGGTCAGAAGGGTGCCTACTATGCCATCCATCACATGCGGGCGATCGTACGGGACCATCATCAACTTCTGCTACCGAGTAAACTCAAAGATTGGGCCGCGAGCGTGTCGGCAATCCAGGACGCGGACATCAGACAAGAATTCTTTCGCATCCAGTCGGAGTTTGCGGAAATCATCCATCAAGATGTCCTTCGTACCTCGGGGCAGTTCTACCTCAGAAATCAACCGTCCAACAGTGACATCGACACAATGCTACAAATGCAGGCTGACAACGCCCGTTATTTCATGACTCCCACGATAGACGGCGGCTTGATCCACGCTACGGTCCCTTGAGTCGAGTCGAAAGCAGTGATGCTGTGTCTATTTCTGAAACATCGATTGGCTCATGTTGTAATTAAACTATAATGAACTTGTAGTATGTCTCTTTGGTTTCGAGAGTCGTTCAACTTAGATGTAATCGATGCTATTAAAATCTTGCTTTTCTCTTCCGATCGTTCTGTTGCATACTTATATATTGCTTATGTATTGTCTGTGAATTGGTACTAACGTTTCGTTTGGCTAGTGCATAGCGATGCCATCGTATGTCGTGTACAAGGGTAAGGTTCCCGGAGTCTACGACAACTGGGAGGAGTGTCGGAGACAGGTTCACCGATTCAGCGGTAACAGTTACAAAGGGTACACCGCTAGGGCCGAGGCCGAATCTAGATACGCCCACTATCTAGCGGGAGAGGGGAGGGAGCGTTGGAGGAACCGGATGAAGACGAGTTTCATCGTGATGATGCTCATCGTGATGACCGCAGCTCTCTTCTATGTGATGGTAGTTTAGATGATCGATATCGACTTGTAATGTGAAGACAAACTCGCTACTCGCGGTCTCGAGACTTGTAATATAATGTTCTATCTTTGTTCGGTCTTTTCAATTCGGAGACTAATATGATGAATTGTATTTGGAGACTAATATGATGAATTCTATTCAGAGACTAATCTTCTATTGTATTCGATGAATCTGTTGTTGATGTGTGCTGTCTATATTTTGTCCAATTATACATTTTGTAACCTGTGCAAAAAACAGAAAATAAAAAAATAAAAAAACCTAATATTCATACTAATGGCGCATCACATCACAGTGAGCCATTAGTATGCCAAAGGATACTAATGGCGCATCATTAAACAGTGCGCCATTAGTATGCCGAAGTTACCAATGGCGCATCTTGTTGTTGTGCGCCATTAGTATGCCAAAGCACCTGGGTATACATGGCCCCCTGGGAGGCATACTAATGGCGCACTGTTGTATATACTAATGGCGCATCTGAGGTCCGCCATTAGTATACCAGATACTAATGGCGCACCAGTGGTGCGCCATTAGTAAAATATACTAATGGCGTGGCACTAATGGCGCACCACTAATGCGCCAATAATGGCCAAATTAGGTGCGTCATTAGTAGGCCTTTTCCTAGTAGTGAGAGTATCCACTTTCACTTGTCTATGAACTGTACAGGCAACCCAGAAGTCCTTTACCGCGGACACGACTATTCGAATAGATGATGTTAACCCTGTAGGGGTATACTTCTTGACACACGCTCTCGCCACTTACCACCATGTACACATCGTGTATCTCGGCAACCTTCAAGCGGAAGCCTGGTGAGGGAGTCGGCCACGACCTGACTAACCACACAAGTCTCTCGTCCAGGTTTATCACCTATTCGGGTTCCATCCGCAAGGAGATCCGGCCGGGGTGTTGCTCACGACCCCAAACGATGTGAGCAGGGTTCCCAAGCCCACCTCGACGGGTGGATCTACGCTTGGTACACCGTGCCACGGTGCCTAGTCTGTCCCAAGCCCACCTATACCGGGTGCCACTTGGTAGACTACTAACACTACCTACAAACACCAGAAACTAGTAGCAACTCCTGGACAGAGATCAGGTTGGTTAATAAGTCGAGAGAGCTTGGAGCGCTCGAAGCCCAATGTGTGGTAGTAACTGTTTCAGGGATCACAAACACAGAACTGAGTTCCTGAGGACGGCTGCAATGAGACAACCCACCATGTACTCCTACATGGCCTGTCACCGCTACCTTTACCAAATCGTGTTCACACACTTAGCTCTCAACAGTAGGACATGTTCACACACCTCCGATTCATCCCCGATGAATCAGACCTAACACAACTCTAAGCAATAGCAGGCACGATAAACAAGCATTAACGAGTAGGCACATCAGGGCTCAAGCAACTCCTACTCATGCTAGTGGGTTTCATCTATTTACTGTGGCAATGATAGGTCATGCAGAGGATAAAGGGGTTCAACTACCGCAGCAAGTAACAGATGAATAGTTGTTGTCCTAATGCAGTAAAAGAGAGCAGGAGCGAGAGAGTGGTGAGGGAGTCCTGGATTAGGGGGTGTTCGGGTAGCCAGACTATACCTTCAGCCGGACTCCAGGACGATGAAGATACAAGATTGAAGACTTCATCCCGTGTCTGGATGGGACTTTCCTTGGCGTGGAAGGCAAGCTTGGCGATGCGAATATTCAAGATCTCCTACCATTGTAACCGACTCTGTGTAACCCTAACCCTATCCGGTGTCTATATAAATCGGAGGGTTCTAGTCCGTAGGACAACTCCATCATACAACAATCATACCATAGGCTGGCTTCTAGGGTTTAGCCTGCTTGATATCGTGGTAGATCTACTCTTGTACTACCCATATCATGAATATTAATCAAGCAGGAGTAGGGTTTTACCTCCATCGAGAGGGCCCGAACCTGGGTAAAAACATCGTGTCCCTTGTCTCCTGTTACCATCCGGCCTTGACGCACAGTTCGGGACCCCCTACCCAAGATCCGCCGGTTTTGACACCGACATTGGTGCTTTCATTGAGAGTTCCTCTGTGTCGTCACTTTTGGGCTCGATGGCTCCTTCGATCATCAACAACGATGCGGTCCAGGGTGAGACTTTTCTCCCCGGACATATCTTCGTCTTCGGCGGCTTCGCACTGCGGGCCAATTCGCTTGGCCACCCGGAGCAGATCGAAAGCTACGCCCCTGGCCATCAGGTCAGGTTTGGAAGCTTAAACTACACGGCAGACATCCGCGGAGATTTGATCTTCGACGGATTCGAGCCACAGCCAAGCGCGCCGCACTGTTTCGAGAGGCATGATCTAGCTCTGCCGCCGAACAGTGCCCTGGGAGCCGCACACGCACCGGTTCCTACCCTTAATTCGGAGCCTATTGCGCCAATCGAGGATGAGCGGTTGGACGTCACCTCGGGGGCTACTATCTCAAAGGCGATCAAGCCAAACATCAGCCCCGCGTTCCGCACGGCCCGTGACTCCGAGGAGTCGGATTCCTCTCCGAACTCCGAACCCCTCGCGCCCCTGCCGATCGAATCTGATTGGACGCCGATAATGGAGTTCACCGCAGCGGACATCTTTCAGCACTCGCCCTTCGGCGACATCCTGAACTTGCTAAAGTCTCTCTCTTTATCAGGAGAGACATGGCCGGACTACGGTCAGCAAGGATGGGATGCGGACGATGAAGAAATTCAAAGCCCACCCACCACCCACTTTGTAGCCGATGTCGATGATTTAACCGACATGCTTGACTTCGACTCCGAAGACATCGACGGTATGAACGACGATGCAGGAGATGAACAGGAACCAGCACCTATAGGGTGCTGGAAGGCCACCTCGTCATATGACATATACATGGTGGATACCCCAAAAGATGGAGATGGCGATGGAACAGCGGGGGATGACACCTCCAAGAAACAGCCAAAGCGCCGGCGTCAGCGGCGCCGCTCTAAATCCCGCCAAAGCAAAAACGGTGATTCCGGCACGGGAGACAATACTACCCCGGACAGCGCCGAAGAACACCCCCTCCAGCAAGATTCGGCACAGGAAGATGGAGAAGCCAGCCCTCATGAGAGAGCGGCGGACCGAGAGGTTGAGGATGATAACTATATCCCTTCCTCCGAAGACGAGGCAAACCTCGACGACGACGAATTCGTCGTACCATTAGACCTCGCCGAACAAGAGCGTTTCAAACGCAGGCTTTTAGCCACGGCAAGCAGCCTCAAGAAAAAGCATCAACAACTTAGAGCTGATCAAGACTTGCTAGCTGACAGATGGACTGAAGTCCTTGCGGCCGAAGAGTATGAACTCGAATGCCCCTCCAAGAGTTACCCAAAGCGTAGGCCGCTACCCCGATCAGAGGAGGAAGCACCTACATCACCAACGCACGACATGGCCGACCGGCCACCTCGCGGCCGCGATAGAGAGGCCTCTCGGCCACCCAAGCCATGCCCCGGCTCCGTTCAACTAAGGCACGGGAAAATGCGCCAGACTTGCGAGAAGTACTGGAGGACAAGGCAAGCCAAACAAGATCGATCTACGGATCGTGCAGGCGCCCCACGACATGTGACGGTGATCTTCATTCCGGATACAATAAATCCGGCCGGGCCGAACACAACAGACATAGCTCCTTCGAACTGCGTCGTGATATAGCCCAGTATCGAGGCGCCGCACACCCTATGCTTCACAGATGAAGTAATGGATCAGAAAATCACAGAGGGTTTCAAACCCGTAAACATCGAATCATATGATGGCACAACAGATCCCGCGGTATGGATTGAGGATTATCTCCTTCATATCCACATGGCCCGCGGTGATGATCTACACGCCATCAAATACCTTCCGCTCAAACTTATGGGACCGGCCCGGCATTGGCTTAACAGCTTGCCTGCAGAATCAATCGGTTCTTGGGAGGACCTGGAAGCCGCATTCCTCGACAACTTCCAGGGCACTTATGTGCGACCACCGGATGCCGATGATTTAAGCCACATAATTCAGCAGCCAGAGGAATTGGCCAGGCAATTCTGGACACGGTTCCTAACAAAGAAAAACCATATAGTCGACTGTCCGGACGCAGAGGCCTTAGCAGTCTTCAAGCATAATATCCGCGACGAGTGGCTGGCCCGGCACCTGGGACAGGAAAAGCCGAAGTCCATGGCAGCCCTCACGACACTCATGACCCGCTTTTGCGTGGGGGAAGAAAGCTGGCTAGCTCGCAGTAACAACTTAGCAAAGAACCCTTGTAATTCGGATACCAAGGACAAAAGTGGCAGGACACGTCGGAATAAGCAAAAGCGCCGCGTTAGCAGCGACAACAACGAAGATATGCCAGTTAATGCCGGATTCAGAGGCTATAAATCCGGTCAGCGGAAAATGCCATTCGAAAAGAATACTCAGGGCCCGTCCAGTTTGGACCGAATACTCGACCACTTGTGCCAGATACATGGCACCCCTGAAAGGCCAGCCAATCACACCAACAGGGATTGTTGGGTGTTCAAGCAGGCAGGAAAGCTAAGAGCCGAAAATAAAGACAAGGGGTTGCGTAGTGATCACGAGGAGGAGCCCGGGCCGCCGAACAACAGTGGACAGAAGGGTTTTCCCCCACAAGTGCGGACGGTGAACATGATATACGTAACCCACATTCCCAAGAGGGAGCGTAAGCGTGCACTACAGGACGTATATGCAATGGAGCCAGTCGCCCCAAAGTTCGACCCATGGTCCTCCTGCCCGATCACTTTTGATCGAAGGGACCACCCCACTAGCATCCGTCACGGCGGCTTTGCCGCATTGGCTCTCGACCCAATTATCGACGGATTTCATCTCACAAGAGTCCTCATGGACGGCGGAAGTAGCCTGAACCTGCTTTACCAGGATACAGTGCGGAAAATGGGCATAGATCCCTCGAGGATTAAGCCCACAAAAACGACCTTTAAATGCGTTATACCAGGTGTAGAGGCCAACTGTACAGGCTCAGTAACACTTGAAGTGGTCTTCGGATCTCCGGACAATTTCCGAAGCGAAGAGTTAATCTTCGATATAGTCCCGTTTCGCAGTGGCTATCACACCCTGCTCGGGCGAACCGCATTTGCAAAGTTCAATGCGGTGCCGCACTACGCATATCTCAAGCTCAAGATGCCAGGCCCTCGAGGAGTAATTACGGTCAACGGAAACACCGAACGCTCGCTCCGTACGGAGGAGCACACGGCGGCTCTCGCAGCGGAAGTACAAAGCAGCCTTCTTAGGCAATTCTCCAGTCCGGCCGTTAAAAAGCCAGACACTGCCAAGCGCGCCTGGAGTAACCTACAACAAGACCGCCTGGCACATTCTGAGCGGGCGTAGCAATGCGGCCCCAACCCCAACCCTCGCGACATAGAGAAACCAGTGCCTCGCGTACATCACTACACTCTTGAAATACCATGGGCGCAGGGGAAGGGGCACAATAACGGCATGCCCAAATTATGGCTTAAAACATACTAGGGGCTGCCGAATTCTTTTTTTTTTAATTTTCTCTTATTTTCAGGACTCCACACTTCGGACGACCTGTTCGGCAATTCAACTGCCGCACAAACGATGCAAGATCCAGGGAGGCAGACAAGCCATGCCGCATTATGGAACTCCCAGGTGGTCTCTGTTACGAGCGGTATTCCTGTTTTGAATACAATTCCACGGCCTGCCCCTGGCCAGGACATGTTAAATAGTCCAATATCTTTTGCTTATCGCACCACTTGTATCGTTCTGCTCTGATAGCAGCTTTTCTATAAACAATGCATAGCTTTCTGTCTATTTTTTGCATTATCCTCTTTTTATATATATGTTTATGACATGTTGCACCCGTACACTGTGGTACGACAAAATGCGTCAGGGGCTTTAGTACCCATAAATATGGCATGAGAAGTCCGTACACTTTCACAACTGCGGCACCCCGAACTTATAGCACTATATGCATCGGCTCCGAATCATGATTTGGGTCAATAGTTGGGTTTGCCCGGCTCCTATGTTTTGGTGCCTTACGTTCTGCTATATCGGCTAAGGTAGCACTAGGAGAACCACTGCGATTGTGCCCCGGTTGAGCCGGGTTAAGCACCTCAGTGGAGAAAGCTAAAACTGACTGTCATGATGAGGCGAGAGACCGGTCGTTGTTCGAGAGGTTTTTCGAGTCCCTAAAGACTTATGCCGCTTCGAGCGAGGAGCCGGCTTTGTCCGGCCAAGGCGTGGATAGCGCTCCGAACTCGGTCTTCCGAACTAGGGGCTTCGACGAAATTTAAAATTATAGAGTTCTATGGCTAAGTGAGAGTGTTCAAGCATTATAGTCCGATTGCCTGGTTCGTTGCGCTGAGCGCCTCCCTCGAAGGACCCAACTATGGGAAAAAGAGCGCTCAGGTTTATCCCGAACACCCCAGCACTAGTGGCATGGGGGCAGAAGCCGACGAATGGCCATCTCTCTTTTTTTTTGATAAACGGCCGCACAGAAAGTAATATTTTAAATTCAACAAGCACTGCTTAGCGCATATAAACAAGTTTTCAGCGCACAGGATAAACAAGAGCGAGTTCATTCAAAAATTACATCCTTGGTACATTCGTTTGACACAAGGCGGGCACCCGCAAGAACATCCTTATAGTAGTTCTCGGGCTTGCGATGCTCCTTCCCCGGCGGCGGCCCGTTCCTCACAAGCTTCTCACCGTCCCGCTTACCCCAGTGCACCTTTGCACGGGCAAGGGCCCTACGGGCACCTTCGATGCAGATGGAGCACTTGATGACCTCGAGCCTTGGACAAGCCTCCACCAGCCGCCGCACCAGCCCGAAGTAGCTCCCAGGCAGGGCCTCTCCGGGCCACAGCCGAACTATGAAGCCCTTCATGGCCTGTTCGGCCGCCTTGTGGAGCTCGACCAGTTGTTTCAGCTGGTCGCTCAAAGGCACAGGGTGTCCGGCCTCAGCATATTGAGACCAGAACACCTTCTCCGTCGAGTTGCCCTCTTCGGCTCGATAGAATGCGGCGGCGTCGGATACGCTGCGGGGAAGATCTGCGAATGCCCCTGGAGATCTCCGGATTCGGGTAAGTAACAAGTAGTTTACTTTTATACTTCTGCTTTGCATAAAGAATGCCTTACCCGCTGCTATCTTTTTCGTCTCCTCCAACTCCTGGAGGGCCTTTTGGGCTTCGGCCTTGGCAGACTTGGCAGTCTCAAAGGCCGCCGAGAGCTCGGACGCTTGCGTCTTTGACTCAAGCTCCAAACTCTCATGTTTTTTCATGAGAGCCTGAAGCTCTTGCTGCACCTCGCCGACATGGGCCTCAAGTTTCTCTCGCTCGGTGCGCTCTGCGGCCGCTTTCTTTTCGGCCTCGGACATCGCCTGCTTGAGGGTTGCCACCTCAGTCGTGGCCCCTACAATAAGCAGTACAATCCTGTTATTTTTTGCAATCATGTCTTTTTTATAGGCACTTTTTCTGTAAGGTATTTCTTACCTTCTTTCTCCTCGAGCTGCCACTTGGCAAGGCCGAGCTCTTGCTCGGTCCGCTCGAGGCCCTGTTTCAGGGCACCCACCTCCGCAGTCAGTGCGGCGGTGGCTAGCAGCGAAGCCTGCATACGCATATTGACTCCTTGTTGTTAGACTCCTGCGAAATTTAATAGATCCTGTATTCGGCTTTTCTTTCCGAACGCCAAACAGAGCATCAGGGGCTACTGTCTATGCGGTTTTATTTTTACATATTTTTTACTTACCTCGAAGCCTGTTAGAAGGCTAGCGCAAGCTTCACACAGTCCGCTCTTGGCGGACTGAACCTTCTGGATCACCGTACTCATAATAGTACGGTGCTCCTCGTCGATGGAGGCGCCGTCAAGCACCTCCAGCAGATTGTCCGGCACCTCCGGTTGGACGGAGGCCACCGGCTCAGAAGGCTTGCTCCTCTTGGAAGGAGTTCGCCTACCACGGTCCGGAGCTGTTAAAGATTCCGGCGCGGTGTCTGGCTCAAAGCCGGACTTGGAGCCCTGGGGGGTCTTGTCCCCTTTACTCCTGGGGTCCGGGAGGTCGCCTTGTGGCTCCTCGAGGACCACCTCCTCCTGCCCCGGAGCTCCTCGCGACGCCACTTCGGCGTCGTCCGCAGTGTGGGGGGAGACAGCGGGCAGAACTGAGTTCACGTCCGATGAATCCAGGGAGCCGCTCGACGACTCGTCGAGTCCGGCCCAGGGCGGGCTGCATAGTTATGTTCGACGTTAGGGAAAGCTGTGCAACAAAGGAACGTCATGAGTTACTCTGATGTTCGAACTTACGATTTCGCCGCACGCTTGGCCTTGTCTGGCCACTCCTTTCCGTCCTCTTCGGCGTCGGGGGAGTAGTCCGGCGGAGGGGTCTTCCTCTTCCTGGACCCTTCGGCCTCCCCCATTGGGGCGGCCTTCCTTTTCTTTCCCCCTCCTCATTTTCACGAGAGGAGAGCATCTCGGACTCATCAGATGACCAGTCCGACACCACCATATTACGGGCACTCTTTCGAGTTCCCATGGCCTTCTTCTTCTTGGCCTTCTTCTCCGGCACCACATAAGGCGCCGGAACCAGCAACTTCACTAGGAGCGCAGGGGCTGGGTCTTCGGGCAAGGGAGCCGGACAGTTAATCAATCCGGACTTCGCCCGCCAAGCCTGTCAAAGGTGAGGGAGTTTAGGTCCCGCATAGAGTCAAACTATGAAAAAAAACTTAACATCCTGTAAAGGGTGAAAATAGCTTACCTCGCTAGCATGACGCCGCGAGTTGTATCCGCGGTCCTCGGAAGTGGATGTGGGGGCCTCGGTGCCTTTGGTTAGCACCTTCCAGACGTATTCATACGTCGTGTCGAAGAGCCTATTAAGGGTTTGGTGCTGCGCCGGGTCAAACTCCCATAGATTAAAGTCCCGTTGTTGACACGGGAGGATCCGGCGGACGAGCATGACTTGGATTACATTGACAAGCTTGATCGGCTTGCTCACCAGGGACTGGATGCATGTCTGCAGTCCGGTCACCTCTTTTTCGTCGCCCCACGACAGGCCCGTCTCTTTCCAGGACATAAGCCACGTGGGGGGTCCGGATCGGAACTCGGGGGATGCAATCCATTCTGGATCGTGTGGCTCGGTGATGTAAAACCAGTCTGATTGCCACCCCTTTAGGGTCTCCACGAAGGAGCCCTCGAACAATAGGACGTTGGCCATCTTGCCCGCCATGGCGCCTCCGCACTCCGCCTGGCTGTCGCGCACCACCTTGGGCTTGACGTTGAAGGTCTTGAGCCAGAGGCCGAAATGGGGGCGGATGCGGAGGAAAGCCTCGCACACGACGATAAACGCCGGGATGTTGAGGATGAAGTTCGGGTCCAGATCGTGGAAGTCCAGGCTGTAGTAGAACATGAGCCCCCTGACAAATGGGTGGAGTGGAAAACCTAATCCGCGGAGGAAGTGGGGAAGGAACACTACCCTCTCATGGGGCCTTGGGGTGGGGAGAAGCTGCCCCTCCTCGGGTAGCCGGTGCGCGATGCCCTTGGACAAGTATCCGGCCTTCCTTAGCTTTTTGACATGGCCCTCCGTGATGGAGGAGGCCATCCACTTGCCTCCTGCTCCGGACATTGCTGGAGAAGGTTGAGGTGGGAAGTGCGGGCTTGGGCGCTGGAGCTCGAGTGCGCGGAAGATGGATAGGCACAGGAGGAAGAAGGTGTAGGTAAAAAGGTGGATCCTTATCCCCTTATATGGGCGGATGCGGCTGTGCGTCCCCACCAGCCTAGTAAAACTCGCTTGCCTCCCAAGCGCCGTGATAAATGGCGCGGTTGGGTTACCCACGTCCGTATTGATGAGAATCCCATAAAGGGGGGACACGATCTCTGCTTTGTCAAGGCGTGCCAAGGAAACCGCCTCGCAAAACGTGCTGAGGTGGGGAAGTAAAAACGATTCGAGCAAAGAATTTGGCCGTGGTGTGATATCACGCTGCGGAATATGTCAGCAGATTAGACTTGTGTTAATATTATTCTCTCTATGGCAATACGTGGAAACTTATTTTGCAGAGCCGGACAATCCTCCTGTGCTGCTTCAGCTTCTTCTTCCCTACCTAGTGGCTGGAAATCAACAGTAGTCCAGTCGATTCCCATTAGGGCTTGAAAGACAGCTTCATCATGGATCAGGGATGACGGGTCAATATCAGGAGCGTAAGTATGCTTACGGATTGGAGGGATTAGATTTTCCGCTTCGGGAATCGGTGCAGACACTCGTTTATTCTGGTTGTTATACTGAGCTTGATAGTGAGACAAGTCTGCCTCCTCCGCCAATTGGCAAGCTAAAGGGCGCACCACTTGGTTTATTGCTCTGAGGTCATCCTCATTGAATTTCGAACCATCTTCCTTCAAACTGGGATAACTTTGAGCTGACTCAACAGGATCGGAATCCGGTACCCAAGCCTTTGCCCGGATTAAGGCGTTGATGGCACTGGTTCGAGCAGCAGATTTCTTCAGCTCTACAATACGGGTAGGAAGCATTGACAACCTCTTAAGAGTATCTTGGATTAAAGAGGGCGCCGGATTGTTGTGTGATGCAGTAGAGATGATCCGCTGCGCTCCAGTGTACAGCTGTTCAATCAATGTATAGGCGGCCTTCAACTTCATCCGAACATCTGACCCCAAGTGACCAATGCGTTTACCTACAACATCACAAAGAGTTCACAAACCGGACCGGTCATAGGAAGATCAAATTATTACAGAAGTCACAGGAAGCTTACCAAAGATGGCAGCAGTCATGGCATGCACTTGCCGCTTTACGCTGGTTAGCTCATCTACCACCGGTTTAAGGGCAGCTTCAGCAGTTTCAATTTTCTTGGTCAAAGCGGCTTTTTCAGTGGCCCAATCCGCCCGCTCTTTGTTGAAGCCCTCTTTCAGCTGTTCCATGACGCCTAAAGCGCTGGTCAACTCCTCTTTTTCCTTGGAGGTTTCAGCTTGTTGGGATTTCAAATTTTCTTGAAGGTCGGCGAGTTGGCTCTCTTTGGTTTTCAGCTCAGCCTGCATAGAGACAGCCATATAATTTAATGAAACGGTACAAGAATTGAAGTACCAACCACATAACAAGTTATGCACTTGGTACTTGGGGGCTAATGCATATTTGATCTTCATCTGTCAGTTAATTGCAAAGTCCCAAGCTCAATACAAGTATTCAACTTGGCACTTGGGGGCTAATGCATATTTGCTCATGTACAGTTCTGATGCTGCCATATCAAGCTATTTAAGTGCCCGGTTTAACTACATTAAGTTGAACCGGCCCTTGGGGGCTATATCAGTGAATTTCAAGGCATTTGGATTTATGTTAGCAAGTCCCGGTTTGAAAGAGGATTGCAAAACCGGTCCTTGGGGGCTAGGAGAGTTAACAAAATTGAAGTATCCAAGCAGGAAACATCACATGGAAGTTACCTCAAATTTTTCCTTCATCATATTCACCAGGCCGGCTTCATAGTCACGGTTGGTATATAGCTGGTTTAAGTAGCCGGAATGGAGATCTTGAGTATTCAAAGCTGTGTAAGTGGCCAGATCAACATTCCACTTGCCCTTGCTCATAGTAGCGAATTCTTCTTTGGCAGTATGCCTGGATAAAGTGACCGGATTGCTAGGTTCAGTACGGCCAATGCCAATGATTATAACATCATCATCCTTGGCGTCACCGGTTTGACCCGGGGCAGTTGATTTGCTAACAGGTCGGATTGGACTGGGGGATTTCTCAACCCGGATGGGGCTTCTAGGCTCATCAGCAGGCTTTTCTTCAGCAACAACATCATCACTTTGAAGTGGGGGGTCATTGGGTATATCTTCACAAACAACCGCTTCAGGATCCAGTGTTTTACCCGGTTCAGGAGCGGCATCTTCCTCGACCGCTTTATCCAGGCGGGCCTTTTTGCTTGGCCTAGGTTTGGACCTACAAGGAGTAATTGCAATCAAATACAATACATGTTCTAATATGATGTATCAGAAATATTACGCTAAATATAGCGTCTTGAGTGGTGGCAGTTGAGTAGCTGATGACTCTCCAGTGGATGAGTGGGAAGTAACCTGATAATCGGAGTCCGACGAATTAAGAGGTTGACGATAATAGCCCGCTTTGGGACAAGCACCGACAAGCAAATTAGAGACCTCTGAACGGCGTTTCTGAACCGGACTGTTCGGTAAACCGGCTGAGGTAACTACCTGGCCGCTGTGCCGGGTTGTGCGGCGAGCTTCGTGCTGTTGGGTCTTCATAAGAAATTTGGGATCCAAGTAAGCAAGAGGATGAGAAAATTTAACTTTTCGGTTTGCCTGACGAGTTTTTAGTGAAGGCTAAAGTTCGGAATCAGAAGAGAGAATAATTACCTTTGCAACGTCAGCATTGCTAGCTTCGGCATCATCCTGACAAATATTATCATCAATAAGGCGTGTGAAAAGTAAACAGTGTGAATCAAGTTCTACCTCAAGGTTTGGATTACCCACATCGTCATCAGCAGGCGGATCAGAGGAGGCAGTAGTTTTCCTCTTATGAGCAGGCCTCTTAATGACTTTGGTTTTTGGCCGGGTTGGTCTTTCCGGTTTGTCCGCCTTCTCCTGCGGGAGCTTCTTGCTCCAAAATGGATCATTGCCCTGTTTAACAGATATTGGTGTCAAATAATAAGAAGAAATAACAATGTCAGGGTCAATGACAGGTGAAATTAAAAACTTAAAGGTGGCGGTTTGTTGGTGGCGCAGAAAGGAAGCAGGCCGGTTCGAGCACAGATATATTCCAGTTCATTCAAGATTTTCTTCATCGCTTCTGTGACTTCTTCGTCGGTGAGCTGGATGTTCATGTGTCGCAGCGGGTCGTCAACACTGCCCGTGTATTCACACATCAAACCGGAACGTTGACTAAGGGGAAGTATGCTCCATGATATCCAGCAGCGAGCAAGATCAACTCCTGTTAAACCGTTGGCCATAAAGGCTCTGAGCTTGGACAGTTGAGGAGCGTATTTACTCCTTTCCTTGGCGGTTAACGTTTGTGGAAAGGGGTGGGTATTGCTAAGCCGCTCCGCACGAAAGCCAGGCAAGGGATTTTCATCAGCAGGGGAAGTGTCTTTGCAATAAAACCATGATTGATTCCATTCTTGGGGATGGCTGTGCAGTTTAGCGTGAGGATAAGTGACCTCTTTCCTCTTCTGAATCGCCATACCGCCCAATTCCATATTGGAACCATCAGTGAATTCGGTGCGGCGGTTTAGATGAAAACAATCTCTGAATAACTCAACTGTGGGTTCTTCTTGAAAGAACACCTCATAGAGTACTTGGAAATGGCATATGTTAGTGACAGAATTTGGGCCAGTATCCTGTGGACGGAGTTGGAAATTGGCCAAGACATCCCGGTAGAATTTTGAACCGGGCGGATTAAAACCTCGGGCTAAGTGGTCTGCGAAAACAACAACCTCTCCTTCTTGAGGTGTGGGAGGGCATTCCTTGCCAGGGACCCTCCAATGGATGGTGTTTCTGCTGCTTAAAGCGCCAGTCAAGACTAAGTTGTTCAGTTGAGTTTCTGTGACACGAGAAGGAGCCCAATTGCACTCATATACTTGTTTGGCCATGGTGGAGTCTACAAAATAACTGATTCTGGTTTAAGATTGTGTTTGATAAAAATACACACTGGTATGGACAATTTTAAACCGGAGGTAACTATATCTAAGCCGGAGTTTTATGAAATGGGATCATATGACTAACGAGTTCTGGCGGTTCAACAAAGGTACTAATGGTGTATACCGCTTTATGAATTTTTCTATACTAAGTTAAACCGTGTGATCTAAGCATTGAAAGCAATTGAGGTTGCGGATAGCGCTAAGTATGCAGAAACAGATTTCACAAGATTGCTCTACAGCGCTGGATCTGAAGCAAGTACAGAAAAGAAGGAAAATATTCAAAAGCTCAAAGAAGAACAGTGTTGAATCAACAGGCAGAAGTATATGTAAGATCTGTAGTTTTGGGCGTGAAACTAAAGGCGGATGCTAAAAGGTTAGTACTACACAGAGAAGGGGTCCGCAGATATATCTTGGAGTGATCATATAAGGATGAACGGGCGTTGAACGCAGCAAGAGCACGAAACCCTAGAATGGATCTAGGTTAAGAAGAGCAGAAGACTTACCAGAGTTGAGGAGGACGCGGAAGATCGCCGCAGTTTTCTGGTGCGCTCAGGTTGATGCAGCGGCCAAGGTCGGTGCAGAGACGACGGCGGTGGCGGATCTCCGAGGCGGACGACGCGAGGAAGAAGAAGAAGAGGAAGGGCACGAAGGGGGAGAAAAGAAATGACCCTTCGGTCCTATTTATAAGGCAAAAGACACGTGCCAGGCGCGTAAATCCAGGAACCGCAAATTTCGGAAGCGGAGATGTCGCCTCGGTTGTTGCGAGTCTATTAAGCAAGGAGATATCATAGATGCTTTCTTTATGACGGATGACGTCACCCCGGTTTACAACAATTGGAGAGGATGACATCACTGCGGGTCAGCAATTACAAGAAGATATAGAAGATGAAGATTTTTCGCTAAGGATTGACATTCAAATCAATCTGGGGCCTAATGTTGGAGATATTACTACTGGGCGTAAACCGGCCTACCTGGGCCGCGTTAACTTCATCAGTAGTTCAAAGGTGTCAAAAGCCCAAAGAAGCAGATAAGGGCCCAAGGCCTGTAGTCGGTTTAAGATTTGTAGCCGTAAACCGGCCTTATATGTAAGCTTGTATTGTAAGTTAGGAATAGGGAGAGACCAACCCGGATACGAGTATGAACCGGAGATTGGGACTCTGTGAACCGACGGGCGTCACCCGTGTATATAAGGGGATGACCCGGCGGCGGTTCAAGGACAGAAAACAACAACTCGAGACTTAGGCGAAGCTTGTTTGCTCCCTAGTCATCGAAACCCCATCAATTCCATCACAACTAGACATAGGCTTTTACCTTCATCGAAGGGGCCCAACTAGTATAAAACTCTCTGCGTCCCTGTGTCTGCTTTAACCCCTTAAAGTTAACCCGTAGCGATGGCTCCACGACTAAGTCCTTTCACTAGGACATCTGTCGTGACAAAACCACGACACCGGACTTCCACCATCATGTGAACACGGTGATAGCATTGGTCAGACCCAAAAGATATAATGGTGTATGCTCGAGGGATCAACCACGAGTAAGACAACATTACGAACATCGTTGGTTCGGATTTGATTTGACGATAGCCCATACTCAAATCAAGGATTGGATAAGACAATAGCACCGACAACAGATCACGAGGATCAATCAACGAAGATATCATCTTTCTTCAACACACACACAAGATATCCCTTAGAATTAACTAAGTCGGACAAGCTTTCATCTTCCAACTCTCTAAGTTGTCGTTTAGCTTAACCAACTAACTCAGGGGTATCCAACACAGATTCTTGGAGAAGGGGGTGGTTACAAGGAACCAACTTGATCACGAGCTCAACATAGCGGTCAGGTGACAACCTGGTGATACTTCTGAGAAGATATTTGAAAAATCACGAACCACCGATATGTCCCTAAGCTCGAGAACAATCTTGCTTTTCAAGGCAAGACGACATGATCATAAGAGCAAGGGATTGATACAATCCTAACTCATTGATCGAAGGGTGCACCAAGAAAATGGACTAGGTAGCACAATCAATCTTAGAATAGTGGTCCAACAACCAACACACCAAGAATGTTATTATTGTCCATTAACTACCAAGCAAAAGGGTTGCTAGGAGTATTGATTTCACACATCATAGTTCACTTGTCGGCATTCCGGTTACAACAACACGGGGCCGAGGAATGAATAATTATGGCGAGAGTATCACTACGTCAAGAATTCATAAGAGGTGGTGCAATTCTCATGACATTCTTGACATAAAGATGGTAACACTCCAAGGTAGAGCAGAGCAGAAGCTGGATTGGCATTTTGATCTGCGGAATACAATTGCTTGACCCAATCCTAGATATGGATGAGGTTCTGGAGTTTGTTTCTCCTATCCATTCTGAAATAGAACGGCTTGACGGACCGCAAGAGTAGTAGGCATCGATAAACGAATGCACGCATACTCTTGACTATCCATTGATAGGTGAAGGTCAGAATATATCTAAAGGGTGGCAACTCAAAGAACGTATAACCTTCTGAGTTGTGGAGGCATAGATTAGTATGTCGAACCAAGTTCGACATGTTTCTTCCGGATAACCCATACAGAGAGGGAAGACTGGCAGATGCACAACTATGAATGGAGGACTCATCAAGAGCACTCTGGTTGTGATCTTTAGGTTCAAAGAGGAACTTCTGCCATAACTATTTCATGGTATTTGGAAGAAGGAAATACCACGGACCTCGAGGACTATCACAAAGTTACTAATATCCTAGAGGAACTAGCAAACACTATCAACATGAGGTAAGTAGTGTGAATCTCGGGTTTAGAAACCCAGGAGTAGAATGCCTAGTAACTAATAACATCACGGGATGCTTTCGAGAATGATGGCTAGAATCATGACACCGGGAACACAAAACATGGCTAGATTACTAGGTGACTCCCTAAAACACCTAGGATCATAAAAATAACTCCAACATATATGTCCAGGAATTGGAGTACCTCAACACACCGTTTAGTGTGATTAATCCGGCCCAATAGGACATCGAGAACTGGGTGGAAGGATTTGCAAATGCATCAGACTATTTAGAAACCTGGGATGACTCGGACAGCATAACGGCTGTAAATGCTTGAAAAGATTTTGAGACATCCTACAAAAATGGTGGCATAACCACTCCACATCACAATATCAAGGTTCTGAGACCAGCTATGAACATACGAAAGTAGTAGGAACTTAACTGAGGCTTGAAACCAACAATCCTCTAAGTCTACGGATTAGTAACACGTCATCCTGATAGAAAGATGAGAAGCCTAGTTCTTAATCCCCGTAGAAAAGAAGAGGCTGACTCAGATCAGAAGGGCATAAGGTATAAGGAGTAAAAAGAGCCTTACGTTCCCTTCCACAATCAATTCCCTTATATAACTAAAGCATTTCTAGACTCAACTTCGACCAGTTTGGCTTGGTAATCCTACAAGCAGTCAGGCTCTGATACCGAAGCTGTCAGGACCCCGATTCCATGTCACATCGATCTAGCCGGTAACACCTCATATCACTTTGCGGCCTCACGCACGGTATTCCCACGGGTGTCGCCTTACCATGGCCCGGGACCGTTTGCGCCTTTTGGCTCACCTATATGATAGTGTCGCTAGCATCCATATGACAGAGAACCCGGTCCGACATGACTAGTCATGAACCCAAAGTGGCACTAACTTATAGGGACAGGCATACATGAATCAACATCGAGCAGCATGCGAATCCGGGCTATAGCACTGGGCTAACAGGACTTCAGGAACCCGGGCTGTAGTAGGCTAGGCAGGACTCCGGATGTCACCGCGTGACATTTCCCCGAAGGGACAGACACAGGAACGAAGTGAATCACATGCCGACCAGTCAAGTGTTCAGGAGCTGTAGTGCTGGGCTAGCAGGACTCCGGTGAACCGGGCTGTAGCGGACTACTATGGCTCATGGAAGCAAAAGACTACATTTCCCCATAAGACAAGCTACCAAGGATAAACAACTAGGTTGTCGGATCCCACACATACCAAGCATTTCAATCATACACACAATATGCTCGATATGTGTAAATACAACATGGCATCACAACATAACTCTACGACTCAAGTATTTATTAATGAGGCTCCGAGGAGCCAAGATATTACAAACATGGGTCTCACGACCCAACACTCAGAGCCCCAAACGATGTGAGCCGGGTTCCCAAGCCCACCTCGACGGGTGGATCTACGCTTGGTACACCGTGCCACGGTGCCTAGTCTGTCCCAAGCCCACCTGTACCGGCTGCCACTTGGTAGACTACTAACACTACCTACAAACACCAGAAACTAGTTGCAACTCCTGGACAGAGATCAGGTTGGTTAATAAGTCGAGAGAGCTTGGAGCGCCCGGAGCCCAATGTGTGGTAGTAACTGTTTCATGGATCACAAACACAGAACTCAGTTCCTGAGGACGGCTGCAATGAGACAACCCACCATGTACTCCTACATGGCCTGTCACCGCTACCTTTACCAAATCGTGTTCACACACTTAGCTCTCAACAGTAGGACATGTTCACACACCTCCGATTCATCCCCGATGAATCAGACCTAACACAACTCTAAGCAATAGCAGGCACGACAATCAAGCATGAATGAGTAGGCACATCAGGGCTCAAGCAACTCCTACTCATGCTAGTGGGTTTCATCTATTTACTGTGGCAATGACAGGTCATGCAGAGGATAAAGGGGTTCAACTACCGCAACAAGTAACAGATGAATTGTTGTTGTCCTAATGCAGTAAAAGAGAGTAGGAGCGAGGGAGTGGGATTGTATCGGAATGAATAAGGGGGTTTTGCTTGCCTGGCACTTCTGAAGATAATATAGTTCTTCATCGGTGTCATCGAACTCATAGTCGGTACGTCGTCTACTAAGAGGGGACAAACACCGGCATCACAGAAGGAAACACCATCAATGCAATACACAATATGATGCATGATCATGACATGGCAATATGCTGTGGTTTGAGCTAATGCAATTAGCAGCAGGGTAAATGAAGTTGGTTTGAACCCTAGGTTCAAATTCAAACTTCATATGTGAAAGTTTAAATGCCATTTATATGATTTGTCCTAAACAGCAGCCCTAATTTGTTCTATCATGCATGAAAATGGTACAGATGGATAGATTGAATTTTTCTGATAATTTTTCATATATAAATTATTTCATTTGGAGCTAAGGTTGATTTTATACGATTTTTAGAAGTTAGCATTATTTTCTGGAATTTCCTGAATAAGAATAAATCCAGAAAAGGAGTTACTGCGTCAGCACTGCGTCACTGTGACGTCAGCTGGTCAACAGGGTCGCCCAGAGTCAAACCTGACGGCTGGGACCCACGGGTCAGTGTAACAGGGCTGGTTTGGGTGGAAGACATGTGGGACCAGTCAATGGCCGCGCCAGCACGGTCAAACTGACGCGTGGCGCCACCGTGATTAAGTTAAATCTAAGCAGGAATAAACTGGGGTTAATTAGCGCGTGGGGCCCGTATGTCAGTGAGCTAGGGAGGTTAGTTAGCCCCGTCATTAGAGCTAATGACGGTGCCACGTCAGTGGTCGCCGGGGTTAAGAGCTGGCGACCTTGCAGTGCGGCGGCGGCTCGCCGGGGTGGGGCTAGGGCAGCGGCTGGGCGCGCTGAGGGCACTACGAGGAAGCCCTCGCTCGCCTGTATCCAGGGGTGCGCGCAGCTAGGCGCAGGGAGGCCGGGGTCGACGACGGCGACCACTTGGGCGGCGGCCGGAGTTCGGGCGTGAGCACGGGCGGTGCTGCTGTTCGAAAACGAGCACGAGGATGGAGGAGAAATGGAGAGGAGCTCACGGGGATGCGGCAGGGCAGGTCAGCGGCCTCGGGGACGCTCCGGACGATGCGAAACGACAGAGTCGATCTCCGGGCACCGGAGGTGAAGACGACGACACTCCGGTCGACTGGGGCCTCTTCTGGTCGCGTGTGTCGGGTGTGTTGCTCCACGGGGTCGTGGCGGAGCTCGGGGACATGGAGCGGGAGCGAGGGGGTGGCTGCGGCCATGGTGGAGCTCGTCGGTGGCGGCGGCGCGGTTCGGTGAGGTGGGGAACATCGAGGGGGAGAGAACCAGAGGAGGGGAGAGAGAGCAACGAGTGAGGGAGAGGAGAGAGGGGTCTCGGGGCGTCTCCGTGGCACGTCTGGAGGGGTCGGGGCTGCGCGGCTGAAGCAGGAGGTGGCAAGGCATCGTCGGCGCGCAAGCCACGCACCTGTCTGTCCTCCTGGCTGGGGAAGAAGACCATTCAGCCCCTGGTGGGCTGGGCCGGCCAGATGGCCTGTCAAGTGAGCGCCAGGTAAGTTTCTTCTCCATCTCTTTTCTATTTTCTGTTTTTCTATTATTTCTGTAACTTCAGGGCTTTATTAAAAATACCAGGGCATTTCCAAAAATCATGAAACTAATCATGGCTACTGTTTAGAATATATCCAACAGTAAACATTTTAGTTTATGACTATTTGAGCATTTAAAATATTTTATAGCATTTAAATGCCCAAATGCAAATACTATATGATTTAATTCAGAAATCTAGAATGGCCTAGAAATATGTGCATGACTTTTGGCAGAGGTTTTCACCTTTGACAAAAATCATGAACTTTTCTAAAGGGCATTTGGGATCATTGAAAATATTTTTTTATTGAACCTAGTTGAATTCATTTGGTGCTAGGGTTTCAACAATCCCCATTTCAAGTTTCATGAAATTTAAACATGATGCATGGATGCAATGCCACTAGTTACAAGCAAACTCTAGAGCTGTGACAACTCACCCCCACTAAACAAGAATCTCGTCCCGAGATTCAAGACATGGGGTAAGGAGACAGAGGGGATACAAAGCTAACTTGATCTTCATGATCCAACTTGCACTTCATAAGAACGTTGATTCGATCATCATCATGATCTTGACATCTTGCTTCGAGAACTTCATCCAACATGACAACAAGAGGAAAGGGAGAATTTTAGAAAAATCGATCTTCTTGGGGTTCGAGCTACTTAGGATCATCACAAGGATCACAATATCAACTCACGGAATGAGACGTAGAAACATCTCTAGAGCTGAGAGGCAAAACATGCATTAGGAGGGACAGAATAAACAATTTGACGAGGTGACAAGGTAGCGAGGAAAAATGCCATGATCCATAACGGGGCACCTCAGGGAAGGTGACTCGTAGAATTATTCCTTGAAGTGGCAAAAGAATTACTTTTGATTCAAAGATCGTTGTAACTCTTTATACCAGCCTAGGGCAAATCACATTCGATCATTGGAAGGTGTTTGAAGGAATGACATACTCGGACTAGGATGGATGATGGGGACTACCTTGTTGAAGACAACGCAAAGGATGATTTTTGCTTATCATCAGAAATGGATGGGACCCATGGTAGGACCACTTTTGAGGATGATCCTGAACAAAAATTACTAAGAAGGCAGCTCATAGTGAAATTGCACAAAGACGTTGCATGCTAGGAACAAAAATGCAAATGTTGGAATGTTCCAACCATCATATCTGCCTGAGATTCAGATCTGGTTGGTGTTAGATTATTCCAGACTCATCAAATCTAGAAAGAAAATTAAAGTTTGCAACACAGATCGACGAGATGACGTTGCAAGATTCTCGGGAAATGAACTACGATAGCAAGTTCCAAAATATGAGTTGGTTCTGCTACATACATGTGAACATGTTGTCCAAGACAAGAATGACCACATCGTAGTCTTATAATAAAACACTATCGGGTTCAGGTTAGGATCCATCATCAGGGATTTTGAAGTCTTTACGCGCGCTAGACTTCTTTTACTTGAACAAGTCAGTCAGTGGCTTGGGGTGCTAGGGAACATATGTAATGAAGGTTGCAAGTCTCCAGACCACAGGATACTTCGCACATATGCATGAATGACTTGGGATGATTACAGCGGAAGCAATAACAAGCTTTCTCGAATTCACGGCGGCAACTTGCATCGATTGCACGTGAACTTAGAGAAATTCGCTTCTTTCATCCAACATATGCTTCATGGGCTAGCATGAAGAAATGCTTTCAAAAATTAACAATACTAGCTCAATGTTCAAACATGAATCATGGGGGGGAGACAAAATGCTTCTGATGGGCTCAACAACAACTCATCAGAATTTCCATATCACTGGACTTCCACCATCATGTGAACACGGTGATAGCATTGGTCAGACCCAAAAGATATAATGGTGTATGCTCGAGGGATCAACCACGAGTAAGACAACATTACGAACATCGTTGGTTCTGATTTGATTTGACGATAGCCCATACTCAAATCAAGGATTGGATAAGACAATAGCACCGACAACTGATCATGAGGATCAATCAACGAAGATATCATCTTTCTTCAACACACAAACAAGATATCCCTTAGAATGAATTAAGTCGGACAAGCTTTCATCTTCCAACTCTCCAAGTTGTTGTTTAGCTTAACCAACTAACTCAGGGGTATCCAACACAGATTCTTGGAGAAGGGGGTGGTTACAAGGAACCAACTTGATCACGAGCTCAACATAGCGGTCAGGTGACAACCTGGTGATACTTCTGAGAAGATATTCGGAAAATCACGAACCACCGATATGTCCCTAAGCTCGAGAACAATCTTGCTTTTCAAGGCAAGACGACATGATCACAAGAGCAAGGGATTGATACAATCCTAACTCATTGATCGAAGGGTGCACCAAGAAAATGGACTAGGTAGCACAATCAATCTTAGAATAGTGGTCCAACAACCAACACGCCAAGAATGATATTATTGTCCATTAACTACCAAGCAAAAGGGTTGCTAGGAGTATTGATTTCACACATCATAGTTCACTTGTCGGCATTCCGGTTACAACAACACGGGACCGAGGAATGAATAATTATGGCGAGAGTATCACTACGTCAAGAATTCATAAGGGGTGGTGCAATTCTCATGACATTCTTGACATAAAGATGGTAACACTCCAAGGTAGAGCAGAGAAGAAGCTGGATTGGCATTTTGATGTGCGGAATACAATTGCTTGACCCAATCCTAGATATGGATGAGGTTCTGGAGTTTGTTTCTCCTATCCATTCTGAAATAGAACGGCTTGACGGACCGCAAGAGTAGTAGGCACCGATAAACGAATGCACGCATACTCTTGACTATCCATTAATAGATGAAGGTCAGAATATATCTAAAGGGGGGGCAACTCAAAGAACTTATAACCTTCTGAGTTGTGGAGGCATAGATTAGTATGTCGAACCAAGTTCGACATGTTTCTTCTGGATAACCCATGCAGAGAGGAAAGACTGGCAGATGCACAACTATGAATGGAGGACTCATCAAGAGCACTCTGGTTGCGATCTTTAGGTTCAAAGAGGAACTTCTGCCATAACTAGTTCATGGTATTTGGAAGAAGGAAATACCACGAACCTCGAGGACTATCACAAAGTTACTAATATCCTAGAGGAACTAGCAAACACTATCAACATGAGGTAAGTAGTGTGAATCTTGGGTTTAGAAACCCAGGAGTAGAATGCCTACTAACTAATAACATCACGGGATGCTTTCGAGAATGATGACCAGAATCATCACACCGGGAACACAAAACATGGCTAGATTACTAGGTGACTCCCTAAAACACCTAGGATCATAAAAATAACTCCAACATATATGTCGAGGCAATGGAGTACCTCAACACACTGTTTAGTGTGATTAATCTGGCCCAATAGGACATCGAGAGCCGGGAGGAAGGATTTGCAAATGCATCAGACTATTTAGAAACCTGGGATGACTCGGACAGCATAACGGCTGTAAATGCTTGAAAAGATTTTGAGACATCCTACAAAAATGGTGGCATAACCACTCCACATCACAATATCAAGGTTCTGAGACCAGCTATGAACATACGAAAGTAGTAGGAACTTAACTGAGGCTTGAAGCCAACAATCCTATAAGTCTACGGATTAGTAACATGTCATCCTGATAGAAAGATCAGAAGCCTAGTTCTTAATCCCCGTAGAAAAGAAGAGGTTGACTCAGATCAGAAGGGCATAAGGTACAAGGAGTAAAAAGAGCCTTCCGTTCCCTTCCACAATCAATTCCCTTATATAACTAAAGCATTTCTAGACTCAACTTCGACCAGTTTGGCTTGGTAATCCTACAGGCAGTCAGGCTCTAATACCAAAGCTGCCAGGACCCCGATTCCAAGTCACATCGATCTAGCCGGTAACACCTCATATCACTTTGCGGCCTCACGCACGGTATTCCCACGGGTGTCGCCTTACCATGGCCCGGGACCGTTTGCGCCTTTTTGCTCACCTATATGATAGTGTCGCTAGCATCCATATGACAGAGAACCCGGGCTGACATGACTAGTCGTGAACCCAAAGTGGCACTAACTTATAGGGACATGCATACATGAATCAACATCGAGCATGTCGGTCAACAGCGTGCGAATCCGGGTTGTAGCACTGGGCTAACAGGACTCCGGGAACCCGGGCTGTAGCAGGCTAGGCAGGACTCCGGATGTCACCGCGTGACATTTCCCCGAAGGGACAGACACAGGAACGAAGTGAATCACATGCCGGCCAGTCAAGTGTTTCGGAGCTGTAGTGCTGGGCTAGCAGGACTCCGTTGAACCGGGCTGTAGCGGACTACTATGGCTCATGTAAGCACAAGACTACATTTCCCCATAAGACAGGCTACCAAGGATAAACAACTAGGTTGAGGGATCCCACACATACCAAGCATTTCAATCATACACACAATATGCTTGATATGTGTAATTACAACATGGCATCACAACATAACTCTACGACTCAAGTATTTATTCATTAGGCTCCGAGGAGCCAAGATATTACAAACATGGGTCTCACGACCCAAAACTCAGAGCATACAAGTCAAAGCATAAGCGGAAGCTTAACATGTCTGGGTACAGACATCTACAAATGAAAACGACTTAGAAGCCTGACTATCTACCAGATCCTGCCGAGGGCACAAGATCGTAGATGAGGTAACAAGCTAAACGTCGAAGTCCATGCGGAACTACTAGCGAGACGGAAGTCTCTCCGCAAAAACATAAATTAAGCAAATGTGAGTACAAATATACCCAGCAAGACTTACATCAGAACTATCTACATATGCATCGGAAACAATAAAGGGGGTGGTGGAGTTTAACTGCAGCAAGCCAGCTTTGACTCAGTGGCTAACCTGAACTACGACCGCAAGTAACTCTTTTAAGGTGGAGCACACGAGTCCACATATTCACCATATCAATACACTACTATGGACCCGCTCCCGTCTCCCTACGAGAATGCCATCCATAGCACTCACGCTTATCTTGTGTATTTTAGAGTATCCACTTTCACTTGTCTATGAACTGTACAGGCAACCCAGAAGTCCTTTACCACGGACACGGCTATTCGAATAGATGATGTTAACCCTGCAGGGGTATACTTCTTCACACACACTCTCGCCACTTACCAACATGTACACATCGTGTATCTCGGCAACCTTCAAGCGGAAGCCTGGTGAGGGAGTCGGCCACGACCTGACTAACCACACAAGTCTCTCGTCCAGGTTTATCGCCTATTCGGGTTCCATCCGCAAGGAGATCCGGTCGGGGTGTCGCTCACGGCCCCAAACGATGTGAGCAGGGTTCCCAAGCCCACCTCGACGGGTGGATCTACGCTTGGTACACCGTGCCATGGTGCCTAGTCTGTCCCAAGCCCACCTGTACCGGGTGCCACTTGGTAGACTACTAACACTACCTAAAAACACCAGAAACTAGTTGCAACTCTTGGACAGAGATCAGGTTGGTTAATAAGTCGAGAGAGCTTGGAACGCCCGGAGCCCAATGTGTGGTAGTAATTGTTTCATGGATCACAAACACAGAACTCAGTTCCTGAGGACGGCTGCAATGAGACAACCCACCATGTACTCCTACATGGCCTCTCACCGCTACCTTTACCAAATCGTGTTCACACACTTAGCTCTCAACAGTAGGACATGTTCACACACCTCCGATTCATCCCCGATGAATCAGACCTGACACAATTCTAAGCAATAGCAGGCACGACAATCAAGCATGAATGAGTAGGCACATCAGGGCTCAAGCAACTCCTACTCATACTAGTGGGTTTCATCTATTTACTGTGGCAATGACAGGTCATGCAGAGGATAAAGGGGTTCAACTACCGCAGCAAGTAACAGATGAATATTTGTTGTCCTAATGCAGTAAAAGAGAGCAGGAGCGAGAGAGTGGGATTGTATTGGAATGAATAAGGGGGTTTTGTTTGCTTGGCACTTCTAAAGATAATATAGTTCTTCATCGGTGTCATCGAACTCATCGTCGGTACGTCGGCTACTGAGAGGGGACAAACACCGGCAACACAGGAGGAAACACCATCAATGCAATGCACAATATGATGCATGATCATGACATGGCAATATGCTGTGGTTTGAGCTAATGCAACTAGCTGCAGGTTAAATGAAGTTGGTTTGAACCCTAGGTTCAGATTCAAACTTCATATGTGAAAGTTTAAATGCCATTTATATGATTTGTCCTAAACAGCAGCCCTAATTTGTTCTATCATGCATGAAAATGGTACAGATGGATAGATTGATTTTTTTGATAACTTTTCATATATAAATTATTTCATTTGGAGCTACGGTTGATTTTATATGATTTTTAGAAGTTAGCACTATTTTCTGGAATTTCCTGAATAAGAATAAATCCAGAAAAAGGACTTACTGTGTCAGCACTGCGTCACTGTGACGTCAGCTGGTCAACAGGGTCGCCCAGAGTCAAACCTGACGGTTGGGACCCACGGGTCAGTGTAACAGGGCTGGTTTGGGTGGATGACATGTGGGACCAGTCAACGGCCGCGTCAGCACGGGCAAACTGACGCGTGGGGCCAGCGTGATTAAGTTAAGTCTAAGAAGGAATAAACTGGGGTTAATTAGCGCGTGGGGCCCGTATGTCAGTGAGCCAGGGAGGTTCGTTAGCCCCGTCATTAGAGCTAATGACGGTGCCACGTCAGTGGTCGCCGGGGTTAAGAGCCAGCGACCTTGTAGTGCGGCGGCGGCTCGCTGGGGTGGCGCTAGGGCAGCGGCTGGGCGCGCTGAGGGCACTACGAGGAAGTCCTCGCTCGCCCGCATCCAGGGGTGCAAGCAGCTGGGCGCAGGAAGGCCGGGGTCGACGGCGGCGACCACTTGGGCGGCGGCCGGAGTTCGGGTGTGAGCGCGGCGGTGCTGCGATGTGAAAACGAGCACGAGGATGGAGGAGAAACGGAGAGGAGCTCACGGGGATGCGGCAGGGCAGGTCAGCGGCCTCGGGGACGCTATGGACGAGGCGAATCGACGGAGTCGATCTTCGGGCACCGGAGGTGAAAAGGACGACGCTCCGATCGACTGGGGCCTCTTCTGGTCGCGTGCGTCGGGTGTGTTGCTCCACGGGGTCGTGGCGGAGCTCAGGGACATGGAGCGGGAGCAAGGGGGTGGCTGCGGCCATGGTGGAGCTCGTCGGTGGTGGCGGCGTGGTTCGGTGAGGTGGGGAACAGCGAGGGGGAGAGAACCAGAGGAGGGGAGAGAGAGCAACAAGTGAGGAAGAGGAGAGAGGGGTCTCGGGGCGTCTCCGTGGCACGTCTGGAGGGGTCGGGGCTGCGTGGCTGAAGCAGGAGGTGGCAAGGCGTCGTCGGCGTGCTAGCCACGCACCTGTCTGTCCTCCTGGCAGGGGAAGAAGACCACTCAGCCCCTGGTGGGCTGGGCCGGCCAGATGGCCTGCCAGATGAGCGCCAGGTAAGTTTCTTCTCCCTCTCTTTTCTATTTTCTGTTTTTCTATTATTTCTATAACTTGAGGGCTTTATTAAAAATGCCAGGGCATTTCCAAAAATCATGAAACTAATCATGGCTACTGTTTAGAATATATGCAACAGTAAATATTTTAGTTTATGACTATTTGAGCATTTAAAATATTTTATAGCATTTAAATGGCCAAATGCAAATACTATATGATTTAATTCAGAAATCCAGAATGGCCTAGAAATATGTGCATGACTTTTTGCAGAGGTTTTCACCTTTGAAAAAAATCATGAACTTTTCTAAAGGGCATTTGCGATCATTGAAAATATTTAAACATGATGCTAGGGTTTCAACAATCACCATTTCAAGTTTCATGAAATTTAAACATGATTCATGGATGCAATGCCACTAGTTACAAGCAAACTCTAGGGCTGTGACAAGATATAGGTTTTGGTAATCTGAAAATATAAAAACAGCAAGGTAACTAATGATAAAAGTGAGCGTAAACGATAATGCAATGCTAGGAAACAAGGCCTAGGGTTCATACTTTCACTAGTGCAAGTTCTCTCAACAATAATAACATTGTTGGATCATATAGCTATCCCTCAACATGCAACAAAGTGTCACTCCAAAGTCACGAATAGCGGAGGACAAACGAAGAGATTATGGTAGTGTATGAAACCACCTCAAAGTTATTCTTTCTGACCGATCTATTCAAGAGTCCGTAGTAAAATAACACGAAGCTATTCTTTCCGTTAAATCTATCATAGAGTTCGTACTAGCACCTTAAGACACAAATCAACCAAAACCCTAATGTCACCTAGATACTCCATTGTCACCTCAAGTATCCATGGGTATGATTATACGATATGCATCACACAATCTCGGATTTATCTATTCAACCAACACAAAAGTACTTTAAAGAGTGCCCCAAAGTTTCTACCGGAGAGTCAAGAGGAAAACGTGTGCCAACCCCTATGCATACGTTCACAAGGTGAACCCGCAAGTTGATCACCAAAACATACATCAAGTAGATCACATGAATATCCCATTGTCACCATAGATAAGCACTGCAAGACATACATCAAGTTTTCTCAAATCCTTAAAGACTCACTCCGATAAGATAACTTCAAAGGGAAAACTCAATCCATTACAAGAGAGTAGAGGGGGAGAAACATCATAAGATCCAACTATAATAGCAAAGCTCGCGGTAAATCAAGATCATACCACCTCAAGAACATGAGAGAGAGATCAAACACATAGCTACTGGTACGTACTCTTAGCCCCGAGGGTGAACTACTCCCTCCTCGTCATGGAGATTGTCGGGATGATGAAGATGGCCACCGGTGAGGGTTCCCCCCTCCGGCAGGGTGCCGGAACAGGGTCCAGATTGGTTTTTGGTGGCTATAGAGGCTTTCGGCGGCGGAACTCCCGATCTAGGTTTGTTTCTGGAGGTTTCTGTATTTATAGGAATTTTTGGCGTCGGGAACAAGTCAGGGGGGTCTCCGGGCTGTGCACGAGGCAGGGCGGCGCGCCCAGGGGGGGTGGGCACGCCCCCCACCCTCATGGGCAGCCTAGGGCTCTTCTGGCCAAACTCCGATGCTCCGTGGTCTTCTTTTGGTCCATAAAAATCATCAAAAATTGGCACGTCAATTGGACTCTTTTTGGTATTCTTTTTCTGTGATACTCAAAAACAAGGAAAAAACAGAAACTGGCACTGGGCTCTAGGTTAATAGGTTAGTCTCAAAAATCATATAAAATAGCATATAAATGCATATAAAACATCCTAGATGGATAATATAATAGCATGGAACAATAAAAAATTATAGATACGTTGGAGACGTATCATTCATCAATTTACTAGCAAATAAACTAGAGCAGAGCACCTGCATGAAGGAGTCAGAAGGGAGGATTCCCGAAGTGAGATTCACCCCATGATGAAGGGGCCAATCTCCCCGGCCCGCATGCCGCGGGCGATCTCGTTGGCGACCAGCAGGCACGCCGACACCCACCCGGCGAGCACCGCCCACACCATGCCCACCATGTACGCCGCCAGCCCCCAAGGCATGGTCATCCTTCCCCTTCTTTGCTCTGCCTAGCCTTAGCGTTCCTTACTTTGCTGGCGTTGTCGTTGCAGTTGCAAAGGAGGCAGGCAATTCCACAAACACCTAGCCTGCAGTTTTGAAGAGGAAACGAATCAAAGAGCGGATGAGCAAGTAAATCTCCCCTTCACCTTGGCGATTGACCCCCAACCAGCACGCAACTGACGCCGGAATCTTGAATGGAGCCACATCCCTTGGACGTAATGACTACTAGTATCCGAAGAAGACCTTAAGGTCCTCAGAGTACTCGGCCTCGCCCTCGCTCTGCTCCCCCTTGGTGTCCCCCATGGCCACGGGCAGCAGGAGCCACCTCCGCAGTGCCAGCAGCGCCGACACGGCACACACCGGGGTGCAGGCAAAGGAGGCGGAGGCGGCAGGCCTGGCGGCGGACGAGCGGGATGAAGTGGCGCGAGAGCGCGATGGAGAAGAGGTTGCCCGTGTAGGAACTACAGCCATGTCGGATTTGGACGGAGGGGAGGGAGGGGCGGAGCCTGGGGGAGTATTGCGCGCGACCGATGCTCGCCGGAACCGGCCGGTCTGGGTGGTGGAGGCGGTGAGGAGATCATGGGGAGAGGAGCATGTGAGTTCGTGAGAGAGTATTTTTTAGGGATGAGAGAGAGAGTGGTGGGTGGGAGTGCGGATCGGGCCGGGGTGGACATCGCTACTACTATGGCCTATCCAGGGGTTATTGTTCGAGACCACTTAGTAGCAGCGCGGGTTTGTACCCTCGCTCAACTTAGTAGTAGTGCGGTTTTTGTACCCCTCGCTACTAGTAATTAGCACTAGCGCCCACTTTTAAACCGCGTTACTGATAAACTTCTGTGTATAAGGTTTTCCCTAGTAGTGTAAGAACACAAAATTTGAAAAACTACATAATTTGTTCCAAGCTATTGAACCAGATCTGATCTTTTATCGATCGGGTGCCGCGCCCCCAGGGAGACGCGATTAATATCCCTAGGGCGGCGTGCTTCATAACTGGTGGAAGGTCCTAGAATGGTGTGTTATATTGATCGGACCCTTTTATGGGTATATATAGAATACAACATGGGAAAAGACTTGTAGTACAAGAGATGATATGTTAAACTAATTTTTGCTCTATCTCCTTGTGTCTATCCTAATCATGATTATACTTCTAACAATACTACTTAAACTGCTGGCACTATTTCTGTTTCTACGATGCTACGTAATTTCCATCATGCTTTAGGATCATGTTCATGTGCTGGTTCCTCGTCTTTGGAGTGTGTGTTAGATAATAACGAGATAAACGAGACACGAGAGACACGGATTTTTACGTGGAAACCCTTGCGGGAGAAAACCACGGACGCACGAAGGCGCAATCACTATGAGGAGGAGTATTACAAGCACGAGACGACAGACCGTCTGAGGTGCGACTACATGGGGTATATAAGAGGGGCAACATATAGGAGTCCTTGTAGGACAAGTAAACGAGTTGTACTCGTACGCGTCGACGCCAACGCAAAAGCCCACAACGGTTGTACTACGTCTAGTCCAACCCAGTACTAGAATTTGGATCACAATTTAACAATCTCCACCTTGAACCAAATTCCCTCCAGTAGTCGAAGAAAGTGAATAACTCCATCCAAATCAGCATAAACACCTTGTGCATCAAAGTCCATAGGACTAGTGAGAAATACCAACTAAGCCTGAGCAAAGCTCAAACTTATTGGTCGGAACTGGCTTTGTCATCATATCAGCAGGATTATGATGAGTACTTATCTTGCATACCTTCAAATCACCTTTAGCAACAACATCTCGAATATAGTGATATCTGACATCAATGTGCTTTGTTCTCTCAGGATACATTGAATTCTTTGTAAGATATATAGCGCTTTGACTGTCACTAAATACGGTAGGGCAAGATGAGTCTCCACAAAGCTCAGTGTACAAACCTCTCAACCAGATAGCTTCTTTGCATGCCTCAGAAATAGCCATATACTCGGCATCAGTAGTGGAACAAGCCACAATAGACTGAAAAGTTGCTCTCCAACTCACAGCACAACCACCAATGGTGAAAACATAACCTGTGAGTGATCTTCTCTTATCCAAATCACCAGCAAAATCAGAATCAACAAAACCAACAAGTCCATCTCCAGTTTTCCCAAACTATAAATAAGCATTAGAAGTACAACGCAGATATCTGAAAATCCACTGAACTGCTTTCCAATGCTCTTTTCCAGGATTAGCCATGTATCTACTGACAACACTCAATGCATATGATAAATTCGGACGAGAACAAACCATGGCATACATAAGTGAACCAACTGCACTTGAATAGGGAACTCTAGACATGTACTCAATATCTGCATCTGACTTAGGACATAAAGCTGATGATAATTTGAAGTGTGCAGCTAACGGAGTACTTACCGGCTTGGCATTATGCATATTAAAACGACGAAGAACTTTATCAATATATCCCTTCTGACTGAGATACACTTTTCCAGATGGTCTATCTCTGGATATTTCCATGCCAAGTATTTTCTTTGTTGCACCCAAATCCTTCATCTCAAATTCATTACTCAATTGCTTCTTTAGTTCATTAATCTCTGACATACTCTTTGCAGCAATAAGCATATCATCAACATAAAGGAGCAAATAAATAGTTGAACCTTTGACAGTTTTCAAATAAACACAACTATCATAATTAGACCTTTTGAAACCTTGAGAGATCATAAAGGTGTCAAATCACTGTCTAGGGGATTGCTTCAATCCATAAAGAGATTTCTTTAACTTACAGACAAGCTTTTCTTTTCCAGGAATAACAAAACCTTCAGGTTGTTCCATATAAATATCCTCTTCTAATTCTCCATGTAAAAATGCAGTTTTAACATCCAATTGTTCAAGCTCAAGATCATGCATGGCAACAATACTGAGTAAAGTGCGAATAGAGCTATGCTTCACAACAGGAGAAAAGACTTCATTATAGTCAATACCTGGAATCTGACTGTAACCTTTAGCAACTAACCTTGCTTTATATCATGTCTCATCATTAGGAGAAACAACTTCTTTCCTCTTGGAAACCCACTTGCAACGAATAGGTTTCTTCTCTCTAGGCAATTTTACTAAATCCCAAGTACCATTCTTTTCAAGTGATTCCATCTCATCATGCATAGCGGTCATCCACTTATTACTATCACCAGAAATAATAGCCTCGAAATATGAAGAAGGCTCAGAATTACCTTCAATTTCTTCTGCAACAGATAAAGCAAAAGAAACAATATTGCACTCTTCAATTAACCTGTCAGGTTTATTAATGCCCCGTCTAACTCTGTCACGTGCGAGATTCCAACTGGGGGGGAACAATAGGCTGATTTGGAGTGGGAGTGACATTATCATCATTAATGACGGGTTCATCATGTGCATCAACAATTTCATTACCAGATGTATCACCTGAATCAATAACATGCTCCACCTGAACAGTAGGCTCCTGAACAATAGGCTGCTGTTCACTCTCAACGGGACCATTTGTAGATGAAACATCATGTAACATAGCAGATTTATTAAAGATAACATTTCTGCTAATAACAACCTTCTGGGTTTCAGGATTCCATAATTTAAAACCTTTAACACCAGACTTATAACCAAGAAAGATGCACTTAACAGCCCTAGGCTCCAACTTTCCATTATCAACATGAGCATAAGCAGTGCAACCAAAAACTCTCAACTGTGAATAATCAGCAGGTGAACCAGACCATACCTCAATTGGAGTTTTCTTTTTAAGAGCAATAGATGGTGAACGGTTAATGAGATAACAAGCAGTGGAAGCGGCCTCAGCTCAAAAACGCCTATGCAAACCTGCATTGGACAACATGCAACGGGCTCTGGAAATAATGGTCCTGTTCATACGCTCAGCAACACCGTTTTGTTGAGGAGTATAAGGAACGGTGTAATGTCTGACAATGCCTTCAGGCTTGCAATAATTCTTAAATTGCTTAGAACAGAATTCCATACCATTATCAGTGCGAAGTATCTTTACCTTCTTTTCAGTTTGTCTTTCAATCATAATCTTCCACTCCTTAAATGCTGAGAATGCTTCATATTTATGCTTCAAGAAATAAGGCCAAACTTTTCTCGAATAATCATCAATAATAGTCAGCATGTAACTAGCACCACCTAGTGACTTCTTGCGAGATGGTCCCCATAAATCAGAATGCACATAATCAAGAATACCTTCAGTTGTATGAGTCGAAGTGTTGAACTTCACCCTTTTGTGTTTGGCGAAGATACAATGCTCACAAAATTTCAATATACCAGGTTCATATCCATCAAGAAGACCTCTCTTATTTAACTCTGCTAAACCAAGTTCACTCATATGTCCAAAACGCATATGCCAAAGGTTAGCAGCATCACAATCAGAATTCTTTGAAATAGCTGGAGTAGCGTTACCTGAAATGGTAGAACCTCGAAGGTAATAAAGACCATTGGTCGAACTTAAGTCACCTTTCATCACAACAAGGGAACCTTTGGTGACTTTCAAAACACTATCTCCACCTGAATACTTGTATCCCTTTGCATCAAGGGCACTCATAGAAATAAGATTTTTCTTCATCTTCGGAATATACCAAACGTCTATCAAAGTTCTGATTATGCCATCAAACATCTTGATTCGAATAGAACCTATGCCTTCAATCTTGCATGGTGAATTATCAAAACCCAAAACGGAACCAACAGCAGTAGTAGAATCAAAAGTATTAAACCAATCTCTATGTGGACACATATGAAAAGTGCATGCAGTGTCAAGTACCCACTCATCATTGGTCTCAGCACATCCAGCAATAACGACAAGAGCATCATCGAAACTATCATCACGAGCAACGTTAGCAGAATTTTCACCTTGTTTGTTACCTTTTCTCTTTTCCTTGTTCTGTAACTTGAAACACCCAGAGATGTCATGCCCGTCTCTCTTGCAATACCTGCAATATTTCTTGTCTCTAGATTGCGACCGGCCCCTGTAGCCGTTCTTACTTTTGCCTCTATTTTCATTATTGGAGTTCTTCTCCTTTGTCCTGCCATGAACAGATAATCCCTCGGCTTGGGATGAACTCGAATCATCATGAGGCACCATTAATTTCATCTTCTCCTTAGAGTTTAAAGCTTCATAAACTTCATTAAGCGTGAGAGTATCACGACTATATAATATGGTGTCTCTAAAATTGGTATAAGAACTTAGCAGTGAACAAAGTAACATTAAAGCAGTATCTTCCTCTTCATACTTAACCTCCATTGCAGCTAGATCGGATATAATCTCCTTAAATTCTGAAATATGATTCAAAACATTACCTCCCTCGGGTAACCTGTGCAGGAATAATTTTTGCTTCAGATGCATCTTGCTGGTGAGATCTTTAGTCATGCAAATCCCTTCTAGCTTTAACCATAGAGCGGCGGCAGTTTTTTCGCTCAAAACTTCCTGCAAAATATTATTATGTAAATGGAGTTGAATTTGTGACAAAGCCTTACAATCAATTCTTTTCTCCTCAGCAGTCCAGTGCTCAATTCGGTTCTTCTCAAAACTATCCATTGCTACATCATAGTCGGCCTGTGCCAACAAAGCCCGCATCTTGACTTGCCATAGGGTAAACCTTGTGACACGATCCAGCAGCGGAAAGTCATACTTTATCGATGCCATGAGTAGATAAATCTGTATACACAAAGTAGTACAAGCCGATAGAAAATTCTTGGCAAAATTTAATATGCGAATCAAACGAACGGGAGGAATAGCACCTGGATATTGTACGGGAAGTAGACGTGGCAACGAACAGACAAAAAACTGATATGTACTCAATTAGTACTAGCACGTACTAGTGCAAGTACTAGTCTTCACGCCAGAAGTAGCAGGTCTTGTCCTTCACGTGAAGTAGCAAGGCTACTAGATTAACCAAACCTTGAAAATCGTGAGTACTAGTAGTACTTGATTCCTGTCACGATCGCGTAGCAGTGCACGGCAGCGGAATTGACAGGTCTCGGCGACTTGAAGTGGCACCGTTCCTAGCGGAGCAAGGAGCAGACCACCCTTCGTCTCGGCGGATCTCCAGTCGGTCTCGGCTGTATCAGAAAATCGATCCGCCTCGGATCGACGGATCGCCTGGACGTGCGGCGGCACGCACGATGTAACCCTAACTCTCGATCTCAAATCTCGTATGTTGCAACTTGGCTCTGTATACAACTTGTTAGATAATAACGAGATAAACGAGACACGAGAGACATGGATTTTTACGTGGAAAATCTTGCGGGAGAAAACCACGGACGTACGAAGGCGCAATCACTATGAGGAGGAGTATTATGAGCACGAGACGACAGACCGTCTGAGGTGCGACTACATGAGGTATATAAGAGGGGCAACAGATAGGAGTCCTTGTAGGACAACTAAACGAGTTGTACTCGTACGCGTCGACGCCAACGCAAAAGCCCACACCGGTTGTACTACGTCTAGTCCAACCCGGTACTAGAATTTGAATCACAATTTAACAGTGTGAACTCACATCATAAGTCCCTCTGCATCTCTGTCTCTGTCTCGGCGTTCTCGTTTGGTACTCCTGATTTTGTTGCAGATGAGCTTGCGACCATGCTTAGAGGCTGAGGAAGAGGTTATTTAATTTTCCGGTCAATACAATTCCAGCTTAAATAATAAATTTTTATGATAAACGGGAAATATGATAAGAGTCATTTTATTATTGCCTATAAGGCATATTTTCAATAGGAGTTGCCGAGCAAGGAGTATGCAGACGTAGCCGCATATGCCCAACTTGTAGACAAGGTAGACGAACACCAGGAGTGCGGTGATGATATCTCCACCACATAGGAGGAGTAGCTGCCGCAACAACGAGTCCCGGCCACAGCGCAGCTTCCTCTAGCCAGATATGCAATATCACAATAGGGAATTTGAGAAAAAATTAAAAGAAGAAAGATAGCAAGCACAATCAATAGTCATCAATTTTTGACAGAAGGAAGAAAACAATCATCAGGCGGAATAACAATACACATAGTGCTCAGACTTTTAACAAACCAGATTGCGTAATACATTGCATAATTTTTGTCAGTATACAAGGTTTACACCTTACATAGCCACCTGGGCAATCAACTAAGCAAGATCTGGAGATCCACCTTTTCCTTGACAAGCAACGACCAGGCTACAACCACCTCCACTGTGGTGTCACCAACTAAACAAGCACGCTTGCTTGTTTGGCACTGGTGAACAGGAAAGTCGATGTGGCCCTTTCGAGCAATCCAGCGACGGGACTTCCCATAGGCTTCTATGGCCACTCTCAGCGTTCCTTGTGATTGCACTGATACCACTTTCCTTGATAGTTGAAGGTAGTTCTCTGATCCTCTATGTAATCCTTTACCACGGCGGTCAAGCATCACAACTGGCCTGCAAGTGGTATCAATGACATCTGCCGTAGAAGCAGGAGCCCAAAAGCAAATAACCCGACATCCATATTTGAAAGGCCAAGCCCCTTTGGTTACTCGTACACCCACAATAGTAGCTTGGTGCGATCTATCAAGCTGCTCAAGTGTTACCTCCGTTGTGCAGCGATGGTTGGAAAGCAAGAAGGTAGGTCCATCACCACCATAAGTCACGCTGGCTGAAGAAGAGGAACAATCATCTGTACCGCCGTAACGGCCTCCACAAATGATCAAACTTCGCGACACCGCTCCCTCGATTACTTTGAGTTCAACTTCAAAGTCTACATGGCCCAAAGCAACTATCGCACGAGACGGGCCAGTCAAGCATAAGGAATCATCCTGCAAGCATCATATCATCATTATAAATACCTAATCGCAATTCTACTACAAAGTCAGGAGGATTAATAAAATGAGCAAAAAACTAAATACGATACATACTTGTCCATTAAGTTCTTGGTAATCACACTTTGATCGAGAGAATAGAATGTTGCGGTTGCGATCTACAGTGTCTCGAGCTGCAATCTTGCCATAGACTTTGAGGGGCCAGTTCAAGTCTTTTAGATTCTTTATCTTGATTGAGTAGATTTGCAAAGTACTACCGGTGACAGCAGCTGAGGAAGGGATGATATCAGGTGTATAGTGCGTAAACTGCATAGGGCTCAGGATGGCTGCAGCACCAAAGACAAGTGTCAAGTGTCAGAATTCTAATATGAATGAGCAAAATTAAGATATCATTAGACCCCCTACATTGCTGAAACTATGGCCCAGATTTACGACTAAACATGTTTGCAACAGTCAAACCGCATGCCACCTCTTCTTCGTCCCCTTCAAACACCCATGCACCAGATGTCAAAAAAAAAGAAGAAACACCCACGCATCATCGCTCCGACTCCATCCCCCGACAGTTTCTTATATATAAATCCTACCAAATACATATACAAGGAGAAATGAGATAACTTACTTGTATTTGAGAATCCACCGCACCGTCCAAACTTGCTGGCCCACCCATTTTCCCAGTATTTCCGATCCGCGGCGAAAAAGTATTGATCAAGCTCCAGACTTTTCTTGAAATACTCGATTGTGGATGGGTCATTCTCCTTGTCCTCCTCTTCCTTGGTCTTCTTCACCTTAACATCCTCACACTTGGTCTCCTCCTCCCCAATGTCTAACTTGGCCAAGGTGTTCTCGTAGTTATTGGGAAATCGATAATATTTGCTGAAAAGAGTCGACAAGTTGATCTGCCCCGGCTCCGGCTCCTGCTCCGGCTCATGGTTCATGCTGAATCCCTTGGATATCTGCATATTCAATTTGGCTGCTGTATTGCACAGCTCGGTGGCCTTGTAGGAGCAGATGGGGTCATTGGATTTGTTGAGAAAATATAGCATAGAAAGCATCCGATGGCCCAGGTCCTCCATATCTTGGAGCATCAAGTTGAAGTACTCCGCAAGTTGATTCTCAACATCGTCCCTGGTAGTAGCAGTAGCAGGCTCCTTTGTGGCGATTGTCCACGTTGTTTGAGAATCGATTTCTTTCCAGACAGAGAAGGTGGGAGTAAGTGAGGCATGCAAGTCTCTGCGCTCTCTCTCCACGGAGATGATTTCCTTTATCAGGGATTGGGGCTTCCCTTTCCCCATCTTCTTCAATAGATTCTTCTGCTTCTTCCTGAGTTTCCTCTCCATCTTCTTCGTGAGCTCCCCCTCCATCTCCGGTTTATTGGGGGTTCTCCTTTCTCTTCTTCTTTGATTTGATTTGATTTGATCGATTGATTGAATTGACGCGTTTCTTGGTCCGTCCGCTGCAAGGAGCTGTGTATATATAGGCTTGAATAACGCCTCCTTGCCCATAGATATCCAAGGTGGTACTAAAGTTTCCTGGCTTCTTTTCCTTATATGATATAATAACTGCAGGCCGAGGCCGAATCGTTTTGGTCCTCCACCCAGTCGAACGTGCCGGATTTTCCGCGTGCGGAAAGGTGGAGAGGGCGAATCCTAAAACCCGCGCGCCGGCCGGAGTGGATGTGAACGCGGGAGTCATCATGGCGCTGAAAGCCTGAACCCCGTCCCGTCGATCTTGATTCTGGCCAAACCTAATGAATCCGGCTATGTATCCCATCAACGCTGGCCTAATGTAACACTTGCCTTAATTTTGCAGAAACATGCCCGCCTCCATCTTAGTTCTGATCTGGTACTTTTTCGAAAAACCTCTCAGCGGTGGGCAGCTTTACCTATTCCGTAAAGCTGCATCAGCGGCGGTGCGGACGGAACGCGTCTCCTTGGATGATCGCTGGAACTGAACGCATCTCTTTGGACGGTCGCCGCAACGGCGATGGACTGCAGCTCCCAGCCCCCGATGTCAGGATGCAAGTGGACACGTCTGCGGGCCGGCCGCATTGTCCGCAACATTCCGCGTTTGCTAATAGCAGGATTAGCATCAGCCGCCTGCGCGACTAGGACTGCGTATGTCTCTGAACTTTTTGCACGCCTAGCATTCCAGGCACAAGCTGAACACACAGATGCCGACTGAACATGCACGCACAAGCTGAAGCTAGATGGTCTCTTAAAATACACTGAAGCATGTGGATTTCGTTGATGCACTGGATTCTTGTAACGGGTGGAATTATGTGTTTTGTCAAACTGCCTTCCTCTTGTTTTCTCCAACTTGTGTCTATCAAACGGAAAGTAGCAAGCAGCAATACCACCATGTTCACATAAACCTGAAGCATGCTCTGTTTTTCTCATACAAATAATCAACAACTATCACTCAAAAGAAATACAAGTACAAGAAACTTTGTCATCCTATGAGCACTCATCCCTTTATTCAGTTGTATAATAGTATCATCAATTCATCAATAATTTTGGTTGTTAGTTGCTAAATTAGTGTCATCGTCGTCGACACGGCGACCATCTGACAAGATGCGTTCTGTTCCAGTAGCATATGAATCAAGCAAGGAACAATCCAGTCTGCAAACCCACGTCAATCTCACTTATACTATTCACCAGAAGAAATTAAACAATCGTTTCGTTTAGAATTTTGCAGTCCACAAGACCTTTACAATCACTTCTTGTTTCTAAGCTTCCAGGTTTGGAAGCTTGCAGCAACAACAACATGTTCTTGTTTGTGAATATGTGAAAGAAAGGTAGAAATGCATAGTCACAAGGAATGCAGAAGGACCAACTGATATTATGCTATCACTACTAGGGAAAATCATAGCAGTAGCACGGGGCAGTAGCTTGGGTTTGCCCGCGCTACTACTATACCTACTTAGCAGTAGCCGCTTTTGGTAGAACGCGCTACTGGTAGTTACTAGCAGCGCGCCTCTCTACCCGTGCTACTACTATTATCAAGTATTCTATTTCTTTCTTGTTTTATGTCGTATTCATACACAGGTATACAAGTTTTCATACTGTAGCAATTTAGAGATTGTTTCTACATCATAAGGAGTTATTACATCATTGGGTGAAAAAACCGTGGACTAGTTTCAAGTGGATGGATCCAAAGTGACCAAGTCATGGATTAGCGTGACTTGGTCACTTTGGATCCATCCACTTGAAACTAATCCGTGGTTCTTTCACCCAATGATATAATAACTCATCATCATCATCTCCAATTTGTGGCTTGCGCACATTCATGTTGTCTCCAATTAATTGCGTGTGCGCATTCATCACTTTGCTCCATTCTTTGATTTTGAGGATTCCATCAGTTGAAGAAATTGAGTATGTACTATAGTAAGCCTTTGAATGAGTTGGTCGTAAGCTAACCATATGCATATATCCTTCGGTAAATAGCATGTAAGGCACAACCTCCTTCGGGAGCCTCTATTGAAAAACGTAATAGTAACATATATAGTTAGCAATGTAGTTTATATACTTAAGAAGAATGTATGTAATAAAGTTCCATCATTAACAAAACCTTACTAAGTTTTTGGCAATGGAGTTACCATCATGCAAATTATGGACTAGTGGCACGTATCCAGTAAAATTTGGGAGGATAGAATGATTGGTTTTAAAGGCCTCAACATCATCTATGAATGAGACAAGATAACCTTTCTCCTCACAATTAAGCTCGGAGTCATAGCTATAGTATGTCCTGTCGATAGCATTCTGAGTATTTTTGGAAGATACGAAATAAGCTAACGGTTATAAATAAAGATGTTTAGTACTGATGAACGCCAAAAAATATAAATTAACAATATAAATTAGTTAACTTAACAAATTAGTTTGACAAACTCACAATTAGGCAAAACTGGAGGCATATCCACATCCACATCCACCAAGATATCGATTTTATCATCATCTTCTTCTTCGAGACGAATATCAAATGTTATTTGCATACTCTCGTCAAATCCATATGCCTTGCAGAGAGCTTCCCAATTAGAGCAACCGAAATGGGAGTGATTTTCCATATTGAACAGCTTAACCAAAAATACATAACCATGTTTAGTTCTTAACTGAGCCCCCCTCGTCTCCGTATTCTCAGAGTCTTTGAAATCGATCTTCTGCAATACATATGGTATTGCATGGCACGGGATGTACTAATCGAATTGAAAAAAAAACTCAGGAATTAAACATTGACCAAAAGAAGCACAAGTGATGATACTAATTACGATGAAATGCTTGTCGTTGCGTACCGTACAAACATCAAAGGTCTCGTCCAACTTCACGGTGAAAGACCTATCATTTTGCAGGTGAGGATACCTGTCGCACAAACCACGGTCATCGTAGCAGTAATCGCACTCCAGGGTCCTATCGTCATCAGACATCTCCTGTGTTCAACATTGAAAGATTAAACTTCTGAATATTCATCAGGGTTGACTTTCGGTCTGTCGAGTCTTCCTTGAAAACTCTCATCTCACGTGGTGTATATGGTGGGTGTCGGTGTCAAAACCGGCAGATCTCGTAGTAGGGTTCCTAAGCTAGGCGTCTTGGAGCAATGGTAACATGGGCACAGGATTTTACCCAGGTTCGGGCTCTCTCAAGGAGATAATACCCTACGTCCTGCTTTTGATTGTATTGACATGAGGATAGTACATAGTACATGTATCTATCACGAGATTGTAGTAATGCATATTCTGATTTTCTATTGACTAGCCCGACCTCGGTTTAGATATGCACCGTAGGCCTAGGGTTCAGAGGAGTCCTTATCTTTGTATCTGTGTATGATGCCGCCGATCAGATCCCTGTAGCCGGCCCACCCGCCGTTGTACATTTGATGTTTGAATGTGTGGTTGCAAAACAGATTTGGGATTTCATTTCTGAATCTTTTGATCGTCCTTGCATTTCTAGCTTTGATGACATTTGTGCCTTATGGCAGAACAATAAGAATGATGCTATGCTTAACCTGGTAGTGGCTGCCTCCTTGTGGAGCATTTGGTAACTAAGGAACAACTTTTGTTTTCAGGGGCGTACCTGGCGAGATGCCAGATGTGTCCTATCAAAACTAAGCTTATATATGTTGCAATGGAAAGTTCTCTGCGACGACACTCAGGCAAAGTTGTTGCAGCGATGCATTCGCCTGCTGGACAGACGCTGTGGAGAACTGTTGAGGGTTGCGTGGATGTGAGCGTGGAGAACAGGAAGATGGAGCCTAACTTCTAGTTTAATCTCAGATTCCTGTTTCTTGGGGATGTAATAAGTAGCTACTTTAGAACTCTGCGTTGGGGTGCTATGTTCCCCTGGAGAGATGCTTTTCTTTTTCAGTAAGACTGTTTTGGATTTCGCTTCATTAATAAAATGGGGCGGGGGAACCCCTTTTCTTAAAAAAAAACATAGAAATCGAGTTAGGGAAGGGGACCGAGAGGGATTCCATCAAGGAGCCGGAGATTGAGAGGGATTCTGATTCCGAGTCTAGCGATGAGGATTCGGGGTCCCTCATAAGTATGGAGCCCCAATTGGGAATCAGCAAGGGGACCGTGACGGATTCCAGCAAGGAGACAACCAGAGACGCCGGCGGCATGAAGATGGGTCATGACGACTCGGTTGTTGCTCTTTCTAGCCACCTTGAGATGCTTAGGAGGGAGATCTCGTTTCTGATGAGAGAGGTCACGTCCAGGGGGTTGTTGCCTGCTGGAAACAAGAAGGTTTCTCAAGAGCAGATTTCCATATTTGGGTATAGTAGTTTTGATTGTTGCCTACATATTGCAAAGTCCGGCAAGGTCCTGCGCCAGCCGGTCGTCGTCGGAGGATTCACTGGGCTCATACGCCTTGGCAAGCGAGACGCCTCCGCAGGCCCCTTCCCCAAAGTCCGGGCACGACACTGAGGTGTCATCTCGACAAGACCCGGACCAGGGAGGACATGTCCCTGGTGCCGGTCACGCGGGGATGGATACGGCCCCCGGGACCTCTAGGGTTCCGCGATCGAGCAGAGCTGCCTGGCGGTCTATCGACAGCGTTGAAGAACGCGTCTATTGTCGATGACCATCGGGCCCTCATGGGCGCGGTGGTCGAGAAGATTCAGTCCGTCGAGAGCGGGCTGAACGGGCCCTCATGGTGATAGAGTCAAACTCATTAGTTAGACTGAACGTTTGGTCGAGTAAATACAAACTTTGTATATTTTGATAAATAACCGGGAACATACACTAAGGGCATCTCCAACACCGACTCTCAAACTGCCGAAATACGTACAAACCTCACCATCCAACTCCGGCTTGTATCGGTCTGCCGAGCGGTCTGGAACACTTTTTTTGGCAAACTGGAATAACACGTGGGGGGATTTTGCGGGAGTCCGAACAACAGGCGCGTAGGACTCCGCCACCTCTTGCCCACCAAAAAGGAAGGCCAAGACCGTGCTTTTGTAGATGCCCGTCCGGTTTCCGTGGCAAAATCTCCAATCTCTTCTTCCACCCCACCGCTCTTCACCCAATTCCAGCCCTTCTTTCCCGCTGATGAAGTCATGTACCTAGGGTAGGGTCACGGACCTGTCCTAAGTACCATTCTCAAGGACATCCTCAGAAGAAGCTAGCTTCCAGTCGACCAAGAGAGACTTCACTCGACGGACTCGAGGGACTCGACCATGAAGACTCACTTGACCACCAGGAGATCAAGAGCCATTCTGCATCCAAACGGTCTGTAATTAAGTAGTCTTTATGGCCATGATGAGACTTTATGTAAGGCGTTACCAGTAACGCCAGGCCTTAATGTACTTTAAACCCTGCATAACTGAGGGCCGGAGGGGTCTGGCAGACACTATATAAGCCACCCCCTCCTCAGTGTAAGGGGTTCGCACACCTGTAACCTATACACACATAATCCAGTCGACCGCCTTCGGGTTCCGGGACGTAGGGCTGTTACTTCCTCCGAGAAGGGCCTGAACTCGTAAATCCCTTGTCTGTACAACTACTCCATAGCTAGGATCTTGCCTCTCCATACCTACCCCCATTCTACTGTCAGACTTAGAACCACGACAGTTGGCGCCGACCGTGGGGCAGGTGTCTTAGCAATTTTTGGAGAAGTTGCAATTATTCCGATTGCTTTCATCATGGTTTCTGGTGGAGTTTTTGTCGAGGGCCGCGAGATCCGTCTCGGCGCGCTCACCTTCATCGCCGACGACTCCGCTTGGCTCCAGGAGGCTCCACTCGACATTGACGCGCCCCCCTCTGCGGTGCGACGCATTTTCGGGCGTGTGTCCGCGGCGTGCTGCTATGCAAACCGTCGACTCCGTATCGGTCGACTCCCCTGTCGTCCTCCCTCCCTGTCTCCCGCCAGCGCAAGCGCTCTGGTCGGTTGAGGCTCCAGCGGTGGGTGAGGCACGCAGTAGCTCGCCAATCGGACACCACCCAAGTTGCGGCAATCGAGCCCGACGAATCTCTCTACGACCTGTTCGATATGTCGACTGGCTCCCTCGAGACCGCATCCGAGTGCGACAGTAGTGATCCGGCGGCGGAGGTCTTGATGGTCAATGGGCCTCGTAGCCCTCCCGGCTTCCCCCGCGACGACGGGATGGACGGTGGAGGCGACCCCGCTCAGGCCCATGAAGATATCAACCCGAGCCACTTACTTCCCTGCAAAGGGAAGAACTTCGCCGCAGGAACGTGGATGCCCTGCATACTCCCATCGCAGGAGAAACTCCCGAGGCTCGTGCCTTGGAAGAGGCGCGTTTGGCCAACTTGGATGAACGCACTCGACTGGAGAACCTCCAGCGAGCACCCGACGAATGCGTGCAGCAACGAGTACCCGACTCCAGTCGACGCCAACACTTTCCGCAACCGACTTAGGTATATCGAACCCCGATTCAGAATTTAGTAGCTGCAGCCCGTATAGCAGAGTCAATTCAGCCCTCTCAGTCGGAGGCTTTCAGAGGCTTGATGCAGATCAGGGATTTACTCCGAGCAGCGGGAGATCAGCATTCAGCTGTGTCACAGTCACGCAACAGAATTCACAATCGATCCGTCGCTGCGAATACAGTTCAGTCGGCTCACAGCCCAAGATTGCCTCCGCGGCGTGAGGGACGCGAGGGTCGACGTGACCAATATGATGACCGATTCGATCGTGATGATAGGCGTCGAGTGCCCACTCCTCCCCCAAGGGGTGGGTCTTACGCTCATCGGCAGTTAGATGACAGGCGCCAGCTCAGTATGGGGCGAAGAGCTCCGGCCGACCCCAGGGAACCAGGCTTTGACGCGCGATCCATCATCGTGCAAGGTCTGGTCATTCGGAAAAGAGCTCATCGAGGTGGCCGAGATGCGCCCACTAGCAGCCGAGTCCATGTTTCAGGTCCAGAATGTTTCAGCAAGGCTATCAGAGCCGCGGTGATTCCCCCCAACTTCAGGTTGGCGACTGGAGTAAGTAAGTTCACCGGTGAGTCCAAGCCTGAAACCTGGCTTGAAAACTACCGAGTGGCGGTACAGATTGGCGGCGCGAATGATGAGGTGGCTATGAAGCATTTACCACTTGAGGGAGTCCTGGACTAGGGGGTGTCCGGACAGCCGGACTATCATCATCCGCCGGACTCCAAGACTACGAAGATACAAGATTAAATACTCCATCCCGTGTCCGGATGGGACTTTCCTTGGCGTGGAAGGCAAGCTTGGCGATACGGATATGTAGATCTCCTACCATTGTAACCGACTCTGTGTAACCCTAGCCTCCTCCGGTGTCTATATAAACCGGAGGGCTTTAGTCCGTAGGACAACATACATTACAACAATCATACCATAGGCTAGCTTCTAGGGTTTAGCCTCCTTGATCTCGTGGTAGATCTACTCTTGTACTACCCATATCATCAATATTAATCAAGCAGGACGTAGGGTTTTACCTCCATCGAGAGGGCCCGAACCTGGATAAAACATCGTGTCCCTTGTCTCCTGTTACCATCCGCCTAGACGCAAAGTTCGGGACTCCCTACCCGAGATCCGCCGGTTTTGACACCGACACCACTCATGTTGGAAGGTTCAGCCAGGGCGTGGTTGAATCAGTTAGCTCCTATCAGCATTTACACTTGGGAAGATCTTTCCCGAGTGTTCGTCGGGACATTCGAGGGAACTTGCAAGCGACCAGCTGGATTGACAGAGCTGCAAGTCTGCGTGCAGAAGTCGAATGAAACCTTGTGAGATTACATTCAGAGATGGACCACTTTGCATCATACCGTGGAGAACGTGTCTGATCATCAGGCAGTCTGTGCCTTCAAGGATGGTGTCAAGAACAGAGAGTTAAGTTTGAAGTTTGGTCGGATCGGAGATATGACATTGAGTCGAATGATAGAAATCGCCACCAAGTATGCCAATGGTGAAGAAGAGGACCGACTCCGGAGCGGCAAGTACAAGCCGAATCAACCGGAAAAAGGAAATTCCAGTCGGAAGCAAAAGCGTAAAGCCGAGCCAGCGGCTCCTGGGGAGGCTCTGGCCGTGACTCAGGGCAAATTCAAGGGGAAACCCAAAGGATCCTGGAACCCCAAGAAAGTGAAGGATAAAGAAGGAAATGACGTGATGGATCTGCCGTGTCACATCCACACGAAGAAAGACGAAGAGGGTAATTTCATCTACCCGAAGCATACCACTCGCCAGTGTCGACTCCTGATCCAGCAGTTCCAAGGTAAACAGCCCAAGGACAAGGAAAAGGAGACGGACAAAGCTGAGGACAAGGAGGACAGTGATGGAGGATATCCTCATGTTAATTCCACTCTGATGATCTTTGCTGATGTGGAAAGCAAAAGCCGATTGAAGGTTATCAACCATGAGGTAAATATGGTCGCCCCGGCGACGCCAAGCTATCTGAGATGGTCCCAAACTCCCATTACATTCGACCAGTCCGATCACCCGACTCATATAGCCACCCCTGGGAGGCAATCTTTGGTGGTCGACCTGGTCGTTGAGGGAACTCGACTGACGAAGGTACTAATGGATGGTGGTAGCGGACTGAACATATTGTATGCGGAGATACTGAAAGGAATGGGCATTCCGATGTCCACATTTAGCCCCAGCAACATGAGTTTTCATGGAGTTATACCTGGAAAGAAGGCCGAGTCACTCGGCCAAATAGCTCTGGACGTGGTGTTCGGTGACTCGAAGCATTTCCGCAAGGAGAGTCTGACATTTGAAGTCGTGGATTTTCAGAGCGCTTACCACGCTATTTTGGGGCGACCAGCTTACGCACGGTTCATGGCTCGACCATGTTACGTGTACCTCAAACTGAAGATGCCCGGCCCCAAGGGCGTGATTACTATCACTGGCAATCGGAAGAAGGCAGAAGAGTGTTTTCAGAAAGGCTCGAAAATTGCCGATTCCCAGATAACAATGGTAGAGCTGGAGGGGTACAAGAAAAATGCAGATCCGAGTGATTTGTTGCGAGCCAAGAAGCCTGCCACAGAATCAGCATTTCAGTCGTCTGGTGAGACGAAGCCCGTTCACATTCACCCGACCGACCCCAATGCAGCTCCGACTCATATTTCCACAACACTCGACCCTAAATAGGAAGAAGCGCTCATCCAGTTCCTCCGTGAGAACTGGGACATCTTTGCATGGAAGCCTGCTGACATGCCGGGTGTTCCCAGGGGGCTGGCTGAGCATCGCCTTATAGTCGACTCAACAGCAAAACCTGTCAAAGAACATCTTGGCCGGTCCGTTGTCCAGAAGAGAAAGGCCATTGGCGAGGAGGTGGCTCGACTGTTGGCGGCAGAGTTTATCCGAGAGATATACCACTCCGAGTGGCTCGCCAATGTCGTCATGGTTCCCAAGAAGGACAAGTCACTCTGCATGTGCATTGATTTCAAACACATCAATCGGGCCTGCCCGAAAGATCATTGTCCTCTCCCTCGCATCGACCAAATTGTCGACTCGACTGCGGGATGTGAGAGATTGTCTTTTCTGGACGCTTATTCTGGATACCATCAGATCCGTCTGTATGGACCCGATGAGATCAAAATAGCTTTCATCATTCCATTTGGGTGCTTATGCTATGTCACCATGCCATTCGGCCTCGAGAATGCCGGAGCCATGTTCATGAGGATGATTCAGAAGTGTTTACTCACTCAAATCAGTCGGAACGTTGAAGCGTACATGGATGATATTGTGATCAAATCACGAAAGGGTTCCGACCTATTGGCTGACCTCGCTGAAACATTTGCCAATCTCAGGAGGTATGATATCAAGCTCAATCCATCAAAGTGCACATTCGGAGTTCCTGGTGGAAAGTTACTCGGTTTTCTCATTTCCGAACGAGGAATCGACGCTAACCCCGAAAATTTTTGCACTATACTCCGAATGAAACGCCCTGTGCGGGTGCACGATGTCCAGAAGCTTACTGGATGCTTGGCTGCGTTAAGTCGATTCATCTCTCGACTCGGTGAAAAGGTATTACCTCTTTACCGACTGATGGAGAAGGCAGACAAGTTTGAGTGGACTCCAGAAGCTGATGCAGCGTTTGCCGAGCTAAAAGATCTGATCTCCACCCAGCCGGTGCTTGCTGCTCCAATCAGCAAAGAGCCTCTGTTGCTTTATATTGCAGCCACAGGACAAGTCGTCAGTACAGTGCTTACGGTCGAGCGGGAAGAAGAAGGGAAAGCCTTCAAAGTTCAGCGCCCAGTGTATTATCTTTCTGAAGTTTTGACACCATCGAAGCAAAGATACCCTCATTATCAGAAGCTTGTGTATGGATCTACATGACCACGAAGAAGGTTGCTCATTATTTCTCTGATCATTCCATTACAGTCGTCAGCGACGCCCCACTTTCAGAGATTCTGCACAACAGAGATGCAACTGGTCGAGTGGTTAAATGGGCGATTGAACTCCTTCCCCATGATATCAAGTTTGAGGCAAAGAAAGCCATTAAGTCCCAAGCAATAGCAGATTTCCTTGCCGAGTGGATTGAACAACAGCAACCGACTCAAGTTCACTCGGAGCATTGGACCATGTTCTTTGATGGCTCTAAGATGTTAAATGGTTCCGGTGCTGGGGTAGTTTTGGTCTCCCCCAGAGGAGATAAGCTCAGATATGTGCTCCAGATTCACTTTGATTCCTCCAACAATGAAGCAGAATACGAGGCACTTTTGTATGGGTTGCGCATGGCCATTTCACTCGGCGTCCGTCGCCTTATGGTTTATGGCGACTCAGATTTGGTGGTCAATCAGGTGATGAAGGAGTGGGACGTTAGAAGCCCAGCCATGACTGGATACTACAATGCAGTAAGGAAGCTTGAAAAGAAATTCGAAGGGTTAGAGCTCCATCATATACCCCGACTGAAAAGTCAAGCGGCTGATGATTTGGCAAAGATAGGTTCCAAGAGAGAAGCCATTCCCAGTGATGTGTTCTTGGAGCATATCCATACTCCATCAGTCAAAGAAGATCCTTTTACCGAAGAAGCTCCGCAGCCCAAGAGTATCACAGATCCGACTGAGGTTGAAGTTCCTGCAGTGGTCGACCTTATCATGGAAGCTTTACTAATCACTCCCGATTGGACAGTACCATATATTGCGTATATCTTGAGGAAAGAGCCCCCGGAGGATGAGGAAGAGGCTCGGCAGATCGTCCGCCGATCTAAAGCCTTTACTGTGATAAAGGGGCAGCTGTACAGAGAAAGCGCGACTGGAGTTGGTTAGAAATGCATAACGCCAGAAGAAGGTCGAATAATCCTTGACGACATCCACTCGGAGACCTATGGCCATCATGTGTCCTCTCGGACCATCGTGGCCGAAGCATACCGAGCCGGATTTTACTGGCCAAGAGCGAATGAAATGGCAAAGGAGATAGTCGACAAGTGTGAGGGATGTCAATTTTACTCCAACATGTCACACAAGCCTTCATCAACTCTGAAGACCATACCACTCGTCTGGCCCTTCGCAGTATGGGGATTGGATATGGTTGGGCCCTTGAGAACAGGCCGAAGCGGTTTCACACATGTGCTAGTAGCAGTTGACAAGTTCACCAAGTGGATCGAAGCTAAACCCATCAAGAACCTTGACGCCGGTATTGCTGTCAGCTTCATCAGAGAATTGATATTCAGATATGGAGTCCCGCACAGCATCATCACTGACAATGGGTCAAACTTCGATTCGGAGGAATTCAGGGCATTCTGCACATCTCAGGGCACACGAGTCGACTAATGTTCAGTCGCCCATCCTCAGTCGAATGGACAAGCAGAGCGGGCCAATGGCTTGATTCTCAAAGGGTTGAAACCCCGACTGATGCGTGATCTCAAGCATGCGGCTGGAGCATGGGTCTACGAACTTCCCTCTGTGCTTTGGGGGTTAAGGACCACGCCTAACCGGTCGACTGGGAGAACTCCGTTCTTCTTGGTCTACGGAGCTGAAGCGGTCTTGCCGAGTGACCTGCTCCACAATGCTCCTCGGGTCGAGCTCTAAACCGAAGCAGAAGCAGAACAACCACGGCAGGATGCAGTCGACCTTTTAGAGGAAGAAAGGGAGATGGCTCCGATCCGATCGACCATTTACCAACAAGACTTGTGTCGCTTCCACGCCAAAAACATGAAGAGTCGTGCCTTCCAGGAAGGAGATTTGGTTCTCCGAGTGGATCAGCAGAAACCACACAAGCTTGCTCCTTCTTGGGAAGGTCCCTTCATCGTCACCAAGGTTCTCCATAACGGAGCGTACCGTCTTTACAACGTCGAGCACAACATCGACGAGCCCCGAGCTTGGAATGCGGAGCTGCTCCGCCCCTTTTACACCTAAGTATTCACTCGGATGAGTTGTAATAAAAAGTACTTCTGTAGTTCATGTTTCACAAGATAATAGTGTCATAATTTCCCCAATGATTGTTGTCACTTTTATTTGTTCAATAAAATTCCCCCTAAGTGGGTGGCTTATCTGCGAATCCGTTTCGCCTAAGTTTGTAAAAAAATCCTTGCCGAGTGGAGAGCCAGCCTCCCACTCGGGGGCTTAGCTGCAGTCCAAGTACTCGCCTAAGTTTCAATAAAATCCTACCGAGTGGTGAGCCAGCCTCCCACTCGGGGGCTTAGTTGTAGTCCAAGTACTCGCCTAAGTTTCAATAAAATCCTACCGAGTGGTGAGCCAGCCTCCCACTCGGGGGCTTAGCTGCAGTCCAAGTACTCGCCTAAGTTTCTATAAAATCCTACCGAGTGGTGAGCCAGCCTCCCACTCGGAGGCTTAGCTGTAGTCTAAACACTCGCCTAAGTTCAAATTCAACGTGCGCTCCGCAAGGAGGACGAGGTGCAGGACGACTGCTACCCTCTCCTCCGAGCTACGCCACAAGTACAACGTGCACTCCGCAAGGAGGACGAGGTGCAGGTCGACCGCCACCCTCTCCTTCCGAGCTACGCCATAAGTATAATGTGCTCTCCATAAGAAGGACAAGGTCGATTAACGCCTTATCCTTCACAGAGGCGCCGTAAAAATCCTATCGAGTGGAGAGCAGACCTCCCACTCGGGGGCTTAGCTGCAGCCCAGTGCTCGCCTAAATTTTTGAAAATCCTACCGAGTGGAGAGCAGACCTCCCACTCGGAGGCTTAGCTGCAGCCCAGTGCTCACCTAAGTTTTTGAAAATCCTACCGAGTGGAGAGCAGACCTCCCACTCGGAGGCTTAGCTGCAGCCCAGTGCTCACCTAAGTTTTTGAAAATCCTACCGAGTGGAGAGCAGACCTCACAATCGGGGGCTTAGCTGCAGCCCCGTGCTCGCTTAAGTTTTTGAAAATCCTACCGAGTGGAGAGCAGACCTCCCACTCGGAGGCTTAGCTGCAGCCCAGTGCTCGCCTAAGCGTATTGGGGAACAAGTCGATTGCAATAAGCACCTCGCTTTAGCCTGCAAAAGACACCTCAAGCCAAATGCAAGCATATTTAAACGTCGAATACATGTTCGGATAACACCTAACGGAACCGAAAGTGCTCAGGCGCTAAGCCTGTTAAGGTTTGTCGGTTACAAAAATCACTCGGCATACCGAGGCAAATTTAAGGTATCATGCTCAGAAGTTTTTTACCCCTCCTGTGGAGGGCTGGAAGGTGCAACAAACTCATCCAGGTCAATTCCATCTGCAGTCCGAGTGGCAGCGGCGATGAAGGTCTCCATGAAAGATCGGAAATCGTGCTTCTTGGTGTTAGCCACCCTAAGGGCCGCCAGCTTGTCCTCTCGTGCATCCTTGCAGTGAACGCGGGCCAGAGATAGAGCAGCGTCTGCGCCACACCTGGCAGAAGACTTCTTCCACTCCTGCACTCGACTTGGGACCGTGTTCAGTCGAGTCATCAGAGACTCGAGGTCATTCTGGAGCGTCTCTTTGGGCCAGAATGTTGTGTCGACGCGGGAAGTTGCGACCTTTAGCCTTGCGAGATAATCGACGACGGCAGCAACACGAGATACGAGCCGGAGCACATTCTGGCAACTTCATCCTTCACAGGAGAGTTGATGGGATCCAGGTTTATTTCCAGTCGACCAGTCTCCTCTTCAAAGTTCTGGCAAAATTCTGCAAGCGCAACCACCGAGTCAAGACAACAGTCGGATGGAAAGATCACAGTTAAAATACCCGTTTGATACAAAAGATTACCTTCAAGCATGAGGAATAGCTTCTTGGCGAGTCCGCCCAGATAAGCCTCCAGATCGTTCTTCTTTCCCACCAACTCACTGGCCTTGTCACTCAGAGCAATCTTATCACTTTTCAGTCGACTGACCTCCTTGTTGGCAGCATCAAGGGCAGCTTTCAGATTGGTGTTTTCTTCTTCAAGCTTGGTGATTGAAGCCAGCTTCTCATCTGCGAGCTTCGTCTTCTCTAAAGCTGTTTGCTGCATCTCAGCCAAGTCAAGGTCCTTCTTCTTCAGGGCATCCCTCACCTTGTCTGCAAAGTTACAGTGAGATCAGACTCGGAAACGGACGAGAGGCAAAGAAAGTCGTCGAGGGTCTCACCAAACATACCTTTTGCTTCCTCCTTCGCCTTCGTCAAGTTCTCTTGGTCCAGTTTCAGATCAAGCTCGAGCTGGATGTGTTTGTTCTCCAACTCAGTATAACGAGCCGCAAGATCGCAGGATTTCTGCGAAGAACCAATTGACGGATGTCAAAGACAATTCACTTCCGAGTGACTAAGGAAAAATCATAGCGTTTCTAAGACTACGGCCGAATACAAACATTCGACCATAGTCTCGGGGACTACACCCAGTGGGTGCACTCAGCGTGCCCCCACTAGTTCTATCAGTTAGAGTCGACCAGTCGACCAAAAAAAGGAAAAAAAACGGGAGGTGTTCTTCAGACTGTAGTCGACTGCCAGCAGTCGACCACAGTCTCGGGAACTACACCCAATGGGTGCACTCAGCGTGCCCCGACCAGTCTATGAATCCATTCGACCTAGTCGAATAAAGGAAAAACTTAAGACATAAAGACTATGGTCGACTGCCAGCAGTCCACCATAGCCTTGGGGACTACACCCAGTGGGTGCAATCAGCGTGCCCCCACTAACCCGGAATTTCAATCGACACACCCAGTGGGTGTAGGACAATCACTAGGAATTTCAGAAAGAAGAATTTTCAGATATCATATCCTAATAGAACAGGTGGTGACCGACTGACCTGAACATTACTCTGAAGAGCTGAACTGGCGTCATAGGCTGCCTGGCTGGCTTCTCGGATGGCCTTCACTTGCTCCATCATGACTCCCGCCTGGCGTATTGCTTCTTTCGCAGCACTGGCTTGGTCCTCCGGGACGTAGTGGGTCGAGAAAAGTGAAGGTTGTGCAGCACTCGACGATGAGGGGCGAGCACTCGTCAACAGCACCGCAAAAGATACGGTAGGCCGAGTGACCTTCTCTCCCTCCGCGACCAGTGTCTCGGGTGCTGGCACGTCTTGAGTCACCTTGCCAGCAGACATTTTCCTGTTCCTCCTTTGCCTCAGTGGTTCCTCATCTTCGTCATCAGGAAGGTCAATAACGACGTTAGATGGAGCTGCAGAAAAGAATTAAAATTAGAGACAACGAGCCAATTGACTGAAGACGGATCTATAAAGGTCATACCAGGTTTAGAAGTGGCAGCGTCTTCCATCTCATGATCTTCACCCCTGGCCGAAGTATCAGAAGTAGCAGCGCTGCAATTCCAGGAGTCAGTCAGTTGACTCATGAGTCGACCAAGAATAAATTCATGTGGAACAAGAAGACTCAAGTAGCACCATTACCCTGATATAGTGGGAATCACCATCTTCATCTTCGGCAAGACCTTGGCCGGCTTCGACGGCGCCACTCGAGATTGCTTTGGAGCTTTCTTAGTCGGCACCGGAGAAGTGGTCCGAGGGCGCGTAGTCGACTGCGCGACAGTCGCGACCCCCTTACCACACTCGGTTACAGGATCATGGACAAGCTTCGAGCGTCTTTCCAAGCGAGGAGGCGCAACTTCCGCCTCCTCTTCCTCCTCGCCAGAGTCATCACCCTCATCATCATCATCAGCATCCGAATCCCACTCCTCCGGGCTTTCTCCCCCACTTCCTTCCTCCTCTTCAGTCGGCGTTTGCACTCCATTGGGCATTGAGTATAACTCAGTGGTGGCCTGGCAGACAACAAAACAAAACAAAGGTCAATCGACCAATTTGCAACGAAGCAGAATGAGTAAAGCAAGATTACAATCGAAGATAAGTGGGCATACCATGTCCGGCGTGTAGGTATGGTCGAGTGGTGGGATCCTCCTAGCCCCTCGAGGGTTGTCCTTATTCCCTGTGAGTGCAGTCATCCACCTCTCCAGCGTGGCGTCGTCGACTGCTTCTGGATGGACCCGAGTGGTATCTTCGGTTCCACAGTACAGCCACATCGGGTGGCCTCGGTATTGAAGCGGTTGGATGCGTCGTCTAAGGAAGACCTCCAGAAGGTCCATACCCGTCACTCCGTCCCGAACAAGTTGGACTACACGCTCCATCAACATTTTTACTTGAGCTTTCTCTTCAGGAAGCACCTTCAAAGAAGAGGGTTTGTTCAGTCGGTCCATGGAGAACGGAGGGAGACCAGTCGACTGCCCCGGCGTCGACTCGTCTTGGCAGTAGAACCAGGTCGACTACCACCCTCTGACCGACTCAGGAAGGGTCATGGCCGGAAAAGTACTCTTACTCCTCATCTGAATCCCAAGACCCCCGCACATCTGAATAACCTCAGTCCTATCATCATCCGGACTCGCCTTTTTCACCGTCTGTGAGCGACAGGTGAATATGTGCTTAAAGAAACCCCAGTGTGGTCGACAACCCAGGAAGTTCTCGCACATGGACACGAAGGCAGCAAGATAGGCAATGGAATTTGGGGTGAAATGGTGGAGTTGCACTCCAAAGAAGTTCAGAAATCCTTGGAAGAAAACACTCGGCGGCAGAGAGAACCCACGATCTACATGAGTAGCTAGGAGAACGCACTCACCCTCCTGCGGCTGCGGTTGCCACTCGGTCCCCAGAAGCTTTGCTGACCCGTGGGAGATCAGACCCTCGTTGGCCAGGTCATTGAGATCCGCCTCGGTGATGGTCGTACGGATCCAATCCCCTTGGACCCAACCTTGCGGCAGGCGGGACCTTGACGAAGATCCGCCCCGACTGGACGCCCTTCCCTTCGCTTTCCCCGTCGCCATCGCCTTCTTCGCGCACTCCAAGGCCGCCTTCTTCTCCTTCACCATTGTCGCTGGCGAAGCACGCGAGGAGTGGATGGGCGGAGGCGAGAGCAGGCACAGCGGGCGGAGATGAAGAGGGCAGCAGGGGGAATGAGGGAGCACTGTTCAAAAACCCTCGCTCGGTGCCTTATATAAGGATGCTTCCGAGTGGCTGGCAAGTAGGCCCGGGCGATCCTGTCACATCCCAAAACAGTCGCGCACGCGTGATACGTGGCGAAAAAGGCGGTGCAGAAATCGAGGCGTCTATGCCTTATCCCATCCGAGCGCCGCGGTCCGCCCGGCTTCGCGCGCTTCCCAAAATTCGGATCCCACAAAATCCGCTAACAGCAGATCAATCTGTCATATTGTAGATGTCATGGTTCTAAGTCTGACAGTAGAATGGGGGGTAGGTATGGAGAGGCAAGATCCTAGCTATGGAGCAGTTGTGAACACAAGGATGTACGAGTTCAGGCCCTTCTCGGAGGAAGTAACATCCCTACGTCTCGGAGCCCGGAGGCGGTCGACTGGATTATGTGTGTATGGATTACAGGGGTGTGAACCCTTTACACTGAGGAGGGGGTGGCTTATATAGTGTCCGCCTGACCCCTCCGGCCCTCAGTAATGCAGGGTTTAAAGTACATTAAGTCTAGGCGTTACTGGTAACTCCTTACATAAAGTGTCCTAAATGCCATAAAGCTACTTAATTACAGACCGTTTGGATGCAGAGTGGCTCTTGATCTCCTGGTGGTCGAGTGTGTCTTCATGGTCGAGTCCTTCGAGTTCATCGAGTGAAGTCTCTCTTGGTCGACTGGAAGGTAGTTTCTTCTGAGGGTGTCCTTGGGTAGGGTACTTAGATCAGGTCTATGCCCCTACCCTAGGTACATGACTTCATCATTAGCCCCCAAATGGATCGAGGTTTGAGTGAGGAAGGAGTTGATATTATTTCCGACCTGCTTTTGTGTTCTGGATATGTATCGTCTTGGACCAATAATCTCTTCGTTGATAACAACAACTTTTCTTTCAGTCGCCTTGATCCATTCTTTTCTCTCGTCAAGTGAACTTTTGAACTTAGTAATTTCCGAGCGACTATTTCGGGATGTGATTGGATTGCCTGGGCCCACTTGTCATCCACTCGGAAGCGGCTCTATAAAATGCGCTCGGTGAGGGTTTTTGAACAGTACTTCTCCAATCCCCCTTCTGTCCTCTCCACCTCCGCCCGCATCGCCTGCTCTCGCCTCTGCCCAACCACTCCTCGTGCGCTTCGACGGCAACAATGATGAAGGAGAAGACGGCGGCACTGGAGCGCGCGAAGAAGGCGACAGCGATGGGGAAGGCGAAAGGGAGAGCGACTAGTCGGGGTGGATCCTCGTCAAGGTCCCGCCTGCCGCAAGGCTGGGTCCAAGGGGATTGGATCCGGTCGACCATCACCGAGAAGGATCTCACTGAGATGGCCAACGAGGGTTTGATCCCCCACGGAGCAGCGAGGCTCCCGGGGAACGAGTGGCAACCACAGCCGGAAGAGGGTGAGTGTGTTCTTCTGGCTACCCACGTCGACTGTGGGTTCTCTCTGCCTCCGAGTGTTTTCTTCCGTGGTTTCTTGAATTTCTTTGGGGCGCAACTCCACCACTTCAATCCAAATTCCATCGCCTACCTTGCTGCCTTCGTGTCCATGTGCGAGAACTTCTTGGGCTGCCGACCGCACTGGGGTCTGTTCAAGCACATATTCACTTGTCGTTCTCAGACAGTGAAAAAGGCGAATCCAGATGACGATAAGACTAAGGTTATTCAGATGTGTGGAGGTCTGGGGATTCAGATGAGAAACAAGAGCACCTTTCCGGCCATGACTCTCCCTGAGTCGGTCAGAGGATGGCAGTCGACTTTGTTTTACTGCCAAAACGAGTCGACGCCGGGGCTGTCGAGTGGTCTCCCTCTGTTTACCATGGACCGAGCAAGCAAACCCTCTTCTCTGAAGGTGCTCCCTGAGGAGAAAGCCCAAGTGAAGATGTTGATGGAGCGTGTAGTCCAGCTATTTCGGGAAGGAGTGACGGGTATGGACCTTCTGGAGGTCTTCCTTAGGCGACGCATCCAGCCTCTTCAGTACCGAGGCCATTGTATGTGGCTGTACTGTGGAACCGAGGATGAAACTCGGGTCCATCCAGAAGCAGTCGACGATGCCACACTGGAGAGGTGGATGGCCGCGGTCACTGGGAACAAAGACAACCCTCGAGGAGCCAGGAGGATTCCGCCACTCGACCATTCTAGCACTCCAGACAAGGTATGCCCACTTTATTTCCAATTGTAATCTTTCCATACTTATTCTGCTTTCGCTGCAAATTGGTCGATTGATCTTTATTTTGCTGTCTGACAGGCCTTCACCGAACTATACTCGATGCCCAATGGAGCATAGACGCCGACTGAAGAAGAGGAAGGAAGTGAGGGCGAAAGCCAGGAGGAGCGGGACTCGGACACTGCTGCTGCTGATGATGATGACGACTCTGATGGGGAGGAAGAAGAGGAGGAGGAGGAAGTTGCACCGCCTCGCACGGAAAGGCGATCAAAGCTCGTCCATGACCCTGCGACTGAACGTAGCAAGGGGGTCGCGACTGTCGTGCAGTCAACCAAGCGCCCTCGGACCACTTCTCCGGCGCCGACTGAGAAGGCTTCGAAGCAATCTCGAATGGCGCCATCGAAATCGGCGAAGGTCTTGCCGAAGATGAAGGCGTCGATTCCCACCATATCAGGGTAAAAATGCTATTTGAGTCTTCTTGCTCTACATGAGTTTATTTTTAGTCGACTTATGAGTTAACCAACTGATTTTTGGGGTTGCAGTGCTGCTACTTCTGATACCTCGGCCAGGGCTGACGATCATGAGATGGAAGATGCTGCTACCTCAAAACCTGGTATGACTCTCGTAATTCCGTTTTTTAGTCGATTGGCTCTTGGTTTCTGATTCTGATTCTTTTCCGTAGCTCCATCCAATGTCGTTATCACCCTTCCTGACGACGACGACGATGAGGAACCGCTGAAGCAAAGGAGGACCAGGAAAGCGTCTGCTGGCAGGGTGACTTAGGACGTGCTAGCACCTGAGACACTGGTTGCGGAGGGAGAGAACACCACTCGGCCCACCGTATCTTTCGCGGTGCCGTTGACGAGTGCTCACCCCGCATCGTCGAGTGCTGCATAGCCTTCACTCTTCTCGACCCACTACGTCCTAGAGGACCAAGCCAGTGCTCCAAAAGAAGCGATACGCCAGGCGGGAGTCATGATGGAGCAGGTGAAGGCCATCCGGGAGGCTAGCCAGGCTGCCTATGACGCCAGTTCCGCTCTCCATAGTAACGTTCAGGTCAGTCGGTCACCGCCTGTTCTGTTAGGATATGATGTCTGAAGATTCTTCTTTTCTGGAATTCTTAGTAATTGTCCTACACCCACTGGGTGTGTCGATTGAAATTTCGAACTAGTGGGGGCACGCTGAGTGCACCCAGTGGGTGTAGTCCCCAAGGCTATGGTGGACTGCTGGCAGTCGACCATAGTCTTTATGTTTCAAACTTTTTCCTTCATTCGATTAGGTCGAACGGACTTTCAGATCGGTGGGGGCACGCTGAGTGCACCCACTGGGTGTAGTCCCCGAGACTGTGGTCGACTACTGGCAGTCGGCTACAGTCTGAAGAACACGTCCTGTTTTTTTTGTTGGTCGACTGGTTGACTCTTCCTTGATAGAACTAGTGGGGGCACGCCGGGTTCACCCACTGGGTGTAGTCCCCGAGACTACGGTCGAATGTTTGTATTCGGCTGTAGTCTTAGAAACGTATGATTTTACCTTAGTCACTCGGAAGTGAATTATCTTTGACATCTTGGCGATTGGTTCTCCGTAGAAATCCTGCGACCTTGCGGCTCGTTACACCGAGTTGGAGAACAAACATATCCAACTCGAGCTTGATCTGAAACTGGTCCAGGATAATTTGGCGAAGGCAAAGGAGGAGACAAAAGGTATGTTTGGTGAGGCCTCGACGACTGCTTTTGCCCCTCATTTGTTTCAAAGTCTGATCTTGCTGTAACTTTGCAGGCAAAGTGAAGGAGGCCCAGAAGAAGAAAGACCTTGAGCTAGCTGAGATGCAGAAGACAGCTTTAGAGAAGACCAAGCTCGCAGACGAGAAGTTGGCTTCGGTCACCAAGCTTGAAGAAGAGAACACCAATCTGAAAGGTGCTCTTGCTATTGCCAACAAGGAGGTCAGTCGACTGAAAAGCGATAAAGTTGTTCTGAATGACAATGCCAGTGAGTTGGCGGGGAAGAAGAACGATCTGGAGGCTTATCTGGGCGGACTCGCCAAGAAGTTGTTCCTCATGCTCGAAGGTAATCCTTTGCACCAAACAATTGTTTTTACAATGATCTTTCCATTCGACCGTTGCCTTGACTCGGCGATTGTACTTGCAGAATTTTGCCAAAACTTTGAAGAGGAGACCGGTCGACTGGAACCAAACCTGGACCCCATCAACTCTCTGGTGAATGATGAAGTCGCCATGAACGTGTTCCGGCTCGAGTCTCGTGTTGCTGCTGTCATTGACTATCTTGCAAGGCTGAAGGTCGCCACTTCCCGCATTGATACTACGCTCTGGCCCAGGGAGACGCTCCAAAATGACCTCGAGTCTCTGATGACTCGACTAAATACAGTCCCTGGTCGAGTGCAGGAGTGGAAGAAGTCTTCTGCCAGGTGCGGTGCAGATGTCGCTCTGTGTCTGGCCCGAGTCCATTGCAAGGATGCACGAGAGGACAAGCTGGCGGCTTTTCGGGTGGCTAATACCAAGAAGCATGATTTCCGGTCTTTCATGGAGACTTTCCTCGCTGCTGCCACTCGGATCGCGGATGGAATCGACCTTGATGAGTTTGTTGCACCTTCCAGCCCTCCACAGGAGGGGTAAAAAACTTCTTGAGCTCGACACTTTAAATTTGCCTCGGTATGCCGAGTGATTTTGTAACCGACAAACCATAACAGGCTTAGCGCCTGAGCACCTTTGGTTCCGTTAGGTATTTATCCAAACTTGGATTCGACGTTTGAATATGCTTGCATTTGGTTTGAAATGTCTTTTGCAGGTTAAAGCGAGATGCTTACTGCAATCGACTTATTCCCCAATTCACTTAGGCAGGCACTGGGCTGCGGCTAAGCCCCCGAGTGAGAGGCATGCTCTCCACTCGGTAGGATTTTTCAAAACTTAGGCGAGCACTGGGCTGCAGCTCAGCCCCTGAGTGGGAGGTGTGCTCTCCACTCGGTAGGATTTTTCAAAACTTAGGCGAGCACTGGGCTACAGCTAAGCCCCCGAGTGGGAGGTGTGCTCTCGACTCGGTAGGATTTTTAAAACTTAGGCGAGCACTGGGCTGCAACTAAGCCCCCGAGTGGGAGGTGTGCTCTCCACTCGGTAGGATTTTTTTAAAACTTAGGCGAGCATTGGGCTGCAGCTAAGCCTCCGAGTGGGATGTTTGCTCTCCACTCGGTAGGATTTTCATAACTTTGTACTTGTGGCGTAGCTCGAAGGAGAGGGTAGCAATCGACCTGCATTTCGCCCTCCTTGCGACTGCATGTTGTACTTGTGGCGTAGCTTGGAGGAGAGGGTCGCAGTCGACCTGCACCTCGTCCTCCTTGCGACCGCACGTTGTACTTGTGGCGTAGCTCGGAGGAGAGGGTCGCAGTCGACCTGCACCTCGTCTTCCTTTATACCGCACGTTGTACTTGTGGCGTAGCTCGGAGGAGAGGGTCGCAGTCGACCTGCACCTCGTCTTCCTTGCTACCGCATGTTGTACTTGTGGCGTAGCTCGGAGGAGAGGGTCGCAGTCGACCTGCACCTCGTCCTCCTTGCAGAGCGCACGTAGAATTTGTACTTAGGCGAGTACTTAGACTGCAGCTAAGCCCCCGAGTGGGAGTCTGGCTCACCACTTGGTAGGATTTTATTGAAACTTAGGCAAGTACTTGGACTGCAGCTAAGCCCCCGAGTGGGAGTATGGCTCACCACTCGGTAGGATTTTATTGAAACTTAGGCGAAACGGATTCGCAGCTAAGCCCCCGAGTGAGAAGCTGGCTCACCACTCGGTAAGGATTTTTTTTTACAAACTTAGGCGAAACGGATTCGCAGCTAAGCCACCCACTGAGGGGGAAATTTTACTGAATAAATAAAAAGTGACAAAAATCATTGGGGAAATTATGACACTATTATCTTGCAAAGCATGAACTACAGAAGTACTTTTATTACAACTCATCCGAGTGAAGACTTGAGTGTAAAATGGGCGGAGTAGCTCCGCGTTCCAAGCTCGGGGCTCGTCGATATTGTGCTTGACGTTGTAGAGACGGTACGCTCCGTTGTGGAGAACCTTGGTGACGATGAAGGGTCCTTCCCAAGAAGGAGCAAGCTTGTGTTGTTTCTGCTGATCCACTCGGAGAACCAAATCCCCTTCCTGGAAGGCTCGACTCTTCACGTTGCGTGGAAGCGACGCAAGTCCTGTTGGTAGATGGTCGATCGGATCAGAGCCATCTCTCTTTCTTCCTCTAAAAGGTCGACTGCGTCCTGCCGCGCTTGTTCCGCTTCAGCTTCGTTGTAGAGCTCAACTCGAGGAGCATTGTGGAGCAGATCACTCGGCAAGACCGCTTCAGCTCCATAGACCAAGAAGAATGGAGTTCTTCCGGTCGACCGATTAGGCGTGGTCCGTAGACCCCAAAGTACTGAAGGAAGCTCGTCGACCCATGCTCCAGCCGCATGCTTGAGATCACGCGTAAGTCGCGGTTTCAATCCCATGAGGATCAAGCCATTGGCTCGCTCCGCTTGTCCATTCGACTGAGGATGGGCGACTGAAGCGTAGTCGACTCGAGTGCCTTGAGATGTGCAGAATGCTCTGAATTCCTCCGAATCGAAGTTTGACCCATTGTCAGTGATGATGCTGTGCGGGACTCCATATCTGAATATCAGTTCCCTGATGAAGCTGACAGCAGTACCGGCGTCAAGGTTCTTGATGGGTTTAGCCTCAATCCACTTGGTGAACTTGTCGACTGCCACCAGCACATGCGTGAAACCGCTTCGACCTGTCCTCAAGGGGCCCACCATATGCAATCCCCATACTGTGAAGGGCCAGACGAGTGGTATAGTCTTCAGAGCTGACGCAGGCTTGTGTGACATGTTGGAGTAACACTGACATCCTTCGCACTTATCCACTATCTCCTTTGCCATCTCATTCGCCCTTGGCAAGTAAAATCCGGCTCAGTATGCTTTGGCCACGATGGTCCGAGATGACGCATGATGGCCACAGGTCCCCGAGTGGATATCATCAAGAATTATTAGACCTTCTTCTGGCGTTATGCACTTCTGACCAACTCCAGTCGCGCTCTCTCTGTATAGCTGCCCCTTGATCACAGTAAAGGCTTTGGATCGGCGGACGATCTCTCGAGCCTCTTCTTCGTCCTCTGGGAGCTCTTTTCTTAGGATATACGCGATATATGGAACTGTCCACACGGGAGTGATCGCTAAAACCTCCATGACCAAGTCGACCACCGCTGGAACTTCAACTTCAGTCGGATCTGTAGGACTCTTGGGATGCGGAGCTTCTTTAGTAAAAGGACTTCTTTGACTGATGGAGTATGGATATGCTTCAGGAACACACCACTGGGAATGGCTTCTCTTTTGGAACCTATCTTAGCAAATCATTAGCCGCTTGATTTTTCAGTCGGGGTACATGATGGAGCTCTAACCCCTCAAACTTCTTTTCCAGCTTCCTGACGACATTGCAGTATCCAGTCATGGCTGGGCTTCTAACGTCCCACTCCTTCATCACTTGGTTGACCACCAAATCTGAATCGCCATAAACCATAAGGCGACGGACGCCGAGTGAGATGGCCATGTGCAACCCATACAAAAGGGCCTCGTATTCTGCCTCATTGTTGGAGGAATCAAAGTGAATCTGGAGCACATATCTGAGCTTATCTCCTCTGGGGGAAACCAGGACAACCCCAGCACCGGAACCATTCAACATCTTAGAGCCCTCAAAGAACATGGTCCAATGCTCTGAGTGAATTGCAGTCGGCTGCAGCTGTTCAATCCACTCGGCAAGGAAATCTGCTATTGCTTGGGACTTAATGACTTTCTTTGCCTCAAACTTGATATCAAGGGGAAGGAGTTCAATCGCCCATTTCGCCACTCGACCAGTTGCGTCTCTGTTGTGTAGAATCTCTGAAAGTGGAGCGTCGCTGACGACTGTAATGGAATGATCAGAGAAATAATGAGCAACCTTCTTCGTGGTCATGTAAATCCCATACACAAGCTTCTGATAATGAGGATATCTTTGCTTTGATGGAGTCAAAACTTCAGATAGATAGTACACTGGGCGCTGAACTTTGAAGGTTTTCCCTTCTTCTTCCCGCTCGACCGTAAGTACCGTACTGACGACTTGTCCCGTGGCTGCAATATAAAGCAACAGAGGCTCATTGCTGATTGGAGCAGCAAGCACCGGCTGGGTGGAGAGCAGAGCTTTTAGCTCGGCAAATGCTGCATCAGCTTCTGGAGTCCACTCGAACTTGTCTGCCTTCTTCATCAGTCGGTAAAGAGGTAATGCCTTTTCACCGAGTCGTGAGATGAATCTACTTAAAGCGGCCAAGCATCCAGTAATTTTCTGGACATCGTGCACCCGCACGGGGCGTTTCATTCGGAGTATAGTGTCGATTCCTCGTTCGGAAACGAGAAAACCAAGTAACTTGCCACCAGGAACTCCGAATGTGCACTTTGATGGATTGAGCTTGATATCATACCTCCTGAGGTTGGCAAATGTTTCGGCGAGGTCAGTCAGCAGGTCGGAACCTTTTCGCGACTTGACCACGATATCATCCATATACGCTTCCACATTCCGACTGATTTGAGTGAGTAAACACTTCTGAATCATTCGCATGAACGTGGCTCCGGCATTCTTGAGGCCGAATGGCATGGTGATATAGCAGAAGCACCCGAATGGAGTGATGAAAGCTGTTTTTATCTCATCGGGTCCGTAAAGACGGATCTGATGGTACCCGGAATAGGCGTCTAGAAAAGACAATCTCTCGCATCCCGCAGTCGAGTCAACAATTTGATCAATGCGAGGGAGAGAAAAATGATCTTTCGGGCAGGCCCGATTGATGTGCTTGAAATCAATGCACATTCGGAGTGAGTTGTCCTTCTTAGGAACCATGATGACATTGTCGAGCCACTCGGAGTGGTATATCTCTCGGATAAATCCTGCCGCCAATAGTCGAGCCACCTCATCACCAATAGCTTTTCTCTTCTAGACGGCGGACCGCCGAAGATGTTCCTTGACTGGTTTTGCTGCTGAGTCGACTCTAAGGCGATGCTCAGCCAGTCCCCTGGGAACACCCGGCATGTCAGCTGGCTTCCATGCAAAGATGTCCCAGTTCTCACGGAGGAACTGGATGAGCGCTTCTTCCTATTTCGGGTCGCGTGTTGTGGAGATATGGGTCGGAGCTGCATTGGGGTCGGTCGGGTGAATGTGGACGGGCTTCGTCTCACCGGACGACTGAAATGCTGACTCTGTGGCAGGCTTCTTGGCTCGCAGCAAATCACTCGGATCTGCATTTTATTTATATCCTTCTAGCTCGACCGCTATCACCTGGGAATCGGCAATCTTTGAGCCTTTCTGGAAACACTCTTCTGCTTTTTTCTGATCACCAGTGACAGTGATCACGCCTTTGGGGCCGGGCATCTTCAGTTTGAGGTACACGTAACATGGTCGAGCCATGAACCGTGCGTAAGCTGGTCTCCCCAAAATAGTGTGGTAAGCGCTCTGAAAATCCACGACCTCAAACGTCAGCTTCTCTTTGCGAAAATGCTTCGAATCACCGAACACCACATCCAGAGCTATTTGGCCGAGTGACTCGACTTTCTTTCCTGGTATAACTCCATGAAAACTCATGTTACTGGTGCTCAGTCGGGACATCGGAATGCCAATTCCTTTCAGCGTGTCCGCATACAATAAGTTCAGTCCACTACCACCGTCCATTAGCACCTTCGTCAGTCGAGTACCTTCGACAACCGGGTCGACCACCAAAGCTTGCCTCCCAGGGGTGGCTATATGAGTCGGGTGATCGGACTGGTGGAATGTAATGGGAGTTTGGGACCATTTCAGATAACTGGGTGTCGCCGGGGCGACCATGTTCACCTCACGGATAATAACCTTCAGTCGGCTCTTGCTTTCCACATCCGCAAAGATCATCAAAGTGGAGTTAAGATGAGGATATACTCCCTCACTGTCCTCCTTGTCTTTGGCTTTGTCCGACTCCTTTTCCTTGTCCTTGGGCTGTTTACCTTGGAACTGCTGGATCAGGAGTCGACACTGGCGAGTGGTATGCTTCGGGTAGATGATATTACCCTCTTCGTCTTTCTTCGTGTGGATGTGACACGGCATATCCATCACGTCATTTCCTTCTTTATCCTTCACCTTCTTGGGGTTCCAGGATCCTTTGGGTTTTCCCTTGAACTTGCCCTGAGTCACGGCCAGAGCCTCCCCAGGAGCCGCTGGTTCGGCCTTCCGCTTCTGCTTCCGACTGGAGTTTCCCTTCTCCGACTGACTCGGCTTGTACTTGCCGCTGCGGAGTCGATCCTCCTCTTCACCATTGGCGTACTTGATGGCAATTTCCATCATCTGACTCAGGGTCATATCTCCGGTCCGCCCAAACTTCAAACTTAACTCTCTGTTCTTGACACCATCCTTGAAGGCGCAGACTGCCTGATGATCAGACACGTTCTCCACGGTATGATGCAAAGTAATCCACCTCGAATGTACTCTCTTAAGGTTTCATTCGACTTCTGCACGCAAACTTGCAGCTCTGTCAACCCAGCTGGTCGCTTACAAGTTCCCTCAAAAGTCCTGCTTGGAGTCAACTGATTTAACCACGCCCTGGCCGAACCTTCCAACATGAGTGGTAAGTGCTTCATAGCCACCTCGTCATTCCCGCCGCCGATCTGTACAGCCACTCGGTAGTCCTCAAGCCAAGTTTCAGGCTTAGACTCACTGGTGAACTTGCTTACTCCAGTCGCCAACCTAAAGTTGGGGGGAATCACCGCGGCTCTGATAGCCCTGCTGAAACATTCCGGACCAGAAACATGCACTCGGCTGCTAGTGGTCGCGTCTCTGTCATGGCCACCCCGATGAGCCCTGTTCCGATCGACCAAGCGTTGCACGATGATGGATCGCGCGTCGAAGCCTGGTTCCCGGGGGTCGACCGGAGCTCTTCGCCCCACATTGAGTTGACGCCTGTCATCTTGCTGCCGAGGGGCGTAAGACCCGCCTCTCGAAGGAGGAGTGGGCACTCGACGCCTATCCTCATGATCGTATCGGTCACCATATTGGTCCCGACGATTCTCGCGTCCTTCACGCCACAGAGGCGATCTGGGGCTGTGAGCCGACTGAACCGTATTCGCAGTGACGGATCGACTGTGAATTCTGTTGCGTGACTGCGACACGGCTGAATTCTGATCTCCTGCTGCCTGGAGCAAATCTCTGATCTGCAACAAGCCTCTGCCAGCCTCCGACTAAGAGGTCTGAATTGACTCTGCTATACGGGTTGCAGCTGCTAAATTCTGAATCGGGGTTCGATATACCTGAGTCGGCGGGAAGAGTTGACGTCGACTGGAGTCGGGTACTCGTTTCCGTGCACGCTCGTCGAGTGCTCGCTGAAGGTTCTCCAGACGAGCGCGTTCAGCCAAGTTGGCCAAACGTGCCTCCTCCAAGGCGCGAGCCTCGGGGGTTTCTCCTGCGATGGGAGTATGCAGGGCATCCATGTTCCTGCGGCGAAGTTCTTCCCTTTGCAGGAAATTAAGTGGCTCGGGTTGATACTCCTCATGGACTTGAGCGGGGTTGCCTCCGCCGTCTACCCCGTCGCCGCGGGGGTAGCCGGGAGGACTACGAGGTCCGTCAACCATCAAGACCTCCGCCGTTGGATCACTGCTATCGCACTCGGATGCAGTCTCTACGGAGCCAGTCGACAGATCGAACAGGCTGTAAAGGGATTCGTCAGGCTCGATTGCCGCGACTTGGGTGGTGGCCGTCTGGCGAGCCACCGCGTGCCTCACCTACCGCTGGAGTCTCGACCGACCAGATCGCTTGCGCTGGCGGGAAACAGGGAGGGTGGACGATAGGGGAGTCGACCGATATGGAGTCGACGGTTGCCGCAGCAGAACGCCGCGGACACATGCACGAAAATGCGTCACACCGCGGAGGGGGAGCGCATCGATGTCAAGTGGAGCCTCCTGAAGCCAAGCGGAGTCGTCGGCGATTAAGGTGAAAGCGCCGAGACGGATCTCGCGGCCCTCGACCAAAACTCCACCAGCAACCATGATGAAAGTAATCGGAAGAATTGCAACTTCTCCAAAAATCGCTAAGACACCTGCCCCACGGTGGGCGCCAACTGTCGTGGTTCTAAGTCTGACAGTATAATGGGGGGTAGGTATGGAGAGGCAAGATCCTAGCTATGGAGCAGTTGTGAACACAAGGATGTACGAGTTCAGGCCCTTCTCGAAGGAAGTAACAGCCCTACGTCTCGGAGCTCGGAGGCGGTCAACTGGATTATGTGTGTATGGGTTACAGGGGTGCGAACCCTTTACACTGAGGAGGGGGTGGCTTATATAGTGTTCGCCAGACCCCTCCGGCCCTCAGTAATGCAGGGTTTAAAGTACATTAAGTCTAGGCGTTACTGGTAACGCCTTACATAAAGTGTCCTAAATGCCATAAATACTATGTAATTACAGACCGTTTGGATGCAGAGTGGCTCTTGATCTCCTGGTGGTCGAGTGAGTCTTCATGGTGGAGTCCTTCGAGTTCATCGAGTGAAGTCTCTCTTGGTCGACTGGAAGGTAGTTTCTTGTGAGGGTGTCCTTGGGTAGGGTACTTAGATCAGGTTTATGCCCCTACCCTAGGTACATGACTTCATCAGTAGATTTCCTGCGATCCGTCGCTTGGGAGTTTACTAGGTTCAAAAGTACACTCGACAAAAGAAAGGAATGGATCAAGGCGACTGAAAGAAAAGTTGCTGACATCATTAAAAGGAAAATTATTATTGATCCAAGATGAGACATGTTCAGAACACAAAAACAGGTCGGAAAGATTATCAACTCCTTCCTCACTCAAACCTCGATCCATTCACGGGCTAATGATGAAGTCATGTACCTAGGGTAGGGTCACGGACCTGTCCTAAGTACCCTTCTCAAGGACATCCTCAGAAGAAGCTGCCTTCCAGTCGACCAAGAGAGACTTCACTCGACGGACTCGAGGGACTCGACCATGAAGACTCACTCGACCACCAGGAGATCAAGAGCCATTCTGCATCCAAACGGTCTGTAATTAAGTAGTCTTTATGGCCATGATGAGACTTTATGTAAGGCGGTACCAGTAACGCCAGGCCTTAATGTACTTTAAACCCTGCATAACTGAGGGCCGGAGGGGTCTGGCAGACACTATATAAGCCACCCCCTCCTCAGTGTAAGGGGTTCGCACCCCTGTAACCTATACACACATAATCCAGTCGACCGCCTCCGGGCTCCGAGACGTAGGGCTGTTACTTCCTCCAAGAAGGGCCTGAACTCGTAAAATCCCTTGTCTGTACAACTACTCCATAGCTAGGATCTTGCCTCTCCATACCTACCCCCCATTCTACTGTCAGACTTAGAACTACGACACCCACTCTCTTATTTCCTCCCGCCGCCGCCGCTGCATGGAACCGGAGAATAGCCTGCCGGAGATGGAGGACGTGGTGGAGGTGCTGGAGGATATGAGCCCGGAAGATCAACTCGGTGACGCGGCAAAATCACCGCGTCAAAGCGAAAGCCACAAAGGAGGAGATGATACTCAACAATGTGATCTACCATGAGATCATTATGTGTCTAGATCTAATGATCCAAGTTTTAATGATCTATCCATTAGCTTAGCCCTGGTTTATACTTCCTCTGTCCCAAAAGAAGTGTCTCAACTTTGTACTAACTTCAGTACAAATTTGTACTAAAGTTGAGACACTTATTTTAGGACGGAGGGAGTATAATTTGCTAGAGGTCTAGTATTACAGGAGTCCTAGTCAGCTACATCGGTGGTGAGTAGTTCTCCACGAATAAGGAGTCCTTATCTTGAACCGTAAGACTTCTTAATTTTTCTTGTAGATTGGCATGGGCAGCCCAAAGTGGACCAGGATGGAACCGACAGGGGCCCCTCAACCTAGCCCAACTAGTCAGGAGTCGACTTGGTGAGAGGTCCCCTAGACTGGTCTTCAAGTCTGACCACACCTCGGCCTATCGGAGCTGCTTGTCATCTTTGGTTGCCGCTATTGAAACTGATTCAATGAGAACTTTCCCCCGACCTGTGTCTTCTTGCATCCGAGCTCCGATGCCGGACAGCATCTGAGGTGACGTAGATCACCTCAGTTTTGAAAATGTTGAAGGAGCACGGTCGAGCTGCATGCGGGAAAAACACGGCCACCGAGGAGAGACACGAGCTCGACCAGGCCAAACCTGGCATCAGGCGCCTCCCGCATACTAAGGAGGAGAGGGTCGCTCGATCCTAGGGTCGTGGCGCCTCGAGCTGTAGGGGCCAGGTAAAAGGCTGGCGCGGCACAGAACGCGGTCGCGGCCGCGATACTTGGCATGGTGGCAGCAAGAACATGTAGCTCGCTGCGGGTTGCGGATGAGTGCAGATATTGTGGCGCCACGCCACTTGGGGTCTGGATTGCCATGACAAGAAGAGGGAGGAGGCGCACCTGGCTCAGGCGGAGGGCACGGACGATGAGAACCCAACCTTCCTCATGGCGTAGGTGTGCACAATCACTGACGACCACGACATCACCGATGACTATGTCAACCTCGTTGAGGAACATGCCGAGGTTCACGTCGGACGAACTAAGGAGGAGTACGACTCCAAGTGGTACTTGGACATGGGTACCTCCAACCACTTGTCCGCCAATGAGGCATGCTTCAACGAGCTTGACCGCCGCGTCGCCGGCACGGTGAAATTCAGGGATGGCTCGGTCGTGGCGATCCACGTGCGTAACCTCGTGCTCTTCATCGATTGCAATGGTGGGCACTACATACCCTCGCACACGTGTTTTGTGCAGGGGTGCTGGTGTGCGTGCGAGGAGTTAGGGAAGGAAGAAAGTTTCGGCAGGCCGGCCGACGCCTAACAGACGCCATTATAATGTTTTTCTTATAATTTTATTTATTTTAAAAGTTTAAGAAATGGACTAAACCCTAAGAAAAAACTCAAAGGGACTTGAGAATTGAGAATTAAAGAAAAGACAATCTATGGGCACTAACTAACCGATGAATATTTCTGAAAAAAAAAACTAACCGATTGCTAACGAAAGAAAAAACAAAGGATAAGTCGGAGAGCGAAAAAGTCGGAGAGCGAATAAGGGAAGGGCAACAATAGGCGCCGGCGGACCGGCCCAAATTTCGGCCAGTCCGCACGCGCACGTTGGATCAAGACGTCCTCTGTCATTACATTTCCTCGTCTGTTTGACCTGAACCTTTGACCTGAACGTAGGCAAACAAAACAAAAACAAAAAAAGCCCGCACAGTTCGCCGGACGAACGTGCCGCTCGCGCTCGTCGGCCACCGGCACCCGCTGGCGCTCGTCTTCGACTAGCCGTGCCGCCTGCACACGCCCAAAACCACGCTCCATGTTGGATCTATAACGCTAGAAAAATCGTCAAGAGTGTACATCGTACGTGCAAAGCTAGCGTGCAAGCAAGCAGGCAAGCAGCTTAACCGATCTATAGTAGCACATGCACGATGAGCTAGCTTCAACTGGATTCGCGTCGGGAAACTCTAGGTGGAAGCTCTCGTAAACAGACTTGGGCTAGCTACAATAAAATCACGCGATGGTTGAAACTTTTTTGCACGCCGGTCGTAGCTTCTGGGCTAGTCGGTGGTAGCTTTTTTGTCGCCGGTTGCAGCTTCCGTGCTCGACGGTTGTAGCTTTTTCTCATCACCGGTTGTAGCTTCCATGCTCGCTGGTCACAGCTTTTTTCATGTCGGGTTGTAGCTATGAACTGAACGGTTGCAGCTTCACCATCGCTGGTTGTAGCATTGATCTTCGCCAGTTGCAGCACCCGCCGACGCCGGTTGCAGCTTCCGTGGAAACTAGAGCCTTTATGTAGTTTTTTTTCATTGCCTATCTTTGGTTGAAGCTTTTTTCATCTACGGTTGAAGCTTTTTCTATCAATGGTTGTAACTTTTTCTGTTGCGCACTGTTCGGTTAAAGCTTTTTTCATCTATGGTCGCACCTTTTTTCGCTGCATAGTGCCTGATTGAAGCTTTTTCATATACGGTTGAACCTTTTTCTGCCAATGGTTGCAGCACTGGCCGGCTTCAGCCATAGCCGGTTGATGTTTTTTCATGGACGGTTGTTGCTTTCTCACGTGTCGGTTTCAGCTTTCCGGTTGCATAGATCTGGTTGCAGCACACACACAGCAAAAAGCAACGTGAGCTAAACAAGCTAAATGAGCCAGCTCGCGAGCCAGGTCGTCTTCAAAGCTTTATCATATTTAAGGGCTTTATGTTTATATCTTAAACGAGCTTAACAAGCTAAATGAGCCAGCTCGCGAGTTTTACGAGTAGAGCCAATTTTGGATTTGAGATCGTTATAGTAACGAGTCGAGTCGAGCTAGCTCGTTAACGAAACGAGCTCTAGCGAGTCGAGCTGAGCTGGCTCGACTCGGCTCGAATTCCAGCCCTAGGTGCGCTCCTTGTTTTTTTTCGAGCAACCGGTGCGCTCCTCGTGTGAAGAAGATACGAGGAAGGCTGAACAAGTGGCCGTACGTGCTGGGCCACGGGCACGTGATGGGCCAAGAAAGAGAAAGCCAGCAATGCAAACGTGGATCGGGAGATGTTGAGCCGTGGATGACTACACGATCGAGCGGTGCGTGCGCGACCGGCCGAAGCTTCGGCCGGTCCGCCGGTACCCAACGTTTCCCATAAGGGAAGTGGCGGAGAACGAGTCCAGCAAAGGGACGGAGTATGAGAGGAGACTTAGGAAAGATCTCAAGAGTCTCAGGCAGGCTCGGTACAGACTCGAGATGCTGAGCGAGTCCGCCAAGGACCCGGCGACGCGGAGGGCACTCTTGCATCAGCAGCAGGCAGTCTTGTCCGACGAGCAACGACTCCTCAGGATGAAGGGGCAGTCCGGGATGGAGATTGACTCCGATTCTGGCGATGAGATGGGCAGAGATTCGGAGGAGCACCAGTCCCTCATAAGTATGGAGCCCCAATTTGGAATCAGCAAGGGGACGGTGAGGGATTCTAGCAAGGAGCCGGCTGGCGGCATGGAGATTGGGCAGATGGCGAACGACGACTTGGTTGTTGCTCTTTCTGGCCACCTTGGGATGTTTAGGAGGGAGATCTCGTTTCTGATGAGAGAAGTCACGTCCAGGGGGTTGTTGCCTGCTGGAAAGAAGAAGGTTTCTCAAGAGCAGATTTCCAACTTGTCCGTCCAGTTCAAGGAGATGTTCACGCAACAAGTCAAGGAGGTGAATTTGCCTTACCTAGGTTGCAAGACTGGGGAGGAGGTAATGGATTTTCTCTTGGTCGAGACGCAGCAGCTGTTCTTCCGCTTCACCTCTCTCGCATCCACTCTAAAAACATTCAGAGTCCCCCTCTCACCGGACAAGGTTGAAAAGCTGCGCCGCATATCCACTGCGCTTGTGGGCATATCGGAGCTTATAAAGAGCCACAAATCTGCTGCTCCAAAGGACGTTGAAGATTATTTGGACCGTGACGGCTGGGAGGCTACGTGGGCCAGCCGGACCGGAAGAAACGGTGGATTTGATGACATAAGTAAGCAAAAAAAACTGTTTTATGCTCTCTTTAGTTGGGCCTCAGTTAATAAATGCAACTCCGTTTTTGTATATCACTGTAAAAAAATTGTTCTTTTATACACATAGATTTGTATTTGCTAAATTTAGTAGCACAATTTCTAACAGTCCGCAATCATTTTACTTTGTGCTGCAGCAACACTGAGTTCTATGCACTTCACGGCCTCCACAGCCGAAAACTTCCGGTTCCCTTCCGTAGCTGGTCCTGCCTTGCAAGTATACTCGATCAAACTGGTTCATCTCAATCCTAATCTGAGCTGGCCTCTTGATGTCTACGGCGTGGTCGCTGCACGGGACGATCTTGACCACAACCGCAACATTCTCTTCTGCCGTTCAGGGGAAGACTGCCAAAGAATTAAGCAAGAGGTATGTATAATGTCTATCTTCTCGTCTAATTTTTTACTAGTCTGTTTGTTCAAGTGTACGGTAGCCAGTGTACAAGAAAGCACACTATAACACAAAGCAGAAGCTGCTGGTTGTAAATCTAAATTCAAAACTGTGTATTATAGCAGCAGCGATTATTAGGATCTGTTTGGGAACTCTTTCCTTCATATTCTGGCCAGATTATGGCCATGTGATCTCTCTGTTACGCTATGATCTGTTTGAGAACTCCTTCCTTCATATTATTGCTAGATTATGGCTATGTGATGTCTCTGCTAGGCTATGTCTAGTTAAACTGAACTGCATTTTAGTTGTTATTTTGCTTGACAATGATGAAAATTATGCTTGACAATGATGAAAATTATACGTGCAGGACCCCTTTTTGCTCTTGACTGGACCATCTCGGGCAATTGTGGCTGACGAGCCTGTTTTCTTTCAAATTGAATTAAAATTGAAATATGGAGCACAGCTGAAAGATACAGCATTGTTCACTGCCTATCAAAGGTACCGCCCCAAGAAGCAGTATGACATCATGCTGATCAATAGTCGCTGTTGTACAGCAGAGATAAGTCTTGAGCGATTTGCTCCATCAATCCAGGCCACAATTGTTGGTGTTCGTGTGGTTGAAGGGGAGTCTTTTAACTATGGCTGCAAAGTTTCTTGCTTCTTTTTTCCTGTTGATGCAATGTTGGGAAGCGCCGTGGAAGTTGTTTTGCTTGACTGCAGTGGTGAAAGGATGCATGCTGGATTAGATGGGTATCTTCCTTTGACAAGAAATGTGATGTCAGTGGGATTGCAGGGCACACTCCGAGTCGTCATAGGAGCATACTCAAAGTCCAAACCCAGTATCTCTCGAATAAATCACGTTGACTTTCCTGTCCAGCAGTGTCAAACAAATATGCTTAAGTGTTATGTTGGCGGCTCCAAAGTGGAGATAGTTGTCGCTTGGTCTCGTCTTGTCATGGACAATCATAATCTAGTACTCGACGGCTATTGAAGGTGTGTGGAGTGGCCGCGACTTAGTCTTTTACCTCGATTTGTGATCTTAGCTTAGACTTGTTTAATAGAGTGTGCCGTTTTTATGTTGCTTAATATGCATTTTCAATGTGCAGGTATGGTAGGACTAGGGTTCCTACCGGCTCTACTCCTTAGGTTATAAGGGCAGAACAACGGAGGTCGGGGGCGAGGACGCGAGCTCCGGCGCGTCGACGCCATTACGAGGGAGGAGGAGGGCGGCGGCGATTAGGGCAGGAGGCGGCTAGGGTTCCGGCTCCTCTGGAGCCGGGCAATAGGGATAGAAATATATTTATTGCTTAATCTCGAAAAGGTGTCTTACAACTAATATTTATAACCTCAAAACGAATAGCCTAAGATAACTTGTGGGCCAAGCCCCTAACTACTGCCAGTGGGCCTCCTCCGGTTATATGTTAATAAACCGGTCATAACATCTCTCCCCGCCTGCACAAACAGCTTGTCCTCGAGCTGAAAGTCTGGATAGTGGTGGCGGATGTCATCACGTGGCTCCCAAGTAGCCTCCTCCACCGGAAGGCCCGCCCACTGGATCAAGACAGAGATGAAGCGAACAGCCATCAGCCGAAGGGCTGCACCGTTTGCATTCGAACTCCACTTTCGCAAAAAATCTTTTCGGCTTCCGTGTGACCTTTCGTATACCCGTAGTGCGTGGCAAAAATTTAGACATCGGCTCGGCTCATTCCCGCAACCCGCAGCGCGGCGCGCCGAGGCGGGCGGCAGAGGAGGAGTGCGCGTGGATGTCCCTCCTGTTCTCATGCTCGTATAAGTGGGGAAAGAACCTCCCTTATAAAGAGGTCCAACTCCCTCTAAACTAGCAATGTGGGACTAAACTTTAGTTCCACCTCTTGCCTTGCACGAATGGGTTGCGTGGCCTCTAGGATTTATTAGGAATTTCTGAAGCTGCTATTGGGCTAGGCCCAAAATAGACAAAATTCCAGCATTTTTTTCATGCATAAATTCAGCAGGTTAAACAACATTTGATAGTCATGGTGATTTTCATGCCATGTCGGTTTCTCTAGTGAAACGACCATTACCTCTACTTAATCTTGGAGAAGAGATGGCTTGCGTGGACAAGATCATAGCTTCTAGGGTACTCCCTCCGTTCCAAAATAGATGATTCAACTTTATACTAATTTTAGTATAAAGCTAGTACAAAGTTGGGTCATCTATTTTGGAACGGAGGGATTAGGTGCTAAACCACTAGCACCAGTCATGGTAGAGTCCAAACAGCTTGCCCTCGTATATGATTGCTAGCGTGTGAGGTGAGCAGATTGGAACTACATTCATGACCCACACCTTCATGTCCCGCAAAGCTGCTGCAAACCTATAACAGGACGAGGATGACACAGATTAATATCACGTAGTGCAGTATGCTGGATTTTCCCGTTCCAAGACTTGCAAAGAACAGTTGATGTCAATGCTGCTAACATAGATTGCAGTGGAAGAAAACTGCAGACTGAATGGCAGAAGTTTTTCCTTTACAGTGCTACTCCCTCCGTTCCTAAATATTTGTCTTTCTAGAGATCTTAACAAATGACTACATACGAAGCAAAATGAGTGAATCTACACTCTAAAATATGTCTATATACATCCATATGTGATAGTCCATTTGAAATCTCTAAAAGGACAACTATTTAGGAACCGAGGGAGTAGAAACAATGATGACATGCTATGTTATTATTACTCCCTCCGTTCCATGCATAATGAAGGAGTGTTTTTTACACTAGTGTGATGTCCAAAATGCTCTTATATAATGGACGGAGGGAGTAGTTCTTACCCTCCGCAAATAGCTCTCATGTACATGACATATTTGACAGCAGACCAATCAATACCCAGGCCTTCCATATATGAATTTCATATCACCCGCTTCTAGTGCTTGTAGTCTGCTTGAAAATCCCCAGGGGCAGGTTTTCAATATAATCCAGTCTCAGAGATTTGCAGCCAGTAAGGTCCTTCCACCCGCAATGGCCCTTCCTCTGGCCACCGCCCACCGTGAACCATGGACGATGAGCTCTACTGGCAATTTATGCATACAAGACTGCAATGAAACATTCCTGAAGGTCCATGAGAGAATATATGAAACCAAAATTAGGTAAAAGATTTGGTGACCAGCATCAAAGATCCTGTTGAGAATGTGAACACTCACAATGCAGCATCAGGATTATTGTTGTTGACCGAGCTACCCAGAGCTGAGAACGAGGAGCCACTGGTAGAAAAAGAGGCTTCCGTCCAGCCCCATTAGTCGCGGAACTGTAGGAACCGCGACTAATGAAGTCTTTAGTCGCGGTTCGGCAGACGAACCGCGACCAAAGGCCTGGGCCCAGGGCGCTCGGTGGCCAGCTGGTGCACGTGAGGGGCTTTAGTCGCGGTTGGCCAGGCCAACCGCGACTAAAGGTGCCCAAAGGCCTTTAGTCGCGGTTGGCCAGGCCAACCGCGACTAAATCTCCTCCCCTATATATACCAGTTCAGCGCACTCACTTAGCCATTTGGTGCCACTTCTCTTCACAAGCTTCACAAGGGGGTGTAGGTTTGCTTTTGGTTCCTCTTATGCACACAAGGTGTTTGATGAAATGCCCCAAGGGCCACACTTGAGGTTCCTCATTTATTTTTTCCTCCTCGATGGCGGTTAGCAACTTGAACCTTTCATGCATGTGTGTCATTGATAAAATATGCATGTGTGTTGTTCATTGTTTAATTTCTATTGTTTATAGCTAGTTAGTTTAACAAATGCATGATGGTTAATTATATATTTTATATTATAATAATGCAGATGAATCGGCAATGGATGTACGGTAACCGACTCTCCCGCGAGTTCACTACGGGTTTGAAAGATTTCCTCGTAGTGGCTAATGCGAACAAGCAGAAGGGTTTTGTTATCTGTCCATGTGTTGACTGTAAGAATCAGAAGGGTTACTCTTCCTCAAGAGAAGTTCACCTGCACCTGCTTTGGCACGGTTTCATGCCAAGCTATAATTGTTGGACCAAGCATGGAGAAAGAGGGGTTATAATGGAAGAAGATGAAGAAGGGGATGATTTCATTGATGAAAGCTATCTTGCTCATTTCGGTGATACTTTCATGGAGGATGCTGAAGGTGAAGGGGAAGGTGAAGGGGAAGGGGAAGGGGAAGGTGAAGGGGAAGGTGAAGGTGAAGAAGAGGCAAATGATGAGACCGTTGATGATCTTGGTCGGACCATTGCTGATGCACGGAGACGCTGCGAAACTGAAAAGGAGAGGGAGAATTTGGATCGCATGTTAGAGGATCACAGAAAGTCGTTGTACCCCGGATGCGATGATGGTCTGAAAAAGCTGGGTTGCACACTGGATTTGCTGAAATGGAAGGCACAGGCAGGTGTAGCTGACTCGGCATTTGAAAACTTTTTGAAAATGTTGAAGAATATGTTTCCAAAGAATAACGAGTTGCCCGCCAGTACGTACGAAGCAAAGAAGGTTGTCTGCCCTCTAGGTTTAGAGGTTCTGAAGATACATGCATGCATCAACGACTGCATCCTCTACCGCAGTGAATACGAGAATTTGAATGAATGCCCGGTATGCACTGCATTGCGTTATAAGATCAGAGGAGATGACCCTGGTGACGATGTTGAGGGCGAGAAACCCAGGAAGAGGGTTCCCGCCAAGGAGATGTGGTATGCTCCTATAATACCACGGTTGAAACGTCTGTTCAGGAACAAAGAGCATGCCAAGTTGTTGCGATGGCACAAAGAGGACCGTAAGTCGGACGGGGAGTTGAGACACACCGCAGATGGAACGCAATGGAGAAAGATCGACAGAGAGTTCAAAGATTTTGCAGCTGACGCAAGGAACATAAGATTTGGTCTAAGTACAGATGGCATGAATCCTTTTGGCGAGCAGAGCTCCAGCCATAGCACCTGGCCCGTGACTCTATGCATCTACAACCTTCCTCCTTGGTTGTGCATGAAGCGGAAGTTCATTATGATGCCAGTGCTCATCCAAGGTCCGAAGCAACCCGGCAACGACATCGATGTGTACCTAAGGCCATTAGTTGATGAACTTTTACAGCTGTGGGGCAGACCTGGTGTCTGTGTGTGGGATGAGCACAAAGAAGAGGAATTTGACCTACGAGCGTTGCTTTTCGTAACCATCAACGATTGGCCTGCTCTTAGTAACCTTTCGGGACTGTCAAATAAAGGATACAATGCATGCACGCATTGCTTACATGAGACTGAAAGTGTACATTTGCCAAATTGTAAGAAGAACGTGTACCTTGGGCATCGTCGATTTCTTCCGAAAATTCATCCAGTAAGAAAGAAAGGTAAGCATTACAACGACAAGGCAGATCACCGGCCGAAGCCTGCAGAACGCACTAGTGCTGAGGTATTTGATATGGTCAAGGATTTGAAAGTCATCTTTGGAAAGGGTCCTGGCGGACAATCAGTTCCGAAGGGAGCTCACGGGCACGCAGCCATGTGGAAGAAGAAATCTATATTCTGGGAGCTAGAATATTGGAAAGTCCTAGAAGTCCGCTCTGCAATCGACGTGATGCACGTTACGAAGAATATTTGCGTGAACCTCCTAAGCTTCTTGGGCGTGTATGGGAAGACAAATGATACAAAGGAAGCACGGCAGGACCAGCAACGTTTGAAAGACCCTGATGACCGGCATCCGGAATGGTTTCAAGGTCGTGCCAGCTACGCTCTGACCAAAGAAGAGAAGGTCATCTTTTTTGAATGCCTGAGCAGTATGAAGGTCCCGTGTGGATTCTCGTCCAATATAAAGGGAATAATAAACATGGCGGAGAAAAAGTTCCACAACCTGAAGTCTCACGACTGCCACGTGATTATGACGCAATTGCTTCCAATTGCTTTGAGGGGGCTCCTGCCGGAAAATGTTCGAGTAGCCATTGTGAAGCTATGTGCATTCCTCAATGCAATCTCTCAGAAGGTAATCAATCCAGAAGTTCTACCACGGTTACAGAACGATGTGATCCAATGTCTTGTCAGTTTCGAGTTGGTGTTCCCGCCATCCTTCTTCAATACTATGACGCACCTCCTGATTCACCTAGTCGAAGAGATTTTCATTCTCGGTCCTGTATTTCTACACAATATGTTCCCCTTCAAGAGGTTCATGGGAGTATTAAAGAAATATGTTCGTAACCGTGCTAGGCCAGAAGGAAGCATCGCCAAGGGCTATGGAAATGAGGAGGTAATTGAGTTTTGTGTTGACTTTGTTCCTGACCTTAAGCCGATTGGTCTTCCTCGATCGCGGCACGAGGGGAGACTAAGTGGAAAAGGCACGATCGGAAGGAAATCAACGATATGTATGGACGGCCATTCTCTGACTGAAGCACACCACACTGTACTGACCAATTCCAGCTTGGTGGCTCCGTACTTTGAGAAACACAAGAATATTTTACGCTCGTACTACCCGGGGAAGCCTGAATCCTGGATTAGGAAGGCCCACATGGAGACTTTCGGCAGTTGCTTGAGAAAACATTTAATGAATGACAATGATGTTGTAGATCAGCTGTACATGTTGGCCAAGACACCATCTTCGACTATAACGACTTTCCGAGGGTACGAGATAAATGGGAATACATTTTACACGATCGCCCAAGATAAAAAGAGCACCAACCAAAACAGTGGTGTCCGCTTCGATGCAGCAACCGAGAATGGGCAAAAGGTCACATATTATGGTTACATAGAGGAGATATGGGAACTTGACTATGGACCCTCCTTTAAGGTCCCTTTGTTCCGGTGCAAATGGTTCAAGCTAACAGGAGGTGGGGTAAAGGTGGACCAGCAATACGGAATGACAATGGTGGATTTCAACAATCTTGGTTACCTTGACGAACCATTCGTCCTAGCGAAAGATGTCGCTCAGGTTTTCTATGTGAAGGACATGAGTAGCAAACCGAGGAAACGGAAAGATAAGAAAACGATCAGTACATCATGCGATGATCCAAAGCGCCACATTGTTCTTTCAGGGAAAAGAAACATCGTGGGAGTGGAGGACAAGACAGACATGTCAGAAGATTATAATATGTTTGCTGAAATTCCGCCCTTCAAAGTGACACCGACCCAAGCATTAAGTTAAATGATGAGGATGATCCATGGATACGGCACAATCGTAAGTAAGCAGGGACACAAGGGAAGAATTGATGTGTAATAATTTATTGTACCAAACTTTGTATTTGGTCGATGAACTGAATGATGTATCAAACCTTTTGTCAAACCTTCAAGGGATTAGTTTTATTTTTCTAATTTTTTTAATATATAATTGTATTTTTAAGATTTTAAAATGAATTAGTTTTATTTTTCTGATTTTAAAAGGAAAAAGGAAGAAGAAGAAAGAAGGAAAAAGGAGAAAAAAATAGAAGAAAAAAACAGAAGAAAAAAGGAAAAACATAAGAAAAAAACAAACAGAAGAAAAACAGAAGAAAAAAGGAAAAAGGAAGAAAGGAAGAAAAAAAAAAGAAAAACAAGAAAAAGGAAGAAACAAACAGAAGAAAAAAACAGAAGAAAAAAGGAAGAAAAAAACAGAAGAAAAACAAGAATTTAAAATGAATTAGTTTTATTTTCTGATTTTTTTGATATATAATTGTATTTTTAAGATTTTAATAACATAAATAAATAAGTAATTAGAAACTTTAATAGCAAAAATAACTATCATAAAGTAAAATAATTAAGTAATTAGAAACAAAATAAAATAAAATAAATAAGTTTTTTGTTGTAAGTAGAAACAAAACAAAATAAATAAAGCAAAAATGAAAACAAAAAACAGGCAAAAAATAAAAAATATGCCACCTACTGGGCCACCACGGCCTGAATACGACTAGAAACCCATTAATGGGCCAGGATTCAGGCCCGCAGAAGGCCCAGTAGGCCCACAGGCTCATAGTAACAGAATAGGCGAGTAAGCCTGCATTTGAGAGGAGCTCGAAGTGGTGAGCGCAGCCGCGCTTATAAACCACTGTCGAACCCTCTCAGCTAGCGAGGTGGGACTAAACATCCCACCGCACCGCGCCAGTTCCAGCACAGACCCTTTAGTCCCGGTTGGGGAGGCGGACCGCGACTAAAGGGTAACCTTTAGTCGCGGTTGTTGTCCCCAACCGCGACTAAAGGCTCTTTCTGCGCGGGAACGAAAGCGGCGCCAAAACCCTTTAGTCGCGGTTGGTGTGGCGGACTGCGACTAAAGCTACCCTTTAGTCGCGGTTGGTGTGGCCAACCGCGACTAAAGGGTACCTTTAGTCGCGGTCCGCCACACCAACCGCGACTAAAGGTCTGTCTATATATACTGCACTTAGCAGTTTCCGCCACTTCCCATTCTTCTCTCGACGCCGAAGCCCTGCCCCGACGCCGATCGACGCCGAAGCCCTGCCCCGACGCCGATCGACGCCGACGCCGACGCCCTGCCCCGACGCCAACGCCCTGCCCCCAGTGAGCGCCGCCGCCTCCGCCCCGAGTGAGCGCCGCCGCCGCCCGTGCCCTGCCCTAGCGCGCCGCCGCCACCGCCCCTGCCCTGCCCTGCCCTTGCCCGCCGCCCGCCGCCCGCCGCCCTCCTGCCCGCCGCCCGCCGACCCTGGCCCTGCCCCTGGCCGCCGCCGCCGCCCGCGCGCCGCCCGCTGCCCGCCGACCCTGGCCCTGCCCCTGGCCGCCGCCGCCGCCCGCGCGCCGCCCGCTGCCCGCCCCTGCCCAACAAAAATGAAAACAAAACAAAACCAAAAGAAAGAAGAAAAAAAAGGAAGAAGAAAAAAAAGGAAGAAGAAAAAAGGAAGAAGAAAAAAAGAAAGAAGAAAGAAAGAAGAAAGAAAAAGGAAGAAGAAAAAAAGAAGAAAGAAAAAGGAAGAAGAAAAATAAAGGAAGAAGAAAAAAAGAAAGAAGAAAAAGGAAGAAGAAAAAAAGAAAGAAGAAAGAAAGAAGAAAGAAAGAAGAAAGAAAAAGGAAGAAGAAAAAACAAGAAAGAAAAAGGAAGAAGAAAAAAATGAAAACCAAAAATGAAAACCAAATGAAAACCAAAAGAAAGAAGAAAGAAAAAGGAAGAAGAAAAAAAGTAACTTAAAACTTGATAATTAACAAAAAACCGTAAAATTTGATAATTAACCAAATGGCGAGGGTTATACATGTGTGTTGTCCTCGCCTCCCTCTCCGTGACGCCGTCGTCTGCCGCCCCGTCTCGCGCTCTACCGCGACACCCTCTCCCACCCCTTCCTCGCCCCCTCCTTTTGCCACCGCCCTTTCGCCACCGCCACCGCCACCGCCCCCCTTCTTCACTTAATTAATTTGTTTTTACTACATGTTTTCAGGACTGACATAATGGCGGACGATAGAGCTGACCCGATTATGGACAACTATGATCCGGACGGTGAAGCACATATGTTCGGCATCATAAACGGCGATATTCTATATGTGCCGACCGGACAAGAAGAAGATGATATCTCTTCTTATCTGAACCTTGACGGTGAAGATGAAGGGCGCCGTCAGCAAGATGATGCCGAACAAACGTCGATAAACGACGATCTTCAAATGGAAGTAGCAACCACCTCCGGCGCCGAGGTATATATATACATTGAGCCTCTGGTGATACAAACTAACTGATTTGAATAAATATGTGTGTACTAACGCGCGCGACTCTCTTTCTTATTTTAGCCCTCGACCGGATCGTCGAAACAATCGAGTACGTCGTCAAAGCGTGGCGCAACCAAGACGATGAAACAAGGAGAAACATGCACCATCGAGGTTGTCGACAGTGCAACCGGCAGGCCGCTGGAGCCCCGCAAGAACGCCACCAAGTTTGTCAGCCAATGCGGAGCCGTTGTTAGAGACAACGTCTCGATCACCGTCCAGGAGTGGAATGAGCCAAAGAAGGCACGAATTGCTGGTTTCAGTTTTGTCGATAAGAGAACAAAAAAAGATTGCTTCAAGAAGCTTATGGAACATTTCGTTCTACCTCCGGAATACAACAAATTCGATGAGGAGGGTAACAAGATTGAGGAAAACAAGGAGAGGAGGAGGCTAGTCAAACAGTTCGCTCTTCATAAGATGGCCGACGCATTCCGGAAATTCAAGCAAAATCTAGCCCATGACTTTGTCAAGCAGAACAAGACTCCGGATTTCAAAGGAAAATATGAGAAACTGAAACATGATTGGCCAGAATTTGTGAAGCAAAAGAAATCGGAGCAGTTCATTCAAATATCGAAAAATAAATAAGGAAAATGCGGCTAAGAAGGAGTACAATCATATTATGGGGCCAGGAGGGTACCGCCTTTGGCAGCCTAGGTTGGAGAAGATGGAGAACGAGCTGAGGGCACGAGGAATCCGTCCAGGTATGGAGGGATGGGACCCAAGGGCCAAAAGCTGGTGGTACAGGCATGGGGGAACGCTGAACCCGGAGACAGGGGAGTGTGTTTACCAGGGCAAAATAATTAAACCCACCCAAGCCCTTATTGACGCAATGAGGGATGCTCAAGAGGGGAAGATCAAGTTCAACAGAGAGAACGACGCACTGACAAAAGCCCTCAGGAATCCTGAACACGGAGGACGTGTACGAGGCATGGGGCACATTCCGTGGAAAATAGGGTTCCCCCAGAACGATGACCCGTACGGTTACAGAAGCCGTAAGAGAAAGATGGATCGGGAAGCAGATGTTGTGGCGCGGTTGGCATCGGAAATGGATGTGATGAAGAAAACCGTGAGTGTACTAGTAGCCGAAAGAGATGCAGCTCGGGCGCAGCATGAAGATCATCCAGCGGATCTCGGAAGCCAGCAGCGGAGAAGCAGCATGGCTTCCACAGAGGCCCCACCGGCTGGTGCAGATGCACCGACGATCGAAATTACTGCACCGGAGCCTCTGGTGGTTGAAATTACTGCACCGGAGCATCCTCGCTACCCCGTGGACGATATAAAGGAGATGAAAGAATGTCATCTGTATTATCCTATCGGGAACATGTCCATGAAGGTAGCCATCGGCAGTGCTTTACCATGTTTACCTGGAGCACTCCACCACAACAACCCCATTCAAGATGGCTATGCTCGTGTCACGGTGGAGGACATAGTCCAAGGGTTTGAGGACCTGGATATTGACATTGCTACACCTGAAGGGGAGAAAAGACTTGGAGATGTCAAGCGCCATTTCATTCTATGGCAAAAGAAGTTTATCAAGTTTCCAGGCGAGGCACCAAGGACAACAAGTCCACCCCCCTACGGTGGTGGTGGTGGCGGTGGCGGTGGTGGTGGTGGTGGTGGTGGTGGTGGCGGTTCACCTACACCTCCGTCACGTCAGCCGACGCCTCCCAGTCCACAACGTCCAGCGGGTGATCAGACGCCGCCCCCCAGTCCTCGTCCGGCGGGTGATCAGACGCCGCCCCCAATCCACCTCCGGCAAAGAAGCAAAAGCAGTCCTGGATTATTAACCCGGACCCTTATGTACCTAAGACCACAAAGGTACCGGAGCCATCACTGAAGCCTCTCCCCACAAGGCCTTGGGAACGTAGTGCCGAGGAAACTGCCGCGGCCGCGGCTGCTGATCTTGAGAAATGGAAGGCGGACTGCAAGAAGAAAAGAGAGCCCGAGCCCAAGCCAGTATTTTCTGATGAGCAAAAGAAGTGGGCTAAGTCATTTTTGAGCACACCGTCCCAAGCCGCGAAGAATCTGCCTGACGACTATGCACGTGAACTTCGTAGGCAGGCACTCATGTTGAAGGAGAAGAAAGAGCGGGCGGAGAACCAGGAGAACAAAGCCTTGGAGGAGGCCGAGAAAACGGAATTAGAAAGTAAAAAAAGCGGGAAACGAGTTGCCCAGCTCGGGGAACAAAGTAAACAATCGATTGTCCCGCTTATAGTGAAAGCCGCCGGTCCAGATGACCCCGATATCATAGCAGCTGCGGCAGCACATGGATTGACTGTAACGAGTGCCAGAGAACAAGCGGCCAACTTAGGTATTACTCTTCGTGAACTGTTAGACCTTGATGAGGCGCCAGTGAAGGAGGTAGTAATTACATATGTGAAGAATGGGCCTCTCGTCGAGCCTGCGCAGGAAGAGGATCTACCTTCACAAATGAAATGTCTGCTGAAATGGTACAAGGGTTACATAAAAAATAAAAACGCCAAAGAATATATTTATGCGGAAGTTAGATATGAGCATCACTTCAAACATTACTATGTACAAATTCATCTGAGTGAATTGTTCCAGCTTTTCAATCTGCGCGAGCTCGACAAATCTATCATCAGTTGCTACGTTCTGTAAGTGATTTATTTCTACCCCATCTCGTTCATATTCCCTGCACTATATATATGTCCTAACTATATTGTTGTGTCCGCTATTATACATGCAGAATGAAGATTAAGGAATGCAGAGTAAGGAACATCCATGATGTTGGGTTCATTGACCCACACATCGTTAATGGATATGTGTTGCAGCATCACCCCGCCGACATGGAGGCAGACCTGTGGCAGTTTCTTACAAAGCAGGAACTCAAAAGTGATATTCTATTTCCTTACCATTTTGGGTGATTGTTTCTGTCTTGTGCACATTCTCTTTGTTTACTCCATGCATGGTATGTGGCCGGCTAATCGATGAGTTATGCATGACGTACTGTGCATGTATCGTGTCCGCAGGTTCCACTGGATTCTGCTAGTAATTAAAGTTGACACCTCAGAATGTCTCGTCCACGACTCTCTGAATATGGATCCAAAGCTTTGGGGCGGCATGAGAAGAATGCTGCAGAAGTAATTATTTTCATTCATTTGCGCTCTATATCGATCGGCCTATTTCGTTCATTTCCTAATATCAAGTAACTAATAACTCTCTTGTTCATTTAATTTTCTTTGCCTCGTAGGGTTTGGAGACGGTTCGTAGATACAAAGGTCGGTGAATTCAAAAAAGAGCTAGAATTCAAAAAGTCAAAGGCTAAGAATGGTGGGGATATTCAGCCAGCGGGGACCAATCTATGTGGATACTATGTCTGTGAGATGATCCGGAGATACACCTTTGAGCGGGTTCCGAGTGATACCAATGCTCAGAGGAATAACCTCCGGATGATGCTTAGTCCAGAAGCTCACTTCCGACCACTTCAAGAGGAACTAGCTGGATGGTTCAGGAGGGAAGTCCTCCATCCTAAAGGAGAACACCATTACGAGGACGTAGAACTTTATATGCATTAAATTATGTATGGAAACTTGTTCAAAATTGTATATGGTCATCCGATGATATTGAATATATACTGTATATTCCTCTTGAATTCTTTTTGGTTCTAATTTCAAATTTGTTTGAAGTTGTACATTCATATGCATGTATGTAGTAGCGTAGAATATGTGAAACTCCTTCAAAATTAAAATAAAGCATAAAAGAAATAAAACAATACAAATTAAACAGAAAACAGGTTTAGGGGGGGGGCAGGTTTAGGGGGGGGGGCTAAAACCCTAAACCTGCGGCGGCCTTTAGTCGCGGTTGGCCAGAAGAACCGCGACTAAAGGTCCTCCGCCCCGACGGCCACCTGGCGCCCACGTGGACGGGCCTTTAGTCGCGGTTCTCAAGCAACCGCGACTAAAGGGGGGGGGGGCCTTTAGTCCCGCCTGTTTGGTCGCGGTTGCGCAACCGCGACTAATGGCAGTTGCGAACCGCGACCAAAGGCCCTTTTTCCACCAGTGAGCTAGAGAGACGAGGGTTTTGCGTTAACGTTGATTTTGATGAACTTGGTTTTTCTGTCAAGGATCGAAGGACGAAACGGGTGATCCTCCGGTGTAACTCCGCCACCGACAAACTGTACCCCGTCACGCAGTCTGCTCCGTGCTCCTCCGACCACCATGTCTTCACCGCCACCGTCGTCTCCTCTGACCTCTGGCACCAACGCCTCGGTCACCCCGGGCACGACTCGCTTCACCGCATGTTGCGTGCTAGCTCCATCCAAGCTCCCGTTGGCTCGTCCACCGTCTGTCATGCGTGTCAGTTAGGAAAAAGTGCTAGGTTGCCCTTTTCTTCTTCTGAACATGTGTCCTTTTTCCCTTTTCAGTTAGTTCATTGCGATGTGTGGACCTCGCTTGTACGTAGTGTCTCGGGCAAGAAGTACTATCTCGTGTTGCTTGATGATTATAGTCACTTCATCTGGACGTATCCGCTCTCTCACAAATCTGATGTGTTCCCGCTCATCCGCACATTTGCGCATTTTGTTCGCCATCAGTTCAACCAGAACCTCCTTGCCCTCCAGTGTGATAATGGCAAGGAATTCAACAATGCACAGGCATGCTCCTTCTTCTCTGATGAGGGGATCGCCCTACGCTTGTCCTGCCCATACACTTCTCCACAGAACGGCCGCGCCGAGCGTGTTCTTCGCACGCTTAACGACATCATTCGCTCACTCGGTCACTCCTCACACATGCGTCCATACCGTACTCATACTGGGCGGAGGCTCTCAACACAGCCACATTCCTCCTCAATCGTCGCTCGTGTCGGTCCCGGCACGATCACACACCCTTCTTCCTTCTTCACGGCGTGCATCCCGACTACTCTCGTGTGCGTGTGTTTGGCTGTCTCTGCTACCCAAACATCTCATCCACCGCACCACACAAGCTCGCCCCTCGCTCAACGCTTTGTGTCTTCCTTGGTTACTCTAACAAGCACAAGGGATGCCGGTGTCTCGATCGTTGCACCGATCGCGTTCTCGTCTCTCGTCATGTCGTCTTCGATGAAACACGGTTTCCCTTCCACTACCTTGCTCCCGGACACACCAGTGACGACAAGGACCATCTCCATTACCCACCCCTCACCATTCCCTGCCGCCCCCTCTCACTACGCTCACGTCCCACTACACACGTCCAAAGCGCTGCCATGGCAGCCCCTCCCGACTCCCCACCAACCGCTGCCACGGCTGCGATTTTCACCCCTACACAGCACGCGGCCACGGTGGCCCTTCCTGAACCCTCGCCACCAGCACCTCCCTCTCCCCGCCGGCTTCTTCACCCACTGATGCTGCCGTTCCACTGTTCGCGCCCGCCGCTCCATGGTGCCCACTCACCCCATGGTCACGCGCCGGCAAGCAGGCAAATTTCTTCCCAACCCAAAATACGCCCAGAACCACACTGCCGGCGTTGAACCCACTATCTGTCCAGTTCCCAAATCCGTGCACACCGTGTTTCGAGATGTCCATTGGCTAACTGCTATGCAGGATGAGTTCAAGGCGGTGAAGGCGAACCGGACGTGGATGCTCGGTCCTCGTCCTCCTGGAGCAAACATTGTCACGGGCAAATGGGTGTTCCGACACAAATACAAGGCGGATGGGAGCTTGGAGCGGTACAAGGCGCGATGGGTTGTCGGGGGCTTCTCTCAACACCCTGGCGTGGACTTTGATGAGACGTTCTCTTCAGTTGTCAAGGCGGCAGCAATTCGCACCGTGCTCGCCATTGCCGCTCCTCGTGACTGGCTGTGCACCAAATGGACGTCAACAATGTGTTCTTGCACGGGCACCTCACTGAGCGCGTCTACTGCCAGCAGCCGGCCGGCTTCGTCGACAACCAACACCCCGAGCACGTCTGCCTCCTCGACAAATATCTGTATGGATTCTAATGAGAGAAGTCACGTCCAGGGGGTTGTTGCCTGCTGGAAAGAAGAAGGTTTCTCAAGAACAGATTTCCAACTTGTCCGTCCAGTTCAAGGAGATGCGCACGCAACAAGTCAAGGAGGTGAATTTTCCTTACCTAGGTTGCAAGACTGAGGAGGAGGTAATGGATTTTCTCTGGCATCCACTCTAAAAACATTCAGAGTCCCCATCTCATCGGAGAAGGTTGAAAAGCTGCGCCGCATATCCACTGCGCTTGTGGGCATATCGGAGCTTATAAAGAGCCACAAATCTGCTGCTCAAAAGGACGTTGAAGATTGTTTGGACCTTGCGCGTTGATGACATAAGTAAGCAATATTGTTTTCTGCTCTCTTTAGTTGAGCCCGGTTAATAAATGCAACTCCGTCTTTGTATATCACTGCAAAAAAAATGTTATTTAATACGCATAGATTTGTATCTGCTAAATTTAGTACCATAATTTCTAACAGTCCGCAATCATTTTACTTTGTGCTGCAGCAACATTGAGTTCTATGCACTTCACGGCCTCCACGCCCGAAAACTTCCGGCTCCCTTCCGTAGCTGGCCCTGCCTTGCTAGTATACTCGATCAAACTGGTTGATCTCAATCCTAATCTGAGCTGGCCGCTTGATGTCTACAGCGTGGTCGCCGCACGGGACGATCTTGACCACAACCGCAACATTCTCTTCTGCCGGTCAGGGGACAACTGCCAAAGGATTAAGCAAGAGGTATGTATAATGTCTCCCTTCTGTAAACTCTAGTGTTGCTGTTTAGGCCGTAATCAACCTCACCGGAGGTGCTCTGTTTATATAACTTGAATGACAACATCAGTTACAAATCAATAGATCATGGATAATCAAAAGAGGACTCTTGTCCTTCTATATTCTAGCACTAAGTACTAATTACCCAACGTTACTTCATGCTAATGGCAGCACTAACTCATACTTGTTATCTTAACATCCCCCCTCGATCGAAAAGCGGGGAGCACATTGAGATCGCTTCTGAACCTTTCAAACTGCTGAGTCATCAGTGGTTTGGTTAGTATATCTGCAAGTTGATCATGAGTTGAGATATGTCGAATTTCAAGTGCTTTTTTTGCAACTCTTTCACGTACGAAATGATAATCAATCTCGATATGCTTCGTGCGAGCATGAAAAACTGGATTCATGGAGAGATACGTCGCGCCAATATTATCACACCACAAAGACGGCGGCCTGCTCTCTGGAATACCAAGCTCTCCAAGTAACGCTTGCATCCACATGAGCTCTGCTGTTGCATTTGCTACAGACATGTACTCGGCCTCCGTACTTGAACGAGAAACAGTAGGCTGCTTCCGAGAATTCCATGCTACTAGATTACCACCGAGGAAAACGGCATGACCACCGGTGGATCGTCGGTCATCTGGGCACCCGGCCCAGTCAGCGTCAGAGAAGGCACTGAGCATCATGGATGGAGAACGCCGGAGTAAGAGTCCATATGACGATGTTCCCTGAAGATATCGCAGGATCCGTTTCACGGCTGTCCAATGAGCTTCGGTCGGCGAGTGTAAGAACTGGCAGACCTTATTTACGCTGTACGAAATATCGGGCCTCGTCAGTGTAAGGTATTGAAGTGCACCAACCACACTGCGATAGCGTGTGGCCTTAGTTGAAGACAAGGGTGTCCCAGACTGTTTGGATAGCTTCTCCATTGTTGCCATCGGTGTAATGCATGACTTTGAGTTTGCCATGTCGGCCGGCCTTCTTTAGAAGATCTAGTATATACTTGCGCTGGCAAAGAGCAAGACCACCTTCAACATTCTGAACTTCAATGCCAAGGAAGTAGCTCAATACTCCAAGATCCTTGATGGCAAAATCATGACGAAGCTGATTCAGCAAACGACCAATGGCTGCATCACATGAACTGATGATAATAATATCATCAACATATATGAGGAAATACATGTGGAGCCCCCCTTTCCGAAATATGAATAGAGAGACATCAGCTGCTGATGCGCGGAAGCCTAGATCAAGAAGACGAGAGCTTAGGCGGGAAAACCATGCACGTGGTGCCTGTTTCAAGCCATAGAGAGATTTCTTTAGTTTGCATAGATGGCGAGGGAACTGTTGATTGATGTAGCCTGGCGGTTGATACATGTACACGTCTTCAGTCAACACCCCATGCAAGAATGCATTCTGAACATCAAGTTGTCGCATACTCCACTGATGAGTGACTGCAAGACACAACAGAACGCGAATTGTAGTGGGCTTGACGACCGGACTGAAAGTATCATCATAATCAATTCCTTGGCGTTGTTTGAATCCTTTAGCAACTAGACGAGCTTTGTACCGATCAACAGAGCCATCAGCCTTGTGTTTGATCTTAAAAACCCATTTACTATCAATTATATTGAGTCCTGGACGAAATGGAACCAAACTCCAGGTATCATTCCGATGCAAGGCAGCAATCTCGTCATCCATTGCAGCCTTCCAAGATGGATGTCGTGCAGCTTCAGTGTAGTTGGTAGGCCCGACGGGGTCCTCTGAAGATGTCGTGCACACATACGTAACGGTGCCATCAGTGCGGATGTACGGCTTGACAATGCCAGACTGAGACCGAGTGTGCGGGCGCATTTGTGTCAGTACATGAGGCGCCGGGGCCGCTGAATCAGCTACCGCGGAAGAACCTGAGCTCGAGGTGACAGGAGAATCTGAGCCAGAAGACGACCCATATGTGTCGAAGTTGGCCGCTGCAGAGCCAAGTGTTGTCTGTTGAGAAACCGTGGTTGTCTCATGATCCATGCTATGAGGCGCAGATGACGTCGATTCCGAATCAGCAGCAGAATCTGCATGAGCATCAAAAGAAACAGACTGCACATCGGCCATTAGATCATTAGAACTATTAGTACTTCCGCTTGGGGCTGGAACATGGGCTGGTGAATGTGTGGTGGGGGGCAAAAGTTGGACGTATGGGAGTGTTGATGAATTGGCAGGTGCAAGCGTAGCTTCAAACATACGAGCAAATGGAAAAACTGCTTCATCAAAAACCACATCACGAGAAATATATATGCGTCCAGTACTAGCATCGAGACACTTATATCCCTTGTGGTGTGAACTATAGCCAACAAAGATGCATTCTTTGGATCGGAAAGCCAGTTTTCTAGAATTGTAGGGGCGAAGATGTGGCCAACATGCACAACCAAATGATTTCATCATGGTGTAGTCGGGTTTAGTGCCAAAAAGACGCTCCATGGGAGACGCATTATCTATGACACGTGTTGGTAGACGATTAATAAGAAAGGTAGCTGTGAGGAACGCCTCATCCCAAAAGCGAACCGGCATGGAAGCATGAGCGAGAAGGGCGAGTCCAGTTTCCATAATATGCCGGTGTTTGCGTTCAGCTGCGCCGTCTGCTGATGGGTATAGGGAGATGAAACATGGTGTGCAATGCCTTGAGCTTGAAGATATTTATGCAAACGTTGATATTCGCCACCCCAATCAGATTGAATGCATTGAATTTTCCTGTTAATAAGGCGTTCAACATGGGCTTGAAAACGAATGAAAACTGCCTCAACATCAGATTTAGCATGCAACAAATAGATCCAAGTGAATTTGCTAAATGCATCGATAAAGGAGACATAATATTTATAACCACCAACTGAAATAGTAGCAGGCCCCCATACATCAGAATATATGAGTTCCAAAGGAAATTTTGCGGAAAAACTAGATGAACCATACGCAAGTTGGTGACTTTTTGCCTGTTGGCATGCATCACAAACAGATGCATCACGATTCCGACTGTACGGAAGTTTATTCAAACTAAGAATTGACTGAACGACTTAGGACGACGGGTGACCGAGGCGATGATGCCATTGTTTTTTATTGACCGACGCAAGCATGGCAGCCTTGACATGGTGGAGGGTGGATGGCGGAATGGGGTAGAGGCCCGCTCTACATCTGCCTTGGAGCAGGCTTGTCTTCGATGCTTGATCCTTAATGACAAAAAAATCAGGGTGAAATTCAACGAACACATCATTGTCTTTGGTCAGTTTATGGATGGAGATGAGATTCTTTTTTATGTGGGCAACATGAAGTATGTTTCGAAGAACAAGAGGTTTAGCAGCGGAAGTATTAATAAAACTTTGACCAAAATGTTCGATGTGCAAACCTGCTCCGTTGCCAACTTGGACAGTGTCGTTGCCGTTGTAGCGCTCACGGAAGGAGAGGCGATCCAAGTCGGTGGTGATATGGTCCGTTGCGCCCGTGTCCGAGTACCAGTTAGGATCAACCTGGTAGCCAGCGCTAGTTCCGACGATATTCGCCGAGTGCTGCTCCTCGTCGCCATGGAAGGAGGAGTCAAAGCGCTTGCGGCACTTTAGGGCAACATGCCCTTTTATGCCACACAGCTGGCATGTGGGGCGCTGACCCCCACCATTTTCGTTGTTGCCACCATAGCCACGACTTCCGCTACGACCATTTCTGCCATTGCCGCGGCCTCGACCGCCACCATAATTTCCACGGCCTTGTACACCTTGATTGCTGCGTCCCTGGTTTTTGCCTAAGAAGTTGGCGGAGTGGTTGGAGCCGACACCGGCGTAGCTAGCCGAGGAGCTCGAGCCAAGCTGGAGGTCGGAGCTGTACTGCTCATGACGATGCTCATGGCCAAGAAGAGCAGCGTAGACATCATCAAGAGTCAGATTAGGCTTCACATTCAGTGAGTCCACGAGGGACTCGTACTCCACTCCGAGGCCTGACAGCATGTAAGAAACTATCTCATCAGCATGAAGGGCCTGTCCAATGGACGCAAGTGTATCAGCCAAGGTCTTCTTCATCTTGAAATAGTCTGTGCCCGTCAGGTCGCGTCTCTTCGGAGCAGCCAGTTGTGCGCGTATCTGAACAAGGCGAGCACGGGAGTGCGATGCAAACATCCGCTCTAGCTGCCCCCATGCCTCGGCCGCCGAGGTCGCAGCCATGACGTATGGCAAGATGTCCTCACTGACGGTAGCAAGGATGCCGCCGAGGATCGTCTGGTCCGTGCGGTACCAGATTGTGTACTCCGGATTTTCCACCTGAGTGGTGGTGCGGCCTTCACCTGTGCCCGTCGTCTGTTCCACGGTCAGAGCAGGGGCCATCTCTCCGCTGGACGCGATGCCGAGGAGATTGTAGGTGCGCAGAAACGTGAGGAACTGCGCCTTCCACATGAGATGGTTGTCGCGAGAGAGACGCACGGTGACGACGGCGGTGGCCGCTGGCACGGAAGCCATGAGAGAGGAGGAAGAAGTCGACATTGGTCAGATGGCGTCTGATACCATGTAAACTCTAGTGTTGCTGTTTAGGCCGTAATCAACCTCACCGGAGGTGCTCTGTTTATATAGCTTGAATGACAACATCAGTTACAAATGAATAGATCATGGATAATCAAGAGAGGACTCTTGTCCTTCTATATTCTAGCACTAAGTACTAATTACCCAGCGTTACTTCATGCTAATGGCAGCACTAACTCATACTTGTTATCTTAACACCTTCTTGTCTAATTTTTGACTAGTCTGTTTTTACCAAGTTTATAGTAGTTAGTGTTCAAGAAAGCGCACTATAAACACAAAGCAGAAGCTGCTGGTTGTAAATCTAAATTATAAACTTTGTATTATAGCAGCAAAGATTACTAGGATATGTTTGGGAACTCTTCCCTTCATATTTTGGCTAAATTATGGTCATGTGCTTTCTCTGTTAGGCTATGATCTATTGGGAAACTCTTTCTTCAATATTTTGGCCAAATTATGGCCATGTGCTTTCTCTGTTAGGCTATGATCTATTTGGGAACTCTTTCCTTCATATTCTGGCCTAATTGTGGCCATGTGCTTTCTCCGTTAGGCTATGATCTGTTTGAGAACTCTTTCCTTCATATTTCTTGCCAGATTATGGCCATGTGATGTCTCTGCTAGGCTATGTCTAGTTAAACTGAACTGTATATTAGCTGTTATTTTGCTTGAAGTGTGTCACTGACCATGATGAAAATTATGCATGCAGGACCCCTTTTTGCACTTGACTGGCCCGTCTCGTGCATTTGCGGCTGACAAGCTTGTTTTCTTTCAAAGTGAACTAAAATTGAAATATGGAGCACAGTTCAAAGATACAACATTGTTCACTGCCTACCAAAGGTACCGCCCTGTGAAGCAGTATGACACCATGCAGATCAATAGCTGCTGTTGTACAACAGAGATAAGTCTTGAGCGACTTGCTCCATCAATCCAGGCCACAATTGTTGGTGTTCGTGTGGTTAAAGGGGAGCCTTTTAACTATGGCTGCAAAGTTTCTTGCTTGTTTTCTCCTCTTGATCTAATGGAGGGATGCACCGAGGAAGTTGTCTCCTCTTGTTTTCTCCTCTTGAGAACTCCTTCCTTCATATTATTGCTAGATTATGGCTATGTGATGTCTCTGCTAGGCTATGTCTAGTTAAACTGAACTGCATTTTAGTTGTTATTTTGCTTGACAATGATGAAAATTATGCTTGACAATGATGAAAATTATACGTGCAGGACCCCTTTTTGCTCTTGACTGGACCATCTCGGGCAATTGTGGCTGACGAGCCTGTTTTCTTTCAAATTGAATTAAAATTGAAATATGGAGCACAACTGAAAGATACAGCATTGTTCACTGCCTATCAAAGGTACCGCCCCAAGAAGCAGTATGACATCATGCTGATCAATAGTCGCTGTTGTACAGCAGAGATAAGTCTTGAGCGATTTGCTCCATCAATCCAGGCCACAATTGTTGGTGTTCGTGTGGTTGAAGGGGAGTCTTTTAACTATGGCTGCAAAGTTTCTTGCTTCTTTTTTCCTGTTGATGCACTGTTGGGAAGCGCCGTGGAAGTTGTTTTGCTTGACTGCAGTGGTGAAAGGATGCATGCTGGATTAGATGGGTATCTTCCTTTGTCAAGAAACGTAGTGTCAATGGGATTGCAGGGCACACTCCGAGTTGTCATAGGAGCATATTCAAAGTCCGAATCCAGCATCTCTCGAATAAATTACGTTCACTTTCCTGTCCAGCAGTGTCAAACAACTATGCTTAAGTGTTATGTTGGCGGCTCCGAAGTGGAGATAGTTGTCGCTTGGTCTCGTCTTGTCATGGACAATCATGATCTTGTAATCGACGGCTATTGAAGGTGTGTTGAGTGGCCGTGACTTAGTCTTTTACCTCGATTTGTGAGCTTAGCTTAGACTTGTTTAATAGAGTGTGCCATTTTTATGTTGCTTAATATGCATTTTTAATGTGCGGGTACTAGCGGGTGATCTAATGGAGGAAAGGTATGTTATTAATTTGGTCCATTTTCTATCGTGACAGATGGAAAACTAAATGAGCTTGTCCATCTTCTTCCAATTCTGACCCTTATACCATGCGTTCCTCTCTGCCAACTGTTCATTGTCTAGCCCTAAAAAATTCTTCGTTGGCTCATAATTCGGAACAGGGCACCGATGTTTCTACTTTCGTTCTTAGAAATTCCGAAAGGGGTTCGGAAGCATCTTAATTTCTTTAGATCTCATTTCTTCTGGCAGTATGCTGAGGCCAAGAGGAAATACCGTCTCGCGCGATGGGATATCCTTTGCCGACCTAAAGACCAAGGGGGTCTCGGTATTGAGAACTTAGAAATTAAGAATAAATGTCTTATGGGCAAATGGCTATATAGAATAGAGAGCAAGCCGGAGGGTATGTGGTCGCAAATCTTGCGCAATAAGTATTTACACTCGAAAACACTAGCCCAGGTTACCATGAGACCGACTAACTCGCCATTGTGGAAGGGACTTATGCGAACGAATGACTTGTTCTTTCGTAGGGTCAAATTCTTGGTTGGCAATGGGATGTCAACAAAATTTTGGGAGGATACGTGGTTAGGAGAGATGCCCCTGGCCGTCCAATATCCTACCCTCTATAATATTGTGCAACGTAAGGAGGATTACATAGGCACAGTCCTTCAAACTATTCCCTTAAACATCCCGTTCAGATGTGTGTTAGTTGGTGAGAGATGAACCGCCTGGATGCACTTGGTTCGGACACTGATAGAAGTTCAACTCTTCGACCATCCGGATTCGACACAATGGAAATTAACTAAGAATGGGATTTTTACGGTGAAATCATTCTGTATGGATTTGATTAATTCTGGCCCACTCTCAAGGTCGTTCACATCTGGAAGGTTAAGGTTCCTTTGCGTATTAAAATCTTTATGTGGTTTGTCCACAAGCAAGTGATACTCATAAAGGACAACTTAATTAAGAGGCGATGGGTAGGAAGTTCGCGGTGTTGTTTTTGTGATCGTGATGAAACAATACAACACTTATTTCTTGACTGCCCACTTGCCAAACTACTTTGGAGAACGATTCATATTGCTTTCAACATTAATCCTCAAGTCTATATTGTGTCATTGTTTGGGACGTGGTTAGCTGGGGTTGAACAGATTACTGCGTCTCGTATTCTGATTGGAATATGTGTGCTATTATGGGCTATATGAAACTGCAGGAATGATATTATTTTTAACAGACAACATACTTTAATTTTCTTGCAGGTCATCTTCAGAGCTATAGCGTGGATCCGTACGTGGTCCTTACTCACTCCTATGGACTTCAGGGACCCTTTGGTTAATCGGTGCAACCAATGAAAGATGGTAGCTCGGGTTATATTCAATCGGTTCGGATGACGCTCGCATAACAAGATAGGAGTCTAGGGAGCTTATCCTTCTTATTACCGTATCGGTTCCTATTGTCAGCATGTAATTTTCCTTTTTTACTTCGTTCTGCTTGGTTTGTGAGATGTAAGACTTTTATGACATTACTTTGTGGATTTTTAATAATATGGCTGCATGCATCATCATGATGCAGAGGCCGGGGACATGCCTCCATTTCCAAAAAAAGTAATGGCTCATGATATGTCAGAGTTTATTGAGATGTTGTCTGGGTAGATCACTGAAGTGTGTTTAGATCAACGCTAAGGTAGTCTGAAGCAGAAAACTTAGGTGCAGCTATGGGTATGTTCTCAGCTTGTAATCTCATCATTGTTTGTAAAACTGCAGAAGTTTTCATTTCGTTGTATTGTGTATGGTGTTATCTGCATGTATAAACAATATTCTAGTGGATCAAATATGATGTTTTTCCGCTTTTTCTTCTTCCAATTTTGCGTATAGAAAGCTGGTGTGATCATTCTTCGTATGCTTCTGGGAGGCCTATAATAATGTCGCTGAGATTTGCAAGAAACTATGATTCGCAACACATATGGCATGTTCTGAACTTTAACTGCAAGCACTCAGTCAGAGACTGACTAATGTGTGATGCTACTTAAACTGCTGGCACTGTTTCTGTTTCTGCTACGGTGCGCAATTTCCATCATGCTTTACAATTTGCAGGTTTTCCCAAGAATCTCATCGAGTTTGGATCGGTGCGATCATGTCCGTGTATTGGTTCCTCGTCTTTGGCGTCATGAACTCACATCATATGTTGCTGTACATCTGTGTCTATCTTCAGCGTTCTCGTTTGATACTCCTGATTATTTTGTTGCAGACGAGCGTGCAACCGTGCTTAGAGGCTGAGGAGGAGCAGCCAAGCAGAGCCGTGCTTAGAGGCTGAGGAGGAGGAGCTGATAAGATGAGTGTGCAGACGTAGCCACATATGCCCAGATGGTAGACGGGGTAGAAGAACACTAGGAGTGCGATGCCGACATCTCCACCGCACAGGAGGAGCGGCTGCCAGAACAATGATCCGGACCATAGCTCAACTTCCTCTAGCCTGATATGCAATATGGCAATAGAAAATTTGAGAAATATTTTAAAGAAGAAATATAGCAAGAACAATCAATAGTCATCAATTTTTGTGCCAAAAACATTTTTTAAATGTAAAACTTCACAAAACATACACCAGAATAAAAAGAGATTTGCACAGCCTTGTACCATAAGCCGAATAAAAGTCGGAAGGAAGAAATACAATCATGAGGCGGAATGACAATCTGAGAAGTGCTCACATTTTTAATAAACCCGAATGCATGATTCACCGCATATAATTTGTAGTTAGTACACAAGCTTCTTATCTTACATAGCCACCTAGGCAATCAACTAAGCAGGACCTGGAGATCCACCTTTTCCTTGAGAAGCAACGACCAGGCTACAACCACCTCCACTGTGGCATCGCCAACTGAACAATCACGCGTGCTTGTTCGGCACTGCTGAACAGGAAAGTCGATGTGGCCCTTTCGAGCAATCCAGCGACGGGACTTCCCATAAGCTTCTATGACCACTCTCAGCGTTTGTTGCGATTCGACTGAAACCACTTTTCTCGATAGTTGAAGGTAGTTCTCCGATCCTCTATGCAATCCTTTACCACGGTGGTCAAGCATCACAACTGGCCTGTAAGTGGTAGGAGTAACCTTCGTCGCAGGAAAGGTAAATCAAGAGCAAAAAACTCGACATCCAAATTTAAAAGGCCAATCCCCTTTTGTAACATGTACACCCACAATAGTAGCCTGGAGTGATCTATCAAGGTGCTGAAGGGTTAACTCTGTTGTACAACAGTCGGTGGAGAGCGAGACAATAGTACGACCATCATCATCCGAGCCACTTGATGGACCAGCTTCAAGGCGGTGTCTAAGACTGATCAACGTTCTATCTCGGGACTCTGCTCCCTGAGCTATTTGGAGTTCAACTTGAAAGTCAACAGGGTCCATTGCAACAATCGCACGAGTCGGGCCAGTCAAGCATAGAGAACAATCCTGCAAGCATTCATATCATCATTGTGCTAAATTGTAGTGGCTTCCTACAAAAATATTTAATTGCAACGGACTACATAGGCGGGAACAAGAAACAAAGGAAAATGAAGAGAAAATCGAATGGATTACATACTTCTCGGGTGAGTTCTTGTTACTTATACCTTGACCGAGAGAAGAGAATGTTGCGGTTGCGATCCACGGTGTCTCGAGCAGCGACCGTGCCGTACACTCTAATTGGCCAGTTGAAGCCTTTTAGATTTTTTTATTCTAATGGAGTAGATCAGCAAGGTGCTCCCGGTGACAGCAGTAGGGGAAGGGATGGTATCGGGTGTGTAGCGTGTAAAGAGCATAGGGCTCAATGTAGCTGCAACACCAAAGAAAAATGTCCACTTTCAGAATTCTATAATATGAATAATATAAGATAAGATTAAATAAAGTAGGCAAAGTAAATATATCATGAGACCCCTAGAGTGCAGAAACTATGGTCCAGATTTACCACTAAACACATGTTTAGCAAAAAAACGTAAAGGACGTTGGACTACCAGGAGCATGAACTTGTCAATGATAGTGATGATTCATGAGTCTATTAAATGACAATTTAGTTTGATGTATTTCTCTTTATGATAATAATTAAGAAATTAAGGAGCAATGTGGTGTATCAAATATCATCAGTACTACCAAATACATATACAAGGAGAAATGAAGTAACTTACTTGTATTTGAGAATCCACCACACCGTCCAAACTTGCTGGCCCACCCATTTTCCCAGTATGTCCGATCCTTGGCGAAAAAGTATTGATCAAGCTCCAGACTTTTCTTGAAATACTCGATTGTGGATGGGTCATTCTCCTTGTCCTCCTCTTCCTTGGTCTTCTTCACCTTAACATCCTCACACTTGGTCTCCTCCTCCCTCATGTCGAACTTGGCCAAGGTGTTCTCGTAATTATTGGGAAATCGATAATATTTGCTGAAAAGAGTCGACAAGTTGATCCGCCCCGGCTCCGGCTCCTGCTCCGGCTCATGGTTCATGCTGAATCCCTTGGATATCTGCATATTTAATTTGGCTGCTGTATTGCACAGTTCGGTGGCCTTGTAGGAGCAGATGGGGTCATTGGATTTGTTGGAGTTAATTGCACGGAACTACCACACTTCAGCACATTATAACGAGTCAGTACCACTAGTCACTTTTTTTGCCATGCAGTACCAACTCTAAGCCTAAGTGTTGCATAACGGTCTGACAGTCGTATAAGCGTGTATTGGCCACGTATCTGACCTAAAGGGCCCACTGGTCAGGTGCCACCGTGGCTTACCCGTTCGCACCCGCTCGGTCAGTCCTCCCAGTTGGCTCGGTCGCACCAAGTAGCTGGGTCGAACCCGTACGCGATGATGTTGGAAATATGCCCTAGAGGCAATAATAAAAGCATTATTATTATATTTCCTTATTCATGATAATTGTCTTTATTCGTGCTATAATTGTGTTAACCGGAAATCGTAATACATGTGTGAATAACAGACAACAACATGTCCCTAGTGAGCCTCTAGTTGACTAGCTCGTTGATCGACAGATAGTCATGGTTTCCTGACTATGGACATTGGATGTCATTGATAACGGGATCACATCATTAGGAGAATGATGTGATGGACAAGACCCAATCCTAAACATAGCATAAGATCGCATAGTTCGTTTGCTAGAGTTTTCCAATGTCAAGTATCCTTTCCTTAGACCATGAGATCGTGTAACTCCCGGATACCGTAGGAGTGCTTTGGGTGTGCCAAACGTCACAACGTAACTGGGTGACTATAAAGGTATACTACGGGTATCTCTGAAAGTATCTGTTGGGTTGACATGGATCGAGACTGGGATTTGTCACTCCGCTTGACGGAGAGGTATCACCGGGCCCTCTCGGTAATGCATCATCACAATGAGCTCAATGTCACCAAAGTGTTTGATCACGGGATCATGCATTACGGTAACGAGAAAAGTGACTTGCCGATAACGAGATTGAACGAGGTATTGGTATACCGACGATCGAATCTCGGGCAAGTAAAATACCGATTGACAAAGGGAATCGTATACGGGATTAATTGAATCCTTGACATCGTGGTTCATCCGATGAGATCATCGTGGAGCATGTGGAAGCCAACATGGGTATCCAGATCCCGCTGTTGGTTATTGCCCGAGAGCCGTCTCGGTCATGTCTGCATGTCTCCCGAACCCGTAGGGTCTACACACTTAAGGTTCGGTGACGCTAGGGTTGTAGGGATATGTATGTGCAGTAACCCGAATGTTGTTCGGAGTCCCGGATGAGATCCCGGACGTCACGAGGAGTTTCGGAATGGTCCGGAGGTAAAGATTTATATATGGAAAGTCATCATACGGACATCGGGACAAGTTTCGGGGTTATCGGTATTGTACCGGGACCACCGGAGGGTCCCGGGGGTCCACCGGGTGGGGCCACCTATCCCGGAGGGCCCCATGGGCTGTATGAGGGAGGGAACCAGCCCATAGTGGGCTGGTGCGCCTCCCCCCCATGGGCCCATGCGCCTAGGGTTTTGGGGGAGGGAAAACCCTAAAGGGGGCGCCCCCCTTGCTTGGGGGGCAAGCCTCCCTTCCCTGGCCGCCGCCCCCCCTAGGAGATCTCATCTCCTAGGGCCGGCGCCCCCCCTTGGGGGTTATATAAAAGGGGGAGGGGAGAGGGGGCTGACCACCCATTGCCCTGGCGCCTCCCTCTCCCTCTCCAACACCTCCTCCTCCTCCATTGAGCACGGCGAAGCCCTGCCGGAGTACTGCAGTTCCACCATCACCACGCCGTCGTGCTGCTGCTGGAGCCTTCTTCCCAAACCTCTCCTTTGCCTTGCTGGATCAAGAAGGAGGAGACGTCACGCTTTCCGTACGTGTGTTGAACGCGGAGGTGCCGTCCGTTCGGCACTAGATCATCGGTGAATTGGATCACGGCAAGTACGACTACCTCATCCACGTTCACTCGAACGCTTCCGTTGCGATCTACAAAGTGGTATGTAGATGCTATCTAATCTGAATACTCGTTGCTAGATGAACTCATAGATGGATCTTGGTGAAACCATAGGAAAATTTTTAATTTTCTGCTACGTTCCCCAACAGTGGCATCATGAGCTAGGTCTATGCGTAGTTCTTCCTGCGCGAGTAGAACACAATTTGTTGTGGGCGTAGATGTTGTCAACTCTTCTTGCCGCTACTAGTCTTATCTTGCTTCAGCGGTATTGTTGGATGAAGCGGCCCGGACCAACCTTACACGTACGCTTACGTGAGACCGGTTCCACTGACTAACATGCACTAGTTGCATAAGGTGGCTGGCAGGTGTCTGTCTCTCCTACTTTAGTTGGAGCGGATTCGATGAAAAGGGTCCTTATGAAGGGTAAATAGAAGTTGACAAATCACGTTGTGGCTTTTTACGTAGGTAAGAAAACGTTCTTGCTAGAACCCTAATTCAGCCACGTAAAACTTGCAACAACAATTAGAGGACGTCTAACTTGTTTTTGCAGCAAGTGCTTTGTGATATGATATGGCCAAAGTTGTGATGTATGATGAATGATCTATATGTGATGTATGAGATGTTCATGCTATTGTAATAGGAATCACGACTTGCATGTCGATGAGTATGACAACCGGCAGGAGCCATAGGAGTTGTCTTTATTTTTGTATGACCTGCGTGTCATTGAGAATCGCCATGTAAATTACTTTACTTTATTGCTAAACGCGTTAGCCATAGTAGTAGAAGTAATAGTTGGCGAGCAACTTCATGGAGACACGATGATGAAGATCATGATGATGAAGATCATGGTGTCAAGCCGGTGACAAGATGATCATGGAGCCCCAAGATGGAGATCGAAGGAGCTATGTGATATTGGCCATATCATGTCACGTTTATTATTTGATTGCATGTGATGTTTATCATGTTTTGCATCTTGTTTACTTAGAACGACGGTAGTAAATAAGATGATCCCTCATAATAAATTCAAGAAAGTGTTCACCCTAACTGTGCACCGTTGCTAAGGTTCGTCGTTCCGAAGCACCACGTGATGATCGGGTGTGATAGGTCCTTACGTTCGCATACAACGGGTGTAAGACAGATTTACACACGCAAAACACTTAGGTTGACTTGACGAGCCTAGCATGTACAGACATGGCCTCGGAACACAGAAGACCGAAAGGTCGAGCATGAGTCGTATAGAAGATACAATCAACATGAAGATGTTCACCGATGTTGGCTAGTCCGTCTCACGTGATGATCGGACACGGCCTAGTTGACTCGGATCATGTAATACTTAGATGACTAGAAGAGGGATGTCTATCTAAGTGGGAGTTCATTAAATAATTTGATTAAATGAACTTTATTATCATGAACTTAGTCTAAATGTTTACAATATGTCTTGTAGATCAAATGGCCAACGTAGTCCTCAACTTCAACGCGTTCCTAGAGAAAACCAAGCTGAAAGACGATGGTAGCAACTATACGGACTGGGTCCGGAACCTGAGGATCATCCTCATAGCTGCCAAGAAAGATTATGTCCTACGAGCACCGCTGGGTGACGCACCTATTCTCCCTGCACAACAAGACGTTATGAACGCCTGGCAGTCGCGATGCGATGATTACTCCCTCGTTCAGTGCGGCATGCTTTACAGCTTAGAGCCGGGGCTCCAAAAGCGTTTTGAGAGACATGGAGCATATGAGTTGTTCGAAGAGCTGAAAATGGTTTTCCAAGCTCATGCCCGGGTCGAGAGATATGAGATCTCCAACAAATTCTTTAGCTGTAAGATGGAGGAAAATAGCTCTGTCAGTGAGCACATACTCAGAATGTCTGGGTTGCACAACCGCTTGACTCAACTGGAAGTTAATCTTCCGGAAGAAGTGGTCATTGACAGAATCCTCCAGTCGCTTCCACCTAGCTACAAGAGCTTTGTGATGAACTACAATATGCAGGGGATGGTAAAGACCATTCCTGAGGTGTATGCTATGCTGAAATCAGCAGAAGTAGAAATCAAGAAAGAGCATCAAGTGTTGTTGGTGAATAAAACCACTAAGTTCAAAAAGAGCAAGGGTAAAAAGAACTTCAAGAAGGACGGCAAGGAAGTTGCCGCGCCCGGTAAGCAAGTTGCCGGGAAGAAGCCAAAGAATGGACCCAAGCCCGAAACTGAGTGCTTTTATTGCAAGGGAAGTGGTCACTGGAAGCGGAACTGCCCCAAATACTTAGCGGACAAGAAGACCGGCAAAACCAAAGGTATATGTGATATACATGTAATTGATGTGTACCTTACCAGTACTCGTAGTAGCTCTTGGGTATTTGATACCGGTGCAGTTGCTCACATTTGTAACTCAAAGCAGGAGCTACGGAATAAACGGAGACTGGCGAAGGACGAGGTGACGATGCGCGTCGGGAATGGTTCCAAGGTCGATGTGATCGCCGTCGGCACGCTGCCTCTACATTTACCTACGGGATTAGTTTTAAACCTCAATAACTGTTATTTAGTACCAAGTTTGAGCATGAACATTGTATCCGGATCTCGCTTAATTCGAGATGGCTACTCATTTAAATCCGAGAATAATGGTTGTTCTATTTTTTATGGTCATGCTCCGATGGTTAATGGTTTATTCTTGATGAATCTCGTACGTGATGATACACATATTCATAGTGTGAGTACCAAAAGAGTTAAAGTTGATAACAATAGTCCCACATATTTGTGGCACTGCCGCCTTGGTCACATAGGTGTCAAACGCATGAAGAAGCTCCATGCAGATGGACTTTTAGAGTCTCTTGATTATGAATCATTTGACACGTGCAAACCATGCCTCATGGGTAAAATGACCAAGACTCCGTTCTCAGGAACAATGGAGCGAGCAACCAACTTATTGGAAATCATACATACCGATGTGTGTGGTCCAATGAGTGTTGAGGCTCGCGGTGGCTATCGTTATGTTCTCACCCTCACTGATGACTTGAGTAGATATGGGTATATCTACTTAATGAAACACAAGTCTGAGACCTTTGAAAAGTTCAAGGAATTTCAGAGTGAGGTTGAGAATCAACGTGATAGAAAGATCAAGTTTCTACGATCAGATCGTGGAGGAGAATACTTGAGTCACGAATTTGGCACACACTTAAGAAAATGTGGAATAGTTTCACAACTCACGCCGCCTGGAACACCTCAGCGTAATGGTGTGTCCGAACGTCGTAATCGCACTCTATTAGATATGGTGCGATCTATGATGTCTCTTACCGATTTACCGCTATCTTTTTGGGGCTATGCTTTAGAGACTGCCGCATTCACTTTAAATAGGGCTCCGTCGAAATCCGTTGAGACGACACCGTATGAATTATGGTTTGGGAAGAAACCTAAGCTGTCGTTTCTAAAAGTTTGGGGATGCGATGCTTATGTGAAGAAACTTCAACCTGAAAAGCTCGAACCCAAGTCGGAAAAATGCGTCTTCATAGGATACCCTAAAGAAACTGTTGGGTATACCTTCTACCTCAGATCCGAAGGCAAGATCTTTGTTGCCAAGAATGGATCCTTTCTGGAGAAAGAGTTTCTCTCGAAAGAAGTAAGTGGGAGGAAAGTAGAACTTGATGAAGTGTTACCTCTTGAAACAGAAAATGGCGAAACTCAAGAAAACGTTCCTGAGGTGCCTGCACCGACTAGAGAGGAAATTAATGATGATGATCAAGATACTTCTAATCAAGCTCCTACTGAAATTCGAAGGTCCACAAGGACACGTTCCGCACCAGAGTTGTACGGCAACCCTGTCTTGGAAATCATGTTGTTAGACAACGGTGAACCTTCGAACTATGAGGAAGCAATGGCGGGCCCGGATTCCGACAAATGGCTGGAAGCCATGAAATCCGAGATAGGATCCATGTATGAAAACGAAGTATGGACTTTGACTGACTTGCCCGTTGAACGGCGAGCCATAGAAAATAAATGGATCTTTAAGAAGAAGACAGACGCGGATGGTAATGTAACCATCTATAAAGCTCGGCTTGTCGCTAAGGGTTATCGACAAGTTCAAGGGGTTGACTACGATGAGACTTTCTCACCGGTAGCGAAGCTGAAGTCCGTCCGAATCATGTTAGCAATTGCCGCATACTATGATTATGAGATATGGCAAATGGACGTCAAAACGGCATTCCTTAATGGTTTCCTTAAGGAAGAATTGTATATGATGCAGCCGGAAGGTTTTGTCGATCCTAAGAACGCTGACAAGGTGTGCAAGCTCCAACGCTCGATATATGGGCTGGTGCAAGCATCTCGGAGTTGGAACATTCCTTTGATGAGATGATCAAAGCGTTTGGGTTTACACAGACTTATGGAGAAGCCTGTGTTTACAAGAAAGTGAGTGGGAGCTCTGTAGCATTTCTCATATTATATGTAGACGACATACTTTTGATGGGAAATGATATAGAACTCTTGGACAGCATTAAGGCCTATTTGAATAAAAGTTTTTCAATGAAGGACCTTGGAGAAGCTGCTTATATATTAGGCATCAAGATCTATAGAGATAGATCGAGACGCCTCATAGGTCTTTCACAAAGCACATACCTTGATAAAATATTGAAGAAGTTCAATATGGATCAATCTAAGAAAGGGTTCTTACCTGTGTTACAAGGTGTGAAATTGAGCTCAGCTCAATGTCCGACCACGGCAGAAGATATAGAAGAGATGAGCGTCATCCCCTATGCCTCAGCCATAGGTTCTATTATGTATGCCATGCTGTGTACCAGACCTGATGTAAACCTTGCCGTAAGTTTGGTAGGAAGGTACCAAAGTAATCCCGGAAAGGAACACTGGACAGCGGTCAAGAATATCCTGAAGTACCTGAAAAGGACTAAGGAAATGTTTCTCGTTTATGGAGGTGACGAAGAGCTCGTCGTAAAAGGTTACGTCGACGCTAGCTTCGACACAGATCTGGATGACTCTAAGTCACAAACCGGATACGTGTATATTTTGAATGGTGGGGCAGTAAGCTGGTGCAGTTGCAAGCAAAGCGTCGTGGCGGGATCTACATGTGAAGCGGAGTACATGGCAGCCTCGGAGGCAGCACATGAAGCAATTTGGGTGAAGGAGTTCATCACCGACCTCAGAGTCATACCCAATGCGTCGGGGCCAATCAAGCTCTTCTGTGACAACACTGGAGCTATTGCACTTGCAAAGGAGCCCAGGTTTCACAAGAAGACCAGGCACATCAAGCGTCGCTTCAACTCCATTCGTGAAAATGTTCAAGATGGAGACATAGAGATTTGTAAAGTGCACACGGATCTGAATGTCGCAGATCCGTTGACTAAACCTCTCCCTAAGGCAAAACATGATCAGCACCAGAACTCTATGGGTGTTCGATTCATCACAATGTAACTAGATTATTGACTCTAGTGCAAGTGGGAGACTGTTGGAAATATGCCCTAGAGGCAATAATAAAAGCATTATTATTATATTTCCTTATTCATGATAATTGTCTTTATTCGTGCTATAATTGTGTTAACCGGAAATCGTAATACATGTGTGAATAACAGACAACAACATGTCCCTAGTGAGCCTCTAGTTGACTAGCTCGTTGATCGACAGATAGTCATGGTTTCTTGACTATGGACATTGGATATCATTGATAACGGGATCACATCATTAGGAGAATGATGTGATGGACAAGACCCAATCCTAAACATAGCATAAGATCGCATAGTTCGTTTGCTAGAGTTTTCCAATGTCAAGTATCCTTTCCTTAGACCATGAGATCGTGTAACTCCCGGATACCGTAGGAGTGCTTTGGGTGTGCCAAACGTCACAACGTAACTGGGTGACTATAAAGGTATACTACGGGTATCTCTGAAAGTATCTGTTGGGTTGACATGGATCGAGACTGGGATTTGTCACTCCGCTTGACGGAGAGGTATCACCGGGCCCTCTCGGTAATGCATCATCACAATGAGCTCAATGTGACCAAAGTGTTTGATCACGGGATCATGCATTACGGTAAGGAGAAAAGTGACTTGCCGATAACGAGATTGAACGAGGTATTGGTATACCGACGATCGAATCTCGGGCAAGTAAAATACCGATTGACAAAGGGAATCGTATACGGGATTAATTGAATCCTTGACATCGTGGTTCATCCGATGAGATCATCGTGGAGCATGTGGGAGCCAACATGGGTATCCAGATCCCGCTGTTGGTTATTGCCCGAGAGCCGTCTCGGTCATGTCTGCATGTCTCCCGAACCCGTAGGGTCTACACACTTAAGGTTCGGTGACGCTAGGGTTGTAGGGATATGTATGTGCAGTAACCCGAATGTTGTTCGGAGTCCCGGATGAGATCCCGGACGTCACGAGGAGTTTCGGAATGGTCCGGAGGTAAAGATTTATATATGGAAAGTCATCATACGGACATCGGGACAAGTTTCGGGGTTATCGGTATTGTACCGGGACCACCGGAGGGTCCCGGGGGGTCCACCGGGTGGGGCCACCTATCCCGGAGGGCCCCATGGGCTGTATGAGGGAGGGAACCAGCCCATAGTGGGATGGTGCGCCTCCCCCCATGGGCCCATGCGCCTAGGGTTTTGGGGGAGGGAAAACCCTAAAGGGGGCGCCCCCCTTGCTTGGGGGGCAAGCCTCCCTTCCCTGGCCGCCGCCCCCCCCTAGGAGATCTCATCTCCTAGGGCCGGCGCCCCCCCTTGGGGGTTATATAAAAGGGGGAGGGGAGAGGGGGCTGACCACCCATTGCCCCGGCGCCTCCCTCTCCCTCTCCAACACCTCCTCCTCCATTGAGCACGGCGAAGCCCTGCCGGAGTACTGCAGTTCCACCATCACCACGCCGTCGTGCTGCTGCTGGAGCCTTCTTCCCAAACCTCTCCTTTGCCTTGCTGGATCAAGAAGGAGGAGACGTCACGCTTTCCGTACGTGTGTTGAACGCGGAGGTGCCGTCCGTTCGGCACTAGATCATCGGTGAATTGGATCACGGCAAGTACGACTACCTCATCCACGTTCACTCGAACGCTTCCGTTGCGATCTACAAAGTGGTATGTAGATGTTATCTAATCTGAATACTCGTTGCTAGATGAACTCATAGATGGATCTTGGTGAAACCGTAGGAAAAATTTTAATTTTCTGCTACGTTCCCCAACAGATGAACCCTAGTTTCTCTCCCCCCTCCCTCGTCTCCCTCTCCACTCCCTCTCTGGCGATGGCGGCGGCAACTCCCGGTGGCCCGGACGGCGCGGGCGGGTTCGGGGACCTTCCTGGCCTCGGCGCCGATGACCACTTAGGTCTGGACGACGGCGATGGCGGCTCCAGTTCGTACTACTCCAGCACCGATGACGAGGATTTGGAGGAGGAGGCCGCGCTGTCCATGGAGGAGAGGGTGAAGCTGGCGGAGATATGGGTGGACCACCCTACCAGTAGCCATCAGTGGACCAGTAGAGCTGCTGGCGGCGTGCTGTAAGTCCTTCTCAATCTCTACTTCTTTCTGTATCCAAAACAGGGGGCTAGGGTTAGTGTTTCTGATGACAGCTTAGACGATGCTGTAATTTGTGCTGTTAATTGTAGTTTGGATGATGTTGTTTGGGATGTTCGGATTCATTTTGATTCACAACACAATCTGAATAGGAAGATATGCAGCTCAGATGTCACTTTTCTGAACTTATATGCACTGATGCACACACAAGGTTATTCCTTCTCTGATGAACTGTACCACATGAAGAATTTCGGCATTGGAGAGGAAAGAGAGCTTGGGTTAGACTTAATTGACACAAACATCAAGCTGCAGCAACTTAAGAAGGAATATCAGCATAGTTTAGTTCTGAATTTGCTAGTGAGGGCAACAGCACCTTTTGTAAGTCAGATAGAACAAGAAGATTTACTGAGATCAAACTATAGCAATTTCTGTTAGAGGAGAGAAGAAAATTTAGCCACTATATTATATAGACCGCCTGTTGTGTATGATCTCAGTGAGCCTGCAGTTCTTGCTGTTGATCAACAAGGTGTTGTTTTTCATAGTCAGTGCACACAAGAGAGCAGAAATTTCAGTAAGGGCAAGCTGAAAGCTGTAATGGAGGAATATGCAGTGGTAGAAGAGGGACATAATAACAGTGATGACTCTGAGGCTGTTGCATATGACAGTGACACCAATCCTTTCTGCATGGAGAAGTACAGGATAATTGAAGACACAGAGATAATTGAGGGGAATAAACTAGCAGAGCAAGAAGTTGAAGATGAAGATTCAGATGAGGATTCAGAAGAGGAACAATTATATTATGAGGGTGACGCTGAAGTTGAGGACTTGTTTGAGATGGAGGAGGAGGAGGAACGGGAGAAGGAGGATGAGGTCAAAGTTGTTGAAACAGAAGAAGCACTAATGCAAAAACCTGGAAAAAAAGAGGAAGAAGATGGCAGTTAGGAGAGGCCCTACTACTAGGACACACTCAAGTGTGTTGGAGGAGGTGCAACCTGATTTCATTTCTTCATCAGATGAAGAAGATGATGGGTTGCTGTTTGAGGATGAAGATGATGGACATGAGCCACTGTCATTTGTTCTGCCCAAAGGGAGGAAGAGTAGGGCCAAGAAAAGGAAGCCAAGGATCTGGTACAATGACAAACTTGAGCAACCACATCAGCAGTTATGTCTGTACATGTGCTTCAAGAATCAACAGCAATTCAGAGATGCATTGTTGAGCTTGCACATCACATAGGCCAGAGACTACAGGTATCACAGAAATTCAGACCAAAGGATCATTGCTTGTTGTAAGCAAGAGCAGTGCCAGTTTTGCATAGTTGATGCAGTTATCAAAGGGGAGAAAACTTTTGCTATCAAGAAAATAAGGCTGGAGCACACTTGCCCTAGCAGCACTGAGACATCTAGGATAAGTGCCAAGTGGCTTGCAAATACCTATGAGTCCTTGTTCAGGTCTGATCCAACCACCAACATACACACTCTGATTGACAACTGGAATGAGAAGTATGGTGTTGATGTGCCAAGGCACATGGCCTATAGGACCAAAAATGTTGATGTGGAAGCTGTGCTAGGAGAGCACAAGAAGCAGTACCCCAGGTTTAGGGATTATGCTCAAACCATCATGGATACAAACCCTGGTAGTAGAGTTGTAGTTGCAACAGTTACTCCAAGACCAACTACAAAAATACCACATCCAGGACCAAGGTTTCATGCTATGTTCTTCTGCATAAATGGAGCAAGGGAGCGATTTCTCACTGGATGCAGACCATTCATTGGTTAGTAATGCTTTATAGTTCTTTGTCAATTGTAGAAGTTTAGTAATGCTTTGTAGAAGTTTAAATTGTTATTTGGTTGCAACAACAGGTGTTGATGGATGCTTTATTAAGCTCACCACTGGTGCTCAAATCCTAGCTGCCACTGGAAGAGATGGGAATAATAATATTTTCCCACTTGCATTTGCTATTGTTGGACAAGAGGACACAGCTAACCGGTGTTGGTTTCTACACCAACTGAAGATATGCCTAGGAGGAGAAGTAGGCAAATCTGGACCCTATACTATCATGTCTGATAGACAGAAGGTATGCATGAATCTTTCTGTTACTATCTTGCTTTATAGTTCTTCTGCATTAGGATGTTATGTTCTTTCTTTTACTAGTACATCAGCTAAGTCTAGCATGTTATGTGAACAGGGGCTGCTAAATGCAGTAAACCAAGTTTTTCCAAATTGTCATCAAAGATTTTGCCTTAGACACCTCTATGCAAATTTCCAGAATGCTGGGTTTAGGGGGGGAAGATCTTAAGAAATGCATGGATAATGCCAGCTATGCCTATAACCAACACAAGTTTAACATTGCCATGCATGACTTGAAAAATGAGAGTGTGGAAGCTTGGAAGTGGCTTAGTGGAAGACCTAAGCACACATGGGCTAGGCATGCTTTTGACACTAACTGCAAGACAGACTTGGTTGTTAACAACCTCTCTGAGGTGTTCAACAAGTACATCCTATATTTTAGGAAAAAACCTATTAGGACCATGATTGATGGTATTAAGGACAAGCAGATGGTGAGGTGGCATAACAACAGAGAGAAAGGAAGGGAATCTCTGTGGGTGATCACACCACATTATGTTGAGAAGCTTGAGGAGGAAAAGGAAAGGGCCAGATTCTGCAAACCTATCCAAGCTGGTGTAAATCTTTGGCAAGTGACTAGTGGCCAGCAAACACATGTTGTAAACTTGGAAGTTTACACATGTGGGTGCAGAAAGTGGGACCTGTCTGGAGTACCATGCAACCATGCCATATCAGCAATCAACAAGGCAAAAAGATTTCCAGAGGACTATGTTTGCAATTTCTTCAAAAAACCTTTTTACCTTGCTGCATATGAACCAATGATATATCCAGTTCCTGGTGAACATGATTGGACAAGGACAAGTGGACCAGACATAGAGCCACCCCAATTTCATGTGAAGAAGGGGAGAAGGAAAGAGAAGAGAATAAAGGGCAGATTTGAGGTGCCTAAACCAAAGGACAGTTCAAGAATGGCCACTATAACATGCAGCAACTGTGGCCTCCAAGGCCATAGGTACACCAATTGCAAGAAAGAGTTGAGACCAGAGTTGGCTATGAGGAAAAACAAGCATGTGGGTAAACCCTTGTGAATTGTCATTGTTAATTAGTCTTCTTTCCTTCTTAGTTTTTTGTTATAAACCTTTGTGACTAACTAGCATGTTTCTTTTATGTTTGCAAGGCACCTGCAAGACCAAGGAATGAAGGTAGTCAAGCTGCAAGATCAATGACTGAAGGTACTCCATCAGGATCACAGCAGCCACCAGCAAGGTCTGCTTCTGCAAGGCCTTCTTCTGCAAGAACTACTTCAGCTACACCTGCAAGTGCAAGAGCTACTACTGCTATTGCAAGTGCAAGAGCTAGAGGGATAGCAAGTGCAAGAGCTACTTCTACTACTGCAAGTGCAAGAGCTAGAGGGACAGCCAGTGCAAGAGCTGCAAGGCCTTTCACTACCCTAAGATTTTCTGCAGGAGCTTCATCTTCTGATGTTCCTTCTTCCAGTGCCCCAGGGAAATATACTCGTTTGATGTCATTCTTCACTGCTAGTGGTAACTCCTGATGGAGTACCAAAATTGAGTTCGAATGGAGTACCAGAGTTGAGTGTTAGAAAACTAAGTTATTTGTGCTGGAAAACTAAGTTATTCGTGCTACAAAACTGATGTATGTTGTAATGGAGTACTAAGTTTCTGTGCTTAGGTCATTTGTGAACTTATAATGCTCATGTGAACATATTATGCCTGCAATATCTGCTATATTTGGTCATGTGGCACTTTGAACTCAATGATGTTTGTCATGTTCAATTGGTCATTTGGCACTTGGTCATTTGGCACTTGTGAACAACTCAACACAATGCATATTTGCTCATTTTGCATTTCATTACTAGGATGAACATACCAAATGTTTATTACAAAGACACCTGACAACAGTAGGATGAAACCTGGCACTAACTTGCAACACCTGACACTGACTTGAAACAACAGTAGGATCAACCTGACACTAACTTACTGCAGCAGCATCTTGGCTGTGACTAAACCTACCACAAAGACAAGAAAAAGGAAGACAACATTCTGATATTTCCCCTTCAGTGCATCTAGCTCTGCATTTTTCTCCTTGAGCTGATCTTCCAAAGCCAGCACCTCTCTTCCTCTTTGAGCTTCAGGCAGAGCAACAACTGCTCTGTAATCTTCAAACACAGCAACACTTGATTCACCTCTCAGCCTACGCACTTCATCTCGCAAATCTCCAATCAAATCACTCAAAAACTTCGGCAGACGCTGCTAGTACTTAGCAGTAGTCTGGTTTTAAACCCACGCCACACATAACTGGTTTAGCAGTAGTGTGGGTCAAAACGGTGCTAAAGCTAAAAGTTAGCTCGCGCCCTAGTAAATCTGAGAACAGTTTTGGAATAACCGGGTGTATCAGTTTGGTTTCTGCTGACGGGTTCGTTTGGTTCAGGTGTTAACAGGCTGACTCTGGAAAGAGTTTGGTTCGGTTTAGTTTCTTATAGCGAATGGTTGGGTATGGTCGGTTATAGGCCCGAACAGGTCCAGCGCCAATAAGTTCAGACCCGCAGTTCATGCCCGGTTGTTGACGTTGGTTCTGTTCGTAAATCTCGAGCCCATTCTTCTCAGCCCATCGGACCTCAACGGCTGCCGCTCGCGCTTGGTGCGTCGACCCCGCCGGAGCAGCTCGCGCGTAGCTTGCTGGCCCTACCTTCGCCGAAGCTACCATCGCTCGCGGCTTGCCGGACTGGCCTCCATGGCCACTGCCGTCGAGGGGCGCTCACGTGCTGCTCTCTGGACCTGCCTCCATCGCCGCCATCATCGCGCCCGGCTTGCCGGACTGGCCTCCATAGCCGCTGTCGTCAAGCGTCGCTCACGTGCAGCTCCCCGGCCCCGCCTCTCGGTCGTTGTTGTTGCGCCGCTCGTCAGACTGGCCTCCGCCACCCGCCGCCCAAATCAACATTCTCGTCTCTCTGCAGGCCCTCTCCACGGCCGGCAGCCCCAACTCCTGAAACCTCCTCGCAAACTCCGGAGCCTGACCCACCCTAGGACGCAGCGAGCGTGCAGGACACAAAGACGTTGTCGAGCCACCCGGACCTCGCGGCGAGCAAGCATAGGGGACCCGCTTGGGCCACGGAGGCGTGGCGGAGCACGGAGCAGAGCGCGTACGAGTCAAGCGGGCCAGCAGCGGCGGGGCCGCGTTGCGCGAGCATTAGGGCGGGGGAACAAGGGATCGGAGGCAGGGGTGCGAGGAGGAGGAGGAGGAGGAGGCGGCGGCGATAAGAGAGTTGAAGCAAAGGCGGGGGTGTGCCGGACAACAGTTATTGTTACTACTCGAATGGTTTTCAAACCATTTCAGCAACTGGCTTCAACCACGGGTAGGCACTCAGTTTCAGTTTAATTTGGGCGGAAAGTCAAGTTGGTTTGGTTTTGGTTGAGCTGACATAAATATAAAATTAGTTTGGTTTGGTTTGGTTGCCACGTTTATTCATGCAGGTTTGGTTGAGGTATGGTTTAGTTCTCAAACTTTTCTCAGATTTACGCCCTAGCAGTAGCGCGGGGACGGCACTACTACTAGGCAAAACCCCCATGCTACTACTAGGGTTTTCCCTAGTAGTGAGGAGGGTTAGCGGGCGCCCAATCCGCTCGACAAAAGGCACCTCTGGCTAGCTATGCAAAGAGCCATGTCGATGCTGGGGTCCGAGTGGGAAGCGGAGGCTCGTCGCCAGCTGTATGTCGTGATCAGTTTGGTAATTATCTTGGAAGTTCATCTCTGGTCATTTCTGGTTTGAGGGATCCTTTGATATTGGAGACTATTGCATGCAGAGAAGCTCTAGCGCTCGCTGAAGATCTGAACTTACAGAATGTGTTGAATTCTTCTGATTCCAAACAAGCTATATCAGACATTAATAGAGAATGCAAGGGGAAGAATGGATCAATAGTGCAGGAGATAATATCTCCTTCAGGTCATTTTCATTGTATCTTTTCTTTTGAAGGTCGTGCTGGTAATATGGAATCGCATAGTTTAGCTAAATTTACCCTTGGTAGAGGCCTGGGGCACCACATTTGGTTGGGCCAACCACATGTCCCAATTTATATCCCACACTTTGTGGAATTTGATGAATAAAGTTGTTTACCATCTAAAAAAAACCTACACGCATGGACGATTATAGAACTTTTACTTAATCTTTCCAATCCAAAGTGCACACATTGGCCAGTCCGTTGATCATGTAAAAAAAGCCCTCGTGAACCTAGCATTGCTCATATTACGGTATGCAAATAAAAAAAATTCCTTCCTCATGGAGTCAATAGGGCTAAGGAATATATGGAAGAGATACACGCTTTCAAGTTAGTTACCTGATTTCTGCAAGCTAAGATCTTTTTTTTTAATTGTACGGGAGGGATCTGAATTATTATGTGCATCACGAATATGTGGCACATCAAATCGTCTTTGGCTCACCATATTATGGTACGCAAATCGGACTGTTATAGTATATTTTTGGAAGATTTTGCAGATTGAGGGCTAACATTTTCTGATTAACGTGAGATTTTCTAGGTTATTTATCTTTTATCTGGTTAACCCATCATTGACTTTTTATATATATAAATGATTTTCACACTTTGCTTCACGTACTGTATTTACATTTTAGTTTGAGATGTTGCAGAATGTCATTTCTGGAAGCACACCTAGAAGTGGAAAGCACAATTTGCCTTGTCGAGAATAAAGCACAGAAAATTGTTTTTACTCTTAGTTTTGATGCTTCAATTCTGAAAGAGCAATTTTACATGTTCTTAGATCTGTCTTGAATCAATTGGGACACAGTTTACTTGTTACAGAATTTTTTTTTTGTTGGTTTGATGCTTGAATGTGTATGGTGAGCATAGACTACACATTCGTTTTTCCTATATAGAAAGATGTTTACTGGTCCATTTCATAGACCATAAATCACCGCTCCAACTTTTTAGGTGCTCGAAAGTTGGAGTGATAGATTCAAGAGATCACAACGAGAAGCCTGCTGGATAGCCACCGTGCGACGCTCGAACGCGCGGCCGTAGTACATGGCCGTCTGGAGGTCATGTGGCCCGCGCATCTCCACGTCCACGCGAATGTGATCCGGTAGGCCGACGATGAAGAGCTCAGCCCGCTGACGAGCCGAAATGCCGGGGGCGTGGAACGCCAGTGCCTGGAAGCAGTCGTCGAAGTCTTGCATCGAGATGAGGAACGGAAGACGCCCAAGCTCCGCCAGACGGCTCCCGCGTATAGGCGGACCGAAGCGCAAGAGGCACAATTCGCGGAAGCGCTCCCATGGTGGCATGCCACCCTCATCCTGTTCGAGGGCGTAGTACCACGTCTGTGCGGCTACTCAGAGATGATACAAGACGATCCAGGTGCGTTCGGACGTGAGAGTGCGCTGTCGCCTAAAAAATTGGTCACATTGATTGAGCCAATTCAGGGGGTTGACGGTGCCGTCGTAGGTCGCGAACTCTAGCTTGGAGAATCTCGGCGGCGTCTGGACATGGACGACGGTTGGGTGTGCCTCGTCAGCACGGCGCAGCGAGGATGACATGGCCGAGAAGGCGGGCATCAGGTTGCCGCCCAGGAACAGGGGTCCGTCGACGCTGGCGAAGGACTTGGCGTAGCCCGAGGACCCGCCAAATTGCGTGGCCTGGTGCGTCACCGGCGGAGGCAGCACGTGCGACCCAACCGAGGCCGTCGTGTGGACCGGCGCAAGGGACCAAGCGAGCCAAGCTGGTAACAGAGACGACGACGGGGGAAACCGGAACTGGTGGATGGGCACCACCGGGCCCGTTGTCGGGATGCCCAGGGCCGCGGTCGCCGGTGGCGGCGGCTGTAGTTGTTGCCCCTGCTGCATGGTGGAGGCGCCGGGGTTCGTCGCTGGTGGTCGGTGCCACGCCAGCTGCTGCATTGCGGCGGCGACCTGGGTCGCCGAGGATGGCGGCTGCTGTGATGGCGAAGGGCACATGCGGCTGCGACCCATAGAATCTCGCGAGGAACGTGTAGGTGCCTGTGACCACCTGGGTGAGATCCCGGATGGCAGCCGTCATATCCTCTGGGGTGAAGACGACGGGGACGGGCGCGGAGGAGGTGACCGGCACCGGCAAGAGCAGGGCGCTGGCCGTGGTGGCCATCGGGACAGCCGTCGTCGGCGGCAGCGGAAGGGTCGGGGTGGGCGGCGGCAAGGACATGATCGCACCAAAGCTATCTGATACCAAATTGATAGTAACCGGATCCCTATCAGGTCATGGTCTCAGGTTGTAGGGGTGGAAGGAGGGATGGCGTGGAGGAAGGCGTGGTCGCTGGCGCTGGGGCGCCACCGTTGCGTGCGAGCGCGTGGGCGCGCGCGCGCGAGAGAGAGAGAGAGAGAGAGAGAGAGAGAGAGAGAGAGAGAGAGAGAGAGAGAGAGAGATAGAGATAGAGAGAGAGCTGCCACGGCTAGAGATAGGTCTCCCAGCTCCCTAAGGAAGCCGACCAAATATGATTGCTTCTTGCTTAATCCCAAAACGAATCCTTACACGAGTTTATATAATGTTCCTAATAAGATAATTGGGCTAAGCCCCTAATAACGATAAGATAAACCGGACCACAATTAACTGGGCTAAGCCCCTAATCTGCCGGTCATAACACTTCAATCCAAAGAAGAGATCATTGAGTGCACAAAATATAATTCACAGGCTTCACGAAATGGAAAAATATCCAGGTATGAGAGTTTATGCATTTCCTCCTTTCATTCCGGGTTGCTATATCCCTGTTTCCGCTTCGATCCTTGCATTGGAACCATTTGAGCTGCTAGAGTATGGGCTTTAGTCGCACATCCCTGTATCGACAGTAGAATCATTTTCTACAAACTACCTCTGGTCCATAATACTACTTGCTTTAGATTTTTTTTTCAATCAAACATTTAATAAAAAGTTTGACCATCAATAAATAATTTGCAAAATAAAATTAGAAACGGGACTTTCAACACCCGGGTGCCCCTACACACTTATTAACAGTAAATTCGAAAATTATGAAAACAAAATCTGAAACTTTCAGTGATCAAAGATGATCCAACTTTTGATGATCTTACAATGTTTCAGCCCTAAATAAAATCCGAGGAGCCCTCACAATAAAAAACAAAATCACTGCTCAGCCCCAAATCTTACATTCGTAAGAAGTTGCTCCCCACTACAGGTATTCTCTTGACATGCAGATGGTCCAACTCAGCATGCCATGTCATCAGATACCAGCCAATCACAAGTTCACAAGTATCTCTCTCCCTCATGTTTATTATGCTCACTTTAATTATTTTTCTCCTCAGTTTTTTTTTCTCCCTGGTGCCGCTTCAGTCTCCCCACGTTCGCCTCTATTTGTTTTTTGACAAGCGCACGGTCGCCTCTACTCCTCCCAAAGCGGGGCCGCCACACCGTTTCTCTTCCAGCCCGAAAGGCCCATCACACACTCGCTTCCTTCTCTCCACACGAGCGTCTTCGATTTGTCTCGGAAAAAATAACTAGCGTCTTCGATTCCCTGTCGCGGCGACGCTGCTTCATCAACCCTTCTCATGGCAGTCGGCAGTGCCCTTTCCTCTCCCAAAGGATTTCCCGTGGTAGTTTGCTGCCTTCTGTCTTCTCCACAGCAGCCTCTCTCCCTCTTCACCTTCCCCAGCCTCAATTAAATCCCACTAATCTTCTCCTACAGAAACAGATGGATTTAATTCTTCCTGTAACCGATGCACTTCCTCTTCTCATTAATCAGTGGATCTGCTCGAGAGTCGCCGGGTTTTTCCCTTTGATAAATCAGCCACACCCATCCCATGCTGGTGCTCTGCAGTTGGCCGGGCACATCTGCACCCTCGACGCCGTAGTGCCGTACCTGCTTCCTCAGCCTCCTCATCGTTCAAAATTGTTGCAACACTATTCTGAATTCGAATTATATGTATGTCTTCTTTTTCTGCAGTTTGCTCCTGCAATCATTAGCCGAAGGTTGGAAACATCATATGCCTACGCCCCCAACGCCACCTGCAACCTATTTCAATCCCATCTTTGTACGAGGTTCTCCCTGATTCCTCCACTCCCAATCTCCCTGTACCATGTTGTTTGTTTGCTGATAGATCACTACCATGCGCTTGACATGTTGATCGTTTTCGTCCTGCTTTCCTTCAGCATATTCATACAAAGTCAATGTTATGTGTAGGTGAGAGTCCAAACTGAGCAATAGTACCAGGTTTAGAGATGCAGATGCAGATGGCCAGTGATCTCAAACGTGTTTGTGCTGTAGCAGCGTCTATACAGTTCTGGTCATTCACTCACAAATTGGCTGAAATACAAATCAATACGATCATTCAGAAAAACTGCGTTACTAGCTAAATTACTGTATAGGCTACTTTGTTATAACATTTTGAATGTTGATTAGTACGCAGAACACCATAGGTACCATTATTCCCTTAGATGATCACAGGTTTCTAATAAATATTTTTATTGAACCCTTGCGTTCATAACATTGGGCGAAATGGGTTTACCATAGAGTTCTTCACAGGGTCGCTCTGTTGGAGTAGGTCGTGGGCGCACACATGGACCATGCCACCGATCATCAGCACCTATTTTAATCCCTCGACCAACCCATCTAATTACTCTACTGTGACACACTCCTCCGGTGTAGTAGCTGGAGTTTACGATTTGTCTATTTTTTACTTCAATTTTCCAGGCGAGGAAACCTTGAAGATCATATGCTTGATTTTTTGAAATGAACCTTTTTTGTGCTGATAGTCATGCCGCTTGCTTCTTATTCTCATACATGGGAGCCAAGGGCAAGTTTTTTTCTTCTATAAAATAATTAAATTTATGTCATTTTCTGAGTGTTTTCTTATCAATATTTAATCAGTATAGATTAAATATTGAGACTAACCAGTACACAAGAGCATACTGTGTTTGAATTAAATACCGTAAGCGACACTTGATACAGAGATACGTACCATTAGCATTTTCATGTTGTTTTAGGGGAAGACTACTATATCAGCAATGTATCACAATTTTCCATGGCACTCACTTTACGTCTTTATGCAGCACTACAAACAACAAGAACACAGGAAAATTTTAAGGACAGGCAGAGTAATGCCGCTAGAAAAAAAAATATCAAGGTATTATGCACCACATAGATCTAGCAGATTGAACCAGTTCTTTAGGATGAATAAATTCGCCATTCTATCCACCTAATACCTTCCTACCAATGCTACAGATTGTATACCATGCAGGGCAACAACAGGCTTTGCTACAATAAATATACATGCTTCAGTGCCTTCCATACAAATTACCTCTATAGTACATCCAAAATATAGGTCGTTTTAGCAAGTTGTTTTAGCTTGCTAAAACGACTTATATTATAAAATGGAGAGAGTATAGCATTATCCTAGCGGCATTAGTTTCCCTCTCCTGAATATTTTCCTGTTGTAACTGAGAAAAATTCTCATACTTACACATATTTTTTAGCGGTAGAAAACTAAAAATATATTATGATGTGGGACTAAATGTATCCTCCACAACTCTCGACATCGCCTACACATTTTCTTTTGCAACTAACACTTTGATTCATATTTTCGCCACTCGAATTACCTTATTGTAGATTTACAGCTCTAGAATGTGATGTTAGCTGTCCAGTTTTGTCACTTTACTTTGCATCCCGACCTTTCTCAGAAAATTTATGAAAAAAATCCATCAGCAACGCGCGGGGCATTATCTAGTAACAATCGAATTTACTGTTCATGAGGATTACTACGTCTGTTATGAGATTTAGTTTCGTAATATTTAGTTAGTTTTATGTGAAAGAGTGTAGTCACAAAGAAATGGCGCATCAAAACGTATAATAGTTAAAGTGAAGTTTTAGCAACATTTTTGTTCACTTTTCTTCTCATCCTCTTTGCTTTGTTTCTCAAAAAGTTAGTATGTACTCCCTCCGTTCCTAAATATAAGTCTTTCTAGGATTTCAATAGAGACTACATACGGATGTATATCGACATATTTTAGTGTAGATTCACTTATTTTGATCCGTATGTAGTTTTTATTGAAATCTTTAAAAAGACTTATATTTAGGAACGGAGGAAGTATATTTATATAAGCAGACTGACGCACGCATGCCTCTATCCTAGCTTCTGGGTGGCGAGACGGCCAAGGTTGCCTTTTCTACCTCAGAATCCAGGAACCGTCGGCGCTCGTTCGTTACTTCCAGCGCACATGCGAACATGCATCCCTGCATCCCTCCGTCAGCGCACATGACCCGAAGAGACCAGCTCCAGCACCGCTCCGCGCGATACATGCGCTTGCTAGCAGATACGACCAGCGCCCCTCCGGTCATGCATCCCTGCATCCATTATGCAGCAGCCACACAGCACGTATGTGTGCATGACAAAATAGCTGAAACGCCCATGCCTAGAACGCGCGTGTGCTAGCTTGCTGCTTTGCAATGTCTTATTGCACGCATGCAGGTACTCATGTTCCTTAGTTGTTGCCGCCCGTCGCAATTGTTGGAAATTCTCCCGCAAGATCGATCACATCAATTTACGATGAACACACACACGAAAACTGATAGTCAAGGGGCCTTGTCGTGCCCTCATTTCTTTCTCTTTATTTTTTTCTCCTTTCCTCTGTGATATTACAATGGCTAGACCTCCCAGTGTATATATATACACGCAGGCCAGAAACGATGGCTTACAAAGCCGACTCCAACTAACACTCGTACGTGAAAACTAAAACCGACTCTTGCAAGAAATAACTACCACTACTAATCATCCGGCAACACAATCCCAGCCGGACTCATACTACTCCAAATATTAGTACGTACTAGGTACTTTCTAAGTCTAATTATACGGCCACGTTGATCACATCCTAGTACCCCCGACCTCCGTTGTTCTGCCCTTATAACCTAAGGAGTAGAGCCGGTAGGAACCCTAGTCCTACCATACCTGCACATTGAAAATGCATATTAAGCAACATAAAAACGGCACACTCTATTAAACAAGTCTAAGCTAAGATCACAAATCGAGGTAAAAGACTAAGTCGCGGCCACTCCACACACCTTCAATAGCCGTCGAGTACTAGATTATGATTGTCCATGACAAGACGAGACCAAGCGACAACTATCTCCACTTTGGAGCCGCCAACATAACACTTAAGCATATTTGTTTGACACTGCTGGATAGGAAAGTCAACGTGATTTATTCGAGAGATACTGGGTTTGGACTTTGAGTATGCTCCTATGACGACTCGGAGTGTGCCCTGCAATCCCACTGACATCACATTTCTTGTCAAAGGAAGATACCCATCTAATCCAGCATGCATCCTTTCACCACTGCAGTCAAGCAAAACAACTTCCACGGCGCTTCCCAACATTGCATCAACAGGAAAAAAGAAGCAAGAAACTTTGCAGCCATAGTTAAAAGACTCCCCTTCAACCACACGAACACCAACAATTGTGGCCTGGATTGATGGAGCAAATCGCTCAAGACTTATCTCTGCTGTACAACAGCGACTATTGATCAGCATGATGTCATACTGCTTCTTGGGGCGGTACCTTTGATAGGCAGTGAACAATGCTGTATCTTTCAGTTGTGCTCCATATTTCAATTTTAATTCAATTTGAAAGAAAATAGGCTCGTCAGCAACAATTGCCCGAGATGGTCCAGTCAGGAGCAAAAAGGGGTCCTGCACGTATAATTTTCATCATTGTCAAGCATAATTTTCATCATTGTCAAGCAAAATAACAACTAAAATGCAGTTCAGTTTAACTAGACATAGCCTAGCAGAGACATCACATGGCCATAATCTGGCAATAATATGAAGGAAGGAGTTCTCAAACAGATCATAGCGTAACAGAGAGATCACATGGCCATAATCTGGCCAGAATATGAAGGAAAGAGTTCCCAAACAGATCCTAATAATCCCTGCTGCTATAATACATAGTTTTGAATTTAGATTTACAACCAGCAGCTTCTGCTTTGTGTTATAGTGTGCTTTCTTGTACACTGGCTACCGTACACTTGAACAAACAGACTAGTAAAAAATTAGACGAGAAGATAGACATTATACATACCTCTTGCTTAATTCTTTGGCAGTCTTCCCCTGAACGGCAGAAGAGAACGTTGCGGTTGTGGTCAAGATCGTCCCGTGCAGCGACCACGCCGTAGACATCAAGAGGCCAGCTCAGATTAGGATTGAGATGAACCAGTTTGATCGAGTATACTTGCAAGGGAGGACCAGCTACGGAAGGGAACCGGAAGTTTTCGGGCGTGGAGGCCGTGAAGTGCATAGAACTCAGTGTTGCTGCAGCACAAAGTAAAATGATTGCGGACTGTTAGAAATTGTGCTACTAAATTTAGCAAATACAAATCTATGTGTATAAAAGAACAATTTTTTACAGTGATATACAAAAACGGAGTTGCATTTATTAACTGAGGCCCAACTAAAGAGAGTATAAAACAGTTTTTTTTTGCTTACTTATGTCATCAAATCCACCGTTTCTTCCGGTCCGGCTGGCCCACGTAGCCTCCCAGCCGTCACGGTCCAAATAATCTTCAACGTCCTTTGGAGCAGCAGATTTGTGGCTCTTTATAAGCTCCGATATGCCCACAAGCGCAGTGGATATGCGGCGCAGCTTTTCAACCTTGTCCGGTGAGAGGGGGACTCTGAATGTTTTTAGAGTGGATGCGAGAGAGGTGAAGCGGAAGAACAGCTGCTGCGTCTCGACCAAGAGAAAATCCATTACCTCCTCCCCAGTCTTGCAACCTAGGTAAGGCAAATTCACCTCCTTGACTTGTTGCGTGAACATCTCCTTGAACTGGACGGACAAGTTGGAAATCTGCTCTTGAGAAACCTTCTTCTTTCCAGCAGGCAACAACCCCCTGGACATGACTTCTTTCATCAGAAACGAGATCTCCCTCCTAAACATCCCAAGGTGGCCAGAAAGAGCAACAACCAAGTCGTCGTTCGCCATCTGCCCAATCTCCATGCCGCCAGCCGGCTCCTTGCTGGAATCCCTCACCGTCCCCTTGCTGATTCCAAATTGGGGCTCCATACTTATGAGGGACTGGTGCTCCTCCGAATCTCTGCCCATCTCATCGCCAGAATCGGAGTCAATCTCCATCCCGGACTACCCCTTCATCCTGAGGAGTCGTTGCTCGTCGGACAAGACTGCCTGCTGCTGATGCAAGAGTGCCCTCCGCGTCGCCGGGTCCTTGGCGGACTCGCTCAGCATCTCGAGTCTGTACCGAGCCTGCCTGAGACTCTTGAGATCTTTCCTAAGTCTCCTCTCATACTCCGTCCCTTTGCTGGACTCGTTCTCCGCCACTTCCCTTATGGGAAACGTTATGGGTCCTACTCCCACCCGAGAACGTGTAGATTGAGTACGTTGTCCATGCTCTACCCCATTGCGAGACAAAATTTTGGCAGCACCTCCCCACTGTTCTCCAAATACACATCTCGGCAAAATGCTGAGAGAATGTGCATCCGGAGAACAAAAGGGAGGCGGCGCCGAACTCCTGGCTCGGAACGGGGTAGAGCATGAACAACATACCCAATCTACACATCCTCCGGCCGTCCGTGGAAAGCGTTGGACAATCCGAAAGAGCTGCGGTGATAAATATGCAATTGAATGCATATTTATCGATGCAACCCTTTCGGACGGGAGACCTAGGTTACGCGACTTGATGTGAAAATTTAATCTAGTGACATGGAAAAAAAAGTGGACGAGGTCATGGAATTGTTGCTCACCCTCCGATGTAGTCGATCAAAGGAAAGGGACGATCGTGGACCAACATCTCCAACGTTGACGATCACTCCACGAAGATGGAACACCACAAATCCTGTTAATTCCACCGAGTAAAAAAAATTAGGTCATCACCTCACATTAAGCATTGACACTTTAAACTATAAAGAAAAATCATATTTTGTCAACTCTCAAATTTGGAAGCACTTAGCATATCGCAATTTTGGTCATCACCTCACATTAAGCATTGACACATCAATTTTTTTAGCAAGAACATCATGATGAAATAACCAATTATCATATCCCAAATTTGAAGCACATCTCACATAGCTGCTTAACAACATCACAAACTTAAAATAAAATCTTCATTAACAATTTTATAAACTAAGTGACTCAAGTTGCTTTTTTAACTATAATAATTCATTTTGCCGAGATTCATCCATCTAGCAACCTAACCATATCAAAATAATTCATTTTGCCGAGATTCCTCCATCCATCTAAGACACATACAACATTCATCCATCTAGCAACCTAACAACATCCAACATCCATCCATGCATCCATTCATACATCCAACAGTAGCTAAATAATGCAAAAAAATGAAAAAAAATGAGTGTTAGCTCACCAGGCAGAGAGGCGTCGCGGTGGTGGAGTTGGAGGAAGGGGCCGGCGGTGGAGGTGACGGGAGGGCCGGGGCAGGACTGGGCCGACTGGAGAAGCCCAGCCAACACAGCAGGGGCGCAGGCCGGTGAGAGCCGCGGCCAGCCGTGCTCGGGACTGCCGCCGGCGCCGCACAGGGTCGAGGAGGAGGCGGTGTGGTCGGGGCGGCGGTGGGGTAGGGAGGAGTCTGGGACGGCAGTGCGGCCGGCGGGGCGGTCGGGGCGCGGAGTTGGAGAGGGCAGGCCGGCCGGGGCGGGGTCGAGGCGGCGGGGGAATGGAGAGTTAGGGACGGGGCTGGGCCGGGGTGGAGGCAAGGCTGGGCCGGGGTGGAGGCGAGTGCGGCAACGGCGAGGGGGCGGCCGGGGTGACGAGTGCGGCGGCGGCAATGGGCGAGTGCGGCGGCGGCGAGGGCGCAAGTCGGGGGTGCGGCGGCGGCGCAGCTCGGGGGGAGGAGAGAATGAGTGGAGGGAGTTGGCCGCGTGCCCCGCGGGTGGATAAGGCAGCCTATGCCGATGGCTAAGCCGTCGACTTAGGTGAGGAGGCCACGTGGCACCTATGCCGACGGCTTAGCCGTGGGCATACATTTTTATTACCCACGTCATCGATCCACGTAACTCCTACCGTACGGCCGCAGCTATGCCGTCAGCATAGTTTTATTTTTCCTTTTTTATTATATATATATATATATATATATATATATATTAATGTTTTCTTACAGTACATTTATTCTTTTTTATTTCACATAGATTTTTAAATTTTTTTATAGTTATATTTTTCCTTTTTATGTTTTTTATGTATTATTATTTCATATAGATTTTTTATTTTTTTAAACAGATCGGCCCTCTCCTCTCCCGGAACCACACAGAGGGGAGGGGAGGGGAGGGGAGGCGTCGAATTCGAGCAGCTTCGTCCGCCAAGGGCGTGGCCTGGTCGCGGGTACAGGAGCGCCATGGCCGCCCTCGCGTACTCGATCTGGAGCTTAGTTCGTCAGGTGAGTGAAGGGGGAGGGGGTCGTCGACGGTGAGGGTGGGGGTGGGGGCGGGGGTAGCTTAGTTCATCAGGTGAGTGAAGGCGGAGGGGGTCATCGATAGAGGGACACCTGGGAGCAACATCCGGGCCAAACCCACAGCTACATCCACTCCGTGTGGACCCGATGCGTCCGTTTCCCCCCTCCCGGTGCCGGCGGCGGCGCCGTCCGTGAGGCGGGCCACGCACCGGAGACGCGTGCCGCCTCTTCGGACATGCCACAACACCACCCCGCATGTATGAGTGCCCGGTACGACGCTCCGGTGGCATTGCTACCCCAGGGCCCCCGTCCCGACTAACCCAGGAGCGGTTGACCACGAGATATAGCCCTTTGACTTCCCACGGACGGGCTTTGACCAGTGGAGCTCTCCACCCGGCTGTGTCAGGTCAGCCTAGAAGGACACCTGGGTGCAATATCCGGGCCAAACCCACAGCAACATCCACTCCGTGTAGACCCGATGCGTCCGTCTCCCCCCTCCCGGTGCCGGAGGCGGCGCCGTCCGCGAGGGCGGCCACGCACTGGAGACGCGTGCCGCCTCTTTGGACATGTCACAACACCACCCTGCATGTATGAGGGCCCGGTACGACGCTCCGGTGGCATTGCTACCCCCCAGGGCCCCCGTCCCGACTAACCCAGGAGCGGTTGACCACAAGATATAGCCCTTTGACTTCCCACGGACGGGCTTTGACCAGTGGAGCTCTCCACCCGGCTGTGTCAGGTCAGCCTAGAAGGACACCTAGGTGCAATATCCGGGCCAAACCCACAGCAACATCCACTCCGTGTAGACCCGATGCGTCCGTCTCCCCCCTCTCGGTGCCGGAGGCGGCGCCGTCCGCGAGGGGGGCCACGCACTGGAGACGCGTGCCGCCTCTTTGGACATGTCACAACACCACCCTGCATGTATGAGGGCCCGGTACGACGCTCCGGTGGCATTGCTACCCCCTAGGGCCCCCGTCCCGACTAACCGAGGAGCGGTTGACCACGAGATCTAGCCCTTTAACTTCCCACGGACGGGCTTTGACCAGTGGACCTCTCCACCTTGTTGTGTCAGGTCTGCCCAAAGGGATACCCGGGAGCAACATCCAGGCCAAACCCACAGCTAAATCCACTCCATGTAGACCCGACGCGTCCGTTTCCCCCCTCCAGGTGCCGGCGGCGGCGCCGTCCGTGACGGGGGCCACACCCCGGAGATGCGTGCCGCCTCTTCGGACATGCCACAACACCACCCCACATGTATGACGGCCCGGTACGATGCTCCGGTTGCATTGCTACCCCCCAGGGCCCCCGTCCCGCCTAACCTTGGAGCGGTTGACCATGAGATCTAGCCCTTTGACTTCCCACGAACGGGCTTTGACCAGTGGAACTCTCCACCCGGTTGTGTCAGGTCCGCCCATAGGGACACCCAGGAGCAACATCCGGGCCAAATCCACAGCTAAATCCACTCTGTGTAGACCCGACGCGTCTGTTTCCCCCCTCCAGGTGCCGGCGGCGGCACCGTCCGTGACGGGGGCCACACCCCGGAGATGCGTGCCGCCTCTTCGGACATGCCACAACACCACCCCATATGTATGAGGGCCCGGTACGATGCTCCAGTGGCATTGCTACCCCCCAGGGCTCCCGTCCCGCCTAACCCTAGAGCGGTTGACCACGCCCTTTGACTTCCTACGTACGGTCTTTGACCAGTGGACCTCTCCACCTGGTTGTGCCAGGTCCGCCCATAGGTACACCCGGGAGCAACATCCGGGCCGAACCCACAGCTAAATCCACTCCATGTAGACCCGACGCGTCTGTTTCCCCCCTCCAGGTGCCGGCGGCGGCACCGTCCGTGACGGGGGCCACACCTCGGAGATGCGTGCCGCCTCTTCGGACATGCCAAAACACCACCCCGCATGTATGAGGGCCCGGTACGACGCTCCGGTGGCATTGCTACCCCCCAAGGCCCCCGTCCCGCCTAACCCTAGAGCGGCTGACCACGAGATCTAGCCCTTTGACTTCCCACGGACGGGCTTTAACCAGTGGACCTCTCCACCCGGTTGTGTCAGGTCCGCCCATAGGGACACCTGGGAGAAACAACCGGGCCAAACCCACAGCTAAATCCACTATGTGTAGACCTGACGCGTCTGTTTCCCCCCTCCAGGTGCCGGCGGCGGCGCCGTCCATGACGGTGGCCACACCCCGGAGATGCGTGCCTCCCCTTCGGACATGCCGCAACACCACCCCGCATGTATGAGGGCCCGGTACGACGCTCCGGTGGCATTGCTACCCCCCAGGGCCCCCGTCCCGCCTAACCCTGGACTGGTTGACCACGAGGTCTAGCCCTTTGACTTCCCACGGACGGGCTTTGACCAGTGGACCTCTCAACCCGGCTGTGTCAGGTCAGCCTAGAAGGACACTAGGTGCAATATCCGGGCCAAACCCACAGCAACATCCCTCCGTGTAGATCCGTTCGTGAGGTGGGCCACGCACTAGAGACGCGTGCCGCCTCTTCGGACATGCCATAATACCACCCCCGCATGTATGAGGGCCCGGTACGACGCTCCGGTGGCATTGCTACCCCGAGAGCCCCCGTCCCGACTAACCCAGGAGCGGTTGACCACGAGATCTAGCCCTTTGACTTTCCACGGACGGGCTTTGACTAGTGGACCTCTCCACCCGGTTGTGTCAGGTCCACCCATAGGGATACCCGGGAGCAACACCCGGGCCAAACCCACAGCTAAATCCACTCCGGGTAGACCCGACGCGTCCGTTTCCCCCCTCCAGGCGCCGGCGGCGGCGCCGTCCGTGACGGGGGCCACACCTCGGAGATGCGTGCCGCGTCTTCGGACATGCCACACCACCACCGCGCATGTATTAGGGCCTGGTACGATGCTCTGGTGGCATTGCTACCCCCCAGGGCCCCCGTCCCACCTAACCGTGGAGCGGTTGACCATGAGATCTAGCCCTTTGACTTCCCACTGACGGGCTTTGACCAGTGGACCTCTCCAGCCGGTTGTGTCAGGTCCGCCCATAGGGACACCCAGGAGCAACATCCGGGCGAAACACACAGCTAAATCCACTCTATGTAGACCCGACGCGTCTGTTTTCCCCCTCCAGGTACCGGCGGCGGCGCCGTCCGTGACAGGGGCCACACCCCGGAGATGTGTGCCGCCTCTTCGGACATGCCACAACACCACCCCGCATGTATGAGGGCCTGTTATGACGCTCCGGTGGCATTGCTACCCCCAGGGCCCCGTCCCGCTTAACCCTGGAGTGGTTGACCACGAGATCTAGCCCTTTGACTTCCCACGGATGGGCTTTGACTAGTGGACCTCTCCACCCGGTTGTGACAGGTCCGCCCATCGGGATACCCGGGAGCAACATCCGGGCCAAACCCATAGCTAAATCCACTCCGTGTAGACCCGACGCGTTCGTTTCCCACTACTAGAAAAAGGCCTAGTAATGGCGCACTACTGGTGCTCCATTAGTATACGAGATACTAATGGCGCACCTGTAGTGCGCCATTTGTACGACTAGAGGTGCGCCATTACTATCTTACTTAGTAATGGCGCACCACATAGAAGTGCGCCATTAGTAATAAAAATTTTTCAAAAAAAGTTTCAAATTTTTTTATTTATGTTCAATTTTTTTTCGTTTTTTTCTTAATCTCGGGTCAATATGCTTAATCTCGGGTCAAATCGCACTCCGTGGTCAAACTTCCCAAAAGGTCACCCATCCTCACACTACTCCAGCCCAAGCACGCTTAACTTCAGAGTTCTATCCAACCCCAGCAACAACTCACTTCACAGGCTCTTGTTGATATATCTAGCATATCAATCCTATTATACCTTGTTGATGTCTAGGACTTTGTTCATGTTCATGACTATGATGAAATTTTCAAAAATATTTCAAACTTCCCGGTCATATTACGTATCATTTTCCGAAAAAAAATCAGAAAAAAATTCAAAACCAATTTTTTTCTGTTACTAGTGGCGTACCACATCCACGGTGCGCCACTAGTAAGTTTGAAAGTTAAATTCGGATGTAACTTTTCGAGTAGATGATTTTTCATATATAAAACTTTTTAATCCGAGTTCGTATGCAAAAGTTATGACCATTTTACAAATTTCCAGAGAGATTTTGCAAATAAAGTCGAAATTCATATTTGTAAATTTTCCCAACAACTAGACCACATATCACATGGGAAACTTATTTTCTTGACATTTCCATCATTTTCTTTTATTTTTTAAAACTAAAAAGGCGGTCCACGGGGGGTTGCATTCGTGAACTTTTGGGCCAAGTTAGTAATGGCGGACCGTGGGGTGGTGCGCCGCGCACCACACCCACGGTGCGCCACTACTAGTTTTGGAAAAAAAAGTTGATTTTTTTTTTTGAAAAAAAACTTAGTATTGGCGCACCAGTGGACAGTGCGCCATTACTAGTTAAATCTAGTAATGGCGCACCGTCCACAGGTGCGCCATTACTAACAATTTTTTTTATGTTTTTTTACTTTCTTTTCAAAAGTACTAATGGCGCACGGTGGGTGTGGTGCGCCATTAGTAATGTCAACTAGTAATGGCGCACCACTCCCACGGTGCGCCATTAGTAGTTTTGAAAAAATTAAAAAAAATTTTACTAATGTCGCACCGTAGGATGTAGTGTGCCTTTAGTATTTGCACACTAATGGCGCATCAACACATGATGCACCATTAGTATTTAGTAATGGCGCACCACTTGTACAATGCGCCATTAGTGTCCATCCCATCTATAGCCCTTTTCCTAGTAGTGTCCCCCCTCCAGGTGCCGGCGGCGGCACCGTCCGTGACGGGGGCCACACCCGCGAGATTCGTGCCGCCTCTTCGGACATGCCACAACACCACCCCGCATGTATGAGGGCCCGGTACGAGGCTCCGGTGGCATTGCTACCCCCAGGGCCCCTGTCCCGCCTAACCCTGGAGCGGTTGACCACGAGATCTAGCCCTTTGACTTTCCACGGACGGGCTTTGACTAGTGGACCCCTCTCCACCCAGTTGACATAGGTCAGCCCAGAGGGACACCTGGGAGCAACATCCGGGCCAAACCCACAGCTACATCCACTCCTTGTAGATCCGACGCGTTCGTTTCCTCCCTCCCGGTGCCGCGGCGGCGCCGTCCGTGAGGGGGGCCACGCACCGTTGATGCGTGCCGCCTCTTTGGACATGCCACAACACCACCCCGCATGTATGAGGGCCCGGTACGACGCTCCGGTGGCATTGCTACCCCAGGGCCCCTGTCCCGTCTAACCCAGGAGCGGTTGACCACGAGATCAAGCCCTTTGACTTTCCACGGACGGGCCTTGACCAGTGAACCTCTCCACCCGGTTGTGTCAGGTCCGCCCATAAGGACACCCAGGAGCAACATCCGGTCTAAACCCACAGCAATATCCCCTCCGTGTAGACCCAACGCGTCCGTTTCCCCCCTCCAGGTGCCGGCGGCGGCGCCGTCCGTGAGGGGGGGCACAACCGGAGACGCAGGCCAGGCGTTTGCAACCGCCACAACACTTCCAGACTTGTGAGAGGCCGCCTACGCAAGATTGGATGGCATGCTAGCCCCCGGAGGCCGCCGGCTACACTCGTAGACGCGCGAAGCGCAATCCGCGTAGAGGGAAGTGTTCAGATACTTCTCCATCACGAAAAATTATGAAAAATTACCATCGGTCCTATAGCACATGTGCTCACGTCGTGTAAAAAACTCATGATTTTATCGCGTTCCGAGTATTTAATAATATTCACGCCACATCGTTATCGCAGAACGTCTACTACCGTGTCATCGCCGTCCGTGAGGGGGGGGGGGCACACCCCGGAGACGCGTGCCGCCTCTTCGGACATGCCCCCACACCACCCCGCATGTATTAGGGGCCGGTGCGATGCTCCGGTGGCATTGCTACCCCCCAAGGCCCCCGTCCCGCCTAACCCTGGAGCGGTTCACCACGAGATCTAGCCCTTTGACTTTCCACGGACGGGCTTTGAACAGTGGACCTCTCCACCCGGTTGTGTCAGGTCAGCTTAGAGGGACACCTGGGAGCAACATCCAAGCCAAACCGACTGCTACATCCCCTCCGTGTAGACCTGATGCGTCCATTTTTTCCCTCTAGGTGCCAGCGGCGGCGCCGTCCGTTAGGGGGCCACGCCCCGGAGATGCGTGCCGCCTCCTCGAACATGCCACAACACCACCCGGTTGTGGTACTTCATCCTATAGAAACACTTGGGAGCAACGTCCCTTCCGTATAGACCCGATGCGGCTCTTTCCGCCCTCCAGATGCTGGCTGCGGCGCCGTCCGTGAGGGGGGCACACCGCGGATGTCAGGGGGTCACACTCCAGAGACGGGTGCCGGGCGTTTGCAACCGCCACTTTTGAATATAAGGACCTTTATTCAAAAGAACATGACGGCACAGTATTAATGTGCTCGAAAAAAAATACAAACTATATATACTTTCATATAATACATAAAAAAGCATAAAAACATATTTAAAAAAAAGCATAAAAACATATGTAAAAAAAGCATAAAAACATAGCTATGCCGACGGCAATAGAAACGTCAGAGTTTTGGGAGGCGTCGTGCCGCGGATCGGTGACGTGGCACCTATGCCGACGGCTGCCGTCGGCATACCTACGCTGCGGATCGGTGACGTGGCATGCGGACATATGCCGACGGCCGCCCGTCCCGACCGTCGGCATAGGGTTGACGGCGTTAGCCGCCAGTCACGGGCGGGGTGGCCGGGCCCACAGGTATGCTGACGGCTGGTTTATGCCGACGGCTTCTGTCGGCATGTCTGAATCTACGGCGACGGCCGTTCTGTGCCGACGGCTGCCGTCGGCATAGCTCCGTGTAACACGACGGCCAGGGTAGGCCGACGGCCAGGACTGGGCTGTCGGCATAGCTCAAACTAGGCCGACGGCAGCCGTAGGCATAGGTTTGGCCGTCGGGGTAGGACCGTTTTCCGGTAGTGAGACATAGCCTAGCAGAGACATCACATGGCCATAATCTGTTTCTGGCAGGGGTGGCCGGTGTAATCGGTCCGCACAAGTCTCCGTGTACCAACTCAAGAGCTTTACTCGCTCTAAAGTTTCCCTCTCTTGGGAACGGGGCTCGCCTTTGTTTCCCAATGAGACAACCGTCGCACACTTGGTCGACATGATTGATGCACGGTAGACCACGTACCATCTCCTTTTGTCCAAGTTGCCGAAGAGCCTGAAAATTTAGATGACCGTAGCGTGCGTGCCACTTCCATGCCGAGTCATCCATGCTCGACAAGAGACGTACCGGATCCACACGATCCAAGTTGAGGACGTAGAGCCTGTTGGGTGACCTCTGCACTTTCATAATCAACATCCTCTGACGATCGTACCCCCGTAGAAAGCCATCTTCAAGCACAATCTTGCAACCACGCTCCTCGAGCTGGCCAAGACTTATGATGCTACTCTTTAGCTTGGGAATATAGTACACATCTGTGAGTACCTTGTGACCGCCATTCTTCAACTCAAACAGGACAGTACCTCACCCTGCGATGTCAACGGTCCGTCCATCACCGAACCGAAACATGCCTCCCACCGAAACACTGAGCTCAGAAAACTGGTCCTTGTCGCCGGTCATGTGGTTGCTAGCGCCCGTGTCAAGGTACCACACGCGCCTCGACGTGTTCATCCTCTTCTTATCGTGAAGATAAACTGCCTCCTCTATGAGTGTGACAACCTCTGTAGCCGGCGCCTTTGGAGCTGGACTATCCTCATCCATTAGCTCACATACTTCGACCATGAGCATCATGTCTCCATCATCGCCTCCTTTGGCCATGAGAGCTTTCTCCTTTGGTGGTTTCTTGCACTCCGACTTGAAGTGCCCCATGATGTCATAGTTGTGACACTTGATCTTGCACTTGTCGAACTTCTTCTTCTTCGGAGCGCCGTCGCCGGCGTTCTTCTTACTTTGTTCTTTTGGCGCACGATCTTGACGAGTGTTGCTGCTAGAGCCCTCGTCTCCTTTCCTTGAGTCCAGCGCCAGCCACTGAGCCCGTGTGAGCATGACATTCTCATCATTCCTCCCATCCCCGAGACTGTACCGCATACGCTCGTCGTGAGCCTTGTAGCGTCTGACGAGATCGTCGATGGAGAGAGTCCCGAGATCGACGCATTGCTCGATCGTCGTGACAATTTGCAGGTACCGGGGAGGGGCTGCGCGCAAGAACCTCCGGACAACCGAGGTCTCCGTAAGGTTTTCACCAAGCGCGCGGATCCGATTGACGAGAGTAGCCACCCGTGAAGCGAACGCATCCACGGACTCATTGTCGCCCATGACCAAAGTCTCATAGTTCCTTAGGAGAGTTTGGAGATTGGCTTGCTTGACGCGGGTGTGTCCCTCGAACATGAGCTTCAAGGTATCCCACGCTTCCTTCGCCGTTTCTTTGGCGATCAGGTGTTGGAGGACATCCATCGGCATCACCGAGTAAATCGCTGACGCCGCCTGCCGATCCTTCCGGTGCTCGGCTCCCTCCTTCTTGAACGCGTCACCTCCTGGGTCGACAGCGTCCCATAGCTCGTGGCAGAGACCACACTCCATGAGGGCTTTCCAGACCCCGAAGTTCTCGCGATCAAATCGTGGGTACGACGAACTCGCCGGAGCATCAAATACTTTAGCCACACCGGAGTACTCTGCCAGCTGTTTGGTCTTCTCGTCGTCCGACATGATCTCCCGTTACTAGGAGATCAACCTTGTTCTAGATACCAATTGTTGGCACAGACCCGACCTTGACGACGTTGTTGTCGAGTACTTTTCAACAATATGCAGCGACGTACAAGCTACAGAAGATTGCTTCCGGCTGCTTCGACGGAGACGAGCACACGCACGTACAAGTCTAAAGCTAGCAAGCACACGAGGACACAGGAGACGCGAGCGATGGCTAAAGGCCCGTGTCGAGCCTTTACTTTTTATTGCTTTGATCGATCTGATTACAGGCATAGGGTATAACTATATTTATACTAGTACAAAGCTAGCTAACCCAAACCTACTCGGATGACTGAACCACCACGAGACGAGACAAGACGAGATGCGCACTTGCCGTACGTAATAGACCGGTCGATGTTTGATTGGGATCCATGATGTGGGTGCGGCGTGGGGCTACGCGAGCTACAACATCTGCTGGATGGATGGACATTATAATGACGATTCTTGGAAACAAAAATTTGGAAGTTATATACTGCTCCTGCATAGTTTTTATTTAGGTAAGTAAAATACAGTTTTTGGTATCTAACTGATGCCATCATCGGTTCATTGTTGTTTCCACCTCTGTTTCTTCGAGTTGGCTACCTTTCCGGCAGTCACAGCTCCTTAATTGTGTGACGGATAGATTTTGGTAATTATCTATATTAATTAAAGATGACTTTATCCGGACACGACAACGTGGTTAATTCCAACAAAATCCACCATTTCTTCCGGTCTCGCTGCCCCACGTAGCCTCCCAGCCGACACGGTCCAAACAATCTTCATCGTCCTTTTGAGCAGCAGATTTGTGGCTCTTTATAAGCTCCGAGATGCCCACAAGCGCAGTGGATATGTGGCGCAGCTTTTCAACCATGTCCGGTGAGATGTGGACTCTGAATGTTTTGAGAATGGATGCGAGAGAGGTGAAGCGGAAGAGCAGATGCTGCGTCTCGACCAAGAGAAAATCCATTACCTCCTCCCCAGTCTCGCAACCTAGGTAAGGCAAATTCACCTCCTTGACTTGTTGCGTGCACATCTCCTTGAACTGGACGGACAAGTTGGAAATCTGCTCTTGAGAAACCTTCTTCTTTCCAGCAGGCAACAACCCCCTGGACGTGACCTCTCTCATCAGAAACGAGATCTCCCTCCTAAGCATCTCAAGGTGGCCAGAAAGAGCAACAACCGAGTCGTCGTGACCAATCTCCATGCCGCCAACATCTCTCGCCGGCTCCTTGCTGGAATCCCTCACCGTCCCCGTCCCACGTCCCCGTCCCCTTGCTGATTCCCAATTGGCGCTCCATACTTATGAGGGACTGGTGCTCATAGGGGTAGGATGTGCGTGTGTGCGTTCATATGGGTGAGTGTGTGCGCGTGTATATGAGCGCTTGCGTTTGTACTGTGTTCAAAAAAAATATCATTTTTCACGCAAAGGAATCACTGGGAGCACAATGCTCCCTCTATTTTTATATTTAAGCCAAGAATTTCTCAGCATATCAATCAACCACAAGTATCAAGACAGGGGAATGAGAGATGTACCATTACACAGCAATTCTCTCTCTCTCTCTCTTTGTAAACAAACAAACTGACTGGTTGATTTTACATTTTTCTTAAACAAGTCAAGTGCTGATAATAAACTTTAAAATTTACATTAGCCTGATATATGAAACACAACTGCAACAAGCATATCTTTCCTCAATTCCGAAATGCACCTCTCCTATATACAGTACTCCTCAAAGAAGCAGGACTGGGACCTTGCCGCGTGGCATCACCTGTGTGGATACAAAACAAGGAAAACCTAGGACGAGTAGCACTCTCCACAACAACATCACATTAATTCTACAGCAACCCAAACGACAAGCTCTGATATACAAGCTCTATACTGCAATAATATAAGACACCGACAAAGCTCCACCCATCAGTATTCCCGCCCGGAGCCCTCCACAAGATAAAATACAACCTTCCGTGGCGACAGCGAGTCCATCTCCAGCATAGGAGATTTCGTTGCCGTCCTATCCATCATCAAATTAGGCCCCTCCCTCGGCAGAGACAAGAAGATTAATCAATGGAAAAAGCAACATTTAATCAACTCTGCATAGGATGTAACCACAACAACATATTATAAAATTTACCTGGGAGTCTTCGATTTAAACATGTCACACCACAAGTTAATTTCTTCAATGCTTAACGATGCTGGAACATGGTCTGAATAACCCCACCGCCGTAGAAATGGAGTTGTATGAGGAAGAAATCTCATAACAAGTGAAAATTGGCACTGCAAGTTTTCAGAAAGACATAAGTTCATAGATTGAAACACTATCAACAGTAAAGTACAATGTGTTCAACATTACCTCACGTTCAGCAGGAGCTTTCTTCCGGTCCGGCTGGCCCACGTAGCCTCCCAGCCGTCACGGTCCAAATAATCTTCAACGTCCTTTGGAGCAGCAGATTTGTGGCTCTTTATAAGCTCCGATATGCCCACAAGCGCAGTGGATATGCGGCGCAGCTTTTCAACCTTCTCCGATGAGATGGGGACTCTGAATGTTTTTAGAGTGGATGCGAGAGAGGTGAAGCGGAAGAACAGCTGCTGCGTCTCGACCAAGAGAAAATCCATTACCTCCTCCCCAGTCTTGCAACCTAGGCAAGGCAAATTCACCTCCTTGACTTGTTGCGTGAACATCTCCTTGAACTGGACGGACAAGTTGGAAATCTGCTCTTGAGAAACCTTCTTCTTTCCAGCAGGCAACAACCCCCTGGACGTGACTTCTCTCATCAGAAACGAGATCTCCCTCCTAAACATCCCAAGGTGGCCAGAAAGAGCAACAACCAAGTCGTCGTTCGCCATCTGCCCAATCTCCATGCCGCCAGCCGGCTCCTTGCTGGAATCCCTCACCGTCCCCTTGCTGATTCCAAATTGTGGCTCCATACTTATGAGGGACTGGTGCTCCTCCGAATCTCTGCCCATCTCATCGCCAGAATCGGAGTCAATCTCCATCCCGGACTGCCCCTTCATCCTGAGGAGTCGTTGCTCGTCGGACAAGACTGCCTGCTGCTGATGCAAGAGTGCCCTCCGCGTCGCCGGGTCCTTGGCGGACTCGCTCAGCATCTCGAGTCTGTACCGAGCCTGTCTGAGACTCTTGAGATCTTTCCTAAGTCTCCTCTCATACTCCGTCCCTTTGCTGGACTCGTTCTCCGCCACTTCCCTTATGGGAAACGTTGGGTACCGTCGGACCGGCCGAAGCTTCGGCCGGTCGCGCACGCACCGCTCGATCGTGTAGTCATCCACGGCTCAACATCTCCCGATCCACGTTTGCATCGCTGGCTTTCTCTTTCTTGGCCCATCACGTGCCCGTGGCCCAGCACGTACGGCCACTTGTTCAGCCTTCCTCGTATCTTCTTCACACGAGGAGTGCACCGGTTGCTCAAAAAAAAAAAACAAGGAGCGCACCTAGGGCTGGAATTCGAGCCGAGTCGAGCCAGCTCGGCTCGACTCGCTAGAGCTCGTTTCGTTAACGAGCTAACTCGACTCGACTCGTTACTATAACGATCTCAAATCTAAAATTGGCTCTACTCATAAAACTCGCGAGCTGGCTCATTTAGCTTGTTAAGCTTGTTTAAGATATAAACATAAAGCCCTTAAATATGATAAAGCTTTGAAGACGACCTGGCTCGCGAGCTGGCTCATTTAGCTTGTTTAGCTCGCGTTGCTTTTTGCTGTGTGTGTGCTGCAACCAGATCTATGCAACCGGAAAGCTGAAACCGACACGTGAGAAAGCAACAACCGTCCATGAAAAAACATCAACCGCCTATGGCTCAAGCCGGCCAGTGCTGCAACCATTGGCAGAAAAAGGTTCAACCGTATATGAAAAAGCTTCAATCAGGCACTATGCAGCGAAAAAAGGTGCGACCATAGATGAAAAAAGCTTCAACCGAACAGTGCGCAACAGAAAAAGTTACAACCATTGATAAAAAAAGCTTCAACCGTAGATGAAAAAAGCTTCAACCAAAGATAGGCAATGAAAAAAAACTACATAAAGGCTCTAGTTTCCACGGAAGCTGCAACCGGCGTCGGCGGGTGCTGCAACTGGCGAAGACCAATGCTACAACCAGCGATGGTGAAGCTGCAACCGTTCAGTTCATAGCTACAACCCGACATGAAAAAAGCTGTGACCAGCGAGCATGGAAGCTACAACCGGTGATGAGAAAAAGCTACAACTGTCGAGCACGGAAGCTGCAACCGGCGACAAAAAAGCTACCACCGACTAGCCCAGAAGCTACGACCGGCGTGCAAAAAAGTTTCAACCATCGCGTGATTTTATTGTAGCTAGCCCAAGTCTGTTTACGAGAGCTTCCACCTAGAGTTTCTCGACGCGAATCCAGTTGAAGCTAGCTCATCGTGCATGTGCTACTATAGATCGGTTAAGCTGCTTGCCTGCTTGCTTGCACGCTAGCTTTGCACGTACGATGTACACTCTTGACGATTTTTCTAGCGTTATAGATCCAACATGGAGCGTGGTTTTGGGCGTGTGCAGGCGGCACGGCTAGTCGAAGACGAGCGCCAGCGGGTGCCGGTGGCCGACGAGCGCGAGCGGCACGTTCGTCCGGCGAACTGTGCGGGCTTTTCTTGTTTTTGTTTTGTTTGCCTACGTTCAGGTCAAAGGTTCAGGTCAAACAGAACGAGAAAATCTAATGACAGAGGACGTCTTGATCCAACGTGTGCGTGCGGACCGGCCGAAATTTGGGCCGGTCCGCCGGCGCCTATTGTTGCCCTTCCCTTATTCGCTCTCCGACTTTTTCGCTCTCCGACTTATCCTTTGTTTTTTCTTTCGTTAGCAATCGGTTAGTTTTTTTTTCAGAAATATTCATCGGTTAGTTAGTGCCCATAGATTGTCTTTTCTTTAATTCTCAATTCTCAAGTCCCTTTGAGTTTTTTCTTAGGGTTTAGTCCATTTCTTAAACTTTTAAAATAAATAAAATTATAAGAAAAACATTATAATGGCGTCTGTTAGGCGTCGGCCGGCCTGCCGAAACTTTCTTCCTTCCCTAACTCCTCGCACGCACACCAGCACCCCTGCACAAAACACGCGTGCGAGGGTATGTAGTGCCCACCATTGCAATCGACGAAGAGCACGAGGTTACGCACGTGGATCGCCACGACCGAGCCATCGCTGAATTTCACCGTGCCGGCGACGCGGCGGTCAAGCTCGTTGAAGCATGCCTCATTGGCGGACAAGTGGTTGGAGGTACCCATGTCCAAGTACCACTTGGAGTCGTACTCCTCCTTAGTACGTCCGACGTGAACCTCGGCATGTTCCTCAACGAGGTTGACATAGTCATCGGTGATGTCGTGGTCGTCAGTGATTGTGCACACCTACGCCATGAGGAAGGTTGGGTTCTCATCGTCCGTGCCCTCCGCCCGAGCCAGGTGCGCCTCCTCCCTCTTCTTGTCATGGCAATCCAGACCCCAAGTGGCGTGGCGCCACAATATCTGCACTCATCCGCAACCCGCAGCGAGCTACATGTTCTTGCTGCCACCACGCCAAGTATCGCGGACGCGACCGCGTTCTGTGCCGCGCCAGCCTTTTACGTGGCCCCTACAGCTCGAGGCGCCACGACCCTAGGATCGAGCGACCCTCTCCTCCTTAGTTGTGGATATCTGACAGTTCCTCAGGTAGGTCTAGTTGGTATGCTACTGCGCCTTTTCGTGCCAATATACCGAATGGCCCGATGAATCTTGGCGCTAGCTTTCCCTTAATTTTGAATCGTTGCAACCCCCGCATAGGTGACACTCGTAGGTACACGAATTCACCTGGTTCGAAGTTGACCCCACGATGTTTCTGATCGTAATAACTCTTTTGCCTGCTTTGGGCGGTCTTGAGTCGTTCTCTGATTAGTTGGACCTTTTCCTCGGCTTCCTTGAGCATGTCTGGGCCGAAGATACGGCTGTCTCCGGTCTCTGACCAATTTAACGGGGTACGACATCTTCGTCCATACAAGGCTTCAAATGGTGCCATTTGCAGGCTGGCTTGATGACTGTTGTTGTACGCGAACTCGGCGTATGGCAGGCTGTCTTCCCAACTGGCTCCGTAGGTGAGGACACATGCCCTCAGCATGTCCTCTAAAATCTGGTTTACCCGTTCTGTTTGTCCATCTGTCTGAGGGTGGTATGCCGTACTGAAGGCTAGTTGAGTTCCTAGAGCCTGTTGTAACTGCTCCCAGAATCTCGAGACGAACTGTGTTCCTCTGTCAGATATTATAGTCTTCGGGACACCGTGCAGACAAACTATGCGAGAGAGATATATCTTGGCAAGCTTCTGAGTGGTGTGGGTCGTCTTGACTGGAATGAAATGTGCCACCTTAGTCAACCTGTCGGTGATAACCCATATGGCATCATTCCCGTGTCGTGATCGAGGTAGTCCGACAATGAAGTCCATCCCTATTTCATCCCATTTCCACTCAGGTATTTTATTTGGTTGTAGTAGTCCGGCTGGTCTCTGATGTTCAGCCTTTATACGTTGACAAGAGTCGCAGCATGCAATGAAGGTGGCTATGTCCCTTTTCATACCGTGCCACCAAAATCCTTCTTGGATATCCTTATACATCTTGGTTCCTCCCGGGTGGATCGAATATGGAGCGGTGTGGGCTTCAGCTAGAATTTGCCGTTTGAGGTCTTCTATGTCTGGCACGCAGAGTCTATTTCCGTACCATAGTGTCCCTTCTTCGTCTATGATGAATTCCGAGGCCTTGCCCATACTCACCTTTCTTTTGATGCCTTCAATGCTGGGGTGACCCGGCTGGGCTTATTTGATTCTTTTCACAAGGTTGGGCTGTATCTCCAAGTTTGTTATGGTGCCTTCTGCTACCATCAACAAGTTGAGTCTGGCAAATTCCCGTTGGAATTCGGGTCTTAAGTTGGGCAGACTGTTGTTGTCGGCGCTGGGGTTCCGACTAAGAGCATCGGCTACTACATTTGCTTTTCCAGGATGATAGTGGATTCCGACATCATAATCCTTTACTAGCTCCAACCAGCGTCGTTGCCTTAAATTCAGCTCTGGCTGTGTGAAAATATATTTGAGACTTTTATGGTCCGTATATATTTCACATCGATTTCCAAGTAGGAAGTGCCTCCATTCCTTGAGTGCATGAATAACTGCTGCCATTTCTAAGTCATGAGTGGGATAGTTTTCCTCATGCTTGCGAAGTTGCCTTGAAGCGTATGCGACAACCTTGCCTTCTTGCATTAATACGCATCCGAGTCCCTTCCTGGACGCGTCACAATATACTTCAAAATTTTTGCTTATGTCTGGCACAATCAATACTGATGTTGTTGTTAATTTCCGTTTTAGCTCTTGGAAACTTTTCTCACAGGCTTCTGTCCATTCAAATTTCTTATCTTTCTTGAGCAACTGCGTCATTGGCTTGGCTATGGTGGAGAATCCTTCAATAAATCTGCGGTAATATCCTGCCATTCCGAAGAAACTTCGTATGTCCGTTACGCTGGCTGGTGACTTCTGGCGTGTTCTGAGATGTTCAGCGTGTTCTTCTGGCGTTTTGGAGTATACTAAAATATCGTCGATGAATACCACAACGAACTTGTCCATAAACTTCATAAATACTTTGTTCATAAGGTGAACAAAATATGCAGGGGCATTTGTTAATCCAAAAGGCATTACTGTGAACTCATACAGTCCATATCTGGAGGTGAAGGCTGTCTTGGGGATATCTTCTGTTCGTACCTTTAATTGATGGTATCCTGACCTTAGGTCAATTTTTGAGAATACCTTGGCCTTAGCGAGTTGATCGAATAAATCATTTATTCTTGGCATCGGGTATTTGTTCTTGATCGTGACCATGTTGAGTGCTCGGTAGTCAATACACAATCGCAGTGTTCCATCTTTCTTTTTGGCAAACAAAATAGGTGATCCCCATGGTGAGGAACTGGCTCGAATGTATCCCTTGTCAAGCATTTCCTTTATTTGTTTCTTCAGTTCAACCAACTCGGATGGTGCCATTCTATATGGTTTCTTGTATATGGGGGTGGTCCCTGGTGCTAGCTCAATGCTGAATTCTATCTCTCGGTCGGGTGGCATGCCTGGTAGCTCTTCGGGAAATACGTCTGGGAATTCGCGTACTACTGGAACCTTGTTTAATTCAGAAATGTCTACCTTGTTCAGTCTTGGTTGTCTGGGCATTTCTCTCTCTTTGGCGGATACTCTTATTGTCTTACCATGGTGGTGTGTGAGAATCACGGTCCGATTGAAACAATCAATGAAACCTTTGTTGGTGGTTAACCAGTCCATCCCTAGGATGACATCTAGTCCTTTATTTTCCAACACAATGAGATTGGCGTGAAACTTCAATCCTTTGAACTCAATAATCACATCCTGACAGTAATTCTGAGTAACTTGCTGAATTCCAGGGGACTTGATGATCATGGATTTCTCCAAAGGAAGCATCGAAAAATTATTTTGCGAAGCAAAACTTTTCGAAATAAAAGAGTGAGAAGCTCCAGAATCAAACAAAACCATTGCAGGTATTGTGTTGACAGGGAACGTACCGAGTACGATATCCGGAGCGTTTTGTGCCTCCTCTTTGGTCACGTGGTTCAGATGACCTTTCCTGTGGTTATTGCTGGGATTGAAGTTGTTTCGCTTGGGCGCTGAATTATTGTTGTTCGGCTTTGGTGCTGAGCTTCTTGGCTTGGGACACTGCTTGGCATAGTGTCCTTCTTCTCCACAGGCGTAACAAGTAACACCTGGGCGATAAGTGAACTCCTTGTCCCTAGCATGAAAATTCTTTGTTGGGCGTGAGACCTTGGATGATGATTTGTGCGTCCCACCCTTCTGAAAATCGGTCTTACTTCGGTGATTGCGAGCATGGTTAGTCTGGTCCCTTTTTCGCTTGCGGATATCATCCAAACTGCGTCTTTCATTTTCCAGAGTAATAGCTTTATCCACCAGTGTCTTAAAATCTGGGAAAGTGTGTATGACCAGTTGGCATTTAAGCGCGGGCGCTAGGTCGTCAAGGAACTTCTCCATTTTCTTGCTTTCAGTCATACGCTCTTCGTTGGCGTAGCGGGATAACAGAGTAAATTGGCTGTTGTAATCTGACACTGTCATGTTCCTTTGCTTGAGGTCATCGAACTCTCTTTTCTTGATTTTCATAATACTCTTAGGAATATGCGCGCCACGGAAACCTTCTTTGAAATCATCCCAGGTTATATCATTTTCGTTGGGATGCATGTGCAGAAAATTTTCCCACCAGGATGCGGCTGCTCCCGTGAGATAATGCGGTGCGTACAATACCTTGTCTGGGTCTGAGCATTTTGCAATAATTAACTTTCTCTCCATATCGCGAAGCCAGTCTTCGGCCTCAAGTGGCTTGTCAGTATGAGAAAATGTTGAGGGACGTGTCTTCTGTAGCTCAGATAACTTGGAATGCTGCGGATACTGCCCATGGTGATTTCCCATGTTAATGACTTGGTTCATCATTTCTCGATGTTGTTGCTGACTCTGTTCATAAAGGCGGCACATTTGGGAAAGTGCCGTCTCACTGTCCTGTTGACTTGTCTGACCTCGGGCAAAATTATTGCCTGTTTGAGTATTATAGTGTTGACTTGGCTGCCCTAGTGCAAAATCGTTGCCCGGTTGATTTCCATAATTTTCCTCTGGTGGAGTTGGCATGGAGCGAGTCCAAGGACGAGACATTTTTCACTCTGGGGATGTATTTGTAAAACCCATAAGAAAAATGAAATGGTTGCAAAGATAAAACCCATAATGCACGAGATTGACAATTAAAATTTTAAAACCAAGATACTCAAGGGAAAACAAATCGATTTGCGCATAGAGAAGGACTGCATCATTACGCATCTTACACGCGCCGATAATTATACAATACATCACTCAGGACATGCGTACATAATCCTGACATGTTATTTAGGCTAGTGCACTTCTCCAGATCCTGCATGATGCGCAAACAAGCTACTTCTCACAACATCTTACATGGCGATGCAACGCATGGCGGCTACGCGCACTCAGTCCGACATGTTGATGACGTCCTTGGCCCTGCCAAGGGTGAGGCGTAGCGAAGCCGGGGACTCGACTTCCTTCTCGCTAATAGGCTCCATGCGAGTAGTGCTGCGCCGAGTAGATGGAGCGGGTGCCAGGGGCGGAACGACACGGATTGGAGTTGGTGCGAGTGGCAGTGCAGTGCGCGCTGGAGTGGGCGCAATGACCTGGTTGAACTCCTCGGTGGTAGGCAGGCGACGAGCAGGAGCATGGGATGCAGAGGACGAGACGAAAGTCAGTGGCGGTGCAGTAGGCAGGAGCTCCCTCCTGTTGGCGGCACATCGGTGGACTGAGTCCATGCGGGCGGCCACAAAGTCATCCACCAAGTTGTCGAAGGCTGCCTCCAAGGCCCGGAGATACTCAATAAGCATCTCAAAAGCCTCGTCTCGTTCTCCTCTGTAGCAGGAGAATGCGTAGTGACAGGTGTAGGGCACATGGCATGGAAGATAGCGGTAGCGACGAGCCTTCATCGCGGGAAGGGCATCCCTGAGACGAGCTATCGCCTCGCGGGCTGCCATCTGGATGGCATGCTTCTCCGTAGGCATGGCTCTCCCCAAGAACCGGAAGCGGCGTAGATCACCACGCCCTCCCTTGAATTGCACCACGGCCTGGTGCATAGTCAGACTGTCGTTGACTCTTTGCTGACAGAGAGTGACGACTGGGCGCACAGACGGCCCCATCGCGACTTGAACGACGAAGGAGAGAAGTTTGACGAACCCATCGGGTACGTTGGCGAAGGTCTGAGACTCGCAGCTGCGGTCGGCCATCTACAAAAGTAGGCAAAATCCTGAATGGTCAGATCATAAATATATGCTGACTGTTAGAAAAACTGACTACTATTGTAAAAACATGAATAAGCTCTATCATGCTCATAACCGATTAGCGATCGCACCTAGTGGCTTCCTACAGTCAGCCTGGCTCTGGTACCAAGCTTGTCACGACCGGGTTTTCAATAAAAATATTTATTGAGAAACCAATCCTTAGAATCCAGTTTGAGATAAAACCTCCTCACTGGCAGACAAACTTTTGATACAATAAGCCAGTAGCAATAATATATTACAGGGTTGAGATGACGATGCTCAACAATATATTACAAGCGTGCCAATAAATATACATAAAGGAGATTCATGACACAAGGGAGGGGTGGCATACTACTGACTCGCAAATAAGGTAGAGGTGGAGTAACACAGTGGGGAGTGGTTATGGGATTCTCAAACTAACATCCCATCGAGCGTCGAGGTGAAGCTCGATGAATTTATTAGGATAGCGGAAGCGGATATGAAACAGTGACCAACTCCAGGGTTGCACGAGACTGACTGGGACTCCTCTAGGCGTCGGATTCGCTATCGAACTCTTCATCCATGAGATCACCTTCGTCAGCATCTGGCCAAATCAACAAGCCAGTGAGTACTTTGAAAGTACTCGCAAGACAGTTCGGACGTAAGATATAACAAATGCCAACATGAAACACATGGATAAGTTAACCAGTACGATCAGACATAGAGGTGTTAATGCTGGGGGCCAAACGAGTGTCTGAAAGACTCTTCGAGCGGAAAATGCGGAATAATAATACTGGTGCCAAACGAGTGTCTGAAAGACCCCTCGAGCGGAAAATGCAGAATAATAATACTGGTGCCAAACGAGTGTCTGAAAGACTCCTCGAGCGGAAAATGCGAAATAATAATACCACAATCGGGCGTCTGAGCGACACCACATAAAGGGCTTTAAAAAGAAATGCCACAGTCGGGCGTCTGAGCGACACCACATAAAGGGCTTAAAAAAGAAATGACACAGTCGGGCGTCTGAGCGACACCACATAAAGGGCTTTAAAAAGAAATGCCACAGTCGGGTGTCTGAGCGACATCACATAAAGGGCTTAAAAAGGAAATGCCACAGTCGAGCGTCTGAGCGACACCACATAGAGGGCTTTCGACTGATAAGGGAATAATATATCATCATGAATATATTCAACTCATGGAGATAAACGGGTTAGTACATCCATAAGGATAAACATTTAACCGGTCTTAGTGCCCATGTGTCCCACCGGGTAATCTGTCACCAAACTGGCACATGACTGTTAGCAGGGAACTTGGAAACAGATAAGATGATTTAAGGATATAGAGCTCTGCAGAGATTGTACAAAAAGAATTTCCCACAGTCGACGGATTTCTGTAGTCCCTAGGACTAGTTCCGTTACGGTATTTCAGAAGAAAACACAGCAATCTAGTACACACCCATCCAACTCTTCGATGTCAGGAATCACCCTTAACATCGTCCAAGAAAAACTATTGAGACGGGGAGATCAAAATCTCGAATAGCATGGGATCAAATTTATATACGCGCGCTCTAAGGGGTGCCCCCCTCTCGGTCCCAACCGAAAACACCCATGCCCCCTGACCGGATGCCTGGCTTTAATCCAGGGCCATGGAATCAGCATCCCGGCCTCTCCTTTTTGGTGTGTACCCAGAAAGCGGTTTGCATCTTACTAAACCATATCCCTTTCCGGAAACATGTGGTAGTATAGGGAAAAGAAATGGATTTGAGCCAAACCGATATGGGTTGGTACTGAAGACAACTTGCATGGCCTAAGACTGGCATGCTACAACACTGCCATCTTGCCCATCGTCATGCCAACACATGGCCTTGCATACTCACGTCCAACGACGTGTGAAATCACCGGGCTTACTTGCCCCAAAAATGCATAAGGAACGGTTCGCCGGTATGCTTCACACATGCCATGAAACTATCTATATGCAATCATGCCAATACACTCATCATATCAAAAGTTCGAACATGCTTGCCTGGTTCAGAGTAGTCGGAGCCTAGCTCGGTGAAGTTCGCGGCCCCGTCACCTCCGTCGGTATCTACGGTACAGAGAAAACATACGCGCTAACGTGAACACCGAGAGGTGCAGAAAAAGTATTGCAAATATTTTTCAAATAAATCTGATAAAAAACTAGACAAAATTTTGAAGAGAACAGAAAAAGGATCAATCAAAAATATGCTTCTGATAAAAAGTTATAAAGGTTTTTGCCCAGGGACTCATCTGTAATGAAACAGAAACTTCCCAGGGTTCTAACTGAGAAGACAGAAAACGGTTCGATAGGAAATGCGCAAGCGCAAGAGAGAAAACGTATTTTGCCCGAAGGCGCCAACAGAAAACGTTTCGTGAATAAAAGAACAGAGGCTGACATGCGGGGTCCGCATGTCAGGTTTGAAAAGGCTCGCCGGCGCCCGAAGACGGCGGTGGACGCCGGCGTCGAACTACGGCGAATTAGGAGAAACGGAGGGTACCAAGAGCTTCAGTGTCTTCTTCCGCGTCGGTGGGTGGTGGACTCATCCAACCGGGAGCACCACGTCGACGGCGACACTAACTCCGGCGGACGGCGGTTTGGGTGAGGATGGGGAACTCCGGTGGAGGGCTGCAAGCTTCAAATTGAAGTGCGGGTCAGAATGAGGGATGCATGGAGAAGCTATTGGCAGTAGAATGGAGGTGGAGGAGCACACACGGGGGCGAATCGGGCTGGATCCAGTGGCGGGTCGCGGCGGTCGGAGTCGAGGAAGGAGACCTCCTCGGGGCTCTTCCAGAGGCCTGGCGTGCTCTAGGGGGAGTGCATGGCTAGTGGGTGCTCGAGTTGAAGCTCGGGGCCTCTATTTATAGGCAGATCGACGGGGTGGCCGTAAACGGAGAATCTCCGGCGAGCGATTACGGCGGAGCAGTGGATTAGAGGGTGGCTTGAGCGGTCGGGCAGCATCAGTGGAGGTTATTGAACTCGTTTTGCTACTAAACGGAGCTGGCCCCGGCGTAATGGCGTCTGTCCACGGTGAGGTGACCGCACGGGCTCAACGGCGGCAGAGAGCGCGCGCTGTGCGCGTCGCGCCACGGCGACGGTGCTGCATGCGTGCGCTGGCGTGGAGATGGCCACGCGGAGCCATCAGCGGGGCTGTGCGGCGCGGAACGGCGTTGAGCCGTCGTTCTGCTCCCTGTTGGCTGCCACGGCGGTTCAGCCGCCGCGGGACACGCCGGCGTGGTCGGGTCAGAGCGCCACCGACGCCAGGAAGAAGCCAAGCGCGCGTGCGGGGCTCTGGACACGCAGACCAGGCGGCGAGCAACGTGCCAAGGGCACTGTGGGCGCGTGACTGAAGATGATCTGAAGAAAACAACACTGAAGACTGAATTTGACTGAAAGTGTTCGAACAGTGCATGCAAGGTGTTCGACAGAATGATCCAGGCATGTAGGGATTTTTCCTTGGGCTGATATTTGGTGGAGTGACTGATTTTTGGTGGAATTTTTGGAGGAGTGTAGATATAAATTTCACCAAATTTGACAAATCTGGTCCAAACTTGCAGGGAGTGTAAGTTGAAAAATTTGGAAAGAAGATGAGTGGATCAAGATGGTTCTGGGTTGTGGGTGCAAAGGACTAGCTAGTAGAGTTGGTTTGAAGTCAAATCTCAAATGAAAAAGGGTACTTGCTTTGAAAATCCATTAGGCTCAAAATAATTGACAGAAAAACATTTGAGAGATAAAACAAAATCCAAAACTTGTTTGGATGAGTTGGGATAGGGAGTTTGAGTTGTTGACAAGGAGGGGAGAAGATGCTGGAGTGGTTTTACCTCATGGGCAAAATACAAGGTCATGGATGGTTTTCAATAGAATGAAAATCCCAAATCTTTTTCATAGAGTTTTTCTTAAAAAGAAAACTCCAAAAAAAATCTGAGAAGGGAAACAAAAGAGAAGGAGTTTTTAAGAAGGTCAAACCCCAAAGCTTGAAGGAGAAAACAGAAATAACAAACCCTAGTCAAGGAAAAAGAATTTTAAGAGGGTTGTTTTACTGAAAGCCTCAAATTTCAAGGAAAATCCAGCAAGGATTTTGCTAAAACCCAAATGAAAATTTTGGAGTGTCACAACCATCGCGGTGCAAGCTGCTGGGGGGCGGGACGACAAGATCCTTGCCAACTACTTCCCGCTGGTGCTCAAGCCCAACGTCAGATCCTGGCTCATGCACTTGCCGGACAACTCCATATCCTCCTGGGCCGACCTATGCCATCAGTTTGTCGGCACCTTTACAGGCGTCCACAAGCCCCATGGCCAAGAGAGCGACCTTCATCTGCTTGCCCAGAAGGAAGGAGAGTCCCTGCGCAAGTATATTCAGAGATTCAGCCGTGTGCACTACAACATCCCAGATGTCCACCCTGCCGCGGTCATCAGCGCGTTCCATCAGAACGTGCGTAACCGCAGGATGCGGGAGGAGATGGCGATGTGCAAGATCAGAGACGTCAGTGAGCTATATGCCCTGGCCGACAAGTGCGCGCGTGCTGGGGAAGGGAGGAGATTCCCCGGAGAGAACACAGGAGCAGGAGGATCTGACAGCGAGGATGCCGCCCCGGCAAAGAAAAACCGGCGGAGGAACAACAGGAAGAAGAAAGGCAAAGATGTGCTAGTCTTTGAGCAGTCTGGCAACGGAGGTGACGCCAAGAAAGCCAAAGCTGTGGCGGTCGCCGACAAGAAGGACAACTCGAACAAGCAGTACTGCAAGATCCACCGCACCAAGGGCCATGACCTCCAGAGCTGCAAGAAGGTCGAGCAGCTTGTCGAGCTGCAAAAGGCCGAATACGAGCGACGCGACAACGAGAAGGCCCAAGTAGGTACTGGAGGATCCGGCAACAAGCGTCCCGGCCGGGGAGGACGCCGCGGCAAGGCCAAGCAGCGGCAAGGAGACAGACCTCCCCGCGGCCGCGACAAGGACGAAGATGAAGACGATGAAGAAGATATGGATGATGACGAGGCCGGTGAGCAGGAGTTCCAGAAAGCCACAGAGGTCCTTTGCGTTGATGGCGGTGCTTCTCTGCATACTTCGCACCGCCAGCTCAAGCAGTGGGTGCGGGAAGTCAATGCGGCAGAACCACCCGTCGAGTCACGCAAGCCTCTGAAATGGTCCGGCACGCCTATCATCTTTGATATTGAGGACCACCCTGATCGCATAACTGCGGTCGGGTGCTTGCCGATGTTGGTTTCACCAACTATCCGCAACCGCAAGGTCACTAAGATGCTAGTTGACGGCGGGGCCGGCTTGAACCTGATCTCCTCCGCGGTACTCCAGAAACTCCAGATCCCTGACAGCGAGCTCGAAGAGACCGGCACATTCCAAGGAATCAATCCGGGAAGGAGCAAGCCGAAGGGAAAGATCACATTGCCAGTCACGTTTGGCAGCGAGCCGAACTTCAGGACTGAGAGGGTCACTTTTGACGTTGCTGACTTTCCATTGCCTTACAATGGGATACTCGGCCGTCCAGCGCTCGCCAAATTCATGGCAGCCTCTCACTATGCATACAATATGCTGAAGATGCCTGGCCCGATAAGTGTTATCTCTGTCCCTGGCGACAAGAAGGATGCTCTTATCTGCGCCCACAAGATCTACCGGGATGCAGCAGCCGCAACAGAACGCAAGTCACTTGCCGCTGAAGCTCCCGGAGGGAAGAAGAAGACCAAGTCCGGCAAGAGCTCTGATGCCCACTCCGACAAGCGCACCTCTTCGGAGTGCTGCGCTACCGTCGAGGACGCACCATCGAGCTCCACCGTCAAGTGTAAGAAGGCAATGGCAGCTCCACCAGAGACCAAGAAGGTGTACGCCAAAGATGAAGAAGACCTTGGCTGATACACTTGCGTCCATTGGACAGGCCCTTCATGCTGATGAGATAGTTTCTTACATGCTGTCAGGCCTCGGAGCGGAGTACGAGTCCCTCGTGGACTCACTGAATGTGAAGCCTAATCCGACTCTTGATGATGTCTACGCTGCTCTTCTTGGCCATGAGCATCGTCATGAGCAGTACAGCTCCGACCTCCAGCTTGGCTCGAGCTCCTCGGCTAGCTACGCCGGTGTCGGCTCCAACCACTCCGCCAACTTCTTAGGCAAAAACCTGGGACGCAGCAATCAAGGTGTACAAGGCCGTGGAAATTATGGTGGCGGTCGAGGCCGCGGCAATGGCAGAAATGGTCGTAGCGGAAGTCGTGGCTATGGTGGCAACAACGAAAATGGTGGGGGTCAGCGCCCCACATGCCAGCTGTGTGGCATAAAAGGGCATGTTTCCCTAAAGTGCCGCAAGCGCTTTGACTCCTCCTTCCATGGCGACGAGGAGCAGCACTCGGCGAATATCGTCGGAACTAGCGCTGGCTACCAGGTTGATCCTAACTGGTACTCGGACACGGGCGCAACGGACCATATCACCAGCGACTTGGATCGCCTCTCCTTCCGTGAGCGCTACAACGGCAACGACACTGTCCAAGTTGGCAACGGAGCAGGTTTGCACATCGAACATTTTGGTCAAAGTTCTATTAATACTTCCACTGCTAAACCTCTTGTTCTTCGAAACATACTTCATGTTGCCCACATAAAAAAGAATCTCATCTCCATCCATAAACTGACGAAAGACAATGATGTGTTCGTTGAATTTCACCCTAATTTTTTTGTCATTAAGGATCAAGCATCGAAGACAAGCCTGCTCCAAGGCAGATGTAGAGCCGGCCTCTACCCCATTCCGCCATCCACCCTCCACCATGTCAAGGCTGCCATGCTTGCGTCGGTCAATAAAAAACAATGGCATCATCGCCTCGGTCACCCGTCGTCCCAAGTCGTTCAGTCAATTCTTAGTTTGAATAAACTACCGTACAGTCGGAATCGTGATGCATCTGTTTGTGATGCATGCCAACAGGCAAAAAGTCACCAACTTGCGTATGGTTCATCTAGTTTTTCCGCAAAATTTCCTTTGGAACTCATATATTCCGATGTATGGGGGCCTGCTACTATTTCAGTTGGTGGTTATAAATATTATGTCTCCTTTATCGATGCATTTAGCAAATTCACTTGGATCTATTTGTTGCATGCTAAATCTGATGTTGAGGCAGTTTTCATTCGTTTTCAAGCCCATGTTGAACGCCTTATTAACAGGAAAATTCAATGCATTCAATCTGATTGGGGTGGCGAATATCAACGTTTGCATAAATATCTTCAAGCTCAAGGCATTGCACACCATGTTTCATCTCCCTATACCCATCAGCAGACGGCGCAGCTGAACGCAAACACCGGCATATTATGGAAACTGGACTCGCCCTTCTCGCTCATGCTTCCATGCCGGTTCGCTTTTGGGATGAGGCGTTCCTCACAGCTACCTTTCTTATTAATCGTCTACCAACACGTGTCATAGATAATGCGTCTCCCATGGAGCGTCTTTTTGGCACTAAACCCGACTACACCATGATGAAATCATTTGGTTGTGCATGTTGGCCACATCTTCGCCCCTACAATTCTAGAAAACTGGCTTTCCGATCCAAAGAATGCATCTTTGTTGGCTATAGTTCACACCACAAGGGATATAAGTGTCTCGATGCTAGTACTGGACGCATATATATTTCTCGTGATGTGGTTTTTGATGAAGCAGTTTTTCCATTTGCTCGTATGTTTGAAGCTACGCTTGCACCTGCCAATTCATCAACACTCCCATACGTCCAACTTTTGCCCCCCACCACACATTCACCAGCCCATGTTCCAGCCCCAAGCGGAAGTACTAATAGTTCTAATGATCTAATGGCCGATGTGCAGTCTGTTTCTTTTGATGCTCATGCAGATTCTGCTGCTGATTCGGAATCGACGTCATCTGCGCCTCATAGCGTGGATCATGAGACAACCACAGTTTCTCAACAGACAACACTTGGCTCTGCAGCGGCCAACTTCGACACATATGGGTCGTCTTCTGGCTCAGATTCTCCTGTCACCTCGAGCTCAGGTTCTTCCGCGGTAGCTGATTCAGCGGCCCCGGCGCCTCATGTACTGACACAAATGCGCCCGCACACTCGGTCTCAGTCTGGCATTGTCAAGCCGTACATCCGCACTGATGGCACCGTTACGTATGTGTGCACGACATCTTCAGAGGACCCCGTCGGGCCTACCAACTACACTGAAGCTGCACGACATCCATCTTGGAAGGCTGCAATGGATGACGAGATTGCTGCCTTGCATCGGAATGATACCTGGAGTTTGGTTCCATTTCGTCCAGGACTCAATATAATTGATAGTAAATGGGTTTTTAAGATCAAACACAAGGCTGGTGGCTCTGTTGATCGGTACAAAGCTCGTCTAGTTGCTAAAGGATTCAAACAACGCCAAGGAATTGATTATGATGATACTTTCAGTCCGGTCGTCAAGCCCACTACAATTCGTGTTCTGTTGTCTCTTGCAGTCACTCATCAGTGGAGTATGCGACAACTTGATGTTCAGAATGCATTCTTGCATGGGGTGTTGACTGAAGACGTGTACATGTATCAACCGCCAGGCTACATCAATCTACAGTTCCCTCGCCATCTATGCAAACTAAAGAAATCTCTCTATGGCTTGAAACAGGCACCACGTGCATGGTTTTCCCGCCTAAGCTCTCGTCTTCTTGATCTAGGCTTCCGCGCATCAGCAGCTGATGTCTCTCTATTCATATTTCGGAAAGGGGGGCTCCACATGTATTTCCTCATATATGTTGATGATATTATTATCATCAGTTCATGTGATGCAGCCATTGGTCGTTTGCTGAATCAGCTTCGTCATGATTTTGCCATCAAGGATCTTGGAGTATTGAGCTACTTCCTTGGCATTGAAGTTCAGAATGTTGAAGGTGATCTTGCTCTTTGCCAGCGCAAGTATATACTAGATCTTCTAAAGAAGGCCGGCCGACATGGCAAACTCAAAGTCATGCATTACACCGATGGCAACAATGGAGAAGCTATCCAAACAGTCTGGGACACCCTTGTCTTCAACTAAGGCCACACACTATCGCAGTGTGGTTGGTGCACTTCAATACCTTACACTGACGAGGCCCGATATTTCGTACAGCGTAAATAAGGTCTGCCAGTTCTTACACTCGCCGACCGAAGCTCATTGGAGAGCCGTGAAACGGATCCTGCGGTATCTTCAGGGAACATCGTCATATGGACTCTTACTCCGGCGTTCTCCATCCATGATGCTCAGTGCCTTCTCTGACGCTGACTGGGCCGGGTGCCCAGATGACCGACGATCCACCGGTGGTCATGCCGTTTTCCTCGGTGGTAATCTAGTACCATGGAATTCTCGGAAGCAGCCTACTGTTTCTCGTTCAAGTACGGAGGCCGAGTACAAGTCTGTAGCAAATGCAACAGCAGAGCTCATGTGGATACAAGCGTTACTTGGAGAGCTTGGTATTCCAGAGAGCAGGCCGCCGTCTTTGTGGTGTGATAATATTGGCGCGACGTATCTCTCCATGAATCCAGTTTTTCATGCTCGCACGAAGCATATCGAGATTGATTATCATTTCGTACGTGAAAGAGTTGCAAAAAAAGCACTTGAAATTCGACATATCTCAAGTCATGATCAACTCGCAGATATACTAACCAAACCACTGATGACTCAGCAGTTTGAAAGGTTCAGAAGCGATCTCAATGTGCTCCCCGCTTTTCGATCGAGGGGGGATGTTAAGATAACAAGTATGAGTTAGTGCTGCCATTAGCATGAAGTAACGTTGGGTAATTAGTGCTTAGTGCTAGAATATAGAAGGACAAGAGTCCTCTTTTGATTATCCATGATCTATTCATTTGTAACTGATGTTGTCATTCAAGCTATATAAACAGAGCACCTCCGGTGAGGTTGATTACGGCCTAAACAGCAACACTAGAGTTTACAGAAGGGAGACATTATACATACCTCTTGCTTAATCCTTTGGCAGTTGTCCCCTGACCGGCAGAAGAGAATGTTGCGGTTGTGGTCAAGATCGTCCCGTGCGGCGACCACGCTGTAGACATCAAGCGGCCAGCTCAGATTAGGATTGAGATCAACCAGTTTGATCGAGTATACTAGCAAGGCAGGGCCAGCTACGGAAGGGAACCGGAAGTTTTCGGGCGTGGAGGCCGTGAAGTGCATAGAACTCAATGTTGCTGCAGCACAAAGTAAAATGATTGCGGACTGTTAGAAATTATGGTACTAAATTTAGCAGATACAAATCTATGCGTATAAAATAACATTTTTTTTGCAGTGATATACAAAGACGGAATTGCATTTATTAACCGGGCTCAACTAAAGAGAGTAGAAAACAATATTGCTTACTTATGTCATCAACGCGCAAGGTCCAAACAATCTTCAACGTCCTTTTGAGCAGCAGATTTGTGGCTCTTTAAAAGCTCCGATATGCCCACAAGCGCAGTGGATATGCGGCGCAGCTTTTCAACCTTCTCCGATGAGATGGGGACTCTGAATGTTTTTAGAGTGGATGCCAGAGAAAATCCATTACCTCCTCCTCAGTCTTGCAACCTAGGTAAGGAAAATTCACCTCCTTGACTTGTTGCGTGCGCATCTCCTTGAACTGGACGGACAAGTTGGAAATCTGTTCTTGAGAAACCTTCTTCTTTCCAGCAGGCAACAACCCCCTGGACGTGACTTCTCTCATTAGAATCCATACAGAGATTTGTCGAGGAGGCAGACGTGCTCGGGGTGTTGGTTGTCGACGAAGCCGGCCGGCTGCTGGCAGTAGACGCGCTCAGTGAGGTGCCCGTGCAAGAACACATTGTTGACGTCCATTTGGTGCATAGCCATTCACGAGCAGCGGCAATGGCGAGCACGGTGCGAATTGTTGCCGCCTTGACAACTGAAGAGAACGTCTCGTCAAAGTCCACGCCAGGGTGTTGAGAGAAGCCCCCGACAACCCATCGCGCCTTGTACCGCTCCAAGCTCCCGTCCGCCTTGTATTTGTGTCGGAACACCCATTTGCCCGTGACAATGTTTGCTCCAGGAGGACGAGGACCGAGCATCCACGTCCGGTTCGCCTTCACCGCCTTGAACTCATCCTGCATAGCAGTTAGCCAATGGACATCTCGAAACACGGTGTGCACGGATTTGGGAACTGGACAGATAGTGGGTTCAACGCCGGCAGTGTGGTTCTGGGCGTATTTTGGGTTGGGAAGAAATTTGTCTGCTTGCCGACGCGTGACCATGGGGTGAGTGGGCACCATGGAGCGGCGGGCGCGAACAGTGGAACGGCAGCATCAGTGGGTGAAGAAGCCGACGGGGAGAGGGAGGTGCTGGTGGCGAGGGTTCAAGAAGGGCCACCGTGGCCGCGTGCTGTGTAGGGGTGAAAATCGTAGCCGTGGCAGCGGTTGGTGGGGAGTCGGGAGGGGCTGCCATGGCAGCGCTTTGGACGTGTGTAGTGGGACGTGAGCGTAGTGAGCGGGGGCGGCAGGGAATGGTGAGGGGTGGGTAATGGAGATGGTCCTTGTCGTCACTGGTGTGTCCGGGAGCAAGGTAGTGGAAGGGAAACCGTGTTTCATCGAAGACGACATGACGAGAGACGAGAACGCGATCGGTGCAATGATCGAGACACCGGCATCCCTTGTGCTTGTCAGAGTAACCAAGGAAGACACAAAGCGTTGAGCGAGGGGCGAGCTTGTGTGGTGCGGTGGATGAGATGTTTGGGTAGCAGAGACAGCCAAACACACGCACACGAGAGTAGTCGGGATGCACGCCGTGAAGAAGGAAGAAGGGTGTGTGATCGTGCCGGGACCGACACGAGCGACAATTGAGGAGGAATGTGGCTGTGTTGAGAGCCTCCGCCCAGTATGAGTACGGTATGGACACATGTGTGAGGAGTGACCGAGTGAGCGAATGATGTCGTTAAGCGTGCGAAGAACACGCTCGGCGCGGCCGTTCTGTGGAGAAGTGTATGGGCAGGACAAGCGTAGGGCGATCCCCTCATCAGTGAGGAAGGAGCATGCCTGTGCATTGTCGAATTCCTTGCCATTATCACAATGGAGGGCAAGGAGGTTCTGTTTGAACTGATGGCGAACAAAATGCGCAAATGTGCGGATGAGCGGGAACACATCAGATTTGTGAGAGAGCGGATACGTCCAGATGAAGTGACTATAATCATCAAGCAACACGAGATAGTACTTCTTGCCCGAGACACTAGGTACAAGCGAGGTCCACACATCGCAATGAACTAACTGAAAAGGGAAAAAGGACACATGTTCAGAAGAAGAAAAGGGCAACCTAGCACTTTTGCCTAACTGACACGCATGACAGACGGTGGACGAGCCGACGGGAGCTTGGATGGAGCTAGCACGCAACATGCGGTGAAGCGAGTCGTGCCCGGGGTGACCGAGGCGTTGGTGCCAGAGGTCAGAGGAGACGACGGTGGCGGTGAAGACATGGTGGTCGGAGGAGCACGGAGCAGACTGCGTGACGGGGTACAGTTTGTCGGTGGCGGAGTTACACCGGAGGATCACCCGTTTCGTCCTTCGATCCTTGACAGAAAAACCAAGTTCATCAAAATCAACGTTAACGCAAAACCCTCGTCTCTCTAGCTCCTCGTTCTCAGCTCTGGGTAGCTCGGTCAACAACAATAATCCTGATGCTGCATTGTGAGTGTTCACATTCTCAAGAGGATCTTTGATGCTGGTCACCAAATCTTTTACCTAATTTTGGTTTCATATATTCTCTCATGGACCTTCAGGAATGTTTCATTGCAGTCTTGTATGCATAAATTGCCCGTAGAGCTCATCGTCCATGGTTCACGGTGGGCGGTGGCCAGAGGAAGGGCCATTGCGGGTGGAAGGACCTTACTGGCTGCAAATCTCTGAGACTGGATTATATTGAAAACCTGCCCCTGGGGATTTTCAAGCAGACTACAAGCACTAGAAGCGGGTGATATGAAATTCATATATGGAAGGCCTGGGTATTGATTGGTCTGCTGTCAAATATGTCATGTACATGAGAGCTATTTGCGGAGGGTAAGAACTACTCCCTCCGTCCATTATATAAGAGCATTTTGGACATCACACTAGTGTAAAAAACACTCCTTCATTATGCATGGGACGGAGGGAGTAATAATAACATAGCATGTCATCATTGTTTCTACTCCCTCGGTTCCTAAATAGTTGTCCTTTTAGAGATTTCAAATGGACTATCACATATGGATGTATATAGATATATTTTAGAGTGTAGATTCACTCATTTTGCTTCGTATGTAGTCATTTGTTAAGATCTCTAGAAAGACAAATATTTAGGAACGGAGGGAGTAGCACTGTAAAGGAAAAACTTCTGCCATCCAGTCTGCAGTTTTCTTCCACTGCAATCTATGTTAGCAGCATTGACATCAACTGTTCTTTGCAAGTCTTGGAACGGGAAAATCCAGCATACTGCACTACGTGATATTAATCTGTGTCATCCTCGTCCTGTTATAGGTTTGCAGCAGCTTTGCGGGACATGAAGGTGTGGGTCATGAATGTAGTTCCAATCTACTCACCTCACACGCTAGCAATCATATACGAGGGCAAGCTGTTTGGACTCTACCATGACTGGTGCTAGTGGTTTAGCACCTAATGCCTCCGTTCCAAAATAGATGACCCAACTTTATACTAGCTTTATACTAAAATTAATATAAAGTTGAGTCATCTATTTTGAAATGGAGGGAGTACCCTAGAAGCTATGATCTTGTCCACGCAAGCCATCTCTTCTCCAAGATTAAGTAGAGGTAATGGTCGTTTCACTAGAGAAACCGACATGGCATGAAAATCACCATGACTATCAAATGTTGTTTAACCTGCTGAATTTATGCATGAAAAAAATGCTGGAATTTTGTCTATTTTGGGCCTAGCCCAATAGCAGCTTCAGAAATTCCTAATAAATCCTAGAGGCCACGCAACCCATTCGTGCAAGGCAAGAGGTGGAACTAAAGTTTAGTCCCATATTGCTAGTTTAGAGGGAGTTGGACCTCTTTATAGGGGAGGTTCTTTCCCCACTTATACGAGCATGAGAACAAGAGGGACATCCACGCGCACTCCTCCTCTGCCGCCCGCCTCGGCGCGCCGCGCTGCGGGTTGCGGGAATGAGCCGAGCCGATGTCTAAATTTTTGCCACGCACTACGGGTATACGAAAGGTCAAACGGAAGCCGAAAAGATTTTTTGCGAAAGTGGAGTTCGAATGCAAACGGTGCAGCCCTTCGGCTGCTGGCTATTCGCTTCATCTCTGTCTTGATCCAGTGGGCGGGCCTTCCGGTGGAGGAGGCTACTTGGGAGCCACGTGATGACATCCGCCACCACTATCCAGACTTTCAGCTCGAGGACAAGCTGTTTGTGCAGGCGGGGAGAGATGTTATGACCGGTTTATTAACATATAACCGGAGGAGGCCCACAGGCAGTAGTTAGGGGCTTGGCCCACAAGTTATCTTAGGCTATTCGTTTTGAGGTTATAAATATTAGTTGTAAGACACCTTTTCGAGATTAAGCAATAAATATATTTCTATCCCTATTGCCCGGCTCCAGAGGAGCCGGAACCCTAGCCGCCTCCCGCCCTAATCGCCGCCGCCCTCCTCCTCCCTCGCAATGGCGTCGACGCGCCGGAGCTCGCGTCCTCGCCCCCGACCTCCGTTGTTCTGCCCTTATAACCTAAGGAGTAGAGCCGGTAGGAACCCTAGTCCTACCATACCTGCACATTGAAAATGCATATTAAGCAACATAAAAACGACACACTCTATTAAACAAGTCTAAGCTAAGATCACAAATCGAGGTAAAAGACTAAGTCGCGGCCACTCCACACACCTTCAATAGCCGTCGAGTACTAGATTATGATTGTCCATGACAAGACGAGACCCAGCGACAACTATCTCCACTTTGGAGCCGCCAACATAAGACTTAAGCATATTTGTTTGACACTGCTGGACAGGAAAGTCAACGTGATTTATTCGAGAGATACTGGGTTTGGACTTTGAGTATGCTCCTATGACGACTCGGAGTGTGCCCTGCAATCCCACTGACATCACATTTCTTGTCAAAGGAAGATACCCATCTAATCCAGCATGCATCCTTTCACCACTGCAGTCAAGCAAAACAACTTCCACGGTGCTTCCCAACATTGCATCAACAGGAAAAAAGAAGCAAGAAACTTTGCAGCCATAGTTAAAAGACTCCCCTTCAACCACACGAACACCAACAATTGTGGCCTGGATTGATGGAGCAAATCGCTCAAGACTTATCTCTGCTGTACAACAGCGACTATTGATCAGCATGATGTCATACTGCTTCTCGGGGCGGTACCTTTGATAGGCAGTGAACAATGCTGTATCTTTCAGCTGTGCTCCATATTTCAATTTTAATTCAATTTGAAAGAAAACAGGCTCGTCAGCCACAATTGCCCGAGATGGTCTAGTCAAGAGCAAAAAGGGGTCCTGCACGTATAATTTTCATCATTGTCAAGCATAATTTTCATCATTGTCAAGCAAAATAACAACTAAAATGCAGTTCAGTTTAACTAGACATAGCCTAGCAGAGACATCACATGGCCATAATCTGGCAATAATATGAAGGAAGGAGTTCTCAAACAGATCATAGCGTAACAGAGAGATCACATGGCCATAATCTGGCCAGAATATGAAGGAAAGAGTTCCCAAACAGATCCTAATAATCTCTGCTGCTATAACACACAGTTTTGAATTTAGATTTACAACCAGCAGCTTCTGCTTTGTGTTATAGTGTGCTTTCTTGTACACTGGCTACCGTACACTTGAACAAACAGACTAGTAAAAAATTAGACTAGAAGATAGACATTATACATACCTCTTGCTTAATTCTTTGGCAGTCTTCCCCTGAACGGCAGAAGAGAATGTTGCGGTTGTGGTCAAGATCGTCCCGTGTAGCGACCACGCCGTAGACATCAAGAGGCCAGCTCAGATTAGGATTGAGATGAACCAGTTTGATCGAGTATACTTGCAAGGCAGGACCAGCTACGGAAGGGAACCGGAAGTTTTCGGGCGTGGAGGCCGTGAAGTGCATAGAACTCAGTGTTGCTGCAGCACAAAGTAAAATGATTGCGGACTGTTAGAAATTGTGCTACTAAATTTAGCAAATACAAATCTATGTGTATAAAAGAACAGTTTTTTACAGTGATATACAAAAACGGAGTTGCATTTATTAACTGAGGCCCAACTAAAGAGAGTATAAAACAGTTTTTTTTGCTTACTTATGTCATCAAATCCACCGTTTCTTCCGGTCCGGCTGGCCCACGTAGCCTCCCAGCCGTCACGGTCCAAATAATCTTCAACGTCCTTTGGAGCAGCAGATTTGTGGCTCTTTATAAGCTCCGATATGCCCACAAGCGCAGTGGATATGCGGCGCAGCTTTTCAACCTTGTCCGGTGAGAGGGGGACTCTGAATGTTTTTAGAGTGGATGCGAGAGAGGTGAAGCGGAAGAACAGCTGCTGCATCTCGACCAAGAGAAAATCCATTACCTCCTCCCCAGTCTTGCAACCTAGGTAAGGCAAATTCACCTCCTTGACTTGTTGCGTGAACATCTCCTTGAACTGGACGGACAAGTTGGAAATCTGCTCTTGAGAAACCTTCTTCTTTCCAGCAGGCAACAACCCCCTGGACGTGACTTCTCTCATCAGAAACGAGATCTCCCTCCTAAACATCCCAAGGTGGCCAGAAAGAGCAACAACCAAGTCGTCGTTCGCCATCTGCCCAATATCCATGCCGCCAGCCGGCTCCTTGCTGGAATCCCTCACCGTCCCCTTGCTGATTCCAAATTGGGGCTCCATACTTATGAGGGACTGGTGCTCCTCCGAATCTCTGCCCATCTCATTGCCAGAATCGGAGTCAATCTCCATCCCGGACTGCCCCTTCATCCTGAGGAGTCGTTGCTCGTCGGACAAGACTGCCTGCTGCTGATGCAAGAGTGCCCTCCGCGTCGCCGGGTCCTTGGCGGACTCGCTCAGCATCTCGAGTCTGTACCGAGCCTGCCTGAGACTCTTGAGATCTTTCCTAAGTCTCCTCTCATACTCCGTCCCTTTGCTGGACTCGTTCTCCGCCACTTCCCTTATGGGAAACGTTGGGTACCGGCGGACCGGCCGAAGCTTCGGCCGGTCGCGCACGCACCGCTCGATCGTGTAGTCATCCACGGCTCAACATCTCCCGATCCACGTTTGCATTGCTGGCTTTCTCTTTCTTGGCCCATCACGTGCCCGTGGCCCAGCACGTACGGCCACTTGTTCAGCCTTCCTCGTATCTTCTTCACACGAGGAGCGCACCGGTTGCTCAAAAAAAAACAAGGAGCGCACCTAGGGCTGGAATTCGAGCCGAGTCGAGCCAGCTCGGCTCGACTCGCTAGAGCTCGTTTCGTTAACGAGCTAGCTCCACTCGACTCGTTACTATAACGATCTCAAATCCAAAATTGGCTCTACTCGTAAAACTCGCGAGCTGGCTCATTTAGCTTGTTAAGCTCGTTTAAGATATAAACATAAAGCCCTTAAATATGATAAAGCTTTGAAGACGACCTGGCTCGCGAGCTGGCTCATTTAGCTTGTTTAGCTCGCGTTGCTTTTTGCTGTGTGTGTGCTGCAACCAGATCTATGCAACCGGAAAGCTGAAACCGACACGTGAGAAAGCAACAACCGTCCATGAAAAAACATCAACCGGCTATGGCTGAAGCCGGCCAGTGCTGCAACCATTGGCAGAAAAAGGTTCAACCGTATATGAAAAAGCTTCAATCAGGCACTATGCAGCGAAAAAAGGTGCGACCATAGATGAAAAAAGCTTTAACCGAACAGTGCGCAACAGAAAAAGTTACAACCATTGATAGAAAAAGCTTCAACCGTAGATGAAAAAAGCTTCAACCAAAGATAGGCAATGAAAAAAAACTACATAAAGGCTCTAGTTTCCACGGAAGCTGCAACCGGCGTCGGCGGGTGCTGCAACTGGCGAAGACCAATGCTACAACCAGCGATGGTGAAGCTGCAACCGTTCAGTTCATAGCTACAACCCGACATGAAAAAAGCTGTGACCAGCGAGCATGGAAGCTACAACCGGTGATGAGAAAAGGCTACAACCGTCGAGCACGGAAGCTGCAACCGGCGACAAAAAAGCTACCACCGACTAGCCCAGAAGCTACGACCGGCGTGCAAAAAAGTTTCAACCATCGCGTGATTTTATTGTAGCTAGCCCAGGTCTGTTTACGAGAGCTTCCACCTAGAGTTTCCCGACGCGAATCCAGTTGAAGCTAGCTCATCGTGCATGTGCTACTATAGATCGGTTAAGCTGCTTGCCTGCTTGCTTGCACGCTAGCTTTGCACGTACGATGTACACTCTTGATGATTTTTCTAGCGTTATAGATCCAACATGGAGCGTGGTTTTGGGCGTGTGCAGGCGGCACGGCTAGTCGAAGACGAGCGCCAGCGGGTGCCGGTGGCCGACGAGCGCGAGCGGCACGTTCGTCCGGCGAACTGTGCGGGCTTTTTTTGTTTTTGTTTTGTTTGCCTACGTTCAGGTCAAAGGTTCAGGTCAAACAGCGAGAAAATCTAATGACAGAGGACGTCTTGATCCAACGTGCGCGTGCGGACCGGCCGAAATTTGGGCCGGTCCGCCGGCGCCTATTGTTGCCCTTCCCTTATTCGCTCTCCGACTTTTTCACTCTCTGACTTATCCTTTGTTTTTTCTTTCGTTAGCAATCGGTTAGTTTTTTTTTCAGAAATATTCATCGGTTAGTTAGTGCCCATAGATTGTCTTTTCTTTAATTCTCAATTCTCAAGTCCCTTTGAGTTTTTTCTTAGGGTTTAGTCCATTTCTTAAACTTTTAAAATAAATAAAAATATAAGAAAAACATTATAATGGCGTCTGTTAGGCGTCGGCCGGCCTGCCGAAACTTTCTTCCTTCCCTAACTCCTCGCACGCACACCAGCACCCCTGCACAAAACACGTGTGCGAGGGTATGTAGTGCCCACCATTGCAATCGATGAAGAGCACGAGGTTACGCACGTGGATCGCCATGACCGAGCCATCGCTGAATTTCACCGTGCCGGCGACGCGGCGGTCAAGCTCGTTGAAGCATGCCTCATTGGCGGACAAGTGGTTGGAGGTACCCATGTCCAAGTACCACTTGGAGTCGTACTCCTCCTTAGTACGTCCGACGTGAACCTCGGCATGTTCCTCAACCAGGTTGACATAGTCATCGGTGATGTCGTGGTCGTCAGTGATTGTGCACACCTACGCCATGAGGAAGGTTGGGTTCTCATCGTCCGTGCCCTCCGCCTGAGCCAGGTGCGCCTCCTCCCTCTTCTTGTCATGGCAATCCAGACCCCAAGTGGCGTGGCGCCACAATATCTGCACTCATCCGCAACCCGCAGCGAGCTACATGTTCTTGCTGCCACCACGCCAAGTATCGCGGCCGCGACCGCGTTCTGTGCCGCGCCAGCCTTTTACCTGGCCCCTACAGCTCGAGGCGCCACGACCCTAGGATCGAGCGACCCTCTCCTCCTTAGTTGTGGATATCTGACAGTTCCTCAGGTAGGTCTAGTTGGTATGCTACTGCGCCTTTCCGTGCCAATATACCGAATGGCCCGATGAATCTTGGCTCTAGCTTTCCCTTAATTTTGAATCGTTGCAACCCCCGCATAGGTGACACTCGTAGGTACACGAATTCACCTGGTTCGAAGTTGACCCCACGATGTTTCTGATCGTAATAACTCTTTTGCCGGCTTTGGGCGGTCTTGAGTCGTTCTCTGATTAGTTGGACCTTTTCCTCGGCTTCCTTGAGCACGTCTGGGCCGAAGATACGGCTGTCTCCGGTCTCTGACCAATTTAACGGGGTACGACATCTTCGTCCATACAAGGCTTCAAATGGTGCCATTTGCAGGCTGGCCTGATGACTGTTGTTGTACGCGAACTCGGCGTATGGCAGGCTGTCTTCCCAACTGGCTCCGTAGGTGAGGACACATGCTCTCAGCATGTCCTCTAAAATCTGGTTTACCCGTTCTGTTTGTCCATCTGTCTGAGGGTGGTATGCCGTACTGAAGGCTAGTTGAGTTCCTAGAGCCTGTTGTAACTGCTCCCAGAATCTCGAGACGAACTGTGTTCCTCTGTCAGATATTATAGTCTTCGGGACACCGTGCAGACAAACTATGCGAGAGAGATATATCTTGGCAAGCTTCTGAGTGGTGTGGGTCGTCTTGACTGGAATGAAATGTGCCACCTTAGTCAACCTGTCGGTGATAACCCATATGGCATCATTCCCGTGTCGTGATCGAGGTAGTCCGACAATGAAGTCCATCCCTATTTCATCCCATTTCCACTCAGGTATTTTATTTGGTTGTAGTAGTCCGGCTGGTCTCTGATGTTCAGCCTTTATACGTTGACAAGAGTCGCAGCATGCAATGAAGGTGGCTATGTCCCTTTTCATATCGTGCCACCAAAATCCTTCTTGGATATCCTTATACATCTTGGTTCCTCCCGGGTGGATCGAATATGGAGCGGTGTGGGCTTCAGCTAGAATTTGCCGTTTGAGGTCTTCTATGTCTGGCACGCAGAGTCTATTTCCGTACCATAGTGTCCCTTCTTCGTCTATGATGAATTCCGAGGCCTCGCCCATACTCACCTTTCTTTTGATGCCTTCAATGCTGGGGTGACCCGGCTGGGCTTCTTTGATTCTTTTCACAAGGTTGGGCTGTATCTCCATGTTTGTTATGGTGCCTTCTGCTACCATCAACAAGTTGGGTCTGGCAAATTCCCGTTGGAATTCGGGTCTTAAGTTGGGCAGACTGTTGTTGTCGGTGCTGGGGTTCCGACTAAGAGCATCGGCTACTACATTTGCTTTTCTAGGATGATAGTGGATTCCGACATCATAATCCTTTACTAGCTCCAACCAGCGTCGTTGCCTTAAATTCAGCTCTGGCTGTGTGAAAATATATTTGAGACTTTTATGGTCCGTATATATTTCACATCGATTTCCTCATGCTTGCGAAGTTGCCTTGAAGCGTATGCGACAACCTTGCCTTCTTGCATTAATACGCATCCGAGTCCCTTCCTGGACGCGTCACAATATACTTCAAAATTTTTGCTTATGTCTGGCACAATCAATACTGGTGCTGTTGTTAATTTCCGTTTTAGCTCTTGGAAACTTTTCTCACAGGCTTCTGTCCATTCAAATTTCTTATCTTTCTTGAGCAACTGCGTCATTGGCTTGGCTATGGTGGAGAATCCTTCAATAAATCTGCGGTAATATCCTGCCATTCCGAAGAAACTTCGTATGTCCGATACGCTGGCTGGTGACTTCCAGCCAAGTACGGCCTTGACTTTCTCTCGGTCCACGGCGATCCCGTCTTGGGTTAGCACGTGGCCTAGAAAGCCTACTTGCCTTAACCAAAATTCACACTTGCTGAACTTGGCGTACAATTGGTGTTTCCTGAGTTCTCCTAGTACAATTCTGAGATGTTCAGCGTGTTCTTCTGGCGTTTTGGAGTATACTAAAATATCGTCGATGAATACCACAACGAACTTGTCCATAAACTTCATAAATAATTTGTTCATAAGGTGAACAAAATATGCAGGGGCATTTGTTAATCCAAAAGGCATTACTGTGAACTCATACAGTCCATATCTGGAGGTGAAGGCTGTCTTGGGGATATCTTCTGTTCGTACCTTTAATTGATGGTATCCTGACCTTAGGTCGATTTTTGAGAATACCTTGGCCTTAGCGAGTTGATCGAATAAATCATTTATTCTTGGCATCGGGTATTTGTTCTTGACCGTGACCATGTTGAGTGCTCGGTAGTCAATACACAATCGCAGTGTTCCATCTTTCTTTTTGGCAAACAAAATAGGTGATCCCCATGGTGAGGAACTGGCTCGAATGTATCCCTTGTCAAGCAATTCCTTTATTTGTTTCTTCAGTTCAACCAACTCGGATGGTGCCATTCTGTATGGTTTCTTGTATATGGGGGTGGTCCCTGGTGCTAGCTCAATGCTGAATTCTATCTCTCGGTCGGGTGGCATGCCTGGTAGCTCTTCGGGAAATACGTCTGGGAATTCACGTACTACTGGAACCTTGTTTAATTCAGAAATGTCTACCTTGTTCAGTCTTGGTTGTCTGGGCATTTCTCTCTCTTTGGCGGATACTCTTATTGTCTTACCATGGTGGTGTGTGAGAATCACGGTCTGATTGAAACAATCAATGAAACCTTTGTTGGTGGTTAACCAGTCCATCCCTAGGATGACATCTAGTCCTTTATTTTCCAACACAATGAGATTGGCGTGAAACTTCAATCCTTTGAACTCAATAATCACATCCTGACAGTAATTCTGAGTAACTTGCTGAATTCCAGGGGACTTGATGATCATGGATTTCTCCAAAGGAAGCATCGAAAAGTTATTTTGCGAAGCAAAACTTTTCGAAATAAAAGAGTGAGAAGCTCCAGAATCAAACAAAACCATTGCAGGTATTGTGTTGACAGGGAACGTACCGAGTACGATATCCGGAGCGTTTTGTGCCTCCTCTTTGGTCACGTGGTTCAGATGACCTTTCCTGTGGTTATTGCTGGGATTGAAGTTGTTTCGCTTGGGCGCTGAATTATTGTTGTTCGGCTTTGGTGCTGAGCTTCTTGGCTGGGGACACTGCTTGGCATAGTGTCCTTCTTCTCCACAGGCGTAACAAGTAACACCTGGGCGATAAGTGAACTCCTTGTCCCTAGCATGAAAATTCTTTGTTGGGCGTGAGACGTTGGATGATGATTTGTGCGTCCCACCCTTCTGAAAATCGGTCTTACTTCGGTGATTGCGAGCATGGTTAGTCTGGTCCCTTTTTCGCTTGCGGATATCATCCAAACTGCGTCTTTCATTTTCCAGAGTAATAGCTTTATCCACCAGTGTCTTAAAATCTGGGAAAGTGTGTATGACCAGTTGGCATTTAAGCGCGGGCGCTAGGCCGTCAAGGAACTTCTCCATTTTCTTGCTTTCAGTCATACGCTCTTCGTTGGCGTAGCGGGATAACAGAGTAAATTGGCTGTTGTAATCTGACACTGTCATGTTCCTTTGCTTGAGGTCATCGAACTCTCTTTTCTTGATTTTCATAATACTCTTAGGAATATGCGCGCCACGGAAACCTTCTTTGAAATCATCCCAGGTTATATCATTTTCGTTGGGATGCATGTGCAGAAAATTTTCCCACCAGGATGCGGCTGGTCCCGTGAGATAATGCAGTGCGTACAATACCTTTTCTGGGTCTGAGAATTTTGCAATAATTAACTTTCTCTCCATATCGCGAAGCCAGTCTTCGGCCTCAAGTGGCTTGTCAGTATGAGAAAATGTTGAGGGACGTGTCTTCTGTAGCTCAGATAACTTGGAATGCTGCGGATACTGCCCATGGTGATTTCCCATGTTAATGACTTGGTTCATCATTTCTCGATGTTGTTGCTGACTCTGTTCATAAAGGCGGCACATTTGGGAAAGTGCCGTCTCACTGTCCTGTTGACTTGTCACTTGTCTGACCTCGGGCAAAATTATTGCCTGTTTGAGTATTATAGTGTTGACTTGGCTGCCCTGGTGCAAAATCGTTGCCCGGTTGATTTCCATAATTTTCCTCTGGTGGAGTTGGCATGGAGCGAGTCCAAGGACGAGACATTTTTCACTCTGGGGATGTATTTGTAAAACCCATAAGAAAAATGAAAAGGTTGCAAAGATAAAACCCATAATGCACGAGATTGACAATTAAAATTTTAAAACCAAGATACTCAAGGGAAAACAAATCGATTTGCGCAGAGCGACATCACATAAAGGGCTTAAAAAGGAAATGCCACAGTCGAGCGTCTGAGCGACACCACATAGAGGGCTTTCGACTGATAAGGGAATAATATATCATCATGAATATATTCAACTCATGGAGATAAACGGGTTAGTACATCCATAAGGATAAACATTTAACCGGTCTTAGTGCCCATGTGTCCCACCGGGTAATCTGTCACCAAACTGGCACATGACTGTTAGCAGGGAACTTGGAAACAGATAAGATGATTTAAGGATATAGAGCTCTGCAGAGATTGTACAAAAAGAATTTCCCACAGTCGACGGATTTCTGTAGTCCCTAGGACTAGTTCCGTTACGGTATTTCAGAAGAAAACACAGCAATCTAGTACACACCCATCCAACTCTTCGATGTCAGGAATCACCCTTAACATCGTCCAAGAAAAACTATTGAGACGGGGAGATCAAAATCTCGAATAGCATGGGATCAAATTTATATACGCACGCTCTAAGGGGTGCCCCCCTCTCGGTCCCAACCGGAAACACCCATGCCCCCTGACCGGATGCCTGGCTTTAACCCAGGGCCATGGAACCAGCATCCCGGCCTCTCCTTTTTGGTGTGTACCCAGAAAGCGGTTTGCATCTTACTAAACCATATCCCTTTCCGGAAACATGTGGTAGTACAGGGAAAAGAAATGGATTTGAGCCCAACCGATATGGGTTGGTACCGAAGACAACTTGCATGGCCTAAGACTGGCATGCTACAACACTGCCATCTTGCCCATCATCATGCCAACACATGGCCTTGCATACTCACGTCAAACGACGTGTGAAATCACCGGGCTTACTTGCCCCAAAAATGCATAAGGAATGGTTCGTCGGTATGCTTCACACATGCGATGAAACTATCTATATGCAAACATGCCAATACACTCATCATATCAAAAGTTCGAACATGCTTGCCTGGTTCAGAGTAGTCGGAGCCTAGCTCGGTGAAGTTCGCGGCCCCGTCACCTCCGTCGGTATCTACGGTACAGAGAAAACATACGCGCTAACGTGAATACTGAGAGGTGCAGAAAAAGTATTGCAAATATTTTTCAAATAAATCTGATAAAAAACTAGACAAAATTTTGAAGAGAACAGAAAAAGGATCAATCAAAAATATGCTTCTGATAAAAAGTTATAAAGGTTTTTGCCCAGGGACTCATCTGTAATGAAACAGAAACTTCCCATGGTTCTAACTGAGAAAACAGAAAATGGTTCGATAGGAAATGCGCAAGCGCAAGAGAGAAAACGTATTTTGCCCGAAGGCACCAACAGAAAACGTTTCGCGAATAAAAGAACAGAGGCTGACATGCGGGGTCCGCATGTCAGGTTTGAAAAGGCTCGCCGGCGCCCGAAGACGGCGGTGGACGCCGGCGTCGAACTACGGCGAATTAGGAGAAACGGAGGGTACCAAGAGCTTCAGTGTCTTCTTCCGCGTCGGTGGGTGGTGGACTCATCCAACCGGGAGCACCACGTCGACGGCGACACTAACTCCGGCGGACGGCGGTTCGGGTGAGGATGGGGAACTCCGGTGGAGGGCTGCAAGCTTCAAATTGAAGTGCGGGTCAGAATGAGGGATGCATGGAGAAGCTATTGGCAGTAGAATGGAGGTGGAGGAGCACACACGGGGGAGAATCGGGCTGGATCCAGTGGCGGGTCGCGGCGGTCGGAGTCGAGGAAGGAGACCTCCTCGGGGCTCTTCCAGAGGCCTGGCGTGCTCTAGGGGGAGTGCATGGCTAGTGGGTGCTCGAGTTGAAGCTCGGGGCCTCTATTTGTAGGAAGATCGACGGGGTGGCCGTAAACGGAGAATCTCCGGCGAGCGATTACGGCGGAGCAGTGGATTAGAGGGTGGCTTGAGCGGTCGGGCAGCATCAGTGGAGGTTATTGAACTCGTTTTGCTACTAAACGGAGTTGGCCCCGGCGTAATGGCGTCTGTCCACGGTGAGGTGACCGCACGAGCTCAACGGCGGCAGAGAGCGCGCGCTGTGCGCGTCGCGCCACGGTGATGGTGCTGCATGCGTGCGCTGGCGTGGAGATGGCCACGCGGAGCCATCAGCGGGGCTATGCGGTGCGGAACGGCGTTGAGCCGCCGTTCTGCTCCCTGTTGGCTGCCACGGCGGTTCAGCCGCCGCAGGACACGCCGGCGTGGTCGGGTCAGAGCGCCACCGACGCCAGGAAGAAGCCAAGCGCGCGTGCGGGGCTCTGGACACGCAGACCAGGCGGCGAGCAACGTGCCAAGGGCACTGTGGGCGCGTGACTGAAGATGATCTGAAGAAAACAACACTGAAGACTGAATTTGACTGAAAGTGTTCGAACAGTGCATGCAAGGTGTTCGACAGAATGATCCAGGCATGTAGGGATTTTTCCTTGGGCTAATATTTGGTGGAGTGACATCTCATTGCTCTAGTAGGCTGCCTGATTTTTGGTGGAATTTTTGGAGGAGTGTAGATATAAATTTCACCAAATTTGACAAATCTGGTCCAAACTTGCAGGGAGTGTAAGTTGAAAAATTTGGAAAGAAGATGAGTGGATCAAGATGGTTCTGGGTTGTGGGTGCAAAGGACTAGCCAGTAGAGTTGGTTTGAAGTCAAATCTCAAATGAAAAAGGGTACTTGCTTTGAAAATCCATTAGGCTCAAAATAATTGACACAAAAACATTTGAGAGATAAAACAAAATCCAAAACTTGTTTGGATGAGTTGGGTTAGGGATTTTGAGTTGTTGACAAGGAGGGGAGAAGATGCTGGAGTGGTTTTACCTCATGGGCAAAATACAAGGTCATGGATGGTTTTCAATAGAATGAAAATCCCAAATCTTTTTCATAGAGTTTTTCTTAAAAAGAAAACTCCAAAAAAAATCTGAGAAGGGAAACAAAAGAGAAGGAGTTTTTAAGAAGGTCAAACCCCAAAGCTTGAAGGAGAAAACAGAAATAACAAACCCTAGTCAAGGAAAAGGAATTTTAAGAGGGTTGTTTTACTGAAAGCCTCAAATTTCAAGGAAAATCCAGCAAGGATTTTGCTAAAACCCAAATGAAAATTTTGGAGTGTCACAACCATCGCGGTGCAAGCTGCTGGGGGGCGGGACGACAAGATCCTTGCCAACTACTTCCCGCTGGTGCTCAAGCCCAACGTCAGATCCTGGCTCATGCACTTGCCGGACAACTCCATATCCTCCTGGGCCGACCTATGCCATCAGTTTGTCGGCACCTTTACAGGCGGCCACAAGCCCCATGGCCAAGAGAGCGACCTTCATCTGCTTGCCCAGAAGGAAGGAGAGTCCCTGCGCAAGTATATTCAGAGATTCAGCCGTGTGCACTACAACATCCCAGATGTCCACCCTGCCGCGGTCATCAGCGCGTTCCATCAGAACGTGCGTAACCGCAGGATGCGGGAGGAGATGGCGATGTGCAAGATCAGAGACGTCAGTGAGCTATATGCCCTGGCCGACAAGTGCGCGCGTGCTGGGGAAGGGAGGAGATTCCCCGGAGAGAACACAGGAGCAGGAGGATCTGACAGCGAGGATGCCGCCCCGGCAAAGAAAAACCGGCGGAGGAACAACAGGAAGAAGAAAGGCAAAGATGTGCTAGTCTTTGAGCAGTCTGGCAACGGAGGTGACGCCAAGAAAGCCAAAGCTGTGGCGGTCGCCGACAAGAAGGACAACTCCAACAAGCAGTACTGCAAGATCCACCGCACCAAGGGCCATGACCTCCAGAGCTGCAAGAAGGTCGAGCAGCTTGTCGAGCTGCAAAAGGCCGAATACGAGCGACGTGACAACGAGAAGGCCCAAGAAGGTACTGGAGGATCCGGCAAGAAGCGTCCCGGCCGGGGAGGACGCCGCGGCAAGGCCAAGCAGCGGCAAGGAGACAGACCTCCCCGCGGCCGCGAAAAGGACGAAGATGAAGACGATGAAGAAGATATGGATGATGACGAGGCCGGTGAGCAGGAGTTCCAGAAAGCCACAGAGGTCCTTTGCATTGACGGCGGTGCTTCTCTGCATACTTCGCACCGCCAGCTCAAGCAGTGGGTGCGGGAAGTCAATGCGGCAGAACCACCCGTTGAGTCACGCAAGCCTCTGAAATGGTCCGGCACGCCTATCATCTTTGATATTGAGGACCACCCTAATAGCATAACTGCGGTCGGGTGCTTGCCGATGTTGGTTTCACCAACTATCCGCAACCGCAAGGTCACTAAGATGCTAGTTGACGGCGGGGCCGGCTTGAACCTGATCTCCTCCGCGGTACTCCAGAAACTCCAGATCCCTGACAGCGAGCTCGAAGAGACCGGCACATTCCAAGGAATCAATCCGGGAAGGAGCAAGCCGAAGGGAAAGATCACATTGCCAGTCACGTTTGGCAGCGAGCCGAACTTCAGGACTGAGAGGGTCACTTTTGACGTTGCTGACTTTCCATTGCCTTACAATGGGATACTCGGCCGTCCAGCGCTCGCCAAATTCATGGCAGCCTCTCACTATGCATACAATATGCTGAAGATGCCTGGCCTGATAAGTGTTATCTCTGTCCCTGGCGACAAGAAGGATGCTCTTATCTGCACCCACAAGATCTACCGGGATGCAGCAGCCGGAGCAGAACGCAAGTCACTTGCCGCTGAAGCTCCCGGAGGGAAGAAGAAGACCAAGTCCGGCAAGAGCTCTGATGCCCACTCCGGCAAGCGCACCTCTTCGGAGTGCTGCGCTACCGTCGAGGACGCACCATCGAGCTCCACCGTCAAGTGTAAGAAGGCAATGGCAGCTCCACCAGAGACCAAGAAGGTGTCCGCCAAAGATGAAGAAGACCTTGGCTGATACACTTGCGTCCATTGGACAGGCCCTTCATGCTGATGAGATAGTTTCTTACATGCTGTCAGGCCTCGGAGCGGAGTACGAGTCCCTCGTGGACTCACTGAATGTGAAGCCTAATCTGACTCTTGATGATGTCTACGCTGCTCTTCTTGGCCATGAGCATTGTCATGAGCAGTACAGCTCCGACCTCCAGCTTGGCTCGAGCTCCTCGGCTAGCTACGCCGGTGTCGGCTCCAACCACTCCGCCAACTTCTTAGGCAAAAACCAGGGACGCAGCAATCAAGGTGTACAAGGCCGTGGAAATTATGGTGGCGGTCGAGGCCACGGCAATGGCAGAAATGGTCGTAGCGGAAGTCGTGGCTATGGTGGCAACACGAAAATGGTGGGGGTCAGCGCCCCACATGCCAGCTGTGTGGCATAAAAGGGCATGTTGCCCTAAAGTGCCGCAAGCGCTTTGACTCCTCCTTCCATGGCGACGAGGAGCATCACTCGGCGAATATCGTCGGAACTAGCGCTGGCTACCAGGTTGATCCTAACTGGTACTCGGACACGGGCGCAACGGACCATATCACCAGCGACTTGGATCGCCTCTCCTTCCGTGAGCGCTACAACGGCAACGACACTGTCCAAGTTGGCAATGGAGCAGGTTTGCACATCGAACATTTTGGTCAAAGTTCTATTAATACTTCCGCTGCTAAACCTCTTGTTCTTCGAAACATACTTCATGTTGCCCACATAAAAAAGAATCTCATCTCCATCCATAAACTGACCAAAGACAATGATGTGTTCGTTGAATTTCACCCTGATTTTTTTGTCATTAAGGATCAAGCATCGAAGACAAGCCTGCTCCAAGGCAGATGTAGAGCCGGCCTCTACCCCATTCCGCCATCCACCCTCCACCATGTCAAGGCTGCCATGCTTGCGTCGGTCAATAAAAAACAATGGCATCATCGCCTCGGTCACCCGTCGTCCCAAGTCGTTCAGTGAATTCTTAGTTTGAATAAACTTCCCTACAGTCGGAATCGTGATGCATCTGTTTGTGATGCATGCCAACAGGCAAAAAGTCACCAACTTGCGTATGGTTCATCTAGTTTTTCCGCAAAATTTCCTTTGGAACTCATATATTCCGATGTATGGGGGCCTGCTACTATTTCAGTTGGTGGTTATAAATATTATGTCTCCTTTATCGATGCATTTAGCAAATTCACTTGGATCTATTTGTTGCATGCTAAATCTGATGTTGAGGCAGTTTTCATTCGTTTTCAAGCCCATGTTGAACGCCTTATTAACAGGAAAATTCAATGCATTCAATCTGATTGGGGTGGCGAATATCAACGTTTGCATAAATATCTTCAAGCTCAAGGCATTGCACACCATGTTTCATCTCCCTATACCCATCAGCAGACGGCGCAGCTGAACGCAAACACCGGCATATTATGGAAACTGGACTCGCCCTTCTCGCTCATGCTTCCATGCCGGTTCGCTTTTGGGATGAGGCGTTCCTCACAGCTACCTTTCTTATTAATCGTCTACCAACACGTGTCATAGATAATGCGTCTCCCATGGAGCGTCTTTTTGGCACTAAACCCGACTACACCATGATGAAATCATTTGGTTGTGCATGTTGGCCACATCTTCGCCCCTACAATTCTAGAAAACTGGCTTTCCGATCCAAAGAATGCATCTTTGTTGGCTATAGTTCACACCACAAGGGATATAAGTGTCTCGATGCTAGTACTGGACGCATATATATTTCTCGTGATGTGGTTTTTGATGAAGCAGTTTTTCCATTTGCTCGTATGTTTGAAGCTACGCTTGCAACTGCCAATTCATCAACACTCCCATACGTCCAACTTTTGCCCCCCACCACACATTCACCAGCCCATGTTCCAGCCCCAAGCGGAAGTACTAATAGTTCTAATGATCTAATGGCCGATGTGCAGTCTGTTTCTTTTGATGCTCAAGCAGATTCTGCTGCTGATTCGGAATCGACGTCATCTGCGCCTCATAGCATGGATCATGAGACAACCACGGTTTCTCAACAGACAACACTTGGCTCTGCAGAGGCCAACTTCGACACATATGGGTCGTCTTCTGGCTCAGATTCTCCTGTCACCTCGAGCTCAGGTTCTTCCGCGGTAGCTGATTCAGCGGCCCCGGCGCCTCATGTACTGACACAAATGCGCCCGCACACTCGGTCTCAGTCTGGCATTGTCAAGCCGTACATCCGCACTGATGGCACCATTACGTATGTGTGCACGACATCTTCAGAGGACCCCGTCGGGCCTACCAACTACACTGAAGCTGCACGACATCCATCTTGGAAGGCTGCAATGGATGACGAGATTGCTGCCTTGCATCGGAATGATACCTGGAGTTTGGTTCCATTTCGTCCAGGACTCAATATAATTGATAGTAAATGGGTTTTTAACATCAAACACAAGGTTGATGGCTCTGTTGATTGGTACAAAGCTCGTCTAGTTTCTAAAGGATTCAAACAACGCCAAGGAATTGATTATGATGATACTTTCAGTCCGGTCGTCAAGCCCACTACAATTCGTGTTCTGTTGTCTCTTGCAGTCACTCATCAGTGGAGTATGCGACAACTTGATGTTCAGAATGCATTCTTGCATGGGGTGTTGACTGAAGACGTGTACATGTATCAACCGCCAGGCTACATCAATCAACAGTTCCCTCGCCATCTATGCAAACTAAAGAAATCTCTCTATGGCTTGAAACAGGCACCACGTGCATGGTTTTCCCGCCTAAGCTCTCGTCTTCTTGATCTAGGCTTCCGCGCATCAGCAGCTGATGTCTCTCTATTCATATTTCGGAAAGGGGGGCTCCACATATATTTCCTCATATATGTTGATGATATTATTATCATCAGTTCATGTGATGCAGCCATTGGTCGTTTGCTGAATCAGCTTCGTCATGATTTTGCCATCAAGGATCTTGGAGTATTGAGCTACTTCCTTGGCATTGAAGTTCAGAATGTTGAAGGTGGTCTTGCTCTTTGCCAGCATATACTAGATCTTCTAAAGAAGGCCGGCCGACATGGCAAACTCAAAGTCATGCATTACACCGATGGCAACAATGGAGAAGCTATCCAAACAGTCTGGGACACCCTTGTCCTTAACTAAGGCCACACGCTATCGCAGTGTTGTTGGTGCACTTCAATACCTTACACTGACGAGGCCCGATATTTCGTACAGCGTAAATAAGGTCTGCCAGTTCTTACACTCGCCGACCGAAGCTCATTGGAGAGCCGTGAAACGGATCCTGCGGTATCTTCAGGGAACATCGTCATATGGACTCTTACTCCGGCGTTCTCCATCCATGATGCTCAGTGCCTTCTCTGACGCTGACTGGGCCGGGTGCCCAGATGACCGACGATCCACCGGTGGTCATGCCGTTTTCCTCGGTGGTAATCTAGTAGCATGGAATTCTCGGAAGCAGCCTACTGTTTCTCGTTCAAGTACGGAGGCCGAGTACAAGTCTGTAGCAAATGCAACAGCAGAGCTCATGTGGATACAAGCGTTACTTGGAGAGCTTGGTATTCCAGAGAGCAGGCCGCCGTCTTTGTGGTGTGATAATATTGGCGCGACGTATCTCTCCATGAATCCAGTTTTTCATGCTCGCACGAAGCATATCGAGATTGATTATCATTTCGTACGTGAAAGAGTTGCAAAAAAAGCACTTGAAATTCGACATATCTCAACTCATGATCAACTCGCAGATATACTAACCAAACCACTGATGACTCAGCAGTTTGAAAGGTTCAGAAGCGATCTCAATGTGCTCCCCGCTTTTCGATCGAGGGGGGATGTTAAGATAACAAGTATGAGTTAGTGCTGCCATTAGCATGAAGTAACGTTGGGTAATTAGTACTTAGTGCTAGAATATAGAAGGACAAGAGTCCTCTTTTGATTATCCATGATCTATTCATTTGTAACTGATGTTGTCAGTCAAGCTATATAAACAGAGCACCTCCGGTGAGGTTGATTACGGCCTAAACAGCAACACTAGAGTTTACAGAAGGGAGACATTATACATACCTCTTGCTTAATCCTTTGGCAGTTGTCCCCTGACCGGCAGAAGAGAATGTTGCGGTTGTGGTCAAGATCGTCCCGTGCGGCGACCACGCTGTAGACATCAAGCGGCCAGCTCAGATTAGGATTGAGATCAACTAGTTTGATCGAGTATACTAGCAAGGCAGGGCCAGCTACGGAAGGGAACCGGAAGTTTTCGGGCGTGGAGGCCGTGAAGTGCATAGAACTCAATGTTGCTGCAGCACAAAGTAAAATGATTGCGGACTGTTAGAAATTATGGTACTAAATTTAGCAGATACAAATCTATGCGTATAAAATAACATTTTTTTTGCAGTGATATACAAAGATGGAGTTGCATTTATTAACCGGGCTCAACTAAAGAGAGTAGAAAACAATATTGCTTACTTATGTCATCAACGCGCAAGGTCCAAACAATCTTCAACGTCCTTTTGAGCAGCAGATTTGTGGCTCCTTAAAAGCTCCGATATGCCCACAAGCGCAGTGGATATGCGGCGCAACTTTTCAACCTTCTCCGATGAGATGGGGACTCTGAATGTTTTTAGAGTGGATGCCAGAGAAAATCCATTACCTCCTCCTCAGTCTTGCAACCTAGGTAAGGAAAATTCACCTCCTTGACTTGTTGCGTGCGCATCTCCTTGAACTGGACGGACAAGTTGGAAATCTGTTCTTGAGAAACCTTCTTCTTTCCAGCAGGCAACAACCCCCTGGACGTGACTTCTCTCATTAGAATCCATACAGAGATTTGTCGAGGAGGCAGACGTGCTCGGGGTGTTGGTTGTCGACGAAGCCGGCCGGCTGCTGGCAGTAGACGCGCTCAGTGAGGTGCCCGTGCAAGAACACATTGTTGACGTCCATTTGGTGCACAGCCAGTCACGAGCAGCGGCAATGGCGAGCACGGTGCGAATTGTTGCCGCCTTGACAGCTGAAGAGAACGTCTCGTCAAAGTCCACGCCAGGGTGTTGAGAGAAGCCCCCGACAACCCATCGCGCCTTGTACCGCTCCAAGCTCCCGTCCGCCTTGTATTTGTGTCGGAACACCCATTTGCCCGTGACAATGTTTGCTCCAGGAGGACGAGGACCGAGCATCCACGTCCGGTTCGCCTTCACCGCGTTGAACTCATCCTGCATAGCAGTTAGCCAATGGACATCTCGAAACACGGTGTGCACGGATTTGGGAACTGGACAGAGAGTGGGTTCAACGCCGGCAGTGTGGTTCTGGGCGTATTTTGGGTTGGGAAGAAATTTGCCTGCTTGCCGACGCGTGACCATGGGGTGAGTGGGCACCATGGAGTGGCGTGCGCGAACAGTGGAACGGCAGCATCAGTGGGTGAAAAAGCCGGCGGGGAGAGGGAGGTGCTGGTGGCGAGGGTTCAGGAAGGGCCACCGTGGCCGCGTGCTGTGTAGGGGTGAAAATCGCAGCCGTGGCAGCGGTTGGTGGGGAGTCGGGAGGGGCTGCCATGGCAGCGCTTTGGACGTGTGTAGTGGGACGTGAGCGTAGTGAGCGGGGGCGGCAGGGAATGGTGAGGGGTGGGTAATGGAGATGGTCCTTGTCGTCACTGGTGTGTCCGGGAGCAAGGTAGTGGAAGGGAAACCGTGTTTCATCGAAGACGACATGACGAGAGACGAGAACGCGATCGGTGCAACGATCGAGACACAGGCATCCCTTGTGCTTGTCAGAGTAACCAAGGAAGACACAAAGCGTTGAGCGAGGGGCGAGCTTGTGTGGTGCGGTGGATGAGATGTTTGGGTAGCAGAGACAGCCAAACACACGCACACGAGAGTAGTCGGGATGCACGCCGTGAAGAAGGAAGAAGGGTGTGTGATCGTGCCGGGACCGACACGAGCGACGATTGAGGAGGAATGTGGCTGTGTTGAGAGCCTCCGCCCAGTATGAGTACGGTATGGACGCATGTGTGAGGAGTGACCGAGTGAGCGAATGATGTCGTTAAGCGTGCGAAGAACACGCTCGGCGCGGCCGTTCTGTGGAGAAGTGTATGGGCAGGACAAGCGTAGGGCGATCCCCTCATCAGAGAGGAAGGAGCATGCCTGTGCATTGTCGAATTCCTTGCCATTATCACACTGGAGGGCAAGGAGGTTCTGGTTGAACTGATGGCGAACAAAATGCGCAAATGTGCGGATGAGCGGGAACACATCAGATTTGTGAGAGAGCGGATACGTCCAGATGAAGTGACTATAATCATCAAGCAACACGAGATAGTACTTCTTGCCCGAGACACTAGGTACAAGCGAGGTCCACACATCGCAATGAACTAACTGAAAAGGGAAAAAGGACACATGTTCAGAAGAAGAAAAGGGCTACCTAGCACTTTTGCCTAACTGACACGCATGACAGACGGTGGACGAGCCGACGGGAGCTTGGATGGAGCTAGCACGCAACATGCGGTGAAGCGAGTCGTGCCCGGGGTGACCGAGGCGTTGGTGCCAGAGGTCAGAGGAGACGACGGTGGCGGTGAAGACATGGTGGTCGGAGGAGCACGGAGCAGACTGCGTGACGGGGTACAGTTTGTCGGTGGCGGAGTTACACCGGAGGATCACCCGTTTCGTCCTTCGATCCTTGATAGAAAAACCAGGTTCATCAAAATCAACGTTAACGCAAAACCCTCGTCTCTCTAGCTCCTCGTTCCCAGCTCTGGGTAGCTCGGTCAACAACAATAATCCTGATGCTGCATTGTGAGTGTTCACATTCTCAAGAGGATCTTTGATGCTGGTCACCAAATCTTTTACCTAATTTTGGTTTCATATATTCTCTCATGGACCTTCAGGAATGTTTCATTGCAGTCTTGTATGCATAAATTGCCCGTAGAGCTCATCGTCCATGGTTCACGGTGGGCGGTGGCCAGAGGAAGGGCCATTGCGAGTGGAAGGACCTTACTGGCTGCAAATCTCTGAGACTGGATTATATTGAAAACCTGCCCCTGGGGATTTTCAAGCAGACTACAAGCACTAGAAGCGGGTGATATGAAATTCATATATGGAAGGCCTGGGTATTGATTGGTCTGCTGTCAAATATGTCATGTACATGAGAGCTATTTGCGGAGGGTAAGAACTACTCCCTCCGTCCATTATATAAGAGCATTTTGGACATCACACTAGTGTAAAAAACACTCCTTCATTATGCATGGGACGGAGGGAGTAATAATAACATAGCATGTCATCATTGTTTCTACTCCCTCGGTTCCTAAATAGTTGTCCTTTTAGAGATTTCAAATGGACTATCACATATGGATGTATATAGACATATTTTAGAGTGTAGATTCACTCATTTTGCTTCGTATGTAGTCAGTTGTTAAGATCTCTAGAAAGACAAATATTTAGGAACGGAGGGAGTAGCACTGTAAAGGAAAAACTTCTGCCATCCAGTCTGCAGTTTTCTTCCACTGCAATCTATGTTAGCAGCATTGACATCAACTGTTCTTTGCAAGTCTTGGAACGGGAAAATCCAGCATACTGCACTACGTGATATTAATCTGTGTCATCCTCGTCCTGTTATAGGTTTGCAGCAGCTTTGCGGGACATGAAGGTGTGGGTCATGAATGTAGTTCCAATCTACTAACCTCACACGCTAGCAATCATATACGAGGGCAAGCTGTTTGGACTCTACCATGACTGGTGCTAGTGGTTTAGCACCTAATCCCTCCGTTCCAAAATAGATGACCCAACTTTGTACTACCTTTATACTAAAATTAATATAAAGTTGAGTCATCTATTTTGAAACGGAGGGAGTACCCTAGAAGCTATGATCTTGTCCACGCAAGCCATCTCTTCTCCAAGATTAAGTAGAGGTAATGGTCGTTTCACTAGAGAAACCGACATGGCATGAAAATCACCATGACTATCAAATGTTGTTTAACCTGCTGAATTTATGCATGGAAAAAATGCTGGAATTTTGTCTATTTTGGGCCTAGCCCAATAGCAACTTCAGAAATTCCTAATAAATCCTAGAGGCCACGCAACCCATTCGTGCAAGGCAAGAGGTGGAACTAAAGTTTAGTCCCATATTGCTAGTTTAGAGGGAGTTGGACCTCTTTATAAGGGAGGTTCTTTCCCCACTTGTACGAGCATGAGAACAAGAGGGACATCCACGCGCACTCCTCCTCTGCCGCCCGCCTCGGCGCGCCGCGCTGCGGGTTGCGGGAATGAGCCGAGCCGATGTCTAAATTTTTGCCACGCACTACGGGTATACGAAAGGTCACACGGAAGCCGAAAAGATTTTTTGCGAAAGTGGAGTTCGAATGCAAACGGTGCAGCCCTTCGGCTGCTGGCTGTTCGCTTCATCTCTGTCTTGATCCAGTGGGCGGGCCTTCCGGTGGAGGAGGCTACTTGGGAGCCACGTGATGACATCCGCCACCACTATCCAGACTTTCAGCTCGAGGACAAGCTGTTTGTGCAGGCGGGGAGAGATGTTATGACCGGTTTATTAACATATAACCGGAGGAGGCCCACTGGCAGTAGTTAGGGGCTTGGCCCACAAGTTATCTTAGGCTATTCGTTTTAAGGTTATAATATTAGTTGTAAGACACCTTTTCGAGATTAAGCAATAAATATATTTCTATCACTATTGCCCGGCTCCAGAGGAGCCGGAACCCTAGCCGCCTCCCGCCCTAATCACCGCCGCCCTCCTCCTCCCTCGCAATGGCGTCGACGCGCCGAAGCTCGCGTCCTCGCCCCCGACCTCCGTTGTTCTGCCCTTATAACCTAAGGAGTAGAGCCGGTAGGAACCCTAGTCCTACCATACCTGCACATTGAAAATGCATATTAAGCAACATAAAAACGGCACACTCTATTAAACAAGTCTAAGCTAAGATCACAAATCGAGGTAAAAGACTAAGTCGCGGCCACTCCACACACCTTCAATAGCCGTCGAGTACTAGATTATGATTGTCCATGACAAGACGAGACCAAGCGACAACTATCTCCACTTTGGAGCCGCCAACATAACACTTAAGCATATTTGTTTGACACTGCTGGACAGGAAAGTCAACGTGATTTATTCGAGAGATACTGGGTTTGGACTTTGAGTATGCTCCTATGACGACTCGGAGTGTGCCCTGCAATCCCACTGACATCACATTTCTTGTCAAAGGAAGATACCCATCTAATCCAGCATGCATCCTTTCACCACTGCAGTCAAGCAAAACAACTTCCACGACGCTTCCCAACATTGCATCAACAGGAAAAAAGAAGCAAGAAACTTTGCAGGCATAGTTAAAAGACTCCCCTTCAACCACACGAACACCAACAATTGTGGCCTGGATTGATGGAGCAAATCGGTCAAGACTTATCTCTGCTGTACAACAGCGACTATTGATCAGCATGATGTCATACTGCTTCTTGGGGCGGTACCTTTGATAGGCAGTGAACAATGCTGTATCTTTCAGCTGTGCTCCATATTTCAATTTTAATTCAATTTGAAAGAAAACAGGCTCGTCAGCCACAATTGCCCGAGATGGTCCAGTCAAGAGCAAAAAGGGGTCCTGCACGTATAATTTTCATCATTGTCAAGCATAATTTTCATCATTGTCAAGCAAAATAACAACTAAAATGCAGTTCAGTTTAACTAGACATAGCCTAGCAGAGACATCACATGGCCATAATCTGGCAATAATATGAAGGAAGGAGTTCTCAAACAGATCATAGCGTAACACAGAGATCACATGGCCATAATCTGGCCAGAATATGAAGGAAAGAGTTCCCAAACAGATCCTAATAATCTCTGCTGCTATAATACACAGTTTTGAATTTAGATTTACAACCAGCAGCTTCTGCTTTGTGTTATAGTGTGCTTTCTTGTACACTGGCTACCGTACACTTGAACAAACAGACTAGTAAAAAATTAGACGAGAAGATAGACATTATACATACCTCTTGCTTAATTCTTTGGCAGTCTTCCCCTGAATGGCAGAAGAGAATGTTGCGGTTGTGGTCAAGATCGTCCCGTGCAGCGACCACGCCGTAGACATCAAGAGGCCAGCTCAGATTAGGATTGAGATGAACCAGTTTGATCGAGTATACTTGCAAGGCAGGACCAGCTACGGAAGGGAACCGGAAGTTTTCGGGCGTGGAGGCCGTGAAGTGCATAGAACTCAGTGTTGCTGCAGCACAAAGTAAAATGATTGCGGACTGTTCGAAATTGTGCTACTAAATTTAGCAAATACAAATCTATGTGTATAAAAGAACAATTTTTTACAGTGATATACAAAAACGGAGTTGCATTTATTAACTGAGGCCCAACTAAAGAGAGTATAAAACAGTTTTTTTTTTGCTTACTTATGTCATCAAATCCACCGTTTCTTCCGGTCCGGCTGGCCCACGTAGCCTCCCAGCCGTCACGGTCCAAATAATCTTCAACGTCCTTTGGAGCAGCAGATTTGTGGCTCTTTATAAGCTCCGATATGCCCACAAGCGCAGTGGATATGCGGCGCAGCTTTTCAACCTTGTCCGGTGAGAGGGGGACTCTGAATGTTTTTAGAGTGGATGCGAGAGAGGTGAAGCGGAAGAACAGCTGCTGTGTCTCGACCAAGAGAAAATCCATTACCTCCTCCCCAGTCTTGCAACCTAGGTAAGGCAAATTCACCTCCTTGACTTGTTGCGTGAACATCTCCTTGAACTGGACGGACAAGTTGGAAATCTGCTCTTGAGAAACCTTCTTCTTTCCAGCAGGCAACAACCCCCTGGACATGACTTCTCTCATCAGAAACGAGATCTCCCTCCTAAACATCCCAAGGTGGCCAGAAAGAGCAACAACCAAGTCGTCGTTCGCCATCTGCCCAATCTCCATGACGCCAGCCGGCTCCTTGCTGGAATCCCTCACCGTCCCCTTGCTGATTCCAAATTGGGGCTCCATACTTATGAGGGACTGGTGCTCCTCCGAATCTCTGCCCATCTCATCGCCAGAATCGGAGTCAATCTCCATCCCAGACTGCCCCTTCATCCTGAGGAGTCGTTGCTCGTCGGACAAGACTGCCTGCTGCTGATGCAAGAGTGCCCTCCGCGTCGCCGGGTCCTTGGCGGACTCGCTCAGCATCTCGAGTCTGTACCGAGCCTGCCTGAGACTCTTGAGATCTTTCCTAAGTCTCCTCTCATACTCCGTCCCTTTGCTGGACTCGTTCTCCGCCACTTCCCTTATGGGAAACGTTGGGTACCGGCGGACCGGCCGAAGCTTCGGCCGGTCGCGCACGCACCGCTCGATCGTGTAGTCATCCACGGCTCAACATCTCCCGATCCACGTTTGCATCGCTGGCTTTCTCTTTCTTGGCCCATCACGTGCCCGTGGCCCAGCACGTACGGCCACTTGTTTAGCCTTCCTCGTATCTTCTTCACACGAGGAGCGCACCGGTTGCTCAAAAAAAAACAAGGAGCGCACCTAGGGCTGGAATTCGAGCCGAGTCGAGCCAGCTCGGCTCGACTCGCTAGAGCTCGTTTCGTTAACGAGCTAGCTCGACTCGACTCGTTACTATAACGATCTCAAATCCAAAATTGGCTCTACTCGTAAAACTAGCGAGCTGGCTCATTTAGCTTGTTAAGCTCGTTTAAGATATAAACATAAAGCCCTTAAATATGATAAAGCTTTGAAGACGACCTGGCTCGCGAGCTGGCTCATTTAGCTTGTTTAGCTCGCGTTGCTTTTTGTTGTGTGTGTGCTGCAACCAGATCTATGCAACCGGAAAGCTGAAACCGACACGTGAGAAAGCAACAACCGTCCATGAAAAAACATCAACCGGCTATGGCTGAAGCCGGCCAGTGCTGCAACCATTGCCAGAAAAAGGTTCAACCGTATATGAAAAAGCTTCAATCAGGCACTGTGCAGCGAAAAAAGGTGCGACCATAGATGAAAAAAGCTTTAACCGAACAGTGCGCAACAGAAAAAGTTACAACCATTGATAGAAAAAGCTTCAACCGTAGATGAAAAAAGCTTCAACCAAAGATAGGCAATGAAAAAAAACTACATAAAGGCTCTAGTTTCCACGGAAGCTGCAACCGGCGTCGGCGGGTGCTGCAACTGGCGAAGACCAATGCTACAACCAGCGATGGTGAAGCTGCAACCGTTCAGTTCATAGCTACAACCCGACATGAAAAAAGCTGTGACCAGCGAGCATGGATGCTACAACCGGTGATGAGAAAAGCTACAACCGTCGAGCACGGAAGCTGCAACCGGCGACAAAAAAGCTACCACCGACTAGCCCAGAAGCTACGACCGGCGTGCAAAAAAGTTTCAACCATCGCGTGATTTTATTGTAGCTAGCCCAAGTCTGTTTACGAGAGCTTCCACCTAGAGTTTCCCGACGCGAATCCAGTTGAAGCTAGCTCATCGTGCATGTGCTAATATAGATCGGTTAAGCTGCTTGCCTGCTTGCTTGCACGCTAGCTTTGCACGTACGATGTACACTCTTGATGATTTTTCTAGCGTTATAGATCCAACATGGAGCGTGGTTTTGGGCGTGTGCAGGCGGCACGGCTAGTCGAAGACGAGCGCCAGCGGGTGCCGGTGGCCGACGAGCGCGAGCGGCACGTTCGTCCGGCGAACTGTGCGGGCTTTTTTTGTTTTTGTTTTGTTTGCCTACGTTCAGGTCAAAGGTTCAGGTCAGACAGACGAGAAAATCTAATGACAGAGGACGTCTTGATCCAACGTGCGCGTGCGGACCGGCCGAAATTTGGGCCGGTCCGCCGGCGCCTATTGTTGCCCTTCCCTTATTCGCTCTCCGACATTTTCACTCTCTGACTTATCCTTTGTTTTTTCTTTCGTTAGCAATCGGTTAGTTTTTTTTCAGAAATATTCATCGGTTAGTTAGTGCCCATAGATTGTCTTTTCTTTAATTCTCAATTCTCAAGTCCCTTTGAGTTTTTTCTTAGGGTTTAGTCCATTTCTTAAACTTTTAAAATAAATAAAATTATAAGAAAAACATTATAATGGCGTCTGTTAGGCGTCGGCCGGCCTGCCGAAACTTTCTTCCTTCCCTAACTCCTCGCACGCACACCAGCACCCCTGCACAAAACACGTGTGCGAGGGTATGTAGTGCCCACCATTGCAATCGATGAAGAGCACGAGGTTACGCACGTGGATCGCCACGACCGAGCCATCGCTGAATTTCACCGTGCCGGCGACGCGGCGGTCAAGCTCGTTGAAGCATGCCTCATTGGCGGACAAGTGGTTGGAGGTACCCATGTCCAAGTACCACTTGGAGTCGTACTCCTCCTTAGTACGTCCGACGTGAACCTCGGCATGTTCCTCAACGAGGTTGACATAGTCATCGGTGATGTCGTGGTCGTCAGTGATTGTGCACACCTACACCATGAGGAAGGTTGGGTTCTCATCGTCCGTGCCCTCCGCCTGAGCCAGGTGAGCCTCCTCCCTCTTCTTGTCATGGCAATCCAGACCCCAAGTGGCGTGGCGCCACAATATCTGCACTCATCCGCAACCCGCAGCGAGCTACATGTTCTTGCTGCCACCACGCCAAGTATCGCGGCCGCGACCGCGTTCTGTGCCGCGCCAGCCTTTTACCTGGCCCCTACAGCTCGAGGCGCCACGACCCTAGGATCGAGCGACCCTCTCCTCCTTAGTTGTGGATATCTGACAGTTCCTCAGGTAGGTCTAGTTGGTATGCTACTGCGCCTTTCCGTGCCAATATACCGAATGGCCCCATGAATCTTGGCGCTAGCTTTCCCTTAATTTTGAATCGTTGCAACCCCCGCATAGGTGACACTCGTAGGTACACGAATTCACCTGGTTCGAAGTTGACCCCACGATGTTTCTGATCGTAATAACTCTTTTGCCGGCTTTGGGCGGTCTTGAGTCGTTCTCTGATTAGTTGGACCTTTTCCTCGGCTTCCTTGAGCACGTCTGGGCCGAAGATACGGCTGTCTCCGGTCTCTGACCAATTTAACGGGGTACGACATCTTCGTCCATACAAGGCTTCAAATGGTGCCATTTGCAGGCTGGCCTGATGACTGTTGTTGTACGCGAACTCGGCGTATGGCAGGCTGTCTTCCCAACTGGCTCCGTAGGTGAGGACACATGCTCTCAGCATGTCCTCTAAAATCTGGTTTAACCGTTCTGTTTGTCCATCTGTCTGAGGGTGATATGCCGTACTGAAGGCTAGTTGAGTTCCTAGAGCCTGTTGTAACTGCTCCCAGAATCTCGAGACGAACTGTGTTCCTCTGTCAGATATTATAGTCTTCGGGACACCGTGCAGACAAACTATGCGAGAGAGATATATCTTGGCAAGCTTCTGAGTGGTGTGGGTCGTCTTGACTGGAATGAAATGTGCCACCTTAGTCAACCTGTCGGTGATAACCCATATGGCATCATTCCCGTGTCGTGATCGAGGTAGTCCGACAATGAAGTCCATCCCTATTTCATCCCATTTCCACTCAGGTATTTTATTTGGTTGTAGTAGTCCGGCTGGTCTCTGATGTTCAGCCTTTATACGTTGACAAGAGTCGCAGCATGCAATGAAGGTGGCTATGTCCCTTTTCATACCGTGCCACCAAAATCCTTCTTGGATATCCTTATACATCTTGGTTCCTCCCGGGTGGATCGAATATGGAGCGGTGTGGGCTTCAGCTAGAATTTGCCGTTTGAGGTCTTCTATGTCTGGCACGCAGAGTCTATTTCCGTACCATAGTGTCCCTTCTTCGTCTATGATGAATTCCGAGGCCTTGCCCATACTCACCTTTCTTTTGATGCCTTCAATGCTGGGGTGACCCGGCTGGGCTTCTTTGATTCTTTTCACAAGGTTGGGCTGTATCTCCAAGTTTGTTATGGTGCCTTCTGCTACCATCAACAAGTTGAGTCTGGCAAATTCCCGTTGGAATTCTGGTCTTAAGTTGGGCAGACTGTTGTTGTCGGCGCTGGGGTTCCGACTAAGAGCATCGGCTACTACATTTGCTTTTCCAGGATGATAGTGGATTCCGACATCATAATCCTTTACTAGCTCCAACCAGCGTCGTTGCCTTAAATTCAGCTCTGGCTGTGTGAAAATATATTTGAGACTTTTATGGTCCGTATATATTTCACATCGATTTCCAAGTAGGAAGTGCCTCCATTCCTTGAGTGCATGAATAACTGCTGCCATTTCTAAGTCATGGGTGGGATAGTTTTCCTCATGCTTGCGAAGTTGCCTTGAAGCGTATGCGACAACCTTGCCTTCTTGCATTAATACGCATCCGAGTCCCTTCCTGGACGCGTCACAATATACTTCAAAATTTTTGCTTATGTCTGGCACAATCAATACTGGTGATGTTGTTAATTTCCGTTTTAGCTCTTGGAAACTTTTCTCACAGGCTTCTGTCCATTCAAATTTCTTATCTTTCTTGAGCAACTGCGTCATTGGCTTGGCTATGGTGGAGAATCCTTCAATAAATCTGCGGTAATATCCTGCCATTCCGAAGAAACTTCGTATGTCCGTTACGCTGGCTGGTGACTTCCAGCCAAGTACGGCCTTGACTTTCTCTGGGTCCACGGCGATCCCGTCTTGGGTTAGCACGTGGCCTCGAAAGCCTACTTGCCTTAACCAAAATTCACACTTGCTGAACTTGGCGTACAATTGGTGTTTCCTGAGTTCTCCTAGTACAATTCTGAGATGTTCAGCGTGTTCTTCTGGCGTTTTGGAGTATACTAAAATATCGTCGATGAATACCACAACGAACTTGTCCATAAACTTCATAAATACTTTGTTCATAAGGTGAACAAAATATGCAGGGGCATTTGTTAATCCAAAAGGCATTACTGTGAACTCATACAGTCCATATCTGGAGGTGAAGGCTGTCTTGGGGATATCTTCTGTTCGTACCTTTAATTGATGGTATCCTGACCTTAGGTCGATTTTTGAGAATACCTTGGCCTTAGCGAGTTGATCGAATAAATCATTTATTCTTGGCATCGGGTATTTGTTCTTGATCGTGACCATGTTGAGTGCCCGGTAGTCAATACACAATCGCAGTGTTCCATCTTTCTTTTTGGCAAACAAAATAGGTGATCCCCATGGTGAGGAACTGGCTCGAATGTATCCCTTGTCAAGCAATTCCTTTATTTGTTTCTTCAGTTCAACCAACTCGGATGGTGCCATTCTGTATGGTTTCTTGTATATGGGGGTGGTCCCTGGTGCTAGCTCAATGCTGAATTCTATCTCTCGGTCGGGTGGCATGCCTGGTAGCTCTTCGGGAAATACGTCTAGGAATTCGCATACTATTGGAACCTTGTTTAATTCAGAAATGTCTACCTTGTTCAGTCTTGGTTGTCTGGGCATTTCTCTCTCTTTGGCGGATACTCTTATTGTCTTACCATGGTGGTGTGTGAGAATCACGGTCCGATTGAAACAATCAATGAAACCTTTGTTGGTGGTTAACCAGTCCATCCCTAGGATGACATCTAGTCCTTTATTTTCCAACACAATGAGATTGGCGTGAAACTTCAATCCTTTGAACTCAATAATCACATCCTGACAGTAATTCTGAGTAACTTGCTGAATTCCAGGGGACTTGATGATCATGGATTTCTCCAAAGGAAGCATCGAAAAATTATTTTGCGAAGCAAAACTTTTCGAAATAAAAGAGTGAGAAGCTCCAGAATCAAACAAAACCATTGCAGGTATTCTGTTGACAGGGAACGTACCGAGTACGATATCCGGAGCGTTTTGTGCCTCCTCTTTGGTCACGTGGTTCAGATGACCTTTCCTGTGGTTATTGCTGGGATTGAAGTTGTTTCGCTTGGGCGCTGAATTATTGTTGTTCGGCTTTGGTGCTGAGCTTCTTGGCTTGGGACACTGCTTGGCATAGTGTCCTTCTTCTCCACAGGCGTAACAAGTAACACCTGGGCGATAAGTGAACTCCTTTTCCCTAGCATGAAAATTCTTTGTTGGGCGTGAGACGTTGGATGATGATTTGTGCGTCCCACCCTTCTGAAAATCGGTCTTACTTCGGTGATTGCGAGCATGGTTAGTCTGGTCCCTTTTTCGCTTGCGGATATCATCCAAACTGCGTCTTTCATTTTCCAGAGTAATAGCTTTATCCACCAGTGTCTTAAAATCTGGGAAAGTGTGTATGACCAGTTGGCATTTAAGCGCTGGCGCTAGGCCGTCAAGGAACTTCTCCATTTTCTTGCTTTCAGTCATACGCTCTTCGTTGGCGTAGCGGGATAACAGAGTAAATTGGCTGTTGTAATCTGACACTGTCATGTTCCTTTGCTTGAGGTCATCGAACTCTCTTTTCTTGATTTTCATAATACTCTTAGGAATATGCGCGCCACGGAAACCTTCTTTGAAATCATCCCAGGTTATATCATTTTCGTTGGGATGCATGTGCAGAAAATTTTCCCACCAGGATGCGGCTGCTCCCGTGAGATAATGCGGTGCGTACAATACCTTTTCTGGGTCTGAGCATTTTGCAATAATTAACTTTCTCTCCATATCGCGAAGCCAGTCTTCGGCCTCAAGTGGCTTGTCAGTATGAGAAAATGTTGAGGGACGTGTCTTCTGTAGCTCAGATAACTTGGAATGCTGCGGATACTGCCCATGGTGATTTCCCATGTTAATGACTTGGTTCATCATTTCTCGATGTTGTTGCTGACTCTGTTCATAAAGGCGGCACATTTGGGAAAGTGCCGTCTCACTGTCCTGTTGACTTGTCTGACCTCGGGCAAAATTATTGCCTGTTTGAGTATTATATTGTTGACTTGGCTGCCCTGGTGCAAAATCGTTGCCCGGTTGATTTCCATAATTTTCCTCTGGTGGAGTTTGCATGGAGCGAGTCCAAGGACGAGACATTTTTCACTCTGGGGATGTATTTGTAAAACCCATAAGAAAAATGAAAAGGTTGCAAAGATAAAACCCATAATGCACGAGATTGACAATTAAAATTTTAAAACCAAGATACTCAAGGGAAAACAAATCGATTTGCGCATAGAGAAGGACTGCATCATTACGCATCTTACACGCGGCGATAATTATACAATACATCACTCAGGACATGCGTACATAATCCTGACATGTTATTTAGGCTAGTGCACTTCTCCAGATCCCTGCATGATGCGCAAACAAGCTACTTCTCACAACATCTTACATGGCGATGCAACGCATGGCGGCTACGCGCACTCAGTCGGAGATGTTGATGACGTCCTTGGCCCTGCCAAGGTTGAGGCGTAGCGAAGCCGGGGACTCGACTTCCTCCTCGCTAATAGGCTCCATGCGAGTAGTGCTGCGCCGAGTAGATGGAGCGGGTGCCAGGGGCGGAACGACACGGATTGGAGTTGGTGCGAGTGGCGGTGCAGTGCGCGCTGGAGTGGGCGCAATGACCTGGTTGAACTCCTCGGTGGTAGGCAGGCGACGAGCAGGAGCATGGGATGCAGAGGACGAGACGAAAGTCAGTGGCGGTGTAGTAGGCAGGAGCTCCCTCCTGTTGGCGGCACATCCGTGGACTGAGTCCATGCGGGCGGCCACAAAGTCATCCACCAAGTTGTCGAAGGCTGCCTCCAAGGCCCGGAGATACTCAATAAGCATCTCAAAAGCCTCGTCTCGTTCTCCTCTGTAGCAGGGGAATGCGTAGTGACAGGTGTAGGGCACATGGCATGGAAGATAGCGGTAGCGACGAGCCTTCATCGCGGGAAGGGCATCCCTGAGACGAGCTATCGCCTCGCGGGCTGCCATCTGGATGGCATGCTTCTCCGTAGGCATGGCTCTCCCCAAGAACCGGATGCGGCGTAGATCACCACGCCCTCCCTTGAATTGCACCACGGCCTGGTGCATAGTCAGACTGTCGTTGACTCTGTGGTGACAGAGAGTGACGACTGGGCGCACAGACGGCCCCATCGCGACCTGAACGACGAAGGAGAGAAGCTTGACGAACCCATCGGGTACGTTGGCGAAGGTCTGAGACTCGCAGCTGCGGTCGGCCATCTACAAAAGTAGGCAAAATCCTGAATGGTCAGATCATAAATATATGCTGACTGTCAGAAAAACTGACTACTATTGTAAAAACATGAATAAGCTCTATCATGCTCATAACCGATTAGCGATCGCACCTAGTGGCTTCCTACAGTCAGCCTGGCTCTGGTACCAAGCTTGTCACGACCGGTTTTCCAATAAAAATATTTATTGAGAAACCAATCCTTAGAATCCAGTTTGAGATAAAACCTCCTCACTGGCAGACAAACTTTTGATACAATAAGCCAGTAGCAATAATATATTACATGGTTGAGCTGACGATGCTCAACAATATATTACAAGCGTGCCAATAAATATACATAAAGGCGATTCATGACACAAGGGAGGGGTGGCATACTACTGACTCGCAAATAAGGTAGAGGTGGAGTAACACAGTGGGGAGTGGTTATGGGATTCTCAAACTAACATCCCATCGAGCGTCGAGGTGAAGCTCGATGAATTTATTAGGATAGCGGAAGCGGATATGAAACAGTGACCAACTCCAGGGTTGCACGAGACTGACTGGGACTCCTCTAGGCGTCGGATTCGCTATCGAACTCTTCATCCATGAGATCACCTTCGTCAGCATCTGGCCAAATCAACAAGCCAGTGAGTACTTTGAAAGTACTCGCAAGACAGTTCGGACGTAAGATATAACAAATGCCAACATGAAACACATGGATAAGTTAACCAGTACGATCAGACATAGAGGTGTTAATGCTGGGGGCCAAACGAGTGTCTGAAAGACTCCTCGAGCGGAAAATGCGGAATAATAATACTGGTGCCAAACGAGTGTCTGAAAGACCCCTCGAGCGGAAAATGCAGAATAATAATACTGGTGCCAAAAGAGTGTCTGAAAGACTCCTCGAGCGGAAAATGCGGAATAATAATACCACAATCGGGCGTCTGAGCGACAGCACATAAAGGGCTTTAAAAAGAAATGCCACAGTCGGGCATCTGAGCGACACCACATAAAGGGCTTAAAAAAGAAATGCCACAGTCGGGCGTCTGAGCGACACCACATAAAGGGCTTTAAAAAGAAATGCCATAGTCGGGTGTCTGAGCGACATCACATAAAGGGCTTAAAAAGGAAATGCCATAGTCGAGCGTCTGAGCGACACCACATAGAGGGCTTTCGACTGATAAGGGAATAATATATCATCATGAATATATTCAACTCATGGAGATAAACGGGTTAGTACATCCATAAGGATAAACATTTAACCGGTCTTAGTGCCTATGTGTCCCACCGGGTAATCTGTCACCAAACTGGCACATGACTGTTAGCAGGGAACTTGGAAACAGATAAGATGATTTAAGGATATAGAGCTCTGCAGAGATTGTACAAAAAGAATTTCCCACAGTCGATGGATTTCTGTAGTCCCTAGGACTAGTTCCGTTACGGTATTTCAGAAGAAAACACAGCAATCTAGTACACACCCATCCAACTCTTCGATGTCAGGAATCACCCTTAACATCGTTCAAGAAAAACTATTGAGACGGGGCGATCAAAATCTCGAATAGCATGGGATCAAATTTATATACGCGCGCTCTAAGGGGTGCCCCCTGACGAGGATACGTACCTAGGGTAGGGTAACTTATCGTACCTGAGGTACCCAATCAAGGACATGACTCCTACAATGAAAGACATTCTGAGAAGTATCGACAGTTCAGTCGACCTGGTCAGCCCAGTCGACGGACACAAGCGTACTCGACCTGAAGTACAAGCAGTCGACCATGAAGACAACCACTCGACCATAAGGAGACCTAAAGGCACTGCCTACAAACGGTCACCTCATAAGTAGCTTTTATGGCATTCATGGTCCTTTATTACAGGCGTTACCAGTAACCCCCTCTCTTTATGTACATTAAACTCCCTGTAACGTGGGCTGGATGGGGTCCTGGCGAACTCTATATAAGCCACCCCCCCTCCACTAGGACGGGGGTTGGGAACTCTGTAACACATACACACTTAATCCAGTCGACTGCCCCCGGGCTCCGAGACGTAGGGCTGTTACTTCCTCAGAGAAGGGACCGAACTCGTAAACTCCTTGCGCATACAACTACTCCATAGCTAGGATCTTGCCTCTCCATACTTACCCCCCATTCTCACTGTCAGACTTAGAACCACGACAGTTGGCGCCCACCGTGGGGCGGGTGTTCTAGCGATTTGTTGGAGGAGTTGGGATTCTTTCAACCCACATCATGTTTTCGAGCGGAGTCATGGTCGAGAGCCGCGAGATCCGTCTCGGCGCTCTCTCCTTCATCGTTGACAACTCTGCTTGGCTGCAGGAGGCTCCACTCGACGTGGACGCGCTTCCCGCCCGCGGAGCCACGCATTTTCGCGCATGCGTCCGCGGCGTCCTCCTGCGGCAACCGTCGACCCAGTACGGGTCGGCATTCATTGCACCGTCATCGTCACCATCGTCATCAGCTTCCCACCGGCGCAAGCGCACCGGTCGATCGATACTCCAGCGGTGGGTGAAGCACGCACTGGCCCGCCAGTCAGCCATCCCCCAAGTCGCGGCAATCGAGCCCGACGAGTCACTCTACGGCCTGTTCGACCTGTCGACTGGCTCCGTAGAGACTGCGTCCGAGTGCGACAGCAGTGACCCGGCGGCGGAAGTACTAATGGTCGACGGACCACGTAGCCCCCCCGGATTCCCCCATCCCGAAGAGGTTGCCGCAGGGGGGATTCCGGCGCGGGGTCACGAAGAGTACAGGCCCGAGCCCCTTACCTCAGTGCAGAGGGAGGAACTCCGTCGCCGGAACATGGACGCCCTTCACACTCCTATCGTTGGAGAAACCCCTGAGGCGCGAGCCCTGGAGGAGGCGCGCTTGGCCAATTTGGCTGAACGTACTCGATTGGAGAATCTCCAGAGAGCACTCGACGAGCGCGCACGACCGCCCGCTCCCGAGTCCAGTCGTCGTCGCGTCTTCCAGCCGCCGACCCAGGTGTACCGTACCCCGATTCAGAATTTGGCAGCTGCGGCTCGCATAGCGGAGTCGATCCAGCCTTCACAGTCAGAGGCAGGGATAGGTCTGTTGCAGATCAGAGATTTGCTTCGTGCAGCGGGTGACCAGAATTCAGCCGTGTCTCAGTCGCGCAACAGGATTCATAGTCGATCCGTCACTGCGAATTCCATTCAGTCGGCTCATAGTCCGAGGTCGCCCCCGAAGCGTGAAGGACACAGAGGCCGGCACGAGGATCAGTACCAAGGGCACGAGCGATATGAGCACCGATTCGATTGCAACGATCAACGTCGAGTGCCTTCTCCTCCCCCAAGAGCCGGGTCGTACATTCCTCGACGGCAAGAAGACAGACGCCAGTTCAGTACTGGGCGAAAGGTCCCAGTCGACCCCAGAGGTCCAGGCTTTGATGCGAGATCCATCATCGTTCAAGGTCTGGTCGACCGAAATAGAGCTCACCGAGAAGACCGTGACAGAGGCGCCCCGTCCAGTAGCAGAGTTCGCATCTCAGGTCCCGAGTGTTTCAGCAGAGCAATCAGAGCTGCAGTGATTCCTCCCAACTTCAGGTTGGCGGCTGGAGTCAGCAAGTTCACCGGTGAGTCCAAGCCGGACACATGGCTCGAGGATTACCGAGTGGCTGTTCAGATCAGAGGCGGCAATGACGAGGTGGACATGAAGCATTTGCCCCTCATGTTAGAAGGATCAGCCAGAGCGTGGTTGAATCAGTTGGCTCCCAGCAGTATTTATACTTGGGAAGATCTAGCCCAGGTGTTTGTCAGGACATTCGAAGGGACTTGCAAGCGACCGGCAGGGTTGACAGAATTGCAGTCATGTGTTCAGAAGTCGAGTGAAACCCTGAGGGATTATATCCAGAGGTGGATCACTCTGAATCACACGGTCGAGAATGTATCCGATCATCAGGCAGTTTGCGCCTTCAAGGAAGGTGTCAGAAACAGGGAGTTAACTTTGAAGTTTGGTCGAACCGGAGATATGACCCTGAGTCGAATGATGGAAATCGCCACGAAGTACGCGAATGGAGAAGAAGAAGATAGACTCCGGAGTGGCAAGTATAAGGCAGCCGCTAATGAGGCCGGCGGAGGACACTCCAGTCGGAAGCAGAAGCGCAAGGCCGAGCCAGTCGCCCCCGGGGAAGCCTTAGCTGTGACCCCAGGGAAGTTTAAGGGGAAACCCAAGGGTCCTTGGAACCCCAAGAAAGTGAAAGACCAGGACGGGAACGATGTGATGGACTTACCATGCCACATTCACACGAAGAAAGATGAAGAGGGAAATCTCATTTACCCTAAGCATACCACTCGACAATGTCGACTCCTGATGCAACAGTTCCAAGGGAAGCAAGCCAAGGACAAAGGGAAAGAGTCAGACAAAGTTGAAGACAGAGAAGACAGCGGTGAAGAATACCCCCAAATCAATTCCACTCTGATGATTTTCGCTGATGTCGAAAGTAAGAGACGACTGAAGGTCATCAATCGCGAAGTAAACATGGTCGCTCCGGTGACACCCCATTACCTGAAGTGGTCCCAAACCGCCATCACCTTCGACCAGTCCGATCATCCGACTCATATTGCCACCCCAGGGAGGCAAGCGTTGGTGGTCGACCCAATTGTTGAAGGCACTCGACTGACCAAGGTTCTGATGGACGGCGGCAGTGGGCTAAACTTATTGTATGCAGAGACGTTGAAGGGGATGGGCATTCCGATGTCCCGGATCAGCCCCAGCAACATGAGCTTCCACGGAGTCATTCCTGGGAAGAAAGCTGAGTCACTCGGTCAAATCACTCTCGACGTCGTCTTTGGTGACTCGAAGAATTTCCGGAAAGAAAAATTAACCTTTGAGGTCGTGGATTTTCAGAGTGCGTACCACGCCATTCTTGGGAGGCCAGCCTATGCTCGCTTCATGGCTCGACCATGCTACGTATACCTCAAGATGAAGATGCCTGGCCCCAAAGGTGTAATCACCATCGTTGGCAATCGGAAGAAGGCAGAGGAGTGCTTTCAGAAAGGCGCCAAAATTGCTGACGCTCAGATGGCCAAGATAGAGATGCAAGAGTACCAGAAGACTGCGGACCCGAGTGAATTGTTACGAGCCAAGAAGCCCGCCACGGAATCAGCATTTCAGTCGACTGGTGAGACCAAGCAAGTCCACATCCACCCGACCGATGCAAATGCGGCTCCAACCAACATCTCCACTACACTCGACCCCAAATAGGAAGAAGCGCTCGTCCAGTTCCTCCGTGAGAACTGGGACATCTTTGCATGGAAGCCTGCTGCCATGCCAGGTGTGCCCAGGGGACTGGCCGAGCACCGCCTCCGAGTCGACCCAAAGGCCAAACCAGTCAAGGAGCATCTCCGACGGTCCGTCGTTCAGAAGAGAAAGGCCATTGGCGAAGAAGTGGCCCGACTCCTAGCAGCAGAATTCATTCGCGAGATCTACCACTCCGAGTGGCTCGCTAACGTTGTGATGGTCCCTAAGAAGGACAGATCGTTGCGCATGTGCATCGATTTCAAGCATATCAATCGGGCCTGCCCGAAAGATCATTTTCCTCTTCCTCGCATCGATCAAATAGTCGACTCGACTGCAGGATGCGAGAGGTTATCCTTTTTAGATGCTTACTCTGGATACCATCAGATCCGTCTGTATGGACCCGATGAAATAAAAACAGCCTTCATCACCCCTTTTGGGTGTTTCTGCTATGTTACCATGCCTTTCGGTCTCAAGAACGCCGGAGCTACATTCATGAGAATGATTCAGAAGTGCTTAATCACTCAAATCAGTCGGAATGTAGAAGCATACATGGATGACATAGTGGTCAAGTCACGGAAAGGTTCCGACCTGCTGACTGACCTAGCTGAAACTTTTGCCAATCTCAGGAGTTATGATATCAAGCTCAATCCGTCGAAGTGCACATTTGGAGTCCCTGGAGGAAAGTTACTCGGTTTCCTTGTCTCCGAACGAGGAATCGACGCTAACCCTAAAAAAGTTGGCACCATACTCCGGATGAAACGCCCCGTGCGTGTGCACGACGTCCAGAAACTTACTGGATGCTTGGCCGCCCTAAGTCGATTCATCTCCAGGCTCGGTGAAAAGGCGCTGCCTCTTTACCGACTGATGAAGAAATCAGACACGTTCGAATGGACTCCAGAAGCTGATGCAGCATTCGCAGAACTAAAAGCTCTGCTCTCCACCCAGCCGGTGCTGGCTGCTCCTGTCAGCAAAGAGCCATTGTTGCTTTACATAGCAGCCACGGGACAAGTCATTAGTACCGTTCTTACGGTTGAGCGGGAAGAGGAAGGAAAGACCTTCAAAGTTCAACGCCCAGTGTATTATCTCTCTGAAGTTCTGACCCCGTCGAAGCAAAGATATCCCCACTATCAGAAGCTCGTTTACGGGATTTACATGACCACGAAGAAGGTTGCTCATTATTTCTCCGATCACTCTATCACAGTCGTCAGCGACGCTCCATTATCAGAGATTCTTCATAACAGAGATGCAACCGGTCGAGTGGCGAAATGGGCAATTGAACTTCTTCCTCTTGATATCAAGTTCGAGGCAAAGAAAGCTATTAAGTCCCAGGCAATAGCTAATTTCCTCGCCGAGTGGACCGAGCAGGAGCTTCCGACTCAAGTTCACTCGGAGCACTGGACTATGTTTTTCGATGGCTCCAAGATGCTGAACGGTTCCGGTGCGGGGGTTGTACTGGTTTCCCCCCGAGGAGATAAGCTCAAGTATGTCCTCCAGATTCACTTTGATTCCTCCAACAATGAGGCAGAGTATGAAGCGCTTCTATACGGATTACGTATGGCCATTTCGCTAGGCGTCCGTCGCCTCATGGTCTACGGCGACTCAGATCTGGTTGTTAATGAAGTGATGAAGGAGTGGGACGTCCGAAGCCCATCCATGACGGGATATTGCAGCGCAGTGAGAAAGCTGGAGAAACGATTCGAGGGGTTGGAGCTCCATCATATACCCCGACTGAAAAATCAAGCTGCAGATGATTTGGCGAAGATAGGGTCCAAAAGGGAGGCCATCCCTAAAGATGTGTGTTTAGAGCACATTCACACACCGTCAGTGCAAGAAGATCCTTTCACAGAAGAGCCTCCACAACCAAAAAGCGCCTCTGACTCGACCCAAGTGGAGATACGAGCTGTGGTCGACCTGATTATGGAAGTTATGACCACCACTCCCGATTGGACAGTGCCGTACATTGCGTATATCATAAGAAAAGAGCTCCCAGAAGATGAAGAAGAGGCTCGGCAGATCGTCCGTCGATCCAAAGCCTTTACAGTAATCAAAGGGCAGCTATACAGAGAAAGCGTGACTGGAGTTGGTCAGAAGTGCATCACGCCTGAAGAAGGACAGATAATTCTCGAGGACATCCACTCGGGGACCTGCGGCCATCACGCGTCCTCTCGGACCATCGTGGCTAAAGCATACCGAGCGGGTTTCTACTGGCCAAAGGCGAACGAAATGGCAAAGGATATAGTCGACAAGTGCGAGGGGTGCCAGTTTTATTCCAACATGTCTCACAAGCCCGCCTCCGCCTTGAAGACCATTCCACTCGTCTGGCCTTTCGCTGTCTGGGGTCTAGATATGATCGGACCACTGAGAACTGGTAGGAGTGGCTTCACCCACTTGTTGGTCGCAGTCGACAAGTTCACGAAGTGGATAGAAGCCAAACCCATAAAGGACCTCGACGCAAGCACTGCCATCAGTTTTATCAGGGGATTGATATTCAGATATGGAGTTCCGCACAGCATCATCACAGATAACGGATCAAACTTTGATAATGACAGATTCAAAGCCTTCTGCGCCTCTCAGGGCACTCGAGTCGACTACGCTTCAGTCGCTCATCCTCAGTTGAATGGACAGGCCGAACGCGCGAATGGTCTCATCCTCAAAGGACTAAAACCCCGACTGATGCGTGATCTCAAACACGCAGCAGGCGCCTGGGTCGACGAACTTCCGTCAGTTCTATGGGGGTTGAGGACCACCCCTAACCGGTCGACCGGAAGAACGCCATTCTTTCTGGTCTATGGAGCCGAAGCGGTTTTGCCAAGCGACTTGCTCCACAACGCGCCTCGAGTCGAGTTATATTCCGAAGCAGAAGCAGAACAAGCCCGGCAAGATGCAGTCGACCTCTTAGAGGAGGAAAGAGAGATGGCTCTAATCCGCTCGACCATCTACCAGCAAGAGTTGCGTCGGTTTTACGCCAGAAATGTGAAGGGTCGAGCCTTTCAGGAAGGAGATTTGGTCCTCCGCGTGGATCAGCAAAAACCTCACAAACTTGCCCCGACCTGGGAAGGCCCCTTCATCATCACCAAAGTCCTGCACAACGGAGCGTATCACCTCTACAACATCGATCGATGGGTCGACGAGCCTCGAGCATGGAACGCGGACCTGCTCCGTCCTTTTTACACTTAAAAACTCACTCGACTGAGATGTAATAAAAGTACCTCTGTAATTATTTTGTTTCAAGCAAAAGACTGCTATTTCTTTTTCTGTTTGTCTAAATTTCCCCCAGTGGGTGACTTAGTTGCGAATCCGCTTCGCCTAAGTTTTCAGAAAATCCTACTACCGAGTGGAGAGCCAGCCTCCCACTCGGGGGCTTAGCTGCGAATCCGTTTCGCCTAAGTTTGTAAAAATCCTACCGAGTGAGAGCCAGCCTCCCACTCGGGGGCTTAGCTGCGAATCCGTTTCGCCTAAGTTTGTAAAAATCCTACCGAGTGAGAGCAAACCTCCCACTCGGGGGCTTAGCTGCAGTCCAAGTACTCGCCTAAGTTTGAAAAAATCCTACCGAGTGGAGAGCAAACCTCCCACTCGGGGGCTTAGCTGCAGTCCAAGTACTCGCCTAAGTTTGAAAAAAATCCTACCGAGTGAGAGCAAACCTCCCACTCGGGGGCTTAGCTGCAGTCCAAGTACTCGCCTAAGTTTGAAAAAATCCTACCGAGTGGAGAGCAAACCTCCCACTCGGGGGCTTAGCTGCAGTCCAGGTACTCGCCTAAGTTTGAAAAAATCCTACCGAGTGGAGAGCAAACCTCCCACTCGGAGGCTTAGCTGCAGTCCAAGTACTCGCCTAAGTTTGAAAAAATCCTACTACCGAGTGGAGAGCCAGCCTCCCACTCGGGGGCTTAGCTGCGAATCCGTTTCGCCTAAGTTTGAAAAAATCATACCGAGTGGAGAGCAAACCTCCCACTCGGAGGCTTAGCTGCAGTCCAAGTACTCGCCTAAGTTTGAAAAAATCCTACCGAGTGGAGAGCAAACCTCCCATTCGGAGGCTTAGCTGCAGTCCAAGTACTCGCCTAAGTTTGAAAAAATCCTACCGAGTGGAGAGCAAACCTCCCACTCGGAGGCTTAGCTGCAGTCCAAGTACTCGCCTAAGTAAGTGAAATCCTACCGAGTGGAGAGCAAACCTCCCACTCGGAGGCTTAGCTGCAGTCCAAGTACTCGCCTAAGTAATTGAAATTCTACCGAGTGGAGAGCGAACCTCCCACTCGGGGGCTTAGCCGCAGTCCAAGCACTCGACTAAGTAATTGGACTCCTACCGAGTGAAGAGCAAACCTCCCACTCGGGGACTTAGCTGCAGCCCAATGCTCGCCTAAGCCAGGTTGACAGACACCATCGCAGCGATAAGCATCGTGCAAACCAGACAGCCTCTGAGGGAACAACGAATAGTAGATCGGCGGATCAAATCACGAAGACATTCAACGTCGAGCCAAGTTCAGACAAAACCAAAAGATCCTAGATCGCAAATAAAAGTACTCGAGCCATAAGCTCGACGGAGTTTATCGGTTACATAAACCACTCGGCATTCCGAGGCAAATTTAAGGCAAAGAACATTAGTTTTTTACTCCTCCGGCGGAGGACTGGATGGTGCAACAAATTCGTCCAAGTCGATCCCATCAGAGATCCAAGTGGCAGCAGCGATGAAGGTCTGCATGAAGTCCTGAAAGTTATGCTTCCTGGTATTAGCAACCTGGAGAGCGGCCAGCTTCTCCTCGCGCGCCTCCTTGCAGTGGACGCGAACCAGTGACAGAGCCACGTCAGCACCGCACCTGGCAGAAGACTTCTTCCATTCTTGCACTCGACCTGGAACCTCACTTAGTCGAGTGACCAGGGATTCAAGGTCGTTCTGAAGCGTCTCCTTGGGCCAGAGTGCGGAGTCAATCCGTGACACTGCAGCTTTCAGTCGAGCCAGGTAGTCCACCACACCAGCGACACGGGATTCCAACCGGAAGACATTCATGGCCACTTCGTCCTTCACAGGAGAGTTGATAGGGTCCAAGCGGGTCTCCACTCGACTGGTCTCTTCCTCAAAGTTCCGGCAGAATTCTGAAAGAGGTTTCGACAGGTCAAAACTGTAACCAAATGGTGAGTCGACAACAACAAGATTAATCGCACAAAGAGGGTTACCTTCAAGCATGAGGTATAGCTTCTTGGCAAGACCCCCAAGATAATCCCCCAAGTCCTTGTGCTTCCCCGCCAGCTGGCCGAGCTTGTCGTTCAGAGTACTCTTGTCAGTCTTCAGTCGACTCGCTTCCTTGTTGGCCGAGTCAAGAGCAGACTTCAGCCTAGCGTTCTCGCTCTCAAGTTGGTCGACTGAAGCAAGTTTCTCTTCAGCAAGCTTCAGCTTCTCCGCAGCCGCCTTTTGTGCCTCCGCAAGGTCAAGATCTTTCTTCTTCAGGGCCTTTTCCAGTTCGTCTGCGAAACAACAATGAGCACAGAGTTGAGAACAGGCAGGAGAACAGAGACAGCCGTCGAGTCCTCACCATCCATACCTTTTGCTTCATCCTTCGCCTTCTGCACGTTTTCCTGAGCAAATTGTAAATCAAGATTAAGCTGGATTTGCTTATTCTTCAGATCGGCGAGCTGAGCAACAAGCTCACAAGAATTCTGCAAAGAGTGAATCGACAAAGGGTATCAAAGATAAGTTACTCCCGAGTGACTGAAAGAAAGAGCACAACACTTCTAAGACTACAGCCGAATCAAAACATTCGACAGTAGCCTCGGGGACTACACCCAGTGGGTGCACTCAGCGTGCCCCCACTGGTTTTCAAAAAAAAAAAAAAGGCGACTGCCAGCAGTCGACCGGATACAGTATCATCCGACATGGCCTGACCAAAACGTTCTCAGAAAACCCTACCGAGTGGAGAAGTACAACTACAGAAAGGCAGTATAAAGACCACAGTCGACTACCAGCAGTCGACCGTGGCCTCGGGGACTACACCCAGTGGGTGCACTCAGCGTGCCCCCACCAATGAGAAATTTCGGACCAACGGCACCCAGTGGGTGTACAACGCAAGTGAAGATCAACTAACCTGGACGTTCTGCTGCAACGCCGAGCTGATGTCATAGGCCGCTTGACTGGCATCCCGAGCTGCTTTGGTCTGCTCCATCACGAGCCCCGCCTGACGTATAGCCTCCTTAGCAGCACTCACTTGATCCTCCGGGGTCTGGTAGGCGGTGAAGAACGAGGGTGGGTCGACCAGTGGAGGAGCAGTCGACGACGAAGGCCGGGCAGTCGTCAGTGGCTCAGGAAAAGTCACAGTAGTCCGGGCGGTATTGTCACCCCCTTGGACCACCGCCTCGGCAGTCGACGCGGTCTGAGGAGCCTTGTCGACCGGGGCCCTCCGACCTCTCCTCCCAAAAGTCCTGAGCGGCACTTCCGCCTCCTCCTCGTCATCCGGAAGGTCAATGATGTTGGTCGGAGCTACAAAAGTTCAGAAATGAATATCCAATCGACTCAGCAGTTAAACAGTCGGATCATGTCAAAGATTATACCTAAGTTGGAAGTGACGGCGTCCTCCATCGTCCCATCAGCATTCTGGATGGAAGTTTCGGAAGTAGCGGCGCTGCATGATTCCAAGCAAATAATTTGAAAGTGAATCGACTAAGAATCCGTTCTAGTCGACTCAAGAAAGGTGAAAACAGTCACTTACCCAGAGATGACCGGGATGGCGACCCTGATCTTGGGCAAGGCCTTGGGTGGCTTGGTCGGGATGGCTCTAGGCTGCTTGGGCGCCTTCTCAGTTGGGGCCGGCGACGCGGTCCGAGGGCGCTTGGATGACTGGCCCGCCGGAGCACTCGATTGACCGCGCTCCACGGCGGGATCCTGAGCGTTCTTGGAGCGTCTCTCGCGTCGAGGAAGGTCGACCTCCACCTCTTCATCTTCGTCACCCGAGTCGTCGCCAGCCTCCCCCTCTACGTCATCGTCAGATTCCCACTCCTCGACTTCACCCTCGACTTCAACTTCATTTTCACTCCCTTCGCCTCCACTCCCTCCTCCTTCAGATACTTGCTCCTGGTTCCCATTCGGCATCGAGTACATGTCGTTGATCTCCTGCGAAACAACAGGCAGAACGAGAATCAGTCGACTTATCGCGAGCCAGTTACTAGACGGAGTGAAAATTTCAGTCGGAAGAAGCAAAACGTACCTTGTCTGTATCCATCATCCCATCAAGCGGAGCAATCCTCCTGGAACCCCTGGGGTTGTTCTTATTCCCGGTTATGCTGGTCAGCCAGCTCTCCAGCACAGAAGCCTCGACCCCCTCCGGGTGGATCCGAGTGGAGTCGTCGGACCCGGAATACAACCACATCGAGTGATCCCGAGCCTGGAGAGGTTGGATTCGTCGCTGGAGAAAGACTTCGAGCAAGTCCATGCCGGTCACGCCTTCCCGAACCAACTCAACCACTCGACTGACTAATACCTTCACCTGAGCCTTCTCCTCTGGAACTACTTTCAAAGAAGCGGGTTTCTGCACTCGGTCCAAGGTAAAAGGAGGAAGGCCGGTCGAGTGTCCAGGAGTCGGCTGGTCCTTGCAGTAGAACCAAGTCGACTGCCACCCACGCACGGAATCGGGAAGTGTCATGGGAGGAAAACAACTCTTACCCCTCGTCTGGATCCCGAGGCCCCCGCACATCTGTATCACCTACGTCCTCTCCCCGTCCGGGTTAAGCTTTTTAACCGACGGGGATCGGCAAGTGAAGATATGCTTGAGGAGGCCCCAGTGGGGTCGACAACCTAAGAAACACTCACACAGAGACACGAACGCAGCGAGATAGACTATGGAGTTGGGCGTGAAATGGTGGAGCTGCGCTCCGAAGAAGTTCAGGAAAGCCCTAAAGAAAGGACTCGGGGGCAGGGAAAACCCCCGGTCGACATGGGTGGCTATCAAGACGCGCTCACCCTCGCGAGGTCTCGGCTCCGTCTCCTTCCCAGGAAGGCGAGCAGCCTTGTGGGGAATGAGTCCCCCCTCTACCATGTCGTCGATATCCGCCTGAGTAAGGATGGAGGGCATCCAATCCCCCTGCAGCCAGCCGGACGGCAGAGAGGCCCGCGAGGACGACCCGCCTCGGCCAGATTTCTTCCCTTTTCCCTTTGCCGCGGCCTTCTTCGCCCGTTCCGCCGCCGCCGTCTTGTCCGTCCCCATCGTCTCGAACGAGGTCTTGGCCGAGCGGCGGTGTCGAGGTTGCGGCGGAGAGCGAGGCGGAAGCTTACGGAGGAAGGGGGAAGAAGAACGAGGGCGCACAGTAAAAAAATCAGAATCATTGCTTTATATAAGGCCACACCCGAGTGGCTGATCAGTGGGCCTGCGCCTCCCAGTCAGATCCCGCAACAGGCGCGCGCGCAATACGTGGCGAAAAAGGTGGCGCGAAGATCGAGGCGCCCTTGCCTTATCCAGCCGATTCGCGTGATTTTCTCCGTCCGGTGCGCTTCTCAATTTTCAAATCCCGCAAGATCCGCGATCGACAGGACGGGTTGTCAGACAAAAAGATCCGTTTCCTTAAGTCTCCCAAGGGACTCGTCATGTAAACGCACTCGACGGTAATCCGAAACCACTCGACGGGCATCTGAATGGATCAAAGCAACTGAAGAATGAGGTCCCATCGTAACTTCCATTTATCCGAAGACAGACGCAACCGAAGCATGGAGGTTGAGTCGGAAGCGTAGGCTCGGCCCCATTCTCACTTAACCCCTGACCCATTCGGGGGCTAATGACGAGGATACGTACCTAGGGTAGGGTAACTTATCGTACCTGAGGTACCCAATCAAGGACATGACTCCTACAATGAAAGACATTCTGAGAAGTATCGACAGTTCAGTCGACCTGGTCAGCCCAGTCGACGGACACAAGCGTACTCGACCTGAAGTACAAGCAGTCGACCATGAAGACAACCACTCGACCATAAGGAGACCTAAAGGCACTGCCTACAAACGGTCACCTCATAAGTAGCTTTTATGGCCTTCATGGTCCTTTATTACAGGCGTTACCAGTAACCCCCTCTCTTTATGTACATTAAACTCCCTGTAACGTGGGCTGGCTGGGGTCCTGGCGAACTCTATATAAGCCACCCCCCTCCACTAGGACGGGGGTTGGGAACTCTGTAACACATACACACTTAATCTAGTCGACTGCCCCCGGGCTCCGAGACGTAGGGCTGTTACTTCCTCAGAGAAGGGCCCGAACTCGTAAACTCCTTGCGCATACAACTACTCCATAGCTAGGATCTTGCCTCTCCATACTTACCCCCCATTCTCACTGTCAGACTTAGAACCACGACACCCCCTCTCGGTCCCAACCGGAAACACCCATGCCCCCTGACCGGATGCCTGGCTTTAATCCAGGGCCATGGAATCAGCATCCCGGCCTCTCCTTTTTGGTGTGTACCCAGAAAGCGGTTTGCATCTTACTAAACCATATCCCTTTCCGGAAACATGTGGTAGTACAGGGAAAAGAAATGGATTTGAGCCCAACCGATATGGTTTGGTACTGAAGACAACTTGCATGGCCTAAGACTGGCATGCTACAACACTGCCATCTTGCCCATCGTCATGCCAACACATGGCCTTGCATACTCAGGTCCAACGACGTGTGAAATCACCGGGCTTACTTGCCCCAAAAATGCATAAGGAACGGTTCGTCGGTATGCTTCACACATGCCATGAAACTATCTATATGCAAACATGCCAATACACTCATCATATCAAAAGTTCGAACATGCTTGCCTGGTTCAGAGTAGTCGGAGCCTAGCTCGGTGAAGTTCGCGGCCCCGTCACCTCCGTCGGTATCTACGGTACAGAGAAAACATACGCACTAACGTGAATACCGAGAGGTGCAGAAAAAGTATTGCAAATATTTTTCAAATAAATATGATAAAAAACTAGACAAAATTTTGAAGAGAACAGAAAAAGGATCAATCAAAAATATGCTTCTGATAAAAAGTTATAAAGGTTTTTGACCAGGGACTCATCTGTAATGAAACAGAAACTTCCCAGGGTTCTAACTGAGAAAACAGAAAACGGTTCGATAGGAAATGCGCAAGCGCAAGAGAGAAAACGTATTTTGCCCGAAGGCGCCAACAGAAAACGTTTCGCGAATAAAAGAACAGAGGCTGACATGCGGGGTCCGCATGTCAGGTTTGAACAGGCTCGCCGGCGCCCGAAGACGGCGGTGGACGCCGGCGTCGAACTACGGCGAATTAGGAGAAACGGAGGGTACCAAGAGCTTCAGTGTCTTCTTCCGCATCGGTGGGTGGTGGACTCATCCAACCGGGAGCACCACGTCGACGGCGACACTAACTCCGGCGGACGGCGGTTCGGGTGAGGATGGGGAACTCCGGTGGAGGGCTGCAAGGTTCAAATTGAAGTGCGGGTCAGAATGAGGGATGCATGGAGAAGCTATTGGCAGTAGAATGGAGGTGGAGGAGCACACACGGGGGCGAATCGGGCTGGATCCAGTGGCGGGTCGCGGCGGTCGGAGTCGAGGAAGGAGACCTCCTCGGGGCTCTTCCAGAGGCCTGGCGTGCTCTAGGGGGAGTGCATGGCTAGTGGGTGCTCGAGTTGAAGCTCGGGGCCTCTATTTATAGGCAGATCGACGGGGTGGCCGTAAACAGAGAATCTCCGGCGAGTGATTACGGCGGAGCAGTGGATTAGAGCGTGGCTTGAGCGGTCGGGCAGCATCAGTGGAGGTTATTGAACTCGTTTTGCTACTAAACGGAGCTGGCCCCGGCGTAATGGCGTCTGTCCACGGTGAGGTGACCGCACGGGCTCAACGGCGGCAGAGAGCGCGCGCTGTGCGCGTCGCGCCACGGCGACGGTGCTGCATGCATGCGCTGGCGTGGAGATGGCCACGCGGAGCCATCAGCGGGGCTGTGCGGCGCGGAACGGCGTTGAGCCGCCGTTCTGCTCCCTGTTGGCTGCCACGGCGGTTCAGCCGCCGCGGGACATGCCGGCGTGGTCGGGTCAGAGCGCCACCGACGCCAGGAAGAAGCCAAGCGCGCGTGCGGGGCTCTGGACACACAGACCAGGCGGCGAGCAACGTGCCAAGGGCACTGTGGGCGCGTGACTGAAGCTGATCTGAAGAAAACAACACTGAAGACTGAATTTGACTGAAAGTGTTCAAACAGTGCATGCAAGGTGTTCGACAGAATGATCCAGGCATGTAGGGATTTTTCTTTGGGCTGATATTTGGTGGAGTGACTTCTCATTGCTCTAGTAGGCTGCCTGATTTTTGGTGGAATTTTTGGAGGAGTGTAGATATAAATTTCACCAAATTTGACAAATCTGGTCCAAACTTGCAGGGAGTGTAAGTTGAAAAATTTGGAAAGAAGATGAGTGGATCAAGATGGTTCTGGGTTGTGGGTGCAAAGGACTAGCCAGTAGAGTTGGTTTGAAGTCAAATCTCAAATGAAAAAGGGTACTTGCTTTGAAAATCCATTAGGCTCAAAATAATTGACAGAAAAACATTTGAGAGATAAAACAAAATCCAAAACTTGTTTGGATGAGTTGGGATAGGGAGTTTGAGTTGTTGACAAGGAGGGGAGAAGATGCTGGAGTGGTTTTACCTCATGGGCAAAATACAAGGTCATGGATGGTTTTCAATAGAATGAAAATCCCAAATCTTTTTCATAGAGTTTTTCTTAAAAAGAAAACTCCAAAAAAAATCTGAGAAGGGAAACAAAAGAGAAGGAGTTTTTAAGAAGGTCAAACCCCAAAGCTTGAAGGAGAAAACAGAAATAACAAACCCTAGTCAAGGAAAAGGAATTTTAAGAGGGTTGTTTTACTGAAAGCCTCAAATTTCAAGGAAAATCCAGCAAGGATTTTGCTAAAACCCAAATGAAAATTTTGGAGTGTCACAACCATCGCGGTGCAAGCTGCTAGGGGGCGGGACGACAAGATCCTTGCCAACTACTTCCCGCTGGTGCTCAAGCCCAACGTCAGATCCTGGCTCATGCACTTGCCGGACAACTCCATATCCTCCTGGGCCGACCTATGCCATCAGTTTGTCGGCACCTTTACAGGCGGCCACAAGCCCCATGGCCAAGAGAGCGACCTTCATCTGCTTGCCCAGAAGGAAGGAGAGTCCCTGCGCAAGTATATTCAGAGATTCAGCCGTGTGCACTACAACATCCCAGATGTCCACCCTGCCGCGGTCATCAGCGCGTTCCATCAGAACGTGCGTAACCGCAGGATGCGGGAGGAGATGGCGATGTGCAAGATCAGAGACGTCAGTGAGCTATATGCCCTGGCCGACAAGTGCGCGCGTGCTGGGGAAGGGAGGAGATTCCCCGGAGAGAACACAGGAGCAGGAGGATCTGACAGCGAGGATGCCGCCCCGGCAAAGAAAAACCGGCGGAGGAACAACAGGAAGAAGAAAGGCAAAGATGTGCTAGTCTTTGAGCAGTCTGGCAACGGAGGTGACGCCAAGAAAGCCGAAGCTGTGGCGGTCGCCGACAAGAAGGACAGCTCCAACAAGCAGTACTGCAAGATCCACCGCACCAAGGGCCATGACCTCCAGAGCTGCAAGAAGGTCGAGCAGCTTGTCGAGCTGCAAAAGGCCGAATACGAGCGACGCGACAACGAGAAGGCCCAAGAAGGTACTGGAGGATCCGGCAAGAAGCGTCCCGGCCGGGGAGGACGCCGCGGCAAGGCCATGCAGCGGCAAGGAGACAGACCTCCCCGCGGCCGCGACAAGGACGAAGATGAAGACGATGAAGAAGATATGGATGATGACGAGGCCGGTGAGCAGGAGTTCCAGAAAGCCACAGAGGTCCTTTGCGTTGACGGCGGTGCTTCTCTGCATACTTCGCACCGCCAGCTCAAGCAGTGGGTGCGGGAAGTCAATGCGGCAGAACCACCCGTCGAGTCACGCAAGCCTCTGAAATGGTCCGGCACGCCTATCATCTTTGATATTGAGGACCACCCTGATCGCATAACTGCAGTCGGGTGCTTGCCGATGTTGGTTTCACCAACTATCCGCAACCGCAAGGTCACTAAGATGCTAGTTGACGGCGGGGCCGGCTTGAACCTGATCTCCTCCGCGGTACTCCAGAAACTCCAGATCCCTGACAGCGAGCTCGAAGAGACCGGCACATTCCAAGGAATCAATCCGGGAAGGAGCAAGCCGAAGGGAAAGATCACATTGCCAGTCACGTTTGGCAGCGAGCCGAACTTCAGGACTGAGAGGGTCACTTTTGACGTTGCTGACTTTCCATTGCCTTACAATGGGATACTTGGCCGTCCAGCGCTCGCCAAATTCATGGCAGCCTCTCACTATGCATACAATATGCTGAAGATGCCTGGCCCGATAAGTGTTATCTCTGTCCCTGGCGACAAGAAGGATGCTCTTATCTGCGCCCACAAGATCTACCGGGATGCAGCAGCCGCAGCAGAACGCAAGTCACTTGCCGCTGAAGCTCCCGGAGGGAAGAAGAAGACCAAGTCCGGCAAGAGCTCTGATGCCCACTCCGGCAAGCGCACCTCTTCGGAGTGCTGCGCTACCGTCGAGGACGCACCATCGAGCTCCACCGTCAAGTGTAAGAAGGCAATGGCAGCTCCACCAGAGACCAAGAAGGTGTACGCCAAAGATGAAGAAGACCTTGGCTGATACACTTGCGTCCATTGGACAGGCCCTTCATGCTGATGAGATAGTTTCTTACATGCTGTCAGGCCTCGGAGCGGAGTACGAGTTCCTCGTGGACTCACTGAATGTGAAGCCTAATCTGACTCTTGATGATGTATACGCTGCTCTTCTTGGCCATGAGCATCGTCATGAGCAGTACAGCTCCGACCTCCAGCTTGGCTCGAGCTCCTCGGCTAGCTACGCCGGTGTCGGCTCCAACCACTCCGCCAACTTCTTAGGCAAAAGCCAGGGACGCAGGAATCAAGGTGTACAAGGCCGTGGAAATTATGGTGGCGGTCGAGGCCGCGGCAATGGCAGAAATGGTCGTAGCGGAAGTCGTGGCTATGGTGGCAACAACGAAAATGGTGGGGGTCAGCGCCCCACATGCCAGCTGTGTGGCATAAAAGGGCATGTTGCCCTAAAGTGCCGCAAGCGCTTTGACTCCTTCCATGGCGACGAGGAGCAGCACTCGGCGAATATCGTCGGAACTAGCGCTGGCTACCAGGATGATCCTAACTGGTACTCGGACACGGGCGCAACGGACCATATCACCAGCGACTTGGATCGCCTCTCCTTCCGTGAGCGCTACAACGGCAACGACACTGTCCAAGTTGGCAACGGAGCAGGTTTGCACATCGAACATTTTGGTCAAAGTTCTATTAATACTTCCGCTGCTAAACCTCTTGTTCTTCGAAACATACTTCATGTTGCCCACATAAAAAAGAATCTCATCTCCATCCATAAACTGACCAAAGACAATGATGTGTTCGTTGAATTTCACCCTGATTTTTTTGTCATTAAGGATCAAGCATCGAAGACAAGCCTGCTCCAAGGCAGATGTAGAGCCGGCCTCTACCCCATTCCGCCATCCACCCTCCACCATGTCAAGGCTGCCATGCTTGCGTCGGTCAATAAAAAACAATGGCATCATCGCCTCGGTCACCCGTCGTCCCAAGTCGTTCAGTCAATTCTTAGTTTGAATAAACTTCCGTACAGTCGGAATCGTGATGCATCTATTTGTGATGCATGCCAACAGGCAAAAAGTCACCAACTTGCGTATGGTTCATCTAGTTTTTCCGCAAAATTTCCTTTGGAACTCATATATTCCAATGTATGGGGGCCTGCTACTATTTCAGTTGGTGGTTATAAATATTATGTCTCCTTTATCGATGCATTTAGCAAATTCACTTGGATCTATTTGTTGCATGCTAAATCTGATGTTGAGGCAGTTTTCATTCGTTTTCAAGCCCATGTTGAACGCCTTATTAACAGGAAAATTCAATGCATTCAATCTGATTGGGGTGGCGAATATCAACGTTTGCATAAATATCTTCAAGCTCAAGGCATTGCACACCATGTTTCATCTCCCTATACCCATCAGCAGACGGCGCAGCTGAACGCAAACACCGGCATATTATGGAAACTGGACTCGCCCTTCTCGCTCATGCTTCCATGCCGGTTCGCTTTTGGGATGAGGCGTTCCTCACAGCTACCTTTCTTATTAATCGTCTACCAACACGTGTCATAGATAATGCGTCTCCCATGGAGCGTCTTTTTGGCACTAAACCCGACTACACCATGATGAAATCATTTGGTTGTGCATGTTGGCCACATCTTCGCCCCTACAATTCTAGAAAACTGGCTTTCCGATCCAAAGAATGCATCTTTGTTGGCTATAGTTCACACCACAAGGGATATAAGTGTCTCGATGCTAGTACTGGACGCATATATATTTCTCGTGATGTGGTTTTTGATGAAGCAGTTTTTCCATTTGCTCGTATGTTTGAAGCTACGCTTGCACCTGCCAATTCATCAACACTCCCATACGTCCAACTTTTGCCCCCCACCACACATTCACCAGCCCATGTTCCAGCCCCAAGCGGAAGTACTAATAGTTCTAATGATCTAATGGCCGATGTGCAGTCTGTTTCTTTTGATGCTCATGCAGATTCTGCTGCTGATTCGGAATCGACGTCATCTGCGCCTCATAGCGTGGATCATGAGACAACCACAGTTTCTCAACAGACAACACTTGGCTCTGCAGCGGCCAACTTCGACACATATGGGTCGTCTTCTGGCTCAGATTCTCCTGTCACCTCGAGCTCAGGTTCTTCCGCGGTAGCTGATTCAGCGGCCCGGCGCCTCATGTACTGACACAAATGCGCCCGCACACTCGGTCTCAGTCTGGCATTGTCAAGCCGTACATCCGCACTGATGGCACGGTTACGTATGTGTGCACGACATCTTCTGAGGACCCCGTCGGGCCTACCAACTACACTGAAGCTGCACGACATCCATCTTGGAAGGCTGCAATGGATGACGAGATTGCTGCCTTGCATCGGAATGATACCTGGAGTTTGGTTCCATTTCGTCCAGGACTGAGTAAATTGCATAAAACCACCACTTTGAAGGCTAGGTTTGCGAAAAACACTAGGATACAGATTCGCTGCAGAAAGCACCACGTCTTGCGTAATTCTTTTGCAAAAACCACTGATCGGCGGATCGGGCCGCGTTAAGTGAGTTTATGACAGGTGGGGCCTGTTTTCTGCTTACGTGGCAAAACACTTTAGGCTAAATGCGAAAAAGTCCCCCAGATTCCTCTCCCTACTTCCCAGGCCCACCCCGATCCCAACCGCTGTCGCCCCTCCCGACCACGACCACTGTCACCCCTCCCGACCCCGACCACCGTCGCCCTCCCGACCCCAGCCACCACCCGTCCCGACCCCGGACGAGGAAGAGGCCCATCTTCTCCATTGCTGCATCGAGGGCAAGGCAGAGGATCCTGGTCGTGGCCCGTCCCTCCCCCTCCCCCCTCCCCCCCCACCCCGCCGCCTGGAGCGGTCTTCTGCCATGCGCCATCATCGGAGCTGGCGAGGATCCCCCGCCCCTTCCTCCACCGGGCGCCGTCGTCGTGCCCCCAACCGGATCGGGGCACATCAGCCTTCACTGTCCCCGCCCTGCAGCGGATCTGGCGGGAATGCCCTGATAAGCTTGGTGTGGTGAGCGAGTGGGGCTACAGCGGGAGGACGACGACCGGAGCAGCAGGGGCAGCCTGCCGTTCCTCGACACTCCGGCGACTGCGACGATGGCAAGCACATAAGGGAGCACGACGGGAGCGGCGTCCTCGAGCCACCGCTGGAACGCCTCCATGGCCGGGACGAGCTCGTGGGCCTTGCTTGCGGCCGTGGCAATGCACTGGACGAGTGGCCAAAAGCCGGCGACAACTTTTTGTACCCACCGCCGGCGACGACAGATCGAGGCTGATGCCGACGACGGCGTTCTGCACGCGCCGCCAATCTGTTGTAGAACGAGAAGCGGAGCTAATTGCGTTTTTTATTTTTGATTTAGGGGTGTGTATGTAAAATTATAGGGTCTAGTTTGTAATTTCAGATTAAAACCCATCTGGCACAAAAAGTTCTGCCACGTAGGCAAAAAACAGGCCCCACCTGTCATAAACTCACTTAACAGAGCCAAATCCGCAGATCAGTGGTTTTTGCAAAAGAATTACACAAGACGTGGTGCTTTCTGTAGCATATTTGTATCCTAGTGTTTTTCGCAAACCTAGCCCTCAAAGTGGTGGTTTTATGCAATTTACTCTCCAGGACTCAATATAATTGATAGTAAATGGGTTTTTAAGATCAAACACAAGGCTGATGGCTCTGTTGATCGGTACAAAGCTCGTCTAGTTGCTAAAGGATTCAAACAACGCCAAGGAATTGATTATGATGATACTTTCAGTCCGGTCGTCAAGCCCACTACAATTCATGTTCTGTTGTCTCTTGCAGTCACTCATCAGTGGAGTATGCGACAACTTGATGTTCAGAATGCATTCTTGCATGGGGTGTTGACTGAAGACGTGTACATGTATCAACCGCCAGGCTACATCAATCAACAGTTCCCTCGCCATCTATGCAAACTAAAGAAATCTCTCTATGGCTTGAAACAGGCACCACGTGCATGGTTTTCCCGCCTTAGCTCTCGTCTTCTTGATCTAGGCTTCCGCGCATCAGCAGCTGATGTCTCTCTATTCATATTTCGGAAAGGGGGGCTCCACATGTATTTCCTCATATATGTTGATGATATTATTATCATCAGTTCATGTGATGCAGCCATTGGTCGTTTGCTGAATCAGCTTCGTCATGATTTTGCCATCAAGGATCTTGGAGTATTGAGCTACTTCCTTGGCATTGAAGTTCAGAATGTTGAAGGTGGTCTTGCTCTTTGCCAGCGCAAGTATATACTAGATATTCTAAAGAAGGCCGGCCGACATGGCAAACTCAAAGTCATGCATTACACCGATGGCAACAATGGAGAAGCTATCCAAACAGTCTGGGACACCCTTGTCTTCAACTAAGGCCACACGCTATCGCAGTGTGGTTGGTGCACTTCAATACCTTACACTGACGAGGCCCGATATTTCGTACAGCGTAAATAAGGTCTGCCAGTTCTTACACTCGCCGACCGAAGCTCATTGGAGAGCCGTGAAACGGATCCTGCGGTATCTTCAGGGAACATCGTCATATGGACTCTTACTCCGGCGTTCTCCATCCATGATGCTCAGTGCCTTCTCTGACGCTGACTGGGCCGGGTGCCCAGATGACCGACGATCCACCGGTGGTCATGCCGTTTTCCTCGGTGGTAATCTAGTAGCATGGAATTCTCGGAAGCAGCCTACTGTTTCTCGTTCAAGTACGGAGGCCGAGTACAAGTCTGTAGCAAATGCAACAGCAGAGCTCATGTGGATACAAGCGTTACTTGGAGAGCTTGGTATTCCAGAGAGCAGGCCGCCGTCTTTGTGGTGTGATAATATTGGCGCGACGTATCTCTCCATGAATCCAGTTTTTCATGCTCGCACGAAGCATATCGAGATTGATTAACATTTCGTACGTGAAAGAGTTGCAAAAAAAGCACTTGAAATTCGACATATCTCAACTCATGATCAACTCGCAGATATACTAACCAAACCACTGATGACTCAGCAGTTTGAAAGGTTCAGAAGCGATCTCAATGTGCTCCCCGCTTTTCGATCGAGGGGGGATGTTAAGATAACAAGTATGAGTTAGTGCTGCAATTAGCATGAAGTAACGTTGGGTAATTAGTACTTAGTGTTAGAATATAGAAGGACAAGAGTCCTCTTTTGATTATCCATGATCTATTCATTTGTAACTGATGTTGTCATTCAAGCTATATAAACAGAGCACCCCCGGTGAGGTTGATTACGGCCTAAACAGCAACACTAGAGTTTACAGAAGGGAGACATTATACATACCTCTTGCTTAATCCTTTGGCAGTTGTCCCCTGACCGGCAGAAGAGAATGTTGCGGTTGTGGTCAAGATCGTCCCGTGCGGCGACCACGCTGTAGACATCAAGCGGCCAGCTCAGATTAGGATTGAGATCAACCAGTTTGATCGAGTATACTAGCAAGGCAGGGCCAGCTACGGAAGGGAACCGGAAGTTTTCGGGCGTGGAGGCCGTGAAGTGCATAGAACTCAATGTTGCTGCAGCACAAAGTAAAATGATTGCGGACTGTTAGAAATTATGGTACTATAGCAGATACAAATCTATGCGTATAAAATAACATTTTTTTTTGTAGTGATATACAAAGACGGAGTTGCATTTATTAACCGGGCTCAACTAAAGAGAGTAGAAAACAATATTGCTTACTTATGTCATCAACGCGCAAGGTCCAAACAATCTTCAACGTCCTTTTGAGCAGCAGATTTGTGGCTCCTTAAAAGCTCCGATATGCCCACAAGCGCAGTGGATATGCGGCGCAGCTTTTCAACCTTCTCCGATGAGATGGGGACTCTGAATGTTTTTAGAGTGGATGCCAGAGAAAATCCATTACCTCCTCCTCAGTCTTGCAACCAAGGTAAGGAAAATTCACCTCCTTGACTTGTTGCGTGCGCATCTCCTTGAACTGGACGGACAAGTTGGAAATCTGTTCTTGAGAAACCTTCTTCTTTCCAGCAGGCAACAACCCCCTGGACGTGACTTCTCTCATTAGAATCCATACAGAGATTTGTCGAGGAGGCAGACGTGCTCGGGGTGTTGGTTGTCGACGAAGCCGGCCGGCTGCTGGCAGTAGACGCGCTCAGTGAGGTGCCCGTGCAAGAACACATTGTTGACGTCCATTTGGTGCACAGCCAGTCACGAGCAGCGGCAATGGCGAGCACGGTGCGAATTGCTGCCGCCTTCACAACTGAAGAGAACGTCTCGTCAAAGTCCACGCCAGGGTGTTGAGAGAAGCCCCCGACAACCCATCGCGCCTTGTACCGCTCCAAGCTCCCGTCCGCCTTGTATTTGTGTCGGAACACCCATTTGCCCGTGACAATGTTTGCTCCAGGAGGACGAGGACCGAGCATCCACGTCCGGTTCGCCTTCACCGCCTTGAACTCATCCTGCATAGCAGTTAGCCAATGGACATCTCGAAACACGGTGTGCACGGATTTGGGAACTGGACAGAGAGTGGGTTCAACGCCGGCAGTGTGGTTCTGGGCGTATTTTGGGATGGGAAGAAATTTGCCTGCTTGCCGACGCCTGACCATGGTGTGAGTGGGCACCATGGAGCGGCGGGCGCGAACAGTGGAACGGCAGCATCAGTGGGTGAAGAAGACGGCGGGGAGAGGGAGGTGCTGGTGGCGAGGGTTCAGGAAGGGCCACCGTGGCCGCGTGCTGTGTAGGGGTGAAAATCGCAGCCGTGGCAGCGGTTGGTGGGGAGTCGGGAGGGGCTGCCATGGCAGCGCTTTGGACGTGTGTAGTGGGACGTGAGCGTAGTGAGCGGGGGCGGCAGGGAATGGTGAGGGGTGGGTAATGGAGATGGTCCTTGTCGTCACTGGTGTGTCCGGGAGCAAGGTAGTGGAAGGGAAACCGTGTTTCATCAAAGACGACATGACGAGATACGAGAACGCGATCGGTGCAACGATCGAGACACCGGCATCCCTTGTGCTTGTCAGAGTAACCAAGGAAGACACAAAGCGTTGAGCAAGGGGCGAGCTTGTGTGGTGCGGTGGATGAGATGTTTGGGTAGCAGAGACAGCCAAACACACGCACACGTGAGTAGTCGGGATGCACGCCGTGAAGAAGGAAGAAGGGTGTGTGATCGTGCTGGGACCGACACGAGCGACGATTGAGGAGGAATGTGGCTATGTTGAGAGCCTCCGCCCAGTATGAGTATGGTATGGACGCATGTGTGAGGAGTGACCGAGTGAGCGAATGATGTCGTTAAGCGTGCGAAGAACACGCTCGGCGCGGCCGTTCTGTGGAGAAGTGTATGGGCAGGACAAGCGTAGGGCGATCCCGTCATCAGAGAGGAAGGAGCATGCCTGTGCATTGTCGAATTCCTTGCCATTATCACACTGGAGGGCAAGGATGTTCTGGTTGAACTGATGGCGAACAAAATGCGCAAATGTGCGGATGAGCGGGAACACATCAGATTTGTGAGAGAGCGGATACGTCCAGATGAAGTGACTATAATCATCAAGCAACACGAGATAGTACTTCTTGCCCGAGACACTAGGTACAAGCGAGGTCCACACATCGCAATGAACTAACTGAAAAGGGAAAAAGGACACATGTTCAGAAGAAGAAAAGGGCAACCTAGCACTTTTGCCTAACTGACACGCATGACAGACGGTGGACGAGCCGACGGGAGCTTGGATGGAGCTAGCACGCAACATGCGGTGAAGCGAGTCGTGCCCGGGGTGACCGAGGCGTTGGCGCCAGAGGTCAGAGGAGACGACGGTGGCGGTGAAGACATGGTGGTCGGAGGAGCACGGAGCAGACTGCGTGACGGGGTACAGTTTGTCGGTGGCGGAGTTACACCGGAGGATCACCCGTTTCGTCCTTCGATCCTTGACAGAAAAACCAAGTTCATCAAAATCAACGTTAACGCAAAACCCTCGTCTCTCTAGCTCCTCGTTCTCAGCTCTGGGTAGCTCGGTCAACAACAATAATCCTGATGCTGCATTGTGAGTGTTCACATTCTCAACAGGATCTTTGATGCTGGTCACCAAATCTTTTACCTAATTTTGGTTTCATATATTCTCTCATGGACCTTCAGGAATGTTTCATTGCAGTCTTCTATGCATAAATTGCCCGTAGAGCTCATCGTCCATGGTTCACGGTGGGCGGTGGCCAGAGGAAGGGCCATTGCGGGTGGAAGGACCTTACTGGCTGCAAATCTCTGAGACTGGATTATATTGAAAACCTGCCCCTGGGGATTTTCAAGCAGACTACAAGCACTAGAAGCGGGTGATATGAAATTCATATATGGAAGGCCTGGGTATTGATTGGTCTGCTGTCAAATATGTCATGTACATGAGAGCTATTTGCGGAGGGTAAGAACTACTCCCTCCGTCCATTATATAAGAGCATTTTGGACATCACACTAGTGTAAAAAACACTCCTTCATTATGCATGGGACGGAGGGAGTAATAATAACATAGCATGTCATCATTGTTCCTACTCCCTCGGTTCCTAAATAGTTGTCCTTTTAGAGATTTCAAATGGACTATCACATGTGGATGTATATAGACATATTTTAGAGTGTAGATTCACTCATTTTGCTTCGTATGTAGTCATTTGTTAAGATCTCTAGAAAGACAAATATTTAGGAACGGAGGGAGTAGCACTGTAAAGGAAAAACTTCTGCCATCCAGTCTGCAGTTTTCTTCCACTGCAATCTATGTTAGCAGCATTGACATTAACTGTTCTTTGCAAGTCTTGGAACGGGAAAATCCAGCATACTGCACTACGTGATATTAATCTGTGTCATCCTCGTCCTGTTATAGGTTTGCAGCAGCTTTGCGGGACATGACGGTGTGGGTCATGAATGTAGTTCCAATCTACTCACCTCACACGCTAGCAATCATATACGAGGGCAAGCTGTTTGGACTCTACCATGACTGGTGCTAGTGGTTTAGCACCTAATCCCTCCGTTCCAAAATAGATGACCCAACTCTGTACTAGCTTTATACTAAAATTAATATAAAGTTGAGTCATCTATTTTGAAACGGAGGGAGTACCCTAGAAGCTATGATCTTGTCCACGCAAGCCATCTCTTCTCCAAGATTAAGTAGAGGTAATGGTCGTTTCACTAGAGAAACCGACATGGCATGAAAATCACCATGACTATCAAATGTTGTTTAACCTGCTGAATTTATGCATGAAAAAAATGCTGGAATTTTGTCTATTTTGGGCCTAGCCCAATAGCAGCTTCAGAAATTCCTAATAAATCCTAGAGGCCACGCAACCCATTCGTGCAAGGCAAGAGGTGGAACTAAAGTTTAGTCCCATATTGCTAGTTTAGACGGAGTTGGACCTCTTTATAAGGGAGGTTCTTTCCCCACTTATACGAGCATGAGAACAAGAGGGACATCCACGCGCACTCCTCCTATGCCGCCCGCCTCGGCGCGCCGCGCTGCGGGTTGCGGGAATGAGCCGAGCCGATGTCTAAATTTTTGCCACGCACTACGGGTATACGAAAGGTCACACGGAAGCCGAAAAGATTTTTTGCGAAAGTGGAGTTCGAATGCAAACGGTGCAGCCCATCGGCTGCTGGCTGTTCGCTTCATCTCTGTCTTGATCCAGTGGGCGGGCCTTCCGGTGGAGGAGGCTACTTGGGAGCCACGTGATGACATCCGCCACCACTATCCAGACTTTCAGCTCGAGGACAAGCTGTTTGTGCAGGCGGGGAGAGATGTTATGACCGGTTTATTAACATATAACCGGAGGAGGCCCACTGGCAGTAGTTAGGGGCTTGGCCCACAAGTTATCTTAGGCTATTCATTTTGAGGTTATAAATATTAGTTGTAAGACACCTTTTCGAGATTAAGCAATAAATATATTTCTATCCCTATTACCCGGCTCCAGAGGAGCCGGAACCCTAGCCGCCTCCCGCCCTAATCACCGCCGCCCTCCTCCTCCCTCGCAAGGGCGTCGACGCGCCGAAGCTCGCGTCCTCGCCCCCGACCTCCGTTGTTCTGCCCTTATAACCTAAGGAGTAGAGCCGGTAGGAACCCTAGTCCTACCATACCTGCACATTGAAAATGCATATTAAGCAACATAAAAACGGCACACTCTATTAAACAAGTCTAAGCTAAGATCACAAATCGAGGTAAAAGACTAAGTCGCGGCCACTCCACACACCTTCAATAGCCGTCGAGTACTAGATTATGATTGTCCATGACAAGACGAGACCAAGCGACAACTATCTCCACTTTGGAGCCGCCAACATAACACTTAAGCATATTTGTTTGACACTGCTGGACAGGAAAGTCAACGTGATTTATTCAAGAGATACTGGGTTTGGACTTTGAGTATGCTCCTATGACGACTCGGAGTGTGCCCTGCAATCCCACTGACATCACATTTCTTGTCAAAGGAAGATACCCATCTAATCCAGCATGCATCCTTTCACCACTGCAGTCAAGCAAAACAACTTCCACGGCGCTTCCCAACATTGCATCAACAGGAAAAAAGAAGCAAGAAACTTTGCAGCCATAGTTAAAAGACTCCCCTTCAACCACACGAACACCAACAATTGTGGCCTGGATTGATGGAGCAAATCGCTCAAGACTTATCTCTGCTGTACAACAGCGACTATTGATCAGCATGATGTCATACTGCTTCTTGGGGCGGTACCTTTGATAGGCAGTGAACAATGCTGTATCTTTCAGCTGTGCTCCATATTTCAATTTTAATTCAATTTGAAAGAAAACAGGCTCGTCAGCCACAATTGCCCGAGATGGTCCAGTCAAGAGCAAAAAGGGGTCCTGCACGTATAATTTTCATCATTGTCAAGCATAATTTTCATCATTGTCAAGCAAAATAACAACTAAAATGCAGTTCAGTTTAACTAGACATAGCCTAGCAGAGACATCACATGGCCATAATCTGGCAATAATATGAAGGAAGGAGTTCTCAAACAGATCATAGCGTAACAGAGAGATCACATGGCCATAATCTGGCCAGAATATGAAGGAAAGAGTTCCCAAACAGATCCTAATAATCTCTGCTGCTATAATACACAGTTTTGAATTTAGATTTACAACCAGCAGCTTCTGCTTTGTGTTATAGTGTGCTTTCTTGTACACTGGCTACCGTACACTTGAACAAACAGACTAGTAAAAAATTAGACGAGAAGATAGACATTATACATACCTCTTGCTTAATTCTTTGGCAGTCTTCCCCTGAACGGCAGAAGAGAATGTTGCGGTTGTGGTCAAGATCGTCCCGTGCAGCGACCACGCCGTAGACATCAAGAGGCCAGCTCAGATTAGGATTGAGATGAACCAGTTTGATCGAGTATACTTGCAAGGCAGGACCAGCTACGGAAGGGAACCGGAAGTTTTCGGGCGTGGAGGCCGTGAAGTGCATAGAACTCAGTGTTGCTGCAGCACAAAGTAAAATGATTGCGGACTGTTAGAAATTGTGCTACTAAATTTAGCAAATACAAATCTATGTGTATAAAAGAACAATTTTTTACAGTGATATACAAAAACGGAGTTGCATTTATTAACTGAGGCCCAACTAAAGAGAGTATTAAACAGTTTTTTTTTTGCTTACTTATGTCATCAAATCCACCGTTTCTTCCGGTCCGGCTGGCCCACGTAGCCTCCCAGCCGTCACGGTCCAAATAATCTTCAACGTCCTTTGGAGCAGCAGATTTGTGGCTCTTTATAAGCTCCGATATGCCCACAAGCGCAGTGGATATGCGGCGCAGCTTTTCAACCTTGTCCGGTGAGAGGGGGACTCTGAATGTTTTTAGAGTGGATGCGAGAGAGGTGAAGCGGAAGAACAGCTGCTGCGTCTCGACCAAGAGAAAATCCATTACCTCCTCCCCAGTCTTGCAACCTAGGTAAGGCAAATTCACCTCCTTGACTTGTTGCGTGAACATCTCCTTGAACTGGACGGACAAGTTGGAAATCTGCTCTTGAGAAACCTTCTTCTTTCCAGCAGGCAACAACCCCCTGGACGTGACTTCTCTCATCAGAAACGAGATCTCCCTCCTAAACATCCCAAGGTGGCCAGAAAGAGCAACAACCAAGTCGTCGTTCGCCATCTGCCCAATCTCCATGCCGCCAGCCGGCTCCTTGCTGGAATCCCTCACCGTCCCCTTGCTGATTCCAAATTGGGGCTCCATACTTATGAGGGACTGGTGCTCCTCCGAATCTCTGCCCATCTCATCGCCAGAATCGGAGTCAATCTCCATCCCGGACTGCCCCTTCATCCTGAGGAGTCGTTGCTCGTCGGACAAGACTGCCTGCTGCTGATGCAAGAGTGCCCTCCGCGTCGCCGGGTACTTGGCGGACTCGCTCAGCATCTCGAGTCTGTACCGAGCCTGCCTGAGACTCTTGAGATCTTTCCTAAGTCTCCTCTCATACTCCGTCCCTTTGCTGGACTCGCTCTCCGCCACTTCCCTTATGGGAAACGTTGGGTACCGGCGGACCGGCCGAAGCTTCGGCCGGTCGCGCACGCACCGCTCGATCGTGTAGTCATCCACGGCTCAACATCTCCCGATCCACGTTTGCATCGCTGGCTTTCTCTTTCTTGGCCCATCACGTGCCCGTGGCCCAGCACGTACGGCCACTTGTTCAGCCTTCCTCGTATCTTCTTCACATGAGGAGCGCACCGGTTGCTCAAAAAAAAACAAGGAGCGCACCTAGGGCTGGAATTCGAGCCGAGTCGAGCCAGCTCGGCCCGACTCGCTAGAGCTCGTTTCATTAACGAGCTAGCTCGACTCGACTCGTTACTATAACGATCTCAAATCCAAAATTGGCTCTACTCGTAAAACTCGCGAGCTGGCTCATTTAGCTTGTTAAGCTCGTTTAAGATATAAACATAAAGCCCTTAAATATGATAAAGCTTTGAAAACGACCTGGCTCGCGAGCTGGCTCATTTAGCTTGTTTAGCTCGCGTTGCTTTTTGTTGTGTGTGTGCTGCAACCAGATCTATGCAACCGGAAAGCTGAAACCGACACGTGAGAAAGCCACAACCGTCCATGAAAAAACATCAACCGGCTATGGCTGAAGCCGGCCAGTGCTGCAACCATTGGCAGAAAAAGGTTCAACCGTATATGAAAAAGCTTCAATCAGGCACTATGCAGCGAAAAAAGGTGCGACCATAGATGAAAAAAGCTTTAACCGAACAGTGCGCAACAGAAAAAGTTACAACCATTGATAGAAAAAGCTTCAACCGTAGATGAAAAAAGCTTCAACCAAAGATAGGCAATGAAAAAAAACTACATAAAGGCTCTAGTTTCCACGGAAGCTGCAACCGGCGTCGGCGGGTGCTGCAATTGGCGAAGACCAATGCTACAACCAGCGATGGTGAAGCTGCAACCGTTCAGTTCATAGCTACAACCCGACATGAAAAAAGCTGTGACCAGCGAGCATGGAAGCTACAACCGGTGATGAGAAAAAGCTACAACCGTCGAGCACGGAAGCTGCAACCGGCGACAAAAAAGCTACCACCGACTAGCCCAGAAGCTACGACCGGCGTGCAAAAAAGTTTCAACCATCGCGTGATTTTATTGTAGCTAGCCCAAGTCTGTTTACGAGAGCTTCCACCTAGAGTTTCCCGACGCGAATCCAGTTGAAGCTAGCTCATCGTGCATGTGCTACTATAGATCGGTTAAGCTGCTTGCCTGCTTGCTTGCACGCTAGCTTTGCACGTACGATGTACACTCTTGATGATTTTTCTAGCGTTATAGATCCAACATGGAGCGTGGTTTTGGGCGTGTGCAGGCGGCACGGCTAGTCGAAGACGAGCGCCAGCGGGTGCCGGTGGCCGACGAGCGCGAGCGGCACGTTCGTCCGGCGAACTGTGCGGGCTTTTTTTGTTTTTGTTTTGTTTGCCTACGTTCAGGTCAAAGGTTCAGGTCAAACAGACGAGAAAATCTAATGACAGACACTGGTGGAAAAAGGGCCTTTGGTCGCGGTTCGCAACTGCCATTAGTCGCGGTTGCGCAACCGCGACCAAACAGGCGGGACTAAAGGCTCCACCCTTTAGTCGCGGTTTCTTAAGAACCGCGACTAAAGGCCCGTCCACGTGGGCGCCAGGTGGCCGCCGGGGCGGAGGTCTTTTAGTCGCGGTTCTTCTGGCCAACCGCGACTAAAGACCGCCGCAGGTTTAGGGTTTTAGCCCCCCCCTAAACCTGCCCCCCCTAAACCTGTTTTCTGTTTAATTTGTATTGTTTTATTTCTTTTATGCTTTATTTTAATTTTGAAGGAGTTTCACATATTCTACGCTACTACATACATGCATATGAATGTACAATTTCAAACAAATTTGAAATTAGAACCAAAAAGAATTCAAGAGGAATATACAGTATATATTCAATATCATCGGATGACCATATACAATTTTGAACAAGTTTCCATACATAATTTAAGGCATATAAAGTTCTACGTCCTCGTAATGGTGTTCTCCTTTAGGATGGAGGACTTCCCTCCTGAACCATCCAGCTAGTTCCTCTTGAAGTGGTCGGAAGCGAGCTTCTGGACTAAGCATCATCCGGAGGTTATTCCTCTGAGCATTGGTATCACTCGGAACCCGCTCAGAGGTGTATCTCCGGATCATCTCACAGACATAGTATCCACATAGATTGGTCCCCGCTGGCTGAATATCCCCAGCATTCTTAGCCTTTGCCATTTTGAATTCTAGCTCTTTTTTGAATTCACCGACCTTTGTATCTACGAACCGTCTCCAAACCCTACGAGGCAAAGAAAATTAAATGAACAAGAGAGTTATTAGTTACTTGATATTAGGAAATGAACGAAATAGGCCGATCGATATAGAGCGCAAATGAATGAAAATAATTACTTCTGCATCATTTTTCTCAGGTCGCCCCAAAGCTTTGGATCCATATTCAGAGAGTCGTGGACGAGACATTCTGAGGTGTCAACTTTAATTACTAGCAGAATCCAGTGGAACCTGCGGACACGATACATGCACAGTACGTCATGCATAACTCATCGATTAGCCGGCCACATACCATGCATGGAGTAAACAAAAGAGAATGTGCTCAAGACAGAAACACTCACCCAAAATGGTAAGGAAATAGAATATCACTTTTGAGTTCCTGCTTTGTAAGAAACTGCCACAGGTCTGCCTCCATGTCGTCGGGGTGATGCCGCAACACATATCCATTAACGATCTGTGGGTCAATGAACCCAACATCATGGATGTTCCTTACTCTGCATTCCTTAATCTTCATTCTGCATGTATAATAGCGGACACAACAATATAGTTAGGACATATATATAGTGCAGGCAATATGAACGAGATGGGGTAGAAATAAATCACTTACAGAACGTAGCAACTGATGATAGATTTGTCGAGCTCGCGCAGATTGAAAAGCTGGAACAATTCACTCAGATGAATTTGTACATAGTAATGTTTGAAGTGATGCTCATGTCTAACTTCCGCATAAATATATTCGTTGGCATTTTTATTTTTTATGTAACCCTTGTACCATTTCAGCAGACCTTTCATTTGCGGAGGTAGATCCTGTTCCTGCGCAGGCTCGACGAGAGGCCCATTCTTCACATATGTAATTACTACCTCCTTCACTGGCAGATCATCAAGGCCTAACAGTTCACGAAGAGTAATACCTAAGTTGGCCGCTTGTTCTCTGGCACTCGTTGCAGTCAATCCAAGTGCTGCCGCAGCTGCTATGATATCGGGGTCATCCGGACCGGCGGCTTTCACTATAAGCGGGGCAATTGATTGTTTACTTTGTTCCCCGAGCTGGGCAACTCGTTTACTTTGATCGGGGTCATCCGCCCGCCCTTTCTTCTCCTTCAACATGAGTGCCTGCCTATGAAGTTCACGTGCATAGTCCTCAGGCAGATTCTTCGCGGCTTGGGACGGTGTGCTCAAAAATGACTTAGCCCACTTCTTTTGCTCATCAGAAAATACTGGCTTGGGCTCGGGCTCTCTTTTCTTCTTGCAGTCCGCCTTCCATTTCTCAAGATCAGCAGCCGCGGCCGCGGCAGTTTCCTCGGCACTACGTTCCCAAGGCCTTGTGGGGAGAGGCTTCAGTGATGGCTCCGGTACCTTTGTGGTCTTAGGTACATAAGGGTCCGGGTTAATAACCCAGGACTGCTTCTGCTTCTTTGCCGGAGGTGGATTGGGGGGCGGCGTCTGATCACCCGCCGGACGAGGACTGGGGGGCGGCGTCTGATCACCCGCCGGACATTGTGGACTGGGAGGCGTCGGCTGACGTGACGGAGGTGTAGGTGAACCGCCACCACCACCACCACCGCCGCCGCCGCCACCGCCACCACCACCACCGTAGGGGGGTGGACTTGTTGTCCTTGGCGCCTCGCCTGGAAACTTGATAAACTTCTTTTGCCATAGAATGAAATGGCGCTTGACATCTCCAAGTCTTTTCTCCCCTTCAGGTGTAGCAATGTCAATCTCCAGGTCCTCAAACCCTTGGACTATGTCCTCCACCGTGACACGAGCATAGCCATCTTGAATGGGGTTGTTGTGGTGGAGTGCTCCAGGTAAACATGGTAAAGCACTGCCGATGGCTACCTTCATGGACATGTTCCCGATAGGATAATACAGATGACATTCTTTCCTCTCCTTTATATCGTCCACGGGGTAGCGAGGAGGCTCCGGTGCAGTAATTTCGACCACCAGAGGCTCCGGTGCAGTAATTTCGATCGTCGGTGCATCTGCACCAGCCGGTGGGGCCTCCATGGAAGCCACGCTGCTTCTCCGCTGCTGGCTTCCGAGATCCGCTGGATGATCTTCATGCTGCGCCCAAGCTGCATCTCTTTCGGCTACTAGTACACTCACGGTTTTCTTCATCACATCCATTTCCGATGCCAACCGCGCCACAACATCTGCTTCCCGATCCATCTTTCTCTTACGGCTTCTGTAACCGTACGGGTCATCGTTCTGGGGGAACCCTATTTTCCACGGAATGTGCCCCATGCCTCGTACACGTCCTCCGTGTTCAGGATTCCCGAGGGCTTTTGTCAGTGCGTCGTTCTCTCTGTTGAACTTGATCTTCCCCTCTTGAGCATCCCTCATTGCGTCAATAAGGGCTTGGGTGGGTTTCATTATTTTGCCCTGGTAAACACACTCCCCTGTCTCCGGGTTCAGCGTTCCCCCATGCCCGTACCATCAGCTTTTGGCCCTTGGGTCCCATCCCTCCGTACCTGGACGGATTCCTCGCGCCCTCAGCTCGTTCTCCATCTTCGCCAACCTAGGCTGCCAAAGGCGATACCCTCCTGGCCCCATAATATGATTGTACTCCTTCTTAGCCGCATTTTCCTTATTTTTTTCGATATTTGAATGAACTGCTCCGATTTCTTTTGCTTCACAAATTCTGGCCAATCATGTTTCAGTTTCTCATATTGTCCTTTGAAATCCGGAGTCTTGTTCTGCTTGACAAAGTCATGGTTTAGATTTTGCTTGAATTTCCGGAATGCGTCGGCCATCTTATGAAGAGCGAACTGTTTGACTAGCCTCCTCCTCTCCTTGTTTTCCTCAATCTTGTTACCCTCCTCATCGAATTTGTTGTATTCCGGAGGTAGAACGAAATGTTCCATAAGCTTCTTGAAGCAATCTTTTTTTGTTCTCTTATCGACAAAAGTGAAACCAGCAATTCGTGCCTTCTTTGGCTCATTCCACTCTTGGACGGTGATCGAGACGTTGTCTCTAACAACGGCTCCGCATTGGCTGACAAACTTGATGGCGTTCTTGCGGGGCTCCAGCGGCCTGCCGGTTGCACTGTCGACAACCTCGATGGTGCATGTTTCCCCTTGTTTCATCGTCTTGGTTGCGCCACGCTTTGACGACGTACTCGATTGTTTCGACGATCCGGCCGAGGGCTAAAATAAGAAAGAGAGTCGCGCCCGTTAGTACACACATATTTATTCAAATCAGTTAGTTTGTATCACCAGAGGCTCAATGTATATATATACCTCGGCGCCGGAGGTGGTTGCTACTTCCATTTGAAGATCGTCGTTTATCGACGTTTGTTCGGCATCATCTTGCTGACGGCGCCCTTCATCTTCACCGTCAAGGTTCAGATAAGAAGAGACATCATCTTCTTCTTGTCCGGTCGGCACATATTGAATATCGCCATTTATGATGCCGAACATATGTGCTTCACCGTCCGGATCATAGTTGTCCATAATCGGGTCAGCTCTATCGTCCGCCATTATGTCAGTCCTGAAAACATGTAGTAAAAACAAATTAATTAAGTGAAGAAGGGGGGCGGTGGCGGTGGCGGTGGCGAAAGGGCGGTGGCAAAAGGAGGGGGCGAGGAAGGGGTGGGAGAGGGTGTCGCGGTAGAGCGCGAGACGGGGCGGCAGACGACGGCGCCACGGAGAGGGAGGCGAGGACAACACACATGTATAACCCTCGCCATTTGGTTAATTATCAAATTTTTTCTTCTTCCTTTTTCTTTCTTCTTTCTTTCTTCTTTCTTCTTTCTTCTTCTTCCTCTTTCTTCTTTCTTCTTTCTTCTTTCTTCTTCTTCCTTTTTCCTTTCTTCTTCTTTCTTTCTTCTTCTTCCCTTTCTTCTTCTTTCTTTCTTCTTCCCTTTCTTCTTCTTTCTTCTTCTTTCTTTCTTCTTTCTTTCTTCTTCTTCCTTTTCTTCTTATTCCTTTCTATTCTTTCTTTCTTCTTCTTTCCTTTTTCTTTTTTCTTTCTTTCTTCTTCTTCCTTTCTTCTTCCTTTCTTCTTCTTTTTTTCTTCTTCCTTTTTCTTTCTTCTTTCTTTTGGTTTTCATTTGGTTTTTATTTGGTTTTCATTTTTTTTTCATTTTTTTCCCTTTTTCTTTCTTGTTTTTTATTTTTTTCTTCTTCCTTTTTCTTCTTTCTTTTTTTTCTTCTTCCTTTGTTTTTCTTCTTCCTTTCTTTTTTCTTCTTTCTTTTTCTTTCTTGTCTTTTTTCTTTCTTCCTTTTTCTTTCTTCTTCCTTTGTTTTTCTTCTGTTTTTTTGTTTTCTTTTGTTTTTTCTTCTGTTTAATTTGTTTTTTTTTGTGTTTTCCTTTTTCCTTTTTCCTTTTTCCTTTTTTCCTTTTTCTTCTTCTTCCTTTTCCCTTTTTCTTTCTTCTTCTTCTTCCTTTTTCTTCTTCTGATCTTCTTCGTCGTCGGGCCAGCGGGCGGCGGGCGGCGCGCGGAGGACGGCAGGCAGGGCCAGCGGGCGGCGGGCGGCGGGCGGCGCGCGGAGGACACGGCAGGCAGGGCCAGCGGGCGGCGGGCGCGGCGGGCGGCGGGCGGCAGGGCGTCGGGCGGCGGGCAAGGGCGCAGGGCACGGGCGGCGCTCACTGGGGACGGGGGGCGGCGGCGCGCAGGGCTTCGGCGTCGGGGCAGGGCTTCGTTCCCGCGACTAAAGCTAAAGCTAGCCTTTAGTCGCGGTCCGCCACACCAACCGCGACTAAAGGGTTTTGGCGCCGCTTCGTTCCCGCGCAGGAAAGAGCCTTTAGTCGCGGTTGGTGTGGCGGACCGCGACTAAAGGCTAGCTTTAGTCGCGGTCCGCCACACCAACCGCGACTAAAGGTCTGTGCTGGCACTGGCGCGGTGCGGTGGGATGTTTAGTCCCACCTCGCTAGCCGAGAGGCTTCGAAAGTGGTTTATAAGCGCGGCTGCGCTGACCACTTCGAGCTCCTCTCAAGTGCAGGCTTACGGGCCTATTCTGTTACTGCTAGCCTGTGGGCCTACTGGGCCTTCCTGCGGGCCTGAATCCTGGCCCAATAATGGGTTTCTAGTCGTATTCAGGCCGTGGTGGCCCAGTAGGTGGCTTATTTTTTATTTTTTGCCTGTTTTTTGTTTTAATTTTTGCTTTATTTATTTTGTTTTGTTTCTACTTACAACAAAAAGCTTATTTATTTTATTTTATTTTGTTTCTAATTACTTATTTATTTTACTTTATGATAATTATTTTTGCTATTAAAGTTTCTAATTACTTATTTATTTATGTTATTAAAATCTGAAAAATACAATTATATATCAAAAAAATCAGAAAATAAAACTAATTCATTTTAAATTCTTGTTTTTTTTCTTCTGTTTTTTTCTTCCGTTTTTCTTCTATTTTTTTCTTCTGTTTTTTTCTTCCTTTTTCTTGTTTTTCTTCTTTTTTTCTTCCTTTCTTCCTTTTTCCTTTTTTCTTCTGTTTTTCTTCTGTTTGTTTTTTTCTTATGTTTTTCTTCTGTTTTTCCTTTTTTCTTCTGTTTTTCCTTTTTTCTTCTGTTTTTTTCCTTTTTCCTTCTTTCTTCTTCTTCCTTTTTCCTTTTAAAATCAGAAAAATAAAACTAATTCATTTTAAAATCTTAAAAATACAATAATATATCAAAAAAATCAGAAAAATAAAACTAATCCCTTGAAGGTTTGACAAAAGGTTTGATACATCATTCAGTTCATCGACCAAATACAAAGTTTGGTACAATAAATTATTACACATCAATTCTTCCCTTGTGTCCCTGCTTGCTTACGATTGTGCCGTATCCATGGAGCATCCTCATCATTTAACTTAATGCTTGGGTCGGTGTTCACTTTGAAGGGCGGAATTTCACCAAATATATTATAATCTTCTGACATGTCTGTCTTGTCCTCCACTCCCACGATGTTTCTTTTCCCTGAAAGAACAATGTGGCGCTTTGGATCATCGCATGATGTACTGATCGTTTTCTTAGCTTTCCGTTTCCTCGGTTTGCTACTCATGTCCTTCACATAGAAAACCTGAGCGACATCTTTCGCTAGGACGAATGGTTCGTCAAGGTAACCAAGATTGTTGAAATCCACCATTGTCATTCCGTATTGCTGGTCCACCTTTACCCCACCTCCTGTTAGCTTGAACCATTTGCACCGGAACAAAGGGACCTTAAAGGAGGGTCCATAGTCAAGTTCCCATATCTCCTCTATGTAACCATAATATGTGACCTTTTGCCCATTCTCGGTTGCTGCATCAAAGCGGACACCACTGTTTTGGTCGGTGCTCTTTTTATCTTGGGCGATCGTGTAAAATGTATTCCCATTTATCTCGTACCCTTGGAAAGTCGTTATAGTCGAAGATGGTGTCTTGGCCAACATGTACAGCTGATCTACAACATCATTGTCATGTTTTCTCAACCAACTGCCGAAAGTCTCCATGTGGGCCTTCCTAATCCAGGATTCAGGCTTCCCCGGGTTGTCCGAGCGTAAAATATTCTTGTGTTTCTCAAAGTACGGAGCCACCAAGCTGGAATTGGTCAGTACAGTGTGGTGTGCTTCAGTCAGAGAATGGCCGTCCATACATATCGTTGATTTCCTTCCGATCGTGCCTTTTCCACTTAGTCTCCCCTCGTGCCGCGATCGAGGAAGGCCAATTGGCTTAAGGTCAGGAACAAAGTCAACACAAAACTCAATTACCTCCTCATTTCCATAGCCCTTGGCGATGCTTCCTTCTGGCCTAGCACGGTTACGAACATATTTATTTAATACTCCCATGAACCTCTCGAAGGGGAACATATTGTGTAGAAATACAGGACCGAGAATGAAAATCTCTTCGACTAGGTGAACCAGGAGGTGCGTCATAATATTGAAGAAGGATGGCGGGAACACCAACTCGAAACTGACAAGACATTGGACCACATCGTTCTGTAACCGTGGTAGATCTTCTGGATTGATTACCTTCTGAGAGATTGCATTGAGGAATGCACATAGCTTCACAATGGCTACTCGAACATTTTCCGGCAGGAGCCCCCTCAAAGCAATCGGAAGCAATTGCGTCATAATCACGTGGCAGTCGTGAGACTTCAGGTTTTGGAACTTTTTCTCCGCCATGTTTATTATTCCCTTTATATTGGACGAGAATCCAGACGGGACCTTCATACTGCTCAGGCATTCAAAAAAGATGACCTTCTCTTCTTTGGTCAGAGCGTAGCTGGCACGACCTTGAAACCATTCCGGATGCCGGTCATCAGGGTCTTTCAAACGTTGCTGATCCTGCCGTGCTTCCTTTGTATCATTTGTCTTCCCATACACGCCCAAGAAGCTTAGGAGGTTCACGCAAATATTCTTCGTAACGTGCATCACGTCGATTGCAGAGCGGACTTCTAGGACTTTCCAATATTCTAGCTCCCAGAATATAGATTTCTTCTTCCTCATGGCTGCGTGCCCGTCAGCTCCCTTCGGAACTGATTGTCTGCCAGGACCCTTTCCAAAGATGACTTTCAAATCCTTGACCATATCAAATACCTCAGCACCAGTGCGTTCTGCAGGCTTCGGCCGGTGATCTGCCTTGCCGTTGTAATGCTTGCCTTTCTTTCTTACTGGATGAATTTTCGGAAGAAATCGACGATGCCCAAGGTACACGTTCTTCTTACAATTTGGCAAATGTACACTTTCAGTCTCATGTAAGCAGTGCGTGCATGCATTGTATCCTTTATTTGACAGTCCCGAAAGGTTACTAAGAGCAGGCCAATCGTTGATGGTTACGAAAAGCAACACTCGTAGGTCAAATTCCTCTTGTTTGTGCTCATCCCACACACGGACACCAGGTCTGCCCCACAGCTGTAAAAGTTCATCAACTAATGGCCTTAGGTACACATCGATGTCGTTGCCGGGTTGCTTAGGACCTTGGATGAGCACTGGCATCATAATGAACTTCCGCTTCATGCACAACCAAGGAGGAAGGTTGTAGATGCATAGAGTCACGGGCCAGGTGCTATGGCTGGAGCTCTGCTCGCCAAAAGGATTCATGCCATCTGTACTTAGACCAAATCTTATGTTCCTTGCGTCAGCTGCAAAATCTTTGAACTCTCTGTCGATCTTTCTCCATTGCGTTCCATCTGCGGTGTGTCTCAACTCCCCGTCCGACTTACGGTCCTCTTTGTGCCATCGCAACAACTTGGCATGCTCTTTGTTCCTGAACAGACGTTTCAACCGTGGTATTATAGGAGCATACCACATCACCTTGGCGGGAACCCTCTTCCTGGGTTTCTCGCCCTCAACATCGTCACCAGGGTCATCGCCTCTGATCTTATAACGCAATGCAGTGCATACCGGGCATTCATTCAAATTCTCGTATTCACCGCGGTAGAGGATGCAGTCGTTGATGCATGCATGTATCTTCAGAACCTCTAAACCTAGAGGGCAGACAACCTTCTTTGCTTCGTACGTACTGGCGGGCAACTCGTTATTCTTTGGAAACATATTCTTCAACATTTTCAAAAAGTTTTCAAATGCCGAGTCAGCTACACCTGCCTGTGCCTTCCATTTCAGCAAATCCAGTGTGCAGCCCAGCTTTTTCACACCATCATCGCATCCGGGGTACAACGACTTTCTGTGATCCTCTAACATGCGATCCAAATTCTCCCTCTCCTTTTCAGTTTCGCAGCGTCTCCGTGCATCAGCAATGGTCCGACCAAGATCATCAACGGTCTCATCACGTGCCTCTTCTTCACCTTCACCTTCCCCTTCACCTTCAGCATCCTCCATGAAAATATCACCGAAATCAGCAAGATAGCTTTCATCGATGAAATCATCCCCTTCTTCATCTTCTTCCATTATAACCCCTCTTTCTCCATGCTTGGTCCAACAATTATAGCTTGGCATGAAACCGTGCCGAAGCAGGTGCAGGTAAACTTCTCTTGAGGAAGAGTAACCCTTCTGATTCTTACAGTCAACACATGGACAGATAACAAAACCCTTCTGCTTGTTCGCATTAGCCACTACGAGGAAATCTTTCAAACCCGTAGTGAACTCGCGGGAGAGTCGGTTACCGTACATCCATTGCCGATTCATCTGCATTATTATAATATAAAATATATAATTAACCATCATGCATTTGTTAAACTAACTAGCTATAAACAATAGAAATTAAACAATGAACAACACACATGCATATTTTATCAATGACACACATGCATGAAAGGTTCAAGTTGCTAACCGCGATCGAGGAGGAAAAAAATGAATGAGGAACCTCAAGTGTGGCTCTTGGGGCATTTCATCAAACACCTTGTGTGCATAAGAGGAACCAAAAGCAAACCTACACCCCCTTGTGAAGCTTGTGAAGAGAAGTGGCACCAAATGGCTAAGTGAGTGTGCTGAACTGGTATATATAGGGGAGGAGCTTTAGTCGCGGTTGGCCTGGCCAACCGCGACTAAAGGCCTTTGGGCACCTTTAGTCGCGATTGGCCTGGCCAACCGCGACTAAAGCCCCTCACGTGCACCAGCTGGCCACCGAGCGCCCTGGGCGCAGGCATTTGGTCGCGGTTCGTCTGCCGAACCGGGACTAAAGGCTTCATTAGTCGCGGTTCCTACAGTTCCGCGACTAATGGGGCTGGACGGAAGCCTCTTTTTCTACCAGTGAGAGGATGTCTTGATCCAACCTGCGCGTGCGGACCGGCCGAAATTTGGGCCGGTCCGCCGGCGCCTATTGTTGCCCTTCCCTTATTCGCTCTCCGACTTTTTCGCTCTCCGACTTATCCTTTGTTTTTTCTTTCGTTAGCAATCGGTTAGTTTTTTTTAGAAATATTCATCGGTTAGTTAGTGCCCATAGATTGTCTTTTCTTTAATTCTCAATTCTCAAGTCCCTTTGAGTTTTTTCTTAGGGTTTAGTCCATTTCTTAAACTTTTAAAATAAATAAAATTATAAGAAAAACATTATAATGGCGTCTGTTAGGCGTCGGCCGGCCTGCCGAAACTTTCTTCCTTCCCTAACTCCTCGCACGCACACCAGCACCCCTGCACAAAACACGTGTGCGAGGGTATGTAGTGCCCACCATTGCAATCGATGAAGAGCATGAGGTTACGCACGTGGATCGCCACGACCGAGCCATCGCTGAATTTCACCGTGCCGGCGACGCGGCGGTCAAGCTCGTTGAAGCATGCCTCATTGGCGGACAAGTGGTTGGAGGTACCCATGTCCAAGTACCACTTGGAGTCGTACTCCTCCTTAGTACGTCCGACGTGAACCTCGGCATGTTCCTCAACGAGGTTGACATAGTCATCGGTGATGTCGTGGTCGTCAGTGATTGTGCACACCTACGCCATGAGGAAGGTTGGGTTCTCATCGTCCGTGCCCTCCGCCTGAGCCAGGTGCGCCTCCTCCCTCTTCTTGTCATGGCAATCCAGACCCCAAGTGGCGTGGCGCCAGAATATCTGCACTCATCCGCAACCCGCAGCGAGCTACATGTTCTTGCTGCCACCACGCCAAGTATCGCGGCCGCGACCGCGTTCTGTGCCGTGCCAGCCTTTTACCTGGCCCCTACAGCTCGAGGCGCCACGGCCCTAGGATCGAGCGACCCTCTCCTCCTTAGTTGTGGATATCTGACAGTTCCTCAGGTAGGTCTAGTTGGTATGCTACTGCGCCTTTCCGTGCCAATATACCGAATGGCCCGATGAATCTTGGCGCTAGCTTTCCCTTAATTTTGAATCGTTGCAACCCCCGCATAGGTGACACTCATAGGTACACGAATTCACCTGGTTCGAAGTTGACCCCACGATGTTTCTGATCGTAATAACTCTTTTGCCGGCTTTGGGCGGTCTTGAGTCGTTCTCTGATTAGTTGGACCTTTTCCTCGGCTTCCTTGAGCACGTCTGGGCCGAAGATACGGCTGTCTCCGGTCTCTGACCAATTTAACGGGGTACGACATCTTCGTCCATACAAGGCTTCAAATGGTGCCATTTGCAGGCTGGCCTGATGACTGTTGTTGTACGCGAACTCGGCGTATGGCAGGCTGTCTTCCCAACTGGCTCCGTAGGTGAGGACACATGCTCTCAGCATGTCCTCTAAAATCTGGTTTACCCGTTCTGTTTGTCCATCTGTCTGAGGGTGGTATGCCGTACTGAAGGCTAGTTGAGTTCCTAGAGCCTGTTGTAACTGCTCCCAGAATCTCGAGACGAACTGTGTTCCTCTGTCAGATATTATAGTCTTCGGGACACCGTGCAGACAAACTATGCGAGAGAGATATATCTTGGCAAGCTTCTGAGTGGTGTGGGTCGTCTTGACTAGAATGAAATGTGCCACCTTAGTCAACCTGTCGGTGATAACCCATATGGCATCATTCCCGTGTCGTGATCGAGGTAGTCCGACAATGAAGTCCATCCCTATTTCATCCCATTTCCACTCAGGTATTTTATTTGGTTGTAGTAGTCCGGCTGGTCTCTGATGTTCAGCCTTTATACGTTGACAAGAGTCGCAGCATGCAATGAAGGTGGCTATGTCCCTTTTCATACCGTGCCACCAAAATCCTTCTTGGATATCCTTATACATCTTGGTTCCTCCCGGGTGGATCGAATATGGAGCGGTGTGGGCTTCAGCTAGAATTTGCCGTTTGAGGTCTTCTATGTCTGGCACGCAGAGTCTATTTCCGTACCATAGTGTCCCTTCTTCGTCTATGATGAATTCCGAGGCCTTGCCCATACTCACCTTTCTTTTGATGCCTTCAATGCTGGGGTGACCCGGCTGGGCTTCTTTGATTCTTTTCACAAGGTTGGGCTGTATCTCCAAGTTTGTTATGGTGCCTTCTGCTACCATCAACAAGTTGAGTCTGGCAAATTCCCGTTGGAATTCGGGTCTTAAGTTGGGCAGACTGTTGTTGTCGGTGCTGGGGTTCCGACTAAGAGCATCGGCTACTACATTTGCTTTTCCAGGATGATAGTGGATTCCGACATCATAATCCTTTACTAGCTCCAACCAGCGTCGTTGCCTTAAATTCAGCTCTGGCTGTGTGAAAATATATTTGAGACTTTTATGGTCCGTATATATTTCACATCGATTTCCAAGTAGGAAGTGCCTCCATTCCTTGAGTGCATGAATAACTGCTGCCATTTCTAAGTCATGAGTGGGATAGTTTTCCTCATGCTTGCGAAGTTGCCTTGAAGCGTATGCGACAACCTTGCCTTCTTGCATTAATACGCATCCGAGTCCCTTCCTGGACGCGTCACAATATACTTCAAAAATTTTGCTTATGTCTGGCACAATCAATACTGGTGCTGTTGTTAATTTCCGTTTTAGCTCTTGGAAACTTTTCTCACAGGCTTCTGTCCATTCAAATTTCTTATCTTTCTTGAGCAACTGCGTCATTGGCTTGGCTATGGTGGAGAATCCTTCAATAAATCTGCGGTAATATCCTGCCATTCCGAAGAAACTTCGTATGTCCGTTACGCTGGCTGGTGACTTCCAGCCAAGTACGGCCTTGACTTTCTCTGGGTCCACGGCGATCCCGTCTTGGGTTAGCACGTGGCCTAGAAAGCCTACTTGCCTTAACCAAAATTCACACTTGCTGAACTTGGCGTACAATTGGTGTTTCCTGAGTTCTCCTAGTACAATTCTGAGATGTTCAGCGTGTTCTTCTGGCGTTTTGGAGTATACTAAAATATCGTCGATGAATACCACAACGAACTTGTCCATAAACTTCATAAATACTTTGTTCATAAGGTGAACAAAATATGCAGGGGCATTTGTTAATCCAAAAGGCATTACTGTGAACTCATACAGTCCATATCTGGAGGTGAAGGCTGTCTTGGGGATATCTTCTGTTCGTACCTTTAATTGATGGTATCCTGACCTTAGGTCGATTTTTGAGAATACCTTGGCCTTAGCGAGTTGATCGAATAAATCATTTTTTCTTGGCATCGGGTATTTGTTCTTGATCGTGACCATGTTGAGTGCTCGGTAGTCAATACACAATCGCAGTGTTCCATCTTTCTTTTTGGCAAACAAAATAGGTGATCCCCATGGTGAGGAACTGGCTCGAATGTATCCCTTGTCAAGCAATTCCTTTATTTGTTTCTTCAGTTCAACCAACTCGGATGGTGCCATTCTGTATGGTTTCTTGTATATGGGGGTGGTCCCTTGTGCTAGCTCAATGCTGAATTCTATGTCTCGGTCGGGTGGCATGCCTGGTAGCTCTTCGGGAAATACGTCTGGGAATTCGCGTACTACTGGAACCTTGTTTAATTCAGAAATGTCTACCTTGTTCAGTCTTGGTTGTCTGGGCATTTCTCTCTCTTTGGCGGATACTCTTATTGTCTTACCATGGTGGTGTGTGAGAATCACGGTCCGATTGAAACAATCAATGAAACCTTTGTTGGTGGTTAACCAGTCCATCCCTAGGATGACATCTAGTCCTTTATTTTCCAACACAATGAGATTGGCGTGAAACTTCAATCCTTTGAACTCAATAATCACATCCTGACAGTAATTCTGAGTAACTTGCTGAATTCCAGGGGACTTGATGATCATGGATTTCTCCAAAGGAAGCATCGGAAAATTATTTTGCGAAGCAAAACTTTTCGAAATAAAAGAGTGAGAAGCTCCAGAATCAAACAAAACCATTGCAGGTATTGTGTTGACAGGGAACGTACCGAGTACGATATCCGGAGCGTTTTGTGCCTCCTCTTTGGTCACGTGGTTCAGATGACCTTTCCTGTGGTTATTGCTGGGATTGAAGTTGTTTCGCTTGGGCGCTGAATTATTGTTGTTCGGCTTTGGTGCTGAGCTTCTTGGCTTGGGACACTGCTTGGCATAGTGTCCTTCTTCTCCACAGGCGTAACAAGTAACACCTGGGCGATAAGTGAACTCCTTATCCCTAGCATGAAAATTCTTTGTTGGGCGTGAGACGTTGGATGATGATTTGTGCGTCCCACCCTTCTGAAAATCGGTCTTACTTCGGTGATTGCGAGCATGGTTAGTCTGGTCCCTTTTTCGCTTGCGGATATCATCCAAACTGCGTCTTTCATTTTCCAGAGTAATAGCTTTATCCACCAGTGTCTTAAAATCTGGGAAAGTGTGTATGACCAGTTGGCATTTAAGCGCGGGCGCTAGGCCGTCAAGGAACTTCTCCATTTTCTTGCTTTCAGTCATACGCTCTTCGTTGGCGTAGCGGGATAACAGAGTAAATTGGCTGTTGTAATCTGACACTGTCATGTTCCTTTGCTTGAGGTCATCGAACTCTCTTTTCTTGATTTTCATAATACTCTTAGGAATATGCGCGCCACGGAAACCTTCTTTGAAATCATCCCAGGTTATATCATTTTCGTTGGGATGCATGTGCAGAAATTTTTCCCACCAGGATGCGGCTGCTCCCGTGAGATAATGCGGTGCGTACAATACCTTTTCTGGGTCTGAGCATTTTGCAATAATTAACTTTCTCTCCATATCGCGAAGCCAGCCTTCGGCCTCAAGTGGCTTGTCAGTATGAGAAAATGTTGAGGGACGTGTCTTCTGTAGCTCAGATAACTTGGAATGCTGCGGAAACTGCCCATGGTGATTTCCCATGTTAATGACTTGGTTCATCATTTCTCGATGTTGTTGCTGACTCTGTTCATAAAGGCGGCACATTTGGGAAAGTGCCGTCTCACTGTCCTGTTGACTTGTCTGACCTCGGGCAAAATTATTGCCTGTTTGAGTATTATAGTGTTGACTTGGCTGCCCTGGTGCAAAATCGTTGCCCGGTTGATTTCCATAATTTTCCTCTGGTGGAGTTGGCATGGAGCGAGTCCAAGGACGAGACATTTTTCACTCTGGGGATGTATTTGTAAAACCCATAAGAAAAATGAAAAGGTTGCAAAGATAAAACCCATAATGCACGAGATTGACAATTAAAATTTTAAAACCAAGATACTCAAGGGAAAACAAATCGATTTGCGCATAGAGAAGGACTGCATCATTACGCATCTTACACGCGGCGATAATTATACAATACATCACTCAGGACATGCGTACATAATCCTGACATGTTATTTAGGCTAGTGCACTTCTCCAGATCCTGCATGATGCGCAAACAAGCTACTTCTCACAACATCTTACATGGCGATGCAACGCATGGCGGCTACGCGTACTCAGTCGGAGATGTTGATGACGTCCTTGGCCCTGCCAAGGGTGAGGCGTAGCGAAGCCGGGAACTCGACTTCCTCCTCGCTAATAGGCTCCATGCGAGTAGTGCTGCGCCGAGTAGATGGAGCGGGTGCCAGGGGCGGAACGACACGGATTGGAGTTGGTGCGAGTGGCGGTGCAGTGCGCGCTGGAGTGGGCGCAATGACCTGGTTGAACTCCTCGGTGGTAGGCAGGCGACGAGCAGGAGCATGGGATGCAGAGGACGAGACGAAAGTCAGTGGCGGTGCAGTAGGCAGGAGATCCCTCCTATTGGCGGCACATCCGTGGACTGAGTCCATGCGGGCGGCCACAAAGTCATCCACCAAGTTGTCGAAGGCTGCCTCCAAGGCCCGGAGATACTCAATAAGCATCTCAAAAGCCTCGTCTCGTTCTCCTCTGTAGCAGGAGAATGCGTAGTGACAGGTGTAGGGCACATGGCATGGAAGATAGCGGTAGCGACGAGCCTTCATCGCGGGAAGGGCATCCCTGAGACGAGCTATCGCCTCGCGGGCTGCCATCTGGATGGCATGCTTCTCCGTAGGCATGGCTCTCCCCAAGAACCGGAAGCGGCGTAGATCACCACGCCCTCCCTTGAATTGCACCACGGCCTGGTGCATAGTCAGACTGTCGTTGACTCTGTGCTGACAGAGAGTGACGACTGGGCGCACAGACGGCCCCATCGCGACCTGAGCGACGAAGGAGAGAAGCTTGACGAACCCATCGGGTACGTTGGCGAAGGTCTGAGACTCGCAGCTGCGGTCGGCCATCTACAAAAGTAGGCAAAATCCTAAATGGTCAGATCATAAATATATGCTGACTGTCAGAAAAACTGACTACTATTGTAAAAACATGAATAAGCTCTATCATGCTCATAACCGATTAGCGATCGCACCTAGTGGCTTCCTACAGTCAGCCTGGCTCTGGTACCAAGCTTGTCACGACCGGTTTTCAATAAAAATATTTATTGAGAAACCAATCCTTAGAATCCAGTTTGAGATAAAACCTCCTCACTGGCAGACAAACTTTTGATACAATAAGCCAGTAGCAATAATATATTACAGGGTTGAGCTGACGATGCTCAACAATATATTACAAGCGTGTCAATAAATATACATAAAGGCGATTCATGACACAAGGGAGGAGTGGCATACTACTGACTCGCAAATAAGGTAGAGGTGGAGTAACACAGTGGGGAGTGGTTATGGGATTCTCAAACTAACATCCCATCGAGCGTCGAGGTGAAGCTCGATGAATTTATTAGGATAGCGGAAGCGGATATGAAACAGTGACCAACTCCAGGGTTGCACGAGACTGACTGGGACTCCTCTAGGCGTCGGATTCGCTATCGAACTCTTCATCCATGAGATCACCTTCGTCAGCATCTGGCCAAATCAACAAGCCAGTGAGTACTTTGAAAGTACTCGCAAGACAGTTCGGACGTAAGATATAACAAATGCCAACATGAAACACATTGATAAGTTAACCAGTACGATCAGACATAGAGGTGTTAATGCTGGGGGCCAAACGAGTGTCTGAAAGACTCCTCGAGCGGAAAATGCGGAATAATAATACTGGTGCCAAACGAGTGTCTGAAAGACCCCTCGAGCGGAAAATGCAGAATAATAATACTGGTGCCAAACGAGTGTCTGAAAGACTCCTCGAGCGGAAAATGCGGAATAATAATACCACAATCGGGCGTCTGAGCGACACCACATAAAGGGCTTTAAAAAGAAATGCCACAGTCGGGCGTTTGAGCGACACCACATAAAGGGCTTAAAAAAGAAATGCCACAGTCGGGCGTCTGAGCGACACCACATAAAGGGCTTTAAAAAGAAATGCCACAGTCGGGTGTCTGAGTGACATCACATAAAGGGCTTAAAAAGGAAATGCCACAGTCGAGCGTCTGAGCGACACCACATAGAGGGCTTTCGACTGAGAAGGGAATAATATATCATCATGAATATATTCAACTCATGGAGATAAACGGGTTAGTACATCCATAAGGATAAACATTTAATCGGTCTTAGTGCCCATGTGTCCCACCGGGTAATCTGTCACCAAACTGGCACATGACTGTTAGCAGGAAACTTGGAAACAGATAAGATGATTTAAGGATATAGAGCTCTGCAGAGATTGTACAAAAAGAATTTCCCACAGTCGACGGATTTCTGTAGTCCCTAGGACTAGTTCCGTTACGGTATTTCAGAAGAAAACACAGCAATCTAGTACACACCCATCCAACTCTTCGATGTCAGGAATCACCCTTAACATCGTCCAAGAAAAACTATTGAGACGGGAAGATCAAAATCTCGAATAGCATGGGATCAAATTTATATACGCGCGCTCTAAGGGGTGCCCCCCTCTCGGTCCCAACCGGAAACACCCATGCCCCCTGACCGGATGCCTGGCTTTAATCCAGGGCCATGGAACCAGCATCCCGGCCCCTCCTTTTTGGTGTGTACCCAGAAAGCGGTTTGCATCTTACTAAACCATATCCCTTTCCGGAAACATGTGGTAGTACAGGGAAAAGAAATGGATTTGAGCCCAACCGATATGGGTTGGTACTGAAGACAACTTGCATGGCCTAAGACTGGCATGCTACAACACTGCCATCTTGCCCATCGTCATGCCAACACGTGGCCTTGCATACTCACGTCCAACGACGTGTGAAATCACCGGGCTTACTTGCCCCAAAAATGCATAAGGAACGGTTCGTCGGTATGCTTCACACATGCGATGAAACTATCTATATGCAAACATGCCAATACACTCATCATATCAAAAGTTCGAACATGCTTGCCTGGTTCAGAGTAGTCGGAGCCTAGCTCGGTGAAGTTCGCGGCCCCGTCACCTCCGTCGGTATCTACGGTACAGAGAAAACATACGCGCTAACGTGAATACCAAGAGGTGCAGAAAAAGTATTGCAAATATTTTTCAAATAAATCTGATAAAAAACTAGACAAAATTTTGAAGAGAACAGAAAAAGGATCAATCAAAAATATGCTTCTGATAAAAAGTTATAAAGGTTTTTGCCCAGGGACTCATCTGTAATGAAACAAAAACTTCCCAGGGTTCTAACTGACAAAACAGAAAACGGTTCGATAGGAAATGCGCAAGCGCAAGAGAGAAAACGTATTTTGCCCGAAGGCGCCAACAGAAAACGTTTCGCGAATAAAAGAACAGAGGCTGACATGCGGGGTCCGCATGTCAGGTTTGAAAAGGCTCGCCGGCGCCCGAAGACGGCGGTGGACGCCGGCGTCGAACTACGGCGAATTAGGAGAAACGGAGGGTACCAAGAGCATCCAACCGGGAGCACCACGTCGACGGCGACACTAACTCCGGCGGATGGCGGTTCGGGTGAGGATGGGGAACTCCGGTGGAGGGCTGCAAGCTTCAAATTGAAGTGCGGGTCAGAATGAGGGATGCATGGAGAAGCTATTGGCAGTAGAATGGAGGTGGAGGAGCACACACGGGGGCGAATCGGGCTGGATCCAGTGGCGGGTCGCGGCGGTCGGAGTCGAGGAAGGAGACCTCCTTGGGGCTCTTCCAGAGGCCTGGCGTGCTCTAGGGGGAGTGCATGGCTAGTGGGTGCTCGAGTTGAAGCTCGGGGCCTCTATTTATAGGCAGATCGACAGGGTGGCCGTAAACGGAGAATCTCCGGCGAGCGATTACGGCGGAGCAGTGGATTAGAGGGTGGCTTGAGCGGTCGGGCAGCATCAGTGGAGGTTATTGAACTCGTTTTGCTACTAAACGGAGCTGGCCCCGGCGTAATGGCGTCTGTCCACGGTGAGGTGACCGCACGGGCTCAACGGCGGCAGAGAGCGCGCGCTGTGCGCGTCGCGCCACGGCGATGGTGCTGCATGCGTGCGCTGGCGTGGAGATGGCCACGCGGAGCCATCAGCGGGGCTGTGCGGCGCGGAATGGCGTTGAGCCGCCGTTCTGCTCCCTGTTGGCTGCCACGGCGGTTCAGCCGCCGCGGGACACGCCGGCGTGGTCGGGTCAGAGCGCCACCGACGCCAGGAAGAAGCCAAGCGCGCGTGCGGGGCTCTGGACACACAGACCAGGCGGCGAGCAACGTGCCAAGGGCACTGTGGGTGCGTGACTGAAGAAGATCTGAAGAAAACAACACTGAAGACTGAATTTGACTGAAAGTGTTCGAACAGTGCATGCAAGGTGTTCGACAGAATGATCCAGGCATGTAGGGATTTTTCCTTGGGCTGATATTTGGTGGAGTGACTTCTCATTGCTCTAGTACGCTGCCTGATTTTTGGTGGAATTTTTGGAGGAGTGTAGATATAAATTTCACCAAATTTGACAAATCTGGTCCAAACTTGCAGGGAGTGTAAGTTGAAAAATTTGGAAAGAAGATGAGTGGATCAAGATGGTTCTGGGTTGTGGGTGCAAAGGACTAGCCAGTAGTGTTGGTTTGAAGTCAAATCTCAAATGAAAAAGGGTACTTGCTTTGAAAATCCATTAGGCTCAAAATAATTGACAGAAAAACATTTGAGAGATAAAACAAAATCCAAAACTTGTTTGGATGAGTTGGGATAGGGAGTTTGAGTTGTTGACAAGGAGGGGAGAAGATGCTGGAGTGGTTTTACCTCATGGGCAAAATACAAGGTCATGGATGGTTTTCAATAGAATGAAAATCCGAAATCTTTTTCATAGAGTTTTTCTTAAAAAGAAAACTCCAAAAAAAAATCTGAGAAGGGAAACAAAAGAGAAGGAGTTTTTAAGAAGGTCAAACCCCAAATCTTGAAGGAGAAAACAGAAATAACAAACCCTAGTCAAGGAAAAGGAATTTTAAGAGGGTTGTTTTACTGAAAGCCTCAAATTTCAAGGAAAATCCAGCAAGGATTTTGCTAAAACCCAAATGAAAATTTTGGAGTGTCACAACCATCGCGGTGCAAGCTGCTGGGGGGCGGGACGACAAGATCCTTGCCAACTACTTCCCGCTGGTGCTCAAGCCCAACGTCAGATCCTGGCTCATGCACTTGCCGGACAACTCCATATCCTCCTGGGCCGACCTATGCCATCAGTTTGTCGGCACCTTTACAGGCGGCCACAAGCCCCATGGCCAAGAGAGCGACCTTCATCTGCTTGCCCAGAAGGAAGGAGAGTCCCTGCGCAAGTATATTCAGAGATTCAGCCGTGTGCACTACAACATCCCAGATGTCCACCCTGCCGCGGTCATCAGCGCGTTCCATCAGAACGTGCGTAACCGCAGGATGCGGGAGGAGATGGCGATGTGCAAGATCAGAGACGTCAGTGAGCTATATGCCCTGGCCGACAAGTGCGCGCGTGCTGGGGAAGGGAGGAGATTCCTCGGAGAGAACACAGGAGCAGGAGGATCTGATAGCGAGGATGCCGCCCCGGCAAAGAAAAACCGGCGGAGGAACAACAGGAAGAAGAAAGGCAAAGATGTGCTAGTCTTTGAGCAGTCTGGCAACGGAGGTGACGCCAAGAAAGCCGAAGCTGTGGCGGTCGCCGACAAGAAGGACAGCTCCAACAAGCAGTACTGCAAGATCCACCGCACCAAGGGCCATGACCTCCAGAGCTGCAAGAAGGTCGAGCAGCTTGTCGAGCTGCAAAAGGCCGAATACGAGCGACGCGACAACGAGAAGGCCCAAGAAGGTACTGGAGGATCCGGCAAGAAGCGTCCCGGCCGGGGAGGACGCCGCGGCAAGGCCAAGCAGCGGCAAGGAGACAGACCTCCCCGCGGCCGCAACAAGGACGAAGATGAAGACGATGAAGAAGATATGGATGATGACGAGGCCGGTGAGCAGGAGTTCCAGAAAGCCACAGAGGTCCTTTGCGTTGACGGCGGTGCTTCTCTGCATACTTCGCACCGCCAGCTCAAGCAGTGGGTGCGGGAAGTCAATGCGGCAGAACCACCCGTTGAGTCACGCAAGCCTCTGAAATGGTCCGGCACGCCTATCATCTTTGATATTGAGGACCACCCTGATCGCATAACTGCGGTCGGGTGCTTGCCGATGTTGGTTTCACCAACTATCCGCAACCGCAAGGTCACTAAGATGCTAGTTGACGGCGGGGCCGGCTTGAACCTGATCTCCTCCGCGGTACTCCAGAAACTCCAGATCCCTGACAACGAGCTCGAAGAGACCGGCACATTCCAAGGAATCAATCCGGGAAGGAGCAAGCCGAAGGGAAAGATCACATTGCCAGTCACGTTTGGCAGCGAGCCGAACTTCAGGACTGAGAGGGTCACTTTTGACGTTGCTGACTTTCCATTGCCTTACAATGGGATACTCGGCCGTACAGCGCTCGCCAAATTCATGGCAGCCTCTCACTATGCATACAATATGCTGAAGATGCCTGGCCCGATAAGTGTTATCTCTGTCCCTGGCGACAAGAAGGATGCTCTTATCTGCGCCCACAAGATCTACCGGGATGCAGCAGCCGCAGCAGAACGCAAGTCACTTGCCGCTGAAGCTCCCGGAGGGAAGAAGAAGACCAAGTCCGGCAAGAGCTCTGATGCCCACACCGGCAAGCGCACCTCTTCGGAGTGTTGCGCTACCGTCGAGGACGCACCATCGAGCTCCACCGTCAAGTGTAAGAAGGCAATGTCAGCTCCACCAGAGACCAAGAAGGTGTCCGCCAAAGATGAAGAAGACCTTGGCTGATACACTTGCGTCCATTGGACAGGCCCTTCATGCTGATGAGATAGTTTCTTACATGCTGTCAGGCCTCGGAGCGGAGTACGAGTCCCTCGTGGACTCACTGAATGTGAAGCCTAATCTGACTCTTGATGATGTCTACGCTGCTCTTCTTGGCCATGAGCATCGTCATGAGCAGTACAGCTCCGACCTCCAGCTTGGCTCGAGCTCCTCGGCTAGCTACGCCGGTGTCGGCTCCAACCACTCCGCCAACTTCTTAGGCAAAAACCAGGGACGCAGCAATCAAGGTGTACAAGGCCGTGGAAATTATGGTGGCGGTCAAGGCCGCGGCAATGGCAGAAATGGTCGTAGCGGAAGTCGTGGCTATGGTGGCAACAACGAAAATGGTGGGGGTCAGCGCCCCACATGCCAGCTGTGTGGCATAAAAGGGCATGTTGCCCTAAAGTGCCGCAAGCGCTTTGACTCCTCCTTCCATGGCGACGAGGAGCAGCACTCGGCGAATATCGTCGGAACTAGCGCTGGCTACCAAGTTGATCCTAACTGGTACTTGGGCACGGGCGCAACGGACCATATCACCAGCGACTTGGATCGCCTCTCCTTCCGTGAGCGCTACAACAGCAACGACACTGTCCAAGTTGGCAACGGAGCAGGTTTGCACATCGAACATTTTGGTCAAAGTTCTATTAATACTTCCGCTGCTAAACCTCTTGTTCTTCGAAACATACTTCATGTTGCCCACATAAAAAAGAATCTCATCTCCATCCATAAACTGACCAAAGACAATGATGTGTTCGTTGAATTTCACCCTGATTTTTTTGTCATTAAGGATCAAGCATCGAAGACAAGCCTGCTCCAAGGCAGATGTAGAGCCGGCCTCTACCCCATTCCGCCATCCACCCTCCACCATGTCAAGGCTGCCATGCTTGCGTCGGTCAATAAAAAACAATGGCATCATCGCCTCGGTCACCCGTCGTCCCAAGTCGTTCAGTCAATTCTTAGTTTGAATAAACTTCCGTACAGTCGGAATCGTGATGCATCTGTTTGTGATGCATGCCAACAGGCAAAAAGTCACCAACTTGCGTATGGTTCATCTAGTTTTTCCGCAAAATTTCCTTTGGAACTCATATATTCCGATGTATGGGGGCCTGCTACTATTTCAGTTGATGGTTATAAATATTATGTCTCCTTTATCGATGCATTTAGCAAATTCACTTGGATCTATTTGTTGCATGCTAAATCTGATGTTGAGGCAGTTTTCATTCGTTTTCAAGCCCATGTTGAACGCCTTATTAACAGGAAAATTCAATGCATTCAATCTGATTGGGGTGGCGAATATCAACGTTTGCATAAATATCTTCAAGCTCAAGGCATTGCACACCATGTTTCATCTCCCTATACCCATCAGCAGACGGCGCAGCTGAACGCAAACACCGGCATATTATGGAAACTGGACTCGCCCTTCTCGCTCATGCTTCCATGCCGGTTCGCTTTTGGGATGAGGCGTTCCTCACAGCTACCTTTATTATTAATCGTCTACCAACACGTGTCATAGATAATGCGTCTCCCATGGAGCGTCTTTTTGGCACTAAACCCGACTACACCATGATGAAATCATTTGGTTGTGCATGTTGGCCACATCTTCGCCCCTACAATTCTAGAAAACTGGCTTTCCGATCCAAAGAATGCATCTTTGTTGGCTATAGTTCACACCACAAGGGATATAAGTGTCTCGATGCTAGTACTGGACGCATATATATTTCTCGTGATGTGGTTTTTGATGAAGCAGTTTTTCCATTTGCTCGTATGTTTGAAGCTACGCTTGCACCTGCCAATTCATCAACACTCCCATACGTCCAACTTTTGCCCCCCACCACACATTCACCAGCCCATGTTCCAGCCCCAAGCGGAAGTACTAATAGTTCTAATGATCTAATGGCCGATGTGCAGTCTGTTTCTTTTGATGCTCATGCAGATTCTGCTGCTGATTCGGAATTGATGTCATCTGCGCCTCATAGCATGGATCATGAGACAACCACGGTTTCTCAACAGACAACACTTGGCTCTGCAGCGGCCAACTTCGACACATATGGGTCGTCTTCTGGCTCAGATTCTCCTGTCACCTCGAGCTCAGGTTCTTCCGCGGTAGCTGATTCAGTGGCCCCGGCGCCTCATGTACTGACACAAATGCGCCCGCACACTCGGTCTCAGTCTGGCATTGTCAAGCCGTACATCCGCACTGATGGCACCGTTACGTATGTGTGCACGACATCTTCAGAGGACCCCGTCGGGCCTACCAACTACACTGAAGCTGCACGACATCCATCTTGGAACGCTGCAATGGATGACGAGATTGCTGCCTTGCATCGGAATGATACCTGGAGTTTGGTTCCATTTCGTCCAGGACTCAATATAATTGATAGTAAATGGGTTTTTAAGATCAAACACAAGGCTGATGGCTCTGTTGATCGGTACAAAGCTCGTCTAGTTGCTAAAGGATTCAAACAACGCCAAGGAATTGATTATGATGATACTTTCAGTCCGGTCGTCAAGCCCACTACAATTCGTGTTCTGTTGTCTCTTGCAGTCACTCATCAGTGGAGTATGCGACAACTTGATGTTCAGAATGCATTCTTGCATGGGGTGTTGACTGAAGACGTGTACATGTATCAACCGCCAGGCTACATCAATCTACAGTTCCCTCGCCATCTATGCAAACTAAAGAAATCTCTCTATGGCTTGAAACAGGCACCACGTGCATGGTTTTCCCGCCTAAGCTCTCGTCTTCTTGATCTAGGCTTCCGCGCATCAGCAGCTGATGTCTCTCTATTCATATTTCGGAAAGGGGGGCTCCACATGTATTTCCTCATATATGTTGATGATATTATTATCATCAGTTCATGTGATGCAGCCATTGGTCGTTTGCTGAATCAGCTTCGTCATGATTTTGCCATCAAGGATCTTGGAGTATTGAGCTACTTCCTTGGCATTGAAGTTCAGAATGTTGAAGGTGGTCTTGCTCTTTGCCAGCGCAAGTATATACTAGATCTTCTAAAGAAGGCCGGCCGACATGGCAAACTCAAAGTCATGCATTACACCGATGGCAACAATGGAGAAGCTATCCAAACAGTCTGGGACACCCTTGTCTTCAACTAAGGCCACACGCTATCGCAGTGTGGTTGGTGCACTTCAATACCTTACACTGACGAGGCCCGATATTTCGTACAGCGTAAATAAGGTCTGCCAGTTCTTACACTCGCCGACCGAAGCTCATTGGAGAGCCGTGAAACGGATCCTGCGGTATCTTTAGGGAACATCGTCATATGGACTCTTACTCCGGCGTTCTCCATCCATGATGCTCAGTGCCTTCTCTGACGCTGACTGGGCCGGGTGCCCAGATGACCGACGATCCACCGGTGGTCATGCCGTTTTCCTCGGTGGTAATCTAGTAGCATGGAATTCTCGGAAGCAGCCTACTGTTTCTCGTTCAAGTACGGAGGTCGAGTACAAGTCTGTAGCAAATGCAACAGCAGAGCTCATGTGGATACAAGCGTTACTTGGAGAGCTTGGTATTCCAGAGAGCAGGCCGCCGTCTTTGTGGTGTGATAATATTGGCGCGACGTATCTCTCCATGAATCCAGTTTTTCATGCTCGCACGAAGCATATCGAGATTGATTAACATTTCGTACGTGAAAGAGTTGCAAAAAAAGCACTTGAAATTCGACATATCTCAACTCATGATCAACTCGCAGATATACTAACCAAACCACTGATGACTCAGCAGTTTGAAAGGTTCAGAAGCGATCTCAATGTGCTCCCCGCTTTTCGATCGAGGGGGGATGTTAAGATAACAAGTATGAGTTAGTGCTGCCATTAGCATGAAGTAACGTTGGGTAATTAGTACTTAGTGCTAGAATATAGAAGGACAAGAGTCCTCTTTTGATTATCCATGATCTATTCATTTGTAACTGATGTTGTCATTCAAGCTATATAAACAGAGCACCTCCGGTGAGGTTGATTACGGCCTAAACAGCAACACTAGAGTTTACAGAAGGGAGACATTATACATACCTCTTTCTTAATCCTTTGGCAGTTGTCCCCTGACCGACAGAAGAGAATGTTGCGGTTGTGGTCAAGATCGTCCCGTGCGGCGACCACGCTGTAGACATCAAGCGGCCAGCTCAGATTAGGATTGAGATCAACCAGTTTGATCGAGTATACTAGCAAGGCAGGGCCAGCTACGGAAGGGAACCGGAAGTTTTCGGGCGTGGAGGCCGTGAAGTGCATAGAACTCAATGTTGCTGCAGCACAAAGTAAAATGATTGCGGACTGTTAGAAATTATGGTACTGAATTTAGCAGATACAAATCTATGCGTATAAAATAACATTTTTTTTGCAGTGATATACAAAGACGGAGTTGCATTTATTAACCGGGCTCAACTAAAGAGAGTAGAAAACAATATTGCTTACTTATGTCATCAACGCGCAAGGTCCAAACAATCTTCAACGTCCTTTTGAGCAGCAGATTTGTGGCTCCTTAAAAGCTCCGATATGCCCACAAGCGCAGTGGATATGCGGCGCAGCTTTTCAACCTTCTCCGATGAGATGGGGACTCTGAATGTTTTTAGAGTGGATGCCAGAGAAAATCCATTACCTCCTCCTCATTCTTGCAACCTAGATAAGGAAAATTCACCTCCTTGACTTGTTGCGTGCGCATCTCCTTGAACTGGACGGACAAGTTGGAAATCTGTTCTTGAGAAACCTTCTTCTTTCCAGCAGGCAACAACCCCCTGGACGTGACTTCTCTCATTAGAATCCATACAGAGATTTGTCGAGGAGGCAGACGTGCTCGGGGTGTTGGTTGTCGACGAAGCCGGCCGGCTGCTGGCAGTAGACGCGCTCAGTGAGGTGCCCGTGCAAGAACACATTGTTGACGTCCATTTGGTGCACAGCCAGTCACGAGCAGTGGCAATGGCGAGCACGGTGCGAATTGTTGCCGCCTTGACAACTGAAGAGAACGTCTCGTCAAAGTCCACGCCAGGGTGCTGAGAGAAGCCCCCGACAACCCATCGCGCCTTGTACCGCTCCAAGCTCCCGTCCGCCTTGTATTTGTGTCGGAACACCCATTTGCCCGTGACAATGTTTGCTCCAGGAGGACGAGGACCGAGCATCCACGTCCGGTTCGCCTTCACCGCCTTGAACTCATCCTGCATAGCAGTTAGCCAATGGACATCTCGAAACACGGTGTGCACGGATTTGGGAACTGGACAGAGAGTGGGTTCAACGCCGGCAGTGTGGTTCTGGGCGTATTTTGGGTTGGGAAGAAATTTGCCTGCTTGCCGACGCGTGACCATGGGGTGAGTGGGCACCATGGAGCGGCGGGCGCGAACAGTGGAACGGCAGCATCAGTGGGTGAAGAAGCCGGCGGGGAGAGGGAGGTGCTGGTGGCGAGGGTTAAGGAAGGGCCACCGTGGCCGCGTGCTGTGTAGGGGTGAAAATCGCAGCCGTGGCAGTGGTTGGTGGGGAGTCGGGAGGGGCTGCCATGGCAGCGCTTTGGACGTGTGTAGTGGGACGTGAGCGTAGTGAGCGGGGGCGGCAGGGAATGGTGAGGGGTGGGTAATGGAGATGGTCCTTGTCGTCACTGGTGTGTCCGGGAGCAAGGTAGTGGAAGGGAAACCGTGTTTCATCGAAGACGACATGACGAGAGACGAGAACGCGATCGGTGCAACGATCGAGACACCGGCATCCCTCGTGCTTGTCAGAGTAACCAAGGAAGACACAAAGCGTTGTGCGAGGGGCGAGCTTGTGTGGTGCGGTGGATGAGATGTTTGGGTAGCAGAGACAGCCAAACACACGCACACGAGAGTAGTCGGGATGCACGCCGTGAAGAAGGAAGAAGGGTGTGTGATCGTGCCGGGACCGACACGAGCGACGATTGAGGAGGAATGTGGCTGTGTTGAGAGCCTCCGCCCAGTATGAGTACGGTATGGACGCATGTGTGAGGAGTGACCGAGTGAGCGAATGATGTCGTTAAGCGTGCGAAGAACACGCTCGGCGCGGCCGTTCTGTGGAGAAGTGTATGGGCAGGACAAGCGTAGGGCGATCCCCTCATCAGAGAGGAAGGAGCATGTCTGTGCATTGTCGAATTCCTTGCCATTATCACACTGGAGGGCAAGGAGGTTCTGGTTGAACTGATGGCGAACAAAATGCGCAAATGTGCGGATGAGCGGGAACACATCAGATTTGTGAGAGAGCGGATACGTCCAGATGAAGTGACTATAATCATCAAGCAACACGAGATAGTACTTCTTGCCCGAGACACTAGGTACAAGCGAGGTCCACACATCGCAATGAACTAACTGAAAAGGGAAAAACGACACATGTTCAGAAGAAGAAAAGGGCAACCTAGCACTTTTGCCTAACTGACACGCATGACAGACGGTGGACGAGCCGACGGGATCTTGGATGGAGCTAGCACGCAACATGCGGTGAAGCGAGTCGTGCCCGGGGTGACCGAGGCGTTGGTGCCAGAGGTCAGAGGAGACGACGGTGGCGGTGAAGACATGGTGGTCGGAGGAGCACGGAGCAGACTGCGTGACGGGGTACAGTTTGTCGGTGGCAGAGTTACACCGGAGGATCACCCGTTTCGTCCTTCGATCCTTGATAGAAAAACCAAGTTCATCAAAATCAACGTTAACGCAAAACCCTCGTCTCTCTAGCTCCTCGTTCTCAGCTCTGGGTAGCTCGGTCAACAACAATAATCCTGATGCTGCATTGTGAGTGTTCACATTCTCAACAGGATCTTTGATGCTGGTCACCAAATCTTTTACCTAATTTTGGTTTCATATATTCTCTCATGGACCTTCAGGAATGTTTCATTGCAGTCTTGTATGCATAAATTGCCCGTAGAGCTCATCGTCCATGGTTCACGGTGGGCGGTGGCCAGAGGAAGGGCCATTGCGAGTGGAAGGACCTTACTGGCTGCAAATCTCTGAGACTGGATTATATTGAAAACCTGCCCCTGGGGATTTTCAAGCAGACTACAAGCACTAGAAGCGGGTGATATGAAATTCATATATGGAAGGCCTGGGTATTGATTGGTCTGCTGTCAAATATGTCATGTACATGAGAGCTATTTGCGGAGGGTAAGAACTACTCCCTCCGTCCATTATATAAGAGCATTTTGGACATCACACTAGTGTAAAAAACACTCCTTCATTATGCATGGGACGGAGGGAGTAATAATAACATAGCATGTCATCATTGTTTCTACTCCCTCGGTTCCTAAATAGTTGTCCTTTTAGAGATTTCAAATGGACTATCACATATGGATGTATATAGATATATTTTAGAGTGTAGATTCACTCATTTTGCTTCGTATGTAGTCATTTGTTAAGATCTCTAGAAAGACAAATATTTAGGAACGGAGGGAGTAGCACTGTAAAGGAAAAACTTCTGCCATCCAGTCTGCAGTTTTCTTCCACTGCAATCTATGTTAGCAGCATTGACATCAACTGTTCTTTGCAAGTCTTGGAACGGGAAAATCCAGCATACTGCACTACGTGATATTAATCTGTGTCATCCTCGTCCTGTTATAGGTTTGCAGCAGCTTTGCGGGACATGAAGGTGTGGGTCATGAATGTAGTTCCAATCTACTCACCTCACACGCTAGCAATCATATACGAGGGCAAGCTGTTTGGACTCTACCATGACTGGTGCTAGTGGTTTAGCACCTAATCCCTCCGTTCCAAAATAGATGACCCAACTTTGTACTACCTTTATACTAAAATTAATATAAAGTTGAGTCATCTATTTTGAAACGGAGGGAGTACCCTAGAAGCTATGATCTTGTCCACGCAAGCCATCTCTTCTCCAAGATTAAGTAGAGGTAATGGTCGTTTCACTAGAGAAACCGACATGGCATGAAAATCACCATGACTATCAAATGTTGTTTAACCTGCTGAATTTATGCATGAAAAAAATGCTGGAATTTTGTCTATTTTGGGCCTAGCCCAATAGCAGCTTCAGAAATTCCTAATAAATCCTAGAGGCCACGCAACCCATTCGTGCAAGGCAAGAGGTGGAACTAAAGTTTAGTCCCATATTGCTAGTTTAGAGGGAGTTGGACCTCTTTATAAGGGAGGTTCTTTTCCCACTTATACGAGCATGAGAACAAGAGGGACATCCACGCGCACTCCTCCTCTGCCGCCCGCCTCGGCGCGCCGCGCTGCGGGTTGCGGGAATGAGCCGAGCCGATGTCTAAATTTTTGCCACGCACTACGGGTATACGAAAGGTCACACGGAAGCCGAAAAGATTTTTTGCGAAAGTGGAGTTCGAATGCAAACGGTGCAGCCCTTCGGCTGCTGGCTGTTCGCTTCATCTCTGTCTTGATCCAGTGGGCGGGCCTTCCGGTGGAGGAGGCTACTTGGGAGCCACGTGATGACATCCGCCACCACTATCCAGACTTTCAGCTCGAGGACAAGCTGTTTGTGCAGGCGGGGAGAGATGTTATGACCGGTTTATTAACATATAACCGGAGGAGGCCCACTGGCAGTAGTTAGGGGCTTGGCCCACAAGTTATCTTAGGCTATTCGTTTTGAGGTTATAAATATTAGTTGTAAGACACCTTTTCAAGATTAAGCAATAAATATATTTCTATCCCTATTGCCCGGCTCCAGAGGAGCCGGAACCCTAGCCGCCTCCCGCCCTAATCACCGCCGCCCTCCTCCTCCCTCGCAATGGCGTCGACGCGCCGAAGCTCGCGTCCTCGCCCCCGACCTCCGTTGTTCTGCCCTTATAACCTAAGGAGTAGAGCCGGTAGGAACTCTAGTCCTACCATACTTGCACATTGAAAATGCATATTAAGCAACATAAAAACGGCACACTCTATTAAACAAGTCTAAGCTAAGATCACAAATCGAGGTAAAAGACTAAGTCGCGGCCACTCCACACACCTTCAATAGCCGTCGAGTACTAGATTATGATTGTCCATGACAAGACGAGACCAAGCGACAACTATCTCCACTTTGGAGCCGCCAACATCACACTTAAGCATATTTGTTTGACACTGCTGGACAGGAAAGTCAACGTGATTTATTCGAGAGATACTGGGTTTGGACTTTGAGTATGCTCCTATGACGACTCGGAGTGTGCCCTGCAATCCCACTGACATCACATTTCTTGTCAAAGGAAGATACCCATCTAATCCAGCATGCATCCTTTCACCACTGCAGTCAAGCAAAACAACTTCCACGGCGCTTCCCAACATTGCATCAACAGGAAAAAAGAAGCAAGAAACTTTGCAGCCATAGTTAAAAGACTCCCCTTCAACCACACGAACACCAACAATTGTGGCCTGGATTGATGGAGCAAATCGCTCAAGACTTATCTCTGCTGTACAACAGCGACTATTGATCAGCATGATGTCATACTGCTTCTTGGGGCGGTACCTTTGATAGGCAGTGAACAATGCTGTATCTTTCAGCTGTGCTCCATATTTCAGTTTTAATTCAATTTGAAAGAAAACAGGCTCGTCAGCCACAATTGCCCGAGATGGTCCAGTCAAGAGCAAAAAGGGGTCCTGCACGTATAATTTTCATCATTGTCAAGCATAATTTTCATCATTGTCAAGCAAAATAACAACTAAAATGCAGTTCAGTTTAACTAGACATAGCCTAGCAGAGACATCACATGGCCATAATCTGGCAATAATATGAAGGAAGGAGTTCTCAAACAGATCATAGCGTAACAGAGAGATCACATGGCCATAATCTGGCCAGAATATGAAGGAAAGAGTTCCCAAACAGATCCTAATAATCTCTGCTGCTATAATACACAGTTTTGAATTTAGATTTACAACCAGCAGCTTCTGCTTTGTGTTATAGTGTGCTTTCTTGTACACTGGCTACCGTACACTTGAACAAACAGACTAGTAAAAAATTAGACGAGAAGATAGACATTATACATACCTCTTGCTTAATTCTTTGGCAGTCTTCCCCTGAACGGCAGAAGAGAATGTTGCGGTTGTGGTCAAGATCGTCCCGTGCAGCGACCATGCCGTAGACATCAAGAGGCCAGCTCAGATTATGATTGAGATGAACCAGTTTGATCGAGTATACTTGCAAGGCAGGACCAGCTATGGAAGGGCCGGAACCGGAAGTTTTCGGGCGTGGAGGCCGTGAAGTGCATAGAACTCAGTGTTGCTGCAGCACAAAGTAAAATGATTGCGGACTGTTAGAAATTGTGCTACTAAATTTAGCAAATACAAATCTATGTGTATAAAAGAACAATTTTTTACAGTGATATACAAAAACGGAGTTGCATTTATTAACTGAGGCCCAACTAAAGAGAGTATAAAACAGTTTTTTTTTGCTTACTTATGTCATCAAATCCACCGTTTCTTCCGGTCCGGCTGGCCCACGTAGCCTCCCAGCCGTCACGGTCCAAATAATCTTCAACGTCCTTTGGAGCAGCAGATTTGTGGCTCTTTATAAGCTCCGATATGCCCACAAGCGCAGTGGATATGCGGCGCAGCTTTTCAACCTTGTCCGGTGAGAGGGGGACTCTGAATGTTTTTAGAGTGGATGCGAGAGAGGTGAAGCGGAAGAACAGCTGCTGCGTCTCGACCAAGAGAAAATCCATTACCTCCTCCCTAGTCTTGCAACCTAGGTAAGGCAAATTCACCTCCTTGACTTGTTGCGTGAACATCTCCTTGAACTGGACGGACAAGTTGGAAATCTGCTCTTGAGAAACCTTCTTCTTTCCAGCAGGCAACAACCCCCTGGACATGACTTCTCTCATCAGAAACGAGATCTCCCTCCTAAACATCCCAAGGTGGCCAGAAAGAGCAACAACCAAGTCGTCGTTCGCCATCTGCCCAATCTCCATGCCGCCAGCCGGCTCCTTGCTGGAATCCCTCACCGTCCCCTTGCTGATTCCAAATTGGGGCTCCATACTTATGAGGGACTGGTGCTCCTCCGAATCTCTGCCCATCTCATCGCCAGAATCGGAGTCAATCTCCATCCCGGACTGCCCCTTCATCCTGAGGAGTCGTTGCTCGTCGGACAAGACTGCCTGCTGCTGATGCAAGAGTGCCCTCCGCGTCGCCGGGTCCTTGGCGGACTCGCTCAGCATCTCGAGTCTGTACCGAGCCTGCCTGAGACTCTTGAGATCTTTCCTAAGTCTCCTCTCATACTCCGTCCCTTTGCTGGACTCGTTCTCCGCCACTTCCCTTATGGGAAACGTTGGGTACCGGCGGACCGGCCGAAGCTTCGGCCGGTCGCGCACGCACCGCTCGATCGTGTAGTCATCCACGGCTCAACATCTCCCGATCCACGTTTGCATCGCTGGCTTTCTCTTTCTTGGCCCATCACGTGCCCGTGGCCCAGCACGTACGGCCACTTGTTCAGCCTTCCTCGTATCTTCTTCACACGAGGAGCGCACCGGTTGCTCAAAAAAAAAACAAGGAGCGCACCTAGGGCTGGAATTCGAGCCGAGTCGAGCCAGCTCGGCTCGACTCGCTAGAGCTCGTTTCGTTAACGAGCTAGCTCGACTCGACTCGTTACTATAACGATCTCAAATCCAAAATTGGCTCTACTCGTAAAACTCGCGAGCTGGCTCATTTAGCTTGTTAAGCTCGTTTAAGATATAAACATAAAGCCCTTAAATATGATAAAGCTTTGAAGACGACCTGGCTCGCGAGCTGGCTCATTTAGCTTGTTTAGCTCGCGTTGCTTTTTGCTGTGTGTGTGCTGCAACCAGATCTATGCAACCGGAAAGCTGAAACCGACACGTGAGAAAGCAACAACCGTCCATGAAAAAACATCAACCGGCTATGGCTGAAGCCGGCCAGTGCTGCAACCATTGGCAGAAAAAGGTTCAACCGTATATGAAAAAGCTTCAATCAGGCACTATGCAGCGAAAAAAGGTGCGACCATAGATGAAAAAAGCTTTAACCGAACAGTGCGCAACAGAAAAAGTTACAACCATTGATAGAAAAAGCTTCAACCGTAGATGAAAAAAGCTTCAACCAAAGATAGGCAATGAAAAAAAACTACATAAAGGCTCTAGTTTCCACGGAAGCTGCAACCGGCGTCGGCGGGTGCTGCAACTGGCGAAGACCAATGCTACAACCAGCGATGGTGAAGCTGCAACCGTTCAGTTCATAGCTACAACCCGACATGAAAAAAGCTGTGACCAGCGAGCATGGAAGCTACAACCGGTGATGAGAAAAAGCTACAACCGTCGAGCACGGAAGCTGCAACCGGCGACAAAAAAGCTACCACCGACTAGCCCAGAAGCTACGACCGGCGTGCAAAAAAGTTTCAACCATCGCGTGATTTTATTGTAGCTAGCCCAAGTCTGTTTACGAGAGCTTCCACCTAGAGTTTCCCGACGCGAATCCAGTTGAAGCTAGCTCATCGTGCATGTGCTACTATAGATCGGTTAAGCTGCTTGCCTGCTTGCTTGCACGCTAGCTTTGCACGTACGATGTACACTCTTGATGATTTTTCTAGCGTTATAGATCCAACATGGAGCGTGGTTTTGGGCGTGTGCAGGCGGCACGGCTAGTCGAAGACGAGCGCCAGCGGGTGCCGGTGGCCGACGAGCGCGAGCGGCACGTTCGTCCGGCGAACTGTGCGGGCTTTTTTTGTTTTTGTTTTGTTTGCCTACGTTCAGGTCAAAGGTTCAGGTCAAACAGACGAGAAAATCTAATGACAGAGGACGTCTTCATCCAACGTGCGCGTGCGGACCGGCCGAAATTTGGGCCGGTCCGCCGGCGCCTATTGTTGCCCTTCCCTTATTCGCTCTCCGACTTTTTCGCTCTCCGACTTATCCTTTGTTTTTTCTTTCGTTAGCAATCGGTTAGTTTTTTTTTCAGAAATATTCATCGGTTAGTTAGTGCCCATAGATTGTCTTTTCTTTAATTCTCAATTCTCAAGTCCCTTTGAGTTTTTTCTTAGGGTTTAGTCCATTTCTTAAACTTTTAAAATAAATAAAATTATAAGAAAAACATTATAATGGCGTCTGTTAGGCGTCGGCCGGCCTGCCGAAACTTTCTTCCTTCCCAAACTCCTCGCACGCACACCAGCACCCCTGCACAAAACACGTGTGCGAGGGTATGTAGTGCCCACCATTGCAATCGATGAAGAGCACGAGGTTACGCACGTGGATCGCCACGACCGAGCCATCGCTGAATTTCACCGTGCCGGCGACGCGGCGGTCAAGCTTGTTGAAGCATGCCTCATTGGCGGACAAGTGGTTGGAGGTACCCATGTCCAAGTACCACTTGGAGTCGTACTCCTCCTTAGTACGTCCGACGTGAACCTCGGCATGTTCCTCAACGAGGTTGACGTAGTCATCGGTGATGTCGTGGTCGTCAGTGATTGTGCACACCTACGCCATGAGGAAGGTTGGGTTCTCATCGTCCGTGCCCTCCGCCTGAGCCAGGTGCGCCTCCTCCCTCTTCTTGTCATGGCAATCCAGACCCCAAGTGGCGTGGCGCCACAATATCTGCACTCATCCGCAACCCGCAGCGAGCTACATGTTCTTGCTGCCACCACGCCAAGTATCGCGGCCGCGACCGCGTTTTGTGCCGCGCCAGCCTTTTACCTGGCCCCTACAGCTCGAGGCGCCACGACCCTAGGATCGAGCGACCCTCTCCTCCTTAGTATGCGGGAGGCGCCTGATGCCAGGTTTGGCCTGGTCGAGCTCGTGTCTCTCCTCGGTGGCCGTGTTTTTCCCACATGCAGCTCGACCGTGCTCCTTCAACATTTTCAAAACTGAGGTGATCTACGTCACCTCAGATGCTGTCCGGCATCGGAGCACGGATGCAAGAAGACACAGGTCGGGGGAAAGTTCTCATTGAATCAGTTTCAATAGCGGCAACCAAAGATGACAAGCAGCTCAGATAGGCCGAGGTGTGGTCAGACTTGAAGACCAGTCTAGGGGGCCTCTCACCAAGTCGACTCCTGACCAGTTGGGCTAGGTTGAGGGGCCCCTGTCGGTTCCATCCTGGTCCACTTTGGGCCGCCCATGCCAATCGACAAGAAAAATCAAGAAGTCTTACGGTTCAAGATAAGGACTCCTTATTCGTGGAGAACTACTCACCACCGATGTAGCTGACTAGGACTCGCGTAATACTAGACCTCTAGCAAATTATACTCCCTCCATCCTAAAATAAGTGTCTCAACTTTAGTACAAATTTGTACTGAAGTTAGTACAAAGTTGAGACACTTCTTTTGGGACAGAGGAAGTATAAACCAGGGCTAAGCTAATGGATAGATCATTAAAACTTGGATCATTAGATCTAGACACATAATGATCTCATGGTAGATCACATTGTTGAGTATCATCTCCTCCTTTGTAGCTTTCACTTTGACGCGGTGATTTTGCCGCGTCACCGCGTTGATCTTCCGGGCTCATATCCTCCAGCACCTCCACCACGTCCTCCATCTCCGGCAGGCTATTCTCCGGTTCCATGCAGCGGCGGCGGCGGGAGGAAATAAGAGAGTGGGTGTCGTGGTTCTAAGTCTGACAGTAGAATGGGGGGTAGGTATGGAGAGGCAAGATCCTAGCTATGCAGTAGTTGTACAGACAAGGGATTTACGAGTTCAGGCCCTTCTCGGAGGAAGTAACAGCCCTACGTCTCGGAGCCCGGAGGCGGTCGACTGGATTATGTGTGTATAGGTTACAGGGGTGCGAACCCCTTACACTGAGGAGGGTGTGGCTTATATAGTGTCTGCCAGACCCCTCCGGCCCTCAGTTATGCAGGGTTTAAAGTACATTAAGGCCTGGCGTTACTGGTACTGCCTTACATAAAGTCTCATCATGGTCATAAAGACTACTTAATTACAGACCGTTTGGATGCAGAATGGCTCTTGATCTCCTGGTGGTCGAGTGAGTCTTCATGGTCGAGTCCCTCGAGTCCGTCGAGTGAAGTCTCTCTTGGTCGACTGGAAGGCAGCTTCTTCTGAGGATGTCCTTGAGAAGGTACTTAGGACAGGTCCGTGACCCTACCCTAGGTACATGACTTCATCATTAGCCCGTGAATGGATCAAGGTTTGAGTGAGGAAGGAGTTGATAATCTTTCCGACATGTTTTTGTGTTCTGAACATGTCTCATCTTGGATCAATAATAATTTTCCTTTTAATGATGTCAGCAACTTTTCTTTCAGTCGCCTTGATCCATTCCTTTCTTTTGTCGAGTGTACTTTTGAACCTAGTAAACTCCCAAGCGACGGATCGCAGGAAATCTACTGATGAAGTCATGTACCTAGGGTAGGGGCATAAACCTGATCTAAGTACCCTACCCAAGGACACCCTCAGAAGAAACTACCTTCCAGTCAACCAAGAGAGACTTCACTCGATGAACTCGAAGGACTCGACCCTGAAGACTCACTCGACCACCAGGAGATCAAGAGCCACTCTGCATCCAAACGGTCTGTAATTACGTAGTATTTATGGCATTTAGGACACTTTATGTAAGGCATTACCAGTAACGCCTAGACTTAATGTACTTTAAACCCTGCATTACTGAGGGTCGGAGGGGTCTGGCGGACACTATATAAGCCACCCCCTCCTCAGTGTAAAGGGTTCGCACCCCTGTAACCCATACACACATAATCCAGTCGACCGCCTCCGGGCTCCGAGACGTAGGGCTGTTACTTCCTTCAAGAAGGGCCTGAACTCGTACATCCTTTTGTTCACAACTGCTCCATAGCTAGGATCTTGCCTCTCCATACCTACCCCCCATTATACTGTCAGACTTAGAACCACGACAGTTAGCGCCCACTGTGGGGCAGGTGTCTTAGCGATTTTTGGAGAAGTTGCAATTCTTCCGATTACTTTCATCATGGTTGCTGGTGGAGTTTTGGTCGAGGGCCGCGAGATCCGTCTCGGCGCTCTCACCTTCATCGCCGACGACTCCGCTTGGCTTCAGGAGGCTCCACTTGACATCGATGCGCTCCCCCTCCGCGGTGCGACGCATTTTCGTGCATGTGTCCGCGGCGTTCTGCTGCGGCAACCGTCGACTCCATATCGGTCGACTCCCCTATCGTCCACCCTCCCTGTTTCCCGCCAGCGCAAGCGATCTGGTCGGTCGAGACTCCAGCGGTAGGTGAGGCACGCGGTGGCTCGCCAGACGGCCACCACCCAAGTCGCGGCAATCGAGCCTGACGAATCCCTTTACAGCCTGTTCGATCTGTCGACTGGCTCCGTAGAGACTGCATCCGTGTGCGATAGCAGTGATCCAACGGCGGAGGTCTTGATGGTTGACGGACCTCGTAGTCCTCCCGGCTACCCCCGCGGCGACGGGGTAGACGGCGGAGGCAACCCCGCTCAAGTCCATGAGGAGTATCAACCCGAGCCACTTAATTTCCTGCAAAGGGAAGAACTTCGCCGCAGGAACATGGATGCCCTGCATACTCCCATCGCAGGAGAAACCCCCGAGGCTCGCGCCTTGGAGGAGGCACGTTTGGCCAACTTGGCTGAACGCGCTCGTCTGGAGAACCTTCAGCGAGCACTCGACGAGCGTGCGCGGCAACGAGTACCCGACTCCAGTCGACGTCAACTCTTCCCGCCGACTCAGGTATATCGAACCCCGATTCAAAATTTAGCAGCTGCAACCCGTATAGCAGAGTCAATTCAGACCTCTCAGTCGGAGGCTGGCAGAGGCTTGTTGCAGATCAGAGATTTGCTCCAGGCAGCAGGAGATCAGAATTCAGCCGTGTCGCAGTCACGCAAAAGAATTCACAGTCGATCCGTCACTGTGAATACGGTTCAGTCGGCTCACAGCCCCAGATCGCCTCCACGGCGTGAAGGACGCGAGAATCGTCGGGACCAATATGGTGACCGATACGATCATGAGGATAGGCGTCGAGTGCCCACTCCTCCTTCGAGAGGCGGGTCTTACGCCCCTCGGCAGCAAGATGACAGGCGTCAACTCAGTGTGGGGCGAAGAGCTCTGGTCGACCCCTGGGAACCAGGCTTCGACGCGCGATCCATCATCGTGCAAGGCTTGGTCGATCGGAACAGGGCTCATCGGGGTGGCCATGACAGAGACGCGACCACTAGCAGCCGAGTGCATGTTTCTGGTCCGGAATGTTTCAGCAGGGCTATCAGAGCCGCGGTGATTCCCCCCAACTTCAGGTTGGCGACTGGAGTAAGCAAGTTCACCAGTGAGTCTAAGCCTGAAACTTGGCTTGAGGACTACCGAGTGGCTGTACAGATCGGCGGCGGGAATGACGAGGTGGCTATGAAGCACTTACCACTCATGTTGGAAGGTTCGGCCAGGGCGTGGTTGAATCAGTTGACTCCAAGCAGTATTTACACTTGGGAAGATCTTTCCCGAGTGTTCGTCAGGACTTTTGACGGAACCTGTAAGCGACCAGCTGGGTTGACAGAGCTGCAAGTTTGCGTGCAGAAGTCGAATGAAACCTTAAGAGAGTACATTCAGAGGTGGATTACTTTGCATCATACCGTGGAGAATGTGTCTGATCATCAGGCAGTCTGCGTCTTCAAGGATGGTGTCAAGAACAGAGAGTTAAGTTTGAAGTTTGGGCGGACCGGAGATATGACCCTGAGTCAGATGATGGAAATTGCCATCAAGTACGCCAATGGTGAAGAGGAGGATCGACTCCGCAGCGGCAAGTACAAGCCGAGTCAGTCGGAGAAGGGAAACTCCAGTAGGAAGCAGAAGCGGAAGGCCGAACCAGCGGCTCCTGGGGAGGCTCTGGCCGTGACTCAGGGCAAGTTCAAGGGAAAACCCAAAGGATCCTGGAACCCCAAGAAGGTGAAGGATAAAGAAGGAAATGACGTGATGGATATGCCGTGTCACATCCACACGAAGAAAGACGAAGAGGGTAATATCATCTACCCGAAGCATACCACTCGCCAGTGTCGACTCCTGATCCAGCAGTTCCAAAGTAAACAACCCAAGGACAAGGAAAAGGAGTCGGACAAAGCCAAAGACAAGGAGGACAGTGAGGGAGGATATCCTCATCTTAACTCCACTTTGATTATCTTTGCGGATGTGGAAAGCAAGAGCCGACTGAAGGTTATTATCCGTGAGGTGAACATGGTCGCCCCGGCGACACCCAGTTATCTGAGATGGTCCCAAACTCCCATTACATTCGACCCGTCCGATCACCCGACTCATATAGCCACCCCTGGGACGCAAGCTTTGGTGGTCGACCCGGTTGCCGAAGGTACTCGACTGACGAAGGTGCTAATGGACGGTGGTAGTGGACTGAACTTATTGTATGCGGACACGCTGAAAGGAATTAGCATTCCGATGTACCGACTGAGCACCAGTAACATGAGTTTTCATGGAGTTATACCAGGAAAGAAAGCCGAGTCACTCGGCCAAATAGCTCTGGATGTGGTGTTTGGTGATTCGAAGCATTTTTGCAAAGAGAAGCTGACGTTTGAGGTCGTGGATTTTCAGAGCGCTTACCATGCTATTTTGGGGAGACCAGCTTACGCATGGTTCATGGCTCGACCATGTTACGTGTAACTCAAACTGAAGATGCCCGGCCCCAAAGGCGTGATCACTGTCACTGGTGATCGGAAAAAAGCAGAAGAGTGTTTCCAGAAAGGTTCAAAGATTGCCGATTCCCAGGTGATAGCGGTCGAGCTAGAAGGATATAAATAAAATGCAGATCCGAGTGATTTGCTGCGAGCCAAGAAGCCTGCCACAGAGTCAGCATTTCAGTCGTCCGGTGAGACGAAGCCCGTCCACATTCACCCGACCGACCCCAATGCAGCTCCGACCCATATCTCCACAACACTCGACCCGAAATAGGAAGAAGAGCTCATACAGTTCCTCCGTGAGAACTGGGACATCTTTGCATGGAAGCCAGCTGACATGCCGGGTGTTCCCAGGGGACTGGCTGAGCATCGCCTTAGAGTCGACTCAGCAGCAAAACCAGTCAAGGAACATCTTCGGCGGTCCGCCGTCCAGAAGAGAAAAGCTATTGGTGAGGAGGTGGCTCGACTATTGGCGGCAGGATTTATCCGAGAGATATACCACTCCGAGTGGCTCGCCAATGTCGTCATGGTTCCTAAGAAGGACAACTCACTCCGAATGTGCATTGATTTCAAGCACATCAATTGGGCCTGCCCGAAAGATCATTTTTCTCTCCCTCGCATTGATCAAATTGTTGACTCGACTGCGGGATGCGAGAGATTGTCTTTTCTAGACGCCTATTCCGGGTACCATCAGATCCGACTTTACGGACCCGATGAGATAAAAACAGCTTTCATCACTCCATTCGGGTTCTTCTGCTATATCACCATGCCATTCGGCCTCAAGAATGCCGGAGCCACGTTCATGCGAATGATTCAGAAGTGTTTACTCACTCAAATCAGTCGGAATGTGGAAGCATATATGGATGATATCGTGGTCAAGTCGCGAAAAGGTTCCGACCTGCTGACTGACCTCGCCGAAACATTTGCCAACCTCAGGAGGTATGATATCAAGCTCAATCCATCAAAGTGCACATTCGGAGTTCCTGGTGGCAAGTTACTAGGTTTTCACGTTTCCGAACGAGGAATCGACGCTAACCCGGAAAAAATCGGCACTATACTCCGAATGAAATGCCCCGTGCGGGTGCACGATGTCTAGAAAATTACTGGATGCTTGGCCGCTTTAAGTAGATTCATCTCACGACTCGATGAAAAGGCATTACCTCTTTACCGACTGATGAAGAAGGCAGACAAGTTCGAGTGGACTCCAGAAGCTGATGCAGCGTTTGCCGAGCTAAAAGCTCTGCTCTCCACCCAGCCGGTGCTTGCTGCTCCAATCAGCAAAGAGCCTCTGTTGCTTTATATTGCAGCCACGGGACAAGTCGTCAGTACGGTACTTACGGTCGAGCGGGAAGAAGAAGGGAAAACCTTCAAAGTTCAGTGCCCAGTGTACTATCTATCTGAAGTTTTGACTCCATCAAAGCAAAGATATCCTCATTATCAGAAGCTTGTGTATGGGATTTACATGACCACGAAGAAGGTTGCTCATTATTTCTCTGATCATTCCATTACAGTCGTCAGCGACGCTCCACTTTCAGAGATTCTACACAACAGAGACGCAACTGGTCGAGTGGCGAAATGGGCGATTGAACTCCTTCCCCTTGATATCAAGTTTGAGGCAAAGAAAGTCATTAAGTCCCAAGCAATAGCAGATTTCCTTGCCGAGTGGATTGAACAGCTGCAGCCGACTGCAGTTCACTCGGAGCATTGGACCATGTTCTTTGAGGGCTCAAAGATGTTGAATGGTTCCGGTGCTGGGGTTGTCCTGGTTTCCCCCAGAGGAGATAAGCTCAGATATGTGCTCCAGATTCACTTTGATTCCTCCAACAATGAGGCAGAATACGAGGCCCTTTTGTATGGGTTGCACATGGCCATCTCACTCGGCGTCCGTCGCCTTATGGTTTATGGCGATTCAGATTTGGTGGTCAACCAAGTGATGAAGGAGTGGGACGTTAGAAGCCCAGCCACGACTGGATACTGCAATGTAGTGAGGAAGCTGGAAAAGAAGTTTGAGGGGTTAGAGCTCCATCATGTACCCCGACTGAAAAATCAAGCGGCTAATGATTTGCTAAGATAGGTTCCAAAAGAGAAGCCATTCCCAGTGGTGTGTTCCTGAAGCATATCCATACTCCATCAGTCAAAGAAGTCCTTTTACTAAAGAAGCTCCGCATCCCAAGAGTCCTACAGATCCGACTGAAGTTGAAGTTCCAGCGGTGGTCGACTTGGTCATGGAGGTTTTAGCGATCACTCCCGTGTGGACAGTTCCATATATCGCGTATATCCTAAGAAAAGAGCTCCCAGAGGACGAAGAAGAGGCTCGAGAGATCGTCCGCCGATCCAAAGCCTTTACTGTGATCAAGGGGCAGCTATACAGAGAGAGCGCGACTGGAGTTGGTCAGAAGTGCATAACGCCAGAAGAAGGTCTAATAATTCTTGATGATATCCACTCGGGGACCTGTGGCCATCATGCGTCATCTCGGACCATCGTGGCCAAAGCATACTGAGCCGGATTTTACTTGCCAAGGGCGAATGAGATGGCAAAGGAGATAGTGGATAAGTGCGAAGGATGTCAGTTTTACTCCAACATGTCACACAAGCCTGCGTCAGCTCTGAAGACTATACCACTCGTCTGGCCCTTCGCAGTATGGGTATTGGATATGGTGGGCCCCTTGAGGACAGGTCGAAGCGGTTTCACGCATGTGCTGGTGGCAGTCGACAAGTTCACCAAGTGGATTGAGGCTAAACCCATCAAGAACCTTGACGCCGGTACTGCTGTCAGCTTCATCAGGGAACTGATATTCAGATATGGAGTCCCGCACAGCATCATCACTGACAATGGGTCGAACTTCGATTCGGAGGAATTCAGAGCATTCTGCACATCTCAAGGCACTCGAGTCGACTACGCTTCAGTCGCCCATCCTCAGTCGAATGGACAAGCGGAGCGAGCCAATGGCTTGATCCTCATGGGATTGAAACCGCGACTTATGCGTGATCTCAAGCATGCGGCTGGAGCATGGGTCGACGAGCTTCCTTCAGTACTTTGGGGTCTACGGACCACGCCTAATCGGTCGACCGGAAGAACTCCATTCTTCTTGGTCTATGGAGCTGAAGCGGTCTTGCCGAGTGATCTGCTCCACAATGCTCCTCGAGTTGAGCTCTACAACGAAGCTGAAGCGGAACAAGCGCGGCAGGACGCAGTCGACCTTTTAGAGGAAGAAAGAGAGATGGCTCTGATCTGATCGACCATCTACCAACAGGACTTGCGTCGCTTCCACGCAACGTGAAGAGTCGAGCCTTCCAGGAACGGGATTTGGTTCTCCGAGTGGATCAGCAGAAACAACACAAGCTTGCTCCTTCTTGGGAAGGACCCTTCATCGTCACCAAGGTTCTCCACAACGGAGCGTACCGTCTCTACAACGTCAAGCACAATATCGACGAGCCCCGAGCTTGGAACGCGGAGCTACTCTGCCCATTTTACACTTAAGTCTTCACTCGGATGAGTTGTAATAAAAGTACTTCTGTAGTTCATGTTTTGCAAGATAATAGTGTCATAATTTCCCCAATGATTTTTGTCACTTTTTATTTATTCAGTAAAATTTCCCACTCAGGGGGTGGCTTAGCTGCGAATCCGTTTCGCCTAAGTTTGTAAAAAAAATCCTTACCGAGTGGTGAGCCAGCTTCTCACTCGGGGGCTTAGCTGCGAATCCGTTTCGCCTAAGTTTCAATAAAATCCTACCGAGTGATGAGCCAGACTCCCACTCGGGGGCTTAGCTGCAGTCCAAGTACTCGCCTAAGTTTCAATAAAATCCTACCGAGTGGTGAGCCAGACTCCCACTCGGGGGCTTAGCTGCAGTCTAAGTACTCGCCTAAGTACAAATTCTACGTGCGCTCTGCAAGGAGGACGAGGTGCAGGTCGACTGCGACCCTCTCCTCCGAGCTACGCCACAAGTACAACATGCGGTAGCAAGGAAGACGAGGTGCAGGTCGACTGCGACCCTCTCCTCCGAGCTACGCCACAAGTACAACGTGCGGTATAAAGGAACACGAGGTGCAGGTCGACTGCGACCCTCTCCTCCGAGCTATGCCACAAGTACAACGTGCGGTCGCAAGGAGGACGAGGTGCAGGTCGACTGCGACCCTCTCCTCCGAGCTACACCACAAGTACAACATGCAGTCGCAAGGAGGGCGAAATGCAGGTCGATTGCTACCCTCTCCTTCGAGCTACGCCACAAGTACAAAGTTATGAAAATCCTACCGAGTGGAGAGCAAACATCCCACTCGGAGGCTTAGCTGCAGCCCAGTGCTCGCCTAAGTTTTAAAAAAATCCTACCGAGTGGAGAGCACACCTCCCACTCGGGGGCTTAGCTGCAGCCCAGTGCTCGCCTAAGTTTTAAAAATCCTACCGAGTCGAGAGCACACCTCCCACTCGGGGGCTTAGCTGCAGCCCAGTGCTCGCCTAAGTTTTGAAAAATCCTACCGAGTGGAGACCACACCTCCCACTCGGGGGCTGAGCTGCAGCCCAGTGCTCGCCTAAGTTTTGAAAAATCCTACCGAGTGGAGAGCATGCCTCTCACTCGGGGGCTTAGCCGCAGCCCAGTGCCTGCCTAAGTGAATTGGGGAATAAGTCGATTGCAGTAAGCATCTCGCTTTAACCTGCAAAAGACATTTCAAACCAAATGCAAGCATATTCAAACGTCGAATCCAAGTTCAGATAAATACCTAACGGAACCAAAGGTGCTCAGGCGCTAAGCCTGTTATGGTTTGTCGGTTACAAAATCACTCGGCATACCGAGGCAAATTTAAAGTGTCGAGCTCAAGAAGTTTTTTACCCCTCCTGTGGAGGGCTGGAAGGTGCAACAAACTCATCAAGGTCGATTCCATCTGCGATCCGAGTGGCAGCGGCGAGGAAAGTCTCCATGAAAGACCGGAAATCATGCTTCTTGGTGTTAGCCACCCGAAGAGCCGCCAGCTTGTCCTCTCGTGCATCCTGTCAATGGACTCGGGCCAGACACAGAGCGACATCTGCACCGCACCTGGCAGAAGACTTCTTCCACTCCTGCACTCGACCAGGGACTGTGTTTAGTCGAGTCATCAGAGACTCGAGGTCATTTTGGAGCGTCTCCCTGGGCCAGAGCGTAGTATCAATGCGGGAAGTGGCGACCTTCAGCCTTGCAAGATAGTCAATGACAGCAGCAACACGAGACTCGAGCCGGAACACGTTCATGGCGACTTCATCATTCACCGGAGAGTTGATGGGGTCCAGGTTTGGTTCCAGTCGACCAGTCTCCTCTTCAAAGTTTTGGCAAAATTCTGCAAGTACAATCGCCGAGTCAAGGCAACGGTCGAATGGAAAGATCATTGTAAAAACAATTGTTTGGTGCAAAGGATTACCTTCGAGCATGAGGAACAACTTCTTGGCGAGTACGCCCAGATAAGCCTCCAGATCGTTCTTCTTCCCCGCCAACTCACTGGCCTTGTCATTCAGAACAACTTTATCGCTTTTCAGTCGACTGACCTCCTTGTTGGCAATAGCAAGAGCAGCTTTCAGATTGGTGTTCTCTTCTTCAAGCTTGGTGACCGAAGCCAACTTCTCGTCTGCGAGCTTGGTCTTCTCTAAAGCTGTCTTCTGCATCTCAGCTAGCTCAAGGTCTTTCTTCTTCTGGGCCTCCTTCACTTTGCCTGCAAAGTTACAGCAAGATCAGACTTTGAAACAAATGAGGGGCAAAAGCAGTCGTCGAGGCCTCACCAAACATACCTTTTGTCTCCTCCTTTGCCTTCGCCAAATTCTCCTGGACCAGTTTCAGATCAAGCTCGAGTTGGATATGTTTGTTCTCCAACTCGGTGTAACGAGCCGCAAGGTCGCAGGATTTCTACGGAGAACCAATCGCCAAGATGTCAAAGATAATTCACTTCCGAGTGACTAAGGTAAAATCATACGTTTCTAAGACTACAGCCGAATACAAACATTCGACCGTAGTCTCGGGGACTACACCCAGTGGGTGAACTCAGCGTGCCCCCACTAGTTCTATCAAGGAAGAGTCAACCAGTCGACCAACAAAAAAAACAGGACGTATTCTTCAAACTGTAGCCGACTGCCAGCAGTCGACCACAGTCTCGGGGACTACACCCAGTGGGTGCACTCAGCGTGCCCCCACCGGTCTGAAAGTCCGTTCGACCTAATCGAATGAAGGAAAAAGTTTGAAACATAAAGACTATGGTCGACTGCCAGCAGTCCACCATAGCCTTGGGGACTACACCCACTGGGTGCACTCAGCGTGCCCCCACTAGTTCGAAATTTCAATCGACACACCCAGTGGGTGTAGGACAATTACTAAGAATTCCAGAAAATAAGAATCTTCAGACATCATATCCTAACTGAACAGGCGGTGACCGACTGACCTGAACGTTACTATGGAGAACGGAACTGGCGTCATAGGCAGCCTGGCTAGCCTCCCGGATGGCCTTCACCTGCTCCATCATGACTCCCGCCTGGCGTATCGCTTCTTTTGGAGCACTGGCTTGGTCCTCTGGGACGTAGTGGGTCGAGAAGAGTGAAGGCTATGCAGCACTCGACGATGCGGGGTGAGCACTCGTCAACGGCACCGCGAAAGATACGGTGGGCCGAGTGGTGTTCTCTCCCTCCGCGACCAGTGTCTCAGGTGCTAGCACGTCCTGAGTCACCCTGCCAGCAGACGCTTTCCTACTCCTCCTTTGCTTCAGCGGTTACTCATCGTCGTCATCGTCACGAAGGGTGATAACGACATTGGATGGAGCTACGGAAAAGAATCAGAATCAGAAACCAAGAGCCAATCGACTAAAAAACGGAATTACGAGAGTCATACCAGGTTTTGAGGTAGCAGCATCTTCCATCTCATGATCGTCAGCCCTGGCCGAGGTATCAGAAGTAGCAGCACTGCAACCCCAAAAATCAGTCGGTTAACTCATAAGTCGACCAAAAATAAACTCATGTAGAGCAAGAAGACTCAAATAGCATTTTTACCCTGATATGGTGGGAATCGACACCTTCATCTTCGGCAAGACCTTCGCCGGTTTTGATGGCGCCATTCGAGATTGCTTCGAAGCCTTCTCAGTCGGCGCCGGAGAAGTGGTCCGAGGGCGCTTGGTTCACTGCACGACAGTCGCGACCCCCTTGCCACGTTCAGTCGCAGGGTCATGGACGAGCTTCGATCGCCTTTTCGTGCGAGGCGGTGCAACTTCCTCCTCCTCCTCTTCTTCCTCCCCATCAGAGTCGTCATCATCATCATCAGCAGCAGTGTCCGAGTCCCGCTCCTCCTAGCTTTCGCCCCCACTTCCTTCCTCTTCTTCAGTCGGCGTCTATGCTCCATTGGTCATCGAGTATAGTTCGGTGAAGGCCTGTCAGACAGCAAAATAAAGATCAATCGACCAATTTGCAGCGAAAGCAGAATAAGTATGGAAAGATTAAAATTGGAAATAAAGTGGGCATACCTTGTCTGGAGTGCTAGAATGGTCGAGTGGCGGAATCCTCCTGGCTCCTTGAGGGTTGTCTTTGTTCCCAGTGACCGCGGCCATCCACCTCTCCAGTGTGGCATCGTCGACTGCTTCTGGATGGACCCGAGTTTCATCCTCGGTTCCACAGTACAGCCACATACAATGGCCTCGGTACTGAAGAGGCTGGATGCGTCGCCTAAGGAAGACCTCCAGAAGGTCCATACCCGTCACTCCTTCCCGAAATAGCTGGACTACACGCTCCATCAACATCTTCACTTGGGCTTTCTCCTCAGGGAGCACCTTCAGAGAAGAGGGTTTGCTTGCTCGGTCCATGGTAAACAGAGGGAGACCACTCGACAGCCCCGGCGTCGACTCGTTTTGGCAGTAAAACAAAGTCGACTGCCATCCTCTGACCGACTCAGGGAGAGTCATGGCCGGAAAGGTGCTCTTGTTTCTCATCTGAATCCCCAGACCTCCACACATCTGAATAACCTTAGTCTTATCATCATTTGGACTCGCCTTTTTCACTGTCTGAGAACGACAAGTGAATATGTGCTTGAACAGACCCCAGTGCGGTCGGCAGCCCAAGAAGTTCTCGCACATGGACACGAAGGCAGCAAGGTAGGCGATGGAATTTGGATTGAAGTGGTGGAGTTGCGCCCCAAAGAAATTCAAGAAACCACGGAAGAAAACACTCGGAGGCAGAGAGAACCCACGGTCGACGTGGGTAGCTAGAAGAACACACTCACCCTCTTCCGGCTATGGTTGCCACTCGTTCCCCGGGAGCCTCGCTGCTCCGTGGGGGATCAAACCCTCGTTGGCCATCTCAGTGAGATCCTTCTCGGTGATGGTCGACCGGATCCAATCCCCTTGGACCCAGCCTTGCGGCAGGCGGGACCTTGACGAGGATCCACCCCGACTAGTCGCTCTCCCTTTCGCCTTCCCCGTCGTCGTCGCCTTCTTCGCGCGCTCCAGTGCCGCCGTCTTCTCCTTCATCATTGTTGCCGTCGAAGCGCACGAGGAGTGGTTGGGCAGAGGCGAGAGCAGGCGATGCGGGCGGAGGTGGAGAGGACAGAAGGGGGATTGGAGAAGTACTGTTCAAAAACGCTCACCGAGCGCATTTTATAGAGCCGCTTCCGAGTGGATGACAAGTGGGCCCAGGCAATCCAATCACATCCCGAAATAGTCGCTCGGAAATTACTAAGTTCAAAAGTTCACTCGACGAGAGAAAAGAATGGATCAAGGCGACTGAAAGAAAAGTTGCTGTTATCAACGAAGAGATTATTGGTCCAAGACGATACATATCCAGAACACAAAAGCAGGTCGGAAATAATATCAACACCTTCCTCACTCAAACCTCGATCCATTTGGGGGCTAATGATGAAGTCATGTACCTAGGGTAGGGGCATAGACCTGATCTAAGTACCCTACCCAAGGACACCCTCAGAAGAAACTACCTTCCAGTCGACCAAGAGAGACTTCACTCGACGAACTCGAAGGACTCGACCATGAAGACACACTCGACCACTAGGAGATCAAGAGCCACTCTGCATCCAAACGGTCTGTAATTAAGTAGCTTTATGGCATTTAGGACACTTTATGTAAGGAGTTACCAGTAACGCCTAGACTTAATGTACTTTAAACCCTGCATTACTGAGGGCCGGAGGGGTCAGGCGGACACTATATAAGCCACCCCCTCCTCAGTGTAAAGGGTTCACACCCCTGTAATCCATACACACATAATCCAGTCGACCGCCTCCGGGCTCCGAGACGTAGGGATGTTACTTCCGCCGAGAAGGGCCTGAACTCGTACATCCTTGTGTTCACAACTGCTGCAAAGCTAGGATCTTGCCTCTCCATACCTACCCCCCATTCTACTGTCAGACTTAGAACCATGACATCTACAATCTGACAGATTGATCTGCTGTTAGCGGATTTTGTGGGATCCGAATTTTGGGAAGCGCACGAAGCGGGGCGAACCGCGGCGCTCGGATGGGATAAGGCATAGACGCCTCGATTTCTGCACCGCCTTTTTCGCCACGTATCACGCGTGCGCGACTGTTTCGGGATGTGACTGGATCGCCCGGGCCTACTTGCCAGCCACTCGGAAGCGTCTTTATATAAGGCACCGAGCGAGGGTTTTTGAACAGTGCTCCCTCATTCCCCCTGCTGCCCTCTTCATCTCCGCCCGCTGTGCCTGCTCTCGCCTCCGCCCATCCACTCCTCGCGTGCTTCGCCAACGACAATGGTGAAGGAGAAGAAGGCGGCCTTGGAGTGCACGAAGAAGGCGACGGCGACGGGGAAAGCGAAGGGGAGGGCGTCCAGTCGGGGCGGATCTTCGTCAAGGTCCCGCCTGCCGCAAGGTTGGGTCCAAGGGGATTGGATCCGCTTGACCATCACCGAGGCGGATCTCAATGACCTGGCCAACGAGGGTCTGATCTCCCACGGGTCAGCAAGGCTTCCGGGGACAGAGTGGCAACCGCAGCCGTAGGAGGGTGAGTGCGTTCTCCTAGCTACTCATGTAGATCGTGGGTTCTCTCTGCCGCCGAGTGTTTTCTTCCGAGGATTTCTGAACTTCTTTGGAGCGCAACTCCACCATTTCACCCCAAATTCCATTGCCTATCTTGCTCCCTTCGTGTCCATGTGCGAGAACTTCCTGGGTTGTCGACCACACTGGGGTCTCTTTAAGCACATATTCACCTGTCGCTCACAGACGGTGAAAAAGGCGAGTCCGGATGATGATAGGACTAAGGTTATTCAGATGTGCGGGGGTCTTGGGATTCAGATGAGGAGTAAGAGTACTTTTCCGGCCATGAACCTTCCTGAGTCGGTCAGAGGGTGGTAGTCGACCTGGTTCTACTGCCAAGACGAGTCGACGCCGGTGCAGTCGACTGGTCTCCCTCCGTTCTCCATGGACCGACTGAACAAACCCTCTTCTTTGAAGGTGCTTCCTGAAGAGAAAGCTCAAGTAAAAATGTTGATGGAGCGTGTAGTCCAGCTTGTTCGGGACGGAGTGACGGGTATGGACCTTCTGGAGGTCTTCCTTAGACGACGCATCCAACCGCTTCAATACCGAGGCCACCCGATGTGGCTGTACTGTGGAACCGAAGATACCACTCGGGTCCATCCAGAAGCAGTCGACGACGCCACGCTGGAGAGGTGGATGACTGCACTCACAGGGAATAAGGACAACCCTCGAGGGGCTAGGAGGATCCCACCACTCGACCATACCTACACGCCGGACACGGTATGCCCACTTATCTTCGATTGTAATCTTGCTTTACTCATTCTGCTTCATTGCAAATTGGTCGATTGACCTTTGTTTTGTTTTGTTGTCTGTCAGGCCACCACTGAGTTATACCCGATGCCCAATGGAGCGCAAACGCCGACTGAAGAGGAGGAAGGAAGTGAGGGAGAAAGCCCAGAGGAGTGGGATTCGGATGCTGCTGATGATGATGAGGGTGATGACTCTGGCGAGGAGGAAGAGGAGGAGGAAGAGGAGGAGGAAGTTGCGCCTCCTCGCTCGGAAAGACGCTCGAAGCTTGTCCATGATCCTGTAACCGAGTGTGGTAAGGGGGTCGCGACTGTCGCGCAGTCGACTACGCGCCCTCGGACCACTTCTCCGGTGCCGACTGAGAAAGCTCCAAAGCAATCTCGAGTGGCGCCGTCGAAGCCGGCCAAGGTCTTGCCGAAGATGAAGATGGTGATTCCCACTATATCAGGGTAATGGTGCTACTTGAGTCTTCTTGTTCCACATGAATTTATTCTTGGTCGACTCATGAGTCAACTGACTGACTCCTGGAATTGCAGCGCTGCTACTTCTGATACTTTGGCCAGGGCTGAAGATCATGAGATGGAAGACGCTGCCACTTCTAAACCTGGTATGACCTTTATAGATCCGTCTTCAGTCGATTGGCTCGTTGTCTCTAATTTTAATTCTTTTCTGCAGCTCCATCTAACGTCGTTATTGACCTTCCTGATGACGACGATGAGGAACCACTGAGGCAAAGGAGGAACAGGAAAACGTCTGCTGGCAAGGCGACTCAAGACGTGCCAGCACCCGAGACACTGGTCGCGGAGGGAGAGAAGGTCACTCGGCCTACCGTATCTTTTGCGGTGCCGTTGACGAGTGCTCTCCCCTCGTCGTCGAGTGCTGCACAACCTTCACTTTTCTCGACCCACTACGTCCCGGAGGACCAAGCCAGTGCTGCGAAAGAAGCAATACGCCAGGCGGGAGTCATGATGGAGCAAGTGAAGGCCATCCGAGAAGCCAGCCAGGCAGCCTATGGCGCCAGTTCAGCTCTTCAGAGTAATGTTCAGGTCAGTCGGTCACCACCTGTTCTATTAGGATATGATATCTGAAAATTCTTATTTCTGAAATTCCTAGTGATTGTCCTACACCCACTGGGTGTGTCGATTGAAATTCCGGGTTAGTGGGGGCACGCTGAGTGCACCCACTGGGTGTAGTCCCCAAGGCTATGGTGGACTGTTGGCAGTCGACCATAGTCTTTATGTCTTAAGTTTTTCCTTTATTCGACTAGGTCGAATGGATTCATAGACCGGTCGGGGCACGCTGAGTGCACCCATTGGGTGTAGTTCCCGAGACTGTGGTCGACTGCTGGCAGTCGACTACAGTCTGAAGAACACCTCCCGTTTTTTTCCTTTTTTTGGTCGACTGGTCGACTCTAACTGATAGAACTAGTGGGGGCACGCTGAGTGCACCCACTGGGTGTAGTCCCCGAGACTATGGTCGAATGTTTGTATTCGGCCGTAGTCTTAGAAACGCTATGATTTTTCCTTAGTCACTCGGACGTGAATTGTCTTTGACATCCGTCGATTGGTTCTTCGCAGAAATCCTGCGATCTTGCGGCTCGTTATACTGAGTTGGAGAACAAACACATCCAGCTCGATCTTGATCTGAAACTGGCCCAAGAGAACTTGACGAAGGCGAAGGAGGAAGCAAAAGGTATGTTTGGTGAGACCCTCGAAGACTTTCTTTGCCTCTCGTTCGTTTCCGAGTCTGATCTCACTGTAACTTTGCAGACAAGGTGAGGGATGCCCTGAAGAAGAAGGACCTTGACTTGGCTGAGATGCAGCAAACAGCTTTAGAGAAGACGAAGCTCGCAGATGAGAAGCTGGCTTCAGTCACCAAGCTTGAAGAAGAAAACACCAATCTGAAAGCTGCTCTTGATGCTGCCAACAAGGAGGTCAGTCGACTGAAAAGTGATAAGATTGCTCTGAGTGACAAGGCCAGTGAGTTGGTGGGAAAGAAGAACGATCTGGAGGCTTATCTAGGCGGACTCGCCAAGAAGCTATTCCTCATGCTTGAAGGTAATCTTTTGTATCAAACGGGTATTTTAACTGTTATCTTTCCATCCGACTGTTGTCTTGACTCGGTGGTTGCGCTTGCAGAATTTTGCCAGAACTTTGAAGAGGAGACTGGTCGACTGGAAATAAACCTGGATCCCATCAACTCTCCTGTGAAGGATGAAGTTGCCATGAATGTGCTCCGGCTCGTATCTCGTGTTGCTGCCATCGTCGATTATCTCGCAAGGCTAAAGGTCGCAACTTCCCGCGTCGACACAACATTCTGGCCCAAAGAGACACTCCAGAATGACCTCGAGTCTCTGATGACTCGACTGAACACGGTCCCAAGTCGAGTGCAGGAGTGGAAGAAGTCTTCTGCCAGGTGTGGCGCAGACGCTGCTCTATCTGTGGCCCGCGTTCACTGCAAGGATGCACGAGAGGACAAGCTGGCGGCCCTTAGGGTGGCTAACACCAAGAAGCACGATTTCCGATCTTTCATGGAGACCTTCATCGCCGCTGCCACTCGGACTGCAGATGGAATTGACCTGGATGAGTTTGTTGCACATTCCAGCCCTCCACAGGAGGGGTAAAAAACTTCTGAGCATGATACCTTAAATTTGCCTCGGTATGCCGAGTGATTTTTGTAAATGACATACCTTAACACGCTTAGCGCCTGAGCACTTTCGGTTCCGTTAGGTGTTATCCGAACTTGTATTCGACGTTTAAATATGCTTGCATTTGGCTTGAGGTGTCTTTTGCAGGCTAAAGCGAGGTGCTTATTGCAATCGACTTGTTCCCCAATACGCTTAGGCGAGCACTGGGCTGCAGCTAAGCCTCCGAGTGGGAGGTCTGCTCTCCACTCGGTAGGATTTTCAAAAACTTAAGCGAGCACTAGGCTGCAGCTAAGCCCCCGATTGTGAGGTCTGCTCTCCACTCGGTAGGATTTTCAAAAACTTAGGCGAGCACTGGGCTGCAGCTAAGCCTCCGAGTGGGAGGTCTGCTCTCCACTCGGTAGGATTTTCAAAAACTTAGGCGAGCACTGGGCTGCAGCTAAGCCCCCGAGTGGGAGGTCTGCTCTCCACTCGATAGGATTTTTACGGCGCCTCTGTGAAGGATAAGGCGTTAATCGACCTTGTCCTTCTTATGGAGAGCACATTATACTTATGGCGTAGCTCAGAAGGAGAGGGTGGCGGTCGACCTGCACCTCGTCCTCCTTGCGGAGTGCATGTTGTACTTGTGGCGTAGCTCGGAGGAGAGGGTAGCAGTCGTCCTGCACCTCGTCCTCCTTGCGGAGCGCACGTTGAATTTGAACTTAGGCGAGTGTTTAGACTACAGCTAAGCCTCCGAGTGGGAGGCTGGCTCACCACTCGGTAGGACTTTATCGAAACTTAGGCGAGTACTCGGACTGCAGCTAAGCCCCCGAGTGGGAGGCTGGATCACCACTCGGTAGGATTTTATTGAAACTTAGGCGAGTACTTGGACTGCAGCTAAGCCCCCGAGTGGGAGGCTGGCTCACCACTCGGTAGGATTTTATTGAAACTTAGGCGAGTACTTGGACTGCAGCTAAGCCCCCGAGTGAGAGGCTGGCTCACCACTCGATAGGATTTTATTGAAACTTAGGCGAAACGGATTCGCAGCTAAGCCCCCGAGTGGGAGGCTGGCTCTCCACTCGGCAAGGATTTTTTTACAAACTTAGGCGAAACGGATTCGCAGATAAGCCACCCACTGAGGGGGAATTTTATTGAACAAATAAAAGTGACAACAATCATTGGGGAAATTATGACACTATTATCTTGTGAAACATGAACTACAGAAGTACTTTTTATTACAACTCATCCGAGTGAATACTTAGGTGTAAAAGGGGCGGAGCAGCTCCGCATTCCAAGCTCGGGGCTCGTCGATGTTGTGCTCGACGTTGTAAAGATGGTACGCTCTGTTATGGAGAACCTTGGTGACGATGAAGGGACCTTCCCAAGAAGGAGCAAGCTTGTGTGGTTTCTACTGATCCACTCGGAGAACCAAATCTCCTTCCTGGAAGGCGCGACTCTTCACATTTTTGGCGTGGAAGCGACACAAGTCTTGTTGGTAAATGGTCGATCGGATCAGAGCCATCTCCCTTTCTTCCTCTAAAAGGTCGACTACATCCTGCCGTGGTTGTTCTGCTTCTGCTTCGGTGTAGAGCTCGACCCGAGGAGCATTGTGGGGCAGGTCACTCGGCAAGACCGCTTCAGCTCCGTAGACCAAGAAGAACGGAGTTCTCCCAGTCGACCGGTTAGGCGTGGTCCTTAACCCCCAAAGCACCGAGGGAAGTTCGTCGACCCATGCTCCAGCCGCATGCTTGAGATCACGCATCAGTCGGGGTTTCAACCCTTTGAGAATCAAGCCATTGGCCCGCTCTGCTTGTCCATTCGACTGAGGATGGGCGACTGAAGCATAGTCGACTCGTGTGCCCTGAGATGTGCAGAACGCCCTGAATTCCTCCGAATCAAAGTTTGACCCGTTGTCAGTGATGATGCTGTGCGGGACTCCATATCTGAATATCAATTCTCTGATGACGCTGACAGCAATACCGGCGTCAAGGTTCTTGATGGGTTTAGCTTCGATCCACTTGGTGAACTTGTCGACTGCTACTAGCACATGTGTGAAACCGCTTCGGCCTGTTCTCAAGGGCCCAACCATATCCAATCCCCATACTGCGAAGGGCCACACGAGTGGTATGGTCTTCAGAGTTGATGAAGGCTTGTGTGACATGTTGGAGTAAAATTGACATCCCTCACACTTGTCGACTATCTCCTTTACCATTTCATTCGCTCTTGGCCAGTAAAATCCGGCTCGGTATGATTTGGCCACGATGGTCCGAGAGGACGCATGATGGCCACAGGTCTCCGAGTGGATGTCGTCAAGGATTATTCGACCTTCTTCTGGCGTTATGCATTTCTGACCAACTCCAGTCGCGCTTTCTCTGTACAGCTGCCCCTTTATCACAGTAAAGGCTTTAGATCGGCGGACGATCTGCCGAGCCTCTTCCTCATCCTCCGGGGGCTCTTTCCTCAAGATATACGCAATATATGGTACTGTCCAATCGGGAGTGATTAGTAAAGCTTCCATGATAAGGTCGACCACTGCAGGAACTTCAACCTCAGTCGGATCTGTGATACTCTTGGGCTGCGGAGCTTCTTCGGTAAAAGGATCTTCTTTGACTGATGGAGTATGGATATGCTCCAAGAACACATCACTGGGAATGGCTTCTCTCTTGGAACCTATCTTTGCCAAATCATCAGCCGTTTGATTTTTCAGTCGGGGTATATGATGGAGCTCTAACCCTTCGAATTTCTTTTCAAGCTTCCTTACTGCATTGCAGTATCCAGTCATGGCTGGGCTTCTAATGTCCCACTCCTTCATCACCTGATTGACCACCAAATCTGAGTCGCCATAAACCATAAGGCGACGGACGCCGAGTGAAATGGCCATGCGCAACCCATACAAAAGTGCCTCGTATTCTGCTTCATTGTTGGAGGAATCAAAGTGAATCTGGAGCACATATCTGAGCTTATCTCCTCTGGGGGAGACCAAAACTACCCCAGCACCGGAACCATTTAACATCTTAGAGCCATCAAAGAACATGGTCCAATGCTCCGAGTGAACTTGAGTCGGTTGCTATTGTTCAATCCACTCGGCAAGGAAATCTGCTATTGCTTGGGACTTAATGGCTTTCTTTGCCTCAAACTTGATATCAAGGGGAAGGAGTTCAATCGCCCATTTAGCCACTCGACCAGTTGCATCTCTGTTGTGCAGAATCTCTGAAAGTGGGGCGTCGCTGACGACTGTAATGGAATGATCAGAGAAATAATGAGCAACCTTCTTCGTGGTCATGTAGATCCCATACACAAGCTTCTGATAATGAGGGTATCTTTGCTTCGATGGTGTCACAACTTCAGAAAGATAATACACTGGGCGCTGAACTTTGAAGGCTTTCCCTTCTTCTTCCCACTCGACCGTAAGCACTGTACTGACGACTTGTCCTGTGGCTGCAATATAAAGCAACAGAGGCTCTTTGCTGATTGGAGCAGCAAGCACCGGCTGGGTGGAGATCAGATCTTTTAGCTCGGCAAACGCTACATCAGCTTCTGGAGTCCACTCGAACTTGTCTGCCTTCTTCATCAGTCGGTAAAGAGGTAATACCTTTTCACCGAGTCGAGAGATGAATCGACTTAACGCAGCCAAGCATCCAGTAAGCTTCTGGACATCGTGCACCCGCACAGGGCGTTTCATTCGGAGTATAGTGCCAATTTTTTCTGGGTTAGCGTCGATTCCTCGTTCGGAAACGAGAAAACCGAGTAACTTTCCACCAGGAACTCCGAATGTGCACTTTGATGGATTGAGCTTGATATCATACCTCCTGAGATTGGCAAATGTTTCAGCGAGGTCAGCCAATAGGTCGGAACCCTTTCGTGATTTGACCACAATATCATCCATGTACGCTTCAACGTTCCGACTGATTTGAGTGAGTAAACACTTCTGAATCATCCTCATGAACGTGGCTCCGGCATTCTTGAGGCCGAATGGCATGGTGACATAGCAGAAGCACCCAAATGGAATGATGAAAGCTATTTTGATCTCATCGGGTCCATACAGACGGATCTGATGGTATCCAGAATAGGCGTCCAGAAAAGACAATCTCTCACATCCCGCAGTCGAGTCGACAATTTGGTCGATGCGAGGGAGAGGAAAATGATCTTTCGGGCAGGCCCGATTGATGTGTTTGAAATCAATGCACATGCAGAGTGACTTGTCCTTCTTGGGAACCATGACGACATTGGCGAGCCACTCGGAGTGGTATATCTGTCGGATAAACTCTGCCGCCAACAGTCGAGCCACCTCCTCGCCAATGGCCTTTATCTTCTGGACAGCGGACCAGCCAAGATGTTCTTTGACAGGTTTTGCTGTTGAGTCGACTCTAAGGCGATGCTCAGCCAGCCCCCTGGGAACACCCGGCATGTCAGCAGGCTTCCATGCAAAGATGTCCCAGTTCTCACGGAGGAACTGGATGAGCGCTTCTTCCTATTTAGGGTCGAGTGTTGTGGAAATATGGGTCGGAGCTGCATTGGGGTTGGTCGGGTGAATGTGAACGGGCTTCGTCTCACCGGACGACTGAAATGCTGATTCTGTGGCAGGCTTCTTGGCTCGCAACAAATCACTCGGATCTGCATTTTTCTTGTACCCCTCCAGCTCTACCATTGTTATCTGGGAATCGGCAATTTTCGAGCCTTTCTGAAAACACTCTTCTGCCTTCTTCCGATTGCCAGTGATAGTAATCACGCCCTTGGGGCCGGGCATCTTCAGTTTGAGGTACACGTAACATGGTCGAGCCATGAACCGTGCGTAAGCTGGTCGCCCCAAAATAGCGTGGTAAGCGCTCTGAAAATCCACGACTTCAAATGTCAGACTCTCCTTGCGGAAATACTTCGAGTCACCGAACACCACGTCCAGAGCTATTTGGCCGAGTGACTCGGCCTTCTTTCCAGGTATAACTCCATGAAAACTCATGTTGCTGGGGCTAAATGTGGACATCGGAATGCCCATTCCTTTCAGTGTCTCCGCATACAATATGTTCAGTCCGCTACCACCATCCATTAGTACCTTCGTCAGTCGAGTTCCCTCAACGAACGGGTCGACCACCAAAGCTTGCCTCCCAGGGGTGGCTATATGAGTCGGGTGATCAGACTGGTCGAATGTAATGGGAGTTTGGGACCATCTCAGATAGCTTGGCGTCGCCGGGGCGACCATATTTACCTCACGTTTGATAACCTTCAATCGGCTTTTGCTTTCCAGATCAGCAAAGATCATCAGAGTGGAATTAACATGAGGATATCCTCCATCACTGTCCTCCTTGTCCTCAGCTTTGTCCGCCTCCTTTTCCTTGTCCTTGGGCTGTTTACCTTGGAACTGCTGGATCAAGAGTCGGCACTGGCGAGTGGTATGCTTCGGGTAGATGAAATTACCCTCTTCGTCTTTCTTCGTGTGGATGTGACACGGCAGATCCATCACGTCATTTCCTTCTTTATCCTTCACTTTCTTGGGGTTCCAGGATCCTTTGGGTTTCCCCTTGAATTTGCCCTGAGTCACGGCCAGAGCCTCCCCAGGAGCCGCTGGCTCGGCTTTACGCTTTTGCTTCCGACTGGAATTTCCTTTTTCCGATTGATTCGGCTTGTACTTGCCGCTCCGGAGTCGGTCCTCTTCTTCACCATTGGCATACTTGGTGGAGATTTCTATCATTCGACTCAGTGTCATATCTCCGATCCGACCAAACTTCAAACTTGACTCTCTGTTCTTGACACCATCCTTGAAGGCACAGACTGCCTGATGATCAGACACGTTCTCCACGGTATGATGCAAAGTGATCCATCTCTGAATGTAATCTCACAAGGTTTCATTCGACTTCTGCACGCAGACTTGCAGCTCTGTCAATCCAGCTGGTCGCTTGCAAGTTCCCTCGAATGTCCCGACGAACACTCGGGAAAGATCTTCCCAAGTGTAAATGCTGCTAGGAGCTAACTGATTCAACCACGCCCTGGCTGAACCTTCCAACATGAGTGGTGTTGGTGTCAAAACCGGCGGATCTCGGGTAGGGGGTCCCGAACTGTGCGTCTAGGCGGATGGTAACAGGAGACAAGGGACACGATGTTTTACCCAGGTTCGGGCCCTCTCGATGGAGGTAAAACCCTACGTCCTGCTTGATTAGTATTGATGATATGGGTAGTACAAGAGTAGATCTACCATGAGATCAAGGAGGCTAAACCCTAGAAGCTAGCCTATGGTATGATTGTTGTAATGTATGTTGTCCTACGGACTAAAGCCCTCCGGTTTATATAGACACCGGAGGAGGCTAGGGTTACACAGAGTCGGTTACAATGGTAGGAGATCTACATATCCGTATCGCCAAGCTTGCCTTCCACGCCAAGGAAAGTCCCATCCGGACACGGGACGGAGTCTTCAATCTTGTATCTTCGTAGTCTTGGAGTCCGGCGGATGATGATAGTCCGGCTGTCCGGACACCCCCTAGTCCAGGACTCCCTCAAGTGGTAAATGCTTCATAGCCACCTCAGCATTCCCGCCGCCAATCTGTACCGCCACTCGGTAGTTTTCAAGCCAGGTATCAGGCTTGGACTCACCGGTGAACTTACTTACTCCAGTCGCCAACCTGAAGTTGGGGGGAATCACCGCGGCTCTGATAGCCCTGCTGAAACATTCTGGACCTGAAACATGGACTCGGCTGCTAGTGGGCGCATCTCGGCCACCTCGATGAGCTCTGTTCCGAATGACTAGACCTTGCACGATGATGGATCGCGTGTCAAAGCCTGGTTCCCTGGGGTCGGCCGGAGCTCTTCGCCCCATACTGAGCTGGCGCCTGTCATCTAACTGCCGATGAGCGTAAGACCCACCCCTTGGGGGAGGAGTGGGCACTCGACACCTATCATCACGATCGAATCGGTCATCATATTGGTCACGTCGACCCTCGCGTCCCTCACGCCGCGGAGGCGATCTTGGGCTGTGAGCCGACTGAACTGTATTCACAGCGATGGATCGATTGTGAATTCTGTTGCGTGACTGTGACACAGCTGAATGCTGATCTCCCGCTGCTCGGAGTAAATCCCTGATCTGCATCAAGCCTCTGAAAGCCTCCGACTGAGAGGGCTGAATTGACTCTGCTATACGGGCTGCAGCTACTAAATTCTGAATCGGGGTTCGATATACCTGAGTCAGTTGCAGAAAGTGTTGACGTCGACTGGAGTCGGGTACTCGTTGTCGCACGCGTTCGTCGGGTGCTCGCTGGAGGTTCTCCAGTCGAGTGCGTTCATCCAAGTTGGCCAAACGCGCCTCTTCCAAGGCACGAGCCTCGGGAGTTTCTCCTGCGATGGGAGTATGCAGGGCATCCACGTTCCTCCGGCGAAGTTCTTCCCTTTGCAGGGAAGTAAGTGGCTCGGGTTGATATCTTCATGGGCCTGAGCGGGGTCGCCTCCACCGTCCATCCTGTCGTCGCGGGGGAAGCCGGGAGGGCTACGAGGCCCATTGACCATCAAGACCTCCGCCGCCGGATCACTACTGTCGCACTCGGATGCGGTCTCGACGGAGCCAGTCGACATATCGAACAGGTCGTAGAGAGATTCGTCGGGCTCGATTGCCGCGACTTGGGTGGTGTCCGATTGGCGAGCTACTGCGTACCTCACCCACCGCTGGAGCCTCAACCGACCAGAGCGCTTGCGCTGGCGGGAGATAGGGAGGGAGGACGACAGGGGAGTCGACCGGTACGGAGTCGACGGTTGCCGCAGCAGCACGCCGCGGACACACGCCCAAAAATGCGTCGCACCGCGGAGGGGGAGCGCGTCGATGTCGAGTGGAGCCTCCTGGAGCCAAGCGGAGTCGTCGGCGATGAAGGTGAGCGCGCCGAGACGGATCTCGCGGCCCTCGACAAAAACTCCACCAGAAACCATGATGAAAGCAATCGGAATAATTGCAACTTCTCCAAAAATTGCTAAGACACCTGCCCCACGGTCGGCGCCAACTGTCGTGGTTCTAAGTCTGACAGTAGAACGGGGGTAGGTATGGAGAGGCAAGATCCCAGCTATGGAGTAGTTGTACAGACAAGGGATTTACGAGTTCAGGCCCTTCTCGGAGGAAGTAACATCCCTACGTCCCGGAACCCGAAGGCGGTCGACTGGATTATGTGTGTATAGGTTACAGGTGTGCGAACCCCTTACACTGAGGAGGGGGTGGCTTATGTAGTGTCTGCCAGACCCCTCCGGCCCTCAGTTATGCAGGGTTTAAAGTACATTAAGGCCTGGCGTTACTGGTAACGCCTTACATAAAGTCTCATCATGGCCATAAAGACTACTTAATTACAGACCGTTTGGATGCAGAATGGCTCTTGATCTCCTGGTGGTCAAGTGAGTCTTCATGGTCGAGTCCCTCGAGTCCGTCGAGTGAAGTCTCTCTTGGTCGACTGGAAGGCAGCTTCTTCTGAGGATGTCCTTGAGAAGGGTACTTAGGACAGGTCCGTGACCCTACCCTAGGTACATGACTTCATCAGCGCGAAAGAAGGGCTGGAATTGGGTGAAGAGCGGTGGGGTGGAAGAAGAGATTGGAGATTTTGCCACGGAAACCGGACGGGCATCTACAAAAGCACGGTCTTAGCATTCCTTTTTGGTGGGCAATAGGTGGCGGAGTCCTACGCGCCTGTTGTTCGGACTCCCGCAAAATCCCCCCACGTGTTATTCCAGTTTGCCAAAAAAAGTGTTCCAGACCGCTCGGCAGACCGATACAAGCCGGAGTTGGATGGTGAGGTTTTTACGTATTTCGGCAGTTTGAGAGTCGGTGTTGGAGATGCCCTTAGTGTATGTTCCCGGTTATTTATCAAAATATACAAAGTTTGTATTTACTCGACCAAACGTTCAGTCTAACTAATGAGTTTGACTCTATCACCATGAGGGCCCGTTCAGCCCGCTCTCGACGGACTGAATCTTCTCGACCACCGCGCCCATGAGGGCCCGATGGTCATCGACAATAGATGCGTTCTTCAACGCTGTCGATAGACCGCCAGGCATCTCTGCTCGATCGTGGAACCCTAGAGGTCCCGGGGGCCGTATCCATCCCCGCGTGTCCGGCACCAGGGACATGTCCTCCCTGGTCCGGGTCCTGTCGAGATGACACCTCAGTGTCGCGCCCGGACTTTGGGGAAGGGGCCTGCGGAGGCGTCTCGCTTGCCAAGGCGTCTGAGCCCAGTGAATCCTCCTCCGACGACCGGCTGGCGCAGGACCTTGCCGGACTGTGCAATATGTAGGCAACAGTCAAAACTACTATACCCAAATATGGAAATCTGCTCTTGAGAAACCTTCTTGTTTCCAGCAGGCAACAACCCCCTGGACATGACCTCTCTCATCAGAAACGAGATCTCCCTCCTAAGCATCTCAAGGTGGCTAGAAAGAGCAACAACCGAGTCGTCATGACCCATCTTCATGCCGCCGGCGTCTCTGGTCGTCTCCTTGCTGGAATCCGTCACGGTCCCCTTGCTGATTCCCAATTGGGGCTACATACTTATGAGGGACCCCGAATCCTCATCGCCAGACTCGGAATCAGAATCCCTCTCAATCTCCGGCTCCTTGATGGAATCCCTCTCGGTCCCCTTCCCTAACTCGATTTCTACGGTTTTTTTGTTTTTTTTAAGAAAAGGGGTTCCCCCGCCCCATTTTATTAATGAAGCGAAATCCAAAACAGTCTTACTGAAAAAGAAAAGCATCTCTCCAGGGGAACATAGCACCCCAACGCAGAGTTCTAAAGTAGCTACTTATTACATCCCCAAGAAACAGGAATCTGAGATTAAACTAGAAGTTAGGGTCCATCTTCCTGTTCTCCACGCTCACATCCACGCAACCCTCAACAGTTCTCCACAGCGTCTGTCCAGCAGGCGAATGCATCGCTGCAACAACTTTGCCTGAGTGTCGTCGCAGAGAACTTTCCATTGCGACATATATAAGCTTAGTTTTGATAGGACACATCTGGCATCTCTCCAGGTACGCCCCTGAAAACAAAAGTTGTTCCTTAGTTGCCAAATGCTCCACAAGGAGGCAGCCACTACCAGGTTAAGCATAGCATCATTCTTATTGTTCTGCCATAAGGCACAAATGTCATCAAAGCTAGAAATGCAAGGACGATCAAAAGATTCATAAATGAAATCCCAAATCTGTTTTGCAACCACACATTCAAACATCAAATGTACAACGGCGGGTGGGCCGGCTATAGGGATCTGATCGGCGGCATCATACACAGATACAAAGATAAGGACTCCTCTGAACCCTAGGCCTACGGTGCATATCTAAACCGAGGTCGGGCTAGTCAATAGAAAATCAGAATATGCATTACTACAATCTCGTGATAGATACATGTACTATGTACTATCCTCATGTCAATACAATCAAAAGCAGGACGTAGGGTATTATCTCCTTGAGAGAGCCCTAACCTGGGTAAAATCCTGTGCCCATGTTACCATTGCTCCAAGACGCCTAGCTTAGGAACCCTACTACGAGATCTGCCGGTTTTGACACCGACACCCACCATATACACCACGTGAGATGAGAGTTTTCAAGGAAGACTCGACAGACCGAAAGTCAACCCTGATGAATATTCAGAAGTTTAATCTTTCAATGTTGAACACAGGAGATGTCTGATGACGATAGGACCCTGGAGTGTGATTACTGCTACGATGACCGTGGTTTGTGCGACAGGTATCCTCACCTGCAAAATGATAGGTCTTTCACCGTGAAGTTGGACGAGACCTTTGATGTTTGTACGGTACGCAACGACAAGCATTTCATCGTAATTAGTATCATCACTTGTGCTTCTTTTGGTCAATGTTTAATTCCTGAGTTTTTTTTTCATTCGATTAGTACATCCCGTGCCATGCAATACCATATGTATTGCAGAAGCTCGATTTCAAAGACTCTGAGAATACGGAGACGAGGGGGGCTTAGTTAAGAACTAAACATGGTTATGTATTTTTGGTTAAGCTGTTCAATATGGAAAATCACTCCCATTTCGGTTGCTCTAATTGGGAAGCTCTCTGCAAGGCATATGGATTTGACGAGGGTATGCAAATAACATTTGATATTCGTCTCGAAGAAGAAGATGATGATAAAATCGATATCTTGGTGGATGTGGATGTGGATATGCCTCCAGTTTTGCCTAATTGTGAGTTTGTCAAACTAATTTGTTAAGTTAACTAATTTATATTGTTAATTTATATTTTTTGGCGTTCATCAGTACTAAACATCTTTATTTATAACCGTTAGCTTATTTCGTATCTTCCAAAAATACTCAGAATGCTATCGACAGGACATACTATAGCTATGACTCCGAGCTTAATTGTGAGGAGAAAGGTTGTCTTGTCTCATTCATAGATGATGTTGAGGCCTTTTAAACCAATCATTCTATCCTCCCAAATTTTACTGGATACGTGCCACTAGTCCATAATTTGCATGATGGTAACTCCATTGCCAAAAACTTAGTAAGGTTTTGTTAATGATGTAACTTTATTACATACATTCTTCTTAAGTATATAAACTACATTGCTAACTATATATGTTACTATTATGTTTTTCAATAGAGGCTCCCAAAGGAGGTTGTGCCTTACATGCTATTTACCGAAGGATATATGCATATGGTTAGCTTACGACCAACTCATTCAAAGGCTTACTATAGTACATACTCAATTTCTTCAAATGATGGAATGCTCAAAATCAAAGAATGGAGCAAAGTGATGAATGCGCACAGGCAATTAATTGGAGACAACATGAGTGTGCGCAAGCCACAAATTGGAGATGATGATGATGAGTTATTATATCATTGGGTGAAAGAACCACGGATTAGTTTCAAGTGGATGGATCCAAAGTGACCAAGTCACGCTAATCCATGACTTGGTCACTTTGGATCCATCCACTTGAAACTAGTCCACGGTTTTTTCACCCAATGATATAATAACTCCTTATGATGTAGAAACAATCTCTAAATTGCTACAATATGAAAACTTGTATACCTGTGTATGAATACGACATAAAACAAGAAAGAAATAGAATACTTGATAATAGTAGTAGCACGGGTAGAGAGGCGCGCTGCTAGTAACTACCAGTAGCGCGTTCTACCAAAAGCGGCTACTGCTAAGTAGGTATAGTAGTAGCGCGGGCAAACCCAAGCTACTGCCCCGTGCTACTGCTATGCTTTTCCCTAATAGTGATAGCATAATATCAGTTGGTCCTTCTGCATTCCTTGTGACTATGCATTTCTACCTTTCTTTCACATATTCACAAACAAGAACATGTTGTTGTTGCTGCAAGCTTCCAAACCTGGAAGCTTAGAAACAAGAAGTGATTGTAAAGGTCTTGTGGACTGCAAAATTCTAAACGAAACGATTGTTTAATTTCTTCTGGTGAATAGTATAAGTGAGATTGACGTGGGTTTGCAGACTGGATTGTTCCTTGCTTGATTCATATGCTACTGGAACAGAACGCATCTTGTCAGATGGTCGCCGTGTCGACGACGATGACACTAATTTAGCAACTAACAACCAAAATTATTGATGAATTGATGATACTATTATACAACTGAATAAAGGGATGAGCGCTCATAGGATGACAAAGTTTCTTGTACTTGTATTTCTTTTGAGTGATAGTTGTTGATTATTTGTATGAGAAAAACAGAGCATGCTTCAGGTTTATGTGAACATGGTGGTATTGCTGCTTGCTACTTTCCGTTTGATAGACACAAGTTGGAGAAAACAAGAGGAAGGCAGTTTGACAAAACACATAATTCCACCCGTTACAAGAATCCAGTGCATCAACGAAATCCACATGCTTCAGTGTATTTTAAGAGACCATCTAGCTTCAGCTTGTGCGTGCATGTTCAGTCGGCATCTGTGTGTTCAGCTTGTGCCTGGAATGCTAGGCGTGCAAAAAGTTCAGAGACATACGCAGTCCTAGTCGCGCAGGCGGCTGATGCTAATCCTGCTATTAGCAAACGCGGAATGTTGCGGACAATGCGGCCGGCCCGCAGACGTGTCCACTTGCATCCTGACATCGGGGGCTGGGAGCTGCAGTCCATCGCCGTTGCGGCGACCGTCCAAAGAGATGCGTTCAGTTCCAGCGATCATCCAAGGAGACGCGTTCCGTCCGCACCGCCGCTGATGCAGCTTTACGGAATAGGTAAAGCTGCCCACCGCTGAGAGGTTTTTCGAAAAAGTACCAGATCAGAACTAAGATGGAGGCGGGCATGTTTCTGCAAAATTAAGGCAAGTGTTACATTAGGCCAGCGTTGATGGGATACATAGCCGGATTCATTAGGTTTGGCCAGAATCAAGATCGACGGGACGGGGTTCAGGCTTTCAGCGCCATGATGACTCCCGCGTTCACATCCACTCCGGCCGGCGCGCGGGTTTTAGGATTCGCCCTCTCCACCTTTCCGCACGCGGAAAATCCGGCACGTTCGACTGGGTGGAGGACCAAAACGATTCGGCCTCGGCCTGCAGTTATTATATCATATAAGGAAAAGAAGCCAGGAAACTTTAGTACCACCTTGGATATCTATGGGCAAGGAGGCGTTATTCAAGCCTATATATACACAGCTCCTTGCAGCGGACGGACCAAGAAACGCGTCAATTCAATCAATCGATCAAATCAAATCAAATCAAAGAAGAAGAGAAAGGAGAACCCCCAATAAACCGGAGATGGAGGGGGAGCTCACGAAGAAGATGGAGAGGAAACTCAGGAAGAAGCAGAAGAATCTATTGAAGAAGATGGGGAAAGGGAAGCCCCAATCCCTGATAAAGGAAATCATCTCCGTGGAGAGAGAGCGCAGAGACTTGCATGCCTCACTTACTCCCACCTTCTCTGTCTGGAAAGAAATCGATTCTCAAACAACGTGGACAATCGCCACAAAGGAGCCTGCTACTGCTACTACCAGGGACGATGTTGAGAATCAACTTGCGGAGTACTTCAACTTGATGCTCCAAGATATGGAGGACCTGGGCCATCGGATGCTTTCTATGCTATATTTTCTCAACAAATCCAATGACCCCATCTGCTCCTACAAGGCCACCGAGCTGTGCAATACAGCAGCCAAATTGAATATGCAGATATCCAAGGGATTCAGCATGAACCATGAGCCGGAGCAGGAGCCGGAGCCGGGGCAGATCAACTTGTCGACTCTTTTCAGCAAATATTATCGATTTCCCAATAACTACGAGAACACCTTGGCCAAGTTAGACATTGGGGAGGAGGAGACCAAGTGTGAGGATGTTAAGGTGAAGAAGACCAAGGAAGAGGAGGACAAGGAGAATGACCCATCCACAATCGAGTATTTCAAGAAAAGTCTGGAGCTTGATCAATACTTTTTCGCCGCGGATCGGAAATACTGGGAAAATGGGTGGGCCAGCAAGTTTGGACGGTGCGGTGGATTCTCAAATACAAGTAAGTTATCTCATTTCTCCTTGTATATGTATTTGGTAGGATTTATATATAAGAAACTGTCGGGGGATGGAGTGGGAGCGATGATGCGTGGGTGTTTCTTCTTTTTTTTTGACATCTGGTGCATGGGTGTTTGAAGGGGACGAAGAAGAGGTGGCATGCGGTTTGACTGTTGCAAACATGTTTAGTCGTAAATCTGGGCCATAGTTTCAGCAATGTAGGGGGTCTAATGATATCTTAATTTTGCTCATTCATATTAGAATTCTGACACTTGACACTTGTCTTTGGTGCTGCAGCCATCCTGAGCCCTATGCAGTTTACGCACTATACACCTGATATCATCCCTTCCTCAGCTGCTGTCACCGGTAGTACTTTGCAAATCTACTCAATCAAGATAAAGAATCTAAAAGACTTGAACTGGCCCCTCAAAGTCTACGGCAAGATTGCTGCTCGAGACACTGTGGACCGCAACCGCAACATTCTATTCTCTCGGTCAAAGTGTGATTACCAAGAACTTAATGGACAAGTATGTATTGTATTCAGTTTTTTGCTCATTTTATTAATCCTCCTGACTTTGTAGTACAATTGCGATTAGGTATTTATAATGATGATATGATGCTTGCAGGATGATTCCTTATGCTTGACTGGCCCCTCTCGTGCGATAGTTGCTTTGGGCCATGTAGACTTTGAAGTTGAACTCAAAGTAATCGAGGGAGCGGTGTCGCACAGTTTGATCATTTGTGGAGGCCGTTACGGCGGTACAGATGATTGTTCCTCTTCTTCAGCCAGCGTGACTTATGGTGGTGATGGACCTACCTTCTTGCTCTCCAACCATCGCTGCACAACGGAGGTAACACTTGAGCAGCTTGATAGATCGCACCAAGCTACTATTGTGGGTGTACGAGTAACCAAAGGGGCTTGGCCTTTCAAATATGGATGCCGGGTTAGTTGCTTTTGGGCTCCTGCTTCTACGGCAGATGTCATTGATACCACTTGCAGGCCAGTTGTGCTGCTTGATCGCCGTGGTAAAGGATTACATAGAGGACCAGAGAACTACCTTCAACTATCAAGGAAAGTGGTTTCAGTGCAATCACAAGGAACGCTGAGAGTGGCCATAGAAGCCTATGGGAAGTCCCGTCGCTGGATTGCTCGAAAGGGCCACATCGACTTTCCTGTTCAGCAGTGCCAAACAAGCAAGCGTGGTTGTTTAGTTGGTGACACCACAGTGGAGGTGGTTGTAGCTTGGTCGTTGCTTGTCAAGGAAAAGGTGGATCTCCAGGTCTTGCATAGTTGATTGCCCAGGTGGCCATGTAAGGTGTAAACCTTGTATGCTGACAAAAATTATGGGATGTATTATGCAATCTGGTTTGTTAAAAGTCTGAGCACTATGCGTATTGTTATTCTGCCTGATGATTGTTTTCTTCCTTTCGTCAAAATTTAATGACTATTGATTGTGCTTGCTATCTTTCTTCTTCTAAATTTTTCTCAAATTCCCTATTGTCATATTGCATATCTGGCTAGAGGAAGCTGCGCTGTCGCTGGGACTCGTTGTTGTGGCAGCTGCTCCTCCTATTTTTTTTTCGAAAAGGGGGAAATCCCCGGCCTCTGCATCAGAACGATGCATACGGCCATCGTATTATCAAAATAAAGTAGTGCCAACATGGTTCCAAAAGTCTCGACAAGTCATAGAAAATCACAAAAAGCTCACACAGAGCCACAAGAGGCTAGAAACGTCAACTAGCCAAAACAAGATGCCACAACCGGCTGGGTAAACTAGATAGGGATACTAAATGCCTATCCTATTACATGACGGCCATCCAAACCGGTTGAAGATATCCCGAGCTACCATCTCCCAGCGGACAGACCCAGTAACCAAATGCCCCCTGGCCTCCGTCTGGGTGAGTAGCGACCACGAACGGATCAGTGCCGTAGTCCGGAATAATACCTGCAAAAAATGTATACATGATATCATCACCGCACTCCTGGTGTTCGTCTACCTTGTCTACAAGTTGGGCATATGCGGCTATGTCTGCACACTTCTTGCTCGGCTCCTCCTAATGGAAATATGCCCTATAGGCAATAATAAAATGATTTTTATCATATTTCCCGTTCATCATAAAAATTTATTATTTACACGAGAATTGTATTGAACGAAAACTTAAATAACCTCCTCCTCAGCCTCTAAGCACGATCGCACGCTCATCTGCAACAAAATCAGGAGTACCAAACGAGAACGCCGAGACAGAGACAAAGATGCAGAGTGACTTATGATGCGAGTTTACACTCCAAAGACGGGGAACCAGCACATGAACATGATCCTAAAGCATGATGGAAATTACTTAGCATGGCAAAAACAAAAACAGTGCCAGCAGTTTAAGTAGTATTGTTAGAAGTATAATCATGATTAGGATAGAGACAAGGAGATAGAGCACAAATTAGTTTAACATATCATCTCTTGTACTACAAGTCTCTTCCCATGTTGTATTATATATATACCCATAAAAAGGTCCGATCAATATAAAACACAATTCTAGGGTCTCATATTTTCTACATGGTATCGAAGCGGTTAGTCTTACGATGTTGATCCTAGGACCTTCCACCACTTATGTAGTGCGCCGCCCCCAGGGAGATTAATTGCGCCTCCCTGGGGACGCGGCACCCGGTCGATAAAAGATCAAATCTGGTTCAATAGCTTGGATCAAATTATGTAGTTTTTCAAATTTTGCGTTCTTAAGATCCATCCACTAGACAGATCCAATTAGCAACTTCTTTGACGACAATAGAGCCACACTTGCTCTCCGGGCGGCACGGCCTGGACCCCAAGCCGTGCATGGACGAGTTGCTTCCATCAGCGGCAGGCAGGTCGTGCACACAGGCCCAGGCTAACCGGTCAATGCCGTCGTGAGTGTCGTGTGCGCGCTTGCAAGCTAACGTACGGTGTGTCTGCTCGAGCAGCCACTGTTAGATAAAATGATAATAAACGAGACACAAGAGACACCGGTTTTTTACATGGAAACCGTTGCGGGAGAAAACCACGGATGCACAAAGGCGCAATCACTATGACGAGGAGTATTACAAGCACGAGACGACAGACCGTCTTCAGGTGCGACTACGTGGGGTATATATTATGGGCAACACAAAAGAGTCTTTGTAGGACAAGTAAACGAGTTGTACTCGTACGCGTCGGTACCAACACAAAACCCACACCGGTTGTACTATGTCTAGTCCAACACTGTATTAGAATTTGGATCACAATTTAACAATCTCCACCTTGAGCCAAATTCCCTCTAGTAGTTGAAGAAAGTAAATAACTCCATCCAAATCAGCATAAACACCTTGTGCGTCGAAGTCCATAGGACTAGTGAGAAATACCAACTAAGCATGAGCAAAGCTAAAACTTATTGGTAGGAACTGGCTTTGTCATCATATCAGCAGGATTATCACGAGTACTTATCTTGCATATCTTCAAATCACCTTCAACAACAACATCTCGAATATAGCAATATCTGACATCAATGTGCTTTGTTCTGTCATGCTATATTGAATTCTTTGTAAGATATATAGCACTTTGGCTGTGAGAATATATGGTAGAGCAAGAATAATCTCCATAAAGCTCAGTGTATAAACGTCTCAACCAGATAGCTTCTGTGCATGCCTCAGAAATAGCCATATACTCTGGATCAGTAGTGGAACGAGCCACACTAGTCTGCAAAGTTGCTTCCCAACTCAGAGCACAACCACCAATGGTGAAAACATAACCTGTGAGTGAACTTATCTTATCAAAATAACCAGCAAAATCATAATCGACAAAACCAACAAGTCCATCTCCAGTTTTCCGAAACTGTAAATAAGCATTAGAAGTACCTCACAGGTATCGGAAAATCCACTAAACTGCTTTCCAATACTCTTTTTGAAGGAAATATGCCCTAGAGGCAAGAATAAAGTTGTTATTTTATATTTCCTTATATCATGATAAATGTTTATTATTCGTGCTAGAATTGTATTAACCGGAAACTTGATACATGCGTGGATACATAGACAAAACACCGTGTCCCTAGTAAGCCTCTACTAGACTAGCTCGTTAATCAAAGATGGTTAAGTTTCCTAACCATAGACATGTGTTTTCATTTGATAACGGGATCACACCATTAGGAGAATGATGTGATGGAAAAGACCCATCCGTTAGCTTAGCATAATGATCGTTCAGTTTATTGCTATTGCTTTCATCATGTCAAATACATATTCCTTCGACTATGAGATTATGCAACTCCCGGATATCGGGGAAATACCTTGTGTGCTATAAAACATCACAACGTAACTGGGTGATCATAAAGATGCTCTACAGGTATCTCCGAAGGTATTTGTTGAGTTGGCATAGTTCGAGATTAGGATTTGTCACTCCGAGTACCAAAAAAGGCTTTCGCCCCGCTTTATATTATAAAGCCACCGCACAAAAAGCATCCAATAAGGTTCAACACAAACCACGCACACACACACGGAGGTCCACAGGAACAAATAGTCAAGAAATGGTCAATGCTGAGGGTACAGCACAACAAGCCCTAAACCCAAAACACACATGCCACAAGCCGCCAGTCGGACTAGTCAGGCTCTGGGGGAGGAGGCGGCAGCGGGGGAGCCACGTGGAGCGCCATCGAGCGAAGATCGGAGAGCAGGGTGGTGATGACATCCCGGTCCTGGTGGCGGCTAAGCTGCCGCCAAAGCTGCAGGTAACCACACATTTTAAAGATTGCATCAGTCGCACGTCGGAGGGGGACCTTCTGAATAACAAGCTTATTGCGAATGTTTCAAAGCGTCCAGGCGAGCACCCCAATGCACAGCCATCTAATATGGCGGTAGCGAGTGGGGGAGGCGTTGAGCTCGGCAAGCAGGTCAGGGAAGTTGGTATTACAACACTGTCCACCAACTCTTTCGCGGAAGCAGGCCCAGAGGAACTGGGCCGTGTAGCACGAGAAAAGAATGTGGTTAGCATCTTCAATCGTGCCACAGATGGGGCACATCCCATCACCCGGGTCGTTACGCTTGAGGACTTCAACCCCAGAGGGGAGACGTCCATGGATCCATTGCCACAGGAAGATCCGGATCTTCAGCGGGAGCCGGATGTCCCATATCAGGCTAAACGGTTCCGGGGCCGTCGAGGGAGCAATGGCGCCGTACAGGGACTTCGTGGAGAAATGACCCGAGGGCTCGAGGCGCCAGGAGAGAACATCCCGGTCCTCCGCGACGTTCATCGGCATAAGTGCGATGTCTTGGAGGAGGGAGTCCCCGGCGGCCACCTCGATGGGGCCGAAGGGGCGCCGGAAGGCGAGACGCCCTAATTCAATAAGGGCCGTCTCGACAGAGACCCAAGGGTCAGCCGCAATGGCAAATAGATCGGGAAAACGCGCGGCCAGGGGGGAGTCCCCTAGTCAGCGGTCGAACCAGAACAAGGTCGAGGCCCCGGAGTCAACCGAGATGGATGTGCCGGTGCGTAGTACGGGCAGAAGCTGGATCACGGACTACTAGAACTGGAATCCACCCGTACGTTGGCAAAAGGCAAGGGGTTGGCCACGAAGGTACTTGTTACGGATGATGGTGAGCCAGAGGCCTCCCTCCCCATTGGCAATACGCCACAGCCATCGGGTCAGGAGGGCAATGTTCATGCGGCGGGATGACAGGATCCCAAGACCACCCTGGTCTTTGGGTTTGCAGATGTCGGGCTAGCTAACCATGTGGTATTTCTGCCGGTCGCACTCGCCCGCCCAGAAGAACGTCGACAGGTATTTGGCCACCTCCTGATGGAGGGTCTCATGAAGGCTGTAGAAGCTCATGAGAAACCAAAGAAGGCTAGCAAGCGAGGAGTTGATTAGGATCACCCTGGTAGCTTTCGACAGCCAGCGACCCCTCCAGGGTTCAACCCGGTGGTGCATTCTAGTCACCGTTGGGCGAAGATCCGCGACAGTGAGTCTGGAGTCACTAATGGGCACCCCCAAGTAAGTCGTGGGGAAGGAGCCCAGACGGCAGTTCAGCCGGTCCGCAATGGACAAAGCTTCATCCGGGGAGTAGCCCAGGACCATCACTTCGTTCTTGTCGAAGTTAATGGTGAGACCCGACATCTGCAGGAAGCACAGGAGGAGGAACATCAGGTTGGCGATGTCGGACGCGGAGCCTTCCACCATGACTATGGTGTCGTCTGCGTGTTGGAGGAGGGAGACCCCTCCTCCTTCCACTAGTATCGAAGAGGTATCTCTGGGCTCTCTCGGTAATACACATCATAAGCTTGCAAGCAAATGACTAAGGAGTTAGTCAACGAGGTGATGCATTACGGAACGAGTAAAGATACTTGCCGGTAAAGAGATTGAACTGGGTATGAAGATACCGCCGATCGAATCTTAGGCAAGTAACATACCGACAAACAAAGGGATAACAATTGTCGATCGAATCTTAGGCATGCAACTATCTCTATTCAAGCTATTTGTGAGTTGCCAAGCATTAAATGTATGGTTGCGTGAAATTATAAGTCTGTATTGCCTATGATTGGTTTAAAAAAATAACAACACATGTTTTGCCTAGGGATAATACACATCTGGTGAGTTGCTTAGGAAAAAAATGTGGTTGCCTAGTTAATGATAGTATGTTGCCTGATAATTGCTTGGCAAGTTGCCTGACTTCTATATGACCTCCTTACAAAATTGAAAGAAAACTAAAGTGACCGAATGATCATGTGCTTCACAAACATAAGAGGAAACTTACCCGCAACTTGCCAAACTCCCCCCGGCCCTTTTTGTCCTTCTTAATGACCTTGGAAATAAGATCAGAATCCCAAACCGACACTCTTGGAACCGTGCTTGCGATCGGTTCGTCCACATCCAATGAGTCCAGATATAACAGCTACATGAGGCAAATCAAACACAAAACGGAAAGAATGAGTAGATGAACAACAAGAGCAGGAAGATGAAAAACTATGGTAAAAAGGACAAATAGCAAGATAGACTTACAACTAAATGCATGACGCAACAGCAGACTGCATTTTTATCACTTGCTCCCGCGAATGCCAATTTTAATTGATCACCTACAAACTGGCATACATTCGTCTCCGTTATCGCATCCACATGCATCACAGCAGGAAAACACCATGGGGATATGTTCAAACTTGTGGTAGGAGCAAGGAAACAGGAGAAGGCAACTGCCAACCAAGCACGCAGGAAATTGTTATCTGCTGCCCCAGCCATATCCTTGATCATTTTGCACCAAGATGTTAGTGTTGGTGAGCCTTTTGTATTGATCTTCAAGATTTTGTACATTTTGGATGTGTAATCTGCTCTATTCTCGTAGCAAACCTTCCTCCCCCTGTTTGGCAGACCCCATATCCTGTGAACACTTGCTGCATCTACTGGAATCTTGCCCCTCTCTGGGATGACAAGTTGGGAAATTTCGGGGTCGTAATGCTTCATAACCCACTGACTTAAGTCTCCTGGCATGCTACATGTTTCAATCTGCAACAGACCTCCAAACTCAATTCGAATTACCTCGTCCTTCTTAAATTGCACTAAATCTTTGTTTAGTTTGAACAACCTTGCTGGTGATGCCCTGTTCCTGCGACCCTACAAGTGTGTAAAAATGGGCTAAGTTAAACTTTGTGTGACAGAAATTAGCAAGTATCAATATTGTTTCCATGATGATGCAATGTTTCTCCTATACATAATACCATCATTTTTTCTTACAACTTCAACATGCTCAAAACTGCTAGTGGCCTTGCTTACGCACGATTTAACAGCCAAAAAACATGCCTAGAATTGCTAAAAAATAACACATTCATCTCGCAACTTCTAAAAAGAATGCACAAAATCCATACTGCCTTGACTGTGATGAATGAATACCTCATTTCCGGATGTTTTTCGGCGTTTTGGCTGTGATTCACCCTCCTCTGTGACCTCCTTGCCTTTTGAGTCATCATCTTGTGCACTGGCATTGCTGTCTATGTCTGACGGGCGCTTCCCACGACAAATTATTCCTTTAGTGCGCATACGCTTGTAGCCAATTATGTTTGGGTTTTGTTGCTGTAGTGAGTGTGCCTGCATTGGGGGGAAAATTTGATCATCTGTTTCGCATTGCAAAAGGTCACGGAACTCGAACATGGCAAACATGACAGACACTCCACCGTGCCACGCTCAGAACTCTTACCTCTGCTCCTCGTACACCCTCTTGGTTTGCTTGTAAACCCTGACCATCACTTTCCTTCATTGCCTCGGACATTTTGGACACTGCAAACACATAATACAGTATTTTCAGGTTGCTGATAAAAAAGGACTTCACTACTTGTAACACTGTAGGTCGCTTATAACACATGAAAAAATACATTTCCTAGAGCTCGCTGATGAACCATTAAAGCAACACAAACTTGATTTAGGCAACAAAAACAAACTTACACAGGTGCTGATTAGGCAACTTTGGTTCAGGCTAACGAACAACTTCTATGCTGATTTGTGGCAAGTTACTAGAAAAAAAGGGCCTGACAAAAATCTAGAAAAACAAGTCCAGCAAATTCTGTTTCGAACGCTGCCCCAACAATCTTTAAATTTCAGCAAACTACACCATCATTGATCAGACATCTTATATATTAAAGAAAAGTTTGGGCATCTTAAAACTTGTAATCCTCTTATACAATTGGCAATTTTGCAGTTTGAAAAAATTGTGATGGAAATATACAACACAGTAAATACATGTCCATAACAGATACATGTAGAAACACAACAAACAAAAACACTTGTCAAAACACAGCTATGAATTATTATCATGAGTATAACGGGGAGACACGGTCCAGGTAGCACCATGTGTGGTGCCAAACACAAGGCTAAACAAAAAGCAAGTATTTTGTGAAGTGGTCAGTTGTAGTCTGATACTTTAGCGTATGTGTTGCAAATGGCGACCGCTATCGACACTATTCAATGAAAACTGAACTAAACAAACTCCTTTTAAAGTTTCGGCAACTCATAAAGCCACAATCAGGCAACTCATGCACAAAGTCGAAGCAACTCGGTTAACAACCCCATTACAGGTAGTTCAGACAGCTCTAAAAAAGTTTTGGCAACTTAATCAACGCTGAACAGGCAACTTGTATACAATGTCATATCAACTCAGTGAACGCCCCAACGCCTGGTAGTTCAAACAGCTCTAAATTTGCCAACTCATAAAGCCTCAATCAGGCAACTCATGCACAAAATCGAAGCAACTCCATAAGCTGTTCAAAGCAACTCTTCAGACAGTTCTATTTCGCCACCTCAAAATAGCCTCAAGCAGGCAACTCTAGCGCAAAAATCTCAGCAACTACTCAAAAAATCCGAAACGAAGTTCACCAAACATCTGCCAGAAGCAAATGCCCATCTCAGACCAAACAGATCTGCACGAGGACTGACAGCACGCCACCAAATCCCTCACGGCATGACCCCGAGATTCCCCACCACGAGGCACCACGATTCGTCCCTAACTGAAGCATAAACCACTACAACCTATGGGCGCGTGATTAAATCCACCTCCATGTTCGCATGAATCCCCGCTAAATCCAAACCCTCCGCAACCGAGCACACGAAGAAAAGCAGAGAGAACGGCGGCGATGGGTGCATACCTCAGGATTCCAGAATCATCCAGAACACTAGGCCACCGGACACGCAGCGCCGTCTGCGACCTTCAGCACGCACCCTTTTGGCCCCTGGGCGCGACGAGATTGGAACCGTTCCGCCTTATTCTCCGGGGGCCGCGCACACCTACGCACACTCGCGGGGCTCTGTCGCTCAAACACTGCCGCCACGCACGCCCTCCGCTCTCCGGCAGCCGTCGGCGGCGTCAGCAGCTTGGGGTCCGCGGTTGAACTGCGGCTTGGGGGATTGCCGCGAGGAGGGAGGGAGAGAAGGGGAGAGAATGGGGCGGATTGGGAGGATTGGGGCGGTGGCAGTTTCGAACAGTGAGCCAACGGACGGGGCGCGTGGGTAGTGGTGGGCCTCCAGGTGAATACGTGTCAGCGGGGGGAGGACGAACAGTTCGTCCCGACCAGGAATACCTGGGTTCGATCACGCCGATCGGAGGGTGCTAAAAGGTGAGTCCTGAAACGTGACAACCAGCACTCAGTTGCTTTTTAGCATTTAGGAAAAAAAAAGAATACGAGGAGCTGTTGGAATTAGGTAACCACAAGGACGTGTCCGGCTTGGAGTTGAACTCGATTAAGAGTCGTTCTCAGTTATTACTAGTAGATATAAAAAGCGATCCAGTGGGCCGGTGCCTGGCTGAGCGTGAGACTCCGTGGTGTACGTAAAATTGCCACCGACCGGCTAGCGGCGGCGGTGAAGCCATCTCTTCTCTTCTCAACACCCCACCCCACCCCACAACCAGAGATCCTCCGCCCCCCAACCAGGATCCTCGGCCGAAGGCGGCGGAGAGGGAAGGAAAAGATGGAGGGGGAACTCAGCAAGAAGACGGAGAGCAAGTCCGGGAAGATCGAGTCCGGCCAGGGGACGGAGATGGAAGGGGAGCTCAGGAAAGAGCAGGACAGGATCAGGGAGCTTCGGGACCAACTCATCAAGAGTTGTGAATCCTCCGCGGACCCGGCGACGCAGAGGATATTCTTGGGTCAGCTGGATCAACTCTGGATGGAGGAGCACGCACTCCGCACCGACATGAGCAAGTCCGGGATGGAGATTCAGAGGGCTTCCGGTTCCGATACCGATCCCGATTCCGGTTCCGGCGATGACACGGGCAGTTCGGGGGTGCACCCATCCCTCATAAGGATGGAGTGGAGACTCAGGAAGGAGATGATGGAGAGGGATTCCAGCAGCAAGGGGACGGAGACGGAGTATGAGAAGAAACTCGAGATTCTCAGGAAGGCTCGGCACGATGTCACGAGGCTGCTCAACAAAGGCAAGTACCCGGCCAGGCATAGGGCACTCTTGGCTACCCAGCAGCATTTCTTGTCGGAGGAGCGAAATATCCTCATGATGATGGGCAAGTCCCGGACGGAGATTCATAGGTATCCCGATTCCGATTCCGATTCTGGCGATGAGATGGGCAGAGCTTCAGGGTCCCTCCTAAGTATGAAGCCCCAATTGGGAATCAGCAAGCGGACGGAGACGGAGATGGAGGGGGAGCTCAAGAAAGAGCAGGAGAGGATCAGCAAGCTTCGGGACCAACTCACCAAGACTTGTGAATCCTCCACGGACCCTGCGACGCAGAGGATATTCTTGGATCAGCTGGATCAACTCTGGATGGAGGAGGACACACTCCTCACCGTGATGAGAGAGTCCGGGATGGTCGTTCAGAGGGCTTCCGGTTCCGATACCAATATCGTTTCCGATTCCGATTCCGGTTCCGGCGATGAGATGGGCATTTCGGGGGTGCACCCATCCCTCATAAGGATGGAGTCGAGACTCAGGAAGGAGATGATGGAGAGGGATTCCAGCAAGGGGACGACCGAGATCGACTCCGGCAAAGAGCAGGAGATGGTAGGCAAACTCAGCAAGGAGCAGTAGAGACTCAGGAAGGTTCGGTACCAACTCAACAAGAGGTGCCCGGCGACGCAAAGGATACTCTCGACTCAGCAGGAGATACTCTGGACCAAGGAGCAAGCACTCCTCACCATCATGAGGCAGTCGGGGATGGAGATTGAGAGGGATCCCGATTCCGATTCCGGCAATGAGATGGGCAGAGATTCGCCCCTCATAAGCATGGAGTGGGGACTCAGCAAGGGGACGGAGAGAGACGACAGTGGCAAGGAGATGGGTCATGACGACTTGGTTGTTGCTCTTTCTAGCCACCTTGAGGTGCTTAGCAGGGAGATCTCGTTCCTGAGGACAGAGGTCAAGTCCCGGGGCAATGGGTTGGCTGGAAATGGAAACAAGGCTGATCAAGAGCACATCATCATGTCTAACCTGTCCCTCGATGACACTCTACTCAAGAAGAAGGTGAATTTGCCTTACCTCGGTTGCGAGACTGAGGATGTAATGGATTTCCTGCTCGTCGAGACGCAGCAGTTGCTCTATCGCTTCAACTCTTTCGCGTCCATTCTACAAAAATTCAGAATCCCCATATCTTCGGACAAGATTGAGAAGCTGTGTCTCATATCCAATGCACTTGTGGGCATCTCGGAGCTTATCAAAAGGCACAAATCTGCTGCTGCCAAGGGTCATGGAGATCATTTGGACTGTGCAGGCTGGGTTGCTACGTGGGGATGCTCGACGAGAAAACATGGTGCCTTTGACGACATAAGTAAGCCAAAAATACTGCTATATAGCTATCTTAGTTTTCCTCTCTCTAATTAACTAATCGTGCCTTGTTCAATTAAATGCAATCCCCTTCTTGTATATATCACCGCTAAATACAACTCTTCTTATATATGCATAGATTTCAATCTGCTAACTTTAGCAGTAGCTTGATTTATAAGTTATAACACTCCTCAATCTCTTGATTTTGTGCTGCAGCGACATTGAGTCCTATGCAATTCACGGCTTGCACGCCTGGAATCTTCCCATTCTCGTCCGTGGCAGGCCCTGCCTTGCAGATCTATTCAGTCAGGCTCGTTAATCTTAACCGGAATCTGAGTTGGCCACTTGATGTCTACGGCGTGGTCGCTGCACGGGACGATTTTGACAACAACCTCAACATTCTCTTCCGCCGGTCAAGTGCAAACTGCCAAAGAATTAAGAAAGAGGTCTGTACAATGTCTATCTTCTCGTCTAATTGTTATAAGATAAAAGTATGTTTTTGGTCCTTCAAGTTCCCCAAAAGTATTATATGAAGAGCATTTGATGTGTGACAAAGGATTATAAGTTATAATGGTTGCATAATGTTTGTAGTTTAACCTGAGTTGATTGGTTACCTGCATACCTTGGGATTGTTTTGTTTAACCAGATTCTTTTAAGGTTCAAACTAGTCGGTATCAGCTTTAGGCAAGTTGAAATTTTTCTGCCATATTTAGCCAGCATAGAGCAAATCAGCAACAAAAAAAGCCAATAATTAAAGTAGTCTCCCACATGCTGAGGCTGTCTCTGGATGATGGCAGGGCACATGCACCTGTTATGTTTATTTCTGTATATCGCACAGGCAATGCAGCATGCACGTGGGCAAAGGCCGAGCGAATCCGGCCGACATTGGCAGCATGATTGGGTGGCCGTGTGATTGACGGAGGGCAGAGATACCCAAAGGTTGTAAAATCGACTGTGGATATTGACCTGCTGTTTCTTTGGGTGTGAAAGCAGTACGTGCCGGTTGTAAATCCAAATTCAAACCTGTGTATTATAGTGGTAGAGATTAGTAGGATCTGTTTGGGAACTATTTCTTTGAGATTCTTTCCGAATTATGGCCATGGTTAGACTATGTCTAGTTAAACTGAACTGTTATTTTGCCTGATGTGTGTGACTGACGTTGATGAATATGATGCTTGCAGGACCCAGTTTTGCACTTGATTGGCCCGTCTCGTGCAATTGTGGCTGGCGAACCTGTTTTGTTTCAAATTGACCTGAAATTGAAGTATGGAGCACAGTTTGAACATACAGCATCGTTCACTGCCAACCAAAGTTACCGCTCTATCAAGCGGTGTGACACCATGCAGATCCGCAACTCCTGTTGTACAGCAAAGATAAGACTTGGGCGAGTTGCTCCAGCAATCCAGGCCACAATAGTAGGTGTTCGTGTGGTTGAAGGGGAGTGGCCTTTTAAGTATGGATGTAACGTTTCTTGCTTGTTTTCTCCTCCTGATGCAACGGAGGGATGCGCCGCAGAAGTCGTCTTGCTTGACCGTCGTGCTAAAAAGATGCGTGCAGCATCAGATGGGTATCTTTCTTTGTCACGAAATGTTGTGGCGGTGGGATTGCGGGGCACACTCCGAGTCGTCACAGGAGCATACTCAAAGTCCGGACTCAATATTGTTCGAAAATATCAAGTCGAATTTCCTATCCAGCAGTGTCAGACAAGTAGTTGTAGATGCTCAGTTGACGGTTCCACATTAGAGATAGTTGTTGCTTGGTCTCGCCTTGTCATGGACAAGCATGATCATGTACTCGATGGTTATTGAAGGTGTGAGGAGTGGCAGTGGCTTAGGCTTTTACCTTGATTTGTGAGCTTAGCTTAGGCTTGGTCTTTTTTCCCAGATTTATGATACTAGTTTCACACTTTGGTCTGATAACTTGGTTACTAAACATTTTTAATGTGCAGGTCCAAGCAGGGTGGTCTAATGGAGAAAAGGTTTAAGAACTCATGTTATTCATTTTGTAAGTCTGAACCAATAGCTAATTTGTTAACTCGTGGTCTCTGATTTTGTAAGTAAGATAAGTTTGAACCAGTAGCTAGTCCAAACAGTAGCATGCTTAGTAGGATTACTGAGTCTCATGCTGGTGGTCTCAGTTTTAACGAGCTGGTCCATTTTCTTTCAATTCTTACCCTTCTGTTCGTTGTCTGGCCCTAAAAAAATGTTCGTTAATTCAGAATAGCGCATGGATTTGATTCTAAGCAATTTCTGTCTACAACACACATGACTGACACAGCCACGTATAAATAGGAGATGAAGTTTTAGATGCACATCAACCCTCATTCAGTCTAAAATACACGTACCAAATCAGTCATGTTAAGCCATACTAGCAAATTCCAGCATCAAATTATTTGTCCAGTCAGGAATTAGGGGGTCATTATAGCACAAATAACACACGCACCTTCACATGCAAGTATTTTTTACTCTAAAATGTTAGTTTCAGGATGCCATTGCTGGGAAATTTTAATAAACAACTCAGGGTGCGTTTGGATATAAGGCAAGGGGGGGCTCTACCCTAGCTCGGCAAGGATTGCCATTTGGTATTTAAAATAAAACTAGCTTCTGAAAGCAATCTAGCCCTCAACTGCCAAGAAAACCTTGCCGCTGGAAGCTAGCCGAATTGGCTCTCCCACGCCGGCAAAATGGTAATCGTGGGCGTTTTTTCTTGAAATGGAGGCGTACCCCGGCTTCTGCATCATAATGATGCATGCAGCCATCTTATTAAAAAAAACACGAAGTAGCACAAAGTCATAAAAGTATTACAGCTCGCAAGCGGAGCGAAGCAAAAAAAAAGTGCATGCTGACAAACATAACCGGTACGGCAATATGAAGGATAAGCTTCCTAGACTCCTATCATGTTATGCGACCGCCATCCGAACCGGTTGAATATAGCCTGTGCTACCATATCCCATTGGTTGCATCCAGTAAACAAAGGCTCACTGGAGTCCATATGAGTGAGTAAGGACCACATATGGATCCATGCGGTAGCTCTGAAGATGACCTACAAGAAAGTTAAAGTGTGTTGTCTGTTAAAAACCAAATCATTCCTACAGTTCCATATAGCCCACAGAAGCGCACATATTCTAATCCGAATACGAGCCGTAGTAGTATGTTCAACCCCAGCTAAGCATGTTCCAAACAGCGACTCAATGTCAACTGGAGGATTAATGTTGGAAGGCTATATGAATCGTTCTCCAAAGCAATTTGGTGAGTGGGCATTCAATGAATAAATGTTGTATTGTTTCATCATGATCACAAAAACAACAACGCGAACTACCTACCCATCGCCTCTTGATTAGGTTGTCCTTGGTGAGTATTACTTGCTTGTGGACGAACCACATAAAAAATTTAATACGCAAGGGAACCTTAATCTTCCAAATATGCAACAATATTGAGATTGGGCCAAAATTAATCAAATCAATATAGAAAGATTTCACTGTAAATACACCATTTTTAGCTAATTTACATTGTGTCGAATCCGGTTGGTCGGAGGCTTGGACATCTATCAATCTCCGAACCAAGTGCATCCAGACAGTCCATCGCTCACCAGCTAACGCACGTCTGTACTGAATATTCAAGGGAATCGTTTGAAAAAACATGCCTAGATAATCCTCCTAACGTTGCACAATGTAATAAAGGGTGGGGTATTGTATGGCCAGGGGTGTCTCTCCTAACACGTATGCTCACAAAATCTTGTTGACATCCCATTGTTAACCAAGGATTTGACCCTGCGAAAGAACAAGACCTTCGTTCTCATGAGCCCTTTCCAGAATGGCGAGTCAGTTGGTCTCATGGTAACCTGGGCGAGCATTTTCGACTGTAAATACTTATTGCGCAAAATATGTGCCCACATGCCCTCCCGTTCTGTCTCTAACATGTAGAGCCATTTGCTCATAAGGCATTCATTCTTGATTTCTAAGTTCCCAATCGTGGGAGGTTAAAGCTCTAATTAGCCATTATCAAGATAACTAGCCTTGCTTCTAGCAGCTCTATTTTGAAACATTTTATTTTTTATTTTTTGAAACATTTGCTTCTAGCAGCTCTTGCCGGAGCAGGCTAGATAATTCTAGCCCAGCTAAGCTAGGTGAGCTAGCTATCCAAACACACCCTCAGTTGCCCAGGTTGGAATTACGCCCAACAACTCAGCTTACAAGATAACAAAGAACCCTTTGCAATGCACAACTGGAGGGAATTCGATTCCTACTTGTTGAGTATATGTGTTATGTGCATATTGTGTATTGGGCCCACCTCCTAGTTCCTTATATAGTTGAGGTTTGTGGCCCATCTTTCTACATCATATATACGTGCCTATGGACGAAGAGCAATACATCGTGCAATTACAACATCATACATGGTATCAGTTTTTAGGTTCTAACCTAGCCATCCGCTACCGCCGCCGCCGCCGCCGCCCGATCTCCCCTGCCGCCGCCCATCCAGTCTTCGGCCACCGCAGTATTTTCCGCAAGCCATCCGCAACCCCGCGCGATTCCGCCAGCCCGCGCGCTGCATGCCCCTCGCACGCGACCCCACGCGCTGCATGCCTCCTGCTGCCCGCCGCTAGCCGCGCCTAGCTTTCTTGCATCGCGGTAGTCGCTAGCAGCCAAGCTGCCCGCCGCTCGCTAGCCTGATCGCTCGCCAGCCACTTTTCCCGTTTTCCGGTCACATCTCTACAGCTAGCATGCATACGGCCATGCATGCAGGTGCGCATGCCTACAACATGTATACGGACATGAATGCTTGCTCCTTGGATTTCAACCTGCACGCGGTGCCGCCTCCTCCGATTGGCGGGTACCCCGCGCTGCCTCCTCCGCCTGCCGGTGGTGCCGGCTACCAGCAGCAGCAGTCGGCGTCCTCCCCATGGCGCGGCCAGTCCGTCGTCGTCCCGCCGCCGGCGCCCTCCGGTGCGGCCCCCCACGCGCCCGTTCTCACATACGGGGCGTACGGGGCTCCGCCAGCGTACTACGCGGCTCAGCAGCCGTATGGAGAGTACCCACCACCGCAGCTGAGCGGCGGTTACGCCTTTCCCGTGGCGTCTCAGTCCCCCTCGCCGACCCTGCCGCCGGGACCCTGGGACCCGGTGCTCCTCACCGGGCTGCATGCCGCTCCTACGCCGAACAACTACACCGGAGGTGATGATTGATACATGGACACCGGGGCTACGGCTCACATGTTTGCTCATCCTGATAATCTTGCCTCCTTCACTCCCGTCACCACCGACCGCCGCATCATTGTCGGCGACGGTTCCACACTCCCTATCACACATGTCGGACACACTTCTTTTCCTTCTAATTCCATGCCTATTACTTTGTCTAACATACTTGTTTCACCTCATCTTATTAAGAACCTCGTTTCCGTTCGTCGTTTAACTCGTGAAAATCCTGTTACCGTTGAATTTGACGAGCTTGGTTTTTGTGTCAAAGACGCTCGAACCAGGATGGTACTTCACCGATGTGACAGCCTCGACGAGCTCTATCCGGTGCACTCGCCTTCATCCACCACCACCACTGTTGGAAATATGCCCTAGAGGCAATAATAAAAGCATTATTATTATATTTCCTTATTCATGATAATTGTCTTTATTCGTGCTATAATTGTGTTATCCGGAAATCGTAATACATGTGTGAATAACAGACAACAACGTGTCCCTAGTAAGCCTCTAGTTGACTAGCTCGTTGATCGATAGATGGTCATGGTTTCCTGACTATGGACATTGGATGTCATTGATAACGAGATCACATCATTAGGAGAATGATGTGATGGACGAGACCCAATCCTAAACATAGCATAAGATCGCATAGTTTGTTTGCTAGAGTTTTCCAATGTCAAGTATCCTTTCCTTAGACCATGAGATCGTGTAACTCCCGGATACCGTAGGAGTGCTTTGGGTGTGCCAAACGTCACAACGTAACTGGGTGACTATAAAGGTATACTACGGGTATCTCTGAAAGTGTCTGTTGGGTTGACACGGATCGAGACTGGGATTTGTCACTCCGCTTGACGGAGAGGTATCACCGGGCACTCTTGGTAATGCATCATCATGATGAGCTCAATGTGATCAAAGTGTTTGATCACGGGATCATGCATTACGGTACGAGAAAAGTGACTTGCCGGTAACGAGATTGAACGAGGTATTGGGATACCGACGATCGAATCTCGGGCAAGTAAAATACCGATTGACAAAGGGAATCGTATACGGGATTAATTGAATCCTCGACATCGTGGTTCATCCGATGAGATCATCGTGGAGCATGTGGGAGCCAACATGGGTATCCAGATCCCGCTGTTGGTTATTGCCAGAGAGCCGTCTCGGTCATGTCTGCATGTCTCCCGAACCCGTAGGGTCTACACACTTAAGGTTCGTTGACGCTAGGGTTGTGAAGATATGTATATGCAGTAACCCGAATGTTGTTCGGAGTCCCGGATGAGATCCCGGACGTCACGAGGAGTTTCGGAATGGTCCGGAGGTAAAGAATTATATATAGGAAGTGCTGTTTTGGCCATGGGACAAGTTTGGGGGTTATCGGTATTGTACCGGGACCACCGGAGGGTCCCGGGGGTCCACCGGGTGGGGCCACCTGCCTCGGGGGTCCACATGGGCTCTAGGGGGTGCGCCTTGGCCTACATGGGCCAAGGGGAACCAGCCCCAAGAGGCCCATGCGCCTAGGGTTCCAAAGGGGAAGAGTCCCACTAGTGGAAGGCACCTCCTAGATGCCTTGGAGGGGAGGAAATCCTCCCTGGTCGCCGCCCCTTGGAGATCAGATCTCCCAGGGCCGCCCCCCCCCCCAAGAGGCCTATATAAAGGGGGAGGATAGGGGGGCAGCCGCACCCTTGCTCCTGGCGCCTCCCTCTCCCTCTCCAACACCTCCTCCTCCTCCGTAGAGCTCGGCGAAGCCCTATCGGAGTACTGCAGCTCCACCATCACCACGCCGTCGTGCTGCTGCTGCAGCCTTCTTCCCCAACCTCTCCTTTGCCTTGCTGGATCAAGAAGAAGGAGACGTTACGCTGACCGTACGTGTGTTGAACGCGGAGGTGCCGTCCTTTCGGTGCTAGGATCTCCGGTGATTTGGATCACGTCGTGTACGACTACCTCATCCCCGTTCGTTGAACGCTTCCGCTCGCGATCTACAAAGTGGTATGTAGATGCAATATCTCTCCCATGACTCGTTTCTAGATGAACTCATAGATGGATCTTGGTGAAACCGTAGGAAAATTTTTGTTTTCTGCAACGTTCCCCAACAGTGGCATCATGAGCTAGGTCTATGCGTAGTTCTCTATTGCACGAGTAGAACACAATTTGTTGTGGGCGTAGATGTTGTCAACTTTCTTGCCGCTACTAGTCTTATCTTGCTTCAGCGGTATTGTGGGATGAAGCGGCCCGGACCAACCTTACACGTACGCTTACGTGAGACCGGCTCCACCGACTAACATGCACTAGTTGCATAAGGTGGCTGGCGGGTGTCTGTCTCTCCCACTTTAGTTGGAGCGGATTCGATGAAAAGGGTCCTTATGAAGGGTAAATAGAAGTTGACAAATCACGTTGTGGCTTTCACGTAGGTAAGAAAACGTTCTTGCTAGAACCCTAATTTAGCCACGTAGAGGACGTCTAACTTGTTTTTGCAGCAAGTGCTTTGTGATATGATATGGCCAAAGTTGTGATGAATGATGAATGATCTATATGTGATATATGAGATGTTCATGCTATTGTAATAGGAATCACGACTTGCATGTCGATGAGTATGACAACCGGCAGGAGCCATAGGAGTTGTCTTTATTTTTGTATGACCTGCGTGTCATTGAGAAACGCCATATAAATTACTTTACTTTATTGCTAAACGTGTTAGCCATAGTAGTAGAAGTAATAGTTGGCGAGCAACTTCATGGAGACACGATGATGGAGATCATGATGATGGAGATCATGGTGTCAAGCTGGTGACAAGATGATCATGGAGCGCCGAGATGGAGATCAAAGGAGCTCTGTGATATTGGCCATATCATGTCACGTTTATTATTTGATTGCATGTGATGTTTATCATGTTTTGCATCTTGTTCACTTAGAACGACGGTAGTAAATAAGATGATCCCTCATAATAATTTCAAGAAGTGTTCCCCCTAACTGTGCACCGTTGCGACAGTTCGTTGTTTCGAAGCACCACGTGATGATCGGGTGTGATAGATTCTAACGTTCACATACAACGGGTGTAAGACAGATTTACACAAGCAAACACTTAGGTTGACTTGACGAGCCTAGCATGTACAGACATGGCCTCGGAACACAGAAGACCGAAAGGTCGAGCATGAGTCGTATAGAAGATATGATCAACATGAAGATGTTCACTGATGTTGACTAGTCCGTCTCACGTGATGATCGGACATGGCCTAGTTGACTCGGATCATGTAATACTTAGATGACTAGAAGAGGGATGTCTATCTAAGTGGGAGTTCATTAAATACTTTGATTAAATGAACTTTATTATCATGAACTTAGTCTAAAATATTTACAATATGTCTTGTAGATCAAATGGCCAACGTAGTCCTCAACTTCAACGCGTTCCTAGAGAAAACCAGGCTGAAAGACGATGGCAGCAACTATACGGACTGGGTCCGGAACCTGAGGATCATCCTCATAGCTGCCAAGAAAGATTATGTCCTACGAGCACCGCTGGGTGACGCACCTATTCTCCCTGCAGAACAAGACGTTATGAACGCTTGGCAGTCACATACCGATGATTACTCCCTCGTTCAGTGCGGCATGCTTTACCGCTTAGAGCCGGGGCTCCAAAAGCGTTTTGAGAGACATGGAGCATATGAGATGTTCAAAGAGCTGAAAATGGTTTTCCAAGCTCATGCCCGGGTCGAGAGATATGAAGTCTCCGACAAATTCTTTAGCTGTAAGATGGAGGAAAATAGCTTTGTCAGTGAACACATACTCAAAATGTCTGGGTTGCACAACCGCTTGACTCAACTGGAAGTTAATCTCCCGGATGAAGCGGTCATTGACAGAATCCTCCAGTCGCTTCCACCTAGCTACAAGAGCTTTGTGATGAACTACAATATGCAGGGGATGGTAAAGACCATTCCTGAGGTATATGCTATGCTGAAATCAGCAGAGGTAGAAATCAAGAAGGAGCATCAAGTGTTGATGGTGAATAAAACCACTAAGTTCAAGAAGGGCAAGGGTAAGAAGAACTTCAAGAAGGACGGCAAGGAAGTTGCCGCGCCCGGTAAGCAAATTGCCGGGAAGAAGCCAAAGAATGGACCCAAGCCCGAGACTGAGTGCTTTTATTGCAAGGGAAGTGGTCACTGGAAGCGGAACTGCCCCAAATACTTAGCGGACAAGAAGGCCGGCAAAACAAAAGGTATATGTGATATACATGTAATTGATGTGTACCTTACCAGTACTCGTAGTAGCTCTTGGGTATTTGATACCGGTGCATTTGCTCACATTTGTAACTCAAAGGAGGAGCTGCGGAATAAACGGAGACTGGCGAAGGACGAGGTGACGATGCGCGTCGGGAATGGTTCCAAGGTCGATGTGATCGCCGTCGGCACGCTACCTCTACATTTACCTACGGGATTAGTTTTAAACCTCAATAATTGTTATTTAGTGCCAAGTTTGAGCATGAACATTGTGTCTGGATCTCGCTTAATTCGAGATGGCTACTCATTTAAATCCTAGAATAATGGTTGTTCTATTTATATGAGAGATATGTTTTATGGTCATGCTCCGATGGTTAATGGTTTATTCTTAATGAATCTCGTACGTGATGATACACATATTCATAGTGTGAATACCAAAAGAGTTAAAGTTGATAACAATAGTCCCACATATTTGTGGCACTGCCGCCTTGGTCACATAGGTGTCAAACGCATGAAGAAGCTCCATGCAGATGGACTTTTAGAGTCTCTTGATTATGAATCATTTGACACGTGCGAACCATGCCTCATGGGTAAAATGACCAAGACTCCGTTCTCAGGAACAATGGAGCGAGCAACCAACTTATTGGAAATCATACATACTGATGTGTGCGGTCCAATGAGTGTTCAGGCTCGCGGTGGCTATCGTTATGTTCTCACCCTCACTGATGACTTGAGTAGATATGGGTATATCTACTTAATGAAACACAAGTCTGAGACCTTTGAAAAGTTCAAGGAATTTCAGAGTGAGGTTGAAAATCAACGTGACAGAAAAATCAAGTTTCTACGATCAGATCGTGGAGGAGAATACTTGGTCACGAATTTGGCTCACACTTAAGAAAATGTGGAATAGTTTCACAACTCACGCCGCCTGGAATACCTCAGCGTAATGGTGTGTCCGAACGTCGTAATCGCACTCTATTAGATATGGTGCGATCTATGATGTCTCTTACCGATTTACTGCTATCTTTTTGGGGCTATGCTTTAGAGACTGCCGCATTCACTTTAAATAGGGCTCCGTCGAAATCCGTTGAGACGACACCGTATGAATTATGGTTTGGGAAGAAACCTAAGCTGCCGTTTCTAAAAGTTTGGGGACGCGATGCTTATGTGAAGAAACTTCAACCTGAAAAGCTCGAACCCAAGTCGGAAAAATGCGTCTTCATAGGATACCCTAAAGAAACTATTGGGTATACCTTCTACCTCAGATCCGAAGGCAAGATTTTTGTTGCCAAGAATGGATCCTTTCTAGAGAAAGAGTTTCTCTCGAAAGAAGTAAGTGGGAGGAAAGTAGAACTTGATGAAGTGTTACCTCTTGAACCGGAAAATGGCGAAACTCAAGAAAACGTTTCTGAGGTGCCTGCACCGACTAGAGAGGAAATTAATGATGATGATTAAGATACTTCTAATCAAGCTCCTACTGATATTCGAAGGTCCACAAGGACACGTTCCGCACCAGAGTGGTACGGTAACCCTGTCTTGGAAATCATGTTGTTAGACAACTGTGAACCTTCAAACTATGAGGAAGCAATGGCGGGCCCGGATTCCGACAAATGGCTAGAAGCCATGAAATCTGAGATAGGATCCATGTATGAAAACAAAGTATGGACTTTGACTGACTTGCCCGTTGAACGGCGAGACATAGAAAATAAATGGATCTTTAAGAAGAAGACAGACGCGGATGGTAATGTGACCATCTATAAAGCTCGGCTTGTCGCTAAGGGTTATCGACAAGTTCAAGGAATTGACTACGATGAGACTTTCTCACCGGTAGCGAAGCTGAAGTCCGTCCGAATCATGTTAGCAATTGCCGCATACTATGATTATGAGATATGGCAAATGGACGTCAAAACGGCATTCCTTAATGGTTTCCTTAAGGAAGAATTGTATATGATGCAGCCGGAAGGTTTTGTCGATCCTAAGAATGCTGACAAAGTGTGCAAGCTCCAACGCTCGATTTATGGGCTGGTGCAAGCATCTCGGAGTTGGAATATTCGCTTTGATGAGATGATCAAAGCGTTTGGGTTTACACAGACTTATGGAGAAGCCTGTGTTTACAAGAAAGTGAGTGGGAGCTCTGTAGCATTTCTCATATTATATCTAGACGACATACTTTTGATGGGAAATGATATAGAACTCTTGGACAGCATTAAGGCCTACTTGAATAAAAGTTTTTCAATGAAGGACCTTGGAGAAGCTGCTTATATATTAGGCATCAAGATCTATAGAGATAGATCAAGACGCCTCATAGGTCTTTCACAAAGCACATACCTTGATAAGATATTGAAGAAGTTAAATATGGATCAATCTAAGAAAGGGTTCTTACCTGTGTTACAAGGTGTGAAATTGAGCTCAGCTCAATATCCGACCACGGCAGAAGATATAGAAGAGATGAGTGTCATCCCCTATGCCTCAGCCATAGGTTCTATTATGTATGCCATGTTGTGTACCAGACCTGATGTAAACCTTGCCGTAAGTTTGGTAGGAAGGTACCAAAGTAATCCCGGCAAGGAACACTGGACAGCGAGCAAGAATATCCTGAAGTACCTGAAAAGGACTAAGGAAATGTTTCTCGTTTATGGAGGTGGCGAAGAGCTCGTCGTAAAGGGTTACGTTGACGCTAGCTTCGACACAGATCTGGACGACTCTAAGTCACAAACCGGATACGTGTATATTTTGAATGCTGGGGCAGTAAGCTGGTGCAGTTGCAAGCAGAGCGTCGTGGCGGGATCTACATGTGAAGCGGAGTACATGGCAGCCTCGGAGGCAGCACATGAAGCAATTTGGGTGAAGGAGTTCATCACCGACCTCGGAGTCATACCCAATGCGTCGGGGCCAACCAAACTCTACTGTGACAACACTGGAGCTATTGCACTTGCAAAGGAGCCCAGGTTTCACAAGAAGACCAGGCACATCAAGCGTCGCTTCAACTCCATTCGTGAAAATGTTCAAAATGCATCATCATAATGAGCTCAATGTGATCAAAGTGTTTGATCACGGGATCATGCATTATGGTACGAGAAAAGTGACTTGCCGGTAACGAGATTGAACGAGGTATTGGGATACCGACGATCGAATCTCGGGCAAGTAAAATACCGATTGACAAAGGGAATCATATACGGGATTAATTGAATCCTCGACATCGTGGTTCATCCGATGAGATCATCGTGGAGCATGTGGGAGCCAACATGGGTATCCAGATCCCGTTGTTGGTTATTGCCCGAGAGCCGTCTCGGTCATGTCTGCATGTCTCCCGAACCCGTAGGGTCTACACACTTAAGGTTCGGTGACGCTAGGGTTGTGAAGATATGTATATGCAGTAACCCGAATGTTGTTCAGAGTCCCGGATGAGATCCCGGACGTCACGAGGAGTTTCGGAATGGTCCGGAGGTAAAGAATTATATATAGGAAGTGTTGTTTTGGCCATCGGGACAAGTTTCGGGGTTATCGGTATTGTACCGGGACCATCGGAGGGTCCCGGGGGTCCACCGGGTGGGGCCACCTGCCTTGGGGGGCCACATGGGCTCTAGGGGGTGCGCCTTGGCCTACATGGGCCAAGGGGAACCAGCCCCAAGAGGCCCATGCGCCTAGGGTTCCAAAGGGGAAGAGTCCCACTAGTGGAAGGCACCTCCTAGATGCCTTGGGGAGGAGGAAATCCTCCCTGGCCGCCGCCCCTTGGAGATCAGATCTCCCAGGGCCGGCGCCCCCCCAGGAGGCCTATATAAAGGGGGGAGGGGAGGGGGGCAGCCGCACCCTTGCTCCTGGCGCCTCCCTCTCCCTCTCCAACACCTCCTCCTCCTCCGTAGAGCTCGGCGAAGCCCTGTCGGAGTACTGCAGCTCCACCATCACCACATCGTCGTGCTGCTGCTGGAGCCTTCTTCCCCAACCTCTCCTTTGCCTTGCTGGATCAATAAGAAGGAGACGTTACGCTGTCCGTACGTGTGTTGAACGCGGAGGTGCCGTCCTTTCGGTGCTAGGATCTCCGGTGATTTGGATCACGTCGTGTACGACTACCTCATCCCCGTTCGTTGAACGCTTCCGCTCGCGATCTACAAAGTGGTATGTAGATGCAATCTCTCTCCCATGACTCGTTGCTAGATGAACTCATAGATGGATCTTGGTGAAACCGTAGGAAATTTTTTGTTTTCTGCAACGTTCCCCAACACCACCACCGCACCGGTTGCTCTCTCCGCTGGCGTCGATCTCTGGCACGCTCGCTTGGGTCATCCTAACCCCGCCACACTTCGTCATATTCTTAGGAGTTTCAGTTTCAGTTGCAATAAGATCGAGGATCACACATGTCATGCCTGTCGTGTCGGCAAACATGTTCGCCTCCCGTTTAATAACTCCACCACCATTGCTTCTTTTCCTTTTTCAGTTGATTCATAGCGATGTGTGGACTTCTCCGGTTCCCAGTAACTTGGGCTATTTATATTATCTGGTCATTCTTGATGATTATACTCATTATGTGTGGACTTTTCCTTTGCGCAGAAAGTCGGATGCACTCTCTAACTTGACGGCATTTTACTCCTATGACCACACGCAGTTTGCGTGTTCCATCCTTGCGCTTCAGACGGACAATGGAAAAGAGTTCGACAACCTCGCTTTCCGCACCTTTTTGTCGCATCACGGCACAGTTTTCCGCCTCACATGCCCATACACTTCACAGCAGAAAGGTCGAGCCGAACGCGTCCTTCGCACTCTGAATGACTGCGTTCGCATGCTCTTGTTTCATGCCAACGTGCCGCCTCGTTTCTGGCCGGACGCACTCGCCACTACATCACTTCTTCTTAACATTAGACCCTGCCGCCCACGGTGGAACTACGCACCTCACCATCTTCTCTTTGGTACGCCCGCGTCTTATGATGACTTGCGTATTTTTGGGTGCCTTTGCTATCCCAGCATTGCCGACACTGCTCCTCACAAGCTTGCACCTCGATCTGTCGCTTTCATCTTCATCGGCTACCCCACCAACTCCAAGGGATATCGGTTCTACGATCCCGTCTCCCACCGTGTGTTCACTTCCCGGCACGTTTACTTTGATGAGCATGTGTTTCCGTTTCACCAGGTACCCCCGGCTGTTCCTCCCGCCACTGGTGACTTGGGCTCCTCGACGCCTCTCCCAGGGCGCTCGCGCGCCCCCCTTGGCCCGCCCCCTGGCTTTGAGGCACGCCCCCCGCACGCGCCGCCTCCTACACCCGCGGCGCTGGCGCCCCCGACTGCCCCGACATTGGCGCCCGCGGCTCCCGCAGCTTCTCCGGCGCCCGCGGCCCCCCAGCGCCCCCGACGTTGGCGCCCGCGGCATCCCCAGTGCCCGCGGCCCCCTCGGCCCGCTCGGCGCCCCCGGCACCCCCGACGCTGACGCCTGCGGCACCCCCAGTGCTCGCGACACCCGCGGCACCCTCGGCGCCCCCGACGCCCGCGGCCCCCTCGGCGCCCGCGGCCCCCCCGGTGCATGTGGCCGGTCCGGTCACCCGCGCCCGTACGGGCGTTTTTCGCCCGAGCTCGCGCTATGCCTCGGATGACTACGTCCATGAGGCATCCACCTCTGAGCCGTCACCGTTGCCATCCTCCGTTCGAGCCGCTCTTCGTGACCCGCTCTGGATGGTTGCGATGCAAGAGGAGTTTGACGCCTTGTTGCACCACCGGACGTGGCAGCTTGTTCCCCGTCCCCGGCACGCCAACGTGATTACCGGAAAGTGGGTCTTTAAACAGAAGCTCCGTCCTGACGGTACCCTTGATCGCTACAAAGCGCGCTGGGTCGTTCGTGGATTCCGACAACGTGCTGGCATCGACTTCACCGACACCTTCGCTCCGGTCGTCAAGCCCGGCACGATACGCACGGTTCTCCACCTTGCGGTCTCCCGTGCTTGGCCGGTGCACCAGATGGATGTCTCCAACGCCTTCCTCCATGGTCACCTCGAGGAGCAGGTCTTCTGTCAGCAGCCCACCGGGTTTGTTGACCCGGCGCTTCCCGACCACATGTGCTTGCTCTCGCGGTCCTTGTACGGACTCAAGCAGGCTCCGCGCGCTTGGTACCAGCGCAACGCGGCGTTTCTCCACCAGCTTGGGTTCCGCTCCACCCGCTCGGACGCCTCGCTCTTCGTCTATCATCAGGGCTCTGACACGGCCTACTTGTTGCTCTATGTCGACGACATCATCCTGACGGCATGTACGGCTGGTCTCCTCAGTCAGCTCACGGCTCGTTTTCGCACTGAGTTCGCCATCAAGGACTTGGGTCCTTTGCACTACTTCCTCGGTGTCGAGGTGGTGCGCCGTCCGGATGGCTTCTTCCTTCATAAGCGGAAGTACGCTCACGAGCTCCTCGAGCGCGCCGGCATGCTTAACTGCAAGCCAACCGCTACGCTTGTTGATACGAAGGCCAAGCTTTCTGCCACGGATGGTTCTCCTGCTTCGGATGCTGCTTTCTATCGGTCTATCGTTGGTGCTCTCCAGTACCTCACTCTGACTCGACCGGAGATCCAGTATGCCGTGCAGCAGGTGTGTCTTCATATGCATGCTCCTCGAGACGTTCACTGTGCTGCTGTCAAGCGGATTCTCCGCTATATCTGTGGCACTATGGATCTTGGCGTCACGCTTCACGCCTCCGCCGATACCGCCCTCACCGCCTACTCCGATGCAGACTGGGCGGGCTGCCCTGACACTCGTCGCTCCACCTCGGGCTATTGTGTTTACCTTGGACACTCACTTATCTCGTGGTCGTCCAAGCGGCAGCCTACGGTCTCTCCTTCCAGTGCTGAGGCTGAGTATCGCGAGGTGGCCAACGCCGTCGCCGAGTGTTCGTGGCTTCGCCAACTGCTTCAGGAGCTTTCTTGCCCGGTTGACCGTGCCACGGTGGTCTACTGCGACAACGTCTCGGCGGTCTACCTCTCCGCTAACCCAGTGCATCATCGACGGACCAAGCATATTGAGTTGGATATTCATTTTGTTCGGGAACAAGTGGCCCTTGGCCATATTCGTATTTTGCACGTCCCTACTTCCCAACAATTTGCAGATATCATGACCAAGGGCTTGCCTACGTCATCCTTTGAAGAGTTCCGGTCCAGTCTGTGCGTCAGCCGCGGTGCCGCTTCGACTGCGGGGGGTGTTGAGTATATGTGTTATATGCATATTGTGTATTGGGCCCACCTCCTAGTTCCTTGTATAGTTGAGGTCTGTGGCCCATCTTTCTACATCATATATACGTGCCTATGCACGAAGGGCAATACATGGTGCAATTACAACATCATACACTACTGTCTAACTATTTGGCATCAATGCCGACTATTCTTTGTAAAACTCAAGCCCCTGCCCCCAATGTCAATTCAGCCGCCTTTTGTACAATTGTTTCTCCAGTGACCCTCTACACTTGCACCGAGTAGGTTTGCATGGTTGCTTCATATCTCCCCGGGCAGGTAGTTCACTTGTTTCTTTGTTATTGTCTCGTCGGCATATTGTGCAGAGCCTTGTCTTCATTCTAACCATTTCGTATGGGGCCTTCTTCCCAGCTAACCTGTTTCCTGTATAGTTTTAAATAGCCGGCTATAACCCGCTATTGCCTTTTCAGCAAGGTACCGCTAAATGGTCGCCTTCATAAATTGCCCGCTATAGCTCCACTATAACTGATTTTGAGGTTCGCCGCTATTTTCCATAGCCCGCTAAACATTGGTTTCCAGGCATAAAAACTGAAAGGTTGTCTCCGCTAACTGCAGCTGCTGGTTTTACTTCAGTGTTGTACTGTACAACTTCTCTATCCACCTGCACGATTGCTCCATTTTCTGCTAGATGATCTTCCAATCCTGGTCCATCTCTTGTCTCAGCATCAAGGTTTTGGTTACCGGTCGAAATTTCGAGATTTCCCATGGTTACCGCGTATTTCCGTGCCCCTCGGTAAATCCATGTACCAAGCAAAAAATACCAGTTTTTTGAATTTTTTGAATTTAAACACTTGATTTGTAGTAAAGTACGTAGGATCTAATTAATGCCATGAGAGTTGGTTCTGGCGTGTTGGTAGCAACCTAATTCCTGTTTTGAGAGGTCTCTGGTTCAAATATTCGTTCATTAACTTATTTGAATTCAAAATTCAACTATAAAATTCGTTCGAAATATTCTCGGTATTTATGGGTATTTCTCGGTAACCGTGGTAACCGCGTTTACCAGTCCCTCTGGGTAAAAATGCCTCATTCGGTAACCAAAACCTTGCTCAGCATATAGTTGCAATTCGGCCATTTTAAATTGAACAAGGCGATGAGCCGATCATAAGCATTGGTACTAGTGCCACCGAGTCAAAACTCCATTGCGTGCATATACATGTTTAAGTATCCATAAGAGCAACTCCAATCGGGTGACCCATTTCGTCCCCCCATGTCCATTTGGGTCGAAGCAGACCCAAAACGCATCTGGTTCGTGTCCACACCAATGCATTTCAGACTGACACGAAGCGGACGCGCTGCACATCCCCTCAGTGTCCTCCACAGGCCCACATGTCGGATAGCCAAGCAGCACACGTGCTCGTATTTATCGCGGCCACCTACCGTCGGCCCAAGCGTCAGTGAGTGGAAGCTACGGGAGGCCATCCTTTTTTATCCACGCGTGCGCGGGGGGGGGGGGGGAGGGGGGAGGGGGCTTATCCACTTCCACGGCCCGTCCACATCTAGCCCCCGTGTGCTCCCTCGTCGGTGACAAGCAAACCCTAGCCATGGGTTTCCTCAGCGGCTCCGGCAAGAGGAAGGGGAAGCTCACCCCCAGGGCCAGCTTTTCCCTCATGCTTCCTCCTCCACCACTTGCCCGCCTCGTCAGACAGCGACTACACATTCCAGTGCAACAGGCACGGTGGTACTGGCAGTACAGGTAGCCACTGCCGTACCTAGATGTCACCCTACCACAAGACCCGCATCTTGATCCGCAGCGGATCTCGATGCCGCGGTCACAGTGGGCGCATGCCGGCGTGCGCAGGCGGCGGGAGCTCCTGACGCCGGAACAACATTGGCTTCCGACGTATGCGGCGGACTCTGCCAATTGGGAGATGTGGTTTGCCTCGAGCACGAGGAGATAAATAAAAAGGAAATAAAAATGCAGCAAGGTATTTTTGTGTTTTTATATATGATAAAGGTAGACCCGGGGGGGCATAGTTTTCACTTGAGGCTTCTCTCATGATAGCAAACATACGTGGGTGAACAAATTACTGTTGGGCAATTGACAGGAAAGTGCATAGTTATGATGATATCTATGGAAATGACCATGTATATAGGCATCACATCCATGACAAGTAGACCGAGTCCTGCCTTAAGCAAGATGAAAACAGAGTAACGCCTTAAGCAACATGACATGATGTAGACAAAGTAAACCCAATTAATATGAATAAAGCCCTTTGTTTTATCCTTGATGGCAATGATACAAATATGTGTCATGTCCCTTTCTGTCACTAGGATTGAGCACCGCAAGATTGAACACATCACAAAGCACTTCTCCCTTTACAAGATAAATCAATCTATTTGGCTAAACTAAACAGGTAGATCGAAGAGAATAAATAAAATCATGCATAAAAGAGTTCATATTTGACTCAAATAATATTCATAGATACTCTGATCAGAAACCCACAATTCATCGGCTCCCAATAAATACAACACAAAAGAACATTACTTTGGATAGAACCCCATGAACAGGTTGATGTAGAAGCCCTCCATGCATGCTCGATTCCCCCTCCGGTAGAGTACGAAAAAAGGCCTCCATTTGGGATCGCAGAAGAACGGAGACTTGTGGCGGAGGAAAAAGAGCTCCAGGTGCCTCTCTGGTATATTAAGAATATTTGTGAATTTACAGAAGCGAAATTATGTCAGGAGGTGCCACGAGGGGCCCACAAGCTCAGCACCCCCGGGGGACGCGCCTGGTGAGCTTGTCGGACGCTCGAGACTCCCAAGGTCTTCTCCTGAACTTTATTTTGATAATTCTTCTACCATCACACAAGTCAAGGAGCCGAGGAACCACCACAAGAACAGACACATTGATCGGAAATATCACCTGATATGAAAGATAGTAAAGAGTGATGGTATGGAGTTATGAAAAATTCACATGGATGCAAATGTTGCAGAACCGTTGATTAAGCCGCTTCCACAACCCAAGCGTGAGGGGCACGTTAGAGCTATGGACATACGATGTCTATTTGATTGACTCTTGTGCAAGTGGGAGAATGTTCGAGAAAACCCCTAGAGGCAATCATGTATGATGATATTTCCTATGTGATTATGATTAAAGATAGTCCTTGGATATTATCAATGATGTGTATCAGCAAGTACGCGACTTGTTTGTGTGACACTGCATTTTATGATGACTAGCCTAAAAGGTCCCTAATCGTAAGGGTTATGTGGATGCTCAAAGAACTAGACTAGCATATGATATGATGGATGACTCACTCTCACTAACCATGGAGTATTGGATGCTAACCGGACAATAGGGACTTGGAAAGGTTTCATCTGATTCGATGTAGTCATATCCAAGTCGGACAGACTGAACTATGAGACGCAATGATATGTCATGTGTAAGTTTCTAGTACAACCTAAGTTCTATGTTCTAATACCTGAGTTGGCGCATGTACTCGGGATGGTGACATACATGCTTTGGGCCGACCAAACGCTACTCCATAACTGAGTAGTTATAAAGGTAGGTTTCGGGCTTCTTCGAACCCGCGTTGCAAGACATGGTCAAGCAAGATGAGATTTGCCCCTCCGATCAAGAGATATACTCTGGGACAAGGATTATGAGATAATCGGTCTGTGGTCAGCATCACTAGAGCGAGAAAGAGGCCGGGCTAGCACAAGGATGACAGACTCGCCTTGAGCCCGACAACATATATTGTGTGGTAAAGGGAATGTAAGTGTGACATACAGGTTCACCAACTGGCTTCATAGTCTACTTGGTGGTCGGCACGCCTTGCTGGAGGCTTCTACCAACCGAGCAGGTCGGAGGTGATCCGGCCTGTGAACGAGACGACTTGAACCTAAGGGGGCGCACAGTTAAGGAACCTGCAAGGTTGGATCCGAGGACACTGGTCGGATGTAACCCGATCTGGACTTGGATCGTGACCAAGTAGACATTGGCCTTTTGGGATCCGTGTGAAGCCCAAGTGCCGAGCCCTTGATGGATGCCTACATATATATTGGAGGTGTGGCACACTTATACGGTTGATCGCTTCGGTGCCATCATTAAGGCTTTGCATGTGTTGCATCTAGCCACCTCCAAACGCCGCTGGTTGTGTGATCGGACCTAGCAGTCCGCCGCACGACGTTCCTCCTGAACATGTGGATACCGTCTGAGGCGGTGCACTTGTGCTGCCCCGGCGAACCTGTTCATGGGATCTGATTGGCTACGTGGGAGATCGATGAGGAGGAGACGACTCCGGAGACGCGCTGCCCCAACTCTTCTTCCGTTGGACGGCACTGCGCTTCTAGTGGCAATGATCTCTGATCAATCTCTCGTAGCATGTTCTTGGATGTTGTGCGGGCATGAATTTCTAATTTGCAGTCAACGCACCCTACCGTAGATCTCAGTAGACAACATATATGTATAACTAGTTTCGACAACAACAAAATAGCACTAGTTCATATAGAAAATAGCAATGAAGTTTTAGGATGACAACATATATGCATAAGGTGCATTATATATAGGATGAAAATCATATAATGAACTAAGTTAATTGTCTATACATTGCCATATCGAACTACGTTAATTGTAGGCAGCATCTAATGAGCTAGGTTAATCGACTTCATTGCCAAATGTGACTAAGTTAATTGTAGGTAGCATCTTATGAACTAAGTTAATTGTATACATTGCCAAATCTGACTAAGTTAATTGCAGGCAACATCTAATCAACTAAGTTAATTGTGTACCCTAATTCAAATCTGACTACATTATCAAATCCGACTATATTATCAAATCCGACTAAATTTCCTAACTGAAACATGTGTATCAAATAAAAATGCCAACAAATTATCCGCATGTGTATCAACATGTCTATCAACTAAAAATGCCAACAATTTGGCACTGACTTGGCAATGCACTAGGGCAAACACATTTGTTAAACATTGTAGTTTCTAGTTCAATTTGGCCTGCTGACTCTAATTCAATTTGTCCTACCAAAGAAACAAATTGTAGTTTCTAATTCATTTTTGCCTACCCATTTTAATTCACTTTAGGTAGGCTCACTTCACTGCCAAACTGAAACCCAGGGACGCAATCAAATCGGCAGGGGATGATCTCACTGATGATTTGCAATGGAGGGGTGAAAGTGGAGGGGATGAACCCTAGCAGTTTGTCGTTTCCGCAACAATCATCGCTGAAACCCTAGCGACAAAAATCAAAACAAAATTAAATGAAATCGAATCTAAGGGCAATTAGCGGCGAGAGAGGGAGAGGAGATGAGAGATTAGTTGTTACCTCACTCGGAACCGGCCAGAATCGAAGCGGTGACGACAGAGAATGGAAGGGGAACAAGAGAGAGAGAGAGAGAGAGAGAGAGAGAGAGAGAGAGAGAGAGAGAGAGAGAGAGAGAGAGAGAGAGGGAGAGAGAGAGAGATAGCGTAGGGGCAGAGAGTGAGGGAGGGGGCGAGGCCATTGCCCCTTGGTTTTGACCCCCACTACTTCCTAATAATTTTTGGACTTCGCCGAATATGCAGAAAGTAAATTTAGGAAAACATAATTTTTTCTTACATTAATAAAAGCAATACAGTATTTCTACTTTACTAAAACAAATAAAAGACACAAAATAACATTAGTACATTAATAAAACTCAAAAATATTCTTAATTTCATAAGAAACTAAAATACTAAATATGTTTTAAAAAAGTCAGAATATCCAATTAAAATGATATAAATTTATGAAAAGTAAAATACATAATACCATAAAAATGATCACCACCTACCAAAATATTAATTTTTTTTAAAGTTGATGTCTCAAAATATAATATAATAATGTCCACATTGACAAAATAATATTATTAAACACATTTCAATCATTTAAGAATAAATACTTATTAAATTATATATTTTAAAATGGCATTATTTCCATTTAAAATAATTTAAATTTGATAAATGTAAAATATAATATAATATAATATAAAAATGGTCACCACCTGAAAAAAGTAAAATATTGAAGTCTCAACATATAATACAAGAATCTTCACATTGATAAAATAATAGTGATGTCGTTCCATGTTAATCAATTAAGAATAAACAATTGTAAATAAAACTAATTTGAAACATTAGACCCCACGTCATATAGTGCTGGCGTGGCAACGCATGACATGCCACAACTAAACTTAATAGTGCTAGTGGCATTTTCGCACATGGGAGTGCGAGCTTCCAGTTTTTTAAAATGTGTTTTAAATGTATTTTGAAATGTTAGAAAATTCGAAAAAGAAATTTGGCGCACACATTGTCATATTGTACATGCTCATCAAGTCCTTTCGAAAAAACCAATAACTTATGTGTAGCGTGCGAGAAAGACAAAATCCGATGTTCAAAAGTGCTTTCCACAAGACATCTTTTTTTCCTTTTTACACAAGTCAAAAAATAGGTCGGTTTTCTTCGAAACTTGATGCGTAATGTCCAGATGTGTGCGCCACATTTTTGTTTGGAATTATTTGATACTTTGAAATATTTTTTCGGGTGGTAGGAGCGCGTGCTCCCATGTGCCAAAGCGAATTTCTGTGGTGTTCCATGTCGTACCACACCAGCACTATATTACACCTTTTATAAAATGTGGGTCCTATATACCTGTTACATCCAACTATTTTCCTACGCTACTAGTGTATCCCTAGTAGTGTTGTACAAAATAAGCCAACGTAACAAGTATTAGAAAAAAATAGTGTTGGCATCGTTTGAAAATGACGAGCCTAGCAATTTTTCCACTAGTGGTAACATTTCTATATCTCCCTAACGACCAGCCTCCCTTTCGGCCTCACTATTTGGTCCACCTCCAGAATCACCATTCAGCACTTCGGTCAGACATTCAATCACACCCAATGGTTCTATCGACAACCATAACAACGATATGTTTTTTGTTGGAAATATGAGCAATTTACCGAATGATTTTATTAACAGAAATACTAGATAAATCATGAGTAGTATAGCAGTGATAAAACAAGCCATGTGATTTAACAAAGAGAAGGTAAACAACATCTTCATATATGAACCGTAACTAAATATATCTAGAGCAGACAATATAGCAAGTTACATATATGAAATAGAGTCTAACATATCTAGGGCAAATACTAGAACAAGGAACTGCAGTAGGACCTCTAATAGAAAGAGAAAGAACACGTATGGGACAGCAACAGCAGAAGCGCTGGTCTTGGGGTCGGTGTCCACGCCAGCCATGTCGTCGAGGAGGTCGTGGACGTCGGTGAAGAAGTTGTCGGAGTCCGGGGCGTCCGTGACGAAGAAGTCAGTAGTCGCGCGAAGCGCTCCCGAAAAACCTTATCACCCTTCTCCCGTACAGGATTCAAAAGGTGCGGTTTCAGAGGCCTACTGTCCCGATCTGCGGTGCACGCCGCAAGCCGGGACAGGGAAGATCGTAGCAGTAGCTCAGTGTCGGGAACTCTGAGGCGAGAGGGTTGTTTTGTTCTGGTGCGTCTCTCTGAGACGAGCGACCTCCCTTTTATACGCGCAAGAGAAGGAGGCAAGAGGGCAGCAACGGAAGGCGAAACGAAGAGACGGAGATGAAGCAAACTGTCAGCAGCCGAAGGGCTGCACCGTTTGCATTCGAACTCCACTTTCGCAAAAAATATTTTCAGCTTCCGTGTGACCTTTCGTATACCCGTAGTGCGTGGCAAAAATTTAGACATCGGCTCGTCTCATTCCCGCAACCCGCGGCGCGTCGTGATGAGGCGTGGCGTGGCGTGGCAAGGTGGGCGATGGACTTATAAAGAAGTCCAACTCCCCCTAAACTAGCAATGTGGGACTAAACTTTAGTTCCACCTCTTGCCTTGCACGAATGGGCTGCATGTGCCTCTAGGATTTATTAGGAATTTCTGAAACTACTATTGGGCTCGGACCAAAACAGACAAAATTCCAGCAATCCCTCACCAGATCCCAGAGGCACACAAAATTTGCCTTTGGTTCCAAAACACTGTTTTATATACCGGTACTACAGTGGAGACTGTTAAGTTGAACATCCACCAAGAACTCTATGCTACACTAGTAAGCAATTTGAACAATGGACTGGGCCTTGAACTGCAAGTTTTCTCCGAATCTAGCTTCACACAAAGCCTTGACCGATGTGTGGCTACCGTTGGTCTTCCCCGCGGGTGGAGCTTATGCGTCATACTCCGAGACCTTTTATGAGTTTACTAGAGAGAAACCTACTCTCATAGATTGTGACGTTTTAACAATCAGACTCGTAGGTGCGTTCTTCAAAAGATGTTCTGCATGACCACATCTCTGCTTCAAAGAGCAACTTAGAACTCATTAAGATATACATCAACCTGCCATGCAGATTAGGAGAGTATTGCATCTTCATGGAGTGGTATTGTTAATAGTAAGGATACTCTCATCTCAGTTGATCAATAGCTTGTCTTCCACATCTAATTCACGGGATCTCCGATCACAAAGAATAGGTTACCACTGCGAAGAACATATATTGTGGGTCTCATACACATCTCCCTCGATGCATTATCTATCACATTACGTGATAGACTCTTAGTAAAAGGATCTGCCAGATTTTTAGACGTTTGGATATAATCCAATGCAATAACTTCGGAGTTTCCCATTTTTCTGACAGACTTTAACCTTCTCTGAACGTGTCTTGATGACTTCATGTTATCGTTTGAGCTGTTCACTTTCGTTATCATAGTTTGATTATCGCAGTTCATAAGGATACCCGATACAGGTTTCTCCACAACCGGCAAGTCATTCAAGAGCCGACGAATCTAATCTGCTTCGACTGTAGCTGTATCAAGTTCTGTGAGTTCTGCTTCCATTGTTGACCTCGTTATGGTCTGCCTGCAAGACTTCCAAGAAACAGCGCCACCTCCATGAGTGAATACATATCCGCTCATGGCCTTTATCTCATCAGCATCAGAGATCTAGTTTGAGTCACTATACCCTTCAAGCACCTTTGGGTGCCCAGTGTAGTGAATTCCATAATTCACAGTGCCTTTCAAATATCGCAAAACTCTCTCTAGAGCTTTCCAGTGCACATCTCCTAGTTTTGAGACAAACCGCCTCAGTTTGCTAACAGCAAAAGAAATGTCAGGTCTTGTAGCACTGGTTAAATACATAAGTGAGCCAATAATCCGAGAATATTTCAATTGGTCTCTAGCAATTCCTCGATTCTTTCGAAGCAACACACTAGCATCATATGGTGTTGGAGAGGGCTTGCAGTCACTATAGCCAAAGCGACTCAAGATCTTTTCCACATAGTGAGATTGAAGCAATGTATCCCACCATCATCGTCTCTCAACAACTTGATGTTCAGAATGACATCAGCCACTCCTAAATCCTTCATCTCAAAGCGACGAGATAGGAAATCCGTGACCTCCTTAATAACCTTCAGATTTGTTCCGAAAATCAGAATGTCATCAACATACAAGCAAAGGATAACTCCCTCGCCCCCACCATGGCGATAGTACACACATTTAGCAGCTTCGTTTACAACAAAGCCTACAGCTGTTAAAGTTCTTTCAAACTTTTCATGCCACTACTTGGGTGCTTGATTAAGTCCATACAACTTGAAAAGTGGACTGGGCCTTGAACTGCAAATGTTTGATAAGGATAAACGAAACAGGCCTCCTGACTCATAGCCTTTACAAACAAAGGTTCCATACTTGGATATTACTAATTTATTCAACTCAAAGAAAAGCTTATAGCCATCACTACACAAAAGAGATCCGCTAACAAGATTTTTATTGACGGAGGGGACATATTGCACGTTCTTCAGCCACATGATCTTCCCTGAAGTAAACTTCAGATCAATGTGCCAACACCATGAACAGAAGCGCTTGAACCATTGCCCATCAGCACGGTTGAAGTCCCTGCGGTCTGATAAGACGAAAACATGGAAATATCACAGCTTACATGCACATTAGCGCCCGTGTCAATCAACCAATCAGGAGAATCACATACTGAAGGAATAGTGGGAAATATACCATACCCAGCATCCTTCATGTCAGTGTCTCCAATGACAGCATTAGCGGTCTTGCCGCCTTTCCCAAGATGACGCTTGTCATAGCAATTAGGGCAACTAGGAGCCCAATGATCAGGATCCCCCCACACATGACAAACACCTTTCTGCTTGTCATTCTTCTTCTTGAAGTTCGTGTTTTGCACAACCTTATTCTTCCATCAAACTTTGCTTTACCATCAAACTTGCCCTTGTTCTTGAACTCGTGGGGCTGGAAGTTCTTCTTTTGTACCAGATTGGCACTAGAACCTCCCTCAATACCTCGAGCACGGTTGTCCTTTACTCTCTCATTTTCTTCCACATCAAGAGTACCAATGAGATCCGGAATGGAAAACTCCTACCTCTTATGCTTCAGTAAGGTAGCAAAGTTCCTCCACGTGGGAGGAAGCTTAGTGATGATACCTCCGGCAATAAACTTGTCCGGTAGGATACAATTGAAGTGCTCAAATTCTCTAGCAAATGACTGTATCTCATGAGCTTGCTCAACCACGGAGCGCTCTTCAGTCATCCTGTAGTCATAGAATTGCTCCATGATGTACAACTCAGTGCCAGCATCCGAGACCCAAAACTTGGCCTCTAGTGCGTTCCACATATCTTTTCCATTATCAATTGACGCATAAGCATCAACTATATTCTCGCCAAGAACACTCAAGAAAGCAGCTTTAAACAAGGTATCCATTTTCTGAAAATCTTGTGCCCGTTGAGCATCATGCTCTCCTTCAGGTTTGCCAAGAGTGGCGTCATAGCAACTCATGGTTGGAAACCATAAGACTGCTCTCACGTGCCACCTCTTATAGTGGATACCCTCAAACATAGGAGGTCTCATGGAAGCAGCAAAACCACTTGGGATAAATTGCCTATAATAAGGTTTTTGGATTGTTGGAAATATGAGCAATTTAATGAATGATTTTATTAACAGAAATACTAGATAAAGCATGACTAGTATAGAAGTGATAAAGCAAGCCATGCAATTTGACAAATAGAAGGTAAACAACATCTTCATATATGAACCGTAACTAAACATATCTAGAGCAGACAGTATAGCAAGTTGCATATATGAAATAGAGTCTAACATATCGAGGGAAAATACTAGAACAAGGAACTGCAGCAGGACCTCAAAGAGGAAGAACACGTACGAGACAGCAGCAGCAGAAGCGCTGGTCTTGGGTTCGGTGTCCTCGCCAGCCATGTCGTCGAGGAGGTCGTGGACGTCGGTGAAGAAGTTGTCGGAGTCCGGGGCGTCTGTGACGAAGAAGTCAGTAGTCGCGCGAAGCGCTCCCCAATAACCTTATCACCCTTCTCCCGTACAGGATCCAAAATGTGCGGTTTCGGAGGCCTACTGTCCGGACCTACGGTGCACGCCGCAAGGTGGGATGGGGAAGATCGTAGCAGTAGCTCAGTGGTCGGGAACTCTTAGGCGAGAGGGTTGCGTTGTTCTGGTGCATCTCTCTGAGAGGAGCGACCTCCCTCTTATACACGCAAGAGAAGGAGGCAAGAGGGCAGCAACGAGAGGCGAAACGAAGAGACGGAGATGAAGCAAACAGCCAGCAGCCGAAGGGCAGCACCGTTTGCATTCGAATTCCACTTTCGCAAAAAACCTTTTCAGCTTCCATGTGACCTTTCATATACGCGTAGTGCGTGGCAAAAAATTTAGACATCGGCTCGGCTCATTCCCGCAACCCGCGGCGCGTCGTGACGAGGTGTGGTGTGGTTTGGCATGGCGAGGCGGGCGGTGGAGGAGGAGCGCGCGTGGATGTCCCTCTTGTTCTCATGCTCATACAAGTGCGGAAAGAACCTCCCTTATAAAGAGGTCCAACTACCTCTAAACTAGCAACGTGGGACTAAACTTTAGTTCCACCTCTTGCCTTGCACGGATGGGTTGCGTGCGCCTCTAGGATTTATTAAGAATTTCTGAAACTGCTATTGGGCTAGGACCAAAATAGACAAAAATCCAGCAATCCCCCACTAGATCCCAGAGGCACACAAAATTTGCCTTTGGTTCCAAAACATTATTTTATATACCGGTACTGCAGTGGAGACTGAGTTGAACTTCCACCTAGAACACTATGCTACACTAGTAAGCAACTTGAACAGTGGACTAGCCTTGAATTGCAAGTTCTCTGTGAATCTAGCTTCACACAAAGACTTGACCGATACGTGGCTACCGTGGATCTTCCCCGCGGGTTGAGCTTATGCGTCATACTCCGAGACCTTTCATGAGTTTACTAGAGAGAACCCTACTCTCATAGATTACATCAGGCTCATATAGGTGCGTTCTTCAAAAGATGTTCTGCAGGATCACATCTCTGCTTCAAAGAGCCACTTAGAACACATTAAGATATACATCAACCTGCCATGCAGATTAGCAGAGTAGCATCTTCATGGAGTGGTATTATTAATAGTAAGGATACTCTCCTCTCAGTTGATGAACAGCTTTTCTTCCACATCTAATTCACGAGATCTCCGATCACAAAGAATAGGTTACCACTATGAACAACTTATATTGTGGGTCTCATACCCATCTCCGTCGATGCATTATCTATCACATTACCTGATAGACCCTTAGTAAAAGGATCTGCCAGATTTTTGGGCATTTGGATATAATCCAATGCAATAACTCCGGAGTTTCTCATTTTTCTGACAGACTTTAAACTTCTCTGAACGTGTCTTGATGACTTCATGTTATACTTTGAGTTGTGCACTTTCGTGATCATAGTTTGATTATCGCAGTTCATATGGATACCCGATACAGGTTTCTCAACAACCGGCCAGTCATTCAAGAGCCGATGAAGCCAATCTGCTTCGACCGTAGCTGTATCTAGTGTTGTGAGTTCTGCTTCCATTGTTAACCTTGTTAAGATGGTCGGCCTGCAAGACTTCCAAGAAACAGCGCCACCTCCATGAGTGAATACATATCCACTCGTGGCCTTTATCTCATCAGCATCAGAGATCCAGTTTGAGTCACTATACCCTTCAAGCACCTTTGGGTGCCCAGTGTAGTGAATTCCATAATTCGCAGTGCCTTTCAAATATCTCCAAACTCTCTATAGAGCTTGCCAATGCACATCTCCTGGTTTTGAGACAAACCGGCTCAGTTTGCTAACAGCAAAAGAAATGTCAGGTCTTGTAGCACTGGTTAAATACATAAGCGAGCCAATAATCTGAGAATATTTCAATTGGTCTCTAGCAATTCTTCGATTCTTTGGAAGCAACACACTAGCATCATATGGTGTTGGAGAGGGCTTGCAGTCACTATAGCCAAAGCGACTCAAGATCTTTTCCACATACTGAGATTGAAGCAATGTAATCCCACCATCATCGTCTCTCAACAACTTGATGTTCGGAATGTCATCAACATACAAGTAAAGGATAACTCCCTCGCCCCCACCATGGTGATAGTGCAACATTTATCAGCTTCGTTTACAACAAAGCCTGTGGTTGTTAAAGTTCTTTCAAACTTCTCATGCCACTGCTTGTGTGCTTGCTTAAGTCCATACAAAGACTTTAGCAACTTGCACACTTTCCCTTCCTGACCATCTATTACAAACCCATCTGGTTGTTCCATATAAGTTTCCTCTTCTAACTCTCCAGTTAGGAAAGCAGTCTTAATATCCATTTGATGAACGAGAATACCATGTGAGGCAGCAAGTGAAAGTAGTACTCGAATAGTGGTCAGTCTAACCCCAGGTGAGTAAGTATCAAAGAAGTCTTCACCTTCCTTTTGGGTATAACCCTTAGCCACGATCCGAGCCTTGTACTTCTCAATAGTACCATCAGGCCAAAGCTTCTTCTTGAATACCCATTTGCATCCTATAGGTTTGCACCCATAAGGACGATCAGTTATCTCCCAAGTTTCATTTGCCAAGATGGAGTCCATCTCACTACGGACCGCTTCCTTCCAGTAGTCAGCATCTCCAAATGCATAGGGCTCCGAAATAGAACTGGGAGTGTCATCTATGAGATACACAAGAAAATCATCACCAAAGGACTTTGCAGTCCTCTGTCTTTTGCTTCTGGTAGGAACTTCATTGTTCTCCTCCACAGGACTTTCAATGTGTTCCATCAAAATGGCAGGTTCAGTAATTGTAACTGGTTCCTGATTCGATGAACTAGGCATCTCCTGATTAGATGAGGTAGCCATATCGTTCATAGAAAAGATATCTTCAAAGAAAGTTGCATCATTCGATTCCATGATCGTACCGACATGCATGTCAGGTACCTCAGGTTTTACAACCAAGAATCTATAACCAATGCTATGAAAAGCATATCCCAGGAAAACACAATCCACAGTTTTTGGTCCTAGCTTCCGCTTCTTTGGAATTGGCACATTGACTTTCGCCAAACAACCCCAGGTTCGTAGATAAGAGAGCTTTAACCTTTTCTTCTCCCATTCCTCGAATGGAGTTATCTCTTTGTTCTTGTGGGAACTCGGTTTAGGACATGACATGTAGTCAATATCGCCTCCCCCCACTATGCCTTGGAGAGACCCGATGTGTCTAACATGGCGTTAACCAAATTAGTTAGAGTACGGTTCTTTCTTTCGGCCACACCATTTGACTGAGATGAATAGGGAGGCATCCTCTCATGGATTATACCATGTTCCGCACAAAAGGAATCAAATTTATTTGAGAAATACACTCCACCATGATCGGACCTAAGCCTCTTGATCTTTCGATCAAGTTGGTTTTCTGCTTCAGCTTTATAGATCTTGAAATAGTTCAAAGCCTCATCCTTAGATTTCGGAAGATACACATGACAGTATCTAGTGGAGTCATCAATTAACGTCATAAAATACTTCTTTCCACCTTTTGTCAAAACACCATTCATTTCACATAGATCTGAATGTATGAGCTCTAGTGGTGCAAGATTTCTCGTTTCCGCAGTCGTGTGAGACTTACGAGGTTGCTTAGCTTGCACACAAACTTGACACTTAGAATCCTTGACAGTGGGGAAACTAGGCATTAAGTTCAACTTCGCCAGTCGCGACATGCAACCAAAGTTATCATGACAAAGACGTGAATGCCACACATTTGATTCACTATTGTTGCAAACATGATTAACAACTTTATTGCAAACGTTTGATAAGGACAAACGAAACAGTCCTCCTGACCCATAGCCTTTACCAACAAAGGTGTCATACTTGGATATTACAAATTATTCGACTCAAAGACAAGCTTATAGCCATCTCTACGCAGAAGAGATCCGCTAACAAGATTTTTATTGACGGAGGGGACATATTGCACGTTCTTCAGCCGCACAATCATCCCCGAAGTAAACTTCAGATCGACTGTGCCAACACCACGAACAGAAGCACTTGAACCGTTGTCCACCAGCACGGTTGAAGTCCGTGCAGTCAGATAAGACGAAAACATGGAAATATCACCACGTACATGCACATTAGCACCCGTGTCAATCAACCAATTGGGAGAATGACATACTGAAAGAATAGTGGGAAATATACCATACCCAGCATCGTTCATGTCAGTGTGTGACAACATTAGCGGTCTTGCCGCCTTTCCCAGGATGACGCTTGTCATAGCGATTAGGGCAACTAGGAGCCCAATGATCAGGATCCCCACACACATGACAAACATCTTTCTTCTTGTCATTCTTCTTCTTGAAGTTCGTGTGCTGCACAGCCTTGTTCTTCCCATCAAACTTTGCTTTACCATCAAACTTGCGCTTGTTCTTGAACTTGTGGGGCTGGAAGTTCTTCTTCTGTACCAGATTGGCACTAGAACCTCCCTCAATACCTCGAGCAGGGTTGTCCTTTGCTCTTGCCTTTTCTTCCACATCAAGAGTACCAATGAGATCTGGAACGGAAAACTCCTGCCTCTTATGCTTCAGTAAGGTAGCAAAGTTCCTTCACGTGGGAGGAAGCTTAGTGATGATACCTCCGACAATAAACTTGTCCAGTAGGATACAATTGAAGTGCTCAAGTTCTCTAGCAAATGACTGTATCTCATGAGCTTGCTCAACCATGGAGCGCTCCTCAGTCATCCTGTAGTCATAGAATTTCTCCATGATGTACAACTCAGTCCCAGCATCCGAGACCCCAACTTGGCCTCGAGTGTCTCCCACATATCTTTTCCATTATCAATTGACGCATAAGCATCAACTATATTCTCAACAACAAAACCCTAGAGAGCAGCCTTAAATAAGGTATCCATTTTCTGATAAGCTTGTGCGTGTTGAGCATCATGCTCTCCTTCAGGTTTGCCAAGAGTGGCGTCATAGCAACTCATGGCTTGAAACCATAAGACTACTCTCACGCGCCACCTCTTATAGTGGATACCCTCAAACATAGGAGGTCTCATGGAAGCAGCAAAACCACTTGGGGTAAATTGCCTATAATACGGTTTTTGGATTGTTGGAAATATGAGCAATTTACCGAATGATTTTATTAACAGAAATACTAGCAAGCAATGCGATTTGACAAAGAGAAGGTAACCAACATCTTCATATATGAACCATAACTAAACAGATCTAGAGCAGACAGTATAGCAAGTTGCATATATGAAATAGAGTCTAACATATCTAGGGCAAATATTAGAACAAGAAATTGTAGCAGGACCTCTAATAGAAAGAGGAATAACACGTATGGGATAGCAGTAGCAGAAGCGCTGGTCTTGGGGTCGGTGTCCTCGCCAGCCATGTCGTCGAGGAGGTCATGGACGTCGGGGAAGAAGTCTTCGTCAGGGAAGTTGTCGTCGGAGTCCGGGGCGTCCTTGACGAAGAAGTCTGTAGTCGCGCGAAGCGCTCCCCAAAAACCTTATCACCCTTCTCCCATACAGGATTCAAAAGGTGTGATTTCAGAGGCCTACTGTCCCGACCTGTGGTGCACGCCGCAAACCGGGATGGGGAAGATCGTAGCAGTAGCTCTGTGGTCGGGAACTCTGAGGCGAGTGGGTTGTGTTGTTCTGGTTCGTCTCTCTGAGAGGAGCGACCTCCCTTTTATACGCGCAAGAGAAGGAGGCGAGAGGGCAGCGACGGAAGGCGAAACAAAGAGATGGAGATGAAACGAGCAGCCAGTAGCCGAAGGGCTGCACCGTTTGCATTCAAACTCCACTTTCGCAAAAACTCTTTTCAGCTTCCGTGTGACCTTTCGTATACCCGTAGTGCGTGGCAAAAATTTAGACATCGGCTCGGCTCATTCCCGCGGCCCGGCGGGCAGCGGAGGAGGAGTGCGCGTGGATGTCCCTCTTGTTCTCATTCTCATACAAGTTGGAAAAGAACATTCCTTATAAAGAGGTCCAACTCCCTCTAAACTAGCAATATGCGACTAAACTTTAGTTCCACCTGTTGCCTTGCACGAATGGGCTGCGTGGGCCTCTAAAATTTATTAGGAATTTTTGGAACTGCTATTGGGCTAAGCCCAAAATAGACAAAATTCCAGCATTTTTTTAATGCATAAATTCAGCAGGTTAAACAACATTTGGTAGTCATGGTGATTTTCATGCCATGTCGGTTTCTCTAGTGAAAAGACCATTACCTCTACTTAATTATTGAGAAGAGATGGCTTGCGTGGACAAGATCATAGCTTTCTAGGGTAGGTGCTAAACCACTAGCACCAGTCATGGTAGAGTCCAAATAGCTCGCTCTCGTATATGATTGCTAGCGTGTGAGGTGAGTCGATTGGAACTACATTCATGTCCCGCAAAGCTGCTGCAAACCTATAACAGGACGAGGATGACACAGATTAATATCCCATAGTGAAGTATGTTGGATTTTCCCGCTCCAAGACTTGCAAAGAACAGTTGATGTCAATGCTGCTAACATAGATTGCAGTGGAAGAAAACTGCACACTGGATGGGAGAAGTTTTTCCTTTACAGTGCTAGAAACAATGATGACATGCTATGTCATTATTACTCCCTCCGTCCCATAATGAAGGAGTGTTTTTTACACTAGTGTGATGTCCAAAATGCTCTTATATAATGGACGGAGGGAGTAGTTCTTACCCTCCGCAAATACTCCCTCCGTTCCTAAATATAAGTATTTGGAGAGATTTCACTATGGACCACATACGGAGCAAAATGAGTGAATCTACACTCTAAAATGCATCTATATACATCCGCATGTGGTTCATAGTGTAATCTCTACAAAGACTTATATTTAGGAATGGAGGAAGTAGCTTTCATGTACATGACATATCTGACAGCAAACCAATCAATACCCAGGCCTTCCATATATGAATTGCATATCACCCGCTTCTAGTGCTTGTAGTCTGCTTGAAAATCCCCAGGGGCCGGTTTTCAATATACTCCAGTCTCAGAGATTTGCAGCCAGTAAGGAGGTCCTTCCACCCGCAATGGCCCTTCCTCTGGCCACCGTGAACCATGGACGATGGGCTCTACGGGCAATTTATGCATACAAGACTGCAATGAAACATTCCTGAAGGTCCATGAGAGAATATATGAAACCAAAATTAGGTAAAAGATTTGGTGACCGGCATCAAATATCCTGTTGAGAATGTGAACACTCACAATGTAGCTTTAGGATTATTGTTGTTGACCGAGCTACCCGGAGCTGAGAACGAGGAGCTAGAGAGACGAGGGTTTTGCGTTAACGTTGATTTTGATGAACCTGGTTTTTCTGTCAAGGATCGAAGGATGAAACGGGTGATCCTCCGGTGTAACTCCGCCGACGACGAACTGTACCCTGTCACGCAGTCTGCTCCGTGCTGCTAAAGTTTCTCTGTAGGTCGACCTACATGGAACCTCTTATCTTCAGCCCTCCAACATTTCTTTGAGATCTGTACTCTCCAACTAACTTACAACAAGAAGATTTCTCTTTTTTGTTTCTCTCAAATGAAATAACATATAGACTTCAAACTTTCCAGATCAAACAAACTTTACAATTTCAATGTGTGAAAAAACTTTCAGATTTTTTGGACCAACATAAATATGCAAAATGAGAATCTTCTTGATTAAAAAAATAATTTTAGCATTTAAAATGCATGAAAAAATCTGAAAAAAATTTCCAACATACTAATTAGAATATTTTGTTGTCTTGCGAAGTTTGAAGTTTATACGTTGTTTCGTTTGAGAGAAACAAAAATGACAAATGTTTCTGCACGGATCCTGATGCAAAAATGGATGGCTAAGATAAGGGGTACCACGTAGCTCGAGCTACACAAAACCACACTCCCTCCGTGCTCCTCTGACCACCATGTCTTCACCGCCACCATCGTCTCCTCTGACCTCTGGCACCAACGCCTTGGTCACCCCGGGCACGACTCGCTTCACCGCACGCTGCGTGCCAGCTCCATCCAAGCTCCCGTCGGCTCGTCCACCGTCTGTCATGCGTGTATTTTTTTTTTGAAGGGAAAGCCTCATGGCACTTTATTCATCTCTTGGCAAGGTTACATCAGATAGTACATGCGATAACAAAAAGTTTGGTGCTTGATCCACCCACTCAAAACTACTACCTTGCTCATAGCTATATCTAGCTAAAAAATGTGCCAGATTGTTGGCTTCCCGCGGGCAATGCTGGAAAGAAATCAAAGGAATTCCATGTGCTAAATCAAAGCAATCGATCAGAATAGGCGTGTAGGAGCTCCAGATGTCCGACTCACCCATGAACGCCTCAACGAGCTCCAGGCAATCTGATTCCACAGCGACTCTAGAGCAGCCCCGATCAAATAGCATCTTGAGACCTCGTTTGACAGCAAGAGCCTCCGCTGTTTGTGCATTCATCACATTCTGGAAGGGTTCAGCTACACCAGATAATGCCTCACCCTTCCAGTTTCTAAGAACAGCCGTGATTGCTCCACTCCCATCCTCAAAAAATGAAGCATCAGTGTTGAGTTTGTAGTTTCCTGGCGAAGGCTTCTCCCACCTTGCTGTGGGTAACACTACTTTGCCCGGTTTCTCATGATTGATAGTAATCGCCTGGATAGCAAAAGCAGTGTGTACCGCGCTCTTTATATGAGTCGCCTTCACCGCTTCCCGTCATTTGTACCAGATATACCAAGTTGCCACGGCGATCGTCTCCTATAGTCCTAGCTGACCGAGGACTGGGGACTTCTTTAACGGGTTCGTGAGCAGTTCTTCTAACACCACCGAGCCCGATCGATCCACACAAAGCACCAAGTTAATATCCTCTAACAGACCAAGTTTTCCCCGCACCTCTTTTGCATGTGTACAAGTGAAGATCAGGTGGCGAATGTCCTCCGGCCCTGACTTATGAATAGGACACTAAGGGTTAACCTTTATGTGTCTGTTGCTTAGGATACACATGCCCGGGACAGTACCATGGAGGGTGCGCCAGACAAATTTTTTAACCTTGCTTGGTACTTGCAGCTTCCATAAGATGTCCCACACAGGGTTCGTTCCTGCCGTACTAGCAGCTTCACCTCTCACTCTAGCGCCATACTGGTGCTCCCACTCAATGTAATATGCAGATCTGACTGAAAAAGTATGTGATTTGGTTCCATTCCAGGCCACAAAGTCTTCCAACAATGGAGAAAGAGGAATTCTGAGAATTCTTTCAACATCAACAGGAAGAAAAATATGCCTTAGAAGGTCCTCATCCCATCCTTCTGTGATAGGGTAAATTAATTCATTCACGTGTCTCAGCAAGAAGTTTCCCTTTTGTGTGAGCACCATCCGAGTTGGGCTATCTGGGATCCAATGATCCTCCCTAATGTTGATGCTTTCTCCGGTTCCCACTCTGAAGATATGGCCCCTTCGGAATGTTTGTAGTCCCGCCACCAGGCTTTGCCAAGTAAAAGAAGCACCTTTTTTTTGGCCCTACCTTGAGTAAATTCCCATCTGGATAGTACTTTGCCCTCAATACTTGCGCACAGTTAGGCAAAAGTGTTAGGTTGCCCTTATCTTCTTCTGAACATGTGTCATTTTTCCCTTTTCAGTTAGTTCATTGCGATGTGTGGACCTCGCCTGTACCTAGTGTCTCGGGCAAGAAGTACTATCTCGTGTTGCTTGATGATTATAGTCACTTCGTATGGACGTATCCGCTCTCTCACAAATCTGATGTGTTCCCGCTCATCCACACATTTGCGCATTTTGTTCACCATCAATTCAACCGGAACCTCCTTGCCCCCTCGTGTGATAATGGCAAGGAATTCGACAATGCACAGGCATGCTCCTTCCTCTCTGATGAGGGGATTGCCCTACGCTTGTCCTGCCTGTGCACTTCTCCACAGAACGGCCGCGCCGAGCGTGTTCTTCGCATGCTTAACGACATCGTTCGCTCACTCCTCACACATGCGCCCATACCGTACTCATACTGGGCGGAAGCTCTCAACACAGCCACATTCCTCCTCAATCGTCACTTGTGTCGGTCACGGCACGATCGCACACCCTTCTTCCTTCTTCACGGCATGCATCCCGACTACTCTCGCCTGCGAGTGTTTGGCTGTCTCTGCTACCCAAACATCTCATCCACCGCTCCACACAAGCTCGCCCCTCGCTCAATGCTTTGTGTCTTCCTTGGCTACTCTAACGAGCACAAGGGACACCGGTGTCTCGATCGTTGCACCGATCGCGTTCTCGTCTCTCGTCAAGTCGTCTTCGATGAAACATGGTTTCCCTTCCACTAACTTGCTCCCGGATACACGAGTGATGACGAGGACCATCTCCATTACCCACCACTCACCATTCCCCACCGCCCCCGCTCACTACTCTCACGTCCCACTACACACGTCGAAAGCGCTGCCATGGCAGCCCCTCCCGACTCCCCACCAACCGCTGCCACGGCTGCGATTTTCACCCCTACACAGCACGCGGCCACGGTGGCCCTTCCTGAACCCTCGCCACCAGCACCTCCCTCTCCCCGCCGGCTTCTTCACCCATTGATGCTGCCGTTCCACTGTTCGCGCCCGCCGCTCCTGACACCCCACGAACCGCTGCCACGGCAGCAATTTCCAGCCCTACACAACACATGGCCACGGCGGCCCTTCCTAAACACTCGCCACCAGGACCTCCCTCTCACCCGTCGGCCTCTTCACCCACTAATGCTGCCGCTCCCACTGCTCGTGCTCGCCGCTCCATGGTGCCCACTCACCCCATGGTCACGCGTGGGCAAGCCGGCAAATTTCTTCCCAGCCCAAAATACGCCGAGAACCACACTGTCGGCGTTGAACCCACTATCTCTCTAGTTCCCAAATCCGTGCACAACGCGCTTCGAGATGTCCATTGGCTAACTGCTATGTAGTATGAGTTCAAGGCGCTGGCGGCGAACCAGATGTGGATGCTCGTTCCTCGTCCTCCTGGAGCAAACATTGTCACGGACAAATGGGTGTTGCGGCACAAATAAAAGGCGGACGGGAGCTTGGAGTGGTACATGGCGCGATGGGTTGTCAGGGGCTTCTCTCAGCGCCCTGGCGTGGACTTTGACGAGTCGTTCTATCCAGTCGTCAAGGCGGAAACAATTCGCACCGTGCTCGCCATTGCCGCTGCTCGTGACTGGCCCGTGCACCAAATGGACGTCAACAATGCGTTCTTGCACGGGCACCTCACTGAGCGCGTCTACTGCCAGCAACCGGACGGCTTCCTCGACAACCAACACCCCGAGCACGTCTGCCTCCTCGACAAATCTCTGTACGGATTCAAGCAAGCCCCGCGGGCTTGGTTCGCCCGCTTCGACGCGTTCCTGAGCACGCTCGGCTTCATTGCTTCTCGTGCCAATCCGTCATTGTTCACGCTCCATGGCGCCTCCGGGACTGTGTTCTTGTTGCTCTACATCGACGACATAGTGCTCACCGCGTGGAGCGCGTCCCTGCCTCGTCATCTTCAGCATCTCATGGCGGCTGAGTTCTCCATGAAGGACCTCGGCGCCCTCCACTACTTCCTCGGCATCAGCGTCACGCGCGACACCAATGGCTTCTTCCTCTCCCAACAGAAGTACGCCGCTGAGCTACTAGATCGGGCCAACATGGCCACCTGCAAGCCCGTCTTCACTCCCATTGACACGCACTCCACACTAGTAGAAAAAGCCCCATTCGTCCCGGTTGCTTAGGGTCTTTTGTCCCGGTTCTTGAAGCGGGACTAAAGGGTCGTTACTAATGCCCTAGACCTTTAGTCTCGGTTCTAACACGAACCGGGACAGATGGGCCTCCACGTGGCCGGTGCGCCGAGCCCAGGCAGGAGGGCCTTTAGTCCCGGTTGGTGGCACCAACCGGGACCAAAAGGCATCCACACGTCAGCATTTCAGGGGCTGGGGTTTTTGTTTTTTTTGAAAGGGGGGGAGGGGGTTGGGGGTTTTCAGGGGTTAATTTAGGTGTTTCATATATTGTTTAGCTAGATAATTAATAGAGAGAAGTGTCCTCTCTTATGTCCGTGCTTGGTCGACGCTACGTACTATACATAGAGAGGCCCTCGACACGCTAGCTAGTAAGAAAATGAAGGAAACCATTAAGTACAGAAGTTCGTCATGCATACCGAGAGAAGTGATCGAGCGATCTCTCCTTCTCCGAGAGATTGGTCAAACAACAAGTTTTCGTATTATCTATCCGACGCTACTAGCTACATACATATACAATTTGTAATATCTCTTACGATCCCCTAGCAATTGAAATCAACTTCCACATGGTATTCTCCGGCTTTATTGATGACGTGGTCAAGAAATAATCCCGCCAATTCCTCTTGAATTGCTTTCATGCGATCTTGTGGTAGGAGTCCATTCCGCATCTGCCACGTCTAATTTGAAGAAGGGGATTAATACATATATATGAATGAACCTCAACAGAAATGATGGTGTAATAAAATGAAACTGTGAATATTATTGCTTACGCACTTCATATTGTCTTTTAGAGTAGCCACGCTTATTTTTCAAAGTCGCGTTGTAGATGAACTCGCACACGTAGTACCACAGTAATCATTCCCTTGTTCCACGAGAAATAGAGGTCAATCAAACTGATAACGAAGCATTATAAATGGCATTGATGAAAGTATAGCTATAGAATCAACGGGAGATGCGCGCAACTAGCTAGCTAGTAGTACTTACTTTCGGGTATGTATATCGCAGCTCCTTCGGCAGTTTCGGAGCTTCTGCGGTGAACTGTTTCCAAACCCTGCAAGACAAAGAAAATAATTATTATTACTTGAGATATCTGGAAATGAACAAAAAGTTGCCGATATGGTGCGATAATGATTGATTGAACTTACTTGTTGAGCATTTTAGTCATGGCTGCATAGGTTTCGGGATCTTTTCGTCTCGAGTCTAAGACGGTTACTAGTCCTCACTCAATCTTAATCTCCAGAAGAACATAGTGGAAGCTGCGCACGCATGCATAACTCATTAATTACATTACTATAACCTCGCTCGAGTAATAAGGGAAACCGAATATGCACACGACAGTAACACTCACTCGAAGTTGTAAGGAAAGAGTATTAAATCTTTGTTTTGATTTTTTATCAACGATTGTAGCAAGTTGGCCTCGACCTCTTCGGCGTTCTTTGTAACCAGAAATTCATCTATGATATTTGTTAATGAACCCAATATCATACATTTCTTGTTTTCTGCACTCGACGATCTTCAATCTGCATAATATAGTGAGGATAATTAATTATAAATACATGCAATGAAAGAGCTGAGCTATATATAGAGACTTAATGATAGAAATAGTACTTACAGACAGTAGCAAAAGTCCGTTAATTTATCGAGGGCCTTTTGATTGAAGAACTCGAAGAACTCCTCAAATGGACCAGGCAACAGATCATTTCCAACGAGGTCATGCTCCTCTTTAATTCTCAGATACAAAGTATTCGTCCCCCCAGACTCTCTGCAGGTTTTCATGTACCAATTATGGAATCTTTGCATCATCGTTGTTAGAGATTTTTTATCATTGACGAGAGGATTCCCGTACTAGTATCTGTGTTCGTCCACCTCCATGAAATCAAAATGTACATCATCATGCAGGTAATCTCTAAGATTGCTATAACCGGGCACCGTCCCCGGAGCATTAGCGATGATGTCGCTAGACACATTGAGCGGGGGGCACGATTGATTCGCTTGTTCGCCGAGCTGGGCAATTGTTTTCGCAGCTGCTCGTTCTTTTGACCTTTGATGTCTGACAGTACTTCTCGACTGCTCCGCTTCGAGATATGCCTTTTGAGTAATGCGCTCATAGTTGGTTTTCGGCGGAGACTTTGGTGGTTTCCTCAGGGCATCGATAGTGCGCTTTGCTTTCATCGGATCTACCTTCTCCTCTAGAGGTGGATGTCTCTTTGCTTTCAAACTTCAAAGAAGTCCTCCACTTAGGTCCGCACGATCTTCGTGTTTTCCTCCTCGGTCCTCTCGTACGGTAACTTCTCTAGAGGCTTGAGAGGTGGACCGTATCTGTATTGCCTCCCGCCTCCGGATGTACTGCTAGACGGCGGAGCAGACGGAGCGGCTGCGGCTGTCTTCTTTCGTGCTTGCTTAAGAGGCGGAGGAGAAGGACTACGACGCGCCGGAGCAGCCGGGCCGGTGGCGGGTCTCTTTCGTCCTTGCTGACGAGGCGGAGAAGGAGGAGGCTGCTGGCTGCTCGGGCGCGCTGGCGCAGGCGGAGAAGGAGGCGGAGTGCCGCCACGCGCCAGAGAAGGAGGCTGAGGGCCCTGATCGTCACTCGCCGGAGGAGGAGGCGGTGGAGGAGGCGGAGTGCCCTGACTTGCCGGAGGAGGAGGAGGAGGCGGAGGCGTCCAGTTCAGAAGGTTGATGAACTCCTTCCGCCATAGGCATGGAGTCTTCAGAGCAGAACCCAACCAAGTCTCCCCTTCACCGGTAGGGTGGTCAAGCTGGAGGTCCTCAAATCCCTCCGTTATTTTGTCCACCGTGACCCTATCATATCCTTCTGGAATCAGACGACAGTGAAAAGTTGCGCCGGGTTCAGAAGGTCGAACAGAGCGGACAGCCGCCTTGACTTTTAAGTTCTGCCATTGCGTCATAAGGTGGCAATTTTGGGACTCCGTGATAGCATCCACGGGGTAGCTAGCAGGAGCCGTGAAGACATGCTCCGGCTGAAGCAGCTCGGTGGAAGCCACGCTGCTTCTCCGCTTAGATGGCGGCGTAGCTTCGGTGGAAGCTTCGGCAGTTCGTTTTCTGCGATTTGCCTCTCGTTCGTGTATCGCTTGTACCCTTGCGTGCAGCGCCTGCAGTTCGGTCTGCTGCACTTTCTTCCTCCTCTCCTGGCATTTTGTAACCGCCTGCGTCCAGAAACCCAACCTTCCACGGAACGGAGCCTGGCGTGCCTCGTGTCCGTCCAGGGTGCTTAGGATGGGCGAGGGCCATTGTGAGCTCGTCGTTCTCTCTGTCTGGAACGAACATCCCTTTCTGTGCTGCATCGATATAGTGTTGAAGCCTCTTGACTAGTATTTTCATTTGCTCGTCCGTCCAAAGGCACTTCCCTGATACAGGGTCCATGGTTCCTGTTGGAAATATGCCCTAGAGGCAATAATAAAAGCATTATTATTATATTTCCTTATTCATGATAATTGTCTTTATTCGTGCTATAATTGTGTTATCCGGAAATCGTAATACATGTGTGAATAACAGACAACAATATGTCCCTAGTGAGCCTCTAGTTGACTAGCTCGGTGATCGACAGATAGTCATGGTTTCCTGACTATGGACATTGGATGTCATCGATAACGGGATCACATCATTAGGAGAATGATGTGATGGACAAGACCCAATCCTAAACATAGCATAAGATCACATAGTTCGTTTGCTAGAGTTTTCCAATGTCAAGTATCCTTTCCTTAGACCATGAGATCGTGTAACTCCCGGATACCGTAGGAGTGCTTTGGGTGTGCCAAACGTCACAACGTAACTGGGTGACTATAAAGGTATACTACAGGTATCTCTGAAAGTGTCTGTTGGGTTGACATGGATCGAGACTGGGATTTGTCACTCCGCTTGACGGAGAGGTATCACCGGTCCCTCTCGGTAATGCATCATCACAATGAGCTCAATGTGATCAAAGTGTTTGATCACGGGATCATGCATTACGGTACGAGAAAAGTGACTTGCCGGTACGAGATTGAACGAGGTACTGGGATACCGATGATCGAATCTCGGGCAAGTAAAATACCGATTGACAAAGGGAATCGTATACGGGATTAATTGAATCCTTGACATCGTGGTTCATCCGATGAGATAATCGTGGAGCATGTGGGAGCCAACATGGGTATCCAGATCCCGCTGTTGGTTATTGCCCGAGAGCTGTCTCGGTCATGTCTGCATGTCTCCCGAACCCGTAGGGTCTACACACTTAAGGTTCGGTGACGCTAGGGTTGTGAAGATATGTATATGCAGTAACCCGAATGTTGTTCGTAGTCCCGGATGAGATCCCGGACGTCACAAGGAGTTCCGGAATGGTCCGGAGGTAAAGAATTATATATAGGAAGTGCTGTTTCGGCCATCGGGACAAGTTTCGGGGTTATCGGTATTGTACCGGGACCACCGAAGGGGTCCCGGGGGTCCACCAGGTGGGGCCACCTGCCTTGGTGGGCCACATGGGCCTTAGGGGGTGCGCCTTGGCCTGCTTGGGCCAAGGGGAACCAGCCCCAAAGGGCCCATGCGCCTAGGGTTCCATCTAGGAGGAGTCCTAGTGGTGGAAGGCACCTCCTAGATGGCTTGGGGGGGAGGGAAACCTCCCTGGCCGCCGCCCCCTTGGGAGATTAGATCTCCCAGGGCTGGCGCCCCCCCCCCCAAGAGGCCTATATAAAGGGGGGGAGGGGAGGGGGGCAGCGCACCCTATGCCCTGGCGCCTCCCTCTCCCTCTCCAACACCTCCTCCTACTCCGTAGTTGCTTAGCGAAGCCCTGCCGGAGTTCTGCTGCATCCACCACCACGCCGTCGTGCTGCTGGATCTTCATCAACCTCTCCTTCCCCCTTGCTGGATCAAGAAGGAGGAGACGTCACGCTTTCCGTACGTGTGTTGAACACGAAGGTGCCGTCCGTTCGATACTAGATCATCGGTGAATTGGATCACGGCGAGTACGACTACCTCATCCACGTTCACTCGAACGCTTCCGTTGCGATCTACAAAGTGGTATGTAGATGCTATATAATCTGAATACTCGTTGCTAGATGAACTCATAGATGGATCTTGGTGAAACCGTAGGAAAAATTTTAATTTTCTGCAACGTTCCCCAACAGTTCCGCCAGCCCCGAAGAACCAAGTCCGCCAACGGTCTGGCCAGTTCATTGTCTCTGGTTCGATCCCTTTATCAAGCAGATAATTCTCAGCCTTGGCCCACTTAGGCCGGGCTTTGAGGTAGCCACCTGACCCCGTGCGATGGTGAAGCTTCTTCTTCGCAGCATTTTGCTTTTTTGTCGCCGACATCTTCTTACTCTTTTCCGATGTCTTGTGGGCCACAAATGCGGGCCAGTGATCTCTGATCTTCTCATATTTGCCAATGAATTCTGGTGTCTCTTCTTTGTCGACAAACCTTTTCAGCTCATTCTTCCACCTCCTGAATAGGCCTGCCATCTTCTTAAGAGCATGAGACTTGATTAATTGCTCTTTAACTGGCTTCTCCAGATCCTCCTCTGGCGGTAGGGTGAAATTTGCCTTCAGCTCAATCCAAAGATCATCTTTCTGCATATCGTTGACATAAGACACCTCAGGATCTTTGTTCTTAGGCTTATACCATTGGTGGATGATGATCGGGATCTTGTCCCTAACAAGAACCCCACACTGAGCAGCAAATGCATCCTTTGTCCGGATGGGTTCAATCGGTTCGCCGTCGCGCGCGATTGCTGTGATCTCAAACCTTTCACCCGAGCGCAACTTTTTCTTCGGGCCTCGTCTCTTTACCGAAGTTGTGCTCGATCCGGAGGGCTAGAAAAAAGAAGGAACACGAGAGTTAATTAATATGTGTACATATACCAAAACAATGAATGCATCAATTAGCTAGTCAGCATAGGCTTAACTAATATATATACCTGGCCGGACTCGGTTCGGTCACCGGAGCCGTCATCACGGTCTCCTTGTTGCACCATCATTGGGTCATCGGAGCCATCATAATCATGTCTTTCCTCCTCCATTCTTCGATCACCGTAGCCTGCTTCTTCACCATGTTCTTCCAGACCATTATTGTCGTTAAGATACGACAAGATATCACCTCCGCCTAAGATTATATCCCCCAACACCTCTTCTGCTTCCTCGTCTCGTATGTGCTCCATTGTTTCTACAAATATTACAACATGGCAATTATTACACACACATGACAACAGGTGGATATATTAGTGGCAAACGTAGACCGAGCTTATTCCGGGTTTGGGGTGGCCTCGGCAATGTTTCAAGGGTAGGGGCGCGGCGGGAGGGGTAGGAGACTGGCATCGTTTTTTTCTAGGGTTTGGGTGTCCTCGAGAGTTTTGGTCAAGCGAGAGGGGGTGGCCTCGAGAGAGTTTGTTGGGTAGGGGCGCGGTGGGAGGGGGTAGGAGTCCGACATCGTTTTTTCTAGGGTTTGGGTGTCCTCGAGAGTTTTGGTATAAGTTGTCACAGTCGAGAGGGGGTAATATCGACAACGACGACATACATACACGGGAAAATAGTGTTATCGGGGAGGGGGTATATCGACCCCCCCACGTGTTGAAGTTATCGGGAGGGGGTTATATCGACAACGACAACATACGTACATGTGAAAATAATATTATCGGGGAGGAGGTATATCGACCCCTCTCGTGTTGAAGTTATCGGGAGGGGTATATCGACGACGACAGACCCAATAAAACATAAGAAAACGAAGAAGAAATAAAAAGAGGATAAGAAGAAAGGAATAGGGGAGAAGATCGAAGAAAAAAAGAAGAAAAAAAGAGGAGAAGAAGAAAGGAATAGAGGAGAAGATCGAAGAAAAAAGAAGAAGAAAAAAAGAGGTGAAGAAGAAAGGAATAGAGGATCTCCTCTATTCCTTTCTTCTTCTCCTCTTCTTTTTCTTCTTTTTTCCTCTTCTTATTTATTTCTCCTCTTCTCCTCCTTTCTTCCTCTCAATTGTAGGCTTTCGGGTCTAACCATACGCTCTGTGCCTGTGGGCCTACATACTGGGCCTCGTGTGGGCCTGAATCCTGGCCCATGGTAGGGTTTCTAGTCGTATTCACGCCATGGGGGCCCAGTAGGTGGCACTTTTTTTGTTTTTTTGTTTTCTTTGTTGCTTTATTTATTTTATTTTGTTTCTACTTACAACAAAATACTTATTGTTGCTATTTTTATTTATTTTCTAAAACTTTATTTTTAATTATTTTCTTTTAGGTCACAAAAATTATAAACTTTTTGTTAGTGCCATTAGTTTTCAAAAATTATAAATTTGAATAGTTAAAATTAATGTGTTTAATATTACCGTGTTTAAAATTCAAAGTTTTGTCCAGTTTTTTTTTGTTTTTTGCATTATTTATTTTGTTTTGTTTTTTGCTTTATTTTTTAATTTCTTTTGCTTTTAGGTCAGCAAAATTATAAACTTTCTGTTAGTGTCATTAGTTTTAGAAAAATTATTTTGTTTTTTTGTTTTCTTTGTTGCTTTATTTATTTTATTTTGTTTCTACTTAGAATAAAATACTTATTGTTGCTATTTTTATTTATTTTATTAAAGTTTATTTTTAATTATTTTTCTTTTAAGTCACAAAAATTATAAACTTTCTCTTAGTGCCATTAGTTTTCGAATTTGAATAGTTAAAATTTGAATTCTTTGAAATTTGTGTGAATCACAAGTTTGTGATTAACTTTACTAAAAAACGAGCATAGATGCGCCTATAGAGATAATTCAACCTAAATTCATAATAAATTTCTATGACTTTCAGAGAAATTCAGTATGAATTTAGGCCAAATTCCCTGTATAAGGGGATCTATTTTCACTTTGAGAGGAGCTCAACAAGGCAGAGAGGGAGGGGCTTATAAACCGGTGTGAGCGCCCTTCGGTTGGCGAGGTGGGACTAAACTCTGACCGCAACGAGTACCAACCCTTTAGTCCCGGTTTGTGGCACAAATCGGGACTAATGGTCATGGGCCAGGGGCGAGGCGCATTGGTCCCGGTTCGTACATGGAACTGGGACCAAAAGGTCCAGACGAGCCGGGACCAATGGCCCACGTGGCTGCCCTCTTGAGTGTTCTTGGTGAGAACATAGTTGACAAGGAACGAACCGGGATTAATGTTATTACAAGGGCCGAACCATAAGACATTAAAGCATTTCAAATGAACTCTGAAAAAGTTGAAAGTTGGCATGGTAACATAATTTCACCCACATAGCATGTGCATGTACAAAACGGACAATGGTATCATACTCGTCTGTTACAAAGTTGGCATGGTATCATCATAATAGTTGCGGGAGAAAGTTTTTACTTTTTCTTCGCTTGTGTCATTTGCTTATTGCGCCGTAACCATGGATAATCTTCATCATTTATCAGGATGCTTGAGTCAGGCTTGACTTTGAAGGAAGGAATTTCAAGAAACATTTCATAATCTTCAGACATGTCTGTCTTGCCCTCCACTCCCACGATGTCCCTTTTTCCTGAAAGAACTATGTGGCTCTTTGGCTGATCGTATGATGTATTCGCTTCCTTATCTTTTCTTTTTCTCAGTTTGGTAGACATGTCCTTCACATAGATAACCTGTGCCACATCATTGGCTAGGACGAACGGTTCGTCAGTGTACCCAAGATTTTTTAGATCCACTGTTGTCATTCCGTACTGTGGGTCTACTTGTACCCCGCCTCCTGACAGATTGACCCATTTGAACTTAAACAAAGGTACCTTAAAATCATGTCCGTAGTCAAGTTCCCATATGTCCACTCTGTAACCATAATATGTGTCCTTTCCCCTCTCGGTTGCTGCATCAAAGCGGAAACCGCTGTTTTGGTTGGTGCTCTTTTGATCTTGTTCAGCCGTGTAAAATGTATTCCCATTTATCTCGTATCCTTTGTAAATCAATACAGTCAAAGATGGTCCCCTGGACAACAAGTACAGCTCATCACAAACAGTCTTGTCACCTCTGAGACGTGTTTCCAACCAACTGCTGAAAGTACTGATGTGTTCACATGTAATCCAATCGTCGCACTGCTCCGGGTGTTTGGAGCGCAGACTGTTCTTGTGTTCATCGACATACGGGGTCACCAAGCTAGAGTTCTGTAGAACTGTGTAGTGTGCGTGAGACCAAGAATATCCGACCCTGCATATTATTGAGTCCCCTCCAAGCGTGCCTTTTCCAGTCAGTCTTCCCTCATACCGCGATTTATGGAGACCTATCTTCTTAAGGCCAGGAATGAAGTCAACACAAAATCCAATGACATCCTCTGTTTGATGGCCCATGGAGATGCTTCCTTCTGGCCTAGCGTGGTTACGGACATATTTCTTTAGGACTCCCATGAACTTCTCAAAGGGGAACATATTGTGTAGAAATACGGGCCCCAGAATGACAATCTCGTTGACTAGATGAACTAGGACGTGCGTCATGATATTGAAGAAGGATGGTGGGAACACCAACTCGAAACTGACAAGACATTGCACCACATCACTCCTTAGCCTTGGTACGATTTCTCGATCGATCACCTTCTGAGAGATTGCATTGAGGAATGCACATAGCTTCACAATGGCTAATCGGACGTTTTCCGGTACAAGCTCCCTCAATGCAACCGGAAGCAGTTGTGTCATAATCACGTGGCAGTCATGAGACTTTAGGTTCTGGAACTTTTTCTCTGGCATATTTATTATTCCCTTTATATTCGACGAGAAGTCAGTCGGGACCTTCATACTGAGCAGGCATTCAAAGAAGATTTCTTTCTCTTCTTTCGTAAGAGCGTAGCTGGCAGGACCTTCATACTGCTTCGGAGGCATGCCGTCTTTTTCGTGCAAGCGTTGCAGGTCCTCCCGTGCCTCAGGTGTATCTTTTGTCTTCCTATACACGCTCAAGAAGCCTAGAAGGTTCATGCAAAGGTTCTTCGTCACGTGCATCACGTTGATTGAAGAGCGGACCTCTAGGTCTTTCCAGTAGGGTAGGTCCCAAAATATAGATGTCTTCTTCCACATGGGTGTGTGTCCCTCACCGTCATTCGGAACAGCTAGTCCGCCGGGACCCTTTCCAAAGATTATGTGTAAATCATTGACCATAGCAAGTACGTGATCACCGGTACGCATGGCGGGCTTCTTCTGGTGATCTGCCTCGCCTTTGAAATGCTTGCCTTTCTTTGACATTGATGGTTGGTCGGAAGAAATCGACGATGGCCCAGGTACACATTCTTCCTGCATTTGTCCAGGTATATACTTTCAGTGTCATCTAAACAGTGCGTGCATGCGTGGTATCCCTTGTTTGTCTGTCCTGAAAGATTACTGAGAGCGGGCCAATCGTTGATGGTTACAAACAGCAACGCGTGCAGGTTAAATTCCTCCTGTTTGTGCTCATCCCACGTACGTACACCGTTTCCATTCCACAGCTGTAAAAGTTCTTCAACTAATGGCCTTAGGTACACATCAATGTCGTTGCCGGGTTGCTTAGGGCCTTGGATGAGAACTGCATCATAATGAACTTCCGCTTCATGCACATCCAAGGAGGAAGGTTATACATACATAGAGTCACGGGCCAGGTGCTGTGATTGCTGCTCTGCTCCCCGAAACGATTAATGCCATCCGCGCTTAAACCAAACCATACGTTTCTTGGGTCACCTGCAAACTCAGTCTAGTACTTTCTCTTGATTTTTCTCCACTGCGACCCGTCAGCGGGTGCTCTCAACTTCCCGTCTTTCTTACGGTCCTCACGGTGCCATCGCATCAACTTGGCATGCTCTTCGTTTCTGAACAGACATTTCAACCGTGGTATTATAGGAGCATACCACATCACCTTCGCAGGAACCCTCTTCCTGGGGGGCTCGCCATCAACATCACCAGGGTCATCTCGTCTTATCTTATACCGCAATTCACCGCATACCGGTCATGCGTTCAGATCCTTGTACGCACCGCGGTAGAGGATGCAGTCATTAGGGCATGCATGTATCTTCTGCACCTCCAATCCTAGAGGGCATACGACCTTCTTTGCTGCGTATGTACTGTCGGGCAATTCGTTATCCTTTGAAAGCTTCTTCTTCAATATTTTCAGTAGCTTCTCAAATCCTTTGTCAGGCACAACATTCTCTGCCTTCCACTGCAGCAATTCCAGTATGGTACCGAGTTTTGTGTTGCCATCTTCGCAATTGGGGTACAACCCTTTTTTGTGATCCTCTAACATGCGATCAAACTTCAGCTTCTCCTTTTTACTTTCGCATTGCGTCCTTGCATCGACAATGACCCGGCGGAGATCATCACCATCGGGCACATCGTTTGGTTCCTCTTGATCTTCAGCACCTTCCCCCATTGCAGCATCATTGGGCACATCATCTGGTTCCTCTTGATCTTCAGTAGCTTCCCCCGTTGCAGCATCACCGTATTCAGGGGGGCACATAGTTGTCATCGTCCTCTTCTTCTTCGCCGTCTTCCATCATAACCCCTATTTCTCCGTGCCTCGTCCAAACATTATAGTGTGACATGAAACCATTGTAAAGCAGGTGGGTGTGAACGATTTTCCGGTCAGAGTAAGACTTCGTATTCCCACATTTAGGGCATGGACAACACATAAAACCATTCTGCTTGTTTGCCTCAGCCACTTCGAGAAAATCATGCACGCCCTTAATGTACTTGGAGGTGTGTCTGTCACCGTACATCCATTGCCGGTTCATCTACGTGCATTATATATAATTAAGTGTGTCAAATACCATTACAGAACATCATGAATAGATAATTAAGTGACCAAATTAATAGAAGTTCATCATCATATTAAAACCAAAGTACATACATAGCTCTCATCTAACAACATAAAGCTCTCCAGAGCATCTAAATTAATTAAACCATGCATTGAAACTATGTAAAACATTTCAATGTGAAAACAAATGCGATCTAATCGCAACCAAGGTAACAATTGATCCAACGGCATAATGATATCAAGCCTCAGTATGAATGTCATATTTTCTAATCTTTCTAATCTTCAAGCGCATTGCGTCCATCTTGATCTTGTGATCATCGACGACATCCGCAACATGCAACTCCAATATCATCTTCTCCTCCTCAATTTTTTTATTTTTTCCTTCAAGAAATTGTTTTTTTCTTCAACTAAATTTAACCTCTCGACAATAGGGTCGGTTGGAATTTCCGGTTCACATACCTCCTAGATAAATAAAATCTATGTCACGTTGGTCGGCATAATTTTCATAAACAATAAATGAAGCAATAGTTATAAAGATAATATATACCACATCCAAATCATAGACAGGATGAGGGCCGACGGGGGCGGATACCAAAACCATAGCACTATATAATAACAAGCAATAAAATAGTAAGAAAATTAGACAAGTATCTATCTAAAGCAAGAATTTTTTTTCTTTCAGAAAGAAGATAAGAACAAGAAGCTCACCACGGTGGTGCCGGCGACTAGATTGGTGCGGGCGATCGACCACAGTGAAGACGGGGACGGGGCGTGACAGGCCGCTAATATAAACCTAGACAAATCTCGGGAAAAATAGAGTTCGGAGGTCGTGCTTCGAGAGGAGAAAGCTTAACTAGTGTGGCTCGGGCATTTCATCGAACACCTCACGTGCATAGGAGGTGAGCTAGAGCACCACAAAGCCCTCCCCTCCCCGGCCAGAGAAAAACAAAGCAGTGGAGTGCTCTGCTCGCGGGTGAGGTGTATATATAGGCACCTCAATGGTCCCGGTTCGTGGCACGAACCGGGACTAAAGGGCAGCCTGTTGTCCCGGTTCAAGCCACCAACCGGGACCAATGGTGGTGGGCCAGGAGCCAGGCCCATTGGTCCCGGTTCGTCCCACCAACCGGGACCAAAAGGCCCAGACGAACCGGGACCAATGGCCCACATGGCCCGGCCGCCCCCTGGGCTCACGAACAGGGACCAATGCCCCCATGGGTCCCGGTTCTGGACTGAACCGGGACTAATGGGCTGACCCGGCCTGAACCAAAGCCCTCTTTTCTACTAGTGCCAAGCTGTCTGCCAGCGACGGCGTGCCTGTCCGCGACGCCTCCAAGCACCGCAGCCTTGTAGGCGCACTCCAGTACATCACTCTGACGCGGCCGGACCTCGCCTACGCTGTGCAACAAGCCTGTCCGTGCATGCACGATCTCCGTGATCACCATCTGGCGTTGGTCAAACGGATCCTCCGTTACCTGCGCGGTACCACGACACACGGGCTTCATCTCCGGTGCTCTGACGAGCTCAACCTCATGGCGTACTCCAACGCCAACTGGGCGGGGGTGCCCCGACACACGGCGCTCCACGTCCGGCTACTCGGTCTTCCTCGGCGACTCCCTCGTCTCCTAGTCATCCAAGCGGCAGCCGACGGTGTCACCTTCGAGCGCGGAGGCCGAATACCGTGATGTTGCCAACGTGGTGGCAGAGTGCTGCTGGTTGCGCCAGCTCCTTGGCGAACTGCGCGTACCCCTGCCCACCGCCACAGTCACCTATTGCGACAACATCTCCGCGGTGTACATGGCTGCCAACCCAGTACATCACCGCCGCACCAAGCACAACGAGCTCGACATCCACTTTGTCCGCGAGAAGGTTGCGTTGGGACAGCTGCATGTTCTTCATGTCCCCACCACACAACAATTCGCCGACATCCTGACAAAGGGGCTCCCGTGATGACACCAAGTTTCTCACGCATTCCCATGAACCTGATCCTTCCCAGCGCCGTGGTGAGAATGTCAGCGAGCGGCGGCGGCGGCGGTGTGGTTAGGCATCTCTTCTCTTGTCAGCCCACCAAAACAAGAAATCGAGTTTAAAGAGGCGGAGGGGAAGGAGGAAAGAAGATGGAAAGCGAGTCCGGTAAGGAGACGGAGGGGGGATCCCTCAACTGGACGGAGGAGGACAGAAATCGAGTTGGATTGGATCTGTGGAGGAAACTCGAGAAGATGGAAATCGAGTTATGGACGGAGGAGGCTTCCGGCAAGGAGCAGGAGACGGTGCGGGATCTGAAGAAGAAGCACAGGAAACTCAGTAAGAAGCGTTTGTACCTCTCGCAAGAGATCGTCTCAGGGAAGGTGAAGGAATTGTATTCCGATTCCGGCCGCAACAGGGCCGCAACAAGGAGCTGGACAAGGAGTTGATGATTATTAAGGAGGAGAAGGAGAAGAAGAAGAAGAAGCAGGAGACGGTGGTGGATTCCGGCGAGGAGGAGATGGGCAGGGATTCGGCGCAGCACCAGTCCCTGATGGAGGAGATCATATCCGTGGAGAGGGAGCGCAAAGACCTGCTTGGCTCACTTACTCCCACCTTTTCTCTCTGGAAAGAGATTGATTCTCAAACAACCTGGACGATCGCCACAACGGAGTCTGCTACTTTTTCTAGGGACAACAACAATGAGAATCCACTTGCAGACTACTTGAACCTGATCCTCCAAGGTATGGAGGACCTGGGTCATCGGATGCTTTCTACATTATATTTTCTCAACAAATCCGATGACTCCGTCTGCTCCTACAAGGCCACCGAATTGTGCAATACAGCAACCAAACTGAATATGCACATCAAGGGATTCAGCCCAAAGCCGGGGCCGGAGCCGGAGCCAGAGCCAGAGCCAGAGCCAGAGGAGCAGCCGGGGCAGATCGATTTGTCGAGTCTTTTCAGAAAATATTGTCGATTTCCTGATAATTACAACAACACCTTGGCCCGGTTAGATATGGAGGAGCATGAGGAGAACAAATGTGAGGATGTTCATGTGAAGAAGACCAAGGAAGAGGAGGACAAGGAGAAGGACGTATCCTCAATGGAGTATCTCAAGAAAAGGATGGACATCGAGCAACAATTTTTAGCCAATCATCGAAAATCCTGGGAAAATGTGTGGGGCAGCAGGATTGGACGGTGCGGTGGATTTATGGATACAAGTAAGTAACTAACTTTCTGCTCGTATCTACTAGTTTTCGTAATATTTTCATGCACCACAATGCTTCCTTTTCTGTGATATTCTCTCGCTGTGATCCTCAAATGTTAGTTGCACAAATGTTGTACCCATTGGATCTTTAGGGTCGCCGTCTTGTCGCATTTACAGATATGTTGTGCCTGCCATGATAAATTTAAATTGTGCAAATGCTGAACCCATTGCATGGATATTTAGGCTCGCTGTCTTGTCGCATTTAAAGATATTTTGTGCCTGCCAGGATAAAACTGTCAGGTGGGTTGCGTAATATTGAATAATTGACTGAAAAAAATGTTATAAATTGTAATACTACGATACCTTGGGACTGGTGTAGTAACAGGACAGCATGGACACTTATAAGTGTCCCCCTCTGCTTGAACCTTTTTCCAGCAATCCTTGCAACTTCTGTGCCACAAGTCGTACGTGAAAATCACCTCAGTAATTCGAATCTTGAACTTACAGCGTTCTCCCTTTACGGATAAAGCAGATTTATTTTATCGCGAATTAATAAGAAACACTGTATGCAGCATTCATATATAGTAGTAAACTCCTACATATTATACTTGTGAATCAGTCAACAACCTGCTAAATTAACAAGTTCTAATTGTAGAAGATGAAACTATCCTTTCAAGCACTGTGGCAATTTTTGGAGTAGGAATATTAATGTTCCATTTGGTAGCTGACAACGATTTAAATGCAAGCAAGCCAGTGGTGTAAGACAGATTAACACAGCTCACACTGATAATCAACAAAGAAGTAATAACTCCATCCTTAGTAGAGCAAAAATTGACCCTCCTAAGAAATAACCTACAGTAAAACCAGCAAAGAGCGGTACCATTGGTTCTCTACAGAGGCATCCGGTAATCCAGTAGCTTGGACAGCAAGGGCATGTGCTCCCCAGAGCATGACCACAGCAACACGACTTCAGTTTTTTAATGCTGCATATCTTGATTTGCTCAAGTGGCAAGAAGAGAACAGGGAATTAGCTAACAAAACTACACTTCAGTTTTTTAATGTGTCTAATAAATGAGAGGTGAGAGCACAACCAAAACACCATGAAGACATGACTTGTTTGAAGAGCTATCGTAAGCGCCTCGTCAAATTTTCGCTCAGATATTAGTCTGATTAGCTCCTTCATTGGATCTGCTGGTACATCAATCTAAAACATCCATTGGCAATGTTAGCGTCCCAGGCCCAGCTCCTAGCCTCCGGCATATGTTCGGACGTTTTCGGTGTGCATCGGACACACCACTACAAGCAAAGAGCCCACCACATCCCAAAAGACTAGCCTAAAGGGAGTGTGGCACTCTTCCTTATAAGGTGGTCCTAGCCCCCTCCCATATCCGAGGTGGGACTAAAGTCACTGGCAACGTCAATGGCCAGCGTCTCTGACAGGCAAACACCTTTAGTGGTAAAAATCTGGGCAGTAGTTTCAGCAACATAGGGGGTTTGTACTTTGCTTACTTTTATTTGCTTATTCATATTAGAATTCTGACATTTGACGCTTATCTTTGGTGCTGCAGCCATATTGAGCCCTATGCAGTTTACACACTACACACCTGGTAGCAACCCTTCCCCTGCTGCCATCACCGGTAGTACCATGCAAATCTATTCAATCAAGATAAAGAGTATAAAAGGCTTGAACTGGACACTCAGAGTGTATGGCGAGGTTGCTGCTCGAGACACTGTGGACCGCAACCGCAACATTCTATTCTCTCAGACAAGGTTTGACTACCAAGAACTCAATGGAGAAGTATGTAGTGTATTCAGTTTTCTGTTCTATTTTCCTTTGTTTCTTCCTCCTGACTATGTAGCACATTATGATTAGGTGTTTATAATAATGATATGATGCTTGCAGGATGATTGCTTATGCTTGACTGGTCCGTCTCGTGCTATTGTTGCCTCGGACCATGTTGAGTTTGAAGTTGATCTCCAAGTAGCCAATGGAGCAGAGTCTCAAACATTGATGAGCTGTAGAGGTTGTTATGGCGGTACAGATGGTTTTTTCTCTTCCTTGGCCAGCGTAACTGATGGTGGTGATGGATGTACCTTGTCGTTCTCCAACAAGAGCTGTAGAGTTGAGGTAACCCTTGACCAGATTGATAAATCACTCCAGGCTACTATCGTGGGTGTACATGTTACCGAAGGGGATTGGCCTTTTAAGCATGGATGCCGAGTTGTGTGTTATTGGTCTCCTGCTGTGGCTGCTGCACCGACAGATGTCATTGGTAAGACTTGCAGGAGGCGAGTTGTGCTTCTTGATCACCGTGGTAAAGGAATGCACAGAAGACCAGACAAGCACCTTCATCTCTCAAGGAGAGTCGTTTCAGTGGAATCACATGGAACGCTGAGAGTGTCCATAGAAGCATATGGAAAATCTCGTCGTTATATTGCTCGAGAAGGTCACATCAACTTCCCTGTTCAGCAGTGCCAAACAAGAAGGATTGAGTGTCAAGTTGGCGACTCCACGGTGGAGGTTGCTGTAGGCTGGTCGTTGCTTGTGAAGGAAAAAGCACTCTTGACGGTGATGAGGCAGTCCGGGATGGAGATGGAGATGGAGATGGATTCTGATTCTGATTCTGACTCTGGCAGGGATGAGATGGACGAGAGGGATTCCAGCAAGGAGCCGGTGGGGGATGCCGGCGGCAAGGAGATGGGGCAGATGGCCAACGACTTGGTTGGTGTTCTTTCCGGCCACCTTGGGATGCTTAAGAGGGAGATCTCGTTCCTGAGGACAGAGGTCAAGTCCCGGGGATTGGCTGGAAAAAGGGCTTGTCAAGAGCAGATCATGTCTAACCTAGGGCCCCTCGATGAAAATCTTCTCAAGAAGGTGAGTTTGCCTTACCTAGGTTCCAACACTGAGGAGGTGATGGATTTTCTGCTGGTCGAGACGCAGCAGTTGATCTACCGCTTCAACTCTCTCGCATCCATTCTACAAAAACTCAGAATCCCCATATCTTCCGACAAGATTGATAAGCTGCATCTCATATCCAATGCACTTGTGGGCATCTCGGAGCTTATCAAGAGGCACAAATCTGTTGCTGCTGACAAGCAAAATGGTGAAGATCGTTTGGACTGTGCCGGCTGGGAGGCTACATGGGGAAGCTCGACAGGAAGACATGGTTGCTTTGACGACATAAGTAAGCAAAAATAAATACTGTCATCTAGCTATCTTTTCCTCTCTTTAATTGGGCCACAGTCAATTCAATGCACTTTTCCTTTTTGTATATATGCATAGATTTTAATCTGCTCATTTTATTAATAGCTCGATCTCTAACCGTCCGCAATCTCTTAATTTTGTGCTGCAGCAACATTGAGTCCTATGCAGTTTACCGCTTCCACGCCTGGAAGCTTCCCATCCTCGTCCGAGGCTGGTCCTGCCTTGGAGATCTACTCAATCAAGCTCATTAATCTGAATCCTAATCTGAGTTGGCCCATTGATGTCTATGGCGTGGTCGCTGCACGGGATGATTTTGACCACAACCGCAACATTCTCTTCTGCCGGTCAAGTGCAGACTGCCAAAGAATTAACCAAGAGGTTTGTATAATGTCTATCTTCTCGTCTAATTGTTATAAAGGATTATGTGTAGAGCATTTGTTGTGTGACACAGGATTAAGTTATAATTGTTGCGTTATGTTTGTAGTTTAAACTGAGTTGTTCGGTTACTTACATATCTTGGAATTGTTTTGTGCAATCAGATTCGTTTAAGGTTCAAACTAGTCGGTATCAGCTTTAGGCAAGTTATGCAGGCTAGGGAGTATGTACTGACCTGCACCGTTGAAAATTTTCTGCCATATTTAGTGAGGATAGAGCAAATCAGCACGAAAAGCAATTAAAGTAGTCTCGCACTTGCCGAGGCTGTTTTTGGATGATAGCAGGGCACATGCCACTGTTATGTTTATTTCTGTATATCGCACAAGTAATGCGGCACATGGGCAAAGGCCGAGCGAATATGGCTGACATTGGCCGCCTGATTGGGTGGCTGTGTGATTGACGGAGGGTAGAGATATGCAAAGGTTGTAAAATCGACTACGGATATTGACCTGTTGTTTCTTTGGGTGTAAAAGCAGAAGGTGTCGGTTCTAAATCCAAATTCAAAACCTGTGTATTATTGTGGTACAGATTATTAGGATCTGTTTGCGAACGGAGTATTTTTTTTTTCCAGATTTTGGCCATGTAATATATGTTAGTCTATGTCTAGTTAAACTAGTTGAACTGAATTGTTATTTTGCATCATGTGTGTGACTGATGTTGATGAACATGGCGCTTGCAGGACCCTTTTTTGCACTTGATTGGCCCGTCTCGTGCAATTGTAGCTGAAGAACCTGTGATGTTTCAAATTGAACTGAAATTGAAGTATGGAGCAAATTTCAAAGATACAGCATTGTTCACTTCCAACCAAAGTTATCGCTCCATCATGCCATACGATACCATGCAGATCTATAACCGCTGTTGTACAGCAGAGATAAGCCTTGGGCGAGTTGATCCAGCAATCCAGGCCACAATTGTAGGTGTTTGTGTGACTAAAGGGGAGTGGCCTTTTAAGTATGGATGTAAAGTTTCTTGCTTGTTTTCTCCTGCTGATGCAACGGAGGGATGCGCGGCAGAAGTCGTTTTGCTTGACCGCCGTGCTAAAAGGATGCGTGCGGGATCAGATGGGTATCTTTCTTTGTCAAGAAATGTCGTGTCAGTGGGATTGCAGGGCACACTCCGAGTCGTCACAGAAGCATACTCAAAGTCTGGACTCAATATTGTTCGAAAATGTCACGCTGAATTTCCTATCCAGCAGTGTCAGATAGATAGTTGTGAGTGCTCAGTTGACGGCTCCACATTGAAGATAGTTGTTGCTTGGTCTCGCCTTGCCATTGACAAGGATGATCTTGTAAACGATGGTTATTGAAGGTGCGTCGACCTAGCTTGTTGCTGCTGCTAGTTTGTCAAATCTCATGTAGCAGCTCTTGTTCTTGCATATATACTATATTAATTTGGGCATGTAGTTAGTTGTCAACCTGTGCACAAAAAGGAACCTCTTGTTAGGCTCCATTTATCTTTTCTCTCATGCCTGCCATTTGGTCTTGTAGGAGGAACTGAGGATGCACAAAGGAACAATGGAGCTGGTGGTTAGTTAATTCCTTAGTTTAGAATGGAGCTGGTGGTGGCATGAAGGCGTGGTTCCTTAGTTTGGAATGTTGAATCGTGATGATGTCTAGTTAGAAAGACGAGAATTATGATGCTACTGCTGATGACTAAAAAACTATGCATGTTGAGGACTTTGATTCTGTGGGTTGAGAGCTAGTGTGATTTGGTTGGCTTCCTCGACATTATGCCTGTGAATTTTTTGTGCCTGAGAAAAAAATGTCTCAACTTGGTGAAATGATTCTCAACAAAACAAACATATAAGTGCATGCACCTGCCAACAACAGTTGATGTCAATGCTGCTAACATAAATTGCAGTGGAAGAAAACTGCAGACTGGATGACACAAGTATTCCTTTACGGTGCTAAAAAAGAACAATGATGACATTTCTAACAGCAGACCAATCAATGCCCAGGCCTTCCATATAAGAATTGCTTCCAGTGCTCATACTCCGCTTGAAAATCCACAGCGGCAGGTTTTCCCTATACTCCAGTCTCAGAGCTTTTCAGCCAGTAAGGAGGTCTTTCCACCCTCAGTGGCCATTCCTCCGGCAACCAAGGTAAACCACGGACGGCGGGGTCTGCGTGCAATTTATGCATACAAGACTGCAATGAAATATTCCTGAAGGGCAATAAGAGAATATATGAACCTAAAATTAGGTACAAGATTCAGTGACCAGCATTAAAGATATAACCTGTTGAGATTGAGAACACTCACCAGGCAGCATCAAGATTACCACAATCTCCACACAGTGGAGGGTTTGCAGCAGACCTTCTGTCATAGCAGCGGTTGTCCATTGGTTTCTGAAAAATCGGCACAACTACTCAATTTATCCTATCCTTTACTTTATTGACCTTGTTAGACCAGACATCAATGGCAAAGTGCAAAACAAAATAGATATATGTTAGATAACTAATTCACCATTTCATCACAACAGTCGAGTTGACATAGCATTTGGTACCAACAATGGTATGTCCACAATGTAAAAAACAAAAAAAATCCCCCGGCGCCGTCCTTCGCTCCGCCCCCGCCTCCCTCCCCCGTCACCGTCCCCCCATCAGCTTCAAGCTGCTCTCCACTGGAGCCCCACATCCCTCTCCTCGTCCCACCCAGCTGTCTCGTTCGCCAGGTCGACAACCTGGCTTACGTTCACCTAACCACACCCATGCACAACCCCTTCAGATTCATACGACAGGCCATCGCCCACCACCGTAACAACCCTACATTTGGTCTCACTTCCTTCGCACGTAGCGCTGCACGTCTCTCCTTTGCTAACGCAGAGGAGCGCCTCGCGGCCACTGGCCATGGCCCTATCCACCACGAGGGTAATACCCACTTCTTCGAGCGACCCGAGCACGCTGATAACAGATCCATGGCCATCTTCATTCACATGGCCGAGATCAAGGTATTCGACTATCCCGACGAGCTCTGGCACCCTGAGGTGGCAGAATACTTCTTCTCACATCTCAGAGACTTTGTGTCCGCCGACCAACACTGCTTCCAGGGTGACCATTCCAGTGTTCGCGCTCTCGTCGTGGTTGCCCGTGACTTCATCCTTCCTCCCTTCCTGATGGTGCGCCTGCCTGACAACGATGTTGTCGTCGTCAAACTGGAGAGCCGCGCTCTCTTCCGTCATGGCTCCGACGCCTCGCCTTTCTCCTCTGAGGACGACGACAACACCTCCCTCTCCTGCCAGATATCCAACCCACGCCTGTCCCCCATCACCACTAGACAGATCCGAAAAATAGCTACTGCCATGTCCCCTTTGGCATGCACGCCGGAGTCTCCCTCGGGCCCTCCTCCAACACCTACTTCAACGACGCCCCTGGACGGCATCCCTATCCTTGCTGTCATGGCCGATGGCATGCATGTCGCCATGCTTATCCATGCTCCATGGTCTCCTCCCGTCAGCACCTCCACCCCCGCCCAGCAGCTTGCACGATCGCGAGCCTACCGTCCCTTGCTCGCATTGGCAGCTCCCCCATCTCCAGCTCCCCTGCCACTTCCACTGTCCCCTCCCCTCTCCCCTCCTGCCCCTCCAGCGCCTCCCCTGCCGGTGGTTCAAGCCGTCCCTCCTCTTGATCTGCCTCCGGAGCCTACGCATGAGTGCCTGGCCAGGCGTATCAGCAGGCGGGCCAAGATGGCTGCTGACTCCGGTGTCAAGGCCAGACGCAGTGCTCATCTGGCAGAAATCGAGCCGCCAAACTACTCCTCCATGACTGCAAAGGCTATGCGTTCCAAGGCGAAAAAACTCGACCTCTCATCTGCATCGAATGATCTCTTGGACGCCCTGATCCATGCTCGTCTTTGTGATGAGGCTAGGTTCATCGACAACTCGGCCCGCGGCCCTACCTCGCCAGAGGATCTCGCAGCTATTGCTGCTGCCTGCGGCGCTCCGCCTGAGATGGCGGCTGACATCGCATCGGGCTCCGGTGGCCTGGGATCACCATGATGTGTGCTCCAATCCTCAACGGCCACTTGTCTGGCCGCCCTCGCTGGCCATGTATCTGGTGCGTCACACCCTACCGTAGCTGCTCTGTTAAGGTTAAGTAAGCTGTAATCGCTACCCCTGTGTAAGGTGCTGGTTCAAGTTTCCATTATGAAGAACGAATCCTACTCTATCGTGTCTTGGAATGTTCGCGGATTAGGTGAAAATGACAAATGTGCCAATGTGTTCTCTGAAATCAACCACTTGCGCCCATCAATCACTTTGCTCCAAGAAACTAAGCTACAAAAACCGGATACAATCAATCTGCGATCTATCTTGCCACGTTTCCTTGACTCAAACAACCGCCTCGACGCAATCGGATCTGCGGGAGGAATTCTTTCGGCCACTAACTGACGATGGTTTACGCTTCTTAACTGTCAACATAGGCGTTTTATATCCACCCTAACTTTCTCATGCCTTGCCTCGCAATACAACATCTTTATCACAAACGTCTATGCCCCCTCACAAAGGGACCTAAAACTTGAATTCCTCGATGAACTTAAACAACTCGAACAACCACCTCAATCTCCCTGGCTCCTCATCGGAGATTTTAACCTAATCCGCTTCCCTAATGAAAGGAACAACAACAATTTTCGACGATCTGGCGCCGACACCTTCAATGACACCATTGATCAACTTGCACTCCTAGAGCTCCCTCTTCTAGACCGCCAATTTACTTGGTCAAATAAAAGGACGTCACCTACACTAATACGGCTAGATAGAGTTCTTATTAACCTGTCTTGGGATGCGCTCTTCCCCAACTCGCATCTCACCTCTCTTACTCGATTCGCATCCGATCACGTACCACTCCTGGTTACTATCTCTACAACCATTCCATCTTCCCGCCTTTTTCGGTTTGAACGCTACTGGACTTCCTTCCAGGCCCGCAGAAACATCATGCGCAACATCTGGCGGCCCAATGTTCAAAACCATAATGGGCTTCTCGCGGGCTCTGCTGCTTCTCTCGCTCAAAATATTAAAAAAAACACGCTCGGCCCTAAAATCTTGGGCCAAATCCCTTCAGCCCATCTACCAACGGGAAGCAAATTGCAAACTTGCAATTCAAGCTCTCGATCTAAACGAGGAATTTGCACCTCTCTCCCGCTTGAACAGAAACTTAGACTTACAATCTCAAACCTGCTACAATGCGCTATCAAACAAAAAATCTCGTTCTGGAAATAGAGGGGTAAGATCAGGGGTGCCGTCGACGGCGAAGCAAACACTCGGTTCTTCCATGCCACTGCTACCTAGCGATCACGCTCAAATAAAATCCCAATGCTTCTACACAACAATTCAGAAGTTTTCTTGCACGAGCAAAAAGTTGAAATCTTAAAATCTTATTTCCAACAACTCATCGGGACCACCAAAACTGCTACCTGGAACTTCAGTTTGCTCCAGCTTTACCCCTCACCTCTACCTCAGCTTCGTGATCTTGCACACCCATTCTCCCACGACGAAATTCATCAAGCCTTTCTCACCATGAACACAAACGCCAGCCCTGGACCGGACAGATTTGGACCCGTCTTCTTTCAAAAATTCTATAATGAAATCAAACACTCCATCTTCCCGTTCTTTTCTGCCTTCCATGATCAAACAGCTTCGCTCGATCGCTTCAATTGTGCCTTCATGGTTCTCCTCCCCAAAACCCAGGCCCCAACCTCTCCAGATGTTTTTCGACCAATCTCACTACAAAACTCCACTCCAAAAGTTGTGGACAAGGTTCTCACAGACAGAGTAAAAACCCTCATCCCGCTTCTCATTCACTATGACCAAAAGGGTTTTCTACACGGACGCAACATTGCCGAAAATTTCATTTATGCTGCTGACATCCTCAGCGATTACCACACAAGAAAAGCCCCGACCATGGTCTTCAAGCTTGATTTCAAGAAAGCTTTTGACTCCATTTGCTGGTCCTCTCTCATTGCAATCTTACAAGCAAGGGGCTTCCCTCCCATCTTGTATTCATGGGTCCAAAACATCCTGCAGAGTGGCAAAACGGCTATTCTCCTAAATGGCAATCCGAGGTCCTGGATCCAATGTAGATGTGGCCTCCGGCAAGGTGATCCTTTCTCGCCATACTTGTTCATCATCGTTGCAGACGTTCTTCAAAGATTGATCGCCAAGGTTTTCCAAAGGAACGAATTATGCCACCCGCTCCGACCGAACGAACCTCCAGTGACGCTTCAATATGCCGATGATACTCTAACAATTGCTGCTGCTAGCGACGCCGCAACCACAACCCTCAAAAACACACTACACGATTTCGCCCTTGCAACTGGGTTAGTCATCAACTTCCAAAAAACTGCACTTCTCACCATTGCCACGGATATCTCCACTCAAAACAACATTGCTACAGCTATCGGATGTTCTTTATCCTCCTTTCCGTTAGTCTACCTAGGTCTCCCTCTCTCCCCTACCAAACTGCCCCTCTCAGCTTTCGACCCGATCATCGACAACTTTGAAAAATTCCTCTTCGGTTGGGTAGCGCGACTGCTCTCCCGGGGAGCAAGACTAACTTTGCTGACTGCGGTCCTAGACTCATTAACCGTTTATTTCATGTCCGTTTTTCGCCTCCCTAAGTCGATCCTAGTCAAACTCGACGCCATTCGGAGGGCGTTCTTCTGGTCCAATGAGGAAACTTGCACGGGTGCGAGCTGTTTGGTTGCGTGGAAAAACGTTCGCAAACCTAAAGATCTCGGTGGTCTAGGCATTAAAAATCTAGAAATTCAGAACTGCTGCCTGCTTATGAAATTCTCCTTCAAAATTTTGCAACACCCAAACGTCCCTTGGACGCAGTGGTATCACCACCAATACACACTTGGCATCGCAGAAAAAACTTCTAGGCCCTCTTTTCTTTGGAAAATAATCAACAAAAACCTACCACTTCTAATTGTGAACTCCTTTGTGATCACCTACAACGGCCTCTCCACCTTTTTTTGGCTAGATAAATGGATTTTAGAGTCGCCTCTCCACAAAGTTTTCCCACACCTTTACTCACACTCCATTGATGACAAGGTTTTAGTGGCTATCGTTTGGCAAGCCAACTTATTAGCGAACCTTCGGAACTGTCTGTCTAATGCTGCTGCTCGTGAGTTGGATTGTGTGTTGTTGCTGTTGTAGGATTTCCAACAGGTTGACCAACCCGATGAGCGGTCCCTCACCCATGGGCTTTCATTCTCTGCCAAGAATGCCTACTCCTCCATTGTTGTTGATGATTCCTTCGATCCACACCATGACTTTGTCTGGGCTTCCAAGGTTCCGATCAAGGTCAAGATCTTCGCATGGCTTCTCCTCCGCGATCGGCTCAACACGAAGGCCAACATGTTTCACAAGCACATTGCTCAATTTGCAGCATGCCCATGTTGTCAGGACCCTTACAAGGATGCTCTCCACCTCATCTCCAACTGCTCTTATGCGACACAAGTTTGGTATTCCTTGGGCCTGCCTACCCCGACCTCCCTCACTGCTCTCCACCAACACCCACCGATTCAGGGCTTCAACCCCAACATCTGGCCATCGGTGGCCTTGACAGTTTCCTGGAAGCTATGGGACTCGAGAAACGCTCTCGTGTTCAGAAACGACGACCACTCTCTCAGAACTACACTAAGAAATATTGTAGCAGATTTCTCTCTCTGGGTTTTCCGTTTCAAAAAGACTGAAGACAATATCTCTGCTAGGCAATGGCTACACTTTCTCTCCTCTGCAACCCCTTCTAGCTGAATTTGTAACCGTACTGCTTGTGTAATTCTCGACATCTTATTTGAGTGGTAATATATTCAGGTGGGGAAGCTCTCGCCCCCGGTGACCGTTCAAAAAAAACAATTTACCTTCCCATATCTTGACATCTTGGCAGTTTTTGGTATACAAGAGTACCCGACCACACAAAGTAACCACCAGGTCGTAACAGTCTGTTCAATTCTAGCAAGAGCTTAGCAACACTGATAAATTCAGACAACAACAACAAAGAGGAATGATATTGTACAAGAGGAGGCTTCTTGTAAAAGAAAGTACCTTCAATATGCTATGGTACTCTACAACATGCACAGTGTACATCATCAAAGACCCTGCTAGGAAATGGGAGCCTTCAACAGTGTATCTTGGCAGTTTCTGGTATACAGGAGTAGCAGACCACACAAAGTAACCACTAGGCCGTAACAGTCTGTTCAATTCTAGCAAGAGCTTACCAACACTGATAAATTCAGACAACAGCAACATAGAGGAATGATAGTGTACAAGAGGAGGCTTATTGTAAAAGAAAGTACCTTCAATATGCTATGGTACTCACCAGGGCCATTACCAATTCCCGGTCCTGCCCTATGGAGTCACAGGTGGGCCACCGACCTTCTAGGGGGGGGGCATGAATTTGGTGTTTGAACCCTTGCTTCGCCATGGTGTGTTAGTGTTTATGGATGATATCTTAGTCCATTCGTCGACGCTAGAGAAGCATGTCAAGCTGTTGCGACAAGTGCTCCAATTGTTGGACGATCATGGTCTGAAGGCGAAGCTATCAAGGTGCTCCTTCACGCAACAGCAAATCAGCTATCTGGGGCACCGAATCAGGAGCTCGGGGGTGGCCACGCTAGACAAGAAGATCCACACAGTTCGTGACTAGCCGCGCCCGGAATCTGTCCGCAAGCTACGTGAATTCCTGGGATTAGCGGGTACGACCGCAAGTTTGTTCGAAACTTTGGTATTATCTCCCGGCCACTGGCAGATACGCTGAAGAAAAGAACATTATTTATCTGGACTCCAACAGCTAACAATGCATTCCAGGAACTGAAGAAAGCACTGATCCAAGCTCCAGTTTTAGCCTTACCAGATTTTCGCAAGAAGTTCGTGGTGGAAACAGATGCTAGCGCTACGGGTATGGGGGTAGTGTTGATGCAAGACTTGCATCCGTTGGCATATCTGAGTAAGGCCTTGGGACCCCGCAACATTGGACTCTCGGCCTATGAAAAAGAGTGCTTGGCACTAATGATGGCCATCGACCATTGGAGGCCATTCCTGCAGCACGCCGAATTCTTGGTGCGTACAGATCAGAAGAGCGTGCTACATTTAACAGACAAGCGGTTGAACACGCCAGTCCAACAACGAGCCTTCACCAAGTTGGTTGGGTTGCAGTTCTAAATACAGTACAAAGTGGGTGTCACTAACAAGGTGGCCGGTGCACTGTCGCGAATAGATCAGGAGGAGGGGTCTGAACTGGCAGCAGTGTCAATCTGTCGACCGTCGTGGTTGGAAGCTGTGGCAGTCAGCTATCGTCAGGACAAGGCCGTGCAAACTAAACTGGAACAATTAGCCTTGGACCCGGCTAGCGACATAGAGTACTCCTTGTAGGATGGAGTGATCCATTACAAAGGACGCATCTGGATTGGTGCGGATGTGGGAGTGCAACAGTCATTGATCAAAGCACTCCACGATAGTGCTATTGGGGGCCATTCCGGATTCTATGCCACGTATCATCGGGTGAAGAACCTTTTCTTCTGGAAAGTCATGAAAGCAATGATCAAACAATTCGTCAGAGCCTGTGTCACCTGCCAGCAAGCTAAAACTGAGAGAGTCTCTCCGGCGGGATTGTTGCAGCCTCTACCAATACCTAAACGACCCTGGGCTATCATATTTCTGGACTTCATCAAAAGCTTACCTAAATCTGGAGGGCATGATGCGATTCTGGTAGTGATGGATAAGTTCTCGAGGTACGCCCACTTCGTGCCATTGACCCATCCCTTCACGGCACTGACGGTGGCAACAACATTTATGAAGAACATCTTTCGATTGCATGGGCACCCTTTGGCCATCATCTCGGATAGAGATCGTATCTTCACAAGTGTAGTCTGGCAGGAACTATTCAAGATTTCATAGACCCAGTTGCACCTCAGCTCCTCGTACCACCCGCAGACCTACAGACAAATGGAGAGGGTCAACCAATGCTTGGAAGGATAACTGCAATGCGCGGTTCACTCTTGCCCTGGGAATTGGAGCAAGGGGCTGTTTCTGGCTGAGTATTGGTATAATACCGCTTTCCACTCATCGCTCGGGCGCACTCCATTTGATGTGATCTATGGCCACTTACCAAGGGAGTTTGCAGTTACTCAATAAGAAGAAGGTTCGGTTCTTGATTTGGCAGCCTGGTTGCGCGAAAGGGAGGTAATGATGGAGCACCTACAGCAGCAGCTTAAGCACGCGCAGGACCGCATGAAGAAGCAAGCTGATAAACATCACACAGACCGCTCGTTCGAGGTTGGGGACATGGTATTCGTCAAATTGCAGCCTTTTATCCAGACATCGATGGCGCAACGCCCCTACCAGAAGCTGGCGTTCTGATACTATGCACCTTACCAAATCCTCGCCAGAGTGGGAGCGGTAGCCTACAAGCTCCAGCTACCTGAAGACAGCAAAATACATCTGGTGGTGCATGTTTCGCAACTGAAACGCATGATTGGGCCAGATGCTCGGGTGAGACCTTTGTTACCAATAGCTAACTCAGTTTTGTAGGCAGAACACCGGCCCGTGGCGATTCAAGATCACAAGCTGGTGCAAGTCAAGGGTAAAGGTCGAGCCGCGACTTCTGGTGCAGTGGTCTGAACTACCTCCCTCGCTGGCTACCTGGTGAGACCCTGTCGAGCTTCGTCGTTGTTTCCCGTCAACAGCGGCTTGGGGACAAGCCACCACTCAAGGAGGGGAGAATGTCACGTATCTTGGGCCGACCTGTTGGGGAACGTAGTAAATTCAAAAAAATTCCTACGCACACGCAAGATCATGGTGATGCATAGCAACGAGAGGGGAGAGTGTTGTCTACGTACCCTCGTAGACCGAAGCGGAAGCGTTGACGCAACGTAGAGGAAGTAGTCATACGTCTTCCCGGTCCAACCGATCCAACCATCGTTACTCCGGCACCTCCGAGTTCTTGGCACACGTTCAGCTCGATGACGCTCCCCGGGCTCCGATCCAGCAAAGCTTCGGGGAGGAGTTCCGTCGGCACGACGGCGTGGTGACGATCTTGATGTTCTACCGTCGCAGGGCTTCGCCTAAGCACCGCTACAATATGACCGAGGTGGAATATGGTGGAGGGGGGCACCGCACACGGCTAAGGAACGATCACGAAGATCAACTTGTGTGTCATGGGGTGCCCCCCTGCCCCCGTATATAAAGGAGCAAGGGGGAGGGGGTGGCCGGCCTAGGAGGAGGCGCGCCAAGGGGAGTCCTACTCCCACCGGGAGTAGGACTCCCTCCTTCCTTGTTGGAGTAGGAGAAGGGGGAAAGAGGGGGAGAGGAGGAAGGAAAAGGGGGCCGCACCCCTTGTCCAATTCGGACCAGAGGGGGCCTGCGCGCCTCGTTCCTTCCGACCTTTCTCCTCTATTCCCGTATGGCCCAATAAGGCCCATATACTTCTTCCCCCGTATTCCCGTAACTCCACGGTACTCCGGAAAATACCCGAACCACTCGGAACCTTTCCGATGTCTGAATATAGTCGTCCAATATATCGATTTTTACGTCTCGACCATTTCGAGATTCCTCGTCATATCCCCGATCTCATCCGGGACTCCGAACTCCTTCAGTACATCAAAACTCATAAACTCATAATATAACTGCCATCGAAACTTTAAGCGTGCGGACCCTACGGATCGAGAACAATGTAGACATGACCGAGACATGTCTCCGGTCAATAACCAATAGCGGAACCTGGATGCTCATATTGGCTCCTACATATTCTACGAAGATCTTTATCGGTCAGACCGCATAACAACATACGTTGTTCCCTTTGTCATCGGTATGTTACTTGCCCGAGATTCGATCGTTGGTATCTCAATACCTAGTTCAATCTCGTTACCGGCAAGTCTCTTTACTCGTTCCGTAATACATCATCTCGCAACTAACTCATTAGTTGCAATGCTTGCAAGGCTTAAGTGATGTGCATTACCGAGAGGGCCCAGAGATACCTCTCCGACATTCGGAGTGACAAATCCTAATCTCGAAATACGCCAACCCAACATGTACCTTTGGAGACACCTGTAGAGCTCCTTTATAATCACCTAGTTACTTGTGACGTTTGGTAGCACACAAAGTGTTCCTCCGGCAAACGGGAGTTGCATAATCTCATAGTCATAGGAACATGTATAAGTCATGAAGAAAGCAATAGCAACACACTAAACGATCGGGTGCTAAGCTAATGGAATGGGTCATGTCAATCACATCATTCTCCTAATGATGTGATCCCGTTAATCAAATAACAACTCTTTTGTTCATGGTCAGGAAACATAACCACTCTGTTTGTCTATGTATTCACACATGTATTATGTTTCCGTTTAATACAATTCTAGCATGAATAATAAACATTTATCATGATATAAGGAAATAAATAATAACTTTATTATTGCCTCTAGGGCATATTTCCTTCACGACCCCACCAGTCATTGGGAACTCTGAGCAAGCCGGGCCAGCAGGCCCATTAGAGTGATGGGTTAGGTGTGCATGTAGTTGGGCCAAGCGATGCCTGCGTGCTCGCGGCTGGTTAAGTAGGTGGGCACGTTACGAGTTATGTATCGACTATTGAGATAACTGGTGAGAGAGAGAGAGGTTGTTACTCCTCCACTTATCCTTCCTCCATTTTCCTCTCTTATCCTTCCTCCATTTTCCTCTCCTAACCCTAACTCCTTCCCCTTCTTCTTAGATCGGATCCAGAGAGAGCTGAGGTAGATCGGGCCTGTTACATGTGTGCCCGAGTGCCATTGGTTGGCGGCTCCTTATCGCATCCAGCAATCCGAAGAGAGGGAAGATCTGGACTGGAGAGTGGCGAATGATTTATTGAGTGCATCCAAGAAGGCTCAGAAGATACCAAAATAGGATTGATTTATCCGCGAGAAGGAAGAAGAATCACCCGGGAATCGAGCAACAAAGCATCAGAAAAGGAGAAAAATCCGGCCTTTTTGCTACGAGCGATGGACTGGACGCGACCGCCGCCGCCTGTCCGATACCATCCCGTAGCACTCACCCATACAAACCGTGCCCAATAACAAAAATAAATAAATAATACATGAAAATAGAGTAAAAAATCACACATTTCACCTTTAACATAGATAAAACGCCCAAAAAACAAAATAAAAATACATGAACAATTATGTTCAGAGCTTACTGCTCAAAGATATAGAATTCAGAGAAGGGACTGATAGAAATTATCATGTTAAACATGTTGATAGTGAGCTTTACTTCCCAAATGTGTTTTCCCCAACTTGGGGGAGTTATGACAGTGCTAAAATGGGTCGGGGCTATAGTTAAAATGAAGCAATATATACCTCAAACGAGAGATTTATGTAAAATAACGTCCAATTTGGAGGGTATATATTGAGGGTGATGATAAATTTGGTTTTTCTAGATAGGGACCAGAAAGAGGATATGATAACAATAATTGGAATACAGCAGGATGATTGCTCTCATAATATTCTAGAAAACGGTACTCCCTTCGTCCCAAAATAACTGTCTCAACCTTAGTACAACTTTGCACTAAATTTAGTATATAAAATTGAGACACTTATTTTGGGATGGAGGGAGTATGTTGGAAGGATGTTACCTAGAAGAATTTGGGATTAGAGAGCGGAGAGATTTGAATTGGAGGGAGGAGTGCATGGATGGTACTAGAGGCGGGATGGATTTAGAAAATTGGGCCAACAACTGTGTTGGGGCAGATGTTGGAGGTGGGCTTTGGACAACCCAGACAGGCCCATGACAACTCAGATCCTAGAGTTGGAAGTCTTTGATTTCTTCCTACCCTTAGTGATGTGAGAGGCGGCGGAAGAACTTAGGGTTGGTGAGTATCTAGACACAGAGAGTGAGGAGAGAGGAGGGGAGAGAAGAGGATGGTTGGAAGATAGGGAGGATGGCTAGGGAGGTTCAACAAAAACTGGTAGGGGGGGCATTGGACGGTGGAGGGAGATTTGGTTTCTCCCAAGGAAGAGGAAATTATAGTAGGCAAGATGGACGAAATCTCGACAGGTATGGAAGACATGAGTCAGAATATAACTTCGGGGGAGGATCATGTGAGAGCGTTAGCAGTGAGGGTGGGAGTGGGAATTCGCAGGGGAGAAGCTCAGATGTTGTTTCCATTGTCAATAGCAGGGAAACATAGCATGCAATTTTGAAAAATTTCCTACGCTCACGCAAGATCTATCTAGGAGATGCATGGCAACGTGAGGGGGAGAGTTTGTCCATGTACCCTCATAGACCGAAAGCGTAAGTGTTTGCCAACGCGGTTGATGTAGTCGAACTTCTTCTCGTTCTGACCGATGAAGCATCGAACGTATGACACCTCCGAGTTCTGCACACGTTTAGGTCGATGACGTCCCATGAACTCTTGATCCATCAGAGTGTCGAGGAAGTAGAAGAGTTCTGTCAGCACGATGGTGTGGTGACGGTGATTGTGAAGTTGTCCGTGTAGGGCTTCGCCTAAGCACTACGTGAATATGACCGGAGGCGTAAATTGTGGAGGGGGCGCCGCACACGGCAAACAATCATTGGAGTGTGTCGTAGGCGCCCCCTCCCCACATATATAAAGGTGGGAGGGGAGAGAGGCAGCCTAGGGTGCGCCCAAGTAGGAGGAATCCTACTTGGGCCCCTAGTCCAATTCGGCCTCCCCCTTCCCTTTTACCCAAAGGGGGAAAAGAGGGAAGAGAGAAGGAGGAAGGAAAGGGGGGGCGAACCCCCTCCCCCTTCTCCTATTCGGCCTCCTACCATAACGGCGGGGAGGGGGGCTTCACCCCTTGTGGGCTGGTGTGCTCCACTCCTATGGCCCATATGGCCCATATCTTCCCCGGGGGGGGGGGGGTTCTGGTAACACCCCCCGGTACTCCGATATGTACCCGGTACATTCCGGAACACTTCCGGTGTCCGAATACTATCATCCTATATATCAATCTTTACCTCTCGACCATTTCGAGACTCCTCATCATGTCCGTGATCTCATCTGGGACTCCGAACAACATTTGGTCACAAAATCACATAACTCATATAATACAAAATCGCCATCAAACATTAAGTGTGCAGACCCTACGGGTTCGAGAACTATGTAGACATGACCGAGACACCTCTCGGTCAATAACCAATAGCAGAACCTGGATGCTCATACACTAGTATAAAAAGGGCCTAATGTTCAACTCTTTAGTCTCGGTTTGAAATAGAACCGACACTAATGTGACCATTAGTGCCGGTTCCAATGGCTAGGTGGGCGGCTCTCATTAGTACCGGTTCGTGGCGAACCTTTAGTACCGGTTCGTGCCACGAACCGGTACTAAAGAGGCGGTGGCAGGCTTGTGTTAGGCTACAGCCCCAGCATGACTTGTAGTACTGGTTCATGCCACGAACCGGTATTAGAGGTTCACCTTTAGTCCCGGTTCGTGTAACCAACTGGGACTACAGATATCACTATATGTAGTGCTTCTTCCAGCCCGAGCAAAAGCGCTCTATTTTTTCCCTCCTCTATGTTTTCTTCCCCTCTTTCTCGAGCTCCCACCTCCATTTTTACCAAAATTTTCCAACATTTGAAGGCACCCCATCCATCCTAGTGATCACAAAGGTTAGCAACTATGTCCTTTCATCTCTCATTGCTACATTAGCTCTTGCAATGCTCTATAAGTATAGTGATTTGTGGGTTTTTAGTTTGGGAGGAATTGTATGTTGTAGTTTATTTAATTTATATGCAATCTGAGGTCAAAATAACTTTTTGTTTGCATATGTAGGTGTGGTTTACTTAGTGCCTTCCGTCTTCGTCCTAACCACCGTCAATCGCCCGCACCGTCCCGTCGCCGGCACCACCTTGTGGTGAGCATCTTGTTCTTATCTTTTTAATATAAGAAAAAAAAATCATGTTTTGTGTTATTTAGATATATAGTTACTTGTATAATTATCTTACCCGTACGATGTTTGTTATACATAGTGCCATCGTTTTGATATCCGTCCCCGCCGGCCCTCGTCCGGGTTATGATTCGGATGTGGTATATTCTATTTTATAACTATTTGTTGCATTTCGTTTTTATGACAAAATTAGGCCCATCAAGTTGACATAGATATTTTTATCTAGGAGCTATGTGAACCGGAAATTCCAACTGACCCTATTGTCGAGAGGTTAAATTTAGTTTAAAAAACTGAGTATTTGAAAGAAAAATTGGAAAAAATTGAGGGGGAGAAGATGGAATTGGAGTTGCTTGTTGCCGATGCCATCAATTATGACAAGATCAAGATGGAGATGCACTTGAAGATTAGAAAGATTATAAAATATGCCATCGATAGTGAGGCTTGGTATCATTATCCTATTGGATCCATTGTTACCTTAGTTGCGAACTTGATCTCATTTTTTTTTGCATTTAAATGCATTAGCTAGAGAGTTATTTGTATGTTGTTTTATGAGAATAAGTGTTTTATGAACTTTATGTATGAACTTTTATTAATTTGGTCTTTTTGGTGCTGTGTAAATGAAGATGAGCCAGCAATGGATGTACGATGACCGATGCTCTCCCCAGTTCATTAATGGCGTGCATACTTTTCTGCTTGCGGCTGAGGCAAACAAGCGGGCGGATGGTTTTATGCCTTGTCCATCTGCTAACTATAAGAATGATCTGAATTACTCTAAGTCAAGAACCATTCATGTCCATCTGTTTGAGTCTGGTTTCATGCCCCACTATAATGTTTGGACCAAGCACGGAGAAAGAGGCCTCTTGCCGACGCCATGGCCTCCGCTGGATCTCCCCTTGACGATGACGAGATCATCGACTAGATACTCAGCGAATTGGACAAGGCTTTTAACCCGATCGCAGCTTCGCTCAGCGTCGTGGTCACACCAGTCATGTTGGCTAAGTTCTACTCTATGGTCCTCAATTATGAGGCACTGCAGCTGTCGCAGCAGGCTGACGATGAGGAGTGGACCTCGTCGGCCAATGCCGTGACACGGTCCGGTGCTCCTGTCGCCGTCAATTGTTCACGTGCGCCTGACACCGGTCGCGCAACCGACATCCGCCCCGCAGGAGGCTATCCACAGCAACAGGGGCAGGGCTACCCACAAGGCGGCCAGGACACCCGTCGTAACAACGGCGGTGGAGGAGGCAACAACGGTCGCAACAGCAATCGCCGTTGGCGCCCGTGGTGCCAGATCTGCACGAAGGTCACGAAGCATGCACCTGCAAGAAGCGCTTCGATTCTGAATACTCCAGGGGCACTGGCCGCTCGGCATATAATGCATTGACCTCCTCCAACAACTCCACGCACTGGGTCCTGGACTCCGGCATCACGGACCATCTGACTAGTGACCTGGAGCGTCTTCATGTCTGCGAGCGCTACGGCGGCCATGATCAGGTTCAGGTGGCCAACGGCTCAGGTTTGTCTATTTCGCATATTGGGCACTCGACCTTAGCCGGTTCTTCCCTTCGCTTGAATAATATTTTACACGTTCCAAATATTAGCCAACATCTTCTATCAGTCTATCGCCTTGTGTCGGATAATCGTATCTTCATTGAATTTCATAAATATATTTTCCTTGTTAAGGACAAAGCCACCAGGAGAATTCTTCTTCGAGGTAGAAGCAAAGGAGGGATCTACCCTCTTCCACTTGGACAAGCCTCGCATCCGTCCGCACGTCAAGCGTCGTCCAGCGTCCGTGTCTCATCGTCCAAGTGGCATCGGTGTCTCGGTCATCCATCCAATAATGTCATCAGTTCCATCATTAGGAACAATGATCTAGAGTGTTCATCTTCAGATACTTCTGTTTTAGTTTGTGATGCTTGTCAATGTAGTAAAAGTCGTCAACTATCATATACTGCTTTTGCTCGTGTGTCTACTATGCCTCTTGAATTAGTTCATTCTGATGTTTGGGGCCCTGCTCGTGATTCCTCTGGGGGGTACAAGTACTATGTGAGTTTTATTGACGACTACTCTTGTTTTTGCTAGATCTATCTCCTAAAACATAAGGCTGATGTTGAACAGGGGTTTTATGCCTTTCAAGCACATGTTGAGCGTCTTTTGGATGCTAATCTTAAAGCTGTCCAATCTGATTGGGGCGGTGAGTATCATAAGTTGCACCGCTATTTCCTTCGTATGGGCATCTCTCACCGAGTCTCTTGCCCTCACACCTCGCAACAGAACAACATTGCCGAGCGCAAACAACGACACTCGGTTGAAACTGGTCTTGCTTTGTTGGCTCACTCGTCTCTCCCTTTACGTTATTGGGACGAAGCTTTTCTGACTGTGTGTTACCTCATTAACCGCATGCCCACCTCTCTGCTTGGTCAAGACACTCCTATCATCGTCTCCTGAAAATTCCACCCAATTATTCTTTTCTCCGTACTTTCGGGTGTGCTTGTTGGCCTAGTTTGCGGAAGTATAACTCACACAAACTAGAATTTCGGTCCAAGATGGGTGTTTTTCTTGGATATAGTCCAATGCATAAGGGGTACAAGTGTCTTGATCGATCTACGGGTTGTATATATATCTCGCGTGACGTTATCTTTGACGATTCAGTCTTTCCGTTTGCTACTCCCGGTGTCACGGTAGATGTGTCTACACTTAAAGAGGCTATTTCTTTTCCATCCACCGAACCGGCTACGAGTGTTCCTCTGCGTAACTATGACCTAATCTACTTGGCTACTAACCTCTCTGGTTCAGCCAGTGCTTCTCCTGTGCAGGATTCTTCGCCGTCCAGTACCGCTCCGCGTCAGGACCTGCTCCGCGGCACGGCCCCCCAGGCATGTGTCCCGCGTGTGCATGATGGGCCTGCATCGCCTGGTGCCGCGGCTGGCTCGCTCGCCACCTTCGTCTCGCCGGCCCATGGGTCGCCTCCTCTGGCCCATGAACCGGCCTCGCCAGCTCCTGAGACACCATCGCCAAGTCTTGCTTCGTCGCTGCCTTCGCCTGGTCCCACGCCGTCGCCACCCCCGCCTACGCCTACTGCTGCTCCGACCGCCGAGCGCCCTCATACTATGGTGACTCGTACCCGAGATGCTACTCGTCACGATAAGGAGTATACTACTGGGACAGTGTGGTATAATCCTCTTCGTCGTTCCTTCTTTGCGACGCCGGTGTCACACCGTGATGCTCTCCGTGAGCCCGCGTGGCGTGATGCTATGGCTGCTGAGTTTGCGGCGCTTCGTCAAAACGACACATGAGTTTTGGTTCCTCGGCCTCCCGGAGATAACATTGTTGGCAGTAAATGGGTTTTCAAGAAGAAGCAACACGCTGATGGGTCTGTTGACAAGCACAAGGCTCGCCTCGTTGCTTGAGGTTTTACTCAACAGCAAGGTCTTGACTATGGTGATACATTCAGTCCCGTGGTGAAGCCAACTACTATTCGCCTGGTTCTCTCGCTTGCTGTTTCGCGAGGCTGGAGTCTGCGGCAAACTGATGTCAGCAATGCATTCCTTCATGGCTTTGTTTACGAGAATGTTTATATGCAGCAACCTCCTGGTTTTGAACATGCTCGTTTTCCTTCGCACGTGTGCAAGTTGCAACGAGCTCTCTATGGTCTCAAACAGTCACCACGTGCTTGGTATGCTCGGCTCAGTGCTCGACTTCTTCAGCTTGGTTTTGTTCCTTCTAAGGAGGATGCATCCCTATTCATCTTTGTTGCGCATGGTGTTTAGACATACATGCTTGTGTATGTTGATGATACCGTTGATCGTCTGGTGCGGTCCCTTTTCGACAGTTTTCCTATCAAGGATCTCGGTCCTCTTCAGTATTTCTTGGGGCTTGAAGCGTCCTACAATTCCAGGGGCATGACACTGAATCAAAGAAAGTATGCGCTTGATCTTCTTCATCGTGTGAGTATGGAGAATTGTAGGCCTACTCCTACACCATTATCTGCCACCGAGCATCTGGCTCGTGAGGTCCGCACCCCTTTGGGTGTTGAGGATGCCACTCAATATCGCAGTATTGTTGGAGGACTTCAGTATTTAACACTCACTCATCCGGACCTGTCCTTTGCCGTCAACAAGGTTTGCCAGCATCTATCATAGCCGACCGATGAGCATTGGGAAGCTGTCAAGCGTATATTGTGTTATGTCAAAGGGACTTTGAGTACGGGATTGAGTATTCGTAAATCCCCTTCCACTGGTATCAGTATTTTCACGGATGCTGATTGGGTCGGATGCATTGATGACCGCCGTTCCACTAGCGGTTTTGCTGTGTTCGTTGGTTCAAATCTCATCTCATGGAGTTCCAAGAAACAGCCGACTGTCTCTAGATCGGGTACGGAGGCAGAGTATAAATATTTAGCTAATGGTGCGGCTGAAGCAATCTGGGTGGAGTCCCTACTCAAGGAGCTAGGAGTTTTACAGCAGCGTACCGCCATACTATGGTGTGATAATCTTTGGGCTACATACCTGACGGCGAACCCGGTCTTTCACGCAAGAACCAAGCACATAGAGATAGACTTTCACTTTGTGCGTGAGCGCGTTGCTTCTGGAGTTTTAGATGTCAGGTTTATCTCGACTAATGACCAACTGGCTGATGTATTTACCAAACCAGCTACACGATAGATGTTAGAACGTTTCTGGTCCATTCTGAACCTTCTATGTAGTAGTAGTTCAGATTGAGGGGGTGTGTTGGAAACGGTTCCTGTACCTGTCGTATTGGAACATAACTCTGTATTGTTGGTCCTATATACATATGAGATATGTGGAAGCTGTGCCTCACGCAACCCTAACTTAAACTCCTTTGACCAGCGATGACAGCACCATGATTAGATGAGAGGCGGAGAGAGGGTGGATGGTGATGGAGGCGGCCGACGACTGCGACGGCGGAGCGCGTGCTCGCCGGCGTCAGCGGTGGCACCGTTGGGGTGCTTGGCGGTGGCGCGACGGGGATGCTCACCGGTGTTAACGGTGGCACATCAGGGGTGCTTTGGAGGAGCACGGGTGGTGGATGCTCTCGAGGGGATCCAGATTCAGATCCTGCAACACACGAGTTGTTGTGGTAGGAGAAATCACAACAACCACTCGGTTGCAAAAACTAGTCTGTGTAATACGTTGCTTCTAGCCATCTTACTAAAATCTGATCTAACGGCCATGGAGATCGCGGACACGCTTCGTGTTTCGTCAGGTGATCCAAATCATTACCCTAACCGATGACTATTTCTGAAAAAAACTAATCGATGGCTTTTTTTAGAAAAGGAGGATGACCCCGGCCTCTGCATCTGGTAGATGCATACAGCCACTTTATTGATAATTCTCAAGGACCTTACAAAGTGTTACACCAATAAGCCTGAATCCACCATCTAGGCAACATATGCCGCTACTCCTATCCATATGATGAAGGGGTTCTAGCTGGGCCACTACCCAGACCACTCACCTAAACCTAACATCAAAAGCCGGAATCCCCACACTACTAGGGAAAACCTTATACACAGAACTTTAGCAGTAGCGAGGGTCAAAAAAGCACGCTGGTGATAAGTAGCAGCAACGAGTCTACGGAAACCGCGTTGCAGATAAAGTTCTACCAGCAGCGCGTCTTCCCCTAAACACGTTACTACTAAAATTCCCACGGCTTAGCCGATAGGCTACATATAGTAGTACCGGCCTATAACGAACCGCGCTACTGCCACTTTCTTTGTAGCAGCGCTTTTTAGTCTAAACTCGCTACTGATAGAGGATATAAAATTAAATGGAACGCAAATAGAAAGGTAATTGAAAATGAAGAAAATAGAATAAGGTGAAAGGAAAAAAATGTGAAGAAAACTGAATGAAAAAGGGGGAAAAAGAGAATGGTGTACCAGTAGCGTGTATCCCGGAACGCACTGTAGCTAACGGTACTGGTACTTTTGACTTAACCACGCGCGGTTCGTCCTCCCCCACAGCCACTTCATCCCCCAAATCCAACTCCACTCTCGCCGCCGCCGTCACCCCTCGGCCGCCGCGCGCTCTCCGCACACCCTCTACGCCGCCCGCGACCCCAGATTCAACGCCGCCCCCGCCCTGGACCTCAACGCGGCCCCGGACGCCGCCCCCGACCCCGACCTCGATGCTGCCCCGAACGCCGCCCCCGCTCCCCGACCTCAACGCCGCCCCGAAGCCCCGACCACGACCTCGACGCCGCCTACCCCTCCCTCGTCGCAGGCACCGGAGGTGAGCACGCCTGCTCCTCCCTCTTCCCTACCTCTGCCTAGGGTTTCTACCTCTATCAAATTAGTTAGGGTGGAAACGAATCGGATGCGGATGCGACTCAAATGAGTTAGGGTTCATGTAAGGGTGGAAAGGAATCAAATTAGTTAGTAAGAACTTGTTAGGGTTCTTAGGTACTAATTAGTTAGTAAGAACTTGTTAGGGTTCTTAGGTACTAATTAGTTAGTAAGAACTAGGTACTAATTAGGTACTAGAATATTTTTATTTATAGTAAGTTTATTTTTATTAAGAACTAGTTGAATTAATAGAACTAGTTAGTAAGAACTTGTTGCTATTTTTTTAGTTAAAGCAATTTTCTCGCATCGACGTGGACGATGCCTATCCCGCATCCTCGTCGTCGAGTCGGCGGAAGACGACACCTGCTTGACCAGATGGGTCATGTCCGGGACTGGGCTCCGGCAGGGTGGTACTGGGAGGCACTACCTACCGAGGGGCGCAGGTTGGTGAGGAGCCAGCCTGTCGTTGACCCGAACTTTCTTTGGTGACGGTCGCGTGGGCCAGTGACGGTCCAGAGGCTCGAGGACTCCGCGGAGGTGGTGCGTCACCGTGTCAGTAAGGAGGACGCGCATGTCCGTCGCTACTTGTTTGCGTTGGAGCACAGGTTCTCCAATACCTAGCAGGTTCTCCAGGGATCTCACTGGAGCTATGATCCCGTGATGGTTCCTTCTCTGTGGGTGTCCACCGCCCGCGCCGATACCCGTCGTGTGCTAGGGTTTTAGTTGTACTAGTGATGTTATATGTATGACACTATTCGGGATGTATTAGTGATAATATTCGACGATGTACGGACGCATGAGTTGATTTACTTTTGCTTATTGAATGCATGCTAATTTGAGTCTTATAAGATATTTTGAAATGTATATCTTGTGTTGCTCAATATCCAAGTGGCCGAGTGGCCTATGTTTTGCCGGAGTGTTGATTCATTTCCGTTCTGGCAAATTTCAGGCGCTCGATATATCCTATTTTAGCAAAGGTCATGCCGGATTTTTCCGTGAATTTTGGCATGACTTTTGCCAGAATATGTAGGAAATATCGAGTGCCCTGGATTTGTGTGTTGAGTATCCTGGTATAGTTGTCTTCGATCGATTTTCAATTAATGTTTTAACTATGAACATAGGAAATGTCTGACGACAAAAAGGATTTCGGTATTTGCAAAGACTGTGAAGACGAGCGTGGCCTGTGCGAAGCGATCTTCCTAGATGATGATAGGCGCCTCCAGTTATACCATTATGTAAGTTTCTCAACCATATTTATGTCTTTGATACTGTTTATTCAAAAATAGTTGACAACTAATTTGTATTGTCAGCTTATTTCGGTGCAAGCAAACATATCTAGCGCTTGGTAGGCAGGACCTACTACTGTCCCGGGGCTGAACTAAACTGCGAGGAGTTAGGTCATTATGTTTCATGGCTTGAGGATCTTGATAATGTCAAGACAAATTTTCTTCCTGGAGTTAGAAATCTTAGTACTAAAAACGTGCGACCAATAGTGTTCGTCATGAACTACGGTCACATCTATTTAGGAAGGATGGTAAGATTTTTACTATTTATCCTCAGTTCATCTTTTCCATACATTATTTGTGAAGCTAAACTTCATTGCTAAGTATGTGACCATACGATGTTCTTCAACAGGGACTCCCGATGAATATTGTGCCTTATGGGATCGAGACTAAAGGTACCATGAGTATTATTAGCTTACGGCCAAGATATTCTTCATGTTACTTTAGTGCATTCAAGATCAAGGATGAATGCTTAATAGTGCAAGACTGGACCAGATATGTGATGGGGGAGCGTAGAGACAGGTTCATCTGCATGCTCCAACTTGATTAAGGAGGAGAGTTACACATGTTTTATGTTATTTTACCTAAGAAAGAGCAGCAGGAGTGATTAGCTAGAAATGAGTTTGAGGATGATGATGTGCTACACTATTACTATGATGATAAAATAGCTAGTGTTGGTGGTAATGACTGATGATTATTATCAGCTAGTGTTAGTGGTGATTAAATAAATATTGTTGGTGATAATGATTATGATGATGATTAAATAGCTTGTGCTGGCGGATTAGATTCAAGTGGAGGCAACATGTGGTGCACATCAAAAGTACTACTAGTCCAAAAAGTACTACTAGTCCAAACTAGATCAAGTTTGGATTAGTAGTATACTTTTGACATACACCACATATTGCCTCCACTTGAACCTAATCCACCTTCATTTGACACACTGTTATGGACATAATGATGTAAACCTCATAACTGGTATTGTACCAATATTTGTACGATGGCGCATAAATACACTAAAATTAAAAAATTAAAAAACAATACTAGTAGCGGTGGAAAGAAAACACGCTGCCAGTACTTACATTAACAGCAGCGTGGGACTGAACAAGCGCTGCAGCTATTTGTCATAGCAGTAGCGCGTGCGCCATGCGTTACTGCTAAGCAATAGCTATAGCGCCTTATTAGTAGAGCGCCTACCCGCGCTACTACTGAGCACAAAACCAGCGCTACTGCTAGGGAGTAGTGCCAGCCTAGCCACATACCGGGTCTGGGGCACAAACCGGTCTGACGCACTCACTGGTCCATCTCCAAGCAGATTGAGGTGCCAACCTTGGCAGGCCCTCCGCCATCAACGCCACCATGACGCCAAATGACGACCACCACCTACGGTTGAACATCACCAAGCAGATGGAGCGCTACCACAAGATGAAGATCAGTGGTAGAATAGATAAAACGCCGCACACATTGCCGCCGCCAAACACCTCACACGCACCACGAAGCGCCACCATGCTTCTGGGGACCCCAGGCGACGCCTTCAAGAAGGAGCGTGACGAAGGTACGATGCCGTCGCCTGCAAGGGGAACTAGAGCTTTCGCCCAAATGAAGAGCACAGTGAGAAACGGGATGGGACCTCGACAAGACCTCCAAGAAGGGAACCGACGCCCACAAGGCGCCGCCATTGTCGTGGCCTCCGCCGACGGCCAAGGGTTTCCCCCGATCCCGCCCCCGTCCCAACCACCCGGCCAAAGACCTGGCCAGGGAGCGCCCGCAGCCGGGGAAGGCGTCGTACTTCATCGAAGCAGGCACGCCGATTGACGGGGCACCCCGACCCACCGTATTAGACGTCCACCGAGACCTCGCTGCCCGCACAGCCGAAGTCGCGGACCACCAGCTCCCATGGCCGTCGCCCGTCGAGAAGCCACGCCGTCCACACCGTCCGAGGCCGTCGCCCTGGCATCCACCCGCCGCGCACATCCCGTCAAAACACGGAGAACGACCCACACCGCCGCCACCAGGGAGACCACACCGCGAGCACCCAAGCCGGGCGACGAGGCAAGGCCGCGCCGGCCAGATCCGGGCGGATCCGGCGATCCCCGGCCCACCAGCCGCCAGAGAGGAGCCGGCCCCGATCCAGGGCCGAGCCGGCCTGATCTGGCAGTTCGGCGGCCACCAGGAGTTGAGGAGGCGGGCGGCGGCGTCTGATGCGGGGAGGGGGCGCCTCCACGTCGAGGCGGGTGCGCGGGGAAGCCCCGCCGCAGCCTACCGCCGCGCGGGCGGCTGCTGGCGGCGGCGGGGGAGGAGGAGGGGAGGCGGGGGGAAACCTGGGGGCGGCTAGGGTTTCGCCCCTGAGTCGCCCGGAGCGGACGACGCGGGGGGGGGGGTGTGTGTGTTGAAAGATGACTAACTAACCGATGGCTAACAAAAAAAAAGATTAATTGTGGTTTAGAAACTCAGGAAGAAGACGGAGAGAGAATCCAGGAAGGGGACAGAGATGGAGTCCGGCCAGGGGACTGAGATGGAGGGGACTCGGGAAAGAGACGGAGATCGAGTCCAGCAAGGGTACGGAGTATGCGAGGAGACTCAGCAAGGATCTCAAGAGTCTCAGGAAGAGGCTGAGCGCGAGTCCGCCAAGGACCCGGCGACGCAGAGAGCACTCTTGGATCAGCAGCAGGCAGTCTTGTCGGACGAGCAACGACTCCTCAGGATGAGATGGGCAGAGATTCGGGGGAGCACAAGTCCCTCATAAGTATGGAGCCCAAGTGCGGAATCAGCAAGGAGCCGGCTTGTTGGAATAATCCAAACATGTGCTAATTAATTAGGCTAGTGTAGCCGTGGGTACAGGTTGCGTTTGGTTAGAATTAGTAGTAGTGTGATCAGCGTGCCAGTTATTAGATTATTAGGGAGTAGTATTTGAAGTAGTGGGAGTCCGGCCAGGATTGTGTTGTCCGGGTGGTATTAGTTTGAGTCTAGCTCGGTTTAGGTGTCCAGAGTTGGCACGAGTAGTAGGTCTTGGAACCTTTGGTGCCGGTAGGGTGTGTATATATATACACAGGGTGTTGCGTGAGTTTTGTAGTGAGAAGATAAAATAGAAAAAGAAATAAAGAGAAAAGAGGGCACGACAAGGGCCCTTGGCTATCAGTTTTGTATGTTTATGTGTTCGTGCGATTTTATGTGATCGATCCCGAGGGCAGAATTCCAACACGGCTGGCGGCACGGAGATTGGGCAGATGGCGAATGACGACTTGGTTGTTGCTCTTTCTGGCCACCTTGGGATGCTTAGGAGGGAGATCTCGTTTCTGAGGAGAGAGGTCACGTCCAGGGGGTTGTTACCTGCTAGAAAGAAGAAGGTTTATCAAGAGCAGATCTCCAGCTTGTCCGTCCAGTTCAACGAGATGCTCACGCAACAAGTCAAGGAGGTGAATTTGCCTTACCTAGGTTGCAAGACTGAGGAGGAGGTAATGGATTTTCTCTTGGTCGAGACGCAGCAGCTGCTCTTCCGCTTCAACTCTCTGGCGTCCACTCTAAAAACATTCAGAGTCCCCATCTCATCGGAGAAGGTTGAAAAGCTGCGCCGCATATCCACTGCGCTTGTGGGCATATCGGAGCTTATAAAGAGCCACAAATCTGCTGCTCAAAAGGACGTTGAAGATTGTTTGGACCGTGCCGGCTGGGAGGCTACGTGGGGCAGCCGGACTGGAAGAAATGGTGGATTTGACGACATAAGTAAGCAATATTGTTTTCTACTCTCTTTAGTTGAGCCCGTTTAATAAACACAACTCCGTCTTTGTATATCACTGCAAAAATATATTTGTTCTTTTATACGCATAGATTTGTATTTGCTAAATTTAGTAGCATAATTTCTAACAATCCGCAATCATTTTACTTTGTGCTGCAGCAACATTGAGTTCTATGCACTTCACGGCCTCCACGCCCGAAAACTTCCGGTTCCCTTCCGCAGCTGGCCCTGCCTTGCTAGTATACTCGATCAAACTGGTTGATCTCAATCCTAATCTGAGCTGGCCTCTTGATGTCTACGGCGTGGTCGCTGCACGGGATGATCTTGACCACAACCGCAACATTCTCTTCTGCCGGTCAGGGGACAACTGCCAAAGGATTAAGCAAGAGGTATGTATAATGTCTATCTTCTCGTCTAATTTTTTACTAGTCTGTTTGTTCAAGTGTACGGTAGCCAGTGTTCAAGAAAGCACACTATAAACACAAAGCAGAAGCTGCTGGTTGTAAATCTAAATTCAAAACTGTGTATTATAGCAGCAGAGATTATTAGGATCTGTTTGGGAACTCTTTCTTCATATTCTGGCCAGATTATGGCCATGTGCTTTCTCTGTTAGGCTATGATCTGTTTGGGAACTTTTCCTTCATATTCTGGCCAAATTATGGCCATGTGCTTTCTCTGTTAAGCTATGATCTATTTCTGAACTCTTTCCTTCATATTCTGGCCAGATTATGGCCATGTGCTTTGTCTGTTAGGCTATGATCTGTTTGGGAACTCTTTCCTTCATATTATTGCCAGGCTATAATTTTCTCTGTTAGGCTATCATCTTTCTCCATGTGATATCTCTGCTACGCTATGTCTAGTTATTTTAGTTGTTATTTTGCTTGATGTGTCACTGAGAATGATGAAAATTATGCTTGACAATGATGAAAATTATGCGTGCAGGACCCCTTTTTGCACTTGACTGGCCCATCTCGTGCAATTGTGGCTGACGAGCCTGTTTTCTTTCAAATTGAATTAAAATTGAAATATGGAGCACAGTTCAAAGATACAGCATTGTTCACTGCCTATCAAAGGTACCGCCCCATGAAGCGGTATGACATCATGCTGATCAATAGCCGCTGTTGTACAGCAGAGATAAGTCTTGAGCGATTTGCTCCATCAATCCAGGCCACAATTGTTGGTGTTCGTGTGGTTGAAGGGGAGTCTTGTAACTATGGATGCAAAGTTTCTTGCTTCTTTTTTCCTGTTGAAGCAATGTTGGGAAGCGCCGTGGAAGTTGTTTTGCTTGACTGCAGTGGTGAAAGGATGCATGCTGGATTAGATGGGTATCTTCCTTTGACAAGAAATGTGATGTCAGTGGGATTGCAGGGCACACTCCGAGTTGTCATAGGAGCATACTCAAAGTCCAAACCCAGTATCTCTCGAATAAATCACGTTGACTTTCCTGTCCAGCAGTGTCAAACAACTATGCTTAAGTGTCATGTTGGCGGCTCCAAAGTGGAGATAGTTGTCGCTTGGTCTCGTCTTGTCATGGACAATCATAATCTTGTACTCGACGGCTATTGAAGGTGTGTGGAGTGGCAGTGACTTAGTCTTTTACCTCGATTTGTGAGCTTAGCTTAGACTTGTTTAATAGAGTGTGCCATTTGTTTTGAAATGTGTGACGTTTTTCAAATGATATGAACATTTGTTTTGAATAGATATGAACATTTTATAATTTGTGTGGAAAATACACTGAGTTAATATTTTTCAAATGCGCAATGAACGTTTGTGTAAATTAATTTTTGAAATTATATAATTTTTTGGAAAATAGTATGAAAATGTAAACAAGTATGAAAAATAAAATAAAATTAAGAAATTCCATATGAAACTATAAGAAAAGAATTAAACTAATGAACCTAGCATTATTGGGCTGGCCCACCATACGCCCAGCTTGACGCATGGTGTCTGTCGGTCTTGCACTCATCAATACCTAGATGTTTTTCTAAAAAAAAAAATCAATACCTAGATGCGGCCTGCACACACAACTCTTTCAACTCTTAGTGAACGATCGTGTGAGTTTCTTCAATGTTTTATTGTATCTCCCGCATAGTGCCTCGGTTCCAAAAAAAAAAACTAGTAGTTCCTCCCTCCCCCCCCCCCCCAAAATAGCCCTAGGGCTCATTTTTTTTCCGTCGGGCGAACGAGAATCTCCCACCCGCGTCCTCAGATCCTCGATTTCGCCGTTTTGGGCCGAAATTACATCTGGCGAACTCAAGCCGAATCCAGCGCACCGGGGGCACCGGCTGAAGCGAAAAGGAGCATGGACCCGCACCGTCGGCGACACCGGCCTATTTTCCCGCAGTTTTCCGCTCCCCCCTTTCCTCCCAACCAACCCCCATCTTCCCCCGCAGCTCCCACCATTCTCCCCAGATCTGTCCGCCATGCCGCCGAAGAAGTACGTGGCCCCTCGCCTAGCCACCGATCCCGCCCAGCCAAAGCCGAGGAAGCCGAGGGCGCCGATGCCAAGGCCCCAGGCTTGACGAACGCCCAGTGGAAGGTCGGCGTTGATCGTCGGGCGGCAGTCACCAACGATCGTCGGGCAGTGGACCAGGAGGAGTCGTCTCGTGCGGCCATGGCGGACGAGCACCAGCTCCTTCCGCCTCAACAGGTAGGCCAGTACCCACAAGGCGCGTGGGGTAGCCAGCAGAGCGTTGCGTCGCCGGCCAACATCTCGCCGCCAGTGTGAGGGTACACGCCCTCGCCAGACTACGCCGATGATGACGCACTCTATGGCTTCAACACAAACATCACCTTCTCGCATTGCTCTGCCCACCCCCTCCGTCTTCATCAGCCCCGACTAGAGCACGCCCTCCGTGTTCACCGCCGGCCTCAACACCCAGTACGGCTACTTGCCGACGTACTCAAGCTCGCCTGCGCTAACTCTGCGCCGGGGACCCTTACCCTTCGCACCAAGCTCGGCGACACAGTTTAGCAGCATTGACGAACTGCTCAGCCGCCGCCACTTTGTGCCCCAGGTTTCGCACGCAAGACGAAACGCTGGACACCGCCAGCGACATGGAGGACGTCAAGAACGACGATGTCTAGGAGGAGGCGGAAGGGGAACAACCGACGGAGCCAGTAACCAAAGGGAGAAGGAAGAGGCAGTTGTCCAACGCCAAGCCGAGCGAGCCTCGCGTCGAGTGGACGCCAAAGAAAGACGAGTGCCTCGCCGAAGCATGGAAGACTATCAGCATCGACCCGATCACCGGCGTGAATCAGAACGCCGACACGTACTAGAGAAGGGTCAAGACGGCGTTCGACGATTGTAAGATGGTCGACTCCGAGTTCGCCAGCATCCACATGGATCGCAGCGAGAACGCCATGGCCAACCATTGGGCGACCATCTAGCAGGCCTGCAACAAGTGGCGTGGGATTCAGCAGGAGGTCATTGCTCGCCCGGAGAGCGGCGCCAACGTCGAGCGTCAGGTATGTCCATGGCTCACCGGCCCAGTTCTTCGCCCTGTACTTCACCGACACTTGTTCTTCGTCTGTGCAAATGGTCTGAATGTTCGACATGTTTCACCAGGACAACAATGACCTCGAGTTCAAGTTCCTTCACGTCTTCACCATGACCGAGCCGTGCGAGAAATGGACATAGTGTTGGCTCACTCTCGCCAAGCCTAAGGACGGTGTCTACAACCTGGATGCGCCTGTCTCGGCGATGGCAGAAGGATGTCATGATGGCAACAAGAAAGCCAACGCGACGAGGGACTCGGCACCTGCTGCCGAATGACTGCAGTCGTTGATAGAAAGTGCATCGCCGACGCCAGGAGCCACACTGCCAAGAGGGAGGAGAAGTCTGGGGATAGGTGGTCGGCGTTGACGACGAAGCAGGACGTCAAGCTTGGCCTTTCTCAGGACCAACGTTGCCGCGAAGAAGAGGAACACCGACCTGGCGTTTCTGATGGGAGCAAATATGGCGACGATGGACCAGCAGGTGAAGACGTGGTACCTGGCGGGGCACGACCTCATCTTGAACCAGATCTCTGGACTGGCGGCGACCACTGCCATGCCAACGATGTGCACTACAACTATGCCCACGCCTACGCCAGGCACTGCAACTGCGCCCACGCCAACACCAAGCACTGCAACTGCACCCACAACGCCTATGTCGTGCTCTCCCACCCCTACGGTACAGGAGCCTGCCATTTGAGTGTTAGGATGATCTCCACCGTGTGGGCCCAACGGCCCACCGGGCCCTTAGATCTGCGCCCTGATCGGGGACGCTCAACCCACTATGGGTAACGGGCCCCTGTCACCTGCACTATATATAAAGAGGTGGGGGCCGTCGGCTCGTATCACGAGGTTCGTCGCAACGCCGTACACCCCACCTAATCCCCTACCGATCTAGGGTTAGTGCAGTGCTGATGGGAAGCGCCGTCACCACTTCGCCCACGATCTGCCATCACTACCGCCGCCATCCACCATGGCCGGCACCGGGAGCTCCTCGAGCCACAAGAAGAAGGTAATACCTACCACCACTGTTGCCGGAATCCTAGCCTAACCGATCCGTGAATCTATCAATGGTATCAGCCAGAGATTGGTTTAGGATTTTCGGTATAGAAAAGAAAAGGAAATCCCCTTCCACCAAGAACCCTAACCACAAAATGAAAAAGAGGGGAAAAGAAGGGCAAAGGAAAATGCGCCGCCGGAAGGCCGCGCCGTTCCTCTCGATCCGGACGCGCATCGGCAAGACGAGGCGACGGACTAAGAACCACCGGAGCCACAAAGCTCACCGGAAAAGAAAGACAAAAGGGGGGAGCACCGCGGGCAAGTCCCTCGACGGCGGCGCGCCCGCCGCAAGGGAGGAGCCGCGACCGGCGAGGAGGATGGCCACGGCGCTGCCGCCAGGTGCTCCGAAGCCGCGGTGGCCTTGCCTCTCTCTACCACTGGACAGTGGGCTATGATGAGGTCTTCAAAGATAGAAACAAAAAAAAGTGCTCACGGGGCCGCGGTGGCCGCCGCCGCCTGCGGACGGGGCGCTCGCCGTATGGCAACAGCCGGCGCGAGAGAGAAGCCACAGGGTCAGAGAGAAAAGAGAGTGGCGCCCTGGGGGCAAGGAAGCAGAGGCGCCCCGGGGGGAAGGGAGCAGAGGCGCACACGGCGCGGTGGTGCTCCAACTCGCCGCCGGTGGCGCGGGCGTGTCGCTGCAGCTCGATCCCGTGCGGGACAGAGAGAGAGAGGAGCGAGAGGTCGCGAGCGGCGCGGGGGGAGGAAAGTGACCGAGGGTTTCCCTCGGGTGCCAGTTTTGTTTCCCCGATCTGCGCGCATGGCCGTTGGATCGCGGTGGACGGCCGTGATCGAAACCCTAAGCCACAGCGGGCTTCTCAGGCCGAATGCACAGGCGAGGCCGGCCTGGGCCGCGCTGGACCGAGGCCGCCGCGGGCGCTGCTGCGCGGGCTGGGCCGTGGCCGGCTGTGCTGCAGATTTGTATCTGTCATTTTTTCTTTATATACAGTTCTTTTCAATGGTACAGTAAAAGGAGAAGTGAAAGAAATATTATTATGTCCAGTTTTGGGAAGATTCAAATAGTTTTTCTATGCAAATTTTCCAACGAAAATTTTGTTTAGAAAACAGGAAAGAAAAACTGAAAAAGTTTCTGAAAAAGAAAATATAAAATTTTCTGAAAAAGAAATGTTCATGAATTCTACAAAGAAAATAATAAAGTTCATGAATTTTTATTTGGTCAAAGAAAAGTTTCTGTAAAGAATAAAAGGTTCATGAGTTTTCTATTCATGTTTTTCCGCTTCAAATAAAAAAAATAAAAGTGCTCCTTTAAAAATGAATAGAACTAAAGTAAAAGATTAGATTGTTGCTTCTCTAATGCTTTTTTGAACCAAACGGTTAAAATTGCTTAGAGAGTAAAAGCGTACAGAATTGTTTCTGCATAGAATATTGAAAGTTTCCGCTGCAAAGAAAAAGTTTTCTCCTCCAATTAAATTGGAACCAACGGGAAAATTTAATTGGAAGAACTGTTCTTAGCAATGTTTTCCCCTGTGGGTGAAATAAGATGCAGATAGTTTCCGATATGATAAAAGAAAGATATTTCTTTTAAAGTTAAAATATGGTATTGTCATTTTCTGACCAATGTTGATGATGACAATATTATAATTCAATGAGTCTTATAGTTAAAAGTTCAAATCTCTGATAAATTTTGTATCCAAGTGACCAATTTTCGGAGAATTTGATAAAGATTGAGAACTGTATATTGCTAGTTTTCCGCTGCAATAAAGTTGATAATGATGATTATTTTCTTAGCAAAGTTGTTTAATAGAAATATTATCATCACATTGTTTATGAGTTATATGCAATATTTCCATTTTCAGCCCAACGGTGATATGGAATTAATGTAGAAGAATGAGTTTTATTCTAATTCTACCACAACGGTGATTTAGAGTATAAAAAGGAAGTTCTACAAAAGTTTAATGTGCATATTTTTTAACCAGACCAACGTAGGGTTATTTTTATGCTCATTATTGTTGATTATTGGGTAAGTTTTCTCGGACTAAAAGTTTTCCATGCTTTCGTTCATGAAAGAAAATGGCTGGGTACTTGTGACCTAAAAGATGACAAGGAAAGGGCATAACATGAGGGAATATGTTCTCTCTAAAGAATGGCTTTAAAAGAAAAGAATTCTTGGATATTAATCCAAGAGAAGAAAACAGAGAGATCATTGAGAGTCTTGGTTGACGAATGTCTTTCATGTATTCTATATGAAGAAGATTTTTCAGTCAACATGATTTGGAATGAAACAAGCAACATGCGTGTTTAATTTGACCAACGTTGGATCAAGCACGTGTGTCAAAGAGCATTCGGATTTATTTCTGAATATGATGATTGCATATGCACTCAAAAGAGCCAATTCTGGCATTTATGTCCCATACAGGGAATTACCCGCATAGCGGGAAAAGCTGATTATGATAAAACCCGCGTGGCGGGGAAAAGTCTGGGAAAATACCTGCGTAACTGGGTAAAGTTGACATAGTATTATGTCAAACATCCTGTATGCCAGGATAAATGTTGGCAAAGGACTTATCATGTATGACAGGAGAAAGATACGATGACTCATGTGCGTTTAATGTGTCCCACTCTGAGAAAAAAGTATGGAGTAGCCATTATGCTTTCCTAGTATTGACCATACACTTTATGTGTAACGGTCATTAAGGACTCAATAAATCCAAAGAGAATAAAAGTTACAGACGAACCTAAAGATAAGAATGATATGCAAGTGTGACTTGCAAAAGTACTAATGATCAAGAACTCTGTTGAGTTTCTGAAATGGAATGAGGAAAAAGTACTCCCATACCAGTTAACGGATAACTTCATTTGGCATGAAGTAATCAGATGAATGAAATAGATAGTTGAAGTTTTCTCAATTCACAGAAGTTATGAATGGTTTTCGAAATTGTGGCAGAAAATTTCTTGCCACATTTCGAGGGGGAGAAAGAAATATTAGATAGATTAAGAATGATTAAACTCCCCTATACCTTAGATAATGTGATGCACATTATCCATTAAAGAATGTGATCGTCTGGGGGAGTACGACGGTCATAATAATACCCCTAAAGAAAAGAAATAGTTGTATTCCTGGGTCTTTTACAGTTTCGACTGCAGACTAAGGAATACTAAGACGACGGTTAAAAGTGCCATAAAGAAGAAAGTCTTACCAGAATAAACCCAAATAATAAAGTTTATAGATACCCCATTTTAGTGAAGATGGAGTAATCTGGGGGAGCATGGTATGAAAATACCAAAGACTATATAATTAATTTGCCTTTTGGCAATGACAGAGCAACAACAGCCCCATATGAAAGAAGTGCTAGTACCTGAGACACAGATGGTCTTAATGAATTAGATAATCAGATTCTTCTATTTACTATAAAGTCTATGTTAGTGAAATTCAAACGGAGGTTGATCCCACCTCATATAAAGTGTTCAACCGAGCTTTGAGACTCATAAGTAATTTCCAATGGAGCCAAAACAGTAGGCTGTAAGGGGTCTACAAGGTCAATGTGACTCCAAAGGAAATAGATTACAATGAGTGTTAAATGCCACATCATGATCTGAGTTACATCAGATGAAACTAAAGAACACAAGGGATACTGCTTCAAGAAGTTTTTTATGGACTAGAGCAAGTCTCTAGACAGTGACATTTAAAGTTAAAAGAATCATATGTTATTTTGGGTTAAAGAAAATGAGAGTACAATTGTATTCGTGCAAAGTTATAGAAAGGGAAATTCATTTCCTAATTCTGTGCATGTGTATGACATTCTACTTGCTAGTGGTGATGTCAATCTACTGCAGGAGGAGAAAAGAAGTTCTTGTCCTCAAAGTTCAAAAGAATGTTCTCGGTAGAGTGTCTCTCGTTATAAGTATCGAGATTCAGGAAGAAAAGAATAAAAGGGGTATTAGGGATGTCGCATGGACATGCTTAGGGAGGTCTCTAAAGTATGCATGCGAGAAAACCTACGTCTGTTCTTATAGTCAAGGGTAATGGAACTGGAAACTATGGTGTTCCAAAAGACTCAAAACGGATATGGTACCATATGCTTCAATTGTTGGAAGCTCATATATTACCCTGACACAGTTCATGTATCCGGGTTGTTTTGGCAATGTCCAGTCCATGTATACATCACTGGAATGGAGTCAAAGATATAAGCCTCATGCTAAAAGAAATAAGTGCTCTCAAAAGATTGTGAGTACAAAGACAGGACTTGTGAAATGTATAGCGAAATCCACAATTGTCGCTAACTTTCATACTTGGAGATTTTTGTGTGGAAAAGCTCCAAAGAATGAAACAATTATCATCAATGTGATGCAAAGATATTTTATAGCTTGATATGAGGCTGAGGGACAGGCAAAATGGTTAAGGAGACCTGTACCCGGAGTTGATAATGGTTGACAACAACGATAACCATTTTAAAGTTTTTGCTCCTATGACAACGAGTCAAGTGTTGATGCCAAACACACTGACAGAGAGTTATGCGTTGTAAAGGAGAAAGTCCGGAATTATGTAGAAATGCTTGAAGCATAAAAGCAACAGACAAGTGTTTGCAGATCTGCTTATTAAAGGCTTACCGCCCAGTGTGTTCGGAGAACACACAGTCGACATGGGTTTTGTGGTATAGTCTAACATTTTCGGACAATAAAAGGGCCCAAGGTTAAAGAATTTGTTTCAAAACAGAGAGGTACGTTGTGGCTGTCTGATTCTATCGGCAATTGAGCTGTGACGATGAAACATGTTCTATGTATTGATCTGTTATGAAACGATTAAAATAAAAGTATAAGGTCAAAAGTAAAAGTTAAGATCAAGGGGGAGAATGTTAGGATGATCTCCACCGTGTGGGCCCAACGGCCCACCGGGCCCTTAGATCCGCGCCCTGATCGGGGGTGCTCAACCCACTATGGGTGACGGGCCCCTATCACCTGCACTATATATAAAGAGGTGGGGGCCGTCGGCTCGTATCACGAGGTTCGTCGCAACGCCGTACACCCCACCTAATCCCCTACCGATCTAGGATTAGTGCAGTGCTGATGGGAAGCGCCGTCACCACTTCGCCCACGATCTGCCATCACTACCGCCGCCATCCACCATGGCCGGCACCGGGAGCTCCTCGAGCCACAAGAAGAAGGTAATACCTACCACCACTGTTGCCGGAATCCTAGCCTAACCGATCCGTGAATCTATCATTGAGTTCTATGTCTATGGTTCCTACCCTTTTGATCTCCGGACTTTGGCTATGTTTGATTGCCGACCTGTGGCATGATGATCGCCGACCTGTAGCATGATCACCGAACCTGTGTCGTTTTTTGTAGCGAAAAAGAGAACTTTGAATTTTTGTGCGTTTGAGGGCCGAAATCTAGGGGCGTGACTGAAAACATGTGCCCCCCAAGCTGAAAAAATGACGGCGCAAACGCACAAAGGCTTTCGCCGGATACGCTTGGGTGGGAGGGGGGGGGGGGGGGCTGGAGTTGCTCTACTCCTTTTGTGTCGACCAGCTTGTATGCTGACCACAATGGAATTTTTGCGCCAGCAAATTTCTTCAGAAATGAGAAGCGTCAGTTCAGCAGAACCCGCAAGATGCATTCCCCAAGTCTTCCATACAGTGTGCGCTGCCTCTACCACTCCTTCCATTGTGTCTCCGCAGAAAACAATACAGCAGGGATTCTTAAGTACACTGACAAAAATTTCCTCCTGAAGTACATCTTTCATTGTGCAATGGGAACCTACTATTCAGTTATTTTTTACCCCATTGTTCCCACTGTGACACTTCATAGTTCAAAACGATGGGCTCTGTGATCTTGTACCCTCTCCATCTAGTAAATTTTTTTTTTTAGAAAAGGAGAATGAATCCATCTAGTAAATGACTAGCATGACTCGATAATTATATCGACCCGACATCAAGCACTAACAGGCAAACAATAATGAACGTGTACTTTTCAAGGTAATCCACATCACATGTACATTCCCTAGAAAACCCAATTTACCGGCGTCCTACAGGGGCTTTGCTAACCAACGAATGTTTCAGCCTTCAGGTCAGCATATTTACCGCCTCTTGTCCATAATTGATGGTACCTTGGAGGGAGGGAGGGAGGGAGGAAGAGAGAGAGAGAGAGAGAGAGAGAGAGAGAGAGAGAGAGAGAGAGAGAGACGTTGTTGCTCCCGGGCTCAGATGAGTCCGTGCAAAATCAAAAAACCATTAAAAGTAGAAAAAAATAAAAAATCCCAAAAAAATTATGCAAGCAAGATGCTCATGTGTGTGATGCTTGTGCAAAAAATGGTGAAGTTTGGACATTCGAGGAGCGCGTAACAAAAAAGACAAAATTCGGCTATGTGAATAAGGTTATATTGTTTATGCACTGTTTGGGCCGATTTTCTTTTTTTGCCACGAGCTACTCAGATGTTCAAACGAGATGAAATTTTGCGCGGACATCATGCATGCGAAAATCTTTCATTAAAAAAATCAGATTTTTTTGTATTTTTCTAGTATTTTTTTTAATTTAATGTAGGTCGGGAGCAGATGAGCTCGGACACCGAGTTGGATTTGCGAGAGAGAGAATCAGATTTTGCCCTTTCCACGACACACAATAAGTTCATAATGTATAATTTAGTTTCTTTGAAACTCCCCAGTACGAAGCTTTTTTATTGTTGTTGTTGTTGTTGTTGTTGTTGTTGTTGTTGTTGTTAAAGCGAAAGCTTCCCCTCCAATTTCATTAACGAAACTAGTTGTCTTTTACAAGTTACAATTTTAAGAGCATCTCCAACAGGCATTTTAGCACGCGCAGGAGGGTGGTTACTTTTCCAGGCGCTGCAAAATTTAGTGTGCCGCTATAACACTTCACCAAATGAGGCAAAATTCAGCGCGCACGCCCAGCCTACGCTTGGAAAAAAAATGAAACAACGCATACTGAAACATTGATAGTTTAAATTCATATCATAGTTCAAGCCCCCAAACCACAAGCAAGTTCATACGATGCTACATAAAAATAGATAAAACAATGCTAGACTACTCTTCGTCCTCCTCGGTGGTGTAGTCCGATGACGTAAACGCGTCGAGCCACCGAGGATCCTCATCGTCACAGGTCAATGCCGGGTTATCGAGTTGGGCTTCCGCCAGTTCCTTCCGCGCACGCTTGTCCGCCCGATGCACGGCTCCCTCCGTCCTTCTCTGCGCCCAGGACTCGTTCTCGGAGGCGACATCCCGTGGGAAGTGCTCGCGCCACACCGACATGGTGCACTCGTCCGCCTCGGCAATGAGGAGGCGGCGCTCCCGCTTCCGTTGGAGGCGGCGATCCTCGTCGCCGATTAGTCGCGGGGGAGGCACGAGATCCTGCGCCTGCTGGCGCGTCCGCATATCCGAGAAATTCGTCGCGTCCGCGCGTGGAGCCACACCGCCGCGTCGTATGCGCAGGCGGCCTCGTGGGCTGTGTCGAATGTTCCGAGCACAAGGCGTGCATCGCTGGAGCGGATCTCCGTGTAATACATGCCGGAGGGGCGGAGCGAACGATGCGGTAGCCCGAGCTGCTCCGGGGGCGTGGCGGCGGTGGCGCGCTTGAACCGATGGGCGGGGAGGGGGCGCTGGAAGAGGCGGAGGGAGAAGGCACGGCGGCGACTGGGCACTACGAAAGGAGGAGGGGGAGGGGGGAGGTGCGGAGGAAGGGAAGTTCCTAGCGGTTGGCGGGCGCACGCGCGCTGGGCGTCGCGCGGCAGAATTCCCCCCTCCAGTGCGGGCCAATTTATTTCGCGCGCATGCTAGAGCATGCTGTGCGGCGTCTCGCGTGCCAAACTGGCGATGTGTCCAGCACGCCGCAAATTTCGTGATGGTCTAACAGAAAACAAGAAAGAAACGAGAAAAAGGACAACAAAAGCACATCGAGCTCGCCTTGGCTGGGACGTCACAGAATAGCAGCCACAACTACTACTTCTCACACCTTGAATCTTAACTTTTTTTTTTCGAGAACGACTGGGGCAGGAGGCCCCACCTGTTGTTGTATTACTCGAAGGACTTCCAGTCATACAGAGTTTTTCATGGAAAAGATAAAAAACTACATGTTAAGAAGGGGAAAAACAAGAAACGAGGGGGGCGGGGGGGGGGGGGGGCTACAAGACCGATAGGAAAAATGTGTGGGTCGACAGGAGTCGCTCGCGAGTAGGAGCATCGTAGCGGCGACTCCATAGCAAGAGGTCATCCGCCATTCTGGAGAGGATGTCACAAGCATCGCAGTCGATGTCGTTGAACGTGGCTTTGTTCCGGGCTTTCCAAATGTTCCAAAGTAGCACATGGAGCCCATTGTCGGTGTCAAAACCGGCGGATCTCGGGTAGCGGGTTTCGAACTGTGCGTTAAGGTCGGATGGTAACAGGAGACAAGCGACACTTTATTTTACCCAGGTTCGGGCCCTCTCGATGGAGGTAAAACCATACTCCTGCTACATTAATATTGATGATATGGGTAGTACAAGAGTAGATCTACCACGAGATCAAGGAGGCTAAACCCTAGAAGCTAGCCTATGGTATGATTGTGTATGATGATGGTTCTATCCTTCTTGTCCTACGGACTACAACCCTCCGGTTTATATAGACACCGGATAGGGTTAGGGTTACACAGAGTCGGTTACATTGGTAGGAGATTTTGAATACCCGCACGCCTAGCTTGCCTTCCACGCCAAGAAAAGATCCTTCCGGACACGGGACGAAGTCTTCAATCTTGTATCTTCATAGTCCTGGAGTCCGGCTGAAGGTATAGTCCGGCTATCCGAACACCCCCTAATCCAGGGCTCCCTCAGTAGCCCCTGAACTAGGCTTCAATGACGACGAGTCCGGCGCGCAAATTGTCTTCGGCATTGCAAGGCGGGTTCCTCCTCCAAGTTCTTCAAAAAGATTGTGAACACCAAGTATAGTGTTCGGCTCTGCAAAAACAAGTTTCCACATATTGCCATATAGAGAATAATATTAACACAAATCAAATCTGCTGACGTATTCCGCAGTGCGTCATAACACTGCGGCCAAGCCTTCCGTATAAATCACTTTCATCGTTCCACCTCGGCGTGTTTAGCGAGGCGGTTTCCACTACAAGAAATATGGTCAATTATGACTCCCCGTTTTGGTCGTTAATTCGTCATTGCTTTCATTTATTGACCTTTTTTTGACCAAATTGGGAAGGTCAACAGTTGACCGTCAAGAACGAACAAACGTGACCTTTTCTGGAATTTTAGTCATGGCCGCCCTTGACCAAAGTTTTCGTCGTTAAATCTTTGACCAAAATTATGGTCATTACTAATGAGCCTAGGCCACGTAGGATTTGATGTGGCTGAACCAACGTGGCGCTGACGTGGAAAAAATGATGACATGGATGCCACGTAGGATCAGTCCAAATCAGTTGTTTTAATGGGCTGAGCCCAATAATTTAGCCCATTTTTACATTTACTTTTGGGCCACGGCCTTTTAATGTTAGTTCTTGGGCTCAGGCAATGTGCAGTCCATTTATTCAATCTATCATTAATTGGGCCAGCCCTTCTCTCTAACCAACAAAATTATATGAATCTTTTTCTATCAAAAAAATCTATATTGGGCCTTGAGACGAGCCAGCCCGCTCATACAATTTAGTATTTTCGGTCCAGCCAATAACCAACAGTAGCTCAAAAAAAAATCATTGCACAGTTTAGCAGTCAACCAATACAATTATCCAAGATTTCATTAACTTAGGCCCAACAGTATCATTACACCACAAGTTCATAAGATGCACCAACCAAAATAACATAGCCAGTAGCTTAGTATCAGTACACCATGTTCATAAGATTAAGATGCACCAACCAAAGCACAACATCATCAAACCACAGCCAATCTCTGGTCCATATTGTGGTTCACATGTCCAGTCAAAGAAACTCATCAACCCCAGGTCGAAACAACTCAACATCAAAAGTCCCAAAGCCAACATCAACCACGCCGTACTAAACTATTTTAACTTCGAACAGATCCATGAGACGCGCAAATCTAGCATCGGTGGCCTCAACTCTTTGCAGTAACAACTGGTACTCTGCGGCGCGTGCAGCTTCGGTCTCCTCTGATTTCTTCTTGACCTCAACAAGCTCCTCTCGCATCAACTCAGCGACTCGCCTCTCCTTCTCAAGCTTGTACTCTAGTTCTTGTACATGAGCATCCAAAGCAGCTGCAGATCTGTTGAACTTCTTCTCGGAGCTCGACTCAAGGCCAACATTTTGAAGGAATGTGCTGGAGGGACATTCTTTAGTGAGAATGTCAGCAACAACAGCAGCAACATTCTTTGGTTCTCCACCTTCTGGTACCCCTTGTTCCATAGCTTTTTCCATGTCAGCCTGACATTTAAAGAAAGATGCACACATGTCATTGCAGTTGGTTCTGAATAACTAGGAAACTTTATAAGCAAACTACTCAAGAATGTTGACTAAATAATAATCCAGTCTCCATGCTACTAATTAACTAGTTATTTGAAAACTTTGAAGCAGGCAAGCAGAATTAATCATCCTTGGGAATCACTTTTTTTTGCAAGTTACTATCAGCTACATGAAAGAAGCATGGCACCAGGTTTATTAAACAGGTAAGCATACACAACAAACCATTGTTGAAATTTAAATTAGGCAACTATGTGCATCTCTGTTTAGCTTAAATGGGAACATGGAGGAGAGAAGAATGTAGTACATTTCAGGAGCGCATATGTTGTTTCTTTAGTACAGTATACAGTATTAGAGAAATCCACTTCCACAAGTCCTAAACATTTCTTTCAGATCGTATATGAAATGACAGAGTTTCTCCACTCTGAAAGATGGGAAGATAGATGCTTCAGGCAATCACCAGACAAATAATCAAAGAACATACAACGGTTTATGAGGCGGTACATACAAATTACATATGTGAAAAAGTTTGTCCATGTATTTATTTTAGACCAAATAAAACAGTACTCTATATCCTGTAGCTTTGCCATGTCTTAATCCAAATTTTCTATAGTCCTTACGCGACAAAGACAATCAATCTCAAGGAAAGATCAATGGGTCTTCCTTGTCTAGTTCAAGCAAGACATGAGTTATTCTATTTTTGGCAACAAGTTTTGAGCTACTCGTATATACACAACAAATTAACACTGAACATTTTTCTACTCTGCTTAAAGCAAATACTACCATTCTGCTCAGGAATAAGTGATATGCTCACAACCTGAATTGCAGTATTGTCCTAACAGCAATCTTAAAGACACTTAATGCCTTGTCGAGCCCGGTAAACTTAGAAGGGTAACGCTGCAACAAGTAGTACATGCTTCCCAGAACCAATCTCACTGAAGAAGTGCCAGTCCTCACCTCATCAATCACTGTGAGCTCAAGATCAACGAAAACAGCACGGGGGACATGCTTCCCAGCACCACTGTAAACAGCACGGTGCTTCCCCGCACGCACCAGATTAGATCACAACACGGCGTCAAAGCTAGAGATCGATGCAACTTCAGTTCAAAACTGGATATCAAAGAACAATGTAAAGAACAATGAGAAAGCAGTAAAGTCATTTGGTAACTAGCTGTCTGAACTGTGGAGCATAAATGTCCTGAATACCACTGAAGCCTTGAGAGATTCTTTACATGCTGTTTAACAATAAGGATCCAATTGCATGCTGCTTTAGCTACAAATGATGAAACGGTCATGTAGATAATTAACACACTACCAGTTAGATTTGGTCCATAGAATTTTCGAGTTGATTGGCATGATGAAAACGAAAGCAGATTATTACCAGGTTTAGACAACTGAGCAGACTAATGAAAATAACTAGTAATATGCACCTAAGTTAACACACCTAACTAATTAAGAATCCAGGAACATTGACCACTTGGGTTAGAATTAAGAGCAAGCAAGCAGTACTATATGTGCATAAAAATCAAAACAAGCAAGCAGAACTCTCTGCAGTTAGAAATCAAACCAGCCGTACGTGCACACATATGCAGCACAGAACTGTAGTACTTGTCTACGGTGAGGTCGCACAAGAACAAAATAGATTAGTGTTGTAGTAGCTTGGTTCCAGCAACTAGATTAGTTAGCTATGGTGCAAAATATTACATAAGCAGGCACATGTATCACTGCGCCCAATGCCCGTGTCACAAGGAAGAAGAGGAGAATATATGGGGCAACCAAATCCACAGATATCTATTTCGAAAGCGCGAGGCCGCAGATCTGAGATTGGGGTGCGAGGGGCACATCGATCCTGCCGAGAGTCTAGGGAGGATTCGAGAGGATCTGCGCGAGAAAAAGAGGCAGGTACCTCGTGGGGCTGGAGGACGTAGGGGAGGAAGGCATCGAGCGGGCTGTGGGCGTAGGGCAGGCCGAGCGCGCCCCGCCGGCGCGGCAGAGCCTGGCGTAGGCGTTGGGGTAGCCCAGCGCGTCGTCCACCACCCTCTCCTCCTCCGTGAACGCCGTCATTGATCCGCGTCAGACGCGCCGGCCACTCCGCATCTGAGAGGGAGAGGGAACATGGTGAGGCAGATAGGGATAGATACGACGTGGAGGAGTGGAGGGGGTCACCTGAGTCACCGGATCACCGGAACAACGCCGGAGCCACGCTGGCGACGCGGTGGCTCAAACCCTAGAGGACGGGTAGGTTCGCGAGTGGCCGCAGGAGGACGCTCCCGTCGGATCACATCGACGCCGTCGCCGTCCTGGTTGCCGAAGTGCCGTGGCCAGCGTGGGGCAAAGCCTCCACTTACCCTAGATCTGCTGCAGGACAGGAGCGGGTGGTGTACGGGAGGGTGGCAGGGGCTAGGGGAGGGGGAGGAGGGGGCGATGGTAGGGGCTAGCGGAGAAGGGGGTCGACGAGGTGTGAGAGGTGGCGGCGTCGTTCTCGGGAGGGAAGGGGATCGAGGGGAGCCGGCGGCGTTCTCGGGAGGGAAGGGGATCGAGGGGAGCCGGCGGCGTTCTCGGGTGGGAAGGGGATCGAGGGAGGAGACAGAGTGTGCGAGAGGGAAGGGGATCGAGGGAGGTAGGATAGCTGGAGAGGTGAGGAGACGTTGGATCAGGACGGCGTGGACGGCTCAGATCGCCTACAGGAGGGTGATCCGGGAGAGACGTCCTGATTGGTTGGAGACATGTATCGTTTAAAATAGTCTCTAAGTGCTAAAAACAAAGGGGTTTATGAAGTAACTACCAATAATATTTTGCAAAATCGCACCACAAAAATTTTCACTCAGGGGTTACACCACATTTTATGGATGATAACCAACTTGTATGCATTTTCGATCTTTCTAGCTTTTTTAGCCATTTAAACCAACTTGTACCAAATTAGGACGAATCGGGTCAAATTCGAACTACATCTACTTCATAGTTTGCTAATTATTTTTTCCAAAAATAATTTTTTGGTACACATGTATATATTTCATTAGAGAAATACTATGAGTTTAGTAAGATTCCACCCGTAGGTACGAACGATGATGCCCGCGGTTTTGACCGCGTTTTGAAATTGGCATAAAGAATTCAAAAAAATCAAAAAAAATGGAAAGCCTTTGCATTGTGTCACTATATGTGACCTAGTGTCCAGGAAAAATAACAAACTCGCAATACTGTAAATACCTTAAAAAAGTCTTCTTAGAAATAAGATACCATATGTGAAGTTGCATGGCTTGCAAACCAAATGACCAATAATTTGGCCACATTCATGGCATAGTGTATTCAAATGATCTCATATTGTGCACAAGGGTTCATCTTGAAATTCCAAACAATGTTGCCTAAGGGAGTTTTCACTTTCATTGCACAAAAGAGCTATTTTCCATTTTTCGAGAGCCCCAAATGAGGTTTTCTTGTGAAGGACCTACCAAATAATTATTGCAAAATTGGACCAAATCATTTTTATAAAATACTACGCCATATTTAATGCACAATTGACCAAATGGTTGGGTGTAAAAAGTTTTTATCCACCTCTGGTGAAAAAGACAAATTTCCGCCGATTCAGTTGGAAGCGGGTCAAATTTGAACTGCAGCTGCCTCATAGTTCGCTCTTTATTTTTTCCAAAAATCATTTCTAGGTACATAAGTATCTATTTAATCAGAGAAACATCAAAAGTTTTCCCAGATTCAACCACTAACTAATAACGGTCAAGCCCACTATTTTGACCGCATTTTGAAACGGGCATAAAAATTTCAAAAAAAATCAAAAAATTGGAAAACCTTCGCATCGTGTCATTATATGTGACCAAGTTTCCAGAAAAAATAATAAACTTGTAATACGGTAATTATTTTAAAAAAGTGTTCTCAGAAATGAGCTATCATGCGTGAAGATTCATGGCATTCAAGCCAAATGATCAATAATATGGCCACATTCATAGCATAGTTTGTTCAAATGATCTCATATTGTGCACAAGGGTGTATCTTGGAATTCCAAATAATGTTGCCTAAGGGAGTTTTCATTTTCTTTGCACGGAAAATTCATTTTCCATTTTCCGAGTGCCCAAAATGAGGTTTTTTTGTGAAGGAACTACCAAATAATTGTTGTAAAAATGGACCAAATCAATTTTCTAAAATACTAGGCCATGATTAATGCACAATTGACAAAATGTTTGGGTGTTAAAAGTTTTGATCCACCTCTGGTGAAAAAGACAAATTGTCGCCGATTCAGCTGGAAGCGGGTCAAATTTGAACTGCAGTTGCCTCATAGTTTGCTATTTATTTTTTCCAAAAATCATTTCTAGGTACATAAGTATCTATTTTATCATAGAAACACCAAAAGTTTTACAAGATTCTACCACTAGCTAGGAACGGTCAAGCCCGCCGTTTTGACCGCATTTTGAAACGGGCATAAAAAACTCAAAAAAAAACAAAAAATTTGAAAACATTCACATTGTGTCATTATATGTGGCCAAGTTCCTAGGAAAAATAACAAACTTGTAATACATCAATTATTTTAAAAAATTGTTCTCATAAATGAGCTTTCAAGTCAAACGATCAATCTTATGGCCACATTCATGGCATAGTTTGTTCAAATGATCTCATATTGTGCACAAGGGTGTATATTGGAATGGCAAACAATGTTGCCTAAGGAAGTTTTCATTTTCTTTGGACGAAAAAATCATTTTCCATTTTCCGAGTGCCTGAAATGAGTTTTTTTTGTGAAGGACCTACCATATATTTGTTGCAAAATTGGACCAAATTAATTTTCTAAAATACTAGGACATATTTAATGCACAATTGACAAAATGGTTGGGTGTCAAAATTTTTGATCCACCTCTGGTGAAAAAGACAAATTCCCGTCGATTCAGTTGGAAGTGGGTCAAATTTGAACTGCAGCTGCGTCATAGTTTGCTCTTTATTTTTTCAAAAATCATTTATAGGTAAATAAGTATCTATTTAATCAGAAATACATGGTTTGATGGAGAGACATCGAGGTTTGGACGGTGGCCGAGGGCCCCAACTCTAGAGCGCGTAAGCTCGCATGCCCGCCGCGTGGTCACCGCGTGACTGTGGCGTTGCCATGTGTTCTAGGCAGGCTAGGCATGTCTAGTGGGTTGGGCACTCCCCAGGTAGGTGCTAGGAAGAAAATCACAACGTAAGATTCTCACGAGGAGACCGATCGATGCTCAAACATGAATAAGCAGCCAAGTGTTTGATTAGGGGTACGGGAAAGGTACATGGCTGATGGGCGTGAGTTTTGGCTGAGGATGATCAGTTACTAAGAAGACCGTCTTCACAAATTTTCAGCTCAAAAGGAGGAGCCTAGGTGGTACTTGCTTTGCAAACCACCACACTGGACATAAATACAAATGTTGAAGCTCGGCTCAAAATAATGAATGGATTGAGCTGGAATTTGGTGGAGGATGGTTATTTGGGCATTGGAAAGCACTGTAGAAAATGGATACTATTTGGACATGCCGAAGTGGTACTTCCTTCACAAACTGTTACTCTGAACAGAATAGGAAAATGAATATTTTTGAATTATTTTTGAACTAGGCAAGGAAGGTTTTTACATATTTGACGAAGATATGACCCAAAGAATTTATGAGATTTTTTTGGGAATTTTGGGAATGACAGAAATATAGGTTGCTTCACAACCTAGGGCAAAAACTGCCAGATGGATATGACACATAGGCAAAACTGATGAGGTGGCGCCTAGTCATAGCAACCCACCACAATTTACAAGGCTATGACCATCTATATTGGTCGTTAACAACTAGAAATAAGGCAGCGGAATAGCGCTGTTTGCTTTATGACCATTTCGTGTAAGGAAATTACGACCTTTCTGACCAAAATGGTCGCAATGGTTTAGGGTTTGGAGCCCCCCGAACAGCTTTTGACCAATTGGTCTGAAATGGTCATAGATCTATGACCAATTCTTCCAGGGTCACGGACAGAAGGTCACAATTTGACATATTTCTTGTAGTGTTCCTTGGCACGTCTTGTCAAAGCAGAGATCGTGTGGCCCTTTTTAACGGGATTCTCATTAATATGGACGTGGCTAACCCAACCGTGCCCGTTAGCACATCCTGCCTTAACTAAAGGCTAGTCCAAGACGGTTACGAGGAGGGCACTTGATATTCCGCCTCTTATAAAGAGACCAAGACCCTGTTCCCCCCTCTTTTATTCTCAAAACGAGCTCGCCCGTCGCCTCGAGTTCCAACACCCTGAGCTTCCAGATTCCAGGCGCACCAAACCTTCGACAATGTCCGGCTCCGACCTCCAAGGTCGATGGGTGCCCTCCTCCGTTACAGAGGAGAACGTGTCAAGGTTAAGGGAAGCTAGGTACCTGACCAGCGAGATTCCGCACAGGTTGCCTGTTCAAGGACAGGTGATCCCTAGCCCTCAGCCTGGTGAGAGTGTCGTGTTCATATCTCACTTCCTTCGGGGGTTAGGCTTCCCAATGGATCCCTTTATGAGGGGGCTGATGTTTTATTACGGGCTGGAATTCCACGACCTAGCTCCGGAGTCCATCCTCCACATCTCCTCATTCATAGTTGTATGCGAAGCGTTCCTCCGCATTACCCCTCACTTCGGATTGTGGCTCAAAACCTTTAAAGTAGAACCGAAGATAATCGAGGGGCGCCACGCAGAGTGCGGAGGCGCTGTTATAAAAAGAAATACCGATGCTCCATGGCCCGAGGGCGCTTTTCAAGAGGAGCTCGGATTATGGCAACAGGAGTGGTTCTACATTACCGCTCCCCGGGGCACCGCATGGGTAGCGCCTCCGGCCTTTCGCTCGGGTCCCCCACCACAGTTGGCATCGCGGATCAACACAGGGTTAGATCGGGGCTTGCCCAAAGACGTTCCTCTGTTGCAGGGCCGCATTAAGGATCTCTTGATAGGAGACCTCAACCTGGTCAAAGTGACACAAGTCATGCTGATTCGTTGGACACTACCTGGCCAACGTCGCCCCTCCGCTTGTGGGAGTTTAATCCAGAGGGGCCGCGAGCTCTCCGGAATTTTATGGGCGTGACGCCTATGGAGATGTATAAACTGTTCTTCGGATCACGAGAAGTGTATCCGGATTTGACCGAGGATGCTGGTTTAAGCCGCAACCGCCCGAACACTCAAGTAGGTGACCTTGCGCCCGGACCTTCTATTCGCATAATTGGCTTGTTCTTTAACAGCACTTCTCCTTTTTAAGCAGGAATGGATAGCGAAGGCGAAGCTGATACGGTGTCCGGCTCCCCTTCCCGAAACCAGGCTAGATCCCGAGCTAATCAGGATGCTAGAGGTGGTGCCTTTGGAGGGAAATAAGGGGGCGGACAAGGAAACCATGGCCTCTTCGAAAGAGGCCACCCCAAAGGGGGGAATCGATAATTCCTCTCCTAAAGGGAAGAAAAGGGCCGCCTCCGACGACCCGGAAACCATGACTTCAAAGCGGGGGAAGGAATCCTCGTCAAAGGGCCCAACTCCGAGGGACCCCTCGGCCGAACTAAACCCTCAAAGGGAACAGCCCTCCAGCGAGCCGTAAGTAGAAGGAGAGTTATCCTTTTTAAGAGAAATCCTTGATTTATATCTGAGAAGTTTTAACCAAAACTTTACTTTGTAGTTCAGACCTCAGCCCTTCTCAGCAAAGCTCGTCCTCGGGGGATCTTCTTCCGAAGATGATGGAGAGCGGAACGCCTCCTTCTTCTGCATCGCCTAGCTAGGGGCAACGCTGAAGTGTCGTCGCGGGGGATTTCTTTGAATCCGCCGGGGGCGGAAGGTGACCAAGCGGCCCCCCAAGGGTCTCCACGCCCGGCCTTTGAGGAAGGCCATGGGACGAGTCCGCACCATCTGGTGTCCGGCCGGAGGAGCTAAAGATTCTGCTGGGGCGAGCCTTTGTCTCAGAGGAGCACCGCGGGTTAATGAACACGGTGATTGAAAAGATTTCATACGCGGAAAGCGGACTGCATGAGGCCGTCAAGAGTTTACTGGCGGGCCTTCAGGTATGTTTTAAATAACGTATATTTATGTTAGTTGCGCATAAATAAAGTGCACCTTGTGTAGATAGTAGCCCCTGAGACTCTGTGCGTCGTAAAGATGTACGGCGCGCAGAGGATCTTAATCCCAGGTCCTTTAAGTGGCACCTTTATATGTAGGTGGCTGCTTGTCCGGAGTCAAGCCGGACTCGAGAATTTGCCGAACTGAAGCGACAACTTGATGAGGCAGAAGCCGACATCGTGCTTGTTAACAAGCGGCTTGATGATGCTCAAGGTACTTAAAATGATTGGGCGATTGTTAGTAAGAGGAGCTTTATGTCAATATCTTACCTTGTGTATGCTTGATGCAGATGGTGCGGCCGCCGTAGAAGGTCTTAGGGCCGAACTCGCCCGCGCAAAGGAACAAGCCAGAAGAAGTGATGCGGCTGCCGTGAAAGCCCGTGAAGAGCTGAAAGCCGAACAGGCTGCCCATTGCCGAAGCAAGGAGGAGATGGCTGGTATAGCCATAAAGTTAAAAAGTGCGACTGACCGTTGCGAGCTCCTTGAAGAGGAAGGTCTGGCAAGGCAAACAAGCTTAGAGAAGGCTGTTGCTGATGCCAAGGACGCCCGCTCTGTAATGAGAGCGGCCAGGGAAGAGCTACGTCAAGCCGGACAGATTGCGGATGGAAAGCCCTTCCTGCTGCGGAGAAAATTCTGTGATCCGAAATTTGCCCTGTTGGACCAAGCGTGGAGTGTAGAGGACACCTATCTGAATTTGGCGGCTAGTGCAGCCGATGCGACCAAGTACTTTCAAGGGAAGGAGGGTCATGAAGTGGACAAGCTCTTCTGGTCGCAATTCACCAATCCAGAGCGTCCACTATCGGTGGACGATCGCCTGGCCCAATGGGCCGAACTTAATAGGTTGTCCGGACTCGCCATGAAGTACGCCATGGATTGCCTGTGTCCGGGGAGATCGAAGCCGAAGAGTTATTTCAGCTTGGTACAGCAATTTCTTGACGTGGTGCCACGTATTGATGCTGCGAAGAGGTCAGCGTGCACAGAGGGCGCTCGGCTGGCTCTTGCCCGTGTCAAGACATACTGGGCAGATATGGAGCCTACCGTTGTTGCGTCCCATGATTCGGATAAAAGCCGAATACCCTCCGAGCACTACTTTGAGGAAGTCCTCGAAGGCGCTCGAATAATAGAGACGCAGTGCTCGAAGGATGCTATGTTATGACAGCATGTGTAATCATAAAACAGTATTTTTATAAAATGTAGTGGCTTATTTTAGACTTGTGCCTTCAAGTATTGAGAACACCTCCTGTGCGGCCGTTTAACATATAAATTCTGAAAGATTGCAGTCGTTGGCTTCAGCCCCCACGCACATAGTGCGGGGGTGCGCGTAGAAGACGCATTTTCACACTTAACCCAACGTTTTGGTCCTATAAAGGAGGTGATAGCGCAGCGGGCTAGGAAACCGGACTATAATACTTTAACACTTTCACTTAGCCATAGGAGCTTGACAGTGGGACTCTTTAGGTAGCCTCTTAGTGGCGACTGCGCTTGCCCGAATTCGGGGCGCATACGTGCCTGACCGGGAAACGGCCCTTCGTCAAAGCGGAGGAATCCGATAAATTCCTATGAGTCATCGAGTGGCGACCAGTCTCGCGCTACATCATGACAGTCGGTTTTCGGCTTTCTCTACTGAGGTGCTCACCCGGCCGAACCGGGGCACAATCGCAGTAGTTCTCCTGGTGCTACCTTAGCCGATAGAGCGGAATGTAAGGTAGCTGAACTCAGGAGCCGGGCAACCCAACATGTGACCAAAATCATGATTCGGAGCTGATGCATATAGTGTCAAAAGTCGCGACGCCGAACACTCCCTAAGGTGTTCGGTCTTTGTGAGTGCGTATGAAACAACACTCTTAAACAAAAGAAAAGAGCCCTTAGTGTCCAGGTACGAGCAAGAATTCTGGCATGGCCACATGCCAAAACGTCAGCCTCCTCCTTGGTTATAGCAGAAAAGAAAAAACCAGGGATGTATAGCAGCAAGAGACAGTAAAAAAGGTTTACGCAGGGTCTTAATCTAAAAAGAATCCTTTAGGACGGGTCCCTACTGCACGTCTGCGCCTGTGTCTCCATTGTGCCGTGTCCTGGACGGGCGCCGCACGACGTTCATCTGTAAAAGAGAGGAACTAAATTGAAAAATTGGTCGTGCGGAACAAAAAGGATAATAAACAAAATATAAAGTAAAGGATATATAAGGTTGAGTTTTATTGTCTCTGCGTACAACCCTTGGTATGGGGTTATATGGCGTACTAAGCCTGCGTTAATGATGGACTTGTGCCGAACTCGTTGAGTCCGGGTTCGTGGCCTGTGATGACTTATAAAAAAGTCCTTTGGCTGGCGAGGCTACTTTATTGTGCGGCTATTCCCTTTAAAGAGATGATGCCTCGAGGACCGGGCGTCTTTAGCGTGAGGGATGCATAATGCGGTATTGCGTTAAAGCGTCCCATTAGTGCTTGATAGCGACTTGAAAATGGGACTACATGGAAGGTCAGCTTTTCGCGACGAAAGTTATTGGCAGAGCCGAATATGACTACAAGCCGGAGAAAACCCATACAATGGGTGTCTGGGCCTGGTGCTACCCCTTGAAAGGAGGTTTTGCTATGGCGGATTCTTGCTGGGTTTATGCCCATGCGGTGGATTGTATCCTGATATATCAGGTTTAGTCCACTGCCGCCGTCCATAAGGACTTTGTCAAAATGGAATCCATCGATTATTGGATCCAGTATCAGGGCAATCCGGCCTGCGTTTTTGATATTTCTAGAATAATCTGGCCGATCAAAAATGATTGGCTTTAGTGACCAGTGGCGGGACTCCTGAGGGGTAGGTTTGATTGTGCGTACCTTTATGGGTGCCACACGTTTTGTTACGTGAAGTGAGTTCACTGTTTTGACTTCTTGAGGGAAGTTCTTTTGTTTCCTGGTGTTCTGCCTTTGGGGTTCGTCCTCTTCTTTACTTGGTGTATCGAGCCCCTTGTGTTCGGCGTTGAGCTGTCCGAATTGTTTAAAAACCCAACAGTCTTTGTGGGTGTGATTGGCAGGCTTCCCAGGAGTAATGTGTATCTGACATATTCTGTCCATGATTCTGTTTAAGCTGGACGGATCATCCCTATTATCTTGAAGGGGTGGTTTTGTCTGATTTTGCCGTGAGCTTTTGAATCCGGCATTGACTGCCGTGCTCTTCGGACTTTTGCCTTTGATTCGGCGGCGGTCTTTATTTCGCCGCGGTTTTCTGTTTCCATCTCTGATTTCTGATGTACTTGGGTCGCTGGGGCTGCATCGTGCCAACCAGTTGTCCTCTCCTGCGCAAAAGCGGGTCATGGGGCTTGTGAGTGCGGCCATTGTTCTTGGCTTTTCCTGGCCGAGGTGTCTGGCGAGCCATTCGTCTCGGACATTATGCCTGAAAGCCACTAGGGCTTCGGCATCCGGACAATCCACTATTTGATTCTTTTTAGTGAGGAATCTGTTCCAGAACTGCCGAGCTGATTCTCCGGGCTGCTGAGTTATGTGACTGAGATCGTCTGCATCCGGGGGACGGACATAGGTCCCTTGAAAAGTTGCTCGGAAAGCATCCTCGAGCTCTTCCCAACTTCCAATTGTGTTTTCGGGAAGGCTTTTAAGCCAGTGCCGGGCTGGCCCTTTAAGCTTAAGGGGTAAATATTTTATGGCGTGGAGATCATCTCCTCTAGCCATATGTATGTGGAGGATATAATCCTCGATCCAGACTCCAGGGTCTGTTGTTCCATCGCATGCCTCTATGTTGACGGGTTTAAATCCCTCTAGAAATTCATATTCCAGGACCTCATCGGTGAAGCATAGGGGGTGTGCGGCGCCCCTGTATTTGGGTGTGCCGAATTCTGATGGTGGATTTTTTGCATTGCTTGTGAAAGTTTGCTTTCTTCGCCCGTAAATGGACCTGGCTGGGCCATGATGCGAGTCTTTAATTGGGTCGCATGCTGCATTAAGTGCGGCGCCGCTTGCCGTTTTATGGTGGCCGTGGGGTCATCTATCCGACCGTGTGCCCTTTTTGTTTTTCAGGTGTGGAGGCTCTAAAGCCTCCTGGTCGAATTCGGGCAGTAGTTTTCTCTTTCGAAAACTTTTGGTGCGGCGGCTGTCACCGTATTTGTCTGCGGTCTTGATTACTTTGCTCCATCTTGTTTTGAGTGCATCCTCCGCCGTCTTCAGCTTCCGCTTCTGCTTTTTCAGGCTACGTGTCGTGGCAACGAGCCTTTCGTGGAGATTCTTTTGCTCCGTGGTTTTATCCGGCATGAGATCGTCCGGAGTTCTGTTATGGCCGGGGGAGGTCTGTTCGTCCTCTCTATCCGTGTTGCCCTGTTCGGACGGCTGTTCTGAGGCAAGCTCGTCGTCTACCGGCTCACCCTGCTCTAGGGTTGGGTTTTGATCGAGGCGGGGCTTGGCTCGGCGTTTACGTCGCCGTTTTGACTGCTTTTCGGAGGTTTTACCTCTTTTTTCACCCCCTTTTTCCTCGTTGTCGTTTCCTTTAGGGGTATCCAACATGAATACATCGGTAGGTGGGGTGGAGGTCCAGTGCCCTATAGGTACTGGTTCCAGTTCGTCTCCGTCTTCGTCGTCCATGTCGTCGAAGTCTTCGGATCCGAAGTCAAGCATGTCGGTTAAATCATCGACAGTGGCTATTAAGTGGGTGGTGGGTGGGCTTTGAATTTCTTCGTCGTCCGAATCCCAACCTCGCAGACCATAGTCCGGCCTGGGCTCTCCTGATAAAGAGAGAGACTTGAGATAATTCAGAATATCACCAAAAGGTGAGCACTGAAAGATGTCTGCGGCGGTGAACTCCCTTATAGGCGCCCAATCAGATTCGATCGGCAGGGGCGCGGAAGGCCCGGAGTTCGGAGAAGAGTCCGGCTCCTCGGATTCATGAGCCATGCGGAGTGCGGGGCTGACGTTCGGCTCAATCGCCTTTGAGATCGCAGCCCCCGAGGTGACGTCCGACCGTTCATCCTGAAAGCACGCAGCGGGCTCCGAGTCGAGGATCGGGGCCGGAGCGTGTGCAGCCTCCAGGACACTGTTCGGAGGTAGAGCTATATCATGCCCCTCGAGATAGTGCGGCGCGCTTGGCTGTGGCTCGAATCCGTCGAAGATCAAGTCTCCGCGGATATCCGCCGTGTAGTTTAAGCTTCCAAACCTGACTTGATGGCCAGGGGCGTAGCTTTCGATCTGCTCCAGATGACCATGCGAATTGGCCCGCAGGGCGAAGCCGCCGAAGAAGAAGATCTGTCCGGGGAGGAAAGTCTCACCCTGGACCTCATCGTTGTTGATGATCAAAGGAGCCATCGGGCCTAAAAGTGACGACACAGAGGAACACTCAATGAAAGCACCAATGTCGGTGTCAAAACCGGCGGATCTCGGGTAGGGGGTCCCGAACTGTGCGTCAAGGTCGGATGGTAACAGGAGACAAGGGACACTTTATTTTACCCAGGTTCGGGCCCTCTCGATGGAGGTAAAACCCTACTCCTGCTAGATTAATATTGATGATATGGGTAGTACAAGAGTAGATCTACCACGAGATCAAGGAGGCTAAACCCTAGAAGCTAGCCTATGGTATGATTGTGTATGATGATGGTTCTGTCCTTCTTGTCCTACAGACTACAACCCTCCGGTTTATATAGACACCGGATAGGGTTAGGGTTACACAGAGTTGGTTACATTGGTAGGAGATCTTGAATACCCGCACGCCTAGCTTGCCTTCCACGCCAAGAAAAGATCCTTCCGGACACGGGACGAAGTCTTCAATCTTGTATCTTCATAGTCCTGGAGTCCGGCTGAAGGTATAGTCCGGCTATCCGAACACCCCCTAATCCAGGACTCCCTCACCCATCTTTCCAGGTCACAATCGAGGTCAAGGCACGCGGCATCGAGGAAAGAACCTCATCAACCGAGTGGAAAGGGCCCAACCCAAAACGATCCAAGGTGGAGACCGCGCGGCTGCATGCAGTGAAGATGTGCGCAGTAGTCTCCTCCGCAGAACAGGAGGCACATATACCAAAAGCGGCGCACCTCTTCGCGTACAGGTTCGCTCGTGTGCTGAGGTGGTCACGAACCAACAAGCAAGCGAAGTTCTTGATCTTCCGAAGGAGATTGGAACTCTAGATGTCGATGGAGGACTGACAGAGCACTTCGTTTGAGAAGAGCATCCGGAACTCAATGCGCGAGTTGAACTCGAGGTCCTCTGCCAAGGCCATGAACCGGCGGTCCGGAGCGTCCACAAGCTGGAGACCGCAGATGAGAGTCTGAACCGCAACCAGCTGAGTAGCAGCGACGGTAGAGACGTGTCTGAAGATGTAGACCGTCGAGGGTGACTGCCACCGTGGTGGCGTTGGGACGCGTAGTGGGAGAAGAGCGCCGTGAACTTGTAGCAGAGCGCACCACCAATATGCCATCGGTCGTGCCAGAAGGAGGTGGCGCGCCCATCTCAGAGATTCACGCGAGTGATAGCTTTGTACTACCTCCGTCCTGGTTTATTGGTCCTCTTTGTATTTTGTTCCAGATTTTGAACTTAGATTTAATTAATAAAATGTTAATGCATCTCACTAAAAATAGTATAATTGGAAACTATGTCCAAATACGAATCCAACAATATAATTTTTTATGACATGCATTAACATTTCTTTAATTAAACCTGTGGTCAAAATTTGGCACAAAATATAAAAGAGGCTAATAAACCAGGACGGAGGTAGTACGTCGGGACCGTTGTGTAGATTATATACATTAGCCACTTTTAGAAAAATGCATCTCTAATCTATATTAGCCACTTTGAATCTTCTATATGTTCTAACACTATGCCAGTACTATAGATGATATACATTGCTGACATCTTTGATTTGCAGAATTTACTAATCGACATGATTAGGAAAGAGGTGGGCCATTTGATTTATCTCACTCTTAAAGAGATAAAGCGGGGGTAGTAAAATCAAAACTACTCCCTCCGTCTCGATTTAAAAGGCATGCACATAGTTTTAGGTCATCCATTCGACTAACTAAATATGAGTTATATGTCATCTAAAGTAAATCATTAGATTCTTAAGCCAGTGTAGTTTCTAAACATATATTCTTCATCACATGCATATAGTACATATATAGCTAGTTAAATTCTCAACCTAGAACGACGTGCAGTCCGTGTAAACCGAGACGGAGGGAGTACTACTTTAGAGCATGGCTAATAATACAGCCAACTGCCGGCTATAAGATGTTGCCATATCATCTATAGCCAACACATATTGTCACTCATACAATAAGGTTAGCTATATGATTAGTACTTTTTCTCATCTTCTGTCTACCTCTTTCCTCACATTTATTGCATATGTCTTGAAGCACGCATACAGCCAGGCCCCTGCATGAGAGCTCGGTCCCCTTACTTTTTCATTTCTCTCTCCTCCACATAGGCAAAATTACCATGTAAGCAAGCTATAAGCCCACTACTGGACTGGATCTTATGCCATTTCCAATGCATTGGTGCTTAAATGGGGTGCTAAGCACATTAAATAGTTTAGCAACCAATGTCCATAATGCATAGGTACTTCTACCATTTAATGCTTTAGCAACTGAACTATTACATGCATTGGTGGGTCTTTCATTGAATTATTTTTGTCTAGGTTCACATGCTTGGCATTGGTTCTTCCCGGGATCATCACACTAAGCTCTCTTCTCTTTATTACCTTGTCACATCAGATTTTTTGCGTACATGTCAGCCTTAGCACATGTGTAAGGTGAAGCATTGAAAAGGGCCTTAGGGTTGATCCATGCCACAATTGATTATTAAATTGAATGTAAAATGTATTTGTCTGAACGATTGTGTGTTTAACAGGATAAGTATTAAAAAAATGCAGGTCATCTACCGAGCATCCGGATGGACCGTGCATGGTCATTACTATGCCATGCGGAAATGAGAGAGCTTATGGACTTTGGATGGAACTGATGGGGGGTGATAGCACGGACTACAACCGATTTAGATGGCTATCGGTGTCCTATTTTTGTGGGTCGTATCTATTTGTTTTATCTCTTGTCTTTGTTTGGTTATTTGAGATGGTTTTCACAAGTTGATCATTTATTTGTCTTAATAAATGATTATGTGTATCGCTTGATGCAGTGGTTGACTATCAAAGAGGTAACCCACCAGTGCAGCTTGAAGAGCAACAGATTTCAACGCAAAAAACAAAAAAAAAACTGACAATGGGATGTCGTGGATGAGATTTACACCACGATGTTATTTGTACACCCATGCTCAATAGAAGATGGTTTCTAGTCTTCTCACCGGAAAACGAAAAGAAATGACCAGATCTAGTCTTCTCCAGCATTGATAATGTGCGTGGCTACAATTAATTAGGCCTCATTGATGGTCGATCCCCTTTAGGAAAAGCCAAAAAGAAGAACTTTATTTTAGTGCTAGCATGACTACAATAAATTATCCAAGACCCCATATAGTAGATGGGTACTCCCTCCGTCCTTTAAAAAGTGTACTTCCAACTTTCTTGGAGGATCAAACTTTTTTACATTTGACCATGTTTATATAATAATACATTAATATTTATGCCATCAAATTAGTAGCATTAGATTCGTGATAAAATATACTTTCATCATATATCTATTTGATTTTACAAACATTGATATATTTTTGCACAAACTTGGTCAAACTTTAAAATAGTTTGACCCTCCAAAAAAGTTGGAAGTACACTCTTTAAAGGACGGAGGGAGTAGTCCCGAAGTTCACAAAACTATTCAACGTGAATCTCAAGAAGGGAAGAAAATAATGGTACTCTCATTTGCTCCTAGACTAGCATAATGGGAAGTAACTTAGAATAGTAACATGCATATATTACTAGTCTATAGCCACAATATGTGGTGTCATGCAACACTTTATTTATTAGGCTATAGACTCATCTTGTCTTGATATGTGTGATGTTACTCGATTAGGGCGTTTTGGAGCTCGGCCTCCATGGAGGCCGGATTTTTTAAAAAATTCAAAATTCGCATTTTTCAATTTCAAAAAATCTGAAAAAAATCATACAAGTAAACAAGGATGTTATGTGTATGTATGTGAAGTTTGAGGATGAGATACCCTAAAATGCGATCTGTGCAAAAAAGACAAATTCATAGACTTTGAGGATGAATAGTGCATCTACTAAAAAGTCTCAGATTTGTTCTTTTTGTGTAGCACTCATTTTAAGGTGTTTTGTCCTGAAAATTTACAGACATATGCTTTATGTCTCTAAGTATGTGTGTATTTTTTTCAAATTTTTTTAAAACATGAAAGTTTGAATTTTGACCAAGTCAAACCCGGGCTCCACGGAGCTCGAGCTCTAAAGAGCATTTTCGATGTTACTCATACTACTAGTAACTAGCTATGTTACCACATGCCTCTCTTTCTTCATTAATTACTTGCACATCATCTACTTTGTCTAGATAAGTGTGATGGTACCACATATGTTACTCCTACTGTGAGTAGTCTTAGTTGGAGGATGTGTGGTTTTGGTTAACTCTGTCCTCACAAATATGATTCTCTGCATACTTTTATGTTAAAGGACGGGTCGAAGATTCGTTTATAGGAAGACATCTCGCGAGGCAATGCCAATCTTTCAGTACATCATTGCTCGCGGTAAGAATAATACTATTGCATTTTATCCTCATCGAATATTTCATTCAGGAGGGACTTGATTGATAATCTTGGTACCATAAAATACGGGAATATAGAAGGATAAACCGACTGCAGTTTGTCATTCTCTCCGGTTCAGCTGCTGGCTTACCCACGTTGTCTTTACGTGGGGGTGTGGACCTGCTGCCTCCCCACACACGCAGATGGACGCACACGCAGCGCACCTAGAGGACCTAATACTAAGAAGACTAGGCCCGTAAGGGTTTCATTTTTCTGGTTTTTTTGGACTTCTTTTTACCGTCCTTGTTAAAACGACGCGTGTGATGGGAGTTCTTACACTGGACGTGCTTTTTTTAGGCATTTTGCACGTTTCGTTTATTTACTATGTCGGTCGCCGCTTTACCTGGGTCTCGATCGTGTGCCACGTACGTTTCGTGTGGCTTTGCTGGTGGTTTGTTCGTTTGCCACGATTCAGTTCCCAATTCGTTTTGATTTTTTTATTGCACCGAGGCCTCTCGCGAACCATCCACGCTGCTTTCATGGGAGGATAAATACCCCCATCTCTCGCAAAAGCAGCAGCATGACAAGCATACGGCGGCGGCGCGCGGCACGGCGGCCTCTTACTCGGGTATCTCTTGCTCTTCCACCTCCCTCTTCCCTTCCCCTTTCCATCTTACTTCTCCTCCATGGTTGATGTTGCACCGCTGTTGTGCAGATCGGCGGGAGCAACGGCGGGGCAGTGGCGTTACATGAGGGGCAGCAGCGTGGTTGCCATCCGCCGCCGTGACCTGCAGGGGCTTCTCCCAAGTTCCGGTCTTTGTATTAGCTCCAGATCCTAATGAAGCACGCCGGCGGCGGCAGGAAGTTCTCCGGGGAAGCGTCCTCTTGATCCATCTTCTGGTGTGTGTATCTATCTATGTTTGGTTCATCAGATTTTCAGCTATTGGGCTTGGTTTCTTATTTTCTTTCTCAGTTTTGTTTGATTTTTTTTCTTTTGCATTAGATTTGTTGGGCTGCGCTATTGATAGGCATGTTCAGCCCGAGGTTAGTGAATTTGTTCATAATGATCTTGCTCCTGTGGATTTGTTCCAGCGACACCAACGGCAACGACGGCGTCTCGGCTTCCTGCATCGTGCGTTGTTGAGAGAGCGACTGCAGATCGTGCCAGACCGTGCGTCGGTGGAAACCTCAGGCTTGGTGTCTCCCCCCCTGCCCACGCTCTGCCACGGCACGCAGCCGAACACCTGAAGAGCCAGCTCCGGGACATCAGCAAGGACCCATCGGGGATCCGCTAAAGTACGACACACCATGTCTTTTTTTTAAATGTCCATATCTAAAGCCATCGACGCTGCCGACTACCCGCTCGCTGTTTTTGGTACAAGTGTTTATTTTGAAGTTAGGTCAATTTTTCAATACTTCTTGCAAGTTCTAGCCGGAAGGATGGAGCAGCCAGTACGCTGGACTAGGTTACCGGACAGCTTCGCTCCTCTCTCCCCTCGCCGATGCTTGGTTTTGTACTCCTTGCTGAAGAAATCACCATCTTGTTCAATACATCATAGCTCCAAACCAAAAAAACTTGGATGTTGAACCAGTAGTCTATACTCATGTTACTTGAGTGCAGATTGGTTACCCAAGTATTAGACCTAGCGTTTAAATCACAAATCTCATTTTGTGATCGATCAAATTTTCTAGGCTATTATTTCAGCTTCATTATAGTGTTCCTTAGGTTCTATCTGCATCAATACATGCTTCATAATTTTGGGGGACAATCAGTTCTTCATAGAAAAAGAAGATCTCCTAAATTAGTAGAGAGTTCAGCTTATCTTTGATATCATTTTGTGCCATCTTCAGAACTACTAAGAGTTGCAGAAGGCCAAATTCAGTAAATTAGAGTTGCAGAAGGAAAATTTCAGCACATAAATTTTGAGAAGGTATTTTTGGCCTTTCGCATTATATTTTCCTTCTTCTCACAGTACGATATATTTAACATCAATTGTTTTGTATAATGTCTGGGTAGATATTGAGAATTTTTATATGCGGGCTTATCACTATAAAATATAGGGATTAATCATAAGGAATAATTTCAATCTATGAATAAGAATTATACATATGCGGTGTGATATTTCACTGATTTGTTACTTTTTTCTTATTAATTGGATTATTAGTGAATCTGATCTGCGTGCCTAAAGTGATTGGGCTTCCACATGATATATGGTTTTGTTGTGTTTTTCTTTTCAACTCAGTTTGATTCCTTCTTTTCCCATACAATACTCCCTGTATGATGTATTTATGTAACTGTTTTGTAGAGATAATATGCTATTGTCAAATGTGAAGATCCATGATTGAAGTATTAGTGGAGCTTCTCCTTAATTAGTGCATGTTTGCATCTGTTGCTGCTAATTCTGGGATGATTGCTTTGGGCATTTTCCGCATAGTTGTCTTCTGAATAATGGACTAGATAACTGAAAGAATGTTACAAGCTCGGCCAAAAAATAGCTCCTTCAATACTTGATGATGATTATTAATTTCCCAGTTGTGCCATTGAGTAGCTCCTTTCATCTTTGCTGATGATTATTATTTTCTGCAGTTCGCACTATGGTGTTTAATTGGATAGAAAGAGGAGGAAAGGGCATGAAACGGTGGAAAGAGGTATATAAGGAGAATCAGAAAGACAAATATAACATAATTAGGAACCGTGAGAAGAGTTCAACACTTCTTACATCCGTTTTATCAAATTTTATTTGATGGATGGTTACGATAAATACTGAAAGAGAGCCCATTTACAATCAGGAAGCCCATTGCAGAGTTCTACAACAACACTCAATGGTTACAATAGCAGGTGTTCAATATATCAGGGGGATGAATGGGATAGCCCACAATGTAGCTCATCAGATTCTAACCAGATCAACAGGACCTATTTTTAGTTGTTTTAGTTCAGCTCATTCTCAATCAACTTGCCTTGTTATCTCCACTCTGTTTACATCTAACATTCAGGAAGTTGTAATTCATGTTGTACACTCCTACTTTGTTGAACGAAGTTGGCGCCATGGGCACCTTTCCCCGTTAAAGAAACACAATTTTCATCTAATTATAGAGTTGTTATCACCGAAAAGTATTGCACATGTGTGCTTCATTGATATTTTAAGTGTACAGTTTGATGCTTTGGAATGAATATATTGCTTCTTAACATGATTTCTATTGCACTACAATGTTGTAGGTATTGCTATTCTTTAGATTACACACCTAGCAAAGAGGAAGAGACATGCTTCGGTGGATCGACTTGTATAGATCGGCTGGTGATGATATGCCTGTTAGGATCAGCAGCGGTGGTTTGATTCAGATTTAAATTTCACTACCACTACATCACAGGGACAAACCCAGCTCAAGGATCTTCTCGGGTCTAAGAAGAGAACAAGAGCTTCAAATTCTGCATCTAATACCTAAATTACTTATTTATTTACTATCACTACATGTTGTAGATCACTTATGTATGTATCAAGTAGATGTACCCTTTACCTTATATAAACTACTTTATCACAAATAAGTCTTGGGACGACTTACCGAATATTACAAAAGAACTAATTAGTACATCAATCCATATGACGCGGCGTGCCGCCGCGCGCTACCCGCTAGTAATTATAAAACGTGCACACTGATTGTCTGTCTTTGTATCCCTGCTATCAAAGCGCCCTTGACCTAATACCACTCACATCCCCTCCGCCCCTTCTCTCCCTCACCTTCGCTCGGCGGCGGCGGCAGCAGGGCGTGTCCAGGTACTAGCATGTAAATCGATCTGAAGCTCCATCGCCTTCACTTCACTTCACTCGGCATCAAGCAACAAGGCCTCCAGGTAGTGTAGATCTTGTTTGAGATGCATATATGTAGGTTGGCTTGTTATTTGCGAGTGCGGATCTGCTGTCTGCTGATTCACCATTGATCGCAGCGCTCTGGCAGATCAACTTCTGACCAATCTGCAGCTAGCGACTACGCTGAAAGCCGACCGGACTCGGGGATAGTTTGACTCGCAGCAGTACTGCTCTCAGTTTGCATAATATAGATATTACCTCATCAACTAGCTGCCTGGGTAATTGGTGATTTGGATCTAGCAGCTAGTATATAGGCTTATACTATATGCAAATTTCTAATTTGGTTACCTAGTCATTCATTTTTTTTATGTTTTCCTCACAAGATGTGGAAAACAAAGATGCTGCTAGCAGGGGTAGAACTTGCAACCTTAGCACTGAAGTTATAGCAGGTTATCTACGACTATGCTAGCATATTGGTTTTGCGCGGAAAGATTTCAATAATTATGTATTACTCCATGGCAACCACAAACTCTGGTAACCCTTGGTAAAAATACTTGGTTTGGCAGCCAAAACAATTGCTCATACATTCATGCTGACCTTGCTATCGTTTCCAGGTTAAAGAACCTACTGACTACAAATGGACCACAAAGCCACTGCGGCACGATGTGGCCTAGAGCATATATTAGTCGATGAAACCGCTGAGCCCAAGGCCCTGCCATTATCACTTTTGGAGGCCATCACTGAGAATTTCTCCAATGAGCTGGTGATCGGACGCGGTGGATTTGCAGTTGTTTATAAGGTATTTTTTCGGTAAAGAAATACATTCGAATGTTAATCACCCTTGATTTGAATATCCATATCGATTGTAACACCTGTTGGTAATATATAGGGAAAACTTTGCAATGGGGAGGTCGCGGTGAAGAGACTGTCCAAAGCTTATATGCATGAAACAGAATTTGACCGGGAGATTGAATGCCTGATGCGGGCAAAACACAAAAATATAGTAAGATTTCTTGGATATTGTGATGACAGACAAAAAAATATGGAAATATACGACGAGAAACTTATCATGGCAGATGTCCACCAAAGATTGTTCTGCTTCGAGTATATACCAAAAGGGAGTCTTGATAAGTATATCAGTACGACCATGTGTCCTCTAACTTTTCTCCTTAGTTTCTTCATGTACTACAAATTATTTAAAAGTTTACACATCAAGTATCTCAAATCATAAACCCGGTTTCTCCTCTCTCCTTCATAGATGGACAACGTGAGTGGGAAACATGCTACAAAATAATCAAAGGGATCTGTGACGGTTTGCAATACCTGCATGACAATCGTATTATTCATTTGGATCTGAAACCCGTCAATATACTGCTCGACGATGACATGGTGCCGAAAATAACTGATTTTGGCCTATCAAGACGCTTAGATGAAAATCAAAGTCAAGTGCTTACCAAAACTATATCGGGAACAACGTAAGCTAGTGAACTCCTCTTGAAAGCTCAGTCTTTTGTGCTATGTGATTTAATTGCAATCTATTTGTAGATTAACCAATCAGACCTTTTATATTTGCATACAGGGGATATTTGGCACCAGAACGTTATGAAGGGAGTGGAATCACACCCAGGGTCGACTTGTATACTCTTGGTATTATTATCATGGAAATACTGACCGGGCAGAGGGGGCATCAAGCAACTGAGGATGTAAGAACAATAATATATGCCGTTTTTACACAGATAAAAGATCAATTTCCTTCTTGGCTAAGAAGAGACAACTTTAAAATAGTTGTCACGCTTCTACTTCGCATATTTTCATTACATTTTGGTTTGAGATGCTGCATAGTATCATTTCTGGAAGCACACCTGTAAAGTTACCATTTGCCAAGGGCAAATGAACTTAGTCCTTAGGAATAAATGGAAACTTAAAAGGTATACAAGTACCCCAAGTCTTTGAAGGTAAGAAATGTAAGTATTTGAAGAAACCTGGCGCTACTAACAAAAGTACAAGCAAACCTGGAAAGGAAAAGGTCGCACAAATAAATATATTCACATAGGTTATTGTTTGCAAGAAGGACCTAACATTTTTTTGGTCGAATATTAAAGTGCAACTTATATGGTCATAGATCTGACTTCAATTTATGGGACATGGTTTACTCTTGAATTTTTGTTTTTTAGTTTTCTGCCTGAATGCATGTGGTTGGTATATACTATACATATTGGAGTTTCCTATATAGAAAAGTTGTTGCAGATCCATGACCATAACTCACCACTGCAATTCTTTAGGTGGTTGAAAGTTGGAGTGATAGGTTGGAGACATCAAAACAAGACACACACTACGAAGAAATACGTGTATGCCACGAGATAGCTTTAAATTGCACACAGTTCAATCCAAAGGACAGACCAGCTAGTGCACAAGACATAATTGACAGGCTTCATGAAATAAAAAGTATCCAGGTATGTTGAAAAAATTTGAGAGTTTATGCAATTATTCCTTTAATTCCAAGTTGCTATGCCTATATATACCACTCGGATACTTGCATTAGAAGTATTTGAGCTGCTAGAGTATGGCCTTTGATGCTTGAGGAACAGGGCCAAGAGTCCCATTGCGCTATTTTCTTTAGTCACGCTTCCCTGTTTCAAGACTAAAACTCTTTCTGCGGTAACTAGCCACTGGTAACTGGCTACTAGTAGCGTGTGTCTTATTGCCGGTGGCAGGTGCCAGTGTGAACTTGCACGCAGTCTAGTAACTATTTGTGGATTTAAAAGAAATACACTATATTTCATTTATACGGTCCATCCATACATACAGTTCATCCGTACATCCAATATATATACAGTTTATCAATCCAGTATACATATAATGCCGAGATCCACGAGTCACTTGCATCCGGGGGACGGACATAGGTCCCTTGAAAATTTGCTCGAAAAGCATCCTCGAGCTCTTCCCAACTTCCAATTGTGTTTTCGGGAAGGCTTTTAAGCCAGTGCCGGGCTGGCCCTTTAAGCTTAAGGGTTAAATATTTTATGGCGTGGAGATCATCTCCTCTAGCCATATGTATGTGGAGGATATAATCCTCGATCCAGACTCCAGGGTCTGTTGTTCCATCGCATGCCTCTATGTTGACGGGTTTAAATCCCTCTAGAAATTCATATTCCAGGACCTCATCGGTGAAGCATAGGGGGTGTGCGGCGCCCCTGTATTTGGGTGTGCCGAATTCTGATGGTGGATTTTTTGCATTGCTTGTGAAAGTTTGCTTTCTTCGGCCGTAAATGGACCTGGCTGGGCCATGATGCGAGTCTTTAATTGGGTCGCATGCCGCATTAAGTGCGGCGCCGCTTGCCGTTTTATGGTGGTCGTGGGGTCGTCTATCCGACCGTGTGGCCTTTTTGTTTTTCAGGTGTGGAGGCTCTAAGGCCTCCTGGTCGAATTCGGGCAGTAGTTTTCTCTTCCGAAAACTTTTGGTGCGGCGGCTGTCACCGTATTTGTCTGCGGTCTTGATTACTTTGCTTCATCTTGTTTTGAGTGCATCCTCCGCCGTCTTCAGCTTCCGCTTCTGCTTTTTCAGGCTACGTGTCGTGGCAACGAGCCTTTCGTGGAGATTCTTTTGCTCCGTGGTTTTATCCGGCATGAGATCGTCCGGAGTTCTGTTATGGCCGGGGGAGGTCTGTTCGTCCTATCTATCAGTGTTGCCCTGTTCGGACGGCTGTTCTGAGGCAAGCTCGTCGTCTACCGGCTCACCCTGCTCTAAGGCTGGGTTTTGATCGAGGCGGGGCTTGGCTCGGCGTTTACGTCGCCGTTTTGACTGCTTTTCGGAGGTTTTGCCTCTTTTTTCACCCCCTTTTTCCTCGTTGTCGTTTCCTTTAGGGGTATCCAACATGAATACATCGGTAGGTGGGGTGGAGGTCCAGTGCCCTATAGGTGCTGGTTCCAGTTCGTCTCCGTCTTCGTCGTCCATGCCGTCGAAGTCTTCGGATCCGAAGTCAAGCATGTCGGTTAAATCATCGACAGTGGCTATTAAGTGGGTGGTGGGTGGGCTTTGAATTTCTTCGTCATCCGAATCCCAACCTCGCAGGCCATAGTCCGGCCTGGGCTCTCCTGATAAAGAGAGAGACTTGAGATAATTCAGAATATCACCAAAAGGTGAGCACTGAAAGATGTCCGCGGCGGTGAACTCCCTTACAGGCGCCCAATCAGATTCGATCGGCAGGGGCGCGGAAGGCCCGGAGTTCGGAGAAGAGTCCGGCTCCTCGGATTCATGAGCCATGCGGAGTGCGGGGCTGACGTTCGGCTCAATCGCCTTTGAGATCGCAGCCCCCGAGGTGACGTCCGACCGTTCACCCTGAAAGTACGCAGCGGGCTCCGAGTCGAGGATCGGGGCCGGAGCGTGTGCGGCCTCCAGGACACTGTTCGGAGGCAGAGCTATATCATGCCCCTCGACATAGTGCGGCGCGCTTGGCTGTGGCTCGAATCCGTCGAAGATCAAGTCTTCGCGGATATCCGGCGTGTAGTTTAAGCTTCCAAACCTGACTTGATGGCCAGGGGCGTAGCTTTCGATCTGTTCCAGATGACCATGCGAATTGGCCCACAGGGCGAAGCCGCCGAAGACGAAGATCTGTCCGGGGAGGAAAGTCTCACCCTGGACCTCATCGTTGTTGATGATCAAAGGAGCCATCGGGCCTAAAAGCGACGACACAGAGGAACTCTCAATGAAAGCACCAATGTCGGTGTCAAAACCGGCGGCTCTCGGGTAGGGGGTCCCGAACTGTGCGTCAAGGTCGGATGGTAACAGGAGACAAGGGACACTTTATTTTACCCAGGTTCGGGCCCTCTCGATGGAGGTAAAACCCTACTCCTGCTAGATTAATATTGATGATATGGGTAGTACAAGAGTAGATCTACCACGAGATCAAGGAGGCTAAACCCTAGAAGCTAGCCTATGGTATGATTGTGTATGATGATGGTTCTGTCCTTCTTGTCCTACAGACTACAACCCTCCGGTTTATATAGACACCGGATAGGGTTAGGGTTACACAGAGTTGGTTACATTGGTAGGAGATCTTGAATACCCGCACGCCTAGCTTGCCTTCCATGCCAAGAAAAGATCCTTCCGGACACGAGACGAAGTCTTCAATCTTGTATCTTCATAGTCCTGGAGTCCGGCTGAAGGTATAGTCCGGCTATCCGAACACCCCCTAATCCAGGACTCCCTCACCCATCTTTCCAGGTCACAATCGAGGTCAAGGCACGCGGCATCGAGGAAAGAACCTCATCAACCGAGTGGAAAGGGCCCAACCCAAAACGATCCAAGGTGGAGACCGCGCGGCTGCATGCAGTGAAGATGTGCGCAGTAGTCTCCTCCGCAGAACAGGAGGCACATATACCAAAAGGGGGGCACCTCTTCGCGTACAGGTTCGCTCGTGTGCTGAGGTGGTCACGAACCAACAAGCAAGCGAAGTTCTTGATCTTCCGAAGGAGATTGGAACTCTAGATGTCGATGGAGGACTGACAGAGCACTTCGTTTGAGAAGAGCATCCGGAACTCAATGCGCGAGTTGAACTCGAGGTCCTCTGCCAAGGCCATGAACCGGCGGTCCGGAGCGTCCACAAGCTGGAGACCGCAGATGAGAGTCTGAACCGCAACTAGCTGAGTAGCAGCGACGGTAGAGACGTGTCTGAAGATGTAGACCGTCGAGGGTGACTGCCACCGTGGTGGCGTTGGGACGCGTAGTGGGAGAAGAGCGCCGTGAACTCGTAGCAGAGCGCACCACCAATACGCCATCGGTCGTGCCAGAAGGAGGTGGCGCGCCCATCTCAGAGATTCACGCGAGTGATAGCTTTGTACTACCTCCGTCCTGGTTTATTGGTCCTCTTTGTATTTTGTTCCAGATTTTGAACTTAGATTTAATTAATAAAATGTTAATGCATCTCACTAAAAATAGTATCATTGGAAACTATGTCCAAATACGAATCCAACAATATAATTTTTTATGACATGCATTAACATTTCTTTAATTAAACCTGTGGTCAAAATTTGGCACAAAATATAAAAGAGGCTAATAAACCAGGACGGAGGTAGTACGTCGGGACCGTTGTGTAGATTATATACATTAGCCACTTTTAGAAAAATGCATCTCTAATCTATATTAGCCACTTTGAATCTTCTATATGTTCTAACACTATGCCAGTACTATAGATGATATACATTGCTGACATCTTTGATTTGCAGAATTTACTAATCGACATGATTAGGAAAGAGGTGGGCCATTTGATTTATCTCACTCTTAAAGAGATAAAGCGAGGGTAGTAAAATCAAAACTACTCCCTCCGTCTCGATTTAAAAGGCATGCACATAGTTTTAGGTCATCCATTCGACTAACTAAATATGAGTTATATGCCATCTAAAGTAAATCATTAGATTCTTAAGCCAGTGTAGTTTCTAAACATATATTCTTCATCACATGCATATAGTACATATATAGCTAGTTAAATTCTCAACCTAGAACGACGTGCAGTCCGTGTAAACCGAGACGGAGGGAGTACTACTTTAGAGCATGGCTAATAATACAGCCAACTGCCGGCTATAAGATGTTGCCATATCATCTATAGCCAAGACATATTGTCACTCATACAATAAGGTTAGTTATAAGATTAGTACTTTTTCTCATCTTCTGTCTACCTCTTTCCTCACATTTATTGCATATGTCTTGAAGCACGCATACAGCCAGGCCCCTGCATGAGAGCTCGCTCCCCTTACTTTTTCATGTCTCTCTCCTCCACATAGGCAAAATTACCATGTAAGCAAGCTATAAGCCCACTACTGGACTGGATCTTATGCCATTTCCAATGCATTGGTTCTTAAATGGGGTGCTAAGCACATTAAATAGTTTTGCAACCAATGTCCATAATGCATAGGTACTTCTACCATTTAATGCTTTAGCAACTGAACTATTACATGCATTGGTGGGTCTTTCATTGAATTATTTTTGTCTAGGTTCACATGCTTGGCATTGGTTCTTCCCGGGATCATCACACTAACCTCTCTTCTCTTTATTACCTTGTCACATCATATTTTTTGCGTACATGTCAGCCTTAGCACATGTGTAAGGTGAAGCATTGAAAAGGGCCTTAGGGTTGATCCATGCCACAATTGATTATTAAATTGAATGTAAAATGTATTTGTCTGAACGATTGTGTGTTTAACAGGATAAGTATTAAAAAAATGCAGGTCATCTACCGAGCATCCGGATGGACGGTGCATGGTCATTACTATGCCATGCGGAAATGAGAGAGCTTATGGACTTTGGATGGAACTGATGGGGGGTGATAGCACGGACTACAACCGATTTAGATGGCTGTCGGTGTCCTATTTTTGTGGGTCGTATCTATTTGTTTTATCTCTTGTCTTTGTTTGGTTATTTGAGATGGTTTTCACAAGTTGATCATTTATTTGTCTTAATAAATGATTATGTGTATCGCTTGATGGAGTGGTTGACTATCAAAGAGGTAACCCACCAGTGCAGCTTGAAGAGCAACAGATTTCAACGCAAAAAACCAAAAAAAAACTGACAATGGGATGTCGTGGATGAGATTTACACCACGATGTTATTTGTACACCCATGCTCAATAGAAGATGGTTTCTAGTCTTCTCACGGGAAAACGAAAAGAAATGACCAGATCTAGTCTTCTCCAGCATTGATAATGTGTGTGGCTACAATTAATTAGGCCTCGTCGATGGTCGATCCCCTTCAGGAAAAGCCAAAAAGAAGAACTTTATTTTAGTGCTAGCATGACTACAATAAATTATCCAAGACCCCATATAGTAGATGGGTAGTCCCGAAGTTCACAAAACTATTCAACGTGAATCTCAAGAAGGGAAGAAAATAATGGTACTCTCATCTGCTCCTAGACTAGCCATAATGGGAAGTAACTTAGAGTAGTAACATGCATATATTACTAGTCTATAGCCACAATATGTGGTGTCATGCAACACTTTATTTATTAGGCTATAGACTCATCTTGTCTTGATATGTGTGATGTTACTCGATTAGGGCGTTTTGGAGCTCGGCCTCCATGGAGGCCGGATTTTTTAAAAAATTCAAAATTCGCATTTTTCAATTTCAAAAAATCTGAAAAAAATCATACAAGTAAACAAGGATGTTATGTGTATGTATGTGAAGTTTGAGGATGAGATACCCTAAAATGCGATCTGTGCAAAAAAGACAAATTCATAGACTTTGAGGATGAATAGTGCATCTACTAAAAAGTCTCAGATTTGTTCTTTTTGTGTAGCACTCATTTTAAGGCGTTTTGTCCTGAAAATTTACAGACATATGCTTTATATCTCTAAGTATGTGTGTATTTTTTTCAAATTTTTTTAAAACATGAAAGTTTGAATTTTGACCAAGTCAAACCCGGGCTCCACGGAGCTCGAGCTCTAAAGAGCATTTTCGATGTTACTCATACTACTAGTAACTAGCTATGTTACCACATGCCTCTCTTTCTTCATTAATTACTTGCACATCATCTACTTTGTCTAGATAAGTGTGATGGTACCACATATGTTACTCCTACTGTGAGTAGTCTTAGTTGGAGGATGTGTGGTTTTGGTTAACTCTGTCCTCACAAATATGATTCTCTGCATACTTTTATGTTAAAGGACGGGTCGAAGATTCGTTTATAGGAAGACATCTCGCGAGGCAATGCCAATCTTTCAGTACATCATTGCTCGCGGTAAGAATAATACTATTGCATTTTATCCTCATAGAATATTTCATTCAGAAGGGACTTGATTGATAATCTTGGTACCATAAAATACGGGAATATAGAAGGATAAACGGACTGCAGTTTGTCATTCTCTCCGGTTCAGCTGCTGGCTTACCCACGTTGTCTTTACGTGGGGATGAGGACCTGCTGCCTCCCCACACACGCAGATGGACGCACACGCAGCGCACCTAGAGGACCTAATACTAAGAAGACTTGGCCCGTAAGGGTTTCATTTTTCTGGGTTTTTTGGACTTCTTTTAACCGTCCTTGTTAAAACGACGCGTGTGATGGGAGTTCTTACACTGGACGTGCTTTTTTTAGGCATTTTGCACGTTTCGTTTATTTACTATGTCGGTCGCCGCTTTACCTGGGTCTCGATCGTGTGCCACGTACGTTTCGTGTGGCTTTGCTGGTGGTTTGTTCGTTTGCCACGATTCAGTTCCCAATTCGTTTTGATTTTTTTATTGCACCGAGGCCTCTCGTGAACCATCCACACTGCTTTCATGGGAGGATAAATACCTCCATCTCTCGCAAAAGCAGCAGCATGACAAGCATACGGCGGCGGCGCGCGGCACGGCATCCTCTTACTCGGGTATCTCTTGCTCTTCCACCTCCCTCTTCCCTTCCCCTTTCCATCTTACTTCTCCTCCATGGTTGATGTTGCACCGCTGTTGTGCAGATCGGCGGGAGCAACGGCGAGGGCAGTGGTGTTACATGAGGGGCAGCAGCGTGGTTGCCATCCGCCGCCGTGACCTGCAGGGGCTTCTCCCAAGTTCCGGTCTTTGTATTAGCTCCAGATCCTAATGAAGCACGCCGGCGGCGGCAGGAAGTTCTCCGGGGAAGCGTCCTCTTGATCCATCTTCTGGTGTGTGTATCTATATATGTTTGGTTCATCAGATTTTCAGCTATTGGGCTTGGTTTCTTATTTACTTTCTCAGTTTTGTTTGATTTTTTTTCTTTTGCATTAGATTTGTTGGGCTGCGCTATTGATAGGCATGTTCGGCCCAAGGTTAGTGAATTTGTTCATAATGATCTTGCTCCTGTGGATTTGTTCCAGCGACACCAACGGCAACGACGGCGTCTCGGCTTCCTGCATCGTGCGTTGTTGAGAGAGCGACTGCAGATCGTGCCAGACCGTGCGTCGGTGGAAACCTCAGGCTTGGTGTCTCCCACCCTGCCCACGCTCTGCCACGGCACGCAGCCGAACACCTGAAGAGCCAGCTCGGGGACATCAGCAAGGACCCATTGGGGATCCGCTAAAGTACGACACACCATGTCTTTTTTTTTAAATGTCCATATCTAAAGCCATCGACGCTGCCGACTACCCGCTCGCTGTTTTTGGTACGAGTGTTTATTTTGAAGTTAGGTCAATTTTTCAATACTTCTTGCAAGTTCTAGCCGGAAGGATGGAGCAGCCAGTACGCTGGACTAGGTTACCGGACAGCTTCGCTCCTCTCTCCCCTCGCCGATGCTTGGTTTTGTACTCCTTGCTGAAGAAATCACCATCTTGTTCAATACATCATAGCTCCAAACCAAAAAAACTTGGATGTTGAACCAGTAGTCTATACTCATGTTACTTGAGTGCAGATTGGTTACCCAAGTATTAGACCTAGCATTTAAATCACAAATCTCATTTTGTGATCGATCAAATTTTCTAGGCTATTATTTCAGCTTCATTATAGTGTTCCTTAGGTTCTATCTGCATCAATACATGCTTCATAATTTTGGGGGACAATCAGTTCTTCATAGAAAAAGAAGATCTCCTAAATTAGTAGAGAGTTCAGCTTATCTTTGATATCATTTTGTGCCATCTTCAGAACTACTAAGAGTTGCAGAAGGCCAAATTCAGTAAATTAGAGTTGCAGAAGGAAAATTTCAGCACATAAATTTTGAGAAGGTATTTTTGGCCTTTCCCATTATATTTTCCTTCTTCTCACAGTACGATATATTTAACATCAATTGTTTTGTATAAATGTCTGGGTAGATATTGAGAATTTTTATATGCGGGCTTATCACTATAAAATATAGGGATTAATCATAAGGAATAATTTCAATCTATGAATAAGAATTATACATATGCGGTGTGATATTTCACTGATTTGTTACTTTTTTATTATTAATTGGATTATTAGTGAATCTGATCTGCGTGCCTAAAGTGATTGGGCTTCCACATGATATATGGTTTTGTTGTGTTTTTCTTTTCAACTCAGTTTGATTCGTTCTTTTCCCATACAATACTCCCTGTATGATGTATTTATGTAACTGTTTTGTAGAGATAATATGCTATTGTCAAATGTGAAGATCCATGATTGAAGTATTAGTGGAGCTTCTCCTTAATTAGTGCATGTTTGCATCTGTTGCTGCTAATTCTGGGATGATTGCTTTGGGCATTTTCCGCATTGTTGTCTTCTGAATAATGGACTAGATAACTGAAAGAATGTTACAAGCTCGGCCAAAAAATAGCTCCTTCAATACTTGATGATGATTATTAATTTCCCAGTTGTGCCATTGAGTAGCTCCTTTCATCTTTGCTGATGATTATTATTTTCTGCAGTTCGCACTATGGTGTTTAATTGGATAGAAAGAGGAGGAAAGGGCATGAAGCGGTGGAAAGAGGTATATAAGGAGAATCAGAAAGACAAATATAACATAATTAGGAACCGTGAGAAGAGTTCAACACTTCTTACATCCGTTTTATCAAATTTTATTCGATGGATGGTTACGATAAATACTGAAAGAGAGCCCATTTACAATCAGGAAGCCCATTGCAGAGTTCTACAACAACACTCAATGTTTACAATAGCAGGTGTTCAATATATCAGGGGGATGAATGGGATAGCCCACAATGTAGCTCATCAGATTCTAACCAGATCAACAGGACCTATTTTTAGTTGTTTTAGTTCAGCTCATTCTCAATCAACTTGCCTTGTTATCTCCACTCTGTTTACATCTAACATTCAGGAAGTTGTAATTCATGTTGTACACTCCTACTTTGTTGAACGAAGTTGGCGCCATGGGCACCTTTCCCCGTTAAAGCAACACAATTTTCATCTAATTACAGAGTTGTTATCACCGAAAAGTATTGCACATGTGTGCTTCATTGATATTTTAAGTGTACAGTTTGATGCTTTGGAATGAATATATTGCTTCTTAACATGATTTCTATTGCACTACAATGTTGTAGGTATTGCTATTCTTTAGATTACACACCTAGCAAAGAGGAAGAGACATGCTTCGGTGGATCGACTTGTATAGATCGGCTGGTGATGATATGCCTGTTAGGATCAGCAGCGGTGGTTTGATTCAGATTTAAATTTCACTACCACTACATCACAGGGACAAACCCAGCTCAAGGATCTTCTCGGGTCTAAGAAGAGAACAAGAGCTTCAAATTCTGCATCTAATACCTAAATTACTTATTTATTTACTATCACTACATGTTGTAGATCACTTATGTATGTATCAAGTAGATGTACCCTTTACCTTATATAAACTACTTTATCACAAATAAGTCTTGGGACGACTTACCGAATATTACAAAAGAACTAATTAGTACATCAATCCATATGGCGCGGCGTGCCGCCGCGCGCTACCCGCTAGTAATTATAAAACGTGCACACTGATTGTCTGTCTTTGTATCCCTGCTATCAAAGCGCCCTTGACCTGATACCACTCACATCCCCTCCGCCCCTTCTCTCCCTCACCTTCGCTCGGCGGCGGCGGCAGCAGGGTGTGTCCAGGTACTAGCATGTAAATCGATCTGAAGCTCCATCGCCTTCACTTCACTTCACTCGGCATCAAGCAACAAGGCCTCCAGGTAGTGTAGATCTTGTTTGAGATGCATATATGTAGGTTGGCTTGTTATTTGCGAGTGCGGATCTGCTGTCTGCTGATTCACCATTGATCGCAGCGCTCTGGCAGATCAACTTCCGACCAATCTGCAGCTAGCGACTACGCTGAAAGCCGACCGGACTCGGGGATAGTTTGACTCGCAGCAGTACTGCTCTCAGTTTGCATAATATAGATATTACCTCATCAACTAGCTGCCTGGGTAATTGGTGATTTGGATCTAGCAGCTAGTATATAGGCTTATACTATATGCAAATTTCTAATTTGGTTACCTAGTCATTCATTTTTTTTATGTTTTCCTCACAAGATGTGGAAAACAAAGATGCTGCTAGCAGGGGTAGAACTTGCAACCTTAGCACTGAAGTTATAGCAGGTTATCTACGACTATGCTAGCATATTGGTTTTGCGCGGAAAGAGTTCAATAATTATGTATTACTCCATGGCAACCACAAACTCTGGTAACCCTCGGTAAAAATACTTGGTTTGGCAGCCAAAACAATTGCTCATACATTCATGCTGACCTTGCTATCGTTTCCGGGTTAAAGAACCTACTGACTACAAATGGACCACAAAGCCACTGCCGCACGATGTGGCCTAGAGCATATATTAGTCGATGAAACCGCTGAGCCCAAGGCCCTGCCATTATCACTTTTGGAGGCCATCGCTGAGAATTTCTCCAATGAGCTAGTGATCGGACGCGGTGGATTTGCAGTTGTTTATAAGGTATTTTTTCGGTAAAGAAATACATTCGAATGTTAATCACGCTTGATTTGAATATCCATATCGATTGTAACACCTGTTGGTAATATATAGGGAAAACTTGGCAATGGGGAGGTCGCGGTGAAGAGACTGTCCAAAGCTTATATGCATGAAACAGAATTTGACCGGGAGATTGAATGCCTGATGCGGGAAAAACACAAAAATATAGTAAGATTTCTTGGATATTGTGATGACAGACAAAGAAATATGGAAATATACGACGAGAAACTTATCATGGCAGATGTCCACCAAAGATTGTTCTGCTTCGAGTATATACCAAAAGGGAGTCTTGATAAGTATATCAGTACGACCATGTGTCCTCTAACTTTTCTCCTTAGTTTCTTCATGTACTACAAATTATTTAAAAGTTTACACATCAAGTATCTCAAATCATAAACCCGGTTTCTCCTCTCTCCTTCATAGATGGACAACGTGAGTGGGAAACATGCTACAAAATAATCAAAGGGATCTGTGACGGTTTGCAATACCTGCATGACAATCGTATTATTCATTTGGATCTGAAACCCGCCAATATACTGCTCGACGATGACATGGTGCCGAAAATAACTGATTTTGGCCTGTCAAGACGCTTAGATGAAAATCAAAGTCAAGTGCTTACCAAAACTATATCGGGAACAACGTAAGCTAGTGAACTCCTCTTGAAAGCTCAGTCTTTTGTGCTATGTGATTTAATTGCAATCTATTTGTAGATTAACCAATCAGACCTTTTATATTTGCATACAGGGGATATTTGGCACCAGAACGTTATGAAGGGAGTGGAATCACACCCAGGGCCGACTTGTATACTCTTGGTATTATTATCATGGAAATACTGACCGGGCAGAGGGGGCATCAAGCAACTGAGGATGTAAGAACAATAATATATGCCATTTTTACACAGATAAAAGATCAATTTCCTTCTTGGCTAAGAAGAGACAACTTTAAAATAGTTGTCACGCTTCTACTTCGCATATTTTCATTACATTTTGGTTTGAGATGCTGCATAGTATCATTTCTGGAAGCACACCTGTAAAGTTACCATTTGCCAAGGGCAAATGAACTTAGTCCTTAGGAATAAATGGAAACTTAAAAGGTATACAAGTACCCCAAGTCTTTGAAGGTAAGAAATGTAAGTATTTGAAGAAACCTGGCACTACTAACAAAAGTACAAGCAAACCTGGAAAGGAAAAGGTCGCACAAATAAATATATTCACATAGGTTATTGTTTGCAAGAAGGACCTAACATTTTTTTGGTCGAATATTAAAGTGCAACTTATATGGTCATAGATCTGACTTCAATTTATGGGACATGGTTTACTCTTGAATTTTTGTTTTTTAGTTTTCTGCCTGAATGCATGTGGTTGGTATATACTATACATATTGGAGTTTCCTATATAGAAAAGTTGTTGCAGATCCATGACCATAACTCACCACTGCAATTCTTTAGGTGGTTGAAAGTTGGAGTGATAGGTTGGAGACATCAAAACAAGACACACACTACGAAGAAATACGTGTATGCCACGAGATAGCTTTAAATTGCACACAGTTCAATCCAAAGGACAGACCAGCTAGTGCACAAGACATAATTGACAGGCTTCATGAAATAAAAAGTATCCAGGTATGTTGAAAAAATTTGAGAGTTTATGCAATTATTCCTTTAATTCCAAGTTGCTATGCCTATATATACCACTCGGATACTTGCATTAGAAGTATTTGAGCTGCTAGAGTATGGCCTTTGATGCTTGAGGAACAGGGCCAAGAGTCCCATTGCGCTATTTTCTTCAGTCACGCTTCCCTGTTTCAAGACTAAAACTCTTTCTGCGGTAACTAGCCACTGGTAACTGGCTACTAGTAGCGTGTGTCTTATTGCCGGTGGCAGGTGCCAGTGTGAACTTGCACGCAGTCTAGTAACTATTTGTGGATTTAAAAGAAATACACTATATTTCATTTATACGGTCCATCCATACATACAGTTCATCCGTACATCCAACATATATACAGTTTATCAATCCAGTATACATATAATGCCGAGATCCACGAGTCACTTGCATCCGGGGGACGGACATAGGTCCCTTGAAAATTTGCTCGAAAAGCATCCTCGAGCTCTTCCCAACTTCCAATTGTGTTTTCGGGAAGGCTTTTAAGCCAGTGCCGGGCTGGCCCTTTAAGCTTAAGGGGTAAATATTTTATGGCGTGGAGATCATCTCCTCTAGCCGTATGTATGTGGAGGATATAATCCTCGATCCAGACTCCAGGGTCTGTTGTTCCATCGCATGCCTCTATGTTGACGGGTTTAAATCCCTCTAGAAATTCATATTCCAGGACCTCATCGGTGAAGCATAGGGGGTGTGCGGCGCCCCTGTATTTGGGTGTGCCGAATTCTGATGGTGGATTTTTTGCATTGCTTGTGAAAGTTTGCTTTCTTCGGCCGTAAATGGACCTGGCTGGGCCATGATGCGAGTCTTTAATTGGGTCGCATGCCGCATTAAGTGCGGCGCCGCTTGCCGTTTTATGGTGGCCGTGGGGTCGTCTATCCGACCGAGTGGCCTTTTTGTTTTTCAGGTGTGGAGGCTCTAAGGCCTCCTAGTCGAATTCGGGCAGTAGTTTTCTCTTCCGAAAACTTTTGGTGCGGCGGCTGTCACCGTATTTGTCTGCGGTCTTGATTACTTTGCTCCATCTTGTTTTGAGTGCATCCTCCGCCGTCTTCAGCTTCCGCTTCTGCTTTTTCAGGCTACGTGTCGTGGCAACGAGCCTTTCGTGGAGATTCTTTTGCTCCGTGGTTTTATCCGGCATGAGATCGTCCGGAGTTCTGTTATGGCCGGGGGAGGTCTGTTCGTCCTATCTATCAGTGTTGCCCTGTTCGGACGGCTGTTCTGAGGCAAGCTCGTCGTCTACCGGCTCACCCTGCTCTAAGGCTGGGTTTTGATCGAGGCGGGGCTTGGCTCGGCGTTTACGTCGCCGTTTTGACTGCTTTTCGGAGGTTTTGCCTCTTTTTTCACCCCCTTTTTCCTCGTTGTCGTTTCCTTTAGGGGTATCCAACATGAATACATCGGTAGGTGGGGTGGAGGTCCAGTGCCCTATAGGTGCTGGTTCCAGTTCGTCTCCGTCTTCGTCGTCCATGCCGTCGAAGTCTTCGGATCCGAAGTCAAGCATGTCGGTTAAATCATCGACAGTGGCTATTAAGTGGGTGGTGGGTGGGCTTTGAATTTCTTCGTCATCCGAATCCCAACCTCGCAGGCCATAGTCCGGCCTGGGCTCTCCTGATAAAGAGAGAGACTTGAAATAATTCAGAATATCACCAAAAGGTGAGCACTGAAAGATGTCCGCGGTGGTGAACTCCCTTACAGGCGCCCAATCAGATTCGATCGGCAGGGGCGCGGAAGGCCCGGAGTTCGGAGAAGAGTCCGGCTCCTCGGATTCATGAGCCATGCGGAGTGCGGGGCTGACGTTCGGCTCAATCGCCTTTGAGATCGCAGCCCCCGAGGTGACGTCCGACCGTTCACCCTGAAAGTACGCAGCGGGCTCCGAGTCGAGGATCGGGGCCGGAGCGTGTGCGGCCTCCAGGACACTGTTCGGAGGCAGAGCTATATCATGCCCCTCGACATAGTGCGGCGCGCTTGGCTGTGGCTCGAATCCGTCGAAGATCAAGTCTTCGCGGATATCCGGCGTGTAGTTTAAGCTTCCAAACCTGACTTGATGGCCAGGGGCGTAGCTTTCGATCTGCTCCAGATGACCATGCGAATTGGCCCACAGGGCGAAGCCGCCGAAGACGAAGATCTGTCCGGGGAGGAAAGTCTCACCCTGGACCTCATCGTTGTTGATGATCAAAGGAGCCATCGGGCCTAAAAGCGACGACACAGAGGAACTCTCAATGAAAGCACCAATGTCGGTGTCAAAACCGGCGGCTCTCGGGTAGGGGGTCCCGAACTGTGCGTCAAGGTCGAATGGTAACAGGAGACAAGGGACACTTTATTTTACCCAGGTTCGGGCCCTCTTGATGGAGGTAAAACCCTACTCCTGCTAGATTAATATTGATGATATGGGTAGTACAAGAGTAGATCTACCACGAGATCAAGGAGGCTAAACCCTAGAAGCTAGCCTATGGTATGATTGTGTATGATGATGGTTCTGTCCTTCTTGTCCTACAGACTACAACCCTCCGGTTTATATAGACACCGGATAGGGTTAGGGTTACACAGAGTTGGTTACATTGGTAGGAGATCTTGAATACCCGCACGCCTAGCTTGCCTTCCACGCCAAGAAAAGATCCTTCCGGACACGGGACGAAGTCTTCAATCTTGTATCTTCATAGTCCTGGAGTCCGGCTGAAGGTATAGTCCGGCTATCCGAACACCCCCTAATCCAGGACTCCCTCACCCATCTTTCCAGGTCACAATCGAGGTCAAGGCATGCGGCATCGAGGAAAGAACCTCATCAACCGAGTGGAAAGGGCCCAACCCAAAATGATCCAAGGTGGAGACCGCGCGGCTGCATGCAGTGAAGATGTGCGCAGTAGTCTCCTCCGCAGAACAGGAGGCACATATACCAAAAGGGGGGCACCTCTTCGCGTACAGGTTCGCTCGTGTGCTGAGGTGGTCACGAACCAACAAGCAAGCGAAGTTCTTGATCTTCCGAAGGAGATTGGAACTCTAGATGTCGATGGAGGACTGACAGAGCACTTCGTTTGAGAAGAGCATCCGGAACTCAATGCGCGAGTTGAACTCGAGGTCCTCTGCCAAGGCCATGAACCGGCGGTCCGGAGCGTCCACAAGCTGGAGACCGCAGATGAGAGTCTGAACCGCAACTAGCTGAGTAGCAGCGACGGTAGAGACGTGTCTGAAGATGTAGACCGTCGAGGGTGACTGCCACCGTGGTGGCGTTGGGACGCGTAGTGGGAGAAGAGCGCCGTGAACTCGTAGCAGAGCGCACCACCAATACGCCATCGGTCGTGCCAGAAGGAGGTGGCGCGCCCATCTCAGAGATTCACGCGAGTGATAGCTTTGTACTACCTCCGTCCTGGTTTATTGGTCCTCTTTGTATTTTGTTCCAGATTTTGAACTTAGATTTAATTAATAAAATGTTAATGCATCTCACTAAAAATAGTATCATTGGAAACTATGTCCAAATACGAATCCAACAATATAATTTTTTATGACATGCATTAACATTTCTTTAATTAAACCTGTGGTCAAAATTTGGCACAAAATATAAAAGAGGCTAATAAACCAGGACGGAGGTAGTACGTCGGGACCGTTGTGTAGATTATATACATTAGCCACTTTTAGAAAAATGCATCTCTAATCTATATTAGCCACTTTGAATCTTCTATATGTTCTAACACTATGCCAGTACTATAGATGATATACATTGCTGACATCTTTGATTTGCAGAATTTACTAATCGACATGATTAGGAAAGAGGTGGGCCATTTGATTTATCTCACTCTTAAAGAGATAAAGCGAGGGTAGTAAAATCAAAACTACTCCCTCCGTCTCGATTTAAAAGGCATGCACATAGTTTTAGGTCATCCATTCGACTAACTAAATATGAGTTATATGCCATCTAAAGTAAATCATTAGATTCTTAAGCCAGTGTAGTTTCTAAACATATATTCTTCATCACATGCATATAGTACATATATAGCTAGTTAAATTCTCAACCTAGAACGACGTGCAGTCCGTGTAAACCGAGACGGAGGGAGTACTACTTTAGAGCATGGCTAATAATACAGCCAACTGCCGGCTATAAGATGTTGCCATATCATCTATAGCCAAGACATATTGTCACTCATACAATAAGGTTAGTTATAAGATTAGTACTTTTTCTCATCTTCTGTCTACCTCTTTCCTCACATTTATTCCATATGTCTTGAAGCACGCATACAGCCAGGCCCCTGCATGAGAGCTCGCTCCCCTTACTTTTTCATGTCTCTCTCCTCCACATAGGCAAAATTACCATGTAAGCAAGCTATAAGCCCACTACTGGACTGGATCTTATGCCATTTCCAATGCATTGGTTCTTAAATGGGGTGCTAAGCACATTAAATAGTTTTGCAACCAATGTCCATAATGCATAGGTACTTCTACCATTTAATGCTTTAGCAACTGAACTATTACATGCATTGGTGGGTCTTTCATTGAATTATTTTTGTCTAGGTTCACATGCTTGGCATTGGTTCTTCCCGGGATCATCACACTAACCTCTCTTCTCTTTATTACCTTGTCACATCATATTTTTTGCGTACATGTCAGCCTTAGCACATGTGTAAGGTGAAGCATTGAAAAGGGCCTTAGGGTTGATCCATGCCACAATTGATTATTAAATTGAATGTAAAATGTATTTGTCTGAACGATTGTGTGTTTAACAGGATAAGTATTAAAAAAATGCAGGTCATCTACCGAGCATCCGGATGGACGGTGCATGGTCATTACTATGCCATGCGGAAATGAGAGAGCTTATGGACTTTGGATGGAACTGATGGGGGGTGATAGCACGGACTACAACCGATTTAGATGGCTGTCGGTGTCCTATTTTTGTGGGTCGTATCTATTTGTTTTATCTCTTGTCTTTGTTTGGTTATTTGAGATGGTTTTCACAAGTTGATCATTTATTTGTCTTAATAAATGATTATGTGTATCGCTTGATGGAGTGGTTGACTATCAAAGAGGTAACCCACCAGTGCAGCTTGAAGAGCAACAGATTTCAACGCAAAAAACCAAAAAAAAACTGACAATGGGATGTCGTGGATGAGATTTACACCACGATGTTATTTGTACACCCATGCTCAATAGAAGATGGTTTCTAGTCTTCTCACGGGAAAACGAAAAGAAATGACCAGATCTAGTCTTCTCCAGCATTGATAATGTGTGTGGCTACAATTAATTAGGCCTCGTCGATGGTCGATCCCCTTCAGGAAAAGCCAAAAAGAAGAACTTTATTTTAGTGCTAGCATGACTACAATAAATTATCCAAGACCCCATATAGTAGATGGGTAGTCCCGAAGTTCACAAAACTATTCAACGTGAATCTCAAGAAGGGAAGAAAATAATGGTACTCTCATCTGCTCCTAGACTAGCCATAATGGGAAGTAACTTAGAGTAGTAACATGCATATATTACTAGTCTATAGCCACAATATGTGGTGTCATGCAACACTTTATTTATTAGGCTATAGACTCATCTTGTCTTGATATGTGTGATGTTACTCGATTAGGGCGTTTTGGAGCTCGGCCTCCATGGAGGCCGGATTTTTTAAAAAATTCAAAATTCGCATTTTTCAATTTCAAAAAATCTGAAAAAAATCATACAAGTAAACAAGGATGTTATGTGTATGTATGTGAAGTTTGAGGATGAGATACCCTAAAATGCGATCTGTGCAAAAAAGACAAATTCATAGACTTTGAGGATGAATAGTGCATCTACTAAAAAGTCTCAGATTTGTTCTTTTTGTGTAGCACTCATTTTAAGGTGTTTTGTCCTGAAAATTTACAGACATATGCTTTATATCTCTAAGTATGTGTGTATTTTTTTCAAATTTTTTTAAAACATGAAAGTTTGAATTTTGACCAAGTCAAACCCGGGCTCCACGGAGCTCGAGCTCTAAAGAGCATTTTCGATGTTACTCATACTACTAGTAACTAGCTATGTTACCACATGCCTCTCTTTCTTCATTAATTACTTGCACATCATCTACTTTGTCTAGATAAGTGTGATGGTACCACATATGTTACTCCTACTGTGAGTAGTCTTAGTTGGAGGATGTGTGGTTTTGGTTAACTCTGTCCTCACAAATATGATTCTCTGCATACTTTTATGTTAAAGGACGGGTCGAAGATTCGTTTATAGGAAGACATCTCGCGAGGCAATGCCAATCTTTCAGTACATCATTGCTCGCGGTAAGAATAATACTATTGCATTTTATCCTCATAGAATATTTCATTCAGAAGGGACTTGATTGATAATCTTGGTACCATAAAATACGGGAATATAGAAGGATAAACGGACTGCAGTTTGTCATTCTCTCCGGTTCAGCTGCTGGCTTACCCACGTTGTCTTTACGTGGGGATGAGGACCTGCTGCCTCCCCACACACGCAGATGGACGCACACGCAGCGCACCTAGAGGACCTAATACTAAGAAGACTAGGCCCGTAAGGGTTTCATTTTTCTGGGTTTTTTGGACTTCTTTTAACCGTCCTTGTTAAAACGACGCGTGTGATGGGAGTTCTTACACTGGACGTGCTTTTTTTAGGCATTTTGCACGTTTCGTTTATTTACTATGTCGGTCGCCGCTTTACCTGGGTCTCGATCGTGTGCCACGTACGTTTCGTGTGGCTTTGCTGGTGGTTTGTTCGTTTGCCACGATTCAGTTCCCAATTCGTTTTGATTTTTTTATTGCACCGAGGCCTCTCGTGAACCATCCACACTGCTTTCATGGGAGGATAAATACCTCCATCTCTCGCAAAAGCAGCAGCATGACAAGCATACGGCGGTGGCGCGCGGCACGGCGTCCTCTTACTCGGGTATCTCTTGCTCTTCCACCTCCCTCTTCCCTTCCCCTTTCCATCTTACTTCTCCTCCATGGTTGATGTTGCACCGCTGTTGTGCAGATCGGCGGGAGCAACGGCGAGGGCAGTGGCGTTACATGAGGGGCAGCAGCGTGGTTGCCATCCGCCGCCGTGACCTGCAGGGGCTTCTCCCAAGTTCCGGTCTTTGTATTAGCTCCAGATCCTAATGAAGCACGCCGGCGGCGGCAGGAAGTTCTCCGGGGAAGCGTCCTCTTGATCCATCTTCTGGTGTGTGTATCTATATATGTTTGGTTCATCAGATTTTCAGCTATTGGGCTTGGTTTCTTATTTTCTTTCTCAGTTTTGTTTGATTTTTTTTCTTTTGCATTAGATTTGTTGGGCTGCGCTATTGATAGGCATGTTCGGCCCAAGGTTAGTGAATTTGTTCATAATGATCTTGCTCCTGTGGATTTGTTCCAGCGACACCAACGGCAACGACGGCGTCTCGGCTTCCTGCATCGTGCGTTGTTGAGAGAGCGACTGCAGATCGTGCCAGACCGTGCGTCGGTGGAAACCTCAGGCTTGGTGTCTCCCACCCTGCCCACGCTCTGCCACGGCACGCAGCCGAACACCTGAAGAGCCAGCTCGGGGACATCAGCAAGGACCCATTGGGGATCCGCTAAAGTACGACACACCATGTCTTTTTTTTAAATGTCCATATCTAAAGCCATCGACGCTGCCGACTACCCGCTCGCTGTTTTTGGTACGAGTGTTTATTTTGAAGTTAGGTCAATTTTTCAATACTTCTTGCAAGTTCTAGCCGGAAGGATGGAGCAGCCAGTACGCTGGACTAGGTTACCGGACAGCTTCGCTCCTCTCTCCCCTCGCCGATGCTTGGTTTTGTACTCCTTGCTGAAGAAATCACCATCTTGTTCAATACATCATAGCTCCAAACCAAAAAAACTTGGATGTTGAACCAGTAGTCTATACTCATGTTACTTGAGTGCAGATTGGTTACCCAAGTATTAGACCTAGCATTTAAATCACAAATCTCATTTTGTGATCGATCAAATTTTCTAGGCTATTATTTCAGCTTCATTATAGTGTTCCTTAGGTTCTATCTGCATCAATACATGCTTCATAATTTTGGGGGACAATCAGTTCTTCATAGAAAAAGAAGATCTCCTAAATTAGTAGAGAGTTCAGCTTATCTTTGATATCATTTTGTGCCATCTTCAGAACTACTAAGAGTTGCAGAAGGCCAAATTCAGTAAATTAGAGTTGCAGAAGGAAAATTTCAGCACATAAATTTTGAGAAGGTATTTTTGGCCTTTCCCATTATATTTTCCTTCTTCTCACAGTACGATATATTTAACATCAATTGTTTTGTATAAATGTCTGGGTAGATATTGAGAATTTTTATATGCGGGCTTATCACTATAAAATATAGGGATTAATCATAAGGAATAATTTCAATCTATGAATAAGAATTATACATATGCGGTGTGATATTTCACTGATTTGTTACTTTTTTATTATTAATTGGATTATTAGTGAATCTGATCTGCGTGCCTAAAGTGATTGGGCTTCCACATGATATATGGTTTTGTTGTGTTTTTCTTTTCAACTCAGTTTGATTCCTTCTTTTCCCATACAATACTCCCTGTATGATGTATTTATGTAACTGTTTTGTAGAGATAATATGCTATTGTCAAATGTGAAGATCCATGATTGAAGTATTAGTGGAGCTTCTCCTTAATTAGTGCATGTTTGCATCTGTTGCTGCTAATTCTGGGATGATTGCTTTGGGCATTTTCCGCATTGTTGTCTTCTGAATAATGGACTAGATAACTGAAAGAATGTTACAAGCTCGGCCAAAAAATAGCTCCTTCAATACTTGATGATGATTATTAATTTCCCAGTTGTGCCATTGAGTAGCTCCTTTCATCTTTGCTGATGATTATTATTTTCTGCAGTTCGCACTATGGTGTTTAATTGGATAGAAAGAGGAGGAAAGGGCATGAAGCGGTGGAAAGAGGTATATAAGGAGAATCAGAAAGACAAATATAACATAATTAGGAACCGTGAGAAGAGTTCAACACTTCTTACATCCGTTTTATCAAATTTTATTCGATGGATGGTTACGATAAATACTGAAAGAGAGCCCATTTACAATCAGGAAGCCCATTGCAGAGTTCTACAACAACACTCAATGGTTACAATAGCAGGTGTTCAATATATCAGGGGGATGAATGGGATAGCCCACAATGTAGCTCATCAGATTCTAACCAGATCAACAGGACCTATTTTTAGTTGTTTTAGTTCAGCTCATTCTCAATCAACTTGCCTTGTTATCTCCACTCTGTTTACATCTAACATTCAGGAAGTTGTAATTCATGTTGTACACTCCTACTTTGTTGAACGAAGTTGGCGCCATGGGCACCTTTCCCCGTTAAAGCAACACAATTTTCATCTAATTACAGAGTTGTTATCACCGAAAAGTATTGCACATGTGTGCTTCATTGATATTTTAAGTGTACAGTTTGATGCTTTGGAATGAATATATTGCTTCTTAACATGATTTCTATTGCACTACAATGTTGTAGGTATTGCTATTCTTTAGATTACACACCTAGCAAAGAGGAAGAGACATGCTTCGGTGGATCGACTTGTATAGATCGGCTGGTGATGATATGCCTGTTAGGATCAGCAGCGGTGGTTTGATTCGGATTTAAATTTCACTACCACTACATCACAGGGACAAACCCAGCTCAAGGATCTTCTCGGGTCTAAGAAGAGAACAAGAGCTTCAAATTCTGCATCTAATACCTAAATTACTTATTTATTTACTATCACTACATGTTGTAGATCACTTATGTATGTATCAAGTAGATGTACCCTTTACCTTATATAAACTACTTTATCACAAATAAGTCTTGGGACGACTTACCAAATATTACAAAAGAACTAATTAGTACATCAATCCATATGGCGCGGCGTGCCGCCGCGCGCTACCCGCTAGTAATTATAAAACGTGCACACTGATTGTCTGTCTTTGTATCCCTGCTATCAAAGCGCCCTTGACCTGATACCACTCACATCCCCTCCGCCCCTTCTCTCCCTCACCTTCGCTCGGCGGCGGCGGCAGCAGGGCGTGTCCAGGTACTAGCATGTAAATCGATCTGAAGCTCCATCGCCTTCACTTCACTTCACTCGGCATCAAGCAACAAGGCCTCCAGGTAGTGTAGATCTTGTTTGAGATGCATATATGTAGGTTGGCTTGTTATTTGCGAGTGCGGATCTGCTGTCTGCTGATTCACCATTGATCGCAGCGCTCTGGCAGATCAACTTCCGACCAATCTGCAGCTAGCGACTACGCTGAAAGCCGACCGGACTCGGGGATAGTTTGACTCGCAGCAGTACTGCTCTCAGTTTGCATAATATAGATATTACCTCATCAACTAGCTGCCTGGGTAATTGGTGATTTGGATCTAGCAGCTAGTATATAGGCTTATACTATATGCAAATTTCTAATTTGGTTACCTAGTCATTCATTTTTTTATGTTTTCCTCACAAGATGTGGAAAACAAAGATGCTGCTAGCAGGGGTAGAACTTGCAACCTTAGCACTGAAGTTATAGCAGGTTATCTACGACTATGCTAGCATATTGGTTTTGCGCGGAAAGAGTTCAATAATTATGTATTACTCCATGGCAACCACAAACTCTGGTAACCCTCGGTAAAAATACTTGGTTTGGCAGCCAAAACAATTGCTCATACATTCATGCTGACCTTGCTATCGTTTCCAGGTTAAAGAACCTACTGACTACAAATGGACCACAAAGCCACTGCCGCACGATGTGGCCTAGAGCATATATTAGTCGATGAAACCGCTGAGCCCAAGGCCCTGCCATTATCACTTTTGGAGGCCATCACTGAGAATTTCTCCAATGAGCTGGTGATCGGACGCGGTGGATTTGCAGTTGTTTATAAGGTATTTTTTCGGTAAAGAAATACATTTGAATGTTAATCACGCTTGATTTGAATATCCATATCGATTGTAACACCTGTTGGTAATATATAGGGAAAACTTGGCAATGGGGAGGTCGCGGTGAAGAGACTGTCCAAAGCTTATATGCATGAAACAGAATTTGACCGGGAGATTGAATGCCTGATGCGGGCAAAACACAAAAATATAGTAAGATTTCTTGGATATTGTGATGACAGACAAAGAAATATGGAAATATACGACGAGAAACTTATCATGGCAGATGTCCACCAAAGATTGTTCTGCTTCGAGTATATACCAAAAGGGAGTCTTGATAAGTATATCAGTACGACCATGTGTCCTCTAACTTTTCTCCTTAGTTTCTTCATGTACTACAAATTATTTAAAAGTTTACACATCAAGTATCTCAAATCATAAACCCGGTTTCTCCTCTCTCCTTCATAGATGGACAACGTGAGTGGGAAACATGCTACAAAATAATCAAAGGGATCTGTGACGGTTTGCAATACCTGCATGACAATCGTATTATTCATTTGGATCTGAAACCCGCCAATATACTGCTCGACGATGACATGGTGCCGAAAATAACTGATTTTGGCCTGTCAAGACGCTTAGATGAAAATCAAAGTCAAGTGCTTACCAAAACTATATCGGGAACAACGTAAGCTAGTGAACTCCTCTTGAAAGCTCAGTCTTTTGTGCTATGTGATTTAATTGCAATCTATTTGTAGATTAACCAATCAGACCTTTTATATTTGCATACAGGGGATATTTGGCACCAGAACGTTATGAAGGGAGTGGAATCACACCCAGGGCCGACTTGTATACTCTTGGTATTATTATCATGGAAATACTGACCGGGCAGAGGGGGCATCAAGCAACTGAGGATGTAAGAACAATAATATATGCCATTTTTACACAGATAAAAGATCAATTTCCTTCTTGGCTAAGAAGAGACAACTTTAAAATAGTTGTCACGCTTCTACTTCGCATATTTTCATTACATTTTGGTTTGAGATGCTGCATAGTATCATTTCTGGAAGCACACCTGTAAAGTTACCATTTGCCAAGGGCAAATGAACTTAGTCCTTAGGAATAAATGGAAACTTAAAAGGTATACAAGTACCCCAAGTCTTTGAAGGTAAGAAATGTAAGTATTTGAAGAAACCTGGCACTACTAACAAAAGTACAAGCAAACCTGGAAAGGAAAAGGTCGCACAAATAAATATATTCACATAGGTTATTGTTTGCAAGAAGGACCTAACATTTTTTTGGTCGAATATTAAAGTGCAACTTATATGGTCATAGATCTGACTTCAATTTATGGGACATGGTTTACTCTTGAATTTTTGTTTTTTAGTTTTCTGCCTGAATGCATGTGGTTGGTATATACTATACATATTGGAGTTTCCTATATAGAAAAGTTGTTGCAGATCCATGACCATAACTCACCACTGCAATTCTTTAGGTGGTTGAAAGTTGGAGTGATAGGTTGGAGACAACAAAACAAGACACACACTACGAAGAAATACGTGTATGCCACGAGATAGCTTTAAATTGCACACAGTTCAATCCAAAGGACAGACCAGCTAGTGCACAAGACATAATTGACAGGCTTCATGAAATAAAAAGTATCCAGGTATGTTGAAAAAATTTGAGAGTTTATGCAATTATTCCTTTAATTCCAAGTTGCTATGCCTATATATACCACTCGGATACTTGCATTAGAAGTATTTGAGCTGCTAGAGTATGGCCTTTGATGCTTGAGGAACAGGGCCAAGAGTCCCATTGCGCTATTTTCTTTAGTCACGCTTCCCTGTTTCAAGACTAAAACTCTTTCTGCGGTAACTAGCCACTGGTAACTGGCTACTAGTAGCGTGTGTCTTATTGCCGGTGGCAGGTGCCAGTGTGAACTTGCACGCAGTCTAGTAACTATTTGTGGATTTAAAAGAAATACACTATATTTCATTTATACGGTCCATCCATACATACAGTTCATCCGTACATCCAACATATATACAGTTTATCAATCCAGTATACATATAATGCCGAGATCCACGAGTCACTTGCATCCGGGGGACGGACATAGGTCCCTTGAAAATTTGCTCGAAAAGCATCCTCGAGCTCTTCCCAACTTCCAATTGTGTTTTCGGGAAGGCTTTTAAGCCAGTGCCGGGCTGGCCCTTTAAGCTTAAGGGGTAAATATTTTATGGCGTGGAGATCATCTCCTCTAGCCATATGTATGTGGAGGATATAATCCTCGATCCAGACTCCAGGGTCTGTTGTTCCATCGCATGCCTCTATGTTGACGGGTTTAAATCCCTCTAGAAATTCATATTCCAGGACCTCATCGGTGAAGCATAGGGGGTGTGCGGCGCCCCTGTATTTGGGTGTGCCGAATTCTGATGGTGGATTTTTTGCATTGCTTGTGAAAGTTTGCTTTCTTCGGCCGTAAATGGACCTGGCTGGGCCATGATGCGAGTCTTTAATTGGGTCGCATGCCGCATTAAGTGCGGCGCCGCTTGCCATTTTATGGTGGCCGTGGGGTCGTCTATCCGACCGTGTGGCCTTTTTGTTTTTCAGGTGTGGAGGCTCTAAGGCCTCCTAGTCGAATTCGGGCAGTAGTTTTCTCTTCCGAAAACTTTTGGTGCGGCGGCTGTCACCGTATTTGTCTGCGGTCTTGATTACTTTGCTCCATCTTGTTTTGAGTGCATCCTCCGCCGTCTTCAGCTTCCGCTTCTGCTTTTTCAGGCTACGTGTCGTGGCAACGAGCCTTTCGTGGAGATTCTTTTGCTCCGTGGTTTTATCCGGCATGAGATCGTCCGGAGTTCTGTTATGGCCGGGGGAGGTCTGTTCGTCCTATCTATCAGTGTTGCCCTGTTCGGACGGCTGTTCTGAGGCAAGCTCGTCGTCTACCGGCTCACCCTGCTCTAAGGCTGGGTTTTGATCGAGGCGGGGCTTGGCTCGGCGTTTACGTCGCCGTTTTGACTGCTTTTCGGAGGTTTTGCCTCTTTTTTCACCCCCTTTTTCCTCGTTGTCGTTTCCTTTAGGGGTATCCAACATGAATACATCGGTAGGTGGGGTGGAGGTCCAGTGCCCTATAGGTGCTGGTTCCAGTTTGTCTCCGTCTTCGTCGTCCATGCCGTCGAAGTCTTCGGATCCGAAGTCAAGCATGTCGGTTAAATCATCGACAGTGGCTATTAAGTGGGTGGTGGGTGGGCTTTGAATTTCTTCGTCATCCGAATCCCAACCTCGCAGGCCATAGTCCGGCCTGGGCTCTCCTGATAAAGAGAGAGACTTGAGATAATTCAGAATATCACCAAAAGGTGAGCACTGAAAGATGTCCGCGGTGGTGAACTCCCTTACAGGCGCCCAATCAGATTCGATCGGCAGGGGCGCGGAAGGCCCGGAGTTCGGAGAAGAGTCCGGCTCCTCGGATTCATGAGCCATGCGGAGTGCGGGGCTGACGTTCGGCTCAATCGCCTTTGAGATCGCAGCCCCCGAGGTGACGTCCGACCGTTCATCCTGAAAGTACGCAGCGGGCTCCGAGTCGAGGATCGGGGCCGGAGCGTGTGCGGCCTCCAAGACACTGTTCAGAGGCAGAGCTATATCATGCCCCTCGAGATAGTGCGGCGCGCTTGGCTGTGGCTCGAATCCGTCGAAGATCAAGTCTTCGCGGATATCCGGCGTGTAGTTTAAGCTTCCAAACCTGACTTGATGGCCAGGGGCGTAGCTTTCGATCTGCTCCAGATGACCATGCGAATTGGCCCGCAGGGCGAAGCCGCCGAAGACGAAGATCTGTCCGGGGAGGAAAGTCTCACCCTGGACCTCATCGTTGTTGATGATCAAAGGAGCCATCGGGCCTAAAAGCGACGACACAGAGGAACTCTCAATGAAAGCACCAATGTCGGTGTCAAAACCGGCGGCTCTCGGGTAGGGGGTCCCGAACTGTGCGTCAAGGTCGGATGGTAACAGGAGACAAGGGACACTTTATTTTACCCAGGTTCGGGCCCTCTCGATGGAGGTAAAACCCTACTCCTGCTAGATTAATATTGATGATATGGGTAGTACAAGAGTAGATCTACCACGAGATCAAGGAGGCTAAACCCTAGAAGCTAGCCTATGGTATGATTGTGTATGATGATGGTTCTGTCCTTCTTGTCCTACAGACTACAACCCTCCGGTTTATATAGACACCGGATAGGGTTAGGGTTACACAGAGTTGGTTACATTGGTAGGAGATCTTGAATACCCGCACGCCTAGCTTGCCTTCCACGCCAAGAAAAGATCCTTCCGGACACGGGACGAAGTCTTCAATCTTGTATCTTCATAGTCCTGGAGTCCGGCTGAAGGTATAGTCCGGCTATCCGAACACCCCCTAATCCAGGACTCCCTCACCCATCTTTCCAGGTCACAATCGAGGTCAAGGCACGCGGCATCGAGGAAAGAACCTCATCAACCGAGTGGAAAGGGCCCAACCCAAAACGATCCAAGGTGGAGACCGCGCGGCTGCATGCAGTGAAGATGTGCGCAGTAGTCTCCTCCGCAGAACAGGAGGCACATATACCAAAAGGGGGGCACCTCTTCGCGTACAGGTTCGCTCGTGTGCTGAGGTGGTCACGAACCAACAAGCAAGCGAAGTTCTTGATCTTCCGAAGGAGATTGGAACTCTAGATGTCGATGGAGGACTGACAGAGCACTTCGTTTGAGAAGAGCATCCGGAACTCAATGCGCGAGTTGAACTCGAGGTCCTCTGCCAAGGCCATGAACCGGCGGTCCGGAGCGTCCACAAGCTGGAGACCGCAGATGAGAGTCTGAACCGCAACCAGCTGAGTAGCAGCGACGGTAGAGACGTGTCTGAAGATGTAGACCGTCGAGGGTGACTGCCACCGTGGTGGCGTTGGGACGCGTAGTGGGAGAAGAGCGTCGTGAACTCGTAGCAGAGCGCACCACCAATACGCCATCGGTCGTGCCAGAAGGAGGTGGCGCGCCCATCTCAGAGATTCACGCGAGTGATAGCTTTGTACTACCTCCGTCCTGGTTTATTGGTCCTCTTTGTATTTTGTTCCAGATTTTGAACTTAGATTTAATTAATAAAATGTTAATGCATCTCACTAAAAATAGTATCATTGGAAACTATGTCCAAATACGAATCCAACAGTATAATTTTTTATGACATGCATTAACATTTCTTTAATTAAACCTGTGGTCAAAATTTGGCACAAAATATAAAAGAGGCTAATAAACCAGGACGGAGGTAGTACGTCGGGACCGTTGTGTAGATTATATACATTAGCCACTTTTAGAAAAATGCATCTCTAATCTATATTAGCCACTTTGAATCTTCTATATGTTCTAACACTATGCCAGTACTATAGATGATATACATTGCTGACATCTTTGATTTGCAGAATTTACTAATCGACATGATTAGGAAAGAGGTGGGCCATTTGATTTATCTCACTCTTAAAGAGATAAAGCGAGGGTAGTAAAATCAAAACTACTCCCTCCGTCTCGATTTAAAAGGCATGCACATAGTTTTAGGTCATCCATTCGACTAACTAAATATGAGTTATATGCCATCTAAAGTAAATCATTAGATTCTTAAGCCAGTGTAGTTTCTAAACATATATTCTTCATCACATGCATATAGTACATATATAGCTAGTTAAATTCTCAACCTAGAACGACGTGCAGTCCGTGTAAACCGAGACGGAGGGAGTACTACTTTAGAGGATGGCTAATAATACAGCCAACTGCCGGCTATAAGATGTTGCCATATCATCTATAGCCAAGACATATTGTCACTCATACAATAAGGTTAGTTATAAGATTAGTACTTTTTCTCATCTTCTGTCTACCTCTTTCCTCACATTTATTCCATATGTCTTGAAGCACGCATACAGCCAGGCCCCTGCATGAGAGCTCGCTCCCCTTACTTTTTCATGTCTCTCTCCTCCACATAGGCAAAATTACCATGTAAGCAAGCTATAAGCCCACTACTGGACTGGATCTTATGCCATTTCCAATGCATTGGTTCTTAAATGGGGTGCTAAGCACATTAAATAGTTTTGCAACCAATGTCCATAATGCATAGGTACTTCTACCATTTAATGCTTTAGCAACTGAACTATTACATGCATTGGTGGGTCTTTCATTGAATTATTTTTGTCTAGGTTCACATGCTTGGCATTGGTTCTTCCCGGGATCATCACACTAACCTCTCTTCTCTTTATTACCTTGTCACATCATATTTTTTGCGTACATGTCAGCCTTAGCACATGTGTAAGGTGAAGCATTGAAAAGGGCCTTAGGGTTGATCCATGCCACAATTGATTATTAAATTGAATGTAAAATGTATTTGTCTGAACGATTGTGTGTTTAACAGGATAAGTATTAAAAAAATGCAGGTCATCTACCGAGCATCCGGATGGACGGTGCATGGTCATTACTATGCCATGCGGAAATGAGAGAGCTTATGGACTTTGGATGGAACTGATGGGGGGTGATAGCACGGACTACAACCGATTTAGATGGCTGTCGGTGTCCTATTTTTGTGGGTCGTATCTATTTGTTTTATCTCTTGTCTTTGTTTGGTTATTTGAGATGGTTTTCACAAGTTGATCATTTATTTGTCTTAATAAATGATTATGTGTATCGCTTGATGGAGTGGTTGACTATCAAAGAGGTAACCCACCAGTGCAGCTTGAAGAGCAACATATTTCAACGCAAAAAACCAAAAAAAACTGACAATGGGATGTCGTGGATGAGATTTACACCACGATGTTATTTGTACACCCATGCTCAATAGAAGATGGTTTCTAGTCTTCTCACGGGAAAACGAAAAGAAATGACCAGATCTAGTCTTCTCCAGCATTGATAATGTGTGTGGCTACAATTAATTAGGCCTCGTCGATGGTCGATCCCCTTCAGGAAAAGCCAAAAAGAAGAACTTTATTTTAGTGCTAGCATGACTACAATAAATTATCCAAGACCCCATATAGTAGATGGTAGTCCCCAAGTTCACAAAACTATTCAACGTGAATCTCAAGAAGGGAAGAAAATAATGGTACTCTCATCTGCTCCTAGACTAGCATAATGGGAAGTAACTTAGAGTAGTAACATGCATATATTACTAGTCTATAGCCACAATATGTGGTGTCATGCAACACTTTATTTATTAGGCTATAGACTCATCTTGTCTTGATATGTGTGATGTTACTCGATTAGGGCGTTTTGGAGCTCGGCCTCCATGGAGGCCGGATTTTTTAAAAAATTCAAAATTCGCATTTTTCAATTTCAAAAAATCTGAAAAAAATCATACAAGTAAACAAGGATGTTATGTGTATGTATGTGAAGTTTGAGGATGAGATACCCTAAAATGCGATCTGTGCAAAAAAGACAAATTCATAGACTTTGAGGATGAATAGTGCATCTACTAAAAAGTCTCAGATTTGTTCTTTTTGTGTAGCACTCATTTTAAGGTGTTTTGTCCTGAAAATTTACAGACATATGCTTTATATCTCTAAGTATGTGTGTATTTTTTTCAAATTTTTTTAAAACATGAAAGTTTGAATTTTGACCAAGTCAAACCCGGGCTCCACGGAGGTCGAGCTCTAAAGAGCATTTTCGATGTTACTCATACTACTAGTAACTAGCTATGTTACCACATGCCTCTCTTTCTTCATTAATTACTTGCACATCATCTACTTTGTCTAGATAAGTGTGATGGTACCACATATGTTACTCCTTCTGTGAGTAGTCTTAGTTGGAGGATGTGTGGTTTTGGTTAACTCTGTCCTCACAAATATGATTCTCTGCATACTTTTATGTTAAAGGACGGGTCGAAGATTCGTTTATAGGAAGACATCTCGCGAGGCAATGCCAATCTTTCAGTACATCATTGCTCGCGGTAAGAATAATACTATTGCATTTTATCCTCATAGAATATTTCATTCAGAAGGGACTTGATTGATAATCTTGGTACCATAAAATACGGGAATATAGAAGGATAAACGGACTGCAGTTTGTCATTCTCTCCGGTTCGGCTGCTGGCTTACCCACGTTGTCTTTACGTGGGGATGAGGACCTGCTGCCTCCCCACACACGCAGATGGACGCACACGCAGCGCACCTAGAGGACCTAATACTAAGAAGACTAGGCCCGTAAGGGTTTCATTTTTCTGGGTTTTTTGGACTTCTTTTAACCGTCCTTGTTAAAACGACGCGTGTGATGGGAGTTCTTACACTGGACGTGCTTTTTTTAGGCATTTTGCACGTTTCGTTTATTTACTATGTCGGTCGCCGCTTTACCTGGGTCTCGATCGTGTGCCACGTACGTTTCGTGTGGCTTTGCTGGTGGTTTGTTCGTTTGCCACGATTCAGTTCCCAATTCGTTTTGATTTTTTTATTGCACCGAGGCCTCTCGTGAACCATCCACACTGCTTTCATGGGAGGATAAATACCTCCATCTCTCGCAAAAGCAGCAGCATGACAAGCATACGGCGGCGGCGCGCGGCACGGCGTCCTCTTACTCGGGTATCTCTTGCTCTTCCACCTCCCTCTTCCCTTCCCCTTTCCATCTTACTTCTCCTCCATGGTTGATGTTGCACCGCTGTTGTGCAGATCGGCGGGAGCAACGGCGAGGGCAGTGGCGTTACATGAGGGGCAGCAGCGTGGTTGCCATCCGCCGCCGTGACCTGCAGGGGCTTCTCCCAAGTTCCGGTCTTTGTATTAGCTCCAGATCCTAATGAAGCACGCCGGCGGCGGCAGGAAGTTCTCCGGGGAAGCGTCCTCTTGATCCATCTTCTGGTGTGTGTATCTATATATGTTTGGTTCATCAGATTTTCAGCTATTGGGCTTGGTTTCTTATTTTCTTTCTCAGTTTTGTTTGATTTTTTTTCTTTTGCATTAGATTTGTTGGGCTGCGCTATTGATAGGCATGTTCGGCCCAAGGTTAGTGAATTTGTTCATAATGATCTTGCTCCTGTGGATTTGTTCCAGCGACACCAACGGCAACGACGGCGTCTCGGCTTCCTGCATCGTGCGTTGTTGAGAGAGCGACTGCAGATCGTGCCAGACCGTGCGTCGGTGGAAACCTCAGGCTTGGTGTCTCCCACCCTGCCCACGCTCTGCCACGGCACGCAGCCGAACACCTGAAGAGCCAGCTCGGGGACATCAGCAAGGACCCATTGGGGATCCGCTAAAGTACGACACACCATGTCTTTTTTTTTAAATGTCCATATCTAAAGCCATCGACGCTGCCGACTACCCGCTCGCTGTTTTTGGTACGAGTGTTTATTTTGAAGTTAGGTCAATTTTTCAATACTTCTTGCAAGTTCTAGCCGGAAGGATGGAGCAGCCAGTACGCTGGACTAGGTTACCGGACAGCTTCGCTCCTCTCTCCCCTCGCCGATGCTTGGTTTTGTACTCCTTGCTGAAGAAATCACCATCTTGTTCAATACATCATAGCTCCAAACCAAAAAAACTTGGATGTTGAACCAGTAGTCTATACTCATGTTACTTGAGTGCAGATTGGTTACCCAAGTATTAGACCTAGCATTTAAATCACAAATCTCATTTTGTGATCGATCAAATTTTCTAGGCTATTATTTCAGCTTCATTATAGTGTTCCTTAGGTTCTATCTGCATCAATACATGCTTCATAATTTTGGGGGACAATCAGTTCTTCATAGAAAAAGAAGATCTCCTAAATTAGTAGAGAGTTCAGCTTATCTTTGATATCATTTTGTGCCATCTTCAGAACTACTAAGAGTTGCAGAAGGCCAAATTCAGTAAATTAGAGTTGCAGAAGGAAAATTTCAGCACATAAATTTTGAGAAGGTATTTTTGGCCTTTCCCATTATATTTTCCTTCTTCTCACAGTACGATATATTTAACATCAATTGTTTTGTATAAATGTCTGGGTAGATATTGAGAATTTTTATATGCGGGCTTATCACTATAAAATATAGGGATTAATCATAAGGAATAATTTCAATCTATGAATAAGAATTATACATATGCGGTGTGATATTTCACTGATTTGTTACTTTTTTATTATTAATTGGATTATTAGTGAATCTGATCTGCGTGCCTAAAGTGATTGGGCTTCCACATGATATATGGTTTTGTTGTGTTTTTCTTTTCAACTCAGTTTGATTCCTTCTTTTCCCATACAATACTCCCTGTATGATGTATTTATGTAACTGTTTTGTAGAGATAATATGCTATTGTCAAATGTGAAGATCCATGATTGAAGTATTAGTGGAGCTTCTCCTTAATTAGTGCATGTTTGCATCTGTTGCTGCTAATTCTGGGATGATTGCTTTGGGCATTTTCCGCATAGTTGTCTTCTGAATAATGGACTAGATAACTGAAAGAATGTTACAAGCTCGGCCAAAAAATAGCTCCTTCAATACTTGATGATGATTATTAATTTCCCAGTTGTGCCATTGAGTAGCTCCTTTCATCTTTGCTGATGATTATTATTTTCTGCAGTTCGCACTATGGTGTTTAATTGGATAGAAAGAGGAGGAAAGGGCATGAAGCGGTGGAAAGAGGTATATAAGGAGAATCAGAAAGACAAATATAACATAATTAGGAACCGTGAGAAGAGTTCAACACTTCTTACATCCGTTTTATCAAATTTTATTCGATGGATGGTTACGATAAATACTGAAAGAGAGCCCATTTACAATCAGGAAGCCCATTGCAGAGTTCTACAACAACACTCAATGGTTACAATAGCAGGTGTTCAATATATCAGGGGGATGAATGGGATAGCCCACAATGTAGCTCATCAGATTCTAACCAGATCAACAGGACCTATTTTTAGTTGTTTTAGTTCAGCTCATTCTCAATCAACTTGCCTTGTTATCTCCACTCTGTTTACATCTAACATTCAGGAAGTTGTAATTCATGTTGTACACTCCTACTTTGTTGAACGAAGTTGGCGCCATGGGCACCTTTCCCCGTTAAAGCAACACAATTTTCATCTAATTACAGAGTTGTTATCACCGAAAAGTATTGCACATGTGTGCTTCATTGATATTTTAAGTGTACAGTTTGATGCTTTGGAATGAATATATTGCTTCTTAACATGATTTCTATTGCACTACAATGTTGTAGGTATTGCTATTCTTTAGATTACACACCTAGCAAAGAGGAAGAGACATGCTTCGGTGGATCGACTTGTATAGATCGGCTGGTGATGATATGCCTGTTAGGATCAGCAGCGGTGGTTTGATTCAGATTTAAATTTCACTACCACTACATCACAGGGACAAACCCAGCTCAAGGATCTTCTCGGGTCTAAGAAGAGAACAAGAGCTTCAAATTCTGCATCTAATACCTAAATTACTTATTTATTTACTATCACTACATGTTGTAGATCACTTATGTATGTATCAAGTAGATGTACCCTTTACCTTATATAAACTACTTTATCACAAATAAGTCTTGGGACGACTTACCGAATATTACAAAAGAACTAATTAGTACATCAATCCATATGGCGCGGCGTGCCGCCGCGCGCTACCCGCTAGTAATTATAAAACGTGCACACTGATTGTCTGTCTTTGTATCCCTGCTATCAAAGCGCCCTTGACCTGATACCACTCACATCCCCTCCGCCCCTTCTCTCCCTCACCTTCGCTCGGCGGCGGCGGCAGCAGGGCGTGTCCAGGTACTAGCATGTAAATCGATCTGAAGCTCCATCGCCTTCACTTCACTTCACTCGGCATCAAGCAACAAGGCCTCCAGGTAGTGTAGATCTTGTTTGAGATGCATATATGTAGGTTGGCTTGTTATTTGCGAGTGCGGATCTGCTGTCTGCTGATTCACCATTGATCGCAGCGCTCTCGCAGATCAACTTCCGACCAATCTGCAGCTAGCGACTACGCTGAAAGCCGACCGGACTCGGGGATAGTTTGACTCGCAGCAGTACTGCTCTCAGTTTGCATAATATAGATATTACCTCATCAACTAGCTGCCTGGGTAATTGGTGATTTGGATCTAGCAGCTAGTATATAGGCTTATACTATATGCAAATTTCTAATTTGGTTACCTAGTCATTCATTTTTTTTATGTTTTCCTCACAAGATGTGGAAAACAAAGATGCTGCTAGCAGGGGTAGAACTTGCAACCTTAGCACTGAAGTTATAGCAGGTTATCTACGACTATGCTAGCATATTGGTTTTGCGCGGAAAGAGTTCAATAATTATGTATTACTCCATGGCAACCACAAACTCTGGTAACCCTCGGTAAAAATACTTGGTTTGGCAGCCAAAACAATTGCTCATACATTCATGCTGACCTTGCTATCGTTTCCAGGTTAAAGAACCTACTGACTACAAATGGACCACAAAGCCACTGCCGCACGATGTGGCCTAGAGCATATATTAGTCGATGAAACCGCTGAGCCCAAGGCCCTGCCATTATCACTTTTGGAGGCCATCACTGAGAATTTCTCCAATGAGCTGGTGATCGGACGCGGTGGATTTGCAGTTGTTTATAAGGTATTTTTTCGGTAAAGAAATACATTCGAATGTTAATCACGCTTGATTTGAATATCCATATCGATTGTAACACCTGTTGGTAATATATAGGGAAAACTTGGCAATGGGGAGGTCGCGGTGAAGAGACTGTCCAAAGCTTATATGCATGAAACAGAATTTGACCGGGAGATTGAATGCCTGATGCGGGCAAAACACAAAAATATAGTAAGATTTCTTGGATATTGTGATGACAGACAAAGAAATATGGAAATATACGACGAGAAACTTATCATGGCAGATGTCCACCAAAGATTGTTCTGCTTCGAGTATATACCAAAAGGGAGTCTTGATAAGTATATCAGTACGACCATGTGTCCTCTAACTTTTCTCCTTAGTTTCTTCATGTACTACAAATTATTTAAAAGTTTACACATCAAGTATCTCAAATCATAAACCCGGTTTCTCCTCTCTCCTTCATAGATGGACAACGTGAGTGGGAAACATGCTACAAAATAATCAAAGGGATCTGTGACGGTTTGCAATACCTGCATGACAATCGTATTATTCATTTGGATCTGAAACCCGCCAATATACTGCTCGACGATGACATGGTGCCGAAAATAACTGATTTTGGCCTGTCAAGACGCTTAGATGAAAATCAAAGTCAAGTGCTTACCAAAACTATATCGGGAACAACGTAAGCTAGTGAACTCCTCTTGAAAGCTCAGTCTTTTGTGCTATGTGATTTAATTGCAATCTATTTGTAGATTAACCAATCAGACCTTTTATATTTGCATACAGGGGATATTTGGCACCAGAACGTTATGAAGGGAGTGGAATCACACCCAGGGCCGACTTGTATACTCTTGGTATTATTATCATGGAAATACTGACCGGGCAGAGGGGGCATCAAGCAACTGAGGATGTAAGAACAATAATATATGCCATTTTTACACAGATAAAAGATCAATTTCCTTCTTGGCTAAGAAGAGACAACTTTAAAATAGTTGTCACGCTTCTACTTCGCATATTTTCATTACATTTTGGTTTGAGATGCTGCATAGTATCATTTCTGGAAGCACACCTGTAAAGTTACCATTTGCCAAGGGCAAATGAACTTAGTCCTTAGGAATAAATGGAAACTTAAAAGGTATACAAGTACCCCAAGTCTTTGAAGGTAAGAAATGTAAGTATTTGAAGAAACCTGGCACTACTAACAAAAGTACAAGCAAACCTGGAAAGGAAAAGGTCGCACAAATAAATATATTCACATAGGTTATTGTTTGCAAGAAGGACCTAACATTTTTTTGGTCGAATATTAAAGTGCAACTTATATGGTCATAGATCTGACTTCAATTTATGGGACATGGTTTACTCTTGAATTTTTGTTTTTTAGTTTTCTGCCTGAATGCATGTGGTTGGTATATACTATACATATTGGAGTTTCCTATATAGAAAAGTTGTTGCAGATCCATGACCATAACTCACCACTGCAATTCTTTAGGTGGTTGAAAGTTGGAGTGATAGGTTGGAGACATCAAAACAAGACACACACTACGAAGAAATACGTGTATGCCACGAGATAGCTTTAAATTGCACACAGTTCAATCCAAAGGACAGACCAGCTAGTGCACAAGACATAATTGACAGGCTTCATGAAATAAAAAGTATCCAGGTATGTTGAAAAAATTTGAGAGTTTATGCAATTATTCCTTTAATTCCAAGTTGCTATGCCTATATATACCACTCGGATACTTGCATTAGAAGTATTTGAGCTGCTAGAGTATGGCCTTTGATGCTTGAGGAACAGGGCCAAGAGTCCCATTGCGCTATTTTCTTTAGTCACGCTTCCCTGTTTCAAGACTAAAACTCTTTCTGCGGTAACTAGCCACTGGTAACTGGCTACTAGTAGCGTGTGTCTTATTGCCGGTGGCAGGTGCCAGTGTGAACTTGCACGCAGTCTAGTAACTATTTGTGGATTTAAAAGAAATACACTATATTTCATTTATACGGTCCATCCATACATACAGTTCATCCGTACATCCAACATATATACAGTTTGTCAATCCAGTATACATATAATGCCGAGATCCACGAGTCACTTGCATCCGGGGGACGGACATAGGTCCCTTGAAAATTTGCTCGAAAAGCATCCTCGAGCTCTTCCCAACTTCCAATTGTGTTTTCGGGAAGGCTTTTAAGCCAGTGCCGGGCTGGCCCTTTAAGCTTAAGGGGTAAATATTTTATGGCGTGGAGATCATCTCCTCTAGCCATATGTATGTGGAGGATATAATCCTCGATCCAGACTCCAGGGTCTGTTGTTCCATCGCATGCCTCTATGTTGACGGGTTTAAATCCCTCTAGAAATTCATATTCCAGGACCTCATCGGTGAAGCATAGGGGGTGTGCGGCGCCCCTGTATTTGGGTGTGCCGAATTCTGATGGTGGATTTTTTGCATTGCTTGTGAAAGTTTGCTTTCTTCGGCCGTAAATAGACCTGGCTGGGCCATGATGCGAGTCTTTAATTGGGTCGCATGCCGCATTAAGTGCGGCGCCGCTTGCCGTTTTATGGTGGCCGTGGGGTCGTCTATCCGACCGTGTGGCCTTTTTGTTTTTCAGGTGTGGAGGCTCTAAGGCCTCCTGGTCGAATTCGGGCAGTAGTTTTCTCTTCCGAAAACTTTTGGTGCGGCGGCTGTCACCGTATTTGTCTGCGGTCTTAATTACTTTGCTCCATCTTGTTTTGAGTGCATCCTCCGCCGTCTTCAGCTTCCGCTTCTGCTTTTTCAGGCTACGTGTCGTGGCAACGAGCCTTTCGTGGAGATTCTTTTGCTCCGTGGTTTTATCCGGCATGAGATCGTCCGGAGTTCTGTTATGGCCGGGGGAGGTCTGTTCGTCCTATCTATCAGTGTTGCCCTGTTCGGACGGCTGTTCTGAGGCAAGCTCGTCGTCTACCGGCTCACCCTGCTCTAAGGCTGGGTTTTGATCGAGGCGGGGCTTGGCTCGGCGTTTACGTCGCCGTTTTGACTGCTTTTCGGAGGTTTTGCCTCTTTTTTCACCCCCTTTTTCCTCGTTGTCGTTTCCTTTAGGGGTATCCAACATGAATACATCGGTAGGTGGGGTGGAGGTCCAGTGCCCTATAGGTGCTGGTTCCAGTTCGTCTCCGTCTTCGTCGTCCATGCCGTCGAAGTCTTCGGATCCGAAGTCAAGCATGTCGGTTAAATCATCGACAGTAGCTATTAAGTGGGTGGTGGGTGGGCTTTGAATTTCTTCGTCATCCGAATCCCAACCTCGCAGGCCATAGTCCGGCCTGGGCTCTCCTGATAAAGAGAGAGACTTGAGATAATTCAGAATATCACCAAAAGGTGAGCACTGAAAGATGTCCGCGGTGGTGAACTCCCTTACAGGCGCCCAATCAGATTCGATCGGCAGGGGCGCGGAAGGCCCGGAGTTCGGAGAAGAGTCCGGCTCCTCGGATTCATGAGCCATGCGGAGTGCGGGGCTGAAGTTCGGCTCAATCGCCTTTGAGATCGCAGCCCCCGAGGTGACGTCCGACCGTTCATCCTGAAAGTACGCAGCGGGCTCCGAGTCGAGGATCGGGGCCGGAGCGTGTGCGGCCTCCAAGACACTGTTCAGAGGCAGAGCTATATCATGCCCCTCGAGATAGTGCGGCGCGCTTGGCTGTGGCTCGAATCCGTCGAAGATCAAGTCTTCGCGGATATCCGGCGTGTAGTTTAAGCTTCCAAACCTGACTTGATGGCCAGGGGCGTAGCTTTCGATCTGCTCCAGATGACCATGCGAATTGGCCCGCAGGGCGAAGCCGCCGAAGACGAAGATCTGTCCGGGGAGGAAAGTCTCACCCTGGACCTCATCGTTGTTGATGATCAAAGGAGCCATCGGGCCTAAAAGCGACGACGCAGAGGAACTCTCAATGAAAGCACCAATGTCGGTGTCAAAACCGGCGGCTCTCGGGTAGGGGGTCCCGAACTGTGCGTCAAGGTCGGATGGTAACAGGAGACAAGGGACACTTTATTTTACCCAGGTTCGGGCCCTCTCGATGGAGGTAAAACCCTACTCCTGCTAGATTAATATTGATGATATGAGTAGTACAAGAGTAGATCTACCACGAGATCAAGGAGGCTAAACCCTAGAAGCTAGCCTATGGTATGATTGTGTATGATGATGGTTCTGTCCTTCTTGTCCTACAGACTACAACCCTCCGGTTTATATAGACACCGGATAGGGTTAGGGTTACACAGAGTTGGTTACATTGGTAGGAGATCTTGAATACCCGCACGCCTAGCTTGCCTTCCACGCCAAGAAAAGATCCTTCCGGACACGGGACGAAGTCTTCAATCTTGTATCTTCATAGTCCTGGAGTCCGGCTGAAGGTATAGTCCGGCTATCCGAACACCCCCTAATCCAGGACTCCCTCACCCATCTTTCCAGGTCACAATCGAGGTCAAGGCACGCGGCATCGAGGAAAGAACCTCATCAACCGAGTGGAAAGGGCCCAACCCAAAACGATCCAAGGTGGAGACCGCGCGGCTGCATGCAGTGAAGATGTGCGCAGTAGTCTCCTCCGCAGAACAGGAGGCACATATACCAAAAGGGGGGCACCTCTTCGCGTACAGGTTCGCTCGTGTGCTGAGGTGGTCACGAACCAACAAGCAAGCGAAGTTCTTGATCTTCCGAAGGAGATTGGAACTCTAGATGTCGATGGAGGACTGACAGAGCACTTCGTTTGAGAAGAGCATCCGGAACTCAATGCGCGAGTTGAACTCGAGGTCCTCTGCCAAGGCCATGAACCGGCGGTCCGGAGCGTCCACAAGCTGGAGACCGCAGATGAGAGTCTGAACCGCAACCAGCTGAGTAGCAGCGACGGTAGAGACGTGTCTGAAGATGTAGACCGTCGAGGGTGACTGCCACCGTGGTGGCGTTGGGACGCGTAGTGGGAGAAGAGCGTCGTGAACTCGTAGCAGAGCGCACCACCAATACGCCATCGGTCGTGCCAGAAGGAGGTGGCGCGCCCATCTCAGAGATTCACGCGAGTGATAGCTTTGTACTACCTCCGTCCTGGTTTATTGGTCCTCTTTGTATTTTGGAATTAATAATTCTAATTGTACTAACATGATGTTACAATCCATCAGTGAGAAAATTATAATTTGCAAAACAGATGTGCATTCCTATTGAGTGAGCATGTGTGAATTTCACAGTTTTTTTTTAAAAGCACTACACAGTTTAGCAATGTCATTTGCAAAAGCAGAACCCAACCAAGTAAATAGTAAATACAGGAGAGGGAGATAGTTTAGACCTGCTACCTGCGACAGACAGAGAAGAACTGGGACCTTGCTGTGAATGCCGCGGGTGCAGTGGCCCGTGTTGGTGAGCAGAGGGGCTGAGCAAAGGTTGGGGACGAACACCAAGTCATCGACGCTGGCCAGTGATAGGCCACGTGCGCCCATCCAGTAGAGTAGATGGCAGGGCGAGACACGCCGCACTGCCACGATAGCTCTGCCGCTCGCTCACCGCTACGCTCGATCTGACGCCAGCTGGATCTGGACCAAGGCGCGTGGAGCGGCGGAGCACGAGGCGGCCGGAGAAGGGGAGGAGAGCGGCGTCCTGTGACGAGTGGGAGAGCGGCGGCGGCGGCGGCAGGGAACTCAGGGGAAAGATGGAAAGCGGGTCAGGGAAGGGGACGGAGGGCGGTTCCGGCAAGGAGCAGGAGATGCAGTTGGGTCTGAGGGGCGATCTGGGCAAACTCAAAAAGAAGCAGATGAGGAAGGAGAAGGAACTATCCAAGAAGACGGAGATGGAGTCCGGGTAGGGGACTGAGATCGAGTCCGGCAAGGACCAGGATGAGAAACTCAGCAAGGAGCTTAAGAAAGTCACCAAGGAGTATGAGAGACTCAGGTTTGAGTTGTCACCAAGGAGCGGCAGAGGAAGGGGATGCTGAGGGATCTGGAGAAGGTACTCAACAACATAGAAATCGAGTTAGGGAAGGGGACCGAGAGGGATTCCATCAAGGAGCCGGAGATGGAGAGGGATTCTGATTCCGATTCTGGCGATGAGGAGGATTCGGGGTCCCTCATAAGTATGGAGCCCCAGTTGGGAATCAGCAAGGGGACGGGGACGGTGAGGGATTCCAGCAAGGAGCCGGCGATGGAGAGGGATGAGATGAAGGAGACGTTTTCAAGCAAGCACCAAACCCTGGTAAAGGAGCTCATCTCCGCGGAGAGGGAGCGCAAAGACTTGCTTCTCTCTATTACACCCACGTTTTCTCTCTGGAACCAAGTGGATTCTCAAAAAACATGGCGGAGACAGCCATGCCCTGCAGCTAGGGATGATGGGGAACAACAAGACCTTGCAGACTACCTCAACTCGATGCTCCAAGCCATGGAGGACACGGGCCATCGGATGCTATCTATGTTGGATTTTCTCAACAAATCCGATTCTCCAGGGTCCATCTGCTCGTACAAGGCCAGCGAACTGCACAGTACAGCTGTCAGATTAAACATGCTCATCTCCAAGGAATTCAATACGGACCAGCACCCGGAGACGATGCAGGTGCAAGAGGAGGAGGATCTTTCCGTCGACTTGTTGAGTCTTTTCACCAAGTATTCTCAGTTTCCAAATAATTACCACAACACATTGTCCCAGTTAGTTATGGAGGAGGATGAGGAGAAAAAGTATGAGGTCGCTAAGGTTGAAGAGGAGGAGCAGGACAAGGACGAATCCACAATGGAGTATCTCAAGGAAAGGATGGACATCGAGCAACAATCTTTCGCCTATGACCGGACATACTGGGAAGACGTGTGGGGCAGCAGGATCGGACGTTGCGGTAGATTTATGGATACAAGTAAGTAACTGCCTTTCTCCTTGTGTCTGCTAGTATTGGTAATATTTTCATGCACCACAATGCTTCTTCATTTCTCAATTATATATTATCATAAAGAAATATCAGTAAGAAGACATGAAATTAAAATTGCATTTATAATAGACTCGATGGATCATCGTTATCTTTGACAAGTTCATTCTCCTGGTAGTCCAACATCCTTTATGTTTCTTGCCTTTAGTAGTATTGCTTTGTGTCTGCAGCCCTGTCACCAATATTCCCCCCCAAAAAGCCATGTTACGAATATGACCTCCTGTTATTGTTTGCAAATAATATGATTATATCTTAGAAGCACTTTCCTTTCTCGGTGTACGGATCCTCTGGAAGTGGAGGAGTGGCAGTGTTAGAGCTCTCAGGTGGAAAATCTGTAACTGTTGCACTTGGTTGCCCGAGTTGATTAGAGGGACACTGTCTCAGTACAGTCCACTTGGAAGAAATGGTCATTCAGCATCTAGAGAATTATCTGTTGGGGAAGCCACAAAAATAAACTGTTTACCCACCAACTTTAGATAACTCAGATGGCTTGTGCCCAGCTTGACACATAGAGCTTGCCACAAATAGATGCTTCCTTTCCTGTGATTATTTCTCGCTTTTGTCCTCACATTTTAATTGTGCAAATGTTGAATCCATTGGATCTTTAGGGTCGCCGTTTTATCGCATCTACAGATATTTTGCGCCTGCCATGATAAATGTAAATTGTGCAAATGCCGAATCCATTCGATCGTTAGGATCGCTGTCTTGTCGCATTTACAGATATTTTGTGCCTGCCATGATAAAACTGTCAGGTGGGCTGTGTACTTTTCAATAATTGACTGAAAAAAAAGTTATCAATTGTAACACTGTGATACCTTGGGACAGCATGGACACTTATAAGTGTCTCCCTCTGCTTAAACCTCCTTTTTTCCAGCAATCCTTGGAATTTCTGTGCCACTAGTTGTCCGTGGAAATCACCTCAGTAATTCGAATCTTAAACTTACAGCCCTCTCCCTTTATGGATAAAGCAGAATTTTATAATCACGAATTGATTGGAAATACTGTATGCAACATTAATAGATGGTAGTAAACTCAAGCCTGCATCTCTCTTTACTCAAGCCTGCACTTTGACTGATTTCTTTGCGCATAGTGCAACACACATAGTAGACAACGGTTAGGCAGCAAGCGAGGGGCGCCGGGGAGGGCCTTATGTGAGAGTCAGGGGCGATGATGCGTGGGTGTTTGAAGGGGATGAAGAAGAGGTGGCATATGGTTTGTGACCGTGTCAACCGTGTTTAGTAGTAAATCTGGGCAGTAGTTTCAGCAATGTAGGGGTCTGTACATATTAGAATTCTGGGCAGTAGTTTCATCAATGACCAAGCTTACTTTATTTGCTTATTCATATTAGAATTCTGACATTTGACGCTTGTTTTTTGTGCTGCAGCCATACTGAGCCCTATGCAATTTACACACTACACACCTGGTGGCATCCATTCCCCTGCTGCTGTCGCCGGTACTACTCTGCAGATCTATTCAGTCAAGATAAAGGATTTAAGAGGCTTGAACTGGCCACTCAGAGTGTACGGTGTGATTGCTGCTCGAGACACTGTGGATCGCAACCGCAACATTTTATTCTCTCGGTCAGAGTTTAACTATCAAGAACTCAATGAACAAGTATGTACTCTATTCAGTTTTTTGCTCATTCTCATTTGTTTGTTCCTCCTGACTTTGTAGTGCATTACGGTTATTAGGTGTTTACAATGATGGTATAATGCCTTGCAGGATCCTTACTTATGCTTGACTGGTCCGTCTCGTGCCATTGTTGTTTCGGGACATATTGACTTTGAAGTTGAACTTCAAGTAACCGATGGAGCGCAGTCCCAAACATTGATCAGCTGTAGAGAGCGTTACGGCAGTACAGATGCTTTTTTCTCTTCCTTGGCCAGCGTCACCGATGGTGGTGATGGACGGACCTTTTTGCTCTCCAACCAGAGCTGTACAACTGAGGTAACCCTTGATCAGCTTGATAGATCACTCCAAGCTACCATCATGGGTGTACGTGTTACCGAAGGGCCTTGGCCTTTTAAGTATGGATGCCGAGTTGTTTGCTCGTGGTCTTCTGCTGCTCCGATATGTTCCAATGACACCACTTGTAGGCAAGTTGTGCTGTTTGATCACCGTGGTGAAGGAATGAGTAGAGGATCAGATGGGTACCTCCATTTGTCAAGGAAAGTGATCTCCGTAGAATCATATGGGACACTGAGAGTGAGCATTGAAGCTTATGGCAAGTCTGGTCGCCATATTGCTCGGAAGGATAGTGTTCACTTTCCTGTTCAGAAGTGTCAAACAAAGACGCTTACTTGTCCAGTTGGTGATGGTGGCGCCACCGTGGAGGTTTCTGTAGCTTGGTCGTTGCTTGTGAAGGAAAAGGTGTATCTCTCACTCGTTGATTGTCCTATGTAAGGTGTATCACCGATTGCCCTGCCATATACTAGTAATGTAAGGTGTCAAACTGACTTGTGTCTATCATCACATCATATAACTATCTATGTTGGTGCTGACAACAATTTATATGTTGTGAATCATTCTACCTGAGCACTTTGAGGGCCAATTCAGATTTTTTTTTATGTCCGATTGTCTTTCTTTCTTTTGGTGAGTGACTATTATTCAGATCGTTATATGTCAGCCTTCTTTTGGCTAGGCTGTGCAAATATCTTTTGGCAAGGCAGCGCCAGATCGGTCCGCTCGTCCACCGTTAGATTAAACTGCTGTGCACCGCACTGTTGGATCGCCGCTGCTGAGCATTGTTGGGTCGCCCCCCTTCCTCCCCGTTTCGGTAACACAGGAACAGAAACTCCATTACCTACTAATAAGAGCATATACAGCAGGACCCCCGGCCCAAACGTCCGGATGGAAAACACTACAACCCATATTCGGCTCAAGCGTGCGGACAGACAGGCACTCCCCATATCCATCCCAAATCTGGGGCGGACTTCCCATATCCAGCCAAACGTCCGGATTGACCGGCACTTTCCATATGTAGCCTAAATCTAGGGCGAATACGGGGACGCCCGAACGTGTCTGCCATGTCTGATCCGGCCCATCCGACCCCACATAAAATGGATCCTATCAGCGCTTCGACCAAAACCTAGCCGCATTTCAGTCTACTCGCTTCCCCTCCCACACTACCAAGCTCCTCTCCAGCTAGCTCCGGTGTTCTTATCCATGGCAGCGCCTGAATCCGGCTCCCACATGTCTGGATCCGAGGATTGGGAGCTCATCCCTTGTAGCACTAAGGAGCAGACGGCCGTCTGCGCTGCTCTCTAACACTCACGGGAGGAGTGCACCCTTCTGTGTTCTTCGAAGTGCTGGCGGGAATCCATTTCCCAAATGGAGGTGAGGTCCGGGCCGACGGATCAAGGGTTGGAGGATCTCGTAGCGTGTCGCCCGTAGCGGTCACCATGGCCGCATGGTGCAAACCGCCATGCCGTCGAAATCTTTTAGGTGGCACGTTGTCCCCGCGGCACCGGGCGCCGAAACCGTGGCCATTTGCGCCTCCATGACCACACGCGAATTCGAAATGGAGGCGCGTCCGAGAGCAGTTTTGTGTGCTATCCAATCACTGCTTGCGGACATGCCCGAGCGCATCCGTGGATTTTTGGGGACCGATATTTGATACTTGTGGTTGTAGATGCTCTAATCAAAGCATCTATAGCCGGGCACCCCAAACCCGCCTCAAACGCCTGGGCGAACGGTCCGGTCACAAATTTTCGACCCAAACAGGCTCCTCAAACCCCCGGGCTGACCGACACCCCTCATGCCCTGGCCAAATATGGGGCGGGTATGGGGTGCCCGGGCGCGCCTGGGCACATCCGTGATGTCAGACTGCAATCAGGATCCCACACGGAATCGCCTCTAAACCCGACGGTTCAAAGCTCGTCTCCTCCGTCGGACCGTTGTCGCCGTGCGGCGCCGCTCCAGCGGGCCGCGTAGTGTTGAGCCCAGCTATTTAAGCCAACCGCCGGCACCGAAACCCTATTCCTCAACATTTTCATCCTCCCGTCGGTCTGCCGTCGCCACTTTCCACTGCCCGTCCGCCACAACTAGTAGCAATACCCCCATGCCGCCGGGTGAGGAGATACCCATTTCTAACGACGGAGCGCCGACTGTAGCTCCTTGAACAGATCCAGGCATGGCGCTAAGCGGGGATCGCCGCGGGGCTACCTCCGGATGTAGCGGATCCAAAGGAGGAGTTGGAGGAGGAGGAGGATAAGGTTGAGGAGGAGGAGAAGGAGGTTGAGGAGGATGTGGGGGAAGCGGTTCTGCAGGCGGAGCAGCAGGCCATCCTCGATTCCCTCCGCTCGGAGTCGGATGCGGAGGCCAGACGCCGTCGTCAGCAGGATGAAGGCATATCACGCCGCAGAGGAGTAGGAGATACTCGCCTAAATGGATGAGGTTGGGTTGAGGAGGAGGAGGAGGAGGAGGAGGAGCCAAAGCCATCGTACGCGCCCGTCCGCCATGATGTTAACACTAACGGTATATAACACAATTAAGATGGCGTCAAATGAAAAGATTTTCAACATGAAAGGATTTCGTATAATCAAATTGAGCTACTTTGATGTTCGTGTCATCGCCATCTGACCTCGTCTTAGAGGCCGAAACTGTGTTCAAAGTTTTGAGATTTCGTGTTCAGATCACTGTTTGGCCAATTATGCCTCAAAGACGACCTGGATGAATGAGTGCTCTATATGGATTGTCTTCATCTCGTTGAGCTAATCGATTTTGATATATAAATCTTCTCAAAACGAGGTCGTATGCAAAAGTTAGACCCAACGCACTGCAGACCGATCCTGAGTAAAAAAGTGGCGCGAGGTACCAGACAATCACCTAGGTGATGTCTGGTGGGTTGCGTGAGCTATTCGTCCCACAAGATGGCCTTGAATCGAAAAACCTTCAATGCAAAAAAAAATCGTTTCGTAGAGCCAATCAATTTTGATATATAAATCGTCTCGATCCGAGTTCATATGCTACCAGGGGAGACAAAATAAGATCATGCTGAAATTTTAGTTGGGAAATCCGAGTGAAAGGTTGTCATTCCAGTGGAAGGTTGTCGTACGAGTGAAAAGTTGCCATCCAATAGCCCGTTTCTGCACTAGTGTGCCTATGCCGATAAAAAGACATCCCCAACTGACAACAAGCGCGCCCCTCCTCTTTGGGTAACTGAAATTCATGATGATTAGTACATTCGGGACAATCTTTTCGAAGTCTGGCTTCCATTGAGTCCAATCTTAGAGCAGATTGACAATCTGTATGGCCAACTCAATCAACATGCATTTGATGTATGTTCTTATACCATGGTGAGCTCTAGAGTTGTCAATGTGGCTCCTAATGATAAGCTAAAAGGCATTGAGGAGATTGTGTTAAAAGGCACCCCTGTTACGTCGGCCTGTGATGAACTAATCAAAGTGAGAGTGCTTCCGGACTTGTCTTTTCTATTCTGCCCTCTTAATTGCATATCTACTGACCAATGGGTTCTTATTTACAGTAAATGTACCATATCATACATTTGAAAGATACCACGGAACTTGGGGGATTCTTAGATTTTCTCCGTGCGAACTCTAATGGTTACATTGGTGCTTGGCGGTGGTTGAAAGATCTTTCTCAGGCCAAGATAGCGGTGTGGTGCTATTTTTGGGATGAGACTGGAATCATTAATATTCTAAAGTTTCTGAAATTTATGCCTACCAATTATAGATCTACTTATACCTTTGTGTAAGTGTGTTGTCTTGTCATCCTGTAATGTATCTTTATTGAAAGTAGCTGTATTGTAATCTAATAACTAAACATGCAAAATGTGTCTTTGTAGGGAAAATGCTAAGTTTCAAATTGATACCTTGGAGTTTGGAATTGACACCCTTAAACATGTCTATTTTAACCCTGACGGTGATAAGAGTAAGGGAGCTGAGCTGTTCTTTCAAATTTATCTCGCCCTTTTGGGCGAGGGCCACATATCGGATATTTTGAAGAGAATTATCAAAAGTAGTATCCGGTCTAAGGGGTTATCACAAACTGGGTTTTTTTGTCTAAGACTGCCTGCTTCCTTAGACTGATGATACTAGAGTAAGCCAAGTTCTATAATGAAAAATTCCCACTAGTATATGAAAGTGACAAAATGAGAGACTCTCTATCATGAAGATCTTGGTGCTACTTTGAAGCACAAGTGTGGTAAAAGGATAGTAACATTGTCCCTTCTCTCTTTTTCTTTCATTTTTTTGTTTGGGCCTTTTCTCTTTTTTTTATGGCCTCCTTTTTTTTAGTCCGGAGTCTCATCCCGACTTGTGGGGGAATCATAGTCTCCATCATCCTTTCCTCACTTGGGACAATGCTCTAATAACGATGATCATCACACTTCTATTTTCTTACAACTCAACAATTACAACTCGATAGTTAGAACAAATATGACTCTATATGAATGCCTCCGGCGGTGTACCGGGATATGCAATGAATCAAGAGTGACATGTATGAAAGAATTATGAATGGTGGCTTTTCCACAAATATGATGTCAACTACATGATCATGCTAAGCAATATGACAATGATGGAGTGTGTCATAATAAACGGAACGGTGGAAAGTTGCATGGCAATATATCTCGGAATGGCTATGGAAATGCCTGTTTTGAGGAAGGTATATGGTGGGTGTATGATACCAGTGAAAAGTGTGCGGTATTAGAGAGGCTAGCAATGGTGGAAGGAAGAAAGTGCGTATAATCCATGGACTCAACATTAGTCATAAAGAACTCATATACTTATTGCAAAAATCTACAAGTTATCAAAGAAAAGTATTGCGCGCATGCTCCTAGGGGGATAGATTGGTAGGAAAAGACCATCGCTCGTCCCCGACCGCCACTCATAAGGAAGACAATCAATAAATAAATCATGCTCCAACTTCATCACATAACGGTTCACCATACATGCATGCTACGGGAATCACAAGCTTTAACACAAGTATTTCTCAAATTCACAACTACTCAACTAGCATGACTCTAATATCACCATCTTCATATCTCAAAACAATTATCAAGCATCAAACTTCTATTTAGTATTCAACACACTCATAAGGAAGTTTTACAAATCTTGAATACCAAGCATATTAAGATTTCTTAAGCAAATTACCATGCTATTTAAGACTCTCAAAATAATCTAAATGAAGCATGAGAGATCAATAATTTCTTTAAAACAAATCCACCACCGTGCTCTAAAAGATATAAGTGAAGTACTAGAGCAAAACTATATAACTCAAAAGATATAAGTGAAGCACAAAGAGTATTCTAATAATTTCCAAATCATGTATGGCTCTCTCAAAACGTGTGTACAGCAAGGATGATTATGGTAAACTAAAAATCAAAGACTCGAATCATACAAGACGCTCCAAGCAAAACACATATCATGTGGTGAATAAAAATATAGCTCCAAGTAAAGTTACCGATGGAAGTAGACGAAAGAGGGGATGCCTTCCGGGGCATCCCCAAGCTTTGACTTTTTGGTGTCCTTAGATTGTCTTGGGGGTGCCATGGGCATCCCCAAGCTTTGGCTCTTGCCACTCCTTGTTCCATAATCCATCAAAATCTTTCACCCAAAACGTGAAAACTTCACAACACAAAACTCAACAGAAATCTCGTGAGCTCCGTTAGCGAAAGAAAACAAAAGACCACTTCAAGGTACTGTAATGAACTCATTCTTTATTTATATTGGTGTTAAACCTTCTGTATTCCAATTTCTCTATGGTTTATAAACTATTTTACTAGCCATAGATTCATCAAAATAAGCAAACAACACGCGAAAAACAGAATCTGTCAAAAACAGAACAGTCTGTAGTAATCTGTAACTAACCCAAACTTTTGGAACTCCAAAAATTCAGCCAAAATAGGAAGACCTTGGCAATTTGTTTATTGATAATTAGCAATTGGGATCAGTATTTTATCACGTTCTGGTGATTTCTAATAATTGTTTTCGTGAACAGAAAGTTTCTAGAAATTACAGCAAGATCAAATAACTATCATCCAAGAAGATCCTATAGGTTTAACTTGGTACAAACACTAATTAAAACATACAAACAAATACAACAAGAGTCTAGAACAAATATTTATTCCTAAACAGAAACAAAAGCAAAAAAAACTAAAAATAAAATTGGGTTGCCTCCCAACAAGCGCTATCGTTTAACGCCCCTAGCTAGGCATAAAAGCAAGGATAGATCTAGGTATTGCCATCTTTGGTAGGCAATCCATAAGTGGCTCTCATGATAGATTCATATGGTAATTTATTTTCTTCCTAGGGAAGTGCTCCATGCCTTTCTTTAATGCAAATTGGAATCTAATATTCCCTTCCTTCATATCAATAATTGCACCAATCGTTCTAAGGAAAGGTCTATCAAGAATAATAGGATATGAAGGATTGCAATTTATATCAAGAACAATAAAATCTACGGACACATAATTCCTATTTGCAACAATAAGAACATCATTAATTCTTCCCATAGGTTTCTTAATAGTGAAATCCGCAAGGTGCAAGTTCAAAGAGCAATCATCAAAATCATGGAAACCTAGCAAATCGCACAAAGTTTTGGGAATAGTGGAAACACTAGCACCCAAATCACATAAAGCATAAAATTCATGATCCTTAATTTTGATTTTAATAGTTGGTTCCCACTCATCATAAAGTTTTCTAGGGATAGAAACTTCCAACTCAAGTTTTTCTTCATAAGCTTGCATCAAGGCATCAACGATATGTTTAGTAAACGCTTTATTTTGACTATAAGCGCGAGGAGAATTTAGCACGGATTGTAACAAGGAAATACAATCAATCAAAGAGCAGCTTTCATAATTAAATTCCTTGAAATCCAAAATAGTGGGTTTAGCAACATCTGGGGTTTTGATTTCTTCAATCCCACTTTTATCAATTTTAGCATCAAGATCTAAAAACTCCGAATTTTTGGAACGCCTTCTAGGTAAAGGTAGATCATATTCAGTCCCATCATTATCAAGATTCATATTGCAAAACAAAGATTTAATAGGGGACACATCAATAACTTTTAGATCTTCATCTTTACTTTCATGGAAATTGGAAGAACACGCTTTAATAAAGGCATCTTTTGTAGCACGCATCCTAGCGGTTCTTTCCTGCACTCATCAATGGAAATTCTCATGGCTTTGAGAGACTCATTGATATCATGCTTAGGAGGAATATATCTAAGCTTTAAATAATCAACATCAAGAGAAATTCTATCAACGTTCCTAGCCAATTCATCAATTTTAAGCAATTTCTCTTCAAGCAAAGCATTGAAATTCTTTTGCGAATTCATAAACTCTTTAACACTAGTATCAAATTTAGAGGGCATCTTATTAAAATTTCCATAAGAGTTATTGTAGGAATTTCCATAATTATTAGAGGAATTACTAAGATAAGGACTGGGATTAAAGTTTCCTCTATAAGCGTTGTTACCAAAATTATTCCTACCAACAAAATTCACATCCATGGATTCATTATTATTCTCAATCAAAGTGGACAAAGTCATATCATTAGGATCAGAAGAAACACTCTTAGTAGCAAATAATTTCATAAGTTCATCCATCTTTTCACTCAAAACATTAATTTCTTCTATCGCATGCACTTTTTTATTAGTGGATCTTTCAGTGTGCCATTGAGAATAATTAACCATAATATTATCTAGGAGTTTAGTAGCTTCTCCTAAAGTGATTTCCATAAAGGTGCCTCCCGCGGCCGAATCTAAAAGATTTCTAGAAGCAAAATTCAATCCGGCATAAAATTTTTGTATAATCATCCACAAATTTAAACAATGAGTAGGGCAATTACGTATCATTAATTTCATCCTCTCCCAAGCTTGTGCAACATGTTCATGATCAAGTTGCTTAAAATTCATAATATCATTTCTAAGATAGATGATCTTAGCGGGACGAAAATACTTAGAGATAAAAGCATCTTTGCACTTATTCCATGAATCAATACTATTTTTAGGCAAAGACGAAAACCAAGCTTTAGCACGATCTCTAAGACAAAAAAGAAATAGCTTCAATTTAACAATATCATTATCAACATCTTTCTTCTTTTGCATATCACACAAGTCAACGAAGCTATTTAGATGAGTAGTGGCATCTTCATTAGGAAGGCCGGCGAATTGATCTTTCATAACAAGATTCAACAAAGCATCATTGATTTCGCAAGATTCAGTATTGGTAAGAGGAGCAATCGGAGTGCTAAGGAAATCATTATTGTTGGTATTGGTAAAGTCACATAATTTGGTATTATCTTGAGCCATCATGACAAACTAGCAATCCAACACACGAGCAAACAAAAAGCAAGCGAGAAAAAAAGCAAACGGAAAATAGAGGGCGAATAAAACGGCAAGTGTCGGTGTCAAAACCGGCGGATCTCGGGTAGGGGGTCCCGAACTGTGCGTCGGGGCTGGATGGTAACAGGAGACAAGGGACACGATGTTTTTACCCAGGTTCAGGCCCTCTCGATGGAGGTAATACCCTACTCCTGCTTGATTAATATTGATGATATGGGTAGTACAAGAGTAGATCTACCACGAGATCAAGGAGGCTCAACCCTAGAAGCTAGCCTATGGTATGATTGTGTATGAAGATGGTTGTCCTACGGACTAGAACCCTCCGGTTTATATAGACACCGGATAGGGTTAGGGTTACATAGAGTCGGTTACAATGGTAGGAGATCTTGAGTATCCGCATCGCCTAGCTTGCCTTCCACGCCAAGGAAAGTCCCATTCGGACACGGGACGAAGTCTTCGATCTTGTATCTTCATAGTCCAGGAGTCCGGCGAAGGTATAGTCCGGCTACCCGAACACCCCCTAATCTAGGACTCCCTCAGTAGCCCCTGAACCAGGCTTAAATGACGACGAGTCCGGCGCGTAGATTGTCTTCGGCATTGCAAGGCGGGTTCCTCCTCCAAGTCCTTCATAGAAGATTGTAGACACCAAGAATAGTGTCCGGCTCTGGAAAATAAGTTTCCACATATTGTCATAGAGAGAATAATATTAACACAAATCAAATCTGCTGACGTATTCCGCAGTGCGTCATCACACTACAGCCAAGTCCTTTTACGAATCGTCTTTACTTCTTCACCCTCAGCACGTTTTGCGAGGCGGTTTCCTAGGCACGTCTTGTCAAAGCAGAGATCGTGTGCCCCTTTTAACGGGATTCTCATCAATACGGGCGTGGGTAACCCAACCGCGCCATTTACCACGGCGCTTGGGAGGCAAGCGAGTTTTATTAGTAGGTGGGGGCGCATAACCGCATCCGCCCATATAAGGGGATAAGGATCCACCTTTTCACCTACGCCTTCTTCCTCCTTTGCCAATCCATATCTTTGCGCACTCAAGCTCCAGCGCTCAAGCCCGCCCTTCCCACCTCAACCTTCTCCAGCAATGTCCGGAGCGGGAGGCAAGTGGATGGTCTCCTCCGTCACGGAGGTTCAAGTAAAAAAGATAAGGAAGGCCGGATACCTGTCCAAGGACATCCCGCACCGGCTTCCCGGGAAGGGGCAGCTTCTCCCCACCCCAGAGCCCCATGAGAGGGTAGTTTTCCTTCCCCACTTCCTCCGCGGACTGGGTTTCCCACTTCACCCATTCGTCTGGGAGCTCATGTTCTACTACGGCCTAGATTTCCATGATCTGGCCCCGAACTTCATCCTCAACATCTCGGCGTTTATCGTCGTGTGTGAGGCCTTCCTCCGCGTCCGCCCCCATTTCGGCCTTTGGCTCAAGACCTTCAACGTCAAGCCCAAGGTGGTGCGCGGCAGCCAAGCGGAGTGCGGAGGCGCCATGGCGGGCAAGATAGCCAACGTCCTCTGGTTCGAGGGCTCCTTTGTGGAGACCCTAAAGGGGTGGCAAGCCGGGCGGTTTTACATCACCGAGCCACGCGAACCGGACTGGGTCGCGGCCCCCGAGTTTAGATCCGGACCCCCCACGCGGCTCACGTCCTGGAAAGAGACTAGCCTTTCGTGGGGCAACGAAGAAGAGGTGACCGGACTGAAGACGTGCATCCAGTCCCTGGTAGACAAGCCAGTCCGGCTTGTTAATGTAGTCCAGGTCATGCTCGTTCGCCTGATCCTCCCGTGCCAACAACGGGATTTCAATTTGTGGGAGTTCGACCCGGCGCAGCACCAAACCCTCAACAGGCTCTTTGACACGACGTATGAAGACGTCTGGAAGGCGCTAATCAAAGGCGCTGAGGCCCCAACATCCGCTTCCGAGGATCGCGAATACAGCGCGCAGCGTCACGCTAGCGCGGTGACCTATCTTTACCTTTGACAGGATATCGAGCTCCTTTTATTTCTTTTTCATAGTTTTGACTCTATGCGGGATCTAAACTCCTGTACCTTTAACAGGCTTGGCGGGCGATATCCGGACCAATTAACTGTCCGGCTCCCCTGGCCGAAGACCCAGCCCCCGCGCTTCTAGTGAAGCTGCTGGTTCCAGCACCTTATGTGGTGCCGGAGAAGAAAGTCAAGAAGAAGAAGACCACCGGGACTCGAAAGAGTGCCCGTAATGTAGTGGTGTCGGACTCGTCGGGTGACGAGTCCGAGACGCCCTCCTCCAATGAAAACGAGGAGGAGGAAGAAGAGGACTCTCCCCACTCAGTGGAGGGAGAGGAGAAGAAGAAGGCCGCCCCAGCCGGGGGGGCGAGGGGTCTAGAAAAAGGAAGACCCCTCCGCCGGACTACTCCCACGACGCCGAAGAGGGCGAAGAGGAATGGCCGAACAGGGCCAAGCGTCCGGCAAAATCATAAGTTCGGACGTCAGAGTAACTCATGATGCTCCTTTAATGCACGACTCTTCCTAACGCCGATCATAATTATGCAGCCCGCCCCGGACCGATTTCAACGAATCGTCGGGCGGCTCCCTGGACCCATCGGACGTGGACTCAGTCCCCCCCCCCCCCCCCCCCGCTGTCTCCCCCGCACTGCAGACGACGCTGAAGTGGCGTCGCGACAAGCTCCGAGGCAGGAGGAGGTGGTCCTGGAGGAGCCGCAAGGCAACCTCCCGGACTCCAGGGTCGAAGGTGACAAGACCCCCCAGGGCTCCAAGTCCGGCTTTGAGCCGGACACCGGGCCGGAAACTTCAACAGTTCCGGACCGCGGCAGGCGAGCTCCTCCCAAGAGGAGCAAGCCTTCTGAGCCAGCGGCTTCCGTCCAACCGGAGACGCTAGACAATCTGCTGGAGGTGCTTGACGGCGCCTCCATCGACGAGGGGCACCGTACTATCATGAGTACGGTGATCCAGAGGATTCAGTCCGCCAAGAGCGGACTGACTGAAGCTTGCGCTAGCCTTCTGACAGGCTTCGAGGTAAGTAAAAATATGTCAAAATATTACCACATAGATAGTAGCCCCTGATGCTCTGTTTGGCGTTCGGAAAGAAAAGCCAAATAGAGGATCTAATAAATTCCGCAGGAGTCTAACAAAAAAGAGTCAATATGCGTATGCAGGCTTCGCTGTTATCCACCGTCGCACTGACAGCGGAGGTGGGTGTCCTAAAAAAGGATCTTGAGCGGACCGAGCAAGAGCTCGGCCTTGCCAAACGGCAGCTCGAGGAAGAGGAAGGTAAGAATCATCCTACAGAAAAAGGTGCCTATAGAAAGGCGTGATTGCAAAAAATAACAGGATTGTACTGCTTATTGTAGGGGCCACGACTGAGGTGGCAACCCTCAAGCAGGCGCTATCTGAGGCCGAAAAGAAATTGGCCGAGGAGCGCACCGACCGAGAGAAACTTGGGGCTCAGGTCGGCGAGGTGCAGCAAGAGCTGCAGGCTCTCATGAAAAAACATGAGAGCCTGGAGCTTGAGTCAAAGGCGCAAGCATCGGAGCTCGCGTCGGCCGTTGAGACCGCCAAGGGTGCCAAGGCCGAAGCCCAAAAGACCCTCCAAGAGTTGGAGGAGATGAAAAAGATAGCAGCGGGTAAGGCATTCTTAATGCAAAATAGGAATATAAAAGTAAACCACTTGTCACTTACCCGAATTCCGGAGTTCTCCAGGGCGTTCGCAGATCTTCCACGCAGCATATCCGACGTCGCCGCATTCTACCGAGCTGAAGAGGGCAGCTCGACGGAGAGTGTGTTCTGGTCTCAGTATTCTGAGGCCGGACACCCAGTGCCCTTGAGCGACCAGCTTAAACAGCTGGTCGAGCTCCACAAGGCGGCCGAACAAGCCATGAAGGGCTTCATGGTTCGGCTGTGACCCGGAGAGGCCTTGCCAGGGAGCTATTTCAGGCTGGTGCGGCGGCTGGTGGAGGCCTGTCCAAGGCTCAACGTCGTCAAGGCGCTCCGTCTGCATCGAAGGTGCCCGGCGGGCCCTTGCCCGTGCCAAGGTGCACTGGGGTAAGCTGGATGGTGAGAAGCTTGTGAAGGACGGGCCGCCGCCTGGGAAGGAGCATCGCAAGCCCGAGAACTACTACAAGGATGTTCTTGCGGGTGCCTGCCTTGTGGCGGATGAATGTACCAAAGATGTAATTTTTCAATGAACTCGCTCGTGTTTTATCCTGTGCGCTGAAAACTTGTTCATATGCGCCAAGCAATGCTTATTGAATTTAAAATATTATTTTCTGTGCGGCCGTTTATCAAAAATTGAGAGATGGCCAGTCGTCGGCTTCTGCCCCCATGCCACTAGTGCTGGGGTGTTCGGGATAAACCTGAGCGCTCTTTTTCCCATAGTTGGGTCCTTTGAGGGAGGCGCTCAGCACAACGAACCAGGCAATCGGACTATAATGCTTGAACACTCTCACTTAGCCATAGAACTTTATAATTTTAAATTTCGGCGAAGCCCCTAGTTCGGAAGACCGAGTTCGGGGCGCTATCCACGCCTTGGCCGGACAAAGCCAGCTCCTCGCTCGAAGCGGCATAAGTCTTTAGGGACTCGAAAAACCTCTCGAGCAGCGACCGGTCTCTCGCCTTATCATGACAGTCAGTTTTAGCTTTCTCCACTGAGGTGCTTAACCCAGCTGAACCGGGGCACAATTGCAGTGGTTCTCCTAGTGCTACCTTAGCCGATATAGCGGAACGTAAGGCACCAAAACATAGGAGCCGGGCAAACCCAACTATTGACCCAAATCATGATTCGGAGCCGATGCATATAGTGTTATAAGTTCGGGGTGCCGCACTTGGGAAAGTGTACGGACTTCTCACACCAGATTAAAGGGTACTGAAGCCCCTGGCGTGTTTGTCGTACCATGGTGTACGGATGCGATCATGTTGTTTAATAAACATATATATGAAAAGAGGATAATGCAAAAAATAGACAAAAAGCTATGCATTGCTTATAAAGAGGCTAATAATCAAAGCCGAACGATACAAGTAGTGCGATAAGCAAAATCATATTGGACTATTTAACATGTCCTGAACAGGGGCAGGCCGCGGAATTGTATTCAAAACAGGTATACTACTCGTAACAGAGACCACCTGGGAGTTCCATAGTGCGGCATGGCTTGTCTGCCTCCTTGGATCTTGCATCGTTTGTGCGGCAGTCGCATTACCGGACGGGTCGTCCGGAGTATGGAGTCCTGAAAGTAAGAAAAAGAAAAAGGAATCCAGCAGCCCCTAGTACGTTTTAAGCCATATTTCGGGCGTGCCGTTTATTGTGCCCCTTCCCCTGCGCCCATGGAATTTCAAGGGCGTAGTTATGTACGTGAGGCACTGATTTCGCTATATCGCGAGGGCTGGGGTTGGGGCCGCATTGCTACGCCTGCTTAGAACGTGCCAGGCGGTCATGTTGTAGGTTACTCCGGGCGCGCTTGGCAGTGTCTGGCTTTTGAACGGCCGGACTGGAGAATTTCCTAAGAAGGCTGCTTTGTACTTCTGCTGCGAGAGCCGCCGTGTGCTCCTCCGTGCGGAGGGAGCGTTCGGTGTTTCCGTTGACCGTGATTACTCCTCGAGGGCCTGGCATCTTAAGCTTGAGATATGCGTAGTGCGGCACCGCATTGAACTTTGCAAATGCGGTTCGTCCGAGCAGGGCGTGATAGCCACTGCGAAACGGGACTATGTCGAAGATTAACTCTTCGCTACGGAAGTTATCCGGAGATCCGAAGACCACATCAAGCATTACGGAGCCTGTACAGTTGGCTTCTACACCTGGTATAACGCCTTTAAAGGTCGTTTTTGTGGGCTTAGTCCTTGAGGGATCTATGCCCATTTTCCGCACTGTATCCTGGTAAAGCAGGTTCAGGCTACTGCCGCCGTCCATGAGGACTCTTGTGAGATGAAAGCCGTCGATGATTGGGTCGAGAACCAATGCGGCAAAGCCGCCATGACGGATGCTAGTGGGGTGGTCCCTTCGATCAAAAGTGATTGGGCAGGAGGACCATGGGTTGAACTTTGGGGCGACTGGCTCCATCGCGTATACGTCCCGTAACGCACGCTTCCGCTCCCTCTTGGGAATGTGGGTTGCGTATATCATGTTCACCGTCCGCACTTGTGGGGGAAACCCCTTCTGTCCATTGTTGTTCGGCGGCCTGGGCTCCTCCTCGTCGTCTCTATGCAGCCCCTTGTCTTTATTTTCGGCTCTTAACTTGCCTGCCTGCTTGAACACCCAACAATCCCTGTTGGTGTGATTGGCCGGCCTTTCGGGGGTGCCGTGGATCTGGCACAAGCGGTCGAGAATTCGGTCCATACTGGACGGGCCCTGGGTATTCTTTTTAAATGGCTTTTTCCGCTGACCGGATTTATAGCCTCTGAATCCGGCATTAACTGCCGTGTCTTCATTGTTGTCGCTGCTAACGCGGCGCTTTTGCTTATTTCGACGTGACCTGCCACTTTTGTCCTTGGTATCCGAATTACCAGGGTTCTTTGATAAGTTGTTGCTGCGAGCTAGCCAGCTGTCTTCGCCCGCGCAAAAGCGGGTCATGAGTGTCGTGAGGGCTGCCATAGATTTCGGCTTTTCTTGTCCCAGGTGCCGGGCAAGCCACTCGTCGCGGATGTTATGCTTGAAGGCTGCTAGGGCCTCTGCGTCCGGACAGTCGACTATCTGGTTTTTCTTTGTTAGAAACCATGTCCAGAATTGTCTGGCCGATTCCTCTGGCTGCTGGATTATGTGGCTTAGGTCGTCGGCATCCGGTGGTCGCACGTAAGTGCCCTGGAAGTTGTCGAGGAATGCGGCTTCCAGGTCCTCCCAAGAACCGATTGAGTCCGCTGGCAGGCTGTTAAGCCAGTGCCGGGCCGGTCCTTTGAGTTTGAGCGGGAGGTATTTGATGGCGTGTAGATCATCACCACGTGCCATGTGGATGTGAAGGAGATAATCCTCGATCCATACCACCGGGTCTGTTGTGCCATCGTATGATTCGATGTTTACGGGTTTGAAGCCCTCTGGGATTTTATGATCCATTACTTCATCTGTGAAGCATAGTGGGTGTGCGGCGCCCCTGTACTGGGCTATATCACGACGCAGCTTGGAAGAGCTATGTCTGTTGTGTTCGGTTCTGCCGGATTTATTGTATCCGGAGTGAAGATCATCGTCGCGTGTCGTAGGGCGCCTGCGCGATCCATAGATTGATCTTGTTTGCCTTGCCTTATCCTCCAGTACATCTCGCAGGTCAGGCGCGTTTTCCGGTGCCTTAGTTGAGCGGCGTCGGGGCATGGCTTGTGTGGAGGGCCGAGAGGCCTCTCTGTCGCGGCCGTGAGGTGGCCGGTCTGCCATGTCATGCGCTGGTGATGTAGGCGCTTCCTCCTCTGTTCGGGGTAGCGGCCTGCGCTTTGGGTAGCTCTTGGAGGGGCGTTCGAGTTCATACTCTTCAGCCGCAAGGACTTCAATCCATCTATCAGCTAGCAAATCTTGATCAGCTCTAAGCTGTTGCTGCTTTTTCTTGAGGCTGCTTGCCATGGCTAAAAGCCTGCGTTTGAAACGCTCTTGTTCGGCGGGGTCTGATGGTACGACGAATTTCGTCGTCGAGGCTTGCCTCGTCTTCGGGGGGAGGTATATAGTTATCATCCTCAACCTCCCGGTCTGCCGCTCTCTCATGAGGGCTGGCTTCTCCATCTTCCTACGGCGAATCTTGCTGGAGAGGGTGTTCTTCGGCGCTATCCGGGGTATTATTATCTCCGGTGCCGGAATCCCCGTTTTTGCTTTGGCGGGATTTAGAGCGGCGCCGCTGACGCCGGGGCTTTGGCTGCTTCTTGGAGGTGTCATCCCTCGCTGTTCCATCGCCATCTCCATCTTTTGGAGTGTCCACCATATATATGTCATATGACGAGGTGGCCGTCCAGCGCCCTACAGGTGCTGGTTCCTGTTCGTCTCCTATCTCGTCGTCCATACCGTCGAGGTCTTCGAAGCCGAAGTCAAGCACGTCGGTTAAGTCGTCGACAGTGGCTATCAAGTGGGTGGTGGGTGGGCTTTGAATTTCTTCATCGTCCGTATCCCATCCTCACTGACCGCAATCCAGCCAGGGCTCTCCTGATAAAGAGAGAGACTTGAGAGAATTCAGGATGTCGCCAAAAGGCGAGTGCTGAAAGATTTCCGCGGCGGTGAACTCCATTATCGGCGCCCAATCGGATTCGACTGGCAGGGGCGCGGGGGGTTCGGAATCCTGGGAGGAGTCCGGACCCTCGTGGTCACTGGTCACGCGGAGTGCGGGGCTGGCGCTTGGCTCGATCGCCTTTGAGATCGCGGCCCCCGAGGTGACGTCCAACCGTTCATCCTCGCTTGGCGCAACAGGCTCCGAGCTAGAGGTCGGAACCGGTGCGGGTGCGGCCTCTAGGACACTATTCGAAGACAGAGCTAGATCATGTCCCTCGAGATAGTGCGGCGCACTTGGCTGTGGCTCGAATCCGTTGAAGATCAAGTCTCCGCGGATATCATCCGTGTAGTTTAAGCTTCCAAACCTGACCTGATGGCCAGGGGCGTAGCTTTTGATCTGCTCCAGATGACCAAGCGAATTGGCCCGCAGAGCGAAGCCGCCGAAGACGAAGATCTGTTCGGGGAGAAAAGTCTCACCCTGGGCCTCATCATTGTTGATGATCAGAGGAGCCATCGGGCCTAAAGACGACGACACAGAGGAACTCTCAATGAAAGCACCAATGTCGGTGTCAAAACCGGTGGATCTCGGGTAGGGGGTCCCGAACTGTGCGTCAGGGCCGGATGGTAACAGGAGACAAGGGACACGATGTTTTTACCCAGGTTTGGTCCCTCTCGATGGAGGTAATACCCTACTCCTGCTTGATTAATATTGATGATATGGGTAGTACAAGAGTAGATCTACCATGAGATCAAGGAGGCTAAACCCTAGAAGCTAGCCTATGGTATGATTGTGTATGAAGATGGTTGTCCTACGGACTAGAACCCTCCGGTTTATATAGACACCGGATAGGGTTAGGGTTACACAGAGTCGGTTACAATGGTAGGAGATCTTGAGTATCCGCATCGCCTAGCTTGCCTTCCACGCCAAGGAAAGTACCATCCGGACACGGGACGAAGTCTTCGATCTTGTATCTTCATAGTCCAGGAGTCCGGCGAAGGTATAGTCCGGCTACCCGAACACCCCCTAATCCAGGAGTCCCTCAGCAAGGGTGAAGTGGGGAAGAGGAAAACGAGAGGCAAATGGCAAATAATGTAATGCGGGAGATAAGGGATTGTGATAGGTACTTGGTACGGCGCCAGGAATGACTCTTTGTTGGGAGTCCAAATCTTGACTTGACTTTTGCGTAAGCCTCCCTGGCAACGGCGCCAGAAATTCTTCTTGCTACCTCTTGAGCTTGTGTTGGATTTCCTTGAAGAGGAAAGGTGATGCAGCACAGTAGCGTAAGTATTTCCCTCAGTTTTTGAGAACCAAGGTATCAATCCAGTAGGAGGTTATGCGCGAGTCCCTCGCACCTACACAAAGCAAATAGCTCCTCACAACCAACGCGATTAGGGGTTGTCAATCCCTTCACGGTCATTTAGGAGAGTGAGATCTGATAGATATGATATATAATATTTTTGGTATTTTTATGATAAAGATGCAAAGTAAAATAAAAAAGCAAAGTAAAAAAGCAAAGGCAATAATAAAGTGATAGAAGATTAATATGATGAACATAGACCCGGCGGTCCATAGATTTCACTAGTGGCTTCTCTCAAGAGCATAAGTATTCTACGGTGGGTGAACAAATTACTGTTGAGCAATTGACAGAATTGAGCATAGTTATGAGAGTATCTAGGTATGATCATGCATATAGGCATCACGTCCGAGACAAGTAGACCAACTCCTGCCTGCATCTACTACTATTACTCCACTCATCGACCGATATCCAGCATGCATCTAAAGTATTAAGTTCAAGAAAACAGAGTAACGCCTTAAGCAAGATGACATGATGTAGAGGGATAAATTCATGCAATATGATAAAAACCCCATCTTGTTATCCTCGATGGCAACAATACAATACGTGCCTTGCTGCCCCTACTATCACTGGGAAAGGACACCGCAAGATTGAACCCAAAGCTAAGCACTTCTCCCATTGCAAGAAAAACCAATCTAGTAGGCCAAACCAAACTGATAATTCAAAGAGACTTGCAAAGATAACCAATCATACATAAAAGAATTCAGAGAAGATTCAAACATTGTTCATAGATAATCTTGATCATAAACCCACAATTCATCAGTCTCAACAAAGACACCGCAAAAAGAAGATTACATCGAATAGATCTCCACGAGAGAGGGGGAGAACATTGTATTGAGATCCAAAAAGAGAGAAGAAGCCATCTAGCTACTAACTATGGATCCGAAGGTCTGAGGTAAACTACTCACACTTCATCGGAGAGGCTATGGTGATAATGTAGAAGCCCTCCATGATGGGTTCCCCTTCCGGCGGAGCTCCGGAACAGGCCCCAAGATGGGATCTCGTGGGTACAGAAGGTTGCGGCGGTGGAATTAGGTTTTTGGCTCCGTATCTGATCGTTTGGGGGTACGTAGGTATATATAGGAGGAAGGAGTACGTCGGTGGAGCAACAGGTGGGCCACGAGGGTGGAGGGTGCGTCTGGGGGGGTAGGCGCGCCCCCCTACCTCGTGCCTTCCTCTTTTCTTTCTTGACGTAGGGTCCAAGTCTCCTGGATCATGTTCGGTGAGAAAATCACGTTCCCGAAGGTTTCATTCCGTTTGGACTCCGTTTGATATTCTGTTTCTTCGAAACTCTGAAATAGGCAAAAGAACATCAATTCTGGGCTAGGCCTCCGGTTAATAGGTTAGTCCCAAAAATAATATAAAAGTGGAAAATAAAGCCCAATAATGTCCAAAATAGTAGATAATATAGCATGGAGCAATCAAAAATTATAGATACGTTGGAGACGTATCAAGGGACATTGTTGGAAAAGTCCCAAAAAGTTCCAAAAAACACTCTCATTGAAAGTCTTCTTCATTTAGTCATAAAAAGCAACTTTTAGTCCCTAGTAGTCCCTCCTGTTTGGTTAAAAAGTCTCTATGAGAGACTTTTTCTAATCCCTACACAAAAAGTCCCTGGAAACAAACACCCCCTAAAGCCCATGCATGCAGTTAATCATGGCTGAATTTATAGAGGATTTTATTCCGTTCTAATTCCCTGCCGTAGCATTTAGTTCTGGGCGCGTTATCATCTCCACCATACTCCTTTTCTTTCGTCCGTCTCATGCGGTTCCCTTTCTCTTCGTCTTCTACGTCTGGTTCCACTCGCGCAAATAAATCAACTTCTTGGTCTTATGTTTGGATTCAGATTACGTAACAATATTCCTTCAAGAGCGATGGTGGCGTTGATGGCGAGGTGCCGCTTCTTCCAATCCTTCGTGAGTTGACGCCGCGGAGACACCCGCGCGCTGCTGCCAACCCAGACCCCTGTAATCTTCGCAGTTGAACCGAGCCCTGCACCCGTTGCCGATGAATCGACCCAATAGGCTACGCTGCCCGAAGGCATGCACCCCGGCGTCGACCAGAGCTCCCGGTGGGCAACACGTGCTAGTGCCACCGTCGGCATCCTCATCCAACATCAACTGAACCAAAGGTGGGGGATCTCCTTCTTCTCTATATCCTTAGATTTGAGCAAATTTTTAAAGTTAGCTTGAGTTGAAAGCTCTTTTTGTGTGTGGTACTAGGAATCCTAATTTTTAGAGAATGAAGCTTTTTTCCGTCACTAGAAACCTTATCCACGTCAGCGAGTCCGGTCTGTCAATCGCACCTACATTCTCGAGATACGATGGGTCATGTTCAACTCTCTGATCCGGTTGGATTTGATTAGAAGCACTAGATGGTGAAAAACCTTTTAGTTTTTGTATTCTTCTTGAAGGAATAAACAAATGAAAATTACCATGTACTACCTACAACTATATACAGTCTTGCATCTCCCACACAGATGAATTAATATGAATCATACTGGTATTTTTGTTGCTTTCCTGTGATTTGTAGAATCAGTGCGTATGACATACTACACTTCATCTTCAATGTTTTCTTTCATGGCAGTATTATTCCACAGTGATCTCAGATCGATCTAATACCTTAGAGGTATCATTGTCATTCTTCTACTGCAGGTGTTCAAAACAGAAGGTTTTTTTTATCGTTACTAGGCATCCAGAGGCACATGCATTTCAACCAAAAGGAGGCAAGGAGCTCTAATTTTATTTTATCTGATGATGTGTTTTTCGTGCAGAGATAGATGCTGGAATAGTAACTGATGTTCAGTTTCAAGCATATGCATGTATAATTACAATTAATTATATTCTGTAACGCTAATCACTTGGTATATTATGTCTTCAAACCTATAGCATCTCTTGATAAATGCAAGAATAATTCTTTTATGTGGTTACAATATCATTATATGATTGTTTTGGTTTGATGACACTCATAGCCTAAAAGGAACATCCTTGCTGAGAGGATCAAGTATGGTCTGTTCCAACCATCATTTGGTTTAATTGTTCTATGATGGCTGAAAGCCTATTAAAAAGGTGTGACTAAATGGAGTGTAGACGTTGTTCTACTCAGGTGTGAAGCCCCGAGACCGACGCTTCAAACGCCTTTCATGTTTTGCGTGTCAATTGTGTTATTTGTTTGTTTGTTACATTTCATCATGGCATCATGCGCATTGCATCCGCATGTTTTCATAAAACTCGTAGTCGTTCCTAGTTCCTAGTTGCCGCTTCTCCTTGTCTCCGTGGCATGTCGTCAGACCATTTATCTTCCTTGTCCATTCTGAGTCCAACCACACACTTGACCTCGTCCGCCTAACCCTCTTTGCACAGTGCATCAACCCCTCGCCCGTGTCCGAAACTTCCCCAAACCGAACCGGACTATCGTTACCGTTGGGTCCGGATCATCTTCAAACATCCCTAAGATATCTTCGTTTTATTTATTGGACTCCCTAGCCTATTTATTTCAGGCCGTCCGATTACGATCAGAGGGACCGATCAGCTCCAAACCTAACCAACTTGTTATACATAGACCACTAACCCTAAATTTTAGGAGCAATGTCCCATCCCTCCCGTCGCCGCCGCCAGCCAACTACCCACTCCTCTTCCACCTCGGGATCTTCCCAGATCCATCTTGTAGCCAGCCGACCAGCCCCCACCTCTCTCGGAATCACCAAGCAGCCAACCAAATCCATCCCCACGATGTCAGCCGCCACCCAAGCCCATCGATCCAACCCTCCTCCCTCTCCTCGTCGACCAGGGAGATGAGCTCCTCCTCTCCAGCTCCTCCCGCGCAGCGCTCGACCTCACCCCCAACCTCGCAAGCCTCCTCGATCCTCTCCCGAGCAGGTGCTCGCCCGGAGCCCCGCGTCCCCGCCTCCGTCCGGGCAGCCACGTCGCCGGCGCCACCAATAGATGAGCCCCGCGCCGCCCCTTCCTTCCTTTCCCAGTCCTTCCTCGCCCTCTCTCTTCTTTCTCTCTCTGTCTCTCAGCGCTCCCTCTGTCTCTTACAGGAACCCGGCGACATGGCACTCGGAAGCTCAAGGACTGAGCGCCCACGGGACCACGTCGAACAGATGGCCGCTGCCCCGCCTTGCAGGTGCTTCGCCGCCTTGACTCCAGGTCTGGCCACCATCTCCGGCCGACCCTCCCTCTCCTGCCTTCGGTCCTCTGTTTTTCTGGCTAATTTTTTTAAAATAATACACTTTTTTTAATAATTTAGAGAAACTAGCACACATGCCCATGCGTTGCAACGAGATAATAAAATTACATGCCTCTAGCTCAATAGAAGAATGGATCAAGACCCCCACATGTTTGTATTTTATATGAAGCCTTTTAATTATAGTCAAACCAATATATTCTCTTTTATTGGCATGTGCCTACAATTTCTTTCAATTATAATTAACCAACATATTTTCTTTTATTGGCACAGGGAAGCTACCAATGTTAATAATTTGTGGCATCCCTTATTCTGAAGAACCGGACCTAGCTTGATATACCGGATGCGGAGCAGGCTCAGTATGGAAGTGATCGAACTCACGACCTCAAAGACCCAACCATATGTTGCTAGCCACTCAAACAAATGTGTCCTGCTAACCAATGGTCAGCGTGAATATTTAAGAATCTAATGCAACATCAGATTTGAATCTTTTTTTTGAACTTCAATGAAATGTAGTAAATGCCAAATATACTAGGCAATGTGAACAATTTTCAAAATTACGAACAATTTTTGAAAAATCCATACATTTTAAAAAGACGGACAAAAAATTTGAACGAAACATTTCTCGTAATTCAAAAACATTTCTTAAAAGCATGAATCTTTTATAAAAATACAAACATATTTTTGAATTTGTGAACAATTTTTGGGAATGGAAACATGTTTTGAACATCGAAATTTAGAAAATGTGTTTCTTAATGCAATTTTTTTTTCATATTTTGAACATGTCCCAAAAACAAGAATATTTTTCAAATTTGTAACATTTTGTAAATCTTGAAAAAAATTGGAAAAACCCTAACTTCCAGAAAAAGCGAATGCTTTTTAAATTTTGAAAAAAATTGGAATGGAAAATAATTGAAAAGTAGAAGCATTTTCGAAATACGAACAAAATTTTTTAATTCCTAACATAAACTACCGAATATACTTGGCAACGTGAACAAGTTTCTAAATTACGGACATTTCTTTCAAAATTCCATGCATTTTTGAAAAAAAAAACATGGAACAAAAAATGTGAACGGAACATTTCTCAATTTCACATACATTACTTGAAAACATGAACCTTTTATAAAAATATGAACATTTTTTAGGTTGTGAACAAATTTTTAAAATGGGAACATGTTTTGAATATTTAGAAGAATTTTAGAAAATGTATTTCTTTAATGAAGTATTATTTCAATTTTTGAACATATCGGTAAAACAAGAATATTTTGAAATTCTAACCTTTTTCGAACGCATTTTTTGAAATCTGGAACAATTGTGAAAAATACAAAGATTTTCTTAAAAATAGTTATTATCTTTTTAGTTTTGAACAAATTTTGGAACGACAAAAAAATTCCAAACATTTTTTGAAATAGGAACACTGTTTCGTAATTCATCACTTTTTACGAAATTTTGAATAAAACGTAAATTCAGAAAAAAAATTGAAACTTTTGATTTGCAGAAAAAAATTAAGAAAAATCTTGGAATAGTGAAATAAAAAAGAAACAGGAAATAAAAAGAAAAGGAAACAGTAAAATAAAAAGAAAAATTGAAACACAAAACAGAAAAAATGGGCGGCCCAGTCGTGGGCGCAATGTGGGTAGTTCGAACTATTTGCCGCATTGTGCGCGAAATAGGATTTTTATTGTTGCGTGAGCAGAGAAAAATAGGCTGACTTTACTGGGCCATAGCGCCCGCGGCCCATATATGAAATTCTGCAGAAATCGTTTTTCCTTTGCTAATAGATAGACGTACACAAGTTTAGTACCATCTTGGATAGAAAAAAAAAATTAACGTTGAACGGATGAAAAAATTGAAGAAACGCACCTTGCTTTATTACTACATATAGATGTATAGATATATATATATATATATAGATATAGATATTACGCTGTTCTTATTATTTTTAAAAATATTATAGCGTCGGCCACCAGGAAGCCGACTGGCTTTAGTCGGCCATGGGTAAGCCGATAGGCCTCAGTCAGCCATGGGTAAGCCGATAGGACCAGTCGGCTTCGCGGAGGCCGACAGAAGGCTGGTAATTAGATTAGCCAGTTGGGCTTTACATTTGTAGACGAGGTTGACCGGCCGCGGCTTCGATAGCTAGCTAGCATCGTGCATGCAAATTACTACTACCGGTGGCCACACCGGCGTTGTAGGCTATGTGGATGGCGAACTTCTTGAACACATTGGAGCTCTTCCTGGCCTTGATGTACACTATGTGTACGAGTGCCCCCATGATGTAGGCCACGCCGGCGTGCTTCGCCTCCACGATGGCGGTCAGCTCCTCCATCACCTCTGGGTCCACGTGCTCGCCCGCCAGGTCCAAGATCTCGAACCGCACGCGCTGCCGCCGGCTGCCGTACGCCGCCGCCGTCGGGGACTCGGCCTCGTATATATGGCCTGCAGCGACTCCCGTGTATAGCTGGCCAAATGGGCCGGTTTTTTCGGGCCGGCCCGTGAGCACGCCGGCACGGCCCGCCTTGGGCCAGGCACGGCACGATCTAAACGGGTCGGGCCTGGCACGCGGCACGCCCTGGGCCGTGCCTGGGCCTGGAGGCTGGGCACGCGGGCCGGCACGGCACAGTCCGATTACGTTTTTTTATTTTTTTATACATCTATATATGGCCAACATGTAAAAATAGGCTAAAAAACGCTCAGAGCGTCAAATAACAGGCTAAAAAACACGGCCCACCGTGCTAAACGGGCCAACGTGCCGGCCCGTTTACTAACTGGGCCGTGCCTGGGCCTGGGGGCGCAGCACGCGGGCCGGCACGGCACGGCCCGTATAGTAATCGTGCCCTGGCGGGCCGTGCCGGGCCAGGCACGATTGCGATGGGCCGGGCCGTGCCGTGCCGGGCCAGCCCGTTTGGCCAGGTATGCTCCCGTGTGTCCGACTTGTCGCCGTCTGTGGCCGCCGTGGCCGCGCCGCACCACGATGCTCTCCTCATCCGCCGGCTCCTGCACCAGCAGCCGCCCCGTTCGCGCCAAGTCGTTGGGCCGCCTCACCACGGACATCCGGCCCTCGACGGCCGACGCGTACGTGGATCATATATACGGTCAGTATGTCAGTCTCTGTTAATTGCCGGAGTTGCTACAAGTCACTAATTGCTATGGTGGCTGGAGTAAGCCGTACCCCCATGTTACGGATCCGCTCATCGCAGAAGCCCTGGCTCTACGAGACGGAGTCATCTTTGGCAAGCTTCGAGGTTCTTCGCGAGTGGTGCTTGAAGTAGATTGTTTGGAGCTGGTACAGCTCTGGAACTCGCGACAATTTTCGCGCTCTGTCATAGTGCCTATTCTTCTCGAAATTGAAGGGCTAGCCTCAACTTTCCTTAGTTTTGAAATTTATCATGTACTGAGACAAGCTAACAATTCAGCGCACCTTTGTGCAAAGCATGCAAGCACACTGGGGGTGACTGATTGTTGAATGGACTCTCCTCCCGGTTTCTTAGTGACGAGCCTGATGGCTGATCACGCTGGAGCCGTTTATGATTGAATAAAGCTCTATGTTTCCCGTAAAAAAACTAATTGCTATGGTGGCCGTCCAATCACTCAATGCATGCATGTCCTAGTTAATTGTCTAGGCGAGCGATCAATCATCACGGCAAAGACAACTGAACGTGGCAAAATCAAGGGTGATGTCCCTGAAGAATCTTCCTCCAGCTCAAACAAGACTGGACGTGGCAAAGTCAAAGGCGAGGTAAAATGGAGAATCATGCTTCTTTCCTTGTTTTCCTATTTGTGTATTTTTTTACATATCCATCAAATTCCTTGTTTTTATTTGCAGCATATACAAGCAGTGAAATCTACAGGTGGCCTTGATGATGGCAAGGACGAGGTAAATGGTTAATCATGCTTCCCTGTTTTCATATTTGTGTATTTCTACTTATCGACCTTCTTTCTGATTGTAGTTGCAACATTTGCCAGCAGTAAAGGCTACAATAAGCCTTGAGGAACGCATCACTGAGGTAAATGGTGAATCATGCTTCCTTACTTGTTTTCCTATTTTTGCCTTTCTGCTTATCCCCCTTCTTTCGTGTTTTAGTTGAAGCAAATTCAAGCAGTGGACGCTGCAAAAGCCCTTGAAAAACGCATTAGCGAGGTGCTTTACTAATGCTGCTCCCCTTGTTATTTTTCTTGAGCATCTTTTCTGATCTTATTTATTTGCTTCATAGCGCCCCATTGGTGATGATTTCAAGCGTGCATTAGAACAAACGAGGAAGAATGTCATAAATATCTGTCAGGAGTCATATGAGGTTTGATGTTCTTTATTATATGCTTTTCTTTCCCTAGTGTGCTACTGCTTCTAAAATTTCTTACTATCTCAATTTGGTTCAACGTGATTCATCCTACTCACTATCTGAACTGCTTAATCATAGGATATTCCTGTGTTTCCGTATGCATATGCCGAAAAAAAGACATCCCCAACTGACAACAAGCGTGCCCCTCCTCTTTGGGTAACTGAAATTCATGATGATGATTACATTCGGGACAATTTTTCCTTAGACTGGCTTCCTTCGAGTCCAACCTTAGAGCAGATTGACAATCTCTATGGCCAACTTAATCAACATGCATTTTATGTATGTTCTCATACCATGGAGAGCTCTAGAGTTGTCAAAGTGGCTTCTAAGGATGTGCGAAAAGGCATTGAGGAGATTGTGTTAAAAGGCACCCCGTTTACGTCGGCTTGTGATGAGCTAATCAAAGTGAGTGTTTTCAAATCTGTATTTTTTATTGTGCCCTTTTAATTGCCTATTTATTGACCAATGCGTTCTTGTTTACAGGAAATATACCATATCATACGTATAAAGGACACCAGGGAAGGATATGAGGGCTTCTTAGATTTCCTTCGTGCGAACTCTAATGGTTATATTGGTGCGTTTCGGTGGTTGAAGGATCTTTCACAGGCAAAGACAGCGGTGTGGTGCTATTTTTGGGATGAGACTAGAATCATTTATATTTTGAAATTTCTGAAATTCGTGCCTACGAATTATAGATCTGCTTATACCTGTGTGTAAGTGTGTTATCTTGTCATCATATAATGTAGCTTTGTTGAAAAAAGCTGTAATGTAATCTAATGAGCTAAACGTGCAAATTGTGTGTTTGTAGGCAAGATGTTAAGTTTGGAATTGATACCTTGGAGCTTGGAATTGATGCCCTTAAGCATGTCTATTTGAAACCTGATGGTGAGAAGAGCAGGGGAGCTGAGTTGTTCATTCAATTTTTTCTTGCTTTTTTGGGTGAGGGCCCACGATCGGACATTTTGAAGAGGGTTATCAAAAGAACTATCAGGTCTGAAAGTCATGAACATAGTCCTCAACTTGGTTTGATGGTAAGAGGGGTTATCACAAACTGGGGTTTTTTGTGTAAAACTGCGTGCTTCCTTAGACTGATGATTTTGGAGGTGGCGTTGGAAAAAAATCTAATCAAGGAAAAGCCAGATCCGAATGATCCTCTAAAGCCTCATCAAAGCTTGCAAAAATTGTTTTCGCAGTTTGCATACAACTGTAGGGTGGCCCAGTGCAGGTGTGATAGGGTAGTAGGTAATGTGATGAACATTGATCAAGAATATGATTTAATAAAACAAGAGCTTAATGGCAAGCTCATGTATGGCAGCGTTGCATATGACAAGATTGTTGATGACTGCCTTTCATTGATATTGCATGATGAGAAGCTTGTCTGTGCAATCATCATGCGGGAAAAAGGGTCCGATGAATTGGTTTGCCTGAAAGATGAAGAAAGTGTAAAAGAAGATAAGTTCTGGAAAAAGTTTGCTGAAGTAAAAGAGTCATACAGGAAAGAGGTATAAATCTGTACATGTTGTTTGTTTGCTCATATCATTGCTGCATCTGCTTCTCATAATTGCATTTTTTTAATTGAGAAACTAAAACAATTTGCAGCACAAGGATTACATTCTGCTGAGGTTTCTTTCGGATTGTGTTCCGGTGTTGCAACGTTGGAAGTATACTAGGTTTGTCATAGACCATATAGGTTATGACGAGATGAATACCTGGTGTGCGTGGTATTTGGCCTACACTCATTGGTAGGATTTTCTTTCGTTTCCCTTGAAAAATTATATATCTTGTGGGTGGGCTAATGTTGAATCTCTTGGATGTTTCTAGCATGTCCGAAGCTGAAGCTGGGGTTGCTGTTGTGAAAGAGTGGAACAAGGAGAATGGTAATGTGAGGGTGAAGCTGAAGGATATTGTTATATTTCTTGAAAAGAATCGTCCGGTGTCTGAAAGAAGCAATGGATAGGTTTGATTAATGTTCACCTTGCCTGTGGTCAAGAAGGGGCGCATTGTCAGAGATTATTCTGGAAGATGGTTTGTGCTAGTGCATCTGCTGACTATTGCTGAGATGTTCCGAATGATTGCTGGTGCTGGTGTTGGCTATGGCATGGCCTCGGTTAGTTGGTGCTGCTGTTGACAAAGCTGTAGTGTCTTAATCTGAATCATCGCTAGTGCTGGTGTGCTGTTGACAATAGATGTAGTGTCTTAAACTGAATCATCGTCGCTGGTGCTGGTGTGCTGTTGTTGGCAATAGATGTAGTGTCTTAAACTGAATCATCGCTTGTGCTGGTGGGCTGTTGACAATAGCTCTAGTTGTGCTGGTGTGCTGTTGGCAATAGCTCTAGTGTCTTAATCTGAATGAGGTCTTGACTGTGGCATTGCATCAGATGTTGCTGATAATTATGAATGATCCATTGTCCTAGTTTTTATATATGATAGATTGCTGGTGCTGCTCTTTTTATATTTTTGCACCCCCGCCACCCATTTTCTTTTGTCATCGGTAGTACTTTTTCTTTCCTCTGGAATCAGGTTTCTCTCTCTACAGTACTCTTTAAAAAAAAAAAGATCTTGCGCTCGCTTTTTGTAGGCTGTGGATCGCCGTCTTGTTGTTTGGGTTCGGCGGGCAGGATTGGTGCAAACGTCCGCGGGTTTGGGGCTGACCGTTCCTCCATATCAGGTGGCCATGGACTCCCGGCGAGATAGAATATGAGAAATATTTAAAAGATCATGCCCATCTGCACACAGCCCCATCTGAAACGACACACAAAGGGTTTAGGCCTCTGACAGGCTGATGCATGGCCTGGAATTCGAGCCGACCAAACCAGCTCAGTTCAACTTGCTTAAGCTCGGTCAACTGACGAGTCCAAACTTGAAGGTGAAACCGTGAAAAGTCAGCACCATATTACAATTACTTTTAAATATTTGGGCACGTATAATGAAAATATGTCACCATCAAATAATTTGTAGTCAATAATGAAGAAAATATGTTCACAAAAACATGAATAGGTACTTTGCCCTCGGCATGTCCACACTAAAAGAATCCTTGACAAATCTACAATATTTTTTTTTTTGATGAGGCAACTACCTCCTTTGGCCTCCTTGATGCAAGATATATTGCAAACACTATTTTGTTTGAGGTATATTGTAAACACAGTATTGAACGTATTCTTTCGGGAGTTTATGTAAGAGAAGAAATCCTGGTACAGCAAGGAAACACTTCATCATCGAAGCAGTTAAAGTCCAAGTGGGTGGACGGCGTTGGCGTGTGCTTGCTGGTGGTGGTTTCATCGAGAGAGATGCGGCTCTTCTTTTATACTCCCTCCATTCAAATATAAGTGACTCAACTGTGTATTAACTTTAGTATAAAGCTTGTATAAAGTTGAGTCACTTATCAAAACTACTACACAGTTGAGTCACTTATTTTGGGACGGAGGAAGTATATCGTACTACATCCGTAGGCATACGTTACTTGTGTTTGCAGTACGAACAACCTAGGGAGAGTGGATACCGGCTGTACAGCTGGCTCCGCCATATATCGCAGAAGACCCCTAACAAAGAGAGTTTGCAACACCGTCCTTAGTCTTCTCTCCGCCCGGTTACAATACCGCTCCGCCAGCCACTATTATCGGAGGATGAAAGAAAACATAGGTGAGGGCCGAGCCATCATCCCCGGAGAACAAAAGAAAAAACATGGTGAAAAGCTCACCTGGAGTTGCACAGTGGCGCTAGTGAACCGCAGCAGCCACCGGCTCCAAAGAACCAGATCTGGTTACAAGTCTTCTATCGGCTGGAGGGAACGACCATATCGGTCGTGTTCCCCGAACTACTTCATCTTCGGGCCTGGGGTGGGGATGATGCCACTTCGCCTTGCTGAAGACAACCAGGCCCTTCTGCCACAAGCCATGTTATTCGTTGCCGGCCATGGATTCCATCTAAACCCGATCATTCCACGGGCCGGATCGGGTTCGGGTCGGGCTTGGCAAAACACGAATAAACAATCCCAAGCTCGAGCCCGCCCCAAAGCACATGGCTATTTCGGGATTTTTTTCCAGGCTTTTGGGCTGGGCTTCGGGCAAGAAAGTGAAGCCCAAGCCCGACCCGAATGTCGGGCTTCGGGTTTGGGCCACCATCAGCGCCGTCCCAAGCAGCACCTTGGGTTAAATGCTGCTGCAAAATACTCCTAATGCTCACTCACTCCCCAACTCTGCGCAAACATCACACCACTGGAGCAGAGATGGGCGGGAGGAATCATACACCCACAGGCTTCCCGCCAGAGGTAGAACTCCCGATGAAACGCGGACGAAGCTGGGGCACCTTTATTCCGATGCGGCATCGTCGCCGACGTCTCACCAACGTCCCCTAGAACCTACCTATACAACAATGCTTTCCCAGAGGCCCCTCTCCCCACCTCACGCAGGCGATAAGGAGCAACGGGAACCTATCGCTTTTCCAGAGGCCCTTCCCCACCTCGCACAAGCGAGGAGCAGTGAGGTCGACAGTGGAAGGATTGGCCCCACCCCTCCCCACCTCGCGCAAGCGAGGAGCAGCGAGGTCACCGGCGGAAGGGCAGGCTCTTGTTCGCCTCTCACGGCATGCAATACATGAGATTGCGTAGAGTACATGTTTCTTCTCTTTGGAATAACTATTAAGAATAGGAAGGCGTTAGAGAGTACTCCCTCTGTAAAGAAATATAAAAATGTTTAGATCTAAACGCTCTTATATTTCTTTACGGATAGAGTACATCTTTTTTAGGCATAGTGATACAAACTCCGTTGCAGGTTAATCAAACATAACTATACAACTACACATTAATCCAGCCAGAATATTTCACCCCACGTAAGTCAGTAAGTACAGTAAATAGTTGGTCACGGTAGAATATCCCTCAGGTACTCAAAAGTCAAAACCCTTAGATAGATGGTCGATACACAAATACTTCAACATGTCATAGTTGGTGCACTATTAACTGGATAACATAAACTAGGCTTGATACAGAAATTCTGCAACAGCAGTCTACATCGCTCACGGTAGAATATCCCTCAGGTACTAACCAAGCTCGTCCATGGGAAGGAGGGACCAAGCAACAATGATCTCCACCACCCTAGAGTTGCCAAGTAAGCATTTCCGCTTGCTTACTTGGCATTCCTGTACAGGAAAGTTCACATGACCATGTAGAGGAGTGGAACCAGCATTCGAGTAAGCTTGTATGCAAACTTTCAATGTAGTATGTATATCCACCGAAACCACATTCCTTGATAAATGTATGTAACCATCTGAACGTGCAGGCATTTCTTTGCCGCGAGATTCAAGCAACACAACTTCCATAGGCGTGGACTCAGTAGCCTCCTCTACTACAGGAGACAAGGAGCAAGAAACTCGGCATCCATACTTACAAGGCCACTTTCCTTTGACAACGCGAACACCAACAATGGTGGCCTGGATTGCTTTAGTAAGCCCCTCAAGGCTTAACTCTGCCATACAACAACGGCTGTAGATCAGAATGGTGGAGCACCGCCTGTCAAAGCCGTAACTATAGCTGGAAGTGAACAATGCTGTATCTTTGGACTCTGCTCCGTACTTCATTTTTAGTTGGACTTCAAACATAACACGATCTTCAGCCACAATTGCACGAGACGGGCCGATCAAGTGCAAGAAAGGGTCCTGCAAGCATCATCATCATTATCACTGTACTGCACTTAATAGAAACTGACTAATCAAAAATTAGATAAGAAGAAGATTGGCACTTTACATACATCTTGGGTGACTCGTTGGCAATTAGCCTCGGACCGGTGGAAGAGAATGTTGCGGTTGTGGTCAAAGCAGTCTCGTGCGGCAACCACGCCGTAGACAAGGAGGGGCCAGTCTAGATTGGGATTGAGGTTGACGATTTTGATAGAGTAGATCTGCAAGGCGCGGCCGACCGTACAAGAGTATGGAAATGTAGCAGGCGTGTGCGTAAACTGCATAGGACTCCATGTAGCTGCAACACAAGATTAATTGAAATAAGGAATTATTTTTGGGAAACTGAGTCGTCATAATTATCTTACTTGTGTCATAAAATGTGCCATGAGCTGGCGGTCGACTTCCCCACGTGGACTCCCAGCCGGAATCGTGAAAACGAAGATGCCAAGGAATTTCGTCGACGTCCTTGTAGTCATGAGGGGGAGATATGTGGTTCTTTATAAGCTGTGAGATGCTAAGTAGTGCGGTGGACATGAGACGCATCTTCTGGAGCTTGTCAGAGGGCACGCGGTGGATTTCATCTTGAGAATTGCTCAGAACGTACGTACGTGACTGAATCCGACGGCGCAACCCTTGCGTCTCGTGCACCAGAAAGCCTAGGGCCTTGTCAGGATGATCAACAAGGTAAGCCGCCAAGTCGACGGCCTTGTTGATTTCTTGTTGGCTACTACTAGTAGGAGTATTATGCATCTCCTCCTCCTCCTCAACGCAAAAGTTGGACATCTATCTACCTATCTATCTATCTATCTGCGCGCTTGACTCAGGAACGTACGTACGTACGTGATCTCCCTCCCTGCTCTGTATCTGTATGATATCTCACGGTACGGTGGCGGTGGCGACAAAGAGCGCCGGCCGGCCAAGTATTTATTCTCTATCCTTCCGGACGTGAGGAGGTATGTCTCCTTCCCCGACTCGGTCTCCGTCTCCGTCTTCTCGCCGGATACCGATACCGTGTGCTACCCCCCCGCCGCCTCACGCCCTGATTAGTTTTTTTTTTTGGTTTGCAAAAAAAAAAAAAAGGTTTCAGCCAGACGGCCGGGCAGGCGTTTTTTTGAGACAAGGTATATACATATATATATATATATTTCTGTCTGACGTTCAGCCTGGCACCAGCCCAGTGGGTCGTTTTTAGATTTAGCCGTCAACTATTATAAAATACTAACACTAATTCAATTTGAATTTTTTTGTGTATTTGAAAAGTTTGTAAGTTTGAAAAATGAATTAAAAGAATATTCACGCAAGCTTAAAAAAGTTCATGAATTTACAAAATCATTGTCTCCAACCTGCCTGGTTTGGCAAGAGAAAAGGCCAACAAAAAATGATTGATGGCAAAAGGATTCAGATGGGGGAGAGTCGGAAAAAGCCATAACAAATTCAGCTGAGCAAAAGTACTTGGCTAGGATAAATCTTCAGCACCATCAGTCGGAATGTAGAGTACTACTTTATCAGCAATGAATATAATTATATATATGTCCAATGCATCACGCAGGCAGGCAGGCTCATGCTCATTGTTTTTCATGTATATTCACAATCTTTTATACAGCGTGTTAGGCTTTTCCTGTTGGTGTCCAACTTGGCAATTCAGTTCTGCTAACATAAAAGACAACCACACAAACTGTCAATCCTTGGGATTATATAAGTCTAAAAGATATAGGGATTTTTTTTTGGCCATGATATATAACCATGAGAATGCCGCCGACCGCTTGATGAGTTTTCGACATTTTGCAACTTAAAAGTCGATTCATTCATTTATCCACCTCTCCACTTCATAGGCAAATAATGCCTGTTTTACCACATGTTGCCGAAGAAGCAGATGACGTCCCATTTCGAACCTGTTTCACCAACACACACCAAAGTGAATTTCTGTCTGTCCTCCACACCGAGTTTTTTTTTGAAAACATTAAGCTTTATTGATTAGAAATAACAGTTACATCATCAATAAGAAGAGATACAGTATCAACCATGGGCTCCTCAAACCAACCCCTAGTCGCTGAATATTTCGCTAGCCTAGCAATTTCATGAGCAACTTTATTTGCTTCTCTATTACAATGTTCAAATCTAGTAATAGTAAAATCGCAAGCCATAAAATAGCAATCATCAAACACTGTCGTCGCCGCTCCCGCCGATTGTCCTCCATTCTTCATCGTGTCAATCACTTCCGTATTATCAGAGTTAACAATAAGGCGGTTGCACCCCGCCTTCTGTGCTAGGGTAAGGCCAAACCTCAGTGCCAATGCTTCTGCCGTTAGAAGAATCCGCACACCAGTCAAGTCGCCAACTTCTGCCAACAATGAATCTTCCTTTGTCATCTCTCAGGACTGCCCCCGCCGTGCCTCTAAGCAGATCATGGTCAAAAGAAGCATCAACATTTAGCTTCACAAAACCCATAGGAGGTCTAAGCCATCCCCCTTTCTTACTGATCGCCTTAGGGGAGTTTGCTTTAACATAATTTGCCGCTATAGCACGGGCCCCCATCGCAGATTGATATGCATCTTGAGACTTTCCTTCATGAACCAGTTTACGTCTATCCCACCATAAATACCAAGCTGTTATAACGATCAATTCACGTGCATTCTGGAGTCCCAAAACAGATATTTCTTCCTCTGGCATAAGTAATAAAAATTCAAGAACTGCCTCTCCTGCCCGGTCAACAACACAGGCTCTATTGATCACCTCATACGAACCCAAATTATCCGAGACCTTTTTCGCCTTCTGACACATAAACAAGACGTGTTTCGTGTCTTCTAGCCCTTTTGAACATGTTGGGCAGATGGGAGGGACCTTCACATGTCTATTGGCGAGCGTAACACGACATGGGAGTGTTCCATGCAATGTACGCCAGATGAAGATTTTTACCTTTGCCGGACAAGATAGCTTCCAGATCTTGCTCCAAACAGGATTAGCATTGGATCTACCCATACCATTCATATATTGTAATTTTCTTCCATGCTGTTTGTTCCATTCCTCCCAATAAGCCGATCGAACAGTGAACAAACCATTTTTTTTTGTGAAACTCCAAGCAATGAAATCCGTTATTTCATGTATCGGAAGGGGGATTGCAAGTACCCTTTGAGCGTCAATTGGCCACAACGTTTGTCTCACCAAGTCTTCATCCCAATAACTCGTAATTGGATCAATAAGATCAGAAACCTTTGACAAAAGTTGCCCCCTTCTAGGAGTAATTATTTTTCTATTTGCACAATTCGGGATCCATGCATCTTCCCCGTCCTCCACACCGAGTTAACTGAACCAGAGAGAACAGAGGAGATAAAACAGAGTAACCTGTGCACAATAGTTTTTCAGGCAACGAATGCCGAAACTCCATTCTACCTCTCCAGCAAAAAATGCAGGTTTATTTATACATGGACACAACCGAACTCTCAACAAAACTCTCTGCAATCTTGCTGAGAAACGGGGCAACGACCATGAAACACACACTCATGACTCTTCCAAAAATTTTGTTTTTGAAAAGGAGAATGACCATGCAACCATTTTATTGATTATTCATAAAGACCTTACAAAGTAGTACGTCAGGTTGTTTGAAGCCACAATCTTAGCAACATCTGCCGCTACTCCTATCCACTTGATGAAGGGGTGCCGATAGTCCGAACCAATTATCAAACAGACATCGCACAAATGCCTAACATCTAAAGCCGGAGGCCCCAACCAAGCCACATACTAGGTTTTGGGCGCAAACCGGTCCGAAGCACTCTCATAGGTCGTCGCCACCGTCTTCCATTGAACCATCCTCAGAGCAGGTACCGACGCACCAACCTTGCCAGGCCTGCCATCGACGCCCCCACAACACCAGACAACGCCTCCTCCCTGCGCACATCCATCATCACACATCCTTCGCCGAGGCCCTGCCGCGCCACGCCGCCGAGACTCCACGTCGTCGATGTGTCACATGGAAAGCCACTCCATCACTGGAACCGTCCACTGGTCCCTCAAGCTCCCTCAAGCCAATGCACACCTCCAAGAATGATGCCCCCAAGGAGGGAACGACACAAGTGCGCCGCCGTCATCCGATCAACTAAACTTGGGTTTCTCCCGGAGGTAGCGGAAGGAGTTGGGAGCTTCGCCTCGATGATGCCTTCAAGAAGGAAACGCCGCCGAGGGCGTCACCATCACCGGCTCCGACCATCGGCTGTAGACTAGGTTTTCACCCGGATTTGTCCCATGAGCATCCAACCGACAACATGTGCACCGTCCAGACCGCCTTCAAAGCCCCAGATCTGGCCACCCACATCTAGCGAACATCCACAACAATATTGTCACCGTGGGAGCGCAAGCAAACCGGCCACTGCCTGTGTGTGCCACCACTGGAGCCTGGGAGGAGGGCCGCCACCCCACCTCGCCAAACTGCGAGAGCCGCCGAGAGGAATCCCACAAGCTTGTCACCGTCACTGATCAGATCCAATCCGGATCCAAAGTTACCAGATCACCGGCGCAGATCCACCTTAGACAAGGACATCGCCATGCCATGCTGCCGCGAGAGGCCTGGACTTCACCTGCCAATACCTTCCAGGGTCGCCGCCCTAGGTCACTGTCGGTTCTATATCCGGCATATCTCGTAGTAGGGGTCCTAAGCTAGGCGTTTTGGAGCGATGGTAACATAGACACGGGATTTTACCCAGGTTCGGGCCCTCTTGATGGAGGTAAAACCCTACGTCCTGCTTTTAATTGTATTCATATGGGGTGTAGTAAAAAGTACATGTATCTACCATGAGATTGTTCTAATGAATATTAGATTCTCTATTAACACGGTTTATATAACACACCGGAGGCCTAGGGTTTAGAGGAGTCCTTGTCTTGGGCGCCAAGTCTTGTGGAATCCTCCTTGTATTCGGCATGGGCTGCCCGAAGTGGCCCAAAAGAGTGAACCGCCATGGGGGTCCTTGGCCCGATCCAGCTGGTCGGGAGATGACGTGGTGAGTACCCCCTAGTCCAGGACACCGTCAGTAGCCCCCTGAACCGGTCTTCAAGTTGGGGATGCTCCACGATTCTTCCGAACTATTCTTCATCTTCGGTCGTCGGTCTTGAAAACTGGTTCAACAAATCTTCTCATCTCCGATCTTGAGGATTGCCGAAGTGAATCCGAAGAGTTTATATGTCGTGTATCCGAGGAGCCCCTTTAAGTTTTCGGCCTTTAGCAACGCCTTGTTATTTTTTACGCCATATATACCTCGGGTTTGAAGTTGTTCCCGTGCGGCGTTGTCCTCTTGCGTCCGAGCTCCAAGGCTGGACTGCATCCGATGTATCTTTTGCAGCCGAACACCAACGCCGGACCGCTTTCGAGCTCCAACGCCGGAATATATCCAAGCTCAAACGCCGGACTGTATCCGAAGTGTCATAGATTACCTCGTGTTTGAAAAAGTCGAAGGAGTTTAGCCGAGCTTTAATGCCAGAAATGCCCTGTATAGAGCCAGCCACTTACATCCGAGCTTTATGCCAGACTGCTTCCGAGGTGATGTACCATCTCGGGTTTGGGCTGATTGTTTGCGGATTTTATTTCCGATTGATGCAATTTATTTACTGACGAGCTATATAGCCAGTAGCCCTCAAGGTGTGTGTCGGCCTAAAATCCGATATGCACATTAGAGGAACTACAAAAAAAGACACATCCGTGACATTTTGGGCCGAACGAATTTTTTTCCTGTCATACTTATGACACTTCTATGACGATAATTGTGACAAAACCCGGTATCATCATACATGTGGTGGGCTCCTACTTTTATGACAAAAAATCATGACAGAAAATGGGCTTTTCGTCCTGGGCGGGCCGGAGATGCAGCTGCATGACATTCTTTGGGCCGTCCATGACGGAAAAAAACATGGTAGAAGCGAGGGCGAGGAAAATTTCGGGGAGTTCCCGGTTATGGTGGGTGGTCGGGGGCCGAGGGATGCGCGTTTCTCTCATACACGTACGCGCGTGTGTGCGAGGCGTTGGGCTCTAACTGAACCCGAGCAAGGCGTTGAGCTCTAACTGAACCCGAGCGATTGCACTAGCTACGTTACTGAACCCGAGTGATTCCTTCGCTACTGCTGCTAACTGAAGCCGATCAATGCTGCCTTTGGATGAATAGTGAGCATTGCTGGGGGGTTTGGATGAACAGTTCCCGGTGGGGGTGGATGAACAGGACCCCGTGGTGTTGCCTCTCGATGAACAGGACCCCGACCGATCGAGCTGGTTGGGGCTGGATGAACAGGACCCCGTGGAGGGTTGGATGAACAGGACGACCCCGTGGATGGGTGGATGAACAGTAGCCCGTGGAGGGGTGGTTGAACAGGAACCCGTAGAGAGGGCTGGTTGAACAGTAGCCGGTGGAGTAGCGCCCGGTGGAGGCTGGATGAACAGGAGCCCGTGGATGAACAGTCGCAGGTGGAGGCTGGAGGAGGTCGATGGTGGATGAACAGTAGCCCGTGGAGGCCGGAGGAGGTCGAGGGTGGAGATGAACAATATCCCGTGGAGTCCCGTTTTGCGGTATGCCACACCCCTCCTGATGAATAGGACCCCCTTTTCGACCGTAGCGCTCCAACACAAGTCCGTTTACTCCGTTTTGCGGTATGCCACACCCCTCCTGATGAATAGGACCCCCGTTTCGACCGTAGCGCTCCAACACAAGTCCTTCCTCCGTTTTACGGTACGCCACACCCCTCCCGATCAACAGGACCCCGTTTCGACCGTAGGAGGTCCAACACAAGTCCATTTCCTCCGTTTTGCAGTACGCCAGACCCTTCTCGATGAACAGGATCCCGTTTCAAAAGTGGCCAGTCGAACACAAGGTCATTTCCTCCGTTCTGCGGTACGCCAAGCCTCGTTTCCATCGGCTATTCCGTCCAAGCCCTCCCGATGAACACGATGACGCATTCCGTTCCGACCCAACCGGTTGGATCCCCATGAACACGAGACGACGCTGTTTCTCCGTTCCGACCCAGCCATCTACACGAGCCCTGGCCTTACGTATGCGCGAGTAGGCGTACGAGACCCCGCCCGTATGTACGTACGTGGCCGTATTTTCTTTCTTGCACACTGGTCGTTCTACGGTGTGAGGCTGCCGTCGCCACAGAATAACAGGGGGTGTGGGTAAGTAGAGGGATGGCCTGGCCAGCGGTGGAGGAGTAGGGGCGGTGAGGCCTCCGCGGCATCACAGCCGGCCACGGGAGGCAGGAGCACGCGGCACGATCGGCGCTGCTTTGGGCGGCTAGAGCAAGAAGACCAGAGGTTGAAGAAGCACTATGGTCGTTGGATGGACATCGTACGGTCACTGCAGTTAGAATCGTTTATATTGACTACGTTGACAAAGCCCTTGATACGCGTCAACTTAGTAGGCCCACAGGTCAGCCTCCGAAACGGTGTGCCCCAGATGTTAGGGGGAGGAATCATTTTTCGGGCGGCTGAAGCAAGAATATCCGAGATTGAAGAAGAACCCCGACATCCGTTAGATGGACATCCAACAGCCACAGCTGCCAGAACCGTGTGTTGTTGACAAAGCCTTGCATATGCGTCAACTTAGTTTTTTCCAGGATACGCGTCAACTTAGGAGGCCCACAAGTGTGTGGCAGAGAACATATACCCCATTTGCGATTTGTAAGAATGTACACCCCATTTTTTAATTCTAATGGAATTTACTACAGTCCATTTACAGTTTGTTAAAAGTACAACCCATTTTCGAGCTAGGACAACGATTAATAATTTCAACTAACCACTCAAAACAGAATAAAAAAATTCCCACATTTTGATGGGATCCGAAATATTTTTATCCGAAATTTCTAGTCAGATTAAATATAATTTCAAAATAAAGTTGTATTACGTTAAAATTCAACGAAATATTACGCACGCAACAAGTAATGAAATTAAAAATTCAAATTCCAAAAATAGTATATTTTTAAAACTAATTACGCGTTTGGTGTATTTTTTTATAGTTACTGCCCAGTTATTATAATTACATCCCATTTATTATTTCTTAAAGTTCATTTTTTTGTTAAGCCTAATGCATACCTCCTAGGAAAGTTTGCAGCCCAGCGGGGCGGAGAAAAACAAGTTGACCTGGATATTGTGTACAACCGTCGGCCCAGTTGCATTGCTGATGTTGAAAAAAAGGCCTGTGTAGTACAGTACAACCTAACATGGCTACTCAGCCCATATTCAGCGACGCCGGAAAGGCCCAAACAAGGCTTCTGTACAACTTTTTGAAGTCACTGAGCTCAATTAATAACTTAAGAAAAAAGTTAGATTACAGTGGAACCTAATTAAAAGCTGTCACGAGCAAAGAAATAATTCAACGGGTCCCACTTGTGCATATGTGCGTGTATGCGCGCGTGTGTGTCTGTGTGTGTGAGAGAGAGAGAGAGACTCATCGGTCGATGCTCGTAAATACATATTTCAGCCATATGCATTGCTGATACTCAGTAAAAACTTATATAGTTGACACAATCATATAGAACATCATAGCAAACTGAACTTGGATACAAAAATTTCAGGCAGGCGGCACAATCAGGACGGAAGCAATGGGTCGCTACGGGTAGAGCTATATTGAAACCAACAAACTCGTACATAACGGTTCATTGTCTTTATCAATGACGGGGAAATATCTTGAATGCGGTGCAAAGAAAACAGACAGACAACACAATAAGTTCTGCTAGCACATTAAGTTGACGTACAACCCTTTCTAAAAAAAGTTCAGGTACAAAATTAGAATAGGTCACAATCAAATGTACTAGAACATCAGTGCTTCACACCCATAACTCGAATTTAACTAGTATCTGACAAGATTCAGTTGTTACCTCAAATTAGAGCACATCCACGCAGCCAGCCCTGCCTCTTCTCCCAAAGAAGCAGTGGCCTCCGCCACGTGATGGAGTAGGCCCTGTGCCATCCATCGTTCCGAGCAACATGGGGAAAGTCTGACGTTGACTCCTGTAATGGACGTCGTCGACGCACCCTGGCACCAATGGCGGCGGCAGGACTTCGATTGATGGATTGACCACTTCTTCGACATGGAACACTCGATATAGGTACATCCCTAACGTGGTCCGCGCTGGCCTTGTTGGTGACAAATAGTACAACCCCGGTTCCTGCACCGGTATATCAACACCAATCACCTTTGGTATGGTGGACGGCTTCTTCATCCATGCCATAACCGTTAGAGCCCAGCTGTCTCGAGGAACAAACATACTTACGAGCTCACCTCCAAGGTCGTTGATAAGCTCATCCATGGACTCGTTTTTCCAGGCACGTCGAGGCAAGCCGTGGAAGGTAGGCTTTGTCAAAAACTCAAGCTCAGAGGGCACCGAGCCCCATCCTGTGTGCCTTCGATCAAAGCTCACCAGCGCGCCATCGCAGAACAAACGCCGGGAAGATTCGAACACTTGATTGCAGTCGAAAGTTGTCCGGAACCTGACGAAGAAATCAGCCGGTGGCGGACAAACTTCGACGAGCAAGTCACTTACTTGGATGCCGTGCGCAATGCAAAGAGCTTTGACAAGGTCGTCCGGCGAGACGGGAGGCTGGTCGCCGTTGATGGTTACCATCAGCACTTTGTCGGCAAACTAGTCGTCAAGCACCGCCATGCCACTGTTGAGCGACATTATGCAGCGACCGAAGGCAGGACGGACCTCAGGACCTTCGGCTTGGAGATCCGCGTTGACCGGCGACATGATAGTGCGCTTGAGTACAGGGAGTATAGGAGGGGGATTTGGGGAAACTGGAGTAGGAATCGAGATTCCAGAGGTGGGGGAGGGGCGGGAGATTGGGGATGAAAATGTAGCATGAATTTTGAACACGCTCCAATATGCTCTGGGCGCGCAAGCGCATGAAAACACCAGTGGCGCCCACATGTCGGCCTAAGAGTCCTTATTCTTTCTTTTTTGGAGAGCCCGGCCTTTTTTTGAGGATCTTCTAAGAGCCCGGCCTGAGAGTCGTAATTGACCTGTTTGGCATTGCGTTACTACTCGGCCCATATTCAAGGACACCTCACTGGCCCAAACAAGTGTACATCATCGAAAAGACATTGAGCTCAAATTATATAACTTGAAAAAAGGAGATATACTCTGAACACTGGAGAATGGTGATGCCCTCATTTAGCCCACCAGTAGTTCGAGACAATAAACAGTTCAAAAAAACGATATATACAACATTCAAACACTGACTAGTGACTACTACTTGCATAAACAGCAAGACATGATAGTTCATAAGAAGTCTTTCTACACCACCAAAACGCACCCATCTGCAGTGCTCAGACTCTCGTGATCCAGACGAGAATGACATTCTAAAGAGAGGCAACTATTACATAGTAAGAGTGACATAGATGAGGATGACCAAATGACAAGGAATATGCATAACAAAAGAAAGAACTACACATCCAGAACAAGCAGCAAAGACAACAAAGTCATTCAAAGAGATGATCCAACACCATCATAATTTGCAGCCCCGCTTCAGCGACCAATGATCCGGAGACACCAGTACTCCACCCTTTCAACGCAACATCCCAATTACCTATCAACCTGAAGGCTTGAACCACATCACTGCCTGTCGTAATTGAGACATCCAAGGATCAAAGTTAATCCGGATGCCTTTGTCATTCTCACCTTCTTTTGGCTGCAGGCTGTATCGTTGACAATCTGGGGAGTTTGCTCCCGAATTCCTAGGGCTCGCCGTGTAGGCACAGTTTTCCATAGCAAACAGAGCCTCTATGCCATCAAGGTCCTTGCCAACGGTGATCTCCTGGTTAATCGGATAATTGATCAGTCTGAGAAACAGAGAGTGTGAACCAAGGCTATTTACCCTCCTCCAACTAAAATTTTTTGAAGGCCCTAACAAGCTGGTATCCTGCTCATAGACGTAACAGCCACTGTCCGGATACTCACGTATTTCACGGTGCTTGTATACAGTGGGGTTTTTGCAATATAAATTTTCCGGCTCATGTGTCCGAATGATCATAATCTTTTGTCGTCGTCTGATCGAGTGAGGAACCAATTGTGCTTCCCTGTTTTTGGCAAAGGTGGTGTGATTACAAAGGGACGTAATTGTAGGGATACTGCATCATATCAAAAAGGACATGCATTGTTAATGTAAGATCAACATTGTTCAGAGTATGAGTAGGATAATGCAAGAAATAACATTGATATGTCCCTATTGGAACTGGGAGGAAAATACAGGGAAATGTATACTGGGTTCGAAAATATAGAAGTGCCATGCATGGTTATACTCATGTTATCTCGCAATCGATTCTTCACAGGAAACTACCATGTCATGCATGTTATGTAATCATGTTCTGTCCTCACAAACAAATTCTTCAAGGTAACTAACATACCATGCATTGTTATATACTCGTGTTCTGTGGGCAAAATTTTTGTGAGGATATTATTCTAGCCATTGATTGCTGAAGGGCGAATATAGGTATGTACACATGGTAAGCATTACAGGATTTCACTACTTCCAAATATAGAGTTCTCCATATGCACATTTACTTCCCTAATGTATGGTTAGATGAAACCAACAGTGTGGTGCATGTTTCTACATCATGAAAATGAGGAAAATAACATGGCCATTGATGCACACTCATATTTAGTAGTAGTATATAGATTACTGTAAAATAAGGAGAATATCCATATATTCCTAACCGTTTGATTATTCAGGGGTACAAATTGACTGTAATGACATGGTCACAATCGCATGAATTAACTCATTCCAAATATAGCTGATTTACAGCGTCTCTAATACATTGCCATAGTTCTACTCAAATTCTGCTCAAACAGTGATATGCCAATCATCACAAAAAGTTCAAACAGTGTCATGGCGTCATCATTAACATGAGACGGAAACAACTTATACGCGCCGTCCCAGCAATACGTGGTGCCATCTGCTTTGTCATTCGCGTAGATGATGCCATTGTGTTCAATAGCATCACAGAAGTATGTATCAGCTTTGACGATGATCCACTGCGAGCGGAGTTGTCTCCAGCTAAAGAAGGCACCGGCATAAAGATAGGCGAGTTCGCGGTCGAACAAGGCAATTAGCTTGAAGTCTGCGTAATTCGCATGTCGTGTGGGCACTTGGTAGATTACAATTTTCTGCAAAACAAGGTCCTGTCCAACTGACGTGGTAATCTAGATGACTTGGACCACGATGGTAAAACTCTATATAATCCAACGGAGGAAGGATAATCTCATGGGAGGTCTGGAAGTTCATGAGCACCAACGTTTTTCCGTCTTCTCTGAAGGCAGCCATCCAGTGGGAGTTCATGCCGACCCAGTACATACCTGCCAAGAAGTTTCGGGCAATGGTGATCAGATCGAAGTCTAGGGAAATGATGTACGGCGACCCACTACATACCAGCAAAGAAGTTTCGGCTAATGGAGATCGGATTGAAGTCGAGGGGCATCATGTACGCCTCCGTATTATTGTGAGCCAATCTCGCAAGACCAGATATCAGCAAGCAGGGTGTCTTCAAAAGCTTAGGACTCGCTTCGACGATGGCCGTGTGCATGTCCCTCGAGCATGCTGTCGGTGTCAAAACCGGCGGATCTCGGGTAGGGGGTCCCGAAATGTGCGTCTAAGGCTAATGGCAACAGGAGGCAGGGGACACAATGTTTACCCAGGTTCGGGCCCTCTCTATGGAGGTAATACCCTACTTCCTGCTTGATTGATCTTGATGAATATGAGTATTACAAGAGTTGATCTACCACGAGATCGTAATGGCTAAATCCTAGAAGTCTAGCCTATGAGGATATGATTGTTACGACTTAAACCCTACAAGTCTAAACCCTCCGGTTTATATAGACACTGGGGGGGGGGCTAGGGTTGTACAAGGTCGGTTACAGGGAAAGGAATCTACATATCAAATCGCCAAGCTTGCCTTCCATGCCAAGGAGAGTCCCATCCGGACACGGGACGAAGTCTTCTATCTTGTATCTTCATAGTCCAACAGTCCAGCCAAAGTACATAGTCCGGCTGTCCGAGGACCCTTACTCCAGGACTCCCTCATTAGCCCCTGAACCAGGCTTCAATGACGACGAGTCCGGCGCGCAGATTGTCTTCGGCATTGCAAGGCGGGTTCCTTCTCTGAATACTTCAAAGTAAATTCCAAACACAAGAATCGTGTCCGGCTCTACAAAACAAGTTCTACAAACCGCCATAGAGAGTATAACATTTATAAGTACAATCTGCTGACAATTCAGGCAGCCTTACGACATTACCCGGCCATTATTTTGAATCGTGTTCTAGCCTTCTACTCCATGTTTCGGGAGGCGGTTTTTATTGGCACGTCTTGTCAAAGCAGGGATCGTGTCCTTTTATTGCGGTATTTTCATCAACACGGGCGTGTATAACCCAACCGTTCCATCGGTATGATTCCTTGGGAATAGGCATGTTTTAAGGCCACGGCGGGGACGCTTGATATTCGTCGCCTTTATAAAGGGGTTAAGGCATGTCCTTCTTCTTCCACGCTAGTTCTTTTCCCTACCCCCACCTCAAGTTCCAACACCCAAGGGTCAATCCAATCACTTCGAGCTTCCAGCCATGTCCGGAACCGGCCTTCAGGGCCGGTGGATGGCCTCTTCTGTCATAGAGGAAGATATCTCAAAGCTCAGGGAGGCAAGATACCTGACTGCTGAAATCTACCACAAGCTTCCTGCTCATGGGCAGGTTATTCCTACTCCCAGATCCAACAAGAGCGTCGTGTTTATCTCTCACTTCCTTTGAGGGCTCGGGTTTGCTCTTCATCCCATCGTTCGAGGGGTCATGTTTTATTACGGGCTAGATTTCCACGATCAGGCTCCGGACTCCTTCCTCCACCTCTCGGCGTTCATCACCACATGCGAGGCCTTCCTCCGTATTTCCCCACACTTCGGCTTATGGCTCAAGACCGATGACTCCGTATTTCCCCACACTCGACGACGATTGCGGCGTCCATCGGCGTGGGGTCGATGTCACCAACGGTGGTCGAAGTACATGAAGTGGTCGGGGTAGATGACGGCGACGCTGGTGACGTGCTGGTGCTTGGACGAAGACGAAGGGGGTGGACGGGCGACGGCGGCGGCTACGAAGGTAGCGGCGGCGGCCAAAGAAGAGCGGCGGTGGCGGCGGCTAGGTTAGGAGTGCAGCGACGGTGCTCGAAGTAGGCGAAGAACCCTGACAGCGTGACGAAGACCGGCACGGACAGTGGCGTTCCCGCGCCAAGGAAGACGGCGCGACGCATACCACGGGAGGTCGACGCGCGGTGACGGCAGAGCAGACCGCGGGCCGCGGTGCTACGGCCCAAAGGGACGACGCAGCGGCGACAGGTAGGTCGGGGCGACGGCGGGAATACCTCTGGGCAGCGGCGGGGATCGCGGGCCGCGACGTTGCGGCCCGAAGGGGCGACACAACGGTGGTTCGTGAGTCGGTGCAACCGCGGGGACGGCCTCGAGGCGGCGGCGGGTACCGCGTATCGCGACACTACAGCCCGAAGGGGCGACGCACGAGTCGATGCAGCCGCGAGGAGGACCATGGGGCGGCGGCGCTGCGGCCCGACGGGGGGAAGCAGCGGCAACCCGATGCTCGATCGGTGAAGAGGCGTGCTGAACTCGGGGACGATCTTCACGGGACCTGCGGACGTGCGCGTAACCGACGGGCTAGGTCGGTCGCGCGGCGTAGATGAGGAGGATCACGGCGGCGAGCGGGTGATCGCCGATCACGCGCGAGGTCGGGGACGCCGCTCGATGGAGGCATGGTGGCGGCGGAGTCCGAGATGAAGCCGACGACGACAAACGGCATGGGATGTCGTGCGGACGAGCTTGTGAGAACCGGCACCCGGGCTGCCAAAGCAACGCCGGCGCCCGGGCAGTGAGGTCCGAGCGGCCAACGGAGTAGCGGCGCCCGAGTTGAGGCAGCCGACGAGCCTGACGCAGCTATCCCAACGCAGCCGAGGACGAGGCCGGCGAGGTAGACCGTCAGGCCGCCGTGCACACGCGGCGAAGGCGGGTGATGTGGATCGATGGGCGGGCCGGCGCGCAAGCGACGGCTATTATTGGCCGTTGCATGGCGCGAGGCCGCCGGGTCGAGGCGATGCAGGTGTCCTGGTCGGAGCAGGGCGGTGACAGCCGGCGCAGGGCGACGGGCGGACCGACACGCGGACGGCGGCTGGCCCTGACGGGCCGCCGCGTCGGAGGAAAGGCCGGCTGGTCGCGCCGGGGTCGGAGTAGAGGCGCTTGGGGTCGACGGCGGCGGCGGGCGACGCAAACCGATCAAGAATAGATCAGAAAACCAAAAAGAAACCGCGCGATCAAGATGACCGGCCGGAGAGAGAAAATCCGGAGCAAGGCTCGGAGAAAAGACTCTCTAGGCCAGCCGGTCAACACGACTGGCGGACGAACCCTAGTTACGGGCGGCGCGGCCCCCGACGGCGGTCATGGAGGCCGACCGCCCCGGGGGCGGCACGCCGGTGCGGAAGCGGCGACGGCTAGGGTTTAGGATCGACCTACGATAGATACCTTGTTAGAAGGAAGAGAGGGAAATTAGTGATTGTATTGCTTGAGCCTCGTGGGCATATATATAGGAGTACATGATCTATTTGGAGTATAAGGCAAGCCAGAATATTTCCTTGTCTAACCTATATTTCCTCATACAATCACGTTTCCTCGTACAATCACGTTACTCAACACTATCGAGCTGCTGAATGTTGAACTCTGCGACACAACGGTCACTGGAGAGCGAGAAAGTGGTACCATCTTTAACACGGTGGTCAAGAGTGATTGACACGCTATACTTGTCCACCCGCTCAACTGTGAGTGCAACTTGAAAGTCAACAGGGTCCATAGCAACAATCGCACGAGACGGACCTGTCAAGCATAAAGAACAATCCTGCAAGCATCATATCATCATTATACTAAAAGAATGCTTCTCGGTAAAGAAACAAAAATACTTAATCGTAATGGACAACAAATGTAGGAACAAGAAACAAAGGAAAATGACGAGAAAACTGAACAGAGTACATACTTCTTGGGTGAGTTCTTGGTACTTAGACCTTGATCAAGAGAAGAGAATGTTGCGGTTGCGATCCACGGTGTCTCGAGCGGCGACCGTGCCGTACACTCTGAGTGGCCAGTTGAAGTCTATCAGAACCGTTATTTTGATGGAGTAGACCCGCAAGGTGGTAGCGGCGACGGCAGCTGGGGATGGGATGACACCGGGTGTGTAGTGTGTAAAGTACATAGGACTCAATGTGGCTGCAGCACCAAAGACAAGTGTTTACTATCAGGATTCTAATATGAATAAGTAAATAAAGTAAGCAAATTAAACATTTCTGCCATTCCCTTGACTTACACCACTGGTGGAAAAAGGGCCTTTGGTCGCGGTTCGCAACTGCCATTAGTCGCGGTTGCGCAACCGCGACCAAACAGGCGGGACTAAAGGCTCCACCCTTTAGTCGCGGTTGCTTAAGAACCGCGACTAAAGGCAAGTCCACGTGGGCGCCAGGTGGCCGCCAGGGCGGAGGTCTTTTAGTCGCGGTTCTTCTGGCCAACCGCGACTAAAGACCTCCGCAGGTTTAGGGTTTTAGCCCCCCCCCTAACCTGTTTTCTGTTTAATTTGTATTGTTTTATTTCTTTTATGCTTTATTTTAATTTTGAAGGAGTTTCACATATTCTACGCTACTACATACATGCATATGAATGTACAATTTCAAACAAATTTGAAATTAGAACCAAAAAGAATTCAAGAGAAATATACAGTATATATTCAATATCATCGGATGACCATATACAATTTTGAACAAGTTTCCATACATAATTTAAGGCATATAAAGTTCTACGTCCTCGTAATGGTGTTCTCCTTTAGGATGGAGGACTTCCCTCCTGAACCATCCAGCTAGTTCCTCTTGAAGTGGTCGGAAGCGAGCTTCTGGACTAAGCATCATCCGGAGGTTATTCCTCTGAGCATTGGTATCACTCGGAACCCGCTCAGAGGTGTATCTCCGGATCATCTCACAGACATAGTATCCACATAGATTGGTCCCCGCCGGCTGAATATCCCCAGCATTCTTAGCCTTTGCCATTTTGAATTCTAGCTCTTTTTTGAATTCACCGACCTTTGTATCTACGAACCGTCTCCAAACCCTACGAGGCAAAGAAAATTAAATGAACAAGAGAGTTATTAGTTACTTGATATTAGGAAATGAACGAAATAGGCCGATCGATATAGAGCGCAAATGAATGAAAATAATTACTTCTGCATCATTTTTCTCAGGTCGCCCCAAAGCTTTGGATCCATATTCAGAGAGTCGTGGACGAGACATTCTGAGGTGTCAACTTTAATTACTAGCAGAATCCAGTGGAACCTGCGGACACGATACATGCACAGTACGTCATGCATAACTCATCGATTAGCCGGCCATATACCATGCATGGAGTAAACAAAAGAGAATGTGCTCAAGACAGAAACACTCACCCAAAATGGTAAGGAAATAGAATATCACTTTTGAGTTCCTGCTTTGTAAGAAACTGCCACAGGTCTGCCTCCATGTCGTCGGGGTGATGCCGCAACACATATCCATTAACGATCTGTGGGTCAATGAACCCAACATCATGGATGTTCCTTACTCTGCATTCCTTAATCTTCATTCTGCATGTATAATAGCGGACACAACAATATAGTTAGGACATATATATATATAGTGTGCAGGCAATATGAACGAGATGGGGTAGAAATAAATCACTTACAGAACGTAGCAACTGATGATAGATTTGTCGAGCTCGCGCAGATTGAAAAGCTGGAACAATTCACTCAGATGAATTTGTACATAGTAATGTTTGAAGTGATGCTCATGTCTAACTTCCGCATAAATATATTCGTTGGCGTTTTTATTTTTTATGTAACCCTTGTACCATTTCAGCAGACCTTTCATTTGCGGAGGTAGATCCTGTTCCTGCGCAGGCTCGACGAGAGGCCCATTCTTCACATATGTAATTACTACCTCCTTCACTGGCAGATCATCAAGGCCTAACAGTTCACGAAGAGTAATACCTAAGTTGGCCGCTTGTTCTCTGGCACTCGTTGCAGTCAATCCAAGTGCTGCCGCAGCTGCTATGATATCGGGGTCATCCGGACCGGCGGCTTTCACTATAAGCGGGGCAATTGATTGTTTACTTTGTTCCCCGAGCTGGGCAACTCGTTTACTTTGATCGGGGTCATCCGCCCGCCCTTTCTTCTCCTTCAACATGAGTGCCTGCCTACGAAGTTCACGTGCATAGTCCTCAGGCAGATTCTTCGCGGCTTGGGACGGTGTGCTCAAAAATGACTTAGCCCACTTCTTTTGCTCATCAGAAAATACTGGCTTGGGCTCGGGCTCTCTTTTCTTCTTGCAGTCCGCCTTCCATTTCTCAAGATCAGCAGCCGCGGCCGCGGCAGTTTCCTCGGCACTACGTTCCCAAGGCCTTGTGGGGAGAGGCTTCAGTGATGGCTCCGGTACCTTTGTGGTCTTAGGTACATAAGGGTCCGGGTTAATAACCCAGGACTGCTTCTGCTTCTTTGCCGGAGGTGGATTGGGGGGCGGCGTCTGATCACCCGCCGGACGAGGACTGGGGGGCGGCGTCTGATCACCCGCCGGACGAGGACTGGGGGGCGGCGTCTGATCACCCGCCGGACGTTGTGGACTGGGAGGCGTCGGCTGACGTGACGGAGGTGTAGGTGAACCGCCACCACCACCACCGCCGCCGCCGCCGCCACCGCCACCACCACCACCGTAGGGGGGTGGACTTGTTGTCCTTGGCGCCTCGCCTGGAAACTTGATAAACTTCTTTTGCCATAGAATGAAATGGCGCTTGACATCTCCAAGTCTTTTCTCCCCTTCAGGTGTAGCAATGTCAATCTCCAGGTCCTCAAACCCTTGGACTATGTCCTCCACCGTGACACGAGCATAGCCATCTTGAATGGGGTTGTTGTGGTGGAGTGCTCCAGGTAAACATGGTAAAGCACTGCCGATGGCTACCTTCATGGACATGTTCCCGATAGGATAATACAGATGACATTCTTTCCTCTCCTTTATATCGTCCACGGGGTAGCGAGGAGGCTCCGGTGCAGTAATTTCGACCACCAGAGGCTCCGGTGCAGTAATTTCGATCGTCGGTGCATCTGCACCAGCCGGTGGGGCCTCCGTGGAAGCCACGCTGCTTCTCCGTTGCTGGCTTCCGAGATCCGCTGGATGATCTTCATGCTGCGCCCCAGCTGCATCTCTTTCGGCTACTAGTACACTCACGGTTTTCTTCATCACATCCATTTCCGATGCCAACCGCGCCACAACATCTGCTTCCCGATCCATCTTTCTCTTACGGCTTCTGTAACCGTACGGGTCATCGTTCTGGGGGAACCCTATTTTCCACGAAATGTGCCCCATGCCTCGTACACGTCCTCCGTGTTCAGGATTCCCGAGGGCTTTTGTCAGTGCGTCGTTCTCTCTGTTGAACTTGATCTTCCCCTCTTGAGCATCCCTCATTGCGTCAATAAGGGCTTGGGTGGGTTTCATTATTTTGCCCTGGTAAACACACTCCCCTGTCTCCGGGTTCAGCGTTCCCCCATGCCCGTACCACCAGCTTTTGGCCCTTGGGTCCCATCCCTCCGTACCTGGACGGATTCCTCGCGCCCTCAGCTCGTTCTCCATCTTCGCCAACCTAGGCTGCCAAAGGCGATACCCTCCTGGCCCCATAATATGATTGTACTCCTTCTTAGCCGCATTTTCCTTATTTTTTTTCGATATTTGAATGAACTGCTCCGATTTCTTTTGCTTCACAAATTCTGGCCAATCATGTTTCAGTTTCTCATATTGTCCTTTGAAATCCGGAGTCTTGTTCTGCTTGACAAAGTCATGGTTTAGATTTTGCTTGAATTTCCGGAATGCATCGGCCATCTTATGAAGAGCGAACTGTTTGACTAGCCTCCTCCTCTCCTTGTTTTCCTCAATCTTGTTACCCTCCTCATCGAATTTGTTGTATTCCGGAGGTAGAACGAAATGTTCCATAAGCTTCTTGAAGCAATCTTTTTTTGTTCTCTTATCGACAAAAGTGAAACCAGCAATTCGTGCCTTCTTTGGCTCATTCCACTCTTGGACGGTGATCGAGACGTTGTCTCTAACAACGGCTCCGCATTGGCTGACAAACTTGATGGCGTTCTTGCGGGGCTCCAGCGGCCTGCCGGTTGCACTGTCGACAACCTCGATGGTGCATGTTTCCCCTTGTTTCATCGTCTTGGTTGCGCCACGCTTTGACGACGTACTCGATTGTTTCGACGATCCGGCCGAGGGCTAAAATAAGAAAGAGAGTCGCGCCCGTTAGTACACACATATTTATTCAAATCAGTTAGTTTGTATCACCAGAGGCTCAATGTATATATATACCTCGGCGCCGGAGGTGGTTGCTACTTCCATTTGAAGATCGTCGTTTATCGACGTTTGTTCGGCATCATCTTGCTGACGGCGCCCTTCATCTTCACCGTCAAGGTTCAGATAAGAAGAGACATCATCTTCTTCTTGTCCGGTCGGCACATATTGAATATCGCCGTTTATGATGCCGAACATATGTGCTTCACCGTCCGGATCATAGTTGTCCATAATCGGGTCAGCTCTATCGTCCGCCATTATGTCAGTCCTGAAAACATGTAGTAAAAACAAATTAATTAAGTGAAGAAGGGGGGCGGTGGCGGTGGCGGTGGCGAAAGGGCGGTGGCAAAAGGAGGGGGCGAGGAAGGGGTGGGAGAGGGTGTCGCGGTATTCCTTTCTTCTTCTTTCTTTCTTCTTTCCTTTCTTCTTTCTTTCTTCTTCTTCCTTTTCTTCTTATTCCTTTCTATTCTTTCTTTCTTCTTCTTTCCTTTTTCTTTTTTCTTTCTTTCTTCTTCTTCCTTTCTTCTTCCTTTCTTCTTCTTTTTTTCTTCTTCCTTTTTCCTTTCTTCTTCTTTCTTTCTTCTTCTTCCTTTCTTCTTCTTTCTTTCTTCTTTCCTTTCTTCTTTCTTTCTTCTTCTTCCTTTTCTTCTTATTCCTTTCTATTCTTTCTTTCTTCTTCTTTCCTTTTTCTTTTTTCTTTCTTTCTTCTTCTTCCTTTCTTCTTCCTTTCTTCTTCTTTTTTTCTTCTTCCTTTTTCCTTTCTTCTTTCTTTTGGTTTTCATTTGGTTTTTATTTGGTTTTCATTTTTTTTATTCCTTTTTCTTTCTTGTTTTTTCTTCTTCATTTTTCTTTCTTCTTTCTTTCTTCTTTCTTTTTTTCTTCTTCCTTTTTCTTCTTTCTTTTTTTCTTCTTCCTTTGTTTTTCTTCTTCCTTTCTTTTTTCTTCTTTCTTTTTCTTTGTTGTTTTTTTTCTTCTTCCTTTTTCTTTCTTCTTCCTTTGTTTTTCTTCTGTTTTTTTGTTTTCTTTTGTTTTTTCTTCTGTTTAATTTGTTTTTTTTGTGTTTTCCTTTTTCCTTTTTCCTTTTTCCTTTTTTCCTTTTTCTTCTTTCTTCCTTTTCCCTTTTTCTTCTTCTGATCTTCGATCTTCTGCTGGCGGAGGACGGCAGGGCCAGCGGGCGGCGGGCGGCGCGCGGAGGGCGGCAGGCAGGGCCAGCGGGCGGCGGGCGGCGGGCGCGCGGCGCGCGGACACGGCGCAGGCAGGGCCAGCGGGCGGCGGGCGCGGCGGGCGGCGGGCGGCAGGGCGCAGGGCACGGGCGGCAGGGCGCAGGGCACGGGCGGCGCTCACTGGTGACTGGGGGCGGCGGCGCGCAGGGCTCCGGCGTCGGGCAGGGCTTCGGCGTCGGCGTCGGAGACGATCGGCGTCGGGGCAGCGCTTCGGCGTTGAGAGAGAGGAGAATGGGAAGTGGCAAAACTGCCAAGTGCAGTATTTATAGACACAGCTTTAGTCGCGGTTGGTGTGGCGGACCGCGACTAAAGCCTAGCTTTAGTCGCGGTCCGCAACACCAACCGCGACTAAAGCTAGGCTTTAGTCGCGGTCCGCCACACCAACCGCGACTAAAGTGTTTTGGCGCCGCTTCGTTCCCGCGCAGGAAAGAGGCTTTAGTCGCGGTTGGTGTGGCGGACCGCGACTAAAGCCTAGCTTTAGTCGCGGTCCGCAACACCAACCGCGACTAAAGCTAGGCTTTAGTCGCGGTCCGCCACACCAACCGCGACTAAAGCTCTGTGCTGGCACTGGCGCGGTGCGGTGGGATGTTTAGTCCCACCTCGCTAGCCGAGAGGCTTCGACAGTGGTTTATAAGCGCGGCTGCGCTGACCACTTCGAGCTCCTCTCAAATGCAGGCTTACGGGCCTATTCTGTTACTGCCAGCCTGTGGGCCTACTGGGCCTTACTGCGGGCCTGAATCCTGGCCCAATAATGGGTTTCTAGTCGTATTCAGGCCGTGGTGGCCCAGTAGGTGGCTTATTTTTTTATTTTTTGCTTGTTTTTTGTTTTCATTTTTGCTTTATTTATTTTGTTTTGTTTCTACTTACAACAAAAAGCTTATTTCTTTTATTTTATTTTGTTTCTAATTACTTATTTATTTTACTTTATGATAATTATTTTTTATGTTATTAAAATCTTAAAAATACAATTATATATCAAAAAAATCAGAAAATAAAACTAATTCATTTTAAATTCTTGTTTTTCTTCTGTTTTTTTCTTCCTTTTTTCTTCTATTTTTTTCTTCTGTTTTTTTCTTCCTTTTTCTTGTTTTTCTTCTTTTTTTTCTTCCTTTATTCCTTTTTCCTTTTTTCTTCTGTTTTTCTTCTGTTTGTTTTTTTCTTATGTTTTTCTTCTGTTTTTTTTTCTTCTGTTTGTTTTTTTCTTCTGTTTTTCCTTCTTTCTTCTTCTTCATCGACCAAATACAAAGTTTGGTACAATAAATTATTACACATCAATTCTTCCCTTGTGTCCCTGCTTGCTTACGATTGTGCCGTATCCATGGAGCATCCTCATCATTTAACTTAATGCTTGGGTCGGTGTTCACTTTGAAGGGCGGAATTTCACCAAACATATTATAATCTTCTGACATGTCTGTCTTGTCCTCCACTCCCACGATGTTTCTTTTCCCTGAAAGAACAATGTGGCGCTTTGGATCATCGCATGATGTACTGATCGTTTTCTTATCTTTCCGTTTCCTCGGTTTGCTACTCATGTCCTTCACATAGAAAACCTGAGCGACATCTTTCGCTAGGACGAATGGTTCGTCAAGGTAACCAAGATTGTTGAAATCCACCATTGTCATTCCGTATTGCTGGTCCACCTTTACCCCACCTCCTGTTAGCTTGAACCATTTGCACCGGAACAAAGGGACTTTAAAGGAGGGTCCATAGTCAAGTTCCCATATCTCCTCTATGTAACCATAATATGTGACCTTTTGCCCATTCTCGGTTGCTGCATCAAAGCGGACACCACTGTTTTGGTTGGTGCTCTTTTTATCTTGGGCGATCGTGTAAAATGTATTCCCATTTATCTCGTACCCTTGGAAAGTCGTTATAGTCGAAGATGGTGTCTTGGCCAACATGTACAGCTGATCTACAACATCATTGTCATTCATTAAATGTATTCTCAACCAACTGCCGAAAGTCTCCATGTGGGCCTTTCTAATCCAGGATTCAGGCTTCCCCGGGTTGTCCGAGCGTAAAATATTCTTGTGTTTCTCAAAGTACGGAGCCACCAAGCTGGAATTGGTCAGTACAGTGTGGTGTGCTTCAGTCAGAGAATGGCCGTCCATACATATCGTTGATTTCCTTCCTATCGTGCCTTTTCCACTTAGTCTCCCCTCGTGCCGCGATCGAGGAAGGCCAATCGGCTTAAGGTCAGGAACAAAGTCAACACAAAACTCAATTACCTCCTCATTTCCATAGCCCTTGGCGATGCTTCCTTCTGGCCTAGCACGGTTACGAACATATTTCTTTAATACTCCCATGAACCTCTCGAAGGGGAACATATTGTGTAGAAATACAGGACCGAGAATGAAAATCTCCTCGACTAGGTGAACCAGGAGGTGCGTCATAATATTGAAGAAGGATGGCGGGAACACCAACTCGAAACTGACAAGACATTGGACCACATCGTTCTGTAACCGTGGTAGATCTTCTGGATTGATTACCTTCTGAGAGATTGCATTGAGGAATGCACATAGCTTCACAATGGCTACTCGAACATTTTCCGGCAGGAGCCCCCTCAAAGCAATCGGAAGCAATTGCGTCATAATCACGTGGCAGTCGTGAGACTTCAGGTTTTGGAACTTTTTCTCCGCCATGTTTATTATTCCCTTTATATTGGACGAGAATCCAGACGGGACCTTCATACTGCTCAGGCATTCAAAAAAGATGACCTTCTCTTCTTTGGTCAGAGCGTAGCTGGCACGACCTTGAAACCATTCCGGATGCCGGTCATCAGGGTCTTTCAAACGTTGCTGGTCCTGCCGTGCTTCCTTTGTATCATTTGTCTTCCCATACACCCCTAAGAAGCTTAGGAGGTTCACGCAAATATTCTTCGTAACGTGCATCACGTCGATTGCAGAGCGGACTTCTAGGACTTTCCAATATTCTAGCTCCCAGAATATAGATTTCTTCTTCCACATGGCTGCGTGCCCGTCAGCTCCCTTCGGAACTGATTGTCCGCCAGGACCCTTTCCAAAGATGACTTTCAAATCCTTGACCATATCAAATACCTCAGCACCAGTGCGTTCTGCAGGCTTCGGCCGGTGATCTGCCTTGCCGTTGTAATGCTTGCCTTTCTTTCTTACTGGATGAATTTTCGGAAGAAATCGACGATGCCCAAGGTACACGTTCTTCTTACAATTTGGCAAATGTACACTTTCAGTCTCATGTAAGCAGTGCGTGCATGCATTGTATCCTTTATTTGACAGTCCCGAAAGGTTACTAAGAGCAGGCCAATCGTTGATGGTTACGAAAAGCAACGCTCGTAGGTCAAATTCCTCTTGTTTGTGCTCATCCCACACACGGACACCAGGGCCCCACAGCTGTAAAAGTTCATCAACTAATGGCCTTAGGTACACATCGATGTCGTTGCCGGGTTGCTTAGGACCTTGGATGAGCACTGGCATCATAATGAACTTCCGCTTCATGCACAACCAAGGAGGAAGGTTGTAGATGCATAGAGTCACAGGCCAGGTGCTATGGCTGGAGCTCTGCTCGCCAAAAGGATTCATGCCATCTGTACTTAGACCAAATCTTATGTTCCTTGCGTCAGCTGCAAAATCTTTGAACTCTCTGTCGATCTTTCTCCATTGCGTTCCATCTGCGGTGTGTCTCAACTCCCCGTCCGACTTACGGTCCTCTTTGTGCCATCGCAACAACTTGGCATGCTCTTTGTTCCTGAACAGACGTTTCAACCGTGGTATTATAGGAGCATACCACATCACCTTCGCGGGAACCCTCTTCCTGGGTTTCTCGCCCTCAACATCGTCACCAGGGTCATCGCCTCTGATCTTATAACGCAATGCAGTGCATACCGGGCATTCATTCAAATTCTCGTATTCACCGCGGTAGAGGATGCAGTCGTTGATGCATGCATGTATCTTCAGAACCTCTAAACCTAGAGGGCAGACAACCTTCTTTGCTTCGTACGTACTGGCGGGCAACTCGTTATTCTTTGGAAACATATTCTTCAACATTTTCAGCAAGTTTTCAAATGCCGAGTCAGCTACACCTGCCTGTGCCTTCCATTTCAGCAAATCCAGTGTGCAGCCCAGCTTTTTCAGACCATCATCGCATCCGGGGTACAACGACTTTCTGTGATCCTCTAACATGCGATCCAAATTCTCCCTCTCCTTTTCAGTTTCGCAGCGTCTCCGTGCATCAGCAATGGTCCGACCAAGATCATCAACGGTCTCATCACGTGCCTCTTCTTCACCTTCACCTTCCCCTTCACCTTCCCCTTCACCTTCCCCTTCACCTTCAGCATCCTCCATGAAAGTATCACCGAAATCAGCAAGATAGCTTTCATCGATGAAATCATCCCCTTCTTCATCTTCTTCCATTATAACCCCTCTTTCTCCATGCTTGGTCCAACAATTATAGCTTGGCATGAAACCGTGCCGAAGCAGGTGCAGGTGAACTTCTCTTGAGGAAGAGTAACCCTTCTGATTCTTACAGTCAACACATGGACAGATAACAAAACCCTTCTGCTTGTTCGCATTAGCCACTACGAGGAAATCTTTCAAACCCGTAGTGAACTCGCGGGAGAGTCGGTTACCGTACATCCATTGCCGATTCATCTGCATTATTATAATATAAAATATATAATTAACCATCATGCATTTGTTAAACTAACTAGCTATAAACAATAGAAATTAAACAATGAACAACACACATGCATATTTAATCAATGACACACATGCATGAAAGGTTCAAGTTGCTAACCGCGATCGAGGAGGAAAAAATGAATGAGGAACCTCAAGTGTGGCTCTTGGGGCATTTCATCAAACACCTTGTGTTCATAAGAGGAACCAAAAGCAAACCCTACACCCCTTGTGAAGCTTGTGAAGAGAAGTGGCACCAAATGGCTAAGTGAGTGTGCTGAACTGGTATATATAGGGGAGGGGCTTTAGTCGCGGTTGGCCTGGCCAACCGCGACTAAAGGCCTTTGGGCACCTTTAGTCGCGGTTTGCCTGGCCAACCGCGACTAAAGCCCCTCACGTGCACCAGCTGGCCACCGAGCGCCCTGGGCCCTGGCCTTTGGTCGCGGTTCGTCTGCCGAACCGGGACTAAAGGCTTCATTAGTCGCGGTTCCTACAGTTCCGCGACTAATGGGGCTGGACGGAAGCCTCTTTTTCTACCAGTGCACAAGGAGAAACGAAGTTAGGCAAGAAGCATGCATGTTTACTTGTACAGTAGAAAGGAAATTGGTTGAGTTAATACTTAATATTGCTTGCTTAATCATTGTCACCACTCTATAAATACGTGGTCTCAAATAAATGATAAAGATTACGAGCATGGTCAGGTAAATCAGTGGAGTATCTTCTTGAGTTTACCTTCGTTTTACTTGTTCAGATTTTAGGATTGAGCATGTGTGTTAGTGATATGCTAAAATAAATTTTTAGAGACGTATATAGATCAAGAAAAAGCTTAGTGAGGCGAGAACCATGTATGTATGTATGTATGTATGTATGTTGACTTACTTGTATCTCCGAAGCCACCGCACCTTCCGTCCTTGCTGCCCGACACCAGCGACTCCAGCACGTTCCCCATTTGCTGCTTGATTCTTCTTCTTCTTCTTCAGTCCGTCCCTCGCATCCGCATCCACGCCACCGACCAACCTGTAGTACAGGATATGTGTGGGTGGTGCTAATGGAGTCGCCGGCCGGAGTGGTGTCACTCTTTGCGTGTCCGCCGGAGAGGGAGAGGGAGAGGGAGAGGGAGAGAGAAAAGGCTAACCGCGCCACGTCCTCTCCCTTCCTTTTTTTGCCCCCTCGAAACAGAGCAGTTTTGAAACCGCAGCAGCATTGTAAGTTATGTTTGTAACCGACGCGACGCGCCAGGAGCAGCAATGGAAGGATCCGACCGCCGGCCACCTGACCCAGCGCCAGGAAGGATCCGACCGAGGCCGAGTCTATGATGGGCAGGGTGGCCTGCGAGTGCGGCGGCGACATCTCCGCCTCCCAGGACGACGCCTGTTGGCCCAAACTACCAGCAACTAGCTAACCAGCGACTGCACACAAGCTGCTCTCACTCTCACTCACACTCACGAAGAGATGAACTCACACACACTGGAGTACTAGCTGAGGAAGTTGAGCACACACATGTAGTACAACACTTGAGGCTGGATAGATCGAAGTGGAAATGGCCTCATTACAACTGAAGGACCGGGGTCCTTTTATAGGGCTGGTCGTGCACAATGCACACACACACGAAATTACCTACGTACTTGCATGCCACTCACGGGACTGCTACCACTACCCTGCAAAGCATATTCCTAGAAACTACTAGGAAGCTACTACGTAATTGCATGCACAGCTCTAGTCTACTACTAGTCAACTTTCCTGGAATGCTAAGTGAACTACCAGGAAACTACTAGGTAAATACCACTTCCTTTCAAGCCAAGGAAGCTACTGCTGCTGCGTGCATGCAACCCAAGACTATGGTTGACCCAACAACGCCCTCGCCGCCTCCCCATTCCTCCGCGCCGGCGGCGGCGGCGGCGATGAGTCGGAGGTATTCGCCACCCCTCTCGATGTGTCCCAGCAGGAGCAACAGCAGGAGGAGGACACGGTCACCATGTGCACCCTCCCCTCCACCCCCTCCCCCACCAGGTCGCCGTCGCCGTCGCCACCGCGCCGGAAGCCGAGGGTGTGCGTGAGGAAGGTCAGGGCCAGGGGCGCCAAGATCCGCACCCCGACCCCAAGCCCCGACCAACCGCCGGAGCAAGCCCAACAGGCAGCCCAATCGCCGGAGCAACCAGAGCAGCAGCCCCATGCGGATGCGGATCCCCTCTACAGGGCGGTGCAAATGGTGGGTGCCCTCACCGGCGCCACCGCGGCGACCACCACCAGGAGCAGCAATAAGAATGCCGTCGAGGACTTCCTCGCGCTCGCCCGCCGGCGTGGCCTCCTCTAGCCACCCGATCATGGCTATGAATAGAAAGATGTAGTCACAGCTCTTGATTTTAGATTGGATTACAGCAACTCAGATGCTCTCTTGTCTTCCATGTCTCTTTTCTTCCTAAAATCCAGTGCCTGGCTGATGCTCCATGGAATGTACTCTCTCTCCGTCACATAATGTAACATGTTCTTTGACACTACTTTATCAGCAATGAATATGCTTATTATATTATATGTTCATCACGCTCAATGCATCAGGCAGGCAGGCGGGCTGATGCTCCATGGATTGTTTTTCCAAGTACATTCACAATCTTTCATACAGCGTGAGTACGTGTTAAGCTCTTCCGGCCTGCTGGTGTTCAACTTGGCAATTTAGCTCTGTAACATAAAAACACAACCACACTAACTGTCAGTCGTTGGGATTTTATATATAAAGTACTCCCTCCGTCCCATAATGTAAGACGTTTTTTGACACTAGTGTAGTGTCAAAAAACGCCATACATTATGGGACGGAGGGAGTACAAGTCTAAAAGAAGCAATAGGGCTTTTATTTTTTGGCCATGTGATTTATAACCATGAGAATGCCGCCGACCGCTCGATGAGTTTACGATTTTTTGCTACATAAAAGTCGATTCGTATGTACTCTAGATGAAGAATCAACACTGCCTCCACTAGGAAAAGGCCCGTGCAATAAATGCTACTTCTTCAGCAGCAAATGCATTTTTTTTGCAGGCAATATTGAGAGCTTTATTCAAACAAAAGCAAATGCTGGACACAACCGAATTCTTAACACAACTCTCTGCAATCTTGTTTCGCTTTCATACATACAACGCTCTGGACCATGTCCATGCAACACACTCATGACTCTTCTGAAAAATGAAACGTGTCACAAACTAACTTTTTCACTTGTGCAGTACATCCCAAGATCAGAGCAAGGTTTGTACTAGTAACATTTTCTTCCCCCTAAACCTTGCTGTCATCATTGACATCCACCATACCTATCTTCTCCCCGAGTTCCAAGAGTTTCACTCGGCCAAGAGGCTTGGTTAGACCATCTCTAGCAGATCCTATAAAAAGCCCCAGCCTAGAAAATAACCGCCGTTTTAGGGTTCCAGAGCAGAACAACGACCCGAGCAGGTCCCGGAAATAGGCCCGGTCCCGGGAGTGGTATATTCGACCTCGATTGTCGCATATGTCCAGTTTCTGTCGCCCCATTTGCCGTTTCCCCTATCTCTCGCGTGAGTTGGCGGGAGTGACATTTCAACTCATTTTTTCCCGGTCGAATCAACACTGCCTCGACTAGGAAAAGGCCCGTGCAATACGCGACCCCCGTGTAGCCTCCCTGGTGGCTCGGGGGAGAAAACCCTAGCCGCAACAGCTTTCTCCCCCCTCCTCTTCTCGTCCTGCCGCCGCTGGAGTGCGCATCCGAGCGAAGCTCGGGATGGCCCAAGGAAGGTGGCGGCAGGGCGGTTCAGGGCGCGGGCGTGAGGCGCTGGGCCGTAGTGAGGTGCCTCTAGATCTTCGCGCTGGCACGGTGCGACGGAGGCATGGAGCTGCGGGTGGTGGTGCCGTGGAAAGGACCCAACGCGGCTGCCCGAAGGGCCTGGTGGTCGCGACGCGTGCGCCGATGTCGCCTGGGTGCCGGCGTCCAGCCCGGTGTCCTGGATCTGGGTCCTCCCTGATCTGTGGCGAGGGCTGGCATCTAGGTGGGCGCTCAGCCAGGGTGCCCCTTGGTGGTGGTGGCGCGGTCGGGGTGCTGGCGGCTGGGTGCACGGGCGCCGGCCTGCGTGGAGGGGTCGTCGGCGCTGCTGCTTCTGAATGGCGCGATGCTGGCGGCTGGCATGCACACGGAGGTGGTTGGTCAGATGGGATGGCCGGTCCTTGGCTTTGGATAGTTGAGGCTGCCGGTGAAAATCCTACTTCGGCTGTGGCCGGAGTCATCGACAGCGGCGCCTTCAGACGTCATATTCTTGTTGGAGGCTTTGACGTGCAACCCTCATCATCCTTTCCATCATGCTCCGGGGGAAACCCTAGATCTGGTCTTCTGGATCGGACAGTGATGAAGCTTAGAGCTCCCTCTTGAGGGCATTGTCTTGGAGTTGGATTTGGCCAGAGGGACCCGTGGCTCGTGGGTGGAGCGGATGCACATCGGCTGTCGAGGTTGGGTAGCTTGAGCACCCCTCACATGCGAGGAGCGCCAGATGTGCCATGTTGGTCATTTCTCGTGGGATCAGAGCGGCATATGTCTGCCTCTTTTCGGGCATGTAGTTTCTCTCCGGTGTTGATGAGGTTGATGAATATGCTCATGGCAGACTTGTTCTCTGCCTTCCCGGTGTCTTGTATGTATTGTGGTACTTTAGGCCTAGGTTGCTAGGTGTGGCTTCCCATTGTTTAGGTTTTCGCCCGGTTTCCCTCTATAAACCGAGCAGCTCGGGTCCTCGTACCGTCTTCTTCTTACAATGAATATAACAACTCTCATGTTATCGTTCAAAAAAACTCCTTTCTCCCCGCCGCCGCGCCATGATGGCATTGACCACCCGTAGCCACCGCCCGTTGGTTTTCATGCCTCACTGAACCCATCGATGCTGCCTCAACCTTCCGCGTCTCCCACAACCAACTTCCCCGCCACCGCGCCAATCCCTTCCACCGCCGGGGTGAAACGGAATGACAAGGCAACCACCACGTCCTCCATGGACTACGGACCCTTTCGACCATGGGTGCCACGCTCCCTTCCGCGCACGGTGGTACCATCTCGGGTGCCGGCTCGAGGACGGGTGCTTCTTCCAACCCCTCCTGCAGACGGGCGAAATCAAGCCAAGGGGCCGAGGAAGGGCAAGGCATCGACGGCTCGAGGACGGGCGCCCTCTCCACCCAATCCGGCGGCCCATGTACCTCGCGGTCCCTTCAACTCCACCGGCATCGACAACATGTTCGATCAAATGCGAGAGAGGTAAAATTTCTTGATAAAAAATATGAAGTCCGATTGGTAGTGAAATACAATTTTATCTATAATCTTGGTCAAACATACATAAGACTTGCACAAAGTGGGGGTACTTGTCAATTTTATGTCTGAAAATAATAGATGTCATTTCACAAAACATACACCATAATAGAAAGGAGATTTCCACACCCACCCTTGCCAAAAGAAGCTGACATATAACGATTTTGCATAGTAATAATAGTAGTAAAATGGAAGAAAAACAATCGATCAGATCAGATAGAATAACAGTCTGATGACTCAGACCATAACGATTCACAACATACAAGTTGTACTCAGCACCAAGATGGCACCAAGATGAGTAGATAAGTATATGACTAACATATGCTAGACTAGACGATACACAACAATTAGTTTGACATCTTACATAGCCACCTTACTACATGGCTGCACAATCAACCGAGGAAGAGGTCCGCCTTTTCATTGACAAGCAAGGACCAGGCTACGGCAACCTCCACTGTGGCATCCCCAACTGAACACTCACGCATGCTTATTTGGCAGTGTTGAACATCGAAGTCAATGTGAGCCTTTCGAGCAATCCAGTGACGAGACTTCCCATATGCTTCGATGGCCACTCTCAGCGTTCCATGTGATTCCACTGAAATCACTTTCCTCGAGAGATGAAGGTAGTCGTCTGATCCTATAGGCATTCCTTTACCACAGTGGTCAAGCAACACAAGTTGCCTGTAAGTGGTACGAATATCCTCTGTTGCAGCCAAGGGAGACCACGAGCAGACAACTCGGCATCCACATTTGAAAGGCCACCGTCCTTTTGTCACGCGTACACCCAAGATAGTAGCCTGGAGCGATCTATCGAGCTGCTGAATGTTGAACTCTGCGACACAACGGTCATTGGAGAGCGAGAAAGTGGTACCATCTTCAACACGGTGGTCAAGAGTGATCGACACGCTATACTTGTCCACCCCCTCAACTGTGAGTGCAACTTCAAAGTCAACAGGGTCCATAGCAACAATTGCACGAGACGGACCTGTCAAGCATAAAGAACAATCCTGCAAGCATCATATCATCATTATACTAAAAGAATGCTTCTCGGTAAAGAAACAAAAATACTTAATCGTAATGGACAACAAATGTAGGAACAAGAAACAAAGGAAAATGACGAGAAAACTGAACAGAGTACATACTTCTTGGGTGAGTTGTTGGTACTTAGACCTTGATCGAGAGAAGAGAATGTTGCGGTTGCGATCCACGGTGTCTCGAGCGGCGACCGTGCCGTACACTCTGAGTGGCCAGTTGAAGTCTTTCGGAACCATTATTTTGATGGAGTAGACCTGCAAGGTGGTAGCGGCGACGGCAGCTGGGGATGGGATGACACCGGGTGTGTAGTGTGTAAAGTACATAGGACTCAATCTGGCTGCAGCACCAAAGACAAGTGTTTACTATCAGTATTCTAATATGAATAAGTAAATAAAGTAAGCAAATTAAACGTTTCTGCCATTCCCTTGACTTACACAAGGAGAAACATGTATGTATGTATGTATGTAGTATGTATGTATGTATGTTGACTTACTTGTATCTCCGAAGCCACCGCACCTTCCGGTCTTGCTGCCCCATGAATCTTCCCAGAATCTGCGTTCATAGGCCAAGTCTATCCGCTCGGATTCCATCCTCTTTTTGAGGTACTCCATTGAGGATTTATCCAGGTGCGCCTGCTCCTCCTCCTCCTTCTTCACGAGGTCGTCGAACGTCATCCCAACCTCCTCGGGATACTCCTCCTGCGCATCCTCCTCTTGTGCAACAACTAGCCGCGCCAGCTCCTTCTCGTAATGCTCAGGAAACTCATAGTACTTGTTGAAAATATTTAGAAATCTCTCCTCCTCCTCCTCCACGAGCCGACGCGGGTTGCGCTCATGGTCGTGCTCATCAATGGGGAATTCCTTGGAGATGACCCTGTCTAACCTGGACGTTGTGCAACAGAGCTCCCTGGCCTGGTAGGAGCATATGGAGGGAGCAAATATGTGGCCGTTGGATGTTTTCAGGGAATGTAACATGGATAGCATCCGATGGCCCAACTTCTCCATGTCTTGCAAGATGAAATCCACGTCGTCGCCCCTGGCAGCAGCGCTGGAGGTTGGTTCGATCTTGGATGAGTAGTCCATTATCTTGTCCGTCTGGTCCTCGGATCTTTCCGGCCGGCGCTTCGATCTCCACGATGGTGTTTCAGATCTTTCTGGCCAGAGACGTGATCTCCTTTATTATCAAGGTGAGGGATCCTCGCCCACCCAGCCGGAATCCCTGTCGGTCTGATCGGACAACAAGACCGATCCCAACACGCACGCACGTCCTTCCTTGTCACCCACGGAGTCAGCGCGTCTTCCGATCCGTTTCAGCCACGATCGTTTGTTTTTTTGGGGGAAAATCATGCTGCTTTATTTAACCAAAGCTAGGAATCTCGTCTGAAATCTCTATCTATATCTATATCTATATCTATATCTATATCTATATCTATATCTACTATTAAAGCAAGGTGCATAGAACTCGAACTCACGACCTTGACTCCCAGCAGTATGGCAGTAGCCAACAGGCCAAACCTATGTTTGTGTTGGAAATAGGGTTCACTTTCTAATGAAATAGTCCCACCTCGCTTCTTTACATGTAAATTTTCTAATTTATATACGTTGGATTTTTTTGTGTATCAAGGAGCAGTGCTGGGAATCACTAAGAAAAAAAATAAACCGTCCCACAATAAGGAAGGAAAGAGGGATTGAAACAATAAGGGTATACAAGGAAAGAATAAAACCCGTCAAGAAAGTAGAAGGAAAGAATAAAAAAAGTAAAGAGGAGGGATCAAATAAGAATTGAGGATGAGAGAAAGAAACCTTCCATGCGCAATATGAGGCAAGACATTTTCAAAAAAATAGAAGGAAAGAATGAAAAAAAGGAAGAAGGAAGATTCCATATGTGAAAGAAAGATGTGATTTGACGAAGGAGAGTCAATCTGGAAAAGAAACATAGATCATCATACATGAGCGGCCGGTCTGATCTAATATTTGAGCTTAACGTGAGCACATACAAAATTAGATGCCTTTGCATTAGAAAAAGAAATTAAACATTAAATTGAACCAGTAAAACAGAATATAAGATTAAAGTTAATTATAATGTGATTCCAATCTTAGTAGAATATAAGTTTGTTGAAGAACAATAATATATTCGACAAGAAAAATTAAACGAATACACACCAAAATTACTTCACCCCATATACGAGACATTTGGTAATTATGCCCCAAAAATATCATAGTTTTTCTACATGCTCCGAGGCTTATTCAGTTATTGAACTGATGAATTTCTTCTTTGTGTCTAAATCATCTTGAACCACTTTTTTAAGCTAATTGTTAGGTGTTGTGTTTAGGTGCACATGCCACGGGTGAACTACTTCTTTATATATGAATTGTTGACGTTAAAAACTAAGATACGATACTATGATACTAATATTTGACGTATCAGAATTCTTTAACTCAATAGCAAAATATTGCAATAACACATGCAAAAAAAACATTGCCTAAATCACAATAAAAACATTCATTATTTGTTGGTCATATGCTATATTTTTCTAAGAATAAAACAAATCTTCACTCTTATTTTTCAGCTCGACCCACTAGCGCCCGTCACCAAAGTACAAGGAGTTGGACTCGGAGTCCCTGTTGTGTGCGACACAAACTCTACACTTTTCAGTGTTATATTAGCCAAAGATGGGAGATATTTGGACAACGCTTCTAATATTTTTTTTGTTTCTCATGTGGCAATGTGAAAGGATTTGAAGGATTTTGTTGATGTCGTCATGTCTGGTGATGGGTCATGGGGGGGGGGGGGGGGGAGGTCCTGGGCCATTGGATTAGTGAAGTGAGGTTTTTTGCCTTTCGTTGCAATGCACGGGCATTTGTGCTAGTTACATCTAAAATAGAGTCTGGTGGCGAGCCCACCCAAATCTCCGAACGGTTCTCCCCTACTCCTACTCCTACATTCCCAGACCGACGAATCCATGACACCTTGGACTCCTCCATAGATCGAAGCATCGCCTTAATCTCCTCCACCCAAGGTCCGGCAGCAGACAGATTCTTCTGCGGGTCATTGAGCATCTTGACCAGAGCCAGGAAATCAAGCTCAACATGCACCCGACTTAAGTTTAGATCAATCGCCATTCGAACAGCTTGTCTGCAAGCTAACACCTCGACCATCTCAGGATCAGCATTATTTTGGAAGAAGTGGCACAGCCCAGCTCGGAACGCCGCTTGGTGATCGCGAAGAACCGCCCCACCTCCTCCTTTCTCCCCGTGCCTGGAGACCGCGCCGTTGGAGTTGATCTTTACCCATCTAGCAGCAGGGGGTACCCATCGCTGAATAGTCTTTGGCTCTGGTTGTGATGCCCTCGTCTCGTGAGATGCTCTCCACTCTGCAACTTGCACCTGCACAGAAGCTGTTATTTCATGTGGCGATATTATCTTCCGCCCATCCCTTGCCTCGTTTCGTGCCAGCCAGAGGCTATAGGCCGCCTGAAGCATCACCTCCTTCTCGTCGCCACTCGCCCGAGCAAACCAGTCAAGTAGCCAAGATGCGAGAGCTCGCTGAGCCTCAATATGTTTTGGTGGTTCTTCCAATACCAACCCGACATGTGCCCTTAACATCTCCTAGAACATGACTGAATGTTGGCAGCCCCAAAATCTATGCATTATAGTCTCTTCTCAGGCACACTCAACACAAAAAACGCCCGGCTTGATCCGACGTCGATGGAGTTCTGCACCCACGGCAAGCCCGTTGCGGATCATGTGCCACATATGAATTTTGACCTTGCCCGGCGCACTTGTATGTTGTATCCCACAGCTCCAAATATCCTTTGTGCATAGCTACCGAACTCGAGGACTCCGGCTGTCCGGTCCTCTCTCTGGTCAGAGACATTTGTAGGTGGTACGCCGACCTAACTGTGAATACCCCATTACGTGTAAAATTCCATGCAAGAAAATCATCAGACTCCAGTCCACCAATAGCGATTTGCTACACGTCCATCGCATCCGCCGCTGTGAACATCTGATCCGCTAACTGCTCATTCCAAGACACACCATCGGGATTGAGTAAGTGAGCTACCTTGGTTATGCCCTGCGTGTATACTTGACCTAGAGGTTTAGTGCTCCCGCTCCGAGGGATCCACGAGTCGTGATGGATGTTAATATTGACACCTGAGCCAACTCTCCATATCAGGCCCTCCCTTAGCAAATGTCGGCCATGCAAAATGCTCCTGAAGGTGAAAGATCCCGAAGCCGGACAAGAAGCGGACAGAATCGAGTCCTCTTTAAAATACCTCGCTTTCAGCACTCTAGCACATAGAGAAGTTGGGACTTGAAGGATACGCCATGCTTGTTTCGCCAACAACGCTTGGTTGAAAGCCTCAGGGTCACGAAATCCCATGCCCCCATCCCTCTTGCTCGCACACATCTTCTGCCAAGCGATCCAATGGACCCTTCTCTCACCATTCATTGCACCACACCAGAATTTGGACGAGATTGAAGTCAGGTTCCGGCACATCTTCTTCGAGAGGTGAAAACAACTCATGGTGTAGGTCGGTGTCGCTTGCAAAACAGATTTGACGAGGACTTCTCTAGCTACTTTGGACAATCCTTGGCCCTTCCAACCATACACTTTACCGTTAGCACACTCGGTTACATGTTTAAAAGTGCCATCTTTGGACCTGCCAACCAGTGTTGGGAGCCCCAAATACCGTTCACTAAGGGCTTCGAACTGAATCCCCACTATCTGCTTCATCTGTTCCTTCATCACATCTTGGCTGCCTTTTCCAAAAAAGATCGAGGACTTCTGCAAGTTTACCTTTTGTCCGGACGCTTTTTCATACTTCTCAAGAATTTCTTTTAGTGTCTCCATGTTCTCCTTGGATCCCTCAAGGAAAACTATACTATCATCTGCAAACAAAAGGTGAGTTACATGGGGGCCAGTGCTCCCAAACTTCACCCCCGATAACTGTTTGTCAGTCTGAGCCTTCTTGAGAAGAGCTGAAAATCCCTCCACACAGAAGAGAAACAAATACGGTGACAACAGGTTCCCCTGTCTTAAGCCACGAGATGGTATAAAGCTCCTGGATAACCCACCATTTAACTTTACAGAAAAACGAGCCGAGGTGACGCATCTCATTATCATGGAGACCCACTGGGGATCGAAACCAAAACATGTCATAACCATCTCAAGGAATACCCACTCGACCCGGTCATACGCTTTCATCATATCCAACTTAATCACACACAAACTCTTCTTCCTTTTCCTATTCCGTATAGCGTGTACACACTTATATGCCACCAACACATTATCTGTGATCAGACGCCCTGGCACAAAAGCGCTTTGTTCTTCAGAGATTAGGAGTGGAAGAATACCCTTCAACCTGTTTGCTAACACCTTGGTGGCGATCTTGTACAAAACGTTGCATAAGCTGATAGGGCGAAACTGCGAAAGTAACTCCGGTGAGTTAACTTTCGGTATCATGACGATAATCGTGTCATTAAACTCGGCCGGGGTCAAAGCCCCGTTTAAAAAGTCCCGAACTACCGTGCATACATCACTCCTCACCAGCGACCAGTGTCTTTGGTAGAAGAGAGCGGGTAAACCCGTCTGGGCCCGGCACCTTCGTCGGCCCCATGTGAAACAACGCGGCTTCAATTTCCTCATCCGAGATAGCGGATGTTAACTTGGCATTCATATCGTCCGAGACTAAGTGGTCAATATTGTCTAGTATCGAATGTGCGTCAACCGACCCTCCGAGGTAAACAAGGATTCATAAAAAGGAGTTGTCATCTCCCTCATGTCCTCGTCTACCATGCATCTCGTGCCATCTTCCCTGCACAGAGCTCGTATGGTGTTTTTCCTCTTGCGATGCGACGCCCTATTCTGGAAATATTTTGTGTTTTGGTCCCCGCCCGCAGCCAGTCCACACGCGATCGCTGTCGATACAGCAGCTCCTCCCTCACATAGATTTCTCGCAGCTACTTTTCTATCTCCCGGACCTCCAGTGAGGTACCGGACACATCTGCTATGCTGCGTTCTTCCGCGAGCTACATCTTGAGCTTCGCTATTTGCCGCCGAATGGACCCAAACACCTCTCTTACCTTGACGTTCTCCATCCCGTCTCGTTTATTATCCCATGTGTATGGGTACCCCGAGAACCCCAAATCAGCAAGTCCGCATTCCGCCAAGCAGTCCCTAAAATCCTCCATCTGCGCGAAAGGTTGCTGATTACCACCGAGTTGGTCTGTTTGGAAGAGCGCTTCATTGTAGTCCCCAACACAAATCCATGGAAGATCATCTTGTGCTTTGAGGAACCTAATGGCGTCCCATGATTTCTTGCGCAACTCCGTCTTGGACTCCCCATAGAAACCAGTGAATCTATAGGTCTTACTTTCCCATACCATTTCCGCATCTATGAAATATTGGCACCATGGCCTTATGTTAACATGCACATTATCCCAGAGTTCGCCAACCGTCGAGTCCAACCCCAAGCCTCGACAGTTCCAAGCTAAGAAATTCATGGTGTCCGGCGGCCCCCTCGTCGGGGTCCGCCGATGAATCATTGTTTTCCGATAACCGGTCAAACACATTGGATGTCTTCCTTCTCGTATGTCGGATGAACTCATCACTTGTCATTTGCCTATCTGGATCATTCTTTGCCACCCAGTACTGCCTAGGCCCTCTCTTCCTACCTTCATATTCAAACCTTGATTGGTGATAGCCCTCTTGCACCGGTCTGTATTCCTGCCTAGGTTTCCTGACAAAATGACCCCTCTTCCTGCCCTCTCTGTCTCCAAGCCTCTCCCTATCAAATGGCTCATCACATCTCCTCAAATCACCCTGTTATGTTGTAAATGACTCCCTCCCGCCTCATCCCGCCAATCCTCCCTTCTATCTCTCGAGCTGCATGCAAAGCGCTGCTGTCCTTGTAGTTTATTTCTCAAGTACCATTCCCTCTTCTGCTCTAAATCCTGCCTTAGATCGTGCCCCTCCCTTCTTGCATACTTATTTTTATCCTTCAAAGGGCTAGTAACTTCTCCTCTATCAGGTTTAGCAGCCCCGCCAGTGTGTGTGCCATCCGACCTGGTGAACTCATCCTGCAAGTTACATTTTGTTGGGGCCTGGGCCTTGTCATGGTTGGACTGACGCCTTGGGTCGCTGTCGCCCGTATGTTTACTGGCCCAGCTGTTGCTGCTCCCGGTCGGGCCCTGAGATCCTCCCTTTGCTCTGCTCGGCCGCCCCGGGGACGCCCTTAACCAGCCACCCCATTGTTGGGACGAGTCCATAGGGGGGACACATATTCCTCCTGCATGAACCATCCGACCGCATTCAAAACAGAAGTGAGGCACCTTCTCGTAGTACAAATCAAACCAGGTGCCCAGCTTATCATCTTTTGATGTTTTGAGGTTGAAACCCCTCACCAAAGGTTCATACACATTGATCTTTGCTCTGACCCTAAGATACTGTCCCCTTGCAATACCATCTTTATCAGTATCCACCCGAACGATCTCCCCCAACCAATTCCCAAGAGCTCTACCAAAAGATTCAGTCCTCCTGTCCGATGGTAAATCATCCACCCGAACCCAAACATCAGTCTTGTCGAAGACCATCTCTGAAGGCCTGGTCTTGCCTTCATATTCCTTCAAGATCAACACGCTGAAGTCATACTGCCATGGTCCGTTGTTCATTGCGTGTTTCCAGTCTCCTTCGCTACCAAAGTGAACCTCGAAGATGTTGGATCCGAGATCCGCAAACTTGGCTACTTTGTGCAAACCCCAGGTCGGTTGCATTGCTTGTTCGACCGCGCTCATGATCATCGGCCGCGGTGAGCAGACCTTACCAACAGCTGACCAGCAAAAATTCCTTGCGCTCACCTTCTCTGGTTCCTCAAACACGAACCCCTCCGCCTCCTTGTCCATCAGTACCATGCCCCCAAGTCTCGCCGAAAGGCTCGACGTAGGATCCGGTGTTTTGCTTTCCACCGGAGATTTGGAGGAGGTCCGGCTTGCCGTTCCATCCACCTTACGTTGCGGCGTCGACATCCCCTTCCCCTCGTCCGCCGGGGTGTTCTTCCTGCTCGAGGTCAGTGCCTCTTCATCACCCTGCTTGCCATTCGCGGCTTTCTGGTGTGCCATCCCCGAGCCCGTTGCACTGCTAGCTTGGCCAGAGGGTTTCTTCTGGATTCGCCTCGCCGACCGATACCCTCGCGTTGTTGTGATTCCTCAGGGTAGCCGCAGTCGCCGCCGCCACTGGTGAAGATCCCATCTGTCTCGAAACCCTAGACTCCTTCTCCCCTACCTTCTCCGCCACCCGCTCCGGCAACAGCGAAGAAGGAAGATCGTCGGTCGGTCGTGAGGACTGCGTCGTCGCCGTCCACGTGAACCACCCTAACACTAGCAGCGGTAGACGATCGCCATGCAATCGCCTCCCGCCGCCTTAGCGTTTTCCTGCGTGGTGGACCCCTCGCTCTGCTCGATTTGTTGGGATTCACCCAAAATCAGTACGCCACGATCGTTTGTTGGTTGGTTCACGGTCTCTTTTTTTTCTCTTCGCAAAAGGTAACCACCCGGCGTCAGTTTTCAAGCAGTCGGACTTTTGCATTGATCTTAAAACAGATTTTTTGTCCAAAAAGACCACCTGCCCAATAATATTGACAAAAAAGACTACCTCTAAAACGAATTGACAGAAAGGACTGGCTACTCCGTGGCGGCAGGCACGCCAGCCGAGACGTGGCGCTGCCGCCACGTGCGGAGGCGGCAGGGGCTGCTGTCACAGGCCCAGGCGGCAGGTGTTGCAAAACAGAAATCAGCGCCCAGCTGCGAGCCGCGACGGAACGGAGTGGGCCGTGGGGCCCGGCTCTCAGTCCACGTGAAGGCTGCCGCCACTCCATCCGGCGGCATGCATTGTTTTCCTTAAATAAAAATATCTTGAACCCGCTGGATCCCTCTACACAATTTTATCTTGTCATGTCATGCTCTCCATGTACCTGGAAGCATTTTTTTCAGCAATAAATCTCACTTGCATGCTATGCTCACGTGCATGAACAGCTCAGCTCCCACTATGCCTGCGCGCGTTCGCAGTCTCAGGCTAGTCATAGTGGGAGTAACTTAGCTAGTAACATAGCGCACTCCAAGAAATTTTCGCTTATGTGGCAAGTATTTAATGTGAGGTGGTAACATAATATGTTACTGTAACATAGCGCTTCCCAAGACAAGATGAGTCTATAAGCTAATAAATGAAGCCATCTATGACACTACTATCATGTTACTTTGCATTATGAAGGTAGTAACTTAGACTAGTGTCATGCATATGACACTAGTCTAAGTTACTCCCCACTATGACCAGCCTCATGCGCGCCTAGCCGTCGCGCACTCCAGCCGCCTGCGTCGTAGCGCTCCAGCACAGCAACCCGCCTCGTAAAACTCAAACATATGGAAAAACAGTGCATGCCGCCTGGTGGAGTGGCGGCACCTTCCACGTGGGCTGAAAGCCAGGCCCCACGGCCCCACTCCGTTCCGTCACGGCTCACAGCTAGAGCTAGGCAACTATTTCTGTTTCACGTCACCTGCCGCCTGGGCCTGTGGCGGCAGGGGCGGCCGCCTTCGCACGTGGCGGCAGGCGCCACGTGTCGGCTGCCGCGCTTGCCGCCACGGCCCAGCTAGTCTTTTTTGTCAATCTGATGCACGGGTGGTCTTTTCTGTCATTTGCACTGAGTAGATGGTCTTTTTGAACAAAAAATCGCCATACAATGCGTACCCTATTTGCAGGACGGGGCACACTATATGATATATACACCAGCCGATCCTCTTCTGTTTGTCGCGGTCATGGTAAGTGGGCTGTTCTTTCAGCTTGTTTAGAAACTCTGGATGCTTTATAAACCCCCCTAATAATTGAAGAAAGTTGCTCATAATTAATGTCTGGTATGATATGTCTTTGTGCAGGGGGGAGATGGTGTGCTACGCATTGCTAAAGATGCAAGTCCGGTTACTACAATTTGTAGTATACACTGACTGAACAAAGTTTTGATGATTGGCTGGTGGTGAAGCGTCGAAGCACTTTTGTGTATGAATGGCAACCGTACTTACTTTGTGGTGATGTGTGGTGGACATGCAGGATCTAATGGACGACCCCAGCATCGTGAGTGCCATAGACGAAGAGACGGAGTTCACGGCATTGGTGGTACGTCAGCCGGCGATTGCATTCTTTCTTTCTTTCTTTCTTTCTTTCTTTTTTTCTTTCTTTCTAGTTGGCTCCTAGCTATTTTTGCTATTGATGATCATATTTTTGTACTGACTGGTGTTTGATGTTTTGGTTGCTTTGTGTATGCAGGAGGAGGAAGAGGCCCTTCTCGAATCGATATTGCACGGCGATGATGATGTTAGCTGATGCTTACTTGCATGATGAGAATGTGAGGATACGTAGAGTATATGTTTGTGAGAAGGATTCTTTGGAGAATGTGTTGTTAGATGTCGCATAGCGAGTACATATTTTGCAGGTAGGGATCATACGTATATGTTGGTGCTGTATGTGTATGTAGAGAGAGTGTGTGTGTAGGTGAAGAAGAGGCTGCAGGCCATGAGTTTGGAGGACTGGATGGAATGGTTGGTGGCAGTGGCGGAGCTAGCGAATTGCCAAAGCCTGGGCACGCTATAAACTAAAATGTATTTTGGTCTATCAAACGGCCAACACACTAGTGTCACTAAATAATATGCTCAATTATGTAGTTTAACAAACATAATTGGAGTTCGATAACTCACCTAGTTGTCGTTTGGCGCTGCCATTGGTGGCCCTCGCTGTTGGCTGTTTGCCCATGATCTTGCGCAGGTTGGGCAGGTGCTGCACGCGTGATTAGTGCTCGCTGAAGTGTCAACGATGATGAGGATGAGCCACCATCCGTCTGAGAGAATTCACACCATAGGGGATGCCACTTTGACTCCTGTGCTTTCGCTTTAGATCCCGATCGTTGCTTGGTGGAATCGTAGCCTAATTGGAGGCCCATTCGTACACCATCTCTTTGCGGTCTTGCCGGTCATCGGTGCTTCATCAGTCCATCTGGCCAGCCACCGCCTCCAACGCCGGAATTGCTAGGGCAGAGTCTTGCGGCGCGGCGCATAGCCGAACAGCGTGCGAGGCAGCCAAACAGGCGAGGCGAGCGATGCAGCAAGCACGCTCCAGATCGATCTGACTACGCTAGCGTGGCCCATGTAAAGAAACTAATGGATGGGCCTTAGGCGTTCTAGTTTGGCGTGAGTAAGCCCGAAAGGCAAAACAACGCCCAAACTAGCCCAATTCACTAAGCTGTGACATTGTTGCGCGTATATCGTAACGTATTCATCGATTGTGACTCCGGCTACTCGAAAAATCTGCAGCGCTCGAGCCCGGGCACGTGCCTAGGGTGCCCGGACGGTGAAATCGCCCCTGGTTGGTGGTAGTTGTGTTTGGGATGGCCATGGCCCATGGTAGTTGCTGTGTGTGTGTGTGTGTGTGGCCTGTAATAGAACCTACAGCTTCCTAGCTTGCTGTTGTCTCCTCCCTTGCACACCCATCGATATCGATGTCTCTCCGGCCGGCGACGCCATTAGGATTCAATCACAGGTTCATTAACTATTTTAGCCGCAGCAAAGCCAGGGAGGGAGGGAACGATCAAGAATTAAAATGGTGTCGGGCTCCTCGATCGCGACAAGCCATGCAGGTACGTACGTTGCTACATCTCCACCTGTCTAATCTCCATTTTCCTGCTTGCTGCAATTCTCACACCTCGATGGACGCTCTCCTCGCGCCATGGCAGCCCGACGTGGACGTCATCTGCTACGTGGACAACTTGTGCGTCGCCTGCAGCCTCGCCAAGACCTCCTCTACCTTGGTAAGCAAAGCAAGAGTGGTGCCACAACACACACACACACACACACACACACACACACACACACACACACACACACACACACACACACACACACACAAATCTCTGCAGCTTACATTACATAGTACAGTATCACATGTGCACATGGATGCAGTGCTGCTCTTCTTCTTCTACGTCGTCTACAAGCTGGGCATATGCGGCAGTTTCTCCCGCGGGATCTGCAAAATACTCTGCTCTTGTTGGGGCTTATATCAGGTCGTTGCATCGCTGAAAATTTCGTATATGTCGCGGACCTTGTTGGGGCTTGCCACACTAGAAAGGCCCCAACCATGGTCATCAAATTAGACTTCAGCAAAGCCTTCGACTCCCTCTCTTGGGACTCCCTCTCTTCTATTCTTCAATGTCGCGGATTCCCGTCAAAATTCTCAGCATGGGTTCATGATCTCCTATCAACTGGAAAAACTACTGTCATGCTTAACGGGATTCCGGGAAATTGGATAAATTGCAAGAACTGCCTTCGACAAGGCGACCCCATATCCCCGTATCTGTTCATCATCGTTGCCGATCTCCTACAACAAATGATCCTGCAGGACTGCGACTTATTGCACATCTGCCACCCGCTGTTCTCACACCTTCCTCCGACTGTCCTACAATACGCTGATGACACCCTAATCATAGCAAAAGCATCAAATGATGCTGCACTACAACTTCAAAACATCCTCCACAACTTTGCTATGGCAACCGGTCTCACCATTAATTTCACAAAAACGACGTTTGTACCTATGCACCTCCAAACTCCTCCACATTGCAATGCTCCACCTCATCCTTCCCTCATATCTACCTAGGGCTACCCTTAGCACCCACAAGACTCCCCCAAAATGCCTTCCTGCCTATCATCAAACGTTGCCGAAAATTGTTAGCAGGATGGAAAGCCAAAATTCCATCCAAGGGAGACAGGCTAATCCTACTCTTGGCAGTACTCGACTCCATCTTGGTATACTTCATGTCTGTCTTCCTAATCCCAAAAAGCATCCTAAAAACAATAGACTCCATCCGTAGAGCCTTCACTACTAGAAAAAGGGCTATAGATAATATGGACATTAATGGCGCACCACAAATGTGGTGCGCTACTACTATATACTAATGACGCACCACACCATGTGTTGGTGCGCCATTAAACTCTAAATACTAATGGCGCACCACATCCACGGTGCGCCACTACTAACATTTTTTTTTTCAAAACTAGTAATGGCGCACGGGATAGTGTGCCATTCCTAGTTAAACTAGTAATGGCGCACCACACCCTCGGTGCGCCACTACTAATTTTTTTCATTTTTTTTATTTTTTTCAAAACTAGTAATGGCGCACCATGGGTTTGGTGCATCATTACTATTTTAACTAGTAATGGCGCACCACTCCCACGGTGCGCCATTACTAACTTTGACCAAAAATTCCACCGAATGCACCCCCGGACCGCCTTTTTAGTTTAAAAAAAGTAAAAGAAAATGATGGAAATGTCAAAAAAATAAAAGAAAATAATTTTCCCATGTGATATGTGGTCTACTTGTTGGGAAAATTTACAAATATGAATTTCGACTTTATTTGCAAAATCTCTCTGGAATTTGTAAAATGGGCATAACTTTTGCATACGAACTCGGATTAAAAAGTTTTTTATATGAACAATCATCTACTCGAAAAGTTACATCCGAATTGAACTGGGGGAACCTCATTCAAGATTTTCAGAATCCCCAAAAACCTAACAGAAAAAAGATACGGGGTTTTTAAGATCTACAAGGGGGGAAATGGAAAAAATTCAAACTTACTAGTGGCGCACCATTTGCTAGGTGCGCCACTAGTAACAAAAAAATTGGTTTCATTTTTTTTTTCAAAAAATGATACATAATATGACCGGGAAGTTTGAAATATTTTTCAAAATTTCATCATACTCATGAACATGAACAAAGTCCTAGACATCAACAAGGTTTAATAGGATTGATATGATAGATATATCAACAAGTGCCTGTTAAGTGAGGTGGTGCTGGGGTTGGATAGAACTGCGAAGTTAAGCTTGCTCGGGCTGGAGTAGTGTGAGGATGGGAGGATGGGTGACCTTCCGGGAAGTTTGACCACTTAATGTGATTTGACTTGAGATTAAGCATATTGACCCGAGATTAAGCCATAGTGACCCGAGATTAAGAAAAAAAATGGAAAAAAATTTGAAAAAAAAATTCTGAAAAAATTAAAAAAAATTGTTAGTAATGGCGCACCGTGTGATATATTAATGGCGCACTCCCTGGTGTGCCATTAGTATCTGCTATACTAATGGCGCACCCCTGGTGCGCCATTAGTATTAATTACTAATGGCGTGATGCTAGTGGCGCACCTGTAGTGCGCCATTAGTAGCCAAAGCCCTCCGTCGAGAAAAAACACTGTGGCTTGATTGGATCGCCCTACAACACCCAAATGCATTCATCACTCCATAAAACAACCAGTCCTTCCTCTGCCGTACCATCAACCAACAGCTACCAGCTTCGCACGCCATTTCTTTCGTAATAAAAAATTCAGGTACAAGTACTTACTTTTGGTTAGACTGCTGGCTACACCAAAATTCCCTCGCCGCACTTTTCCCATGCCTCTACTTGCATACCACTTCACCTCTCGCTCGTGTGGCTGTTGTCCTCCACTGTCCGCTTGCCCAGCGCATCTGGCACAAGCTTGGACTTACAGCGTCTTTGGGGCTGTCGTTTGCCACCACAGGTCGACATGATCATATGGCACTCCATCCTCCTCATTGTTCTCTGGAAAATATGGGACTCCAGGAACGCTATGGTCTTCAGGCAACAAAATCACCATAGCATTTTCACCCTCAAGCGAATCATTGATGACCTCATGCTCTGGACGCACAGGATCAAGAAAACAGAGCAGAAACAGGCCGCCTCCTCATGGCGTTCCTATCTCCTATCACGACTACACGTGCTTACGTAATTCACCTTGTAATCGAACACTTGTTGGGTTACAATCATGAGAAATATATTCAGTTGGGGAACCCCCCCTCCCCCCCGGTGATTTTTCAAAAAAGACTTTAAAGAAAATGAAAACCCAAATTAAATGTGTTCAACCTGTTCATATCAGTGAAAACTGCACGTTCACGAGTAGAGAGTAAGTTGCACAAGACTGCTAAAAAGTTGCATCAAACGGAGGCTAAATTGCACACAAAAGTGTTCGTTGTAACAATAGCCATGCAAGATATAGTTTCAAAGAGCATGTCGGGAGGGTTCCAATGGTGAAAGTGGATCTTAATTTTGACGCGGGGTTTAAAAATTCCAAAACCCAAATTAAATGTGTTCACACATGGGTGCTTTTGTAATTCTTTCTTCCTTTTTCTGTTTATATATGGTACTTTCGTAATATATGGATTGGATTTCTTTTTCATATATGGATTAGGGGAGACAGATTATTTCCTTTTACAGATTAGGGAGCGCAATATTTTCCTTTGGACACCGATAACGGCCGAACGTTCGGTCTGGGACCACTCCATGCCGAACGATTCGTTCGGGAGGAATCTGGGCATCGATCGAACAAAGTAGTTCGGGACGAGAGGAGCCCATCCCCGAACGTTCTGTCTAGGACCACTCCCTTCTGTTGACTAATAAAAAAAGAAAGCCCAATATGGCCCAGTTTGTACCGTAAGTAAAAGACATATTTTAAGCTTGTGAAAGAAAGCCCAGACTTTGCTATGCTATGAAAAATTGCCATTGAAAAGGGAAAATTGATAACTAAAAAATCCCAGTGATGCAAACCAAAAAATGCCATTCGTATTTAACAAAACAGATTTTGCCATGGACAAAAACATCTTTCTTTATCTAATGGCACGGAAAAAGAGTCATGGCAACTTGCACTGTACGTAAAAATCCCTTGAAAAAAGATGAAAGTGAAATTTTCCATGTTGCCATGTTGATATAGATAATTTAGCCATGGCAAATTAATGTAAGTTGCCATGGCAAAAATAAAGAGTAAAAAATGCCATGACAATAAAATTTAAAAATTGCCAAGGTGGTTTAAGTAAAATTTCCATGGCAATATTGGTAATTTTTCCATCGCAAATAAATGTGAAAGTTCCATGGCAAAAAAAAGTGTGAAAATTGCCAATAGTAGTTAAATATTTTCCATGTAGATATAGGTAATTTAGGCATGAAAAATTGTAAAATTGCCATGACAAATAAAAGAGTAAGAAATGCCATGGCAATAAAAGTTAAAAATTAACATTAGATTTAGCTTAAATTTTCCATGCCAATTAAGGGAAAATTGTGATGGCAAAAAATTTAAATTTAGGACCCCGATATGGCGCTGATGATTGCTCTAGGAGCACCCCAGATCGAACATTTCGTTCAGTACGAATGGGGCAACTATGAAACCCACTCTTCGGGATGAAAAAAGCCCAAGCCTGAACGCCTCCCCAGCCCCTAACAACCCAAAAAGATGAATAAAAAGCCCAGTAATAAACAAAAGGTAAAAATTACCTTGGGAATTTAGGTAAATTTGCCATGTTAATAAGGGTAAATTAGCCGTGGAAAATAAAAGGTAAAACTTGTTATAGCAATAAAAGTTAAATATTGCCATGGGGATTTAGGTAAAATTTGACATGTTAATGAAGGTACATTAGCCATGGCAAATAAAATAGTAGAACTTGCCATGGAAACAAAAGTTAAATATTGCCATGGGATTCAGGTAAAATAGCCATGTTAATAAGGTTCAATTTGCCATCGGCAAATAAAAAGTAAAACTTGCCATGGCAATAGAAGTTAAATATTGCCATGGGAGTTTAGGTAAATTGCCATGTTAATGAAGGTATATTAGCCATGGAAAATAAATAATAAAACTTGCCATGGCAATAAAAGTTAAATATTGCCATGGGGATTTAGGTTAATTTGCCATGTTAATGAAGGTGAAATAAATAGTAAAAGTTGCCATGGCAATAAAAGTTAAATATTGCCATGGGGATTTAGGTAAATTTGTCATGTTAATGAATGTGAAATAAATAGTAAAACTTTCCATAACAATAAAAGTTAAACATTGCCATGGGATTTAGGTAAAATTGCCATGTTAATAAAGGTATTTGCCATGGCAAATAAATAGTAAAACTTGCCATGGCAATAAAAGTTAAATATTGCCATGGGGGTTGAGGTAAATTCGCCATGTTGTCAAATAAATAGTAGAAATTGCCATGGCAATATTTCCCTTTTTGTGTTGTTTTTGACAATTTAGAGAATCACCACGGCCAAATGCAATGGTTTAGAAGGCAAAGTGTAAAATTGTGGAGATACGTAAATAAGATGGTACATGGGACATGTTGAGATATGAAAAACAAACTATACAAGATGTTTTTAAGCTAAAAACATGACAATTTTGCCATGGCGTACAAAATGGGAGACATGGCAACATTTGAGGGGAAAATTAGACTCACATCGAGCTACTCGTGGAGCGACAGTAGCACGTGCACCACGCCAAAGACGACCAACAACGTCGAACATAGACCTACCAACACCACACTAACAGCACGATCAACCACAAAAATGACACACCTTAAAATTTGCCATCCTAGAGACACAAAACTAACCATGCAAAGAAGGCACAATTCGTTCACTAGATGTTGAACACCTCCTAACCACCTGCTTGAGACACACTAGTAGTGACAAAAAAAATGTTGTGATAGCTCCAAATGAGAACTGAACTTACTGTACAAATATTCAGTTATATATATGAAAGCTGCAAATATTTGTGTGTTCTGTAAAATAGCATGGCAAATTTTTATCTAAAATTGTTTGACTGTTTTTATCTACCTAGAAATAAGCATGGCAACTTTGTACATGATACAAACTTTGAGCATGGCAACTTTGTACACGTATATTTGTTATCTTACCATGTGCGCATACTACATCTACTTGGTAAGCCATTTGACCTCTACATGGTAAGCAAAAAAGTGACAATTATGCTCACAGAGCAGCACTATCCGTGCGTGGCCGGGAGTAGCAGGTGCAACAAAGGGGACTAGATATACCTTTCTCGGCCTTTTGGCTAAGATCAAGCTATAGGCTTGCCCTCCTCCACAAGAAACGTCTCCTTCCTCCTCCCGTCAGCGCCGCCGCGGATCCGCCCCGCCTCCGGTGGCCTTTGGCCTATGGAGGTGCGGAGGATCTCGGCCCCCCCGTCGGCGGGAGGGACCCCGTTCTCGTTTTTGCTAGGTTGAACGTCTTGGTTGGGGCTGTGTGGCGGCGGCGATGTCCCTCCGTAGTAATAATGTCTCCCACGTCCTATCTCCGTCCCGATGGTGTGAATAGCGTTGTCGGAGGATATGTGGAGGTGTGTCTCCGTCGGATCTCATGGGATTCGATCGGTGCTGGTCTTTGGTGGATCTCTTTGGATCCAGTTTTTGTCCATCTTTGTTCGTGTGGTTTCAGGTTTGATCTTTCCAATCTACAACTCTCTTCATCGACAATGGTTGCTGCTCTGGTGTGTTGCTCCTTTGGGGTCTTAGCACGACGACTTCCCGACTGTCTACTACAACAAGGTTTGCCCGACTCCGGTGATGGAGGGGCGATGACGGCGGCGCGCCTTCGGCTCGCTCCAGTGGTTGTAGTCGTCGCTAGGTGGTCCATAGACCTAGTTGTAATTTTATTACCTCTTGTGTTCTCTGTACTACCATGATTGATGAATAGATTGGAAATTTTTCTCGCAAAAAAAAAACAAAGGGGACTAGCTAGAATATCACCTTGAACTCCGAGAGAAAATGGGATCAGCAAGCTCTTCTCCTAGCTTGGAGTTCAGAGCCAGCAGCCTGGTCGACTGCTTGAAGTTCACCTGGGCACCTGTCCGTCTGCTTGGAGTTCAGAGCTCTTCGCCTGCTTCGAGTACAGATCCAGAGCCATCGGACGGGACGAAGCAACACGGCGGGCGGAGCACCTGACCATGCAGGACACACACACCCAGCCATGAAGAGCTCTGGTGGTCGGTGGCCCTGCTGTCGCTGAACCCCGCACCCCCTTGTACAACCGCCGTGAGGTTCTGAACGCAGCTCCGGTCCATGGCCAGCTCCTGCTGCAGCTCCTCCCCAAGCAATGTTGCTCTGGACCAAGCTCCGCGCCTACGGCGTCACGTATGGAAGCAGACGACAAAGGCCAGATCCTCGTACACCCATGGGGACGCCGCCAGTGATCTCCCCTCCCAAATCGTCCGCCGCTCCGCCCCCAAATCGGCCGCTGCTCCACCTCCTAAATCGACTGCCGCTTGCTATTTGAGGCTTCCACTCCTCGTCTCCGCAGGCCGCTGCCGCCCGCATCGTCTTCGCCACCGCCTGCCTCGTGGACGGCGCATCCCGCCTCGTCGCCGGCGCACTTCCTCACGAGACCCGTGTCGAGGAGAGGGGGGATGAAGGGGAGTGAGAGTGGGCGGTGTGGTGTGGAGATGCGTTTGGGAAAATGAAAAGCGATCGCGACGACCCGATGATTTTCCGAACGGAATCCTGTGCTGAGGTGACGGACCGCTCTGCTTCAAGATTCGTACGACCATCGAACGACTGCGCATGGGGACTGATATGCGCCGGTGCGCCGGCCCAATGTTCCGGCCGGTCACACGCACATCATCCGATTTAGTTATTTTATAATCTGTCTGATCGTTCCTTTCTTTTTTTTTTCTGTACGCTGGTGGTCCACCTGCACTGCTAGGAACTTGCTTGCCCCATGTGCATGAGGGACATGTCGTGGATGTTGCATCCTGCCACGTGGGTTGACCCATCTAAATGATGATTGTGACTTCTCTATGCTATATGCACACAATAGTTTCATTAAAAAATGTGCACCGAAAATCTGTGCTTGTTGTTAAACTGTATTTCTATGTAGTATTGCAGCAAAAAGCTCACAACAAAAATAAAAAAACACAAATCAAAACTAAAAAAACTCGTATGTTTGTAGCATAATTTCAGTATTTTACAACGAAGAAAAATGTAAGTAGCATTGTGCAAAAAAGCTCACAACAAAAAAGAAAAAAACTATGGAAGCAAAATTGTTATATGTTTCCAGCATATTTTCTAGTAGAAATTTACAACTAAAAAAGCACGCATGTAGCAGTTCCGCTGGGCGTTGCAGCTTTCATGTAAGCGCGAGCCTCCAGGAAGCTTTTTTTCTATCGCCGGTTGAAGCTTTTTGCATATACAATTGAAGCTTTTTTGTCAACGGTTGAAGCTTTTTCTGTTTCACAGTGTTCTGGTTGAAGCTTTTGCATCTACGGTTGAAGCTTTTGCATCTACGAATGAAGCTTTCTATGTCAACGGTTGAAGCTCTTGGTTGAAGCTTTTACATCTACGGCTTAAGCTTTTTTTGTCAACAGATCCAGCTTTTTTTTTTTCCTTTTCTTAGTGCTTGGTTGAAGCTTTTTTCATCTACGGTTAAAGCTTTTTCTATCAATGGTTGCAGCACTTACTGGCCCCCAACTTCCGTCATCTTTGATTGAAACCTATTCATGATCGGTTGTAGTTGCAGTTTTACGGGTTGCACAGAACTGGTTGTAGCATCCATGCAGCAAAAAACCAATGCTGATTCCAGCAAAAAAATACCACCAGACCCAGTAAAAGATCTCTCCGGCTGTTGCATCGGTGGGGGAGCAATTTTAGATGCGTGGGGACTGAGGAGGTAAAGCTGAGAGGAAGAAAGTGACAATGCCGGCGAAAAAGTAAGCGGAGAAAAAAGAAAAACAAATAGCGGCGGAAGAGATCAGAAAAAGTGCTTGAGACCCACAGAATGCATGTGCCTGTTCCCGCAGGAAAGAGAGCGAGCAAGAGGGGCGACCGGCCGAGTGCTCGGCCGGTCGTCCGGCGGGAAACGTTTTCCTTATAGAATCTGTTTCCCTTTTGTCCGGAGTGCTACACTCCCTAGACACGTAAAATAATCGATCGTGACAAAAAACATTTATTACACCTAACGATTCTCTCTGATGACGTGTCAACCTGCGCCTGTTTTTTTTTTTTTTGACATGAACCTGCACCTGTTTTAAGGATTTTTTTTCAAAAAGACCATCTGCTTAGTGCAAATGACAGAAAAGACCACCCGTGCATCAGATTGACAAAAAAGACTAGCTGGGCCGTGGCGGCAAGCGCGTCAGCAATCCCATATATAACATTCTTCCGGAGACACCATCCATCCATAGTATTGGATTGGATCTTCACAGAAGAAGGAAACCTTGGTTGGGCATCTTGAGGAGTAATCCAGCTCCTTTGTATGGTCTGTTCTTTCTTATCTTGCACTGCCCTTGCGTGCAAACCGCGAGGTGTGACTCACCTTGATGCCATGGTCAGGGGCGGAGCCAGGATTTGAGCATGAGGGGAGCGAAGAATACATTGGTCATATCTAAAAAAAAACAGAGAATATTTGCGGCACTAAACTTTAATATGGCGCTTGGCGCGACCCAATTTACACTGTGCGATTGGCCTAGCTGTTGAGGGGGTGCATGCCGAAGACCACATGTTGCCGCTTTGGCTCACATGCAGCGCATGTGGTGCATCCGGCATGTCTCGGCAAAGCATAGTCCAAAATTTAAAAATATGACCGAAATAAAATAACTCGGGATGTCGGATGAAAAGCCTTTAGAATAATTTTACCTCTATAATTGCCAATTAAATCGAATAAAACTATAAGAAAAAATATCAAATAGTTTGAAAATTATACATCATGGTATACTAATGAATTAGACCTTGTATGTAGTGCTCCAATTAATCAAGACTAGTGGATTGATATCCAGATGAAACAAGACTTGAATGTATAGCAGTTACCTTTAGATTGGCGTGCTCAAGGACCAAAAGCGGGTTAGAGTATTTGATTAAATATGATCACCGGGGGACTCCAATGGATAATACTTCGGCAAGATTGAAACAGGAAGGCTGGATAGCACCGCGGCAGTATCCTCGTCTGCTAATCTGCTTGCGGCTGCCGTGGCGGCAAGCAGAGGCGCAGCGGCGGAATCAATCGATCGATTAGCGTCTAGGTTAGTGGTAATTAGCGTCTAGGTTACGCAGAACGGGCTTTCTAGGCTTACACGAGACCATAATGAGCTATTTTTGGGCTGGGTGTACACGGCTGAAAGGATCTACGGGCCTGGGCCTTAAGTACATACTGATTAGCAGTTAACTACCCATATTAAGGTGATACTGCGGATTGTTGATGGTATGGAGTCAGCAGAATGCATTAATGACACGCTTTTGGTTCTAATCCCGAAGGTAAAAAATCTGACACTCTTGACACAGTTTCGTCCAATAAGTCTGTGCAATGTGTTGTATAAAATTGCATCAAAGGTTATCTCTAATCGTTTGAAGCAAGTACTTCCAGAGATTATTTCTGCAGAACAGTCAGCCTTTGTTCCAGGGCGTCTTATCACTGATAACATCATTGCCGCGTATGAATGCCTTCATTTTATGAAAAGGAACAATGCAAAGAAAAACCAACACTGTGCCCTGAAACTGGACATGATGAAGGCATATGACCGAGTAGAATGGTCCTATCTTCAGGCAGTCATGCTTAAGCTTGGTTTCTCAGATAAGTGGGTAAGAATAGTCATGAACATGGTGACGTCAGTAAAATTTTCAGTCTTGTTCAATGGCAAGAAGTTACAAGAATTCAAACCTTCTCGTGGAATCAGATAGGGGGACCCGATCTCTCCTTATTTGTTCTTGTTGGCAGCAGAGGGCCTTTCGTGCCTCCTAAAATCAAGAGTACAGTCATCAAACCTAAGTGGTCTGCAAGTGGCTCCTTCAGCGCCGCCGGTAAACCATTCATTATTCGCGGATGACAGCCTGCTGTTCTTTAAGGCGGATGGGAAGGGAGCTTCAGAGGTGAACCATGTGCTGGATATGTACTGTCAGGCAACAGGTCAGAGAATCAATAATGATAAATCATCTATTTACTTCAGCAAGGGTGTGCCTGAAAATGTGAGGGCTGAGATAAAAGGTATACTCCAAGTTCCTAGTGAGACAGTTAGTGAGAAATATTTGGGTATTCCCTCTGACGTTGGCTCCTCAAAAAACGGTGCTTTCAAATATTTGAAAGACCGATTGTGGAGTAAGGTTCAGGGATGGATTGAGAGGACGATGTCCACTACAGGCAGGGAAGTACTTGTGAAAGCAGTTGCTCAGGCAGTTCCAGTGTTCTCAATGTCATGCTTTAAGCTCCCAAGGGGGCTTTGCGAACACCTTAACATGCTTATTAAGAAATTTTGGTGGGGCAGTAAAGAGGGAAAGTGGAAGCCACACTGGGTGTCATGGAAAGTTATGACCCAACCCAAGAGCATGGGGGGCCTTGGTTTTAAAGATATTTAACTTTTCAACCTCTCTTTGCTCGCTAGGCAAGCATGGCGAATCCTGCAACATCCAGAATCTTTGAGCTCTAGGATATTAAAAGGTGTCTACTTCCCTGGCACTTCGTTGCTTGAAGCACAATTGGGAAGCCATCCCAGCCAAATTTGGAGGGCAATATTGGAGGGAAGAGATGTACTCAGCTTGGGTCTGATAAAAAGGATAGGCAATGGACAAGATAACAATATTTGGAATGAGAATTGGATCCCACGTGAGGTGATGATGAGGCCTTACGGCAGCGTCTCAAATAATCCACCACAACTAGTTGCAGAGTTAATGGATCCAACAACGGCTTCCTGGAATGTCCAACGATTACGGGAGGTCTTCCTGAACATTGATATTCCTGAAATTATGAACATCCCGCTCTGCACTAGGAATGAGCCTGACTTCTGGGCATGGGCCCATGAAAGGAACGGAAGCTTCTCGGTCCGATCAGCATACAATATGCTTATCAGTACTAGACAACGAAGGGAAGCCTGGCTTGAGAATACAGCGGGATCTTCATCCTTTGATAGCGAATCCGGTTCATGGAAGAAGCTATGGAATACCCAAGTGCCGGCCAAGATTCGAATGTTTTTGTGGCGCTTGGCGCAACAATCTCTGCCTACAAATGACGTGAGAGCACACAGGCACATGTCGGATTCAAGCGCTTGCGGTCTATGTGGAGCGGAAGACTCGTGGAGACACTCACTTCTAAATTGTACAATGACCAGATGTATTTGGGCGCTAGTGGATGGAGAACTAGCTGAACAGTTAAGAGAGATCAGTGAACCGAGTGCCAAACAATGGATTTTCTCAATGATCCAAGTTATATCTCATGACACATTCACCAAGCTCTCCGTCACCTTATGGGCAATCTGGTCGGCGAGGAGGAAGGCAATCCACGAAGGTGTTTTCCAAAGCCCTCAAGCTACACATGAATTCTAGCCCCTGCTCGCCCCCACCCCCCTGTCTCCGCCCCTGGCCATGGTGATGGTGAAGCACCATGCCACTCTCACTCCCATCATGCCTGTGGTTCACCCTTGTTGGCTCCTCCCTGTCCCCATGGACGACAACCGCGAAGCGCCGGCTGACGCCGACCGTGACCCGGTGGTTCCTCGGCCTCAGGGACCTCTCCAGATAGACCCTCCTCCTTGACATTGATCCTTCAGAGCCACCATGCCTTGCTGCGGTGTGTCCATGCCGAGCGGTGGTGTTGTGCTCAGGGGAGTCGCTGTCGCTCGAGCTGAAGTGCTCAGGGGAGTCGCTGTCGCTTGGAGATGACATGGCAGACGCAGCGGCATATGTCAAGCTTGTAGACGACGTAGAAGAAGAGCAGCACTGCATCCATGCGTACATATTGGTACTGTACTATGTAATGTAAGCAGCACTGCAGCAGAGATTTGCAGTGAAATGCTGAAGCAGGCATGCATATATGTGTATGTATGTACATTTGTGTTTGCGTCTGTGTGTTGTGACACCACTCTTGCTTTGCTTAGCAAGGTAAAGGTAGAGGAGGAAGAGCGTGGCGGCGGTCTTGGCGAGGCTGGCGACGCAGAAGTTGTCGACGTAGCAGAAGATGTCCCACATCGGGCCGCAGGCCGTGCTGCCATGCCATGGTGACGGAGCATCGATCGATGTGTCAGATCATAGTTTTAAATAGCCGGCTATAGCCCGCTATAGCCTTTTCAGCAGGGTGCCGCTAAATGGTCGCCTTCACAAATAGCCCGCTATAGCCCGCTATAGCTCCGCTATAGCTGATTTGAAGGCCCGCCGATATTTTCCATAGCCCGCTATTTAAAAGGTTGGTCAGAATTGCAGTAATAAGTAGAAGAATGGAGATTAGATAGGTGGAGATGTACCGACCTGCATGCCTTGCCGGAGAGCTAGAAGTCGATTGGCTTGGCGAGGACCTTGGTGAAGCCCGTCACCAGCGAGTCCACCACGTTCCCCATTTGCTGCTTGATCATTCTTCTTCTTCAGTCCGTCCCTCGCATCCGCGTCGACGCGACCGACCAACCTGTAGTGGAGGATGATGCTCGCCGGCTGGAGTTGTGTCCGTTCATTTTTGTAAGTCATTTCATACAACTCAAAATGGGCTGTTTTATACATTGTCTGAAATGTTTTCAAGGCCTTATAAAAGTGCACAGAGGGAGTAGCTAATTTGCGTGTCTGCCGGAGAGGGAGAGGGAGACAGAGAGAAAGAAGGCTAACCGCACCACGTCCTCTGTCTTCCCTTTTTTTGCCCCCTCTCTCAAAACAGAGCAGTTTTGAACCGCGGCGTTGTAAGTTCAGTTTGTAACTGACGCGCCTGTCGCTCTCCTCGATCCTGATTTGTATCACCAATCCGCCGCCAGGAACCCACCAACCGACCATGGCCGCCTGCGAGGCTGGGTCGATGATGGGTAGGGTGGCGCGAAAATGCGAGTGCGACGGCGACATATCCACCTTCCTAGGCGCCGGAGGCATTCGCCACCACTCTTGATCTGTCCCAGCAACAGCAGCAGCAGCAGGAGGAGGTGGTGGAGGACATGTTCACCATGTGCACCCTCCCCTCCACCCCTTCCCCCATCAGGTCGCCGGAAGCCGAGGGTGTGCGTGAGGAAGCTCGGGGTCAGGGACGCCAAGATCCGCACCCCGATCCCCAGCCCCTACCTACTGCCGGAGCAACAGCCAGGCCAACCGAGAGAGCCGGAGCAAACAGAGCAGCAGCCCCATGCGGATGCGGATCCCCTCTACCGGGCGGTGCAAATGGTGGGCGCCCTCACCGGTACCACCGCCAGCAGCGGCAGCAGCAATGAGAATGCCATGAAGGACTTCCTGGGGCCTCCTCTAGCCGGCCGGCCAGCCAGGAGCAGCAATGAGGATGGATGCCGCCAGGCCTGTCAGGTACACAAGAATGGAGATCGATGCTGACCTGCTGCTTGGCCATGGCACTCAGCATTCATTCGTCCATTCAGGAGTTAATTGCCTAAAACCACCAGATTTGTGCCTAGGGTACTCCAAAACCACCAACTTGGTCGAAAATAACGAACAGCCACCACTTCTGTGGCAAGTGGATAACATATAGCACTAAATACGATGTGACCTGCGGCTAAGTGCGAATCTGACATGCCTGGCCCGCCTGTCGGTACCACGTGGCCAGGGCTAACGGCGGAGGCCAGACGGCCGTTTTCCCCGCTCGTCAACTCTGTTGGCTAGCGCGCGACAGGGCATCCTCGCTCTCATCCTCCCCCTTTCCCATCTTGCGCGCGACAATGGCGTCTCCCCCAAACACCGGCGATGTGGACGGTGGTGGCGACGACGGTGGTGGAGACGTTGTTGGCTTCGACTTCGCGTTGCCCTCGTCAGTTGCTGGCGGCCCGCCGTCGCCGTGCCGTGCGCGCATGGCCTGGTCGGACCTGGCGGCGGCCGTGGTGGTGGCGCCCGCTGCAACGGGTGGATCCAGATCCGTGGACGCCGAATGCGCCGAAGCCGAATCCGAGGGGGAAGAGCCACCATCTCCCCGCTGTGCGCAGAAGGAGTTTGCGCAACGGGCTGCGCGGGCGTGGGCTGATTCACCAGCCGGCCGTCGTAGTAACACCGGCGACGAGTACGACCTCTATGCGACCTCTCTGTCATTTGATTTAATTGCTGGCGAATTAGGTTGATTTATTGTTTTATTTAGCCTCACAATGTAGTAGTTGTGATTTATTTGCTAGCGTATTAGGTTGATTTAGGGTTTCATTTGTCTGCGTATTAGGTTTTGATTCAGTATATTTAGTTCAACAAGACAGCTACAACAAGATAGCTTATATTTACATTTACTTCATTTTGGTATTGTATTAGGTTGAGGTATGAGCAGTGGGACGTTCACATTGATTTTCAAGGGTCCAAATATCTGGAGACTAAGATGTATAGGAAAGACATAAGATATTTCTATCTTATGGCTTTGCTGATTGAGAATGGATACAGTGAATCAGACTATATGTATTATCTGAGTATTGAAGGCATAGGATTGGATGGTTTTAAACTTCTGGACAATCAGATTAAGGTGGATGAAATGCTGAGGGAATACGAGGACAACAAGTCAATCAGATTGACAGTTATTAAGGGCAAGAGGCAGCAAGCAATTGTACCAGCACCAGCATTATCAGCAGCAACAGTAGCAACAGTACCAACAAATATGTATGATGAAGATGAAGAATACAACATTGTTCCTCCTGTACTGTTTGCAGTCAATGAAGAAGGTGTGGCACATAAGGATTTTGTTGATCACATTGGCTGCAGTTTGTCAGGCCCAGATGAGTGCTTACTGATGGGCACACAACAGAGTGTAAACTATGAGCCTATCAAAACGATGACACCTCCCCAGCTAGAAAAATATAACATTCAGAAAGAAGACAGTGGGAATTATTCAGACATGGAAATGGATTCAGAAACTGAAGATAGTGGAGAGTATGTAGATGCTATAGAAAGTACAGATGATAGCTCTTGTGAAGATGGAGGTGATGCAAGTATGAAGAAGACAGCATCAGTGCACTGTGAGGGTGACACTGAACCAGAGGACATTTATGATGTTCCACATGTTCAAGAGGAGGAAGACTAGACTGAAGAAGATGCAACTGAAGATGAAGAAAAACATTTGACTGAAGTGCAACCTGTTCTAAAAATTCCGAAGAGAGTAGGACCAACATCAAACTCTCACTCATCAGCAAATGATCCAACTGAGCCTGACTGGTTTCCTTCAGATGATGAAGATTCAAATCTGGGTTTATTGGATTCAGAGGATGATGATGGCAATGAGCCTATGTCCTTCATTATTCCCTCAGGAAGGAAAACAAGAGTAGAGAGGAAAAAGGAAATAATTTGGTATGATGAAGGCAGGCTCAATCCAGAGCAGCAATTCTGTTTGAAGCTCTTTTTCAAAGATGTCTACCACTTTAGGTCTGCTCTTGTTAACTTTCATATCAAGCAACTTAGGTCTTTCAGATATCACAGGAACTGCAAGGACAGGGTCATTGCCTGGTGTGATTACAAGGAAAAGGGATGTCCTTTTTTCATTGTTGCTTCTCAGATCAAGCATGAGAAAACATTTTGTATTAAGAAGTTTAGAGTAGAACATACTTGTCCAACTAGTGACAGTCATAGCAAAGTGAGTTCAAAGTGGCTAGGAAATACTTTCCTAGAGACTATTAGATCAGACCCAAACACAACTGTGCCAGCATTGGTAGACAAGGCAAATAGGAAATTTGGAATTGAAGTTCCCAAGATGATGGCATGGAGAGCTAAGAAGAAAGCAAAGCTAATTGTTTTGGGAGATCAAAAGAAACAATATCACAGGTTGTCTGATTACATTGAAACTGTTAAGTTATGCAATCCAGGCTCAAGATGCATTGTGACAACTGTCACTCCAAAAAGAACACATGAAAACCCACATCCTGGTCCTAGATTCCATGGTCTTTTCTTTTGTCTGAATGCACCTAGGGAGGGTTTTCTGAATGGATGTAGGCCTTTCATTGGTTTGGATGGTTGCTTCATTAAGCTTACTACTGGAGCACAAATCCTAGCAGCTACTGGTAGGGATGCCAACAGCAACATGTATCCTATTGCCTTTGGAATTGTTGGAGTGGAGGACACACCAAACTAGAGCTGGTTTCTCACTCAACTCAAATATGCTCTAGGAGGCACAGTGGGAAAATTTGGCAGATACACCATCATGTCAGATAGGCAGAAGGTTAGTGATATGTTATCTTTGCTCTTGTTTAATGTGTACCTTTGCTCTGCTAGTAAGATTTAGGTTTACTGTTTAGCTTTGCTCTGCTAGTAACATTTAGGTTTATTGTGTAATCAGGGACTACTTAAAGCTATCAATGCTGTATTTCCAAACTGCCCACAAAGATTTTGTTTAAGATACATTTATGCAAATTTCCAAAGAGCTGGCTTTAGGGGTGAAGATTTGAAAAAATGCATGGACAGTGCTAGCTATGCATACACAAAACATGGTTTTGATGTTGCCATGGCCAATTTGAGGAATGAGTGTGAGGATGCTTGGAGGTCGTTATCTGGTATTCCAGTACACACATGGGCTAGGCCTGAAATGGACGCAAACTGAAAAACTGACCTAGTGGTTAACAACATTAGTGAGGTTTTCAATAAATATATCCTAGATGTTAGAAACAAACCAATTGTGACAATGATAAATGGAATCAAAGACAAGTTCCTAGTGAGGTTTGATGGAAAGAGAGAAGGTGCAGAAAATTCCAGATGGGAAATAGCTCCAACTTATGCAGGGATGCTGGAGCTCAACAAGAAGTATGCTAGAGATTGCAAAGCAATTAGGGATGGTCATAACTTGTGGCAGGTCACCAGTGGCCCACAGACATATGCTGTCAACCTTCTTGACCACACTTGTGGATGCAGGAAGTGGGACATGTCAGGGTGCCCATGCAACCATGCTTGCCGTGCTATTTCCAAAGGCAAGATGCAACCTGAGGATTTTGTTAGTCCATTCTTCAAGAAAGCAATGTACCTTGAGTCATATAAACCTATAGTGTATCCAGTTCCAGGAGAAGATGCTTGGGTCAATACAGAGCAACCTGATATTGATCCTCCTATTTTCCACAAATAGGACCAGAGTGGAAGAAAAGAAGAAAAAAGGAAGAAGTGCAGGTTTGAAGTGCCTAAACCAAAAGATACTTCTAGGATGGCTACAATCAAATGTGGCAACTGCAAGTTAATGGGCCACAGGTTTACTAATTGTTCACAACCTTTGAGGGCTGACCTGCAGTTAAGGAAGAATAAAAACATGGTAACATCATCAGCTTTGTCACTTAATTGCAAGTTAATTACCTAGCCATGTTTCAATGTGTCTTTTTCTTTGATTGTTAAACTGCAGGAAAAGAGAAGGCAGAAGGCAAAAGCCTACATTCCAGCTGATGTTGCTCCTAGGGCACCAACTGGAGAAGCACCAAGGGCTCCACCTATGGCTGCTTTCACAGCACCAAGGCCAGCAACTAGGGCAACACCTGGTAGTTCATCTGCTGGTCCTTCATCTACATCTACTTCTGCTTTTGCCACAAAGATGAGATCAGTGAGAGGTGGAAGAGTTGCAGGAGTTTCAACAGCTGGAACAGGCAGAAAGAAGAAAGCTCAGAAATATGCAAGACTGAAGAGCTACTTCACTGCCAGTGGAAATGTTTGAAATTTGATGTATGCCTCCTGTTTCAAACTTTTGGGAATGCCACCCATGTATCTGTCATGTGAACCTGTGTTTCATTAGAGTCATGTGAACATGTGTTCCATTTGGGTGCTATGAACTGTGAACCTATGTAGTATTTGAGTCATTTGAACCTTCCATTTGGGTGCTATGAACTATGAACCTATGTAGTATTTGAGTCCTAAGATACTATGTCAACCTGTGTTTCATTTGATTATGTCAACCTGTGTTTCATTTGATTATGAACTATGAACCTAGGGTTGTCGAGCCTTCGACAACTACCCAACCAAAAAGAAACCACCCAAACTAGGGTTGTCGAGCCTTCGACAACTACCCAACCATAAAGAAACCACCCAAAACTAGGGTTGTCGAGCCTTCGACAACTACCCAACCATAAAGAAACCACCCAAAACTAGGGTTGTCGAGCCCTCGACAACTAGCCAACCATAAAGAAACCACCCAAAACTAGGGTTGTCGAGCCTTCGACAACTACCCAACCATAAAGAAACCACCCAAAACTAGGGTTGTCGAGCCTTCGACAACTACCCAACCCTATCCAGAGAGCATTTCGAGTGGATAAGATTCTTTGGGCCCACCTCTAGCCCTCTCATCCATTCATCTCCACCTCTACCCCTCTCATCCCTTTCATCTGCACTCACTATCACCTTTGCCCCTCTCAGCCACTCACTCTCATCCAGTACCCTAACCCCCCTCAAATCTCTCACGAATTGGTCCAGTTTCACCATTGGATCTTCAGGATTTCGAAACTAGAAAGTAAATAAACTCCACCCCCATTTTTTGGTTGGTTTAATGTATCATAGTTTTGTGAAAACACTAGTTTGTTTTCCTCGTGGTTTAATGTACCATAGGTTAGGTACTAAGAGATTTGTGTGTTGTAGATGGCCGAGGGTACTCAGTGGGTGCTTAGCCCTGTTGTTCATGTCCAAGGCTTGTCTCCATGTGTTGTGCAAGTTAGCGAAGTTGACCTCACTTTCGATTGGTTGAAGACTAAATTCATGTTGAAGCAAGGGTTGAAGGAAGAGGATTTTGTGTACTACGTTAGCAAGAAGCAGGCAGATGGCCCCGGGGAAAGAAAATTGGTTGGCATAACTGATGATGACAAGATTCAAGAAATGATGCAAGAATGGGAATGGAAAAGGGTTGTTGACTTGCATTGCTACAGGAAACCGAGTTATATGTGATGTTCATGTCGTTTCAACTATCATGGACCATTTGTTTAATTTGAGATTATGTGATAACTATGTTTGTCATTTGCTACTATGTGAACCTATGTAGTATTTGAGTCATTTGAACCTTCCATTTGGGTGCTATGAACAATGAACCTATGTAGTATTTGAGTCCTATGATACTATGTCAACCTATGTTTCATTTGATTATGTCAACCTGTGTTTCATTTGATTATGTCAACCTGTGTGTCATTTGAACCCACCCAAAACTAGGGTTGTCGAGCCTTCGACAACTACCCAATCATAAAGAACCCACCCAAAATTAGGGTTGTCGAGCCCTCGACAACCACCCAACCATAATTATATTACCCAAAACATGACTAATATGACACTTTCCTCAAACCCAAAACAGGCACAAATGAGTCATGAAGGGCATAATCCAGTAGCACAATTGGATTCACCAGAAGCACAATTCAGCACACATGTCTTGAGATGTTCAGTGATACAAATAGCAGATACTAGTACAACAGCATGAATTCATTCATCAACTATCTCCTTGATCTTCCTGATCTTCCCCTTGGTGGCCTCCTTCTCCTTGAATAGATCACCTATGGTGTACTCCAGGTGCCTTTTCTCTTGCTTGAACTTCTCCCTCTCCCCCAACAACATGTCCCTCTCCTGCTTGATCTGGTCCATCTCCTGCAGCAGCTTCAACTTCTCTAACTTCTCTTGGTCTCTCTCTTTCTCTGCTTTGGCCCTTAGCACCTGATGGATGTTAGTGTCTGCTTTCACAGCCAAGTTCTTTTTCTCAAGCTCTTCCTTCAGGTCACTAAGAGCTATTCGTGCATTTCCTAATTGGGCAATTGCATCCTCTTTGTCAGCCACCATTTTGGCAAAGTCAACTTTAAAGAACCTCAGGTCATTTTCCATCTTTCTCTTCTCTTCAACTACCTTATAGACTTCTTCAGCATTAACTACGTCCTGTGTCAACCTGTCAGTTGTAACGCCCTCGATGCGGCTATATCTCCCACGTGTCGAGGCACGACTTAGAGGCATAACCGCATTGAAAGCAATGTCGCAAGTGAGGTAATCTTCACACAATCCATGTAATAAATAAAGGGGAAAGATACATAGTTGGCTTACAATCGCCACTTCACACAAGTACATAAATAACATCCATCAAACAGATTACACTCAAGGTCCGACTACGGTACCAAAATGAAAGAAGACTACCCCAAATGCTAAACAGATCCCCGGATCACCCAACTGGGCTCCACTACTGATCATCTGGAAAAGAAACATAGTAACGGCCACGTTCCTCGTCGAACTCCCAAGTGAGCTCGGTCGCGTCATCTGCACTGACATCGTTGGTACCTGCAACTGATGTGATAATATCTGTGAGTCACGGGGACTCAGCAATCTCACACCCGCGAGATCAAGACTATTTAAGCTTAAGGTGAGAAAGGGGTTTATGAGGTGGAGCTGCAGCAAGCGTCTAGCATGTGGTGGCTATAGCGCAAAAGAGAGCGAGAAGAGAAGGCAAAGCATGGTCGTGAAGCTAGAAGTGATCAAGAAGTGATCCTGAAACAACCTACGTCAGGCATAACTCCAACAACCGTGTTCACTTCCCGGACCCCGCCGAGAAGAGACCATCACGGTTACACACGCGGTTGATGTGTTTTAGTTAAGGTCAACTTCGGGTTTTCTACAACCGGACATCAACAAATTCCCATCTGCCTCATAACCGCGGGCACGGCTTTCGAAAGATAATACCCTGCAGGGGTGTCCCAACTTAGCCCATGATAAGCTCTCACGGTCAACGAAGGATAATCCTTCTACCGGGAAGACCCGATCAATCTCGGAATCCGGGACTACAAGACATTTCAACAGCAATAAAACAAGTCCAGCAAAGCCGCCCGATTGTGCCGACAAATCCTGATAGGAGCTGCACATATCTCGGTCTCAGGGCACATCCGGATGAGCAGTCCGTACAACTAAAACCAACCCTCGAGTTGCCCCGAGGTGGCGCTGCAAAGGGCTCTAGTTTGGACCAGCAATCGAAGGAGAACTGGCCCGGGGGTTTAAAATAAAGATGACCCTTGAGTCTGCAGAACCCAAGGGAAAAAGGCTAGGTGGCAAATGGTAAAACCAATGTTGGGCCTTGCTGGAAAAGTCTCATTCAAAGCGAACTGTCAAGGGGGTCCCATAAATCACCCAACCGTGTAAGGAACGCAAACTCCGGGAACATAACACCGGTATGACGGAACTAGGATGGCAAGAGTGGAACAAAACACCAGGCATAAGGCCGAGCCTTCCACCCTTTACCAAGTATATAGATGCATTAATTAAATAAGAGGTATTGTGATATCCCAACAAGTAATCATGTTCCAAACAAGGAACAACAAGTCCATGTTCCAACAAGGAACAAACTTCATCTTCACCTGCAACTAACAACGCTATAAGAGGGGCTGAGCAAAGCAGTAACATAGCCAAACAACGGTTTGCTAGGACATGGATGGTTAGGGGCTGACATGGCAATATAGGAGGCATGATATAGCAAGTGGTAGGTATCGCAGCATAGGCATAGCAAAAGAGCGAGCAATCTAGCAAGCAAAGATAGAAGTGATTTCGAGGGTATGGTCATCTTGCCTGCAAGGTTCTCAGAGTTGTCGAAAGCTTGGTCCTCGTAAGCGTTCTCAACGGAATCCTCGGTCACGTACTCGTCTCCCGGCTCTACCCAAGACAAGAGAACAAGCAAAGGAACCAATATCAACCACGATGCAATGCGCAAGCAACATGATGCAAAACATGGCATGATATGCGAGAGGTGATATGCAATGCGTATGCATGCTCCGGAAGGAAAAGGATGAACATGGCATAATCTTGGCAAACCAAGCATGCCACTGGATAGATGAGGTGATTTCGGTTGAAATCGATATAAAGATCACCGGAATAGGATGCACGGTTTGCAAATGGCAAGCAATACAAGAATGACATGAATCTGCCATAAACAGCATGATGCTACTTAGCAAGCAACAAATAATTAAGCTACTGCACCCAAACATGGCAACAAATCATATGACAGTAATCTACTCAAGATGCACGACAAAAGACGAACACTGAGCTACGGCTCAATCCCATCATAACAGGTTCAAACAAGCATGGCAAAAGTGCAAACGATAACAGGTTCTCAGACTTAGTGAAAATATCAACAAGCAGAAACTAACATCAGGATGACATGTTCAGAGCAATGAAACAACATGCTACAGGTTCAGAGCATAGCAAATAAAGGCATGGCATGAATCTATTCAAAGCACTTGACAAAAGACTCTTACTGACCACAAGCTAAAAAGGGCCAGAAAATATGATTACACCCATGTCAATTAAGCAATTTTCGTTACAGGTTTCAGACTTAGCAGAAAACTGGACATGGCAGAAAACTGTTAACGACTAGGCATGTTCGTGAGCTCGATGCACTCACTACACAGCATTTCATGATAAAATAAGCATACATACATCAAGAAGACATGGCATAGTAACAAAGCATGGCAATAATAACATCATATCATGCAAGGATCAACTACACCAAGCTTGGCAAAATCGAATAACATGTAAACAATCTGCCAGCAATATTTTGAAGCAAAAGTAGAGCTCGATTGACTCAATCTATGGCACTCCAAAATTGCAAACAAAGGCACGGACGGATTAAGCAAATACTCAAGTTCAAAACTCCCTTACTGATCATGCTCAAATTATGCATGGATCTCTCAGAAACAACATGAATACATGGCATAAAAATAACAGCAGTCAGGGACTTAGTGAAATCGCTGTCTCTGAAATCAGCAACATCAAGACACCTAGTTTGCATGCTTGTGCTAGTCATCACATAGATCATAAAAATACATGGCATAATTCCCTGGATAGGTAACATGGCATATTACAAAACTCATGTAGGACTCAACTTCATAGGAGGTACACATCAATCAAGGCAAAAATGACAAAAGTGCATGTTCAGATAAGATCCAGCAACTAACATCAACTAGCTCTCTTCTAACAGCATTTCAGGCATCAATATGACTTCAAATGAAAATGATGCAATGGAACAAAATGATGTACTCTTCTAGGCGAACAAATAAACATATTATACGCACGAATCGGAGCTATGGATGCAAAGTTATGGCATGTAGAAGAACTGATGATAATGATGAAATGCACGGGACTTAGAAATATTTTGAGGTGAGAGAAGTCAACGGTTGGCGCGGAAATCGAGGTTCGCCGGCGCGGGCCGCCGGAGGAGCGCCGGAGGAGGCGGCCCGAGGCGGGGGAAGGCCGGATCTGCACGGGGGGCCCCGGATCCGCGCGGACGGCGGCGAGATCCGCGGAGAGGCGGCGGTAGGAGGCGGGCCGGCGACGTCCGGCGCGGCGTCGCGCGAGCGCCGGCGCGGGCGCGACCGGGCGCGGGCGGCGGCGGCCGCCCGGGCGCGAGGCGGAGAGGCGGGAGCCGGTCGGGGCGCGGCGGCGGGAGGAGGCGCTGGGCGCGGGCGGCGGCGACCGGGCCGCGCGGGCCGGATCTGGGCCGCGCGGGCCCTGGCGGCGGGGCGCGGCGGAGGCGGCGGCGGGTGCCACGTGGCGCGCTCCCACTGGCCCGGGGCGCGCCGGCGGCGGGCAGGAGAGAGAGAGGCGCGCGGATCGAGGAGAAATTAGGGTTTCGGGGTGTTTCTCTCCCAGATTTGGACGGGGAAGACATTTTTATAGACAGAAGGAGCTAGGGAGCTCCAAATGGAGTGCGGTTTTCGCCCACGCGATCGTGATCGAACGGCGGAGGACATGGGAGTGACTTAGATGGGTTATTGGGCTGTTTTGAAGGGGTGTTGGGCTGCAACACACACGAGGCCTTCACGGTTACCCGGTTAACCGTTGGAGTACCAAACGAACTCCGATTGACCCGAAACTTGACAGGCGGTCTACCGGTGCTATACCAAGGCCACATGTCAAACCTCGGTCCATTCCGAGAATGTTTAATACCCGCTCACGAAGAAATGTAAAAGGGGACGCCGGGAGACATAGGAGCGCCGGATTGCAAAACGGACAACGGGAAAGATGCTCGGATTTATGAGACGAACACGTATGCAAATGCGATGCACATGATGACATGATATGAAATGCATGACATGACCAAAAAGCAAAACGGAGAGAACCCAACCACGGAGGGAATAACATAACACATAGCCGGAAATGGCAAGAGTTGGGTTACAAATATGGCAAGTTACATCGGGGGCGTTACAACACACCACCACTACGAGAGGATCTCGTCCCGAGATCTAGGACTGAAAGAACTCCGGATACTCAGAACATAGGTGGTCTTCACGCTCCCAGGTGGCCTCTCGGTCTGAATGATGTGACCATTTCACTTTGAGGAATTTGATTGACTTGTTGCGAGTCTTGCGCTCAGTTGTCTCAAGAATAGCAACTGGATGCTCATGATAGGACAAATCTTCTTGAAGATCAATCTCTTCGAAGTTGATGGTGCGCTCAGGCGTCTTGAAGCACTTGCGAAGCTGTGACACGTGGAAAACATCGTGCACATTTGCAAAGTTGGAGGGGAGCTCAAGTTGATAGGCTAGATCGCCTCGTTTCCCGATGATCTTGAAGGGACCGACGTATCTGGGGGCAAGTTTCCCCTTGATACCGAAGCGACGAGTTCCTTTCATTGGCGAGACACGGAGGTAAGCATGGTCTCCGATCTCGAATGCCACATCTCGGTGTTTGCTGTCGTAATAGCTCTTCTGGCGCGACTGCGCTGCTTTGACGTTCTCACGAATCACCTTGCACATGGCCTCAGCCTCTGAGATCAAATCATTGCCGAGCAATTGACGTTCACCGGTTTCAGACCAGTTGAGAGGAGTACGGCACTTTCTGCCATAGAGAATCTCGAATGGGGCTTTGCCCGAGCTGGCTTGAAAACTGTTGTTGTAAGAGAATTCAGCATAAGGAAGACAATCCTCCCACTTCATGCCGAAAGAGATAACACAGGCTCTGAGCATATCTTCAAGAATCTGGTTGACACGCTCAACTTGTCCACTAGTCTGAGGGTGGAACGCTGTGCTGAAGCGGATGCTGGTGCCCATGGCCTTCTGAAAAGAATCCCAAAATTTGGAGGTAAAGATGCTGCCACGGTCTGAAGATATCAATTGCGGAATGCCGTGCAAGGAGACAATTCTGGAGGTGTAGAGCTCTGCCAGCTGCGCTGCTGTGATAGACTCTTTGATAGGAAGAAAATGAGCCACTTTGGTGAGCTTGTCGATGACGATGAAGATAGCATCATTTCCATGCTTAGACTTAGGAAAACCAGTCACGAAGTCCATTTCGATATGATCGAACTTCCATTCAGGAATAGCAAGAGGTTGGAGAAGTCCAGCTGGTCGTTGGTGTTCTGCTTTCACCCTTCTGCAGACATCACACTCATTCACGAATTGAGCGATCTCACGCTTCATTCGAGTCCACCAATACGACTGCTTGAGGTCATGGTACATCTTCGAACTTCCAGGATGAATGGACAGAAGAGAATTGTGCGCTTCGTTCATAATGACTTTACGAAGATCACCCTTTGGAACCACAATCCGGTCCTCGAAGAGGAGAGTATCTCTGTCATCAACTCGATAGCACTTGTATTTGGGGATGCTCTTTTCAATACCACGTTTCACCTTCTTCACCATGGTATCCAACAATTGAGCCTCACGAATTTGATCTTCCAAAGTAGGAGAGACGATGAGGTTGGCAAGCAAACCTTGAGGAACAACTTGGAGATTCAACTTGCGGAAAGCTTCACAAAGATCCGGTTGAAAAGGCTTGAGGATTAAGCTGTTGCAGTAAGCCTTCCTGCTCAAAGCGTCTGCAACCACATTAGCCTTGCCTGGAGTATATTCAATACTCGGATTATACTCTTGAATCATTTCGACCCATCGAGTTTGCCTGAGGTTGAGATGAGGCTGAGTGAAGATATACTTGAGACTCTTGTGATTGGTGAAGATGTCCACTTTCCTTCCGAACAGGAGATGTCTCCATGTTATTAGAGCGTGGACAACTGCCGCCAACTCAAGATCGTGAGTGGGGTAGTTCCTTTCATTGGCTTCAACTGGCGAGAGGTATAGGCAACAACCTTCTTCTCTTGCATTAAGACAGCACCGAGGCCCTGGAGAGAAGCATCACAGAATACTTCATAAGGCTTGGATTCATCAGGAGGAGTCAGGACTGGAGCAGTGACAAGTTTCTCTTTAAGAGTGTTGAAAGCAATGTCACATTCAGGAGACCAGACATATTTCACATGCTTCTGGAGGAGGTTGGAAAGAGGCTTAGCAATCTTGGAGAAATTCTCAACGAATCTTCTGCAATAGCTTGCAAGTCCAAGAAAACTGCGAAGCTGCTTGACATTCTGAGGAGGATTCCAATTCAAAACTGCAGACACCCTTTCTGGATTAACAGCGATGCCCTTGGCAGAGATGATATGACCAAGATAAAGAACTTCATCAAGCCAGAATTCACATTTGGAGAACTTCGCATATAATTGATATTCTCTGAGCTTGTCTAGTACCAATCGCAAATGTTCGGCATGATCCTTCTTATTCTTGGAGAAGACCAAAATATCATCGAGATAGACCAAGACAAATTCGTTGATGTAGGGGTTGAAGATGAAATTCATCAAGCGAGTGAAATACGGAGGAGCATTGACGAGGCCGAAAGACATGACAGTGTATTCATAAGAACCAAAGCTTGTTCTGAATGCTGTCTTGGGAATATCTTCTTCACGAATGCGAATCTGATGATAACCCATACGAAGGTCAAGCTTGGAGAACACCTTAGCACCTTTGAGTTTCTCAAATAGCTCATTGATGTTGGGAAGTGGATACTTGTTCTTGATAGTCTTCTTGTTCAATGGACGGTAATCGACGCAAAGTCGGTCCGTGCCATCCTTCTTCTTGACAAAAAGAACACCACAACCCCAAGGAGAAGAACTCGGTCTGATCAGACCTAGACGTTCTTGTTTATCGAGTTGAATCTTCAATTCCTTGAGCTCGTCTGGTCCAAGCTTGTAAGTACGCTTGCAAACGGGTTCCGTGCCAGGCTCAAGCTCAATAACGAATTCAACTGGCCTGCGGGGAGGCATACCCGGAAGCTCTTCTGGAAAAACATCTTGGTACTCACAAACGACTCGAATCTGAGATATAGCCTCCATTTCACCCATCTCATTGAGAGAAAACAACCGAATGGTATCATCACGAGAAGCATAGATGATCACATCGTTCGAAGTGTGAGTCAATTTGATTTCCCTGGCAGCACACTCAAGCTGAGCCTTGTGCTTAGAAAGCCAGTCCATCCCGAGAATAAGATCAATATCAGAATCACCAAGCACCATTGGAGAAGATAGAAATTTGTAGTCGCCCATCTTGATAGAGACATCCGGAACCGAAACTCGAGAAGTCAATTGCTTACCCGGGGACACAATAGACAAAGGTCTCGGCAAAAATTGAGTAACGAATTCATGCTTAGATGCAAAAGGTCTTGAGATGAAACAATGTGATGCACCAGTATCAAATAAGACTTTGGCAGGAATATCATTAACAGGAAGATTACCCATGATCACTTCAGAAGACTCCTCTGCTTGAGCTGCATTCAACATGTTCACCTTGGCATGTTTAGGATTATGCTTGACCACTGCATTGCTGGGAGATTTCACAGGAGGAGGAGGCGGAAGGCGCCTTTGGTTGAAGCACTTGTTCGCATAGTGCCCCTTCTGCTGACATTTGTTACAAGTCACCTCTGAGAGTGGACGATGATAAGGAGCACTTGGCCTTGTAGCTTGGTTCTGAGACTTGTTCTGATAGCCAGGGTTGGGTGGGTGGGAAGATCCACGACCACTTGAGTTCTTCTGCTGATAAGGCTGACGGAACGGAGGAGGAGGAGGCAACCAGAACTTCTGTTGCTTAGCTGCCACAAGTGAAGAAGAAGAAGACTGAACTGCGTCTCTGACTCTCTTCTTAGATGCCTCACACTTGAGCTAAGCAGCTTCTTGTTTCAGCACCATGTTGTAGAATTCATCATACTTTAATGGCTCGAAAAGCACGAGAGCAAGTTGCAGATCTTCTCTGAGACCACGCCTGAACTGGTAGATCATACTCTTCTCATCAGGAATGTCTTGCCTTGCAAAACGAGAGAGTTTCTGGAACTGAGTGTTGTATTGGTAGACAGACATGGTGCCTTGCTTGAGATTGCGGAATTCCTCACGCTTAAGCTCAACAACACTTTCTGGAATGTGGTGCGCTTTGAGGTCACGACGGAAATCATCCCAAGTGATCACACGACCTCCTCTGGAATCTTTGTATTGCTGGAACCACTCAGCAGCTTGATCTTTGAGTTGAAAAGAGGCAAACTTGACAAAGTCCTCAGGTCTGACATTGCTGCACTCGAAATGCTTGCTGATGTCCACGAGCCAATCATCAGTGTCTGTGGCCTCGACATAGTAGCTGAAAGTCTTCGGCTGATTAGCAAGGAACTGGTTCAGTGAAGCGAAATGCGGCTGATTGTTGCCTTGGCCTTGATTCTCTTGATTAGCTTGCCCTTGGTTGCGATCTTGCAAGAGCTGAATCAGAATCTGAGCATTGGCATTTGTGGCAGTCATCAAGGCTTGCCAAGCTTCCGGAGGCGGAGGTGGTGGCGGAGGGTTAGCCTGATTCCCGTCATTGCGTTCCGGATTCTGACGCGTTGGTGGAGCCATCCTGAAGAGGGTGACATCCATTAGCATCTTGACAGCGATATGTTGAAGCTGAATCAAAGGAACGAAATTGCAACATATAGTCTTCACAATTAACATTCGAACGAGAATGAACGAATGAATTCCAATGTAAATCATCACACTTCCAAAGCTGAGAAGCCACTTAGAACATGGTAAGGAATAAAATCAACAAGGTACGGAAGTGAACAAATACTTGGTAAGGATTACCCAATCACAAACCAAATATCTGCGGAAGAAATACTAAAGCTACAAGAATTCCCACTTATAAACTCCCGAAACTTTTTGGTTATGCAATCAGGTGTTGGGGATACAGGGGAAGCATAATATCTCACCCAAACTAGCAAATCCTACAACCAGCTGTATCCATCCTTCAACACATAACCAAGAAACCTTCGGAAATCGTCTACCTCAACCTTCGAAAAACACATCCGTTATACAAGTCATGGCAATACCCCTGCACTCGCCACAGTACTGGGCTATCAGGTTATCTCACCAACAACTGTAGAAAAGAGATTTTCGATGTCGGTCGTACTAAACTCAGGTATTCCAAAACCGCAACGATAAGATTATGACGACAACACCTCGGAGCTCAACTCCCCGGGACACTGCCACAACCCCTAAATGTCAGGAGGCAACCAAGACAATGTTGTCATCATAAAACCATCGGAACGATTGTAATATACCCGTGTGATCCTAAATTTTTTTTTAGTGAAATTTGAGAAGAGAAGAGTCAAAACTCTACGTCAGGAAGCCTCACCAGAAGGTCGAAGGGACTGGGGAGTAAAAAGAATTCCTAAACTCTCCGATATATAATTTCTAAAAGACTCAAAACAATTTTTCTAGACACAACTCGGCCACTAAAGACGATCAAACAGTGGGGGCTCCTAAGGTCGGGGAAAGGCTCTGATTACCAACTTGTAACGCCCTCGATGCGGCTATATCTCCCACGTGTCGAGGCACGACTTAGAGGCATAACCGCATTGAAAGCAATGTCGCAAGTGAGGTAATCTTCACACAATCCATGTAATAAATAAAGGGGAAACATACATAGTTGGCTTACAATCGCCACTTCACACAAGTACATAAATAACATCCATCAAAGAGATTACACTCAAGGTCCGACTACGGTACCAAAATGAAAGAAGACTACCCCAAATGCTAAACAGATCCCCGGATCACCCAACTGGGCTCCACTACTGATCATCTGGAAAAGAAACATAGTAACGGCCACGTTCCTCGTCGAACTCCCAAGTGAGCTCGGTCGCGTCATCTGCACTGACATCGTTGGTACCTGCAACTGATGTGATAATATCTGTGAGTCACGGGGACTCAGCAATCTCACACCCGCGAGATCAAGACTATTTAAGCTTAAGGTGAGAAAGGGGTTTATGAGGTGGAGCTGCAGCAAGCGTCTAGCATGTGGTGGCTATAGCGCAAAAGAGAGCGAGAAGAGAAGGCAAAGCATGGTCGTGAAGCTAGAAGTGATCAAGAAGTGATCCTGAAACAACCTACGTCAGGCATAACTCCAACAACCGTGTTCACTTCCCGGACCCCACCGAGAAGAGACCATCACGGTTACACACGCGGTTGATGTGTTTTAGTTAAGGTCAACTTCGGGTTTTCTACAACCGGACATCAACAAATTCCCATCTGCCTCATAACCGCGGGCACGGCTTTCGAAAGATAATACCCTGCAGGGGTGTCCCAACTTAGCCCATGATAAGCTCTCACGGTCAACGAAGGATAATCCTTCTACCGGGAAGACCCGATCAATCTCGGAATCCGGGACTACAAGACATTTCAACAGCAATAAAACAAGTCCAGCAAAGCCGCCCGATTGTGCCGACAAATCCTGATAGGAGCTGCACATATCTCGGTCTCAGGGCACATCCGGATGAGCAGTCCGTACAACTAAAACCAACCCTCGAGTTGCCCCGAGGTGGCGCTGCAAAGGGCTCTAGTTTGGACCAGCAATCGAAGGAGAACTGGCCCGGGGGTTTAAAATAAAGATGACCCTTGAGTCTGCAGAACCCAAGGGAAAAAGGCTAGGTGGCAAATGGTAAAACCAATGTTGGGCCTTGCTGGAAAAGTCTCATTCAAAGCGAACTGTCAAGGGGGTCCCATAAATCACCCAACCGTGTAAGGAACGCAAACTCCGGGAACATAACACCGGTATGACGGAACTAGGATGGCAAGAGTGGAACAAAACACCAGGCATAAGGCCGAGCCTTCCACCCTTTACCAAGTATATAGATGCATTAATTAAATAAGAGGTATTGTGATATCCCAACAAGTAATCATGTTCCAAACAAGGAACAACAAGTCCATGTTCCAACAAGGAACAAACTTCATCTTCACCTGCAACTAACAACGCTATAAGAGGGGCTGAGCAAAGCAGTAACATAGCCAAACAACGGTTTGCTAGGACATGGATGGTTAGGGGCTGACATGGCAATATAGGAGGCATGATATAGCAAGTGGTAGGTATCGCAGCATAGGCATAGCAAAAGAGCGAGCAATCTAGCAAGCAAAGATAGAAGTGATTTCGAGGGTATGGTCATCTTGCCTGCAAGGTTCTCAGAGTTGTCGAAAGCTTGGTCCTCGTAAGCGTTCTCAACGGAATCCTCGGTCACGTACTCGTCTCCCGGCTCTACCCAAGACAAGAGAACAAGCAAAGGAACCAATATCAACCACGATGCAATGCGCAAGCAACATGATGCAAAACATGGCATGATATGCGAGAGGTGATATGCAATGCGTATGCATGCTCCGGAAGGACAAGGATGAACATGGCATAATCTTGGAAAACCAAGCATGCCACTGGATAGATGAGGTGATTTCGGTTGAAATCGATATAAAGATCACCGGAATCGGATGCACGGTTTGCAAATGGCAAGCAATACAAGAATGACATGAATCTGCCATAAACAGCATGATGCTACTTAGCAAGCAACAAATAATTAAGCTACTGCACCCAAACATGGCAACAAAGCATATGACAGTAATCTACTCAAGATGCGCGACAAAAGACGAACACTGAGCTACGGCTCAATCCCATCATAACAGGTTCAAACAAGCATGACAAAAGTGCAAACGATAACAGGTTCTCAGACTTAGTGAAAATATCAACAAGCAGAAACTAACATCAGGATGACATGTTCAGAGCAATGAAACAACATGCTACAGGTTCAGAGCATAGCAAAGAAAGGCATGGCATGAATGTACTCAAAGCACTTGACAAAAGACTCTTACTTACCACAAGCTAAAAAGGGCCAGAAAATATGATTACACCCATGTCAATTAAGCAAGTTTCGTTACAGGTTTCAGACTTAGCAGAAAACTGGACATGGCAGAAAACTGTTAACGACTAGGCATGTTCGTGAGCTCGATGCACTCACTACACAGCATTTCATGATAAAATAAGCATACATACATCAAGAAGACATGGCATAGTAACAAAGCATGGCAATAATAACATCATATCATGCAAGGATCAACTACACCAAGCTTGGCAAATTCGAATAACATGTAAACAATCTGCCAGCAATATTTTGAAGCAAAAGTAGAGCTCGATTGACTCAATCTATGGCACTCCGAAATTGCAAACAAAGGCATGGATGGATTAAGCAAATACTCAAGTTCAAAACTCCCTTACTGATCATGCTCAAATTATGCATGGATCTCTCAGAAACAACATGAATACATGGCATAAAAATAACAGCAGTCAGGGACTTAGTGAAATCGCTAAGTCTCTGAAATCAGCAACATCAAGACACCTAGTTTGCATGCTTGTGATAGTCACCACATAGATCATAAAAATACATGGCATAATTCCCTGGATAGTTAACATGGCATATTACAAAACTCATGTAGGACTCAACTTCATAGGAGGTACACATCAATCAAGGCAAAAATGACAAAAGTGCATGTTCAGATAAGATCCAGCAACTAACATCAACTAGCTCTCTTCTAACAGCATTTCAGGCATAAAGATGACTTCAAATGAAAATGATGCAATGGAACAAAATGATGTAATCTTCGAGGCAAACAAATAAACATATTATACGCACGAATCGGAGCTATGGATGCAAAGTTATGGCATGTAGAAGAACTGATGATAATGATGAAATGCACGGGACTTAGAAATATTTTAAGGTGAGAGAAGTCAACGGTTGGCGCAGAAATCGAGGTTCGCCGGCGCGGGCCGCCGGAGGAGCGCCGGAGGAGGCGGCCCGAGGCGGGGGAAGGCCGGATCTGCACGGGGGGCCCCAGATCCGCGCGGACGGCGGCGGGATCCGCGGAGAGGCGGCGGTAGGAGGCGGGCCGGCGACGTCCGGCGCGGCGTCGCGCGAGCGCCGGCGCGGGCGCGACCGGGCGCGACCGGGCGCGGGCGGCGGCGGCTGCCCGGGCGCGAGGCGGAGAGGCGGGAGCCGGTCGGGGCGCGGCGGCGGGAGGAGGCGCTGGGCGCGGGCGGCGGCGACCGGGCCCCGCGGGCCGGATCTGGGCCGCGCGGGCCCTGGCGGCGGGGCGCGGTGGAGGCGGCGGCGGGCGCCACGTGGCGCGCTCCCACTGGCCCGGGGCGCGCCGGCGGCGGGCAGGAGAGAGAGGCGCGCGGATCGAGGAGAAATTAGGGTTTCGGGGTGTTTCTCTCCCAGATTTGGACGGGGAAGGCATTTTTATAGACAGAAGGAGCTAGGGAGCTCCAAATGGAGTGCGGTTTTCGCCCACGCGATCGTGATCGAACGGCGGAGGACATGGGAGTGACTTAGATGGGTTATTGGGCTGTTTTGAAGGGGTGTTGGGCTGCAACACACACGAGGCCTTCACGGTTACCCGGTTAACCGTTGGAGTACCAAACGAACTCCGATTGACCCGAAACTTGACAGGCGGTCTACCGGTGCTATACCAAGGCCACATGTCAAACCTCGGTCCATTCCGAGAATGTTTAATACCCGCTCACGAAGAAATGTAAAAGGGGACGTCGGGAGACATAGGAGCGCCGGATTGCAAAACGGACAACGGGAAAGATGCTCGGATTTATGAGACGAACACGTATGCAAATGCGATGCACATGATGACATGATATGAAGTGCATGACATGACCAACAAGCAAAACGGAGAGAACCCAACCACGGAGGGAATAACATAACACATAGCCGGAAATGGCAAGAGTTGGGTTACAAATATGGCAAGTTACATCGGGGGCGTTACATCAGTCAACTCCTTCTCATACATAGTCCAGATCTTATTTAAATCTGTCTTCAATGGGATTGGCCACTTAGAATCAACCCATTCCACATATGAGCACTTGGGTCCATCCTAAGAATGTGTGAAAAAAATAATTAAATTTATAACCAATCCAGAACTAACTGTTAGCAATGCAAAACCACTGAGCTCAAATGTTCTAATAACAATGCAAAACCACTGAGCTCAAATAATTGTGCTAATGTTCTACTTGGTTCAATGATATGTACCTATTAAATTGTGCTAATGTTATACTTGTGATAGACAGCAAAAATAATGATATGTACTACATAACTCAAATTATTATTAACAAAACTCATGGCACACTTATAAAAAAATAACAATGTTCTACTTGTAACATCCTATTTGCAGACCTAATTCTATCAGTCATCTAAGAAAATTACAATTCACATTTTTCACAAAATCAGCAAAACAACCAAGCACTGAAATGTGTACAGTATAACACCTAATTGCACTGCTATTTTACCTTCTTTGCACAGCCTAGAAACCTCCTGCCGCTATCACTGGAATCAAACGCAACCAACTTCTCACAGGGGGATCGATGCTCACAATGTGCAGGATGATTCAGAGCTAGGCCGCACCATTCCGTGCAATCCATGGTCGTAGGTGCCTAAACATAAGGAAAAAGTGTTCAATTTCTAGAGGCAACAGAAGTTCCCCTTTCTACCTAGAACCCTAACCCTAGATGCACATGAGCAGAAGCTTACCTTGCTAACTTCATTGTCAGACGACGAGGACGAGCCAGAACCATCAGACCAAGACACCATGACTCCCTCCTGTAGGCGGCGCGGAGCAGGATGGCATCGACGGCGGCGGCGACAGGTGTGGCGACAAAGGGGAAGAAGCAGAGGAGAGAACGAGCAGAGGAGAGAAATGCCCTGTCGCGCGCTAGCCAACAGAGTTGACGAGCGGGGAAAACGGCCGTCTGGCCTCCGTCGTTAGCCCTGGCCACGTGGTACCGACTGGCGCGCCAGGCATGTCAGATTCGCACTTAGCCGCGGGTCACAGCGTCTTTAGTGCTATATGTTATCCACTTGCCACAGAAGTGGTGGTTATTCGTTATTTTCGACCAAGTTGGTGGTTTTGGAGTACCCTAGGCACAAATCTGGTGGTTTTGAGCAATTAACTCTCCATTCAGTCAGATTGATTAGATGAGTAACTCAGACGGTTGCTTGGTACTATGTATATTTTAGTCCAGTGCGTGGTTGTTCATCACTGCTCAATGCATCAGGCAGGCAGGCAGGTTAAGCTCTTCCTGTGTGCGTGGTTGTTCATCACTTCTCAATGCATCAGGCAGGCAGGTAGGTTAAGCTCTTCCTGTGTGCGTGGTTGTTCATCACTGCTCAATGCATCAGGCAGGCAGGCAGGTTAAGCTCTTCCTGTATGCGTGGTTGTTCATCACTGCTCAATGCATCAGGCAGGCAGGCAGGTTAAGCTCTTCCCGTGTGCGTGGTTGTTCATCACTGCTCAATGCATCAGGCAGGCAGGCAGGTTAAGCTCTTCCTGGGTGCGTGGTTGTTCATCACTGCTCAATGCATCAGGCAGGCAGGCAGGTTAAGCTCTTCCTGCGTGCGTGGTTGTTCATCACTGCTCAATGCATCAGGCAGGCAGGCAGGTTAAGCTCTTCCTGTGTGCGTGGTTGTTCATCACTGCTCAATGCATCAGGCAGGCAGGCAGGTTAAGCTCTTCCTGTGTGCATGGTTGTTCATCACTGCTCAATGCATCAGGCAGGCAGGCAGGTTAAGCTCTTCCTGTGTGCGTGGTTGTTCATCACTACTCAATGCATCAGGCAGGCAGGCAGGTTAAGCTCTTCTTGTGTGCGTGGTTGTTCATCACTGCTCAATGCATCACGCCGGCAGGCAGGTTAAGCTCTTCCTGTGTGCATGGTTGTTCATCACTGCTCAATGCATCAGGCAGGCAAGCAGGTTAAGCTCTTCCTGTGTGCATGGTTGTTCATCACTGCTCAATGCATCAGGCAGGCAGGCAGGTTAACTTCTTCCTGTGTGCGTGGTTAAAGAGGAGGAGAAACACACTAAATGTCAGAATAGAAATTTTATAATTTTTCCACGAAGCAGACGACGTCCCATGTTGAATCTCCTCTTTCAGTCCAGCGGACGCGGACTCACCAACACACACCAAAGTGAATTTCTGTCTGTCCTCCACACCTGACCTGAGTTAACTGAACAAGAGGGAATTTCATTCTACTTCTCCAGCAACTAATGCTGGTTTATTTTTATTTATTATTTTGCAAAAAGGATCAAATCTATTCTAAAGATTAACCGGAAATATAAAACACCTTAATCATAGTAAAAATTACATTGAGGTCCATGGACCACTGAACGACCATTGCATACGACGTTCTAGACCATGTCCAGCGCAGCGCCCATACAACACAATCATGACTGTTCGAACGAATGAAACATGTCACAAACTAACTTGTTCACATCGTGGCGAGGGGACAAAGAACAAAGGTTTATACCTTTTTTATAACCAGAGCAAGGTTTTATACTAGTAACATTTTCTTCCCCCTAATCCCGCTTGTCAGCATTGGCATCCACCATACCTATCTTCCCCTAAGTTCCAAGAATTTCACTCGGGCCAGAGGCTTGGTTAGAGCATCTCTAGCCCATCCCGGAAAACACCCCGGCCAGGGAAATAACCGCCGTTTTAAGGTTCCGGAGCGGAAAAACGACCCGATCAGGTCCCGGAAATTGGCCCGGCCCAGGAAGCGGTATATCCAACCTCGAGTCCCACATATGTCCATTTTTTGCCGCCCCATTTGCCGTTTCCCTATCTCTCGCGTGAGTTGGCGGGAGTGACATTTCAGCTCCTTTCTTCCCGCCACCACCATCGATCTCCTCGTCCTCGCGCCACGATGGCATGGAGCACCCGTAGCCACCGCCCATTGGTTTTCATGCCTCACCGACCCCATCGGTGTTGCCTTGAGATTTCGGGTCCTCCACGGCCAACTTCCCCGCCGCCGCGCCAATCCCTTCCACCTCCAGGGGAAACACAATGGCAAGGCAACCACACCCTCAATGGAGTAAGGACCCTTCCTGGTTGATTGTAGGGTGATGTTTTTGTTTTCTACTACATTTGCCAACATTGTATTGGTGCTTGATCATCATTTGGTGAAGCGAAGTACAACTATTGTTTATTTTGTGTTAAGTTGCTATATACTAGATGCATATATATGATCGGAAATAAATCTGCTTGTAAATAGGTATCATGTAGGAACATAGATAGATAGAGGGATCATGGAGGCATAGATCTTGGATTGGTTCTGGGTCTTTTTATTTTGGTTATTTTTTGGTCCATGTTGAAGCAAAAGGTTTTTTAGATTGTGTATGTATGACTAGTTGAGAAGTTTTGGTCATATTTCTTAGCTACTGGAAATTCTGGTCCTTGTGAAACAAGAAAATTGGTTCCTTTTTGTTGTTGCACTCTTGTAGCTAGACATTGACTAGTCTGGATCTTGATGTCGTTTTGTTTGCACTTGATCTGAAGTCCAAACCCTCGTCTAGTCTTTGTAAGTGCATCTAGTGCCCCTTAGTGATTTTGGTGTATTGAAGACTTATAGGTTAAGCATCTAATGTGTTTATGAGTGTACACAGGTCTATAAGTCTATGAGGAGTTTGATATTTACAATGAAAGTCGACCCCTAAAAATGAAGTTCTTAAAGTGAAGACTTTGATATTCTGAAGACTTTCTGAAGACTTTGAAAGTGAAGAAATTGGTGTGACCTTGAAGACTTGGTATTCATTCGAGGAACATGAAGCGTGAAGACTTTTGTTTTCGTAGTTTCATTTTCTCTTTCTTGAGTCATAGGAAACACCGTATTGTTAAAGGGGGTCGAGGAAATACTAAGGAGAAAATTTCCATGTGATGCTCAACTCAAATCCTACACCTACCAATCCCTTCGAGTGAAGCCATTGGAAATCTCATACAGTTCAGTCAATTTCTTCAGTGATAGAGACGCAGTTCTTCTGGTCACTGAGGACTTTGCTCTGACTGAGGAGTTAGGAATTCGCCAGTGCGAATTGCCTACATAGTGAGGAACATGATAGCCCTGAGGAATTTGTACCTCAAATTTCCGACCGTTGCTGTGCTACGCGCTAGCTATCCCAAAATATCTTATCCATCCAACGGTCATATCATTGAAGGGCATTTATGTCTTATCATGTCCGGCTGCTCCCTAGGCTATAAATAGCCGCCCCTACAACCACTAGATGGTTGGCTGCTCCGCGAGAACTTGACACTTGTCATTTGAGAGCAACCCATCCTCCGAGGACTTTGAGCAAAAATCATCAAGTGAGGAAAATCCAAACCCAAACCCAAAACACCTACAAACCCAAAGTGATTGAGCATCACTGAAGAGATTTATCCTGCGTGGATCCGACGCTTGTTACCTTTGAAGACTGTGCTTCTTCCCGACGGGTAGGTGTCATGGTCTAGAGCATCCAAGAGGAATTGTGGATCGCCGAGTGACCTAGTCTGTGAAGGTTTGGAAGTCACCTGAAGACTTACCACGAGTGATTGGGCGAGGACTGTGTGTCCTTAGCTCAAGGAGAATACGGTGAGGACTGTGTGTCCGGGACTAGGTGTCCTCGAGTTTAAATACTCAGCCGCTCCAACCAGATGTACAACTGAGACAACAGTTGGAACTGGTCTACCAAATCATTGTCTTCACCTAGCTTACTGGTTCTATTTCCTCAACACTTTCATTTCCTCATTACTGTGTTTTCTGTTTGTTCATATCTGTGTTTGAAGGCTTTGACTGAAGACTTTCACAAATTCCTCAGTTCAATTTCTTTAGTCTGTTTGTCTTCATCTAGAGTTATCCTGTGATTACGCTTTCTGTACTCTGTATTTGTCTTCATTTCATCATGATGACCATGCATGTAACTTGCTATGTTTACTTCTGAGTACTTATTCCGCTGCTAGTACTTCTTCGCTAAGGAATTTCCTCACGAGCAAATTCTTCAGTGAAGAATTTCATAAAAATCGCCTATTCACCCCCCTCTACTCGATATAATGCACTTTCAATTGGTATCAGAGCAAGGTACTCCCTTGTTTTGTGTGATTTTGGTTTAACCGCCTGGAGTTTTAGTTATGTCGACCGCAGATATGAAGAAAGTGCCATGCCCCATCTTTGACGGTCACGAGTATCCCAAATGGAAGGCCATGATGATAAAGCGTCTCATGGTGATGAACATCGAGCTGTGGACCGTCACTGAAATCGGTCTGACCGATCTGTGCAAGATGGCGGAAGCTGATGACATTCGCAAATACACTCAACTCAATCTCACAGCGAAGGCCGTCATCTGCTCCAGTCTGTCTCGAAACCAGTTCAGAAACATCATGCATCTCGATCAGGCGAAGCTTATCTGGGACCGTCTCTCCGATGTCTATGAAGGTCATCGATCCCGTCATGATCCTTGGTTTGAGGATTTCAAGGAATCGCTCAAATCAATGACATTCGAACCAGAATCATGATCTTCTACTCCATGCCTTATGGCAAAAAGTGCTGAGGTAACTGAATGCTACCTATCTGAGTCTAGTGATGAAGAATCTGGTGATGAATTTGGACCCAGTTATGTCAAGCTTGCTTCCCTTGCTGCTAAACAACAAAGAGCTTTGCAAAAGGCTAATGATATGCTTAGTAAGAGCAATGATATGTTGGGTGAAGAAATGGATCAGTCACAAGACTTGGCTGAAAGTCTTCAGAGACTTCATTCTAAGTATGACTCCCTTCAAGCTCAGCATAACTCTCTCTTGTCCGACTTTGAGAAGATAAGAGTGAGTTATGAAGATCTTCAAAAGGAGCGCGATTCATTACTTGCTCAACAAATCAGCGCTGCTCAGGAAGAATTTATTCCTCCATGTTTAAAATGCATTGAACGAGAATCTGCTAATTCTTCACCTGAATGTTCAAATGCTTCAAATGTTACAAATTCTTCACCTGTCTCTGCTATCACTAATTCCTCATCTGAGGACATTGCTAGTATCACTGACGATGCAGGGCTGAAGGAATTGTACATGACAGGCATGTACAAAAGCCTCAAAGGGCATCAGGCTCTTTGTGATGTGCTTAAGAAGTAGATCCTCAACAGGAACCCTAGGAAAGAGGGTATTGCCTATGAGAGGAAACTCAATGCGGATGGTACATATTGGAAGCCTGAGCAGTACCCCAAAACCTCATGGGTTGCTGCAAAGGGACCTCCAGTTGATCCATCTGATTTATCTGGCTATACATGTGAATCTTCTCATTCTTCTGATGAGTCATTTGACTCCAACTATAAACTGTTCAAAAATCAGAATGGTGAAGTATTTGCTAGATATGTTGGCACTAACTGCAGGAACGGTTCTCTTATGAAGAAAATCTGGGTTCCCAAAAGTTGCCTTGAAAGTCTTCAGGTGAATGTCCTCATGACACCACCTGTGAAGAAAAGGAACCCCAGATCAAATTCTTCATATGGACCAAATTCTTCATATGGATCCAAGTCCTCATACGGACCAAATTCCTCAAAGGGATCAAATTCCTCACATGGATCAAAGTCCTCATATGAACATCATCGTGCTAACAACTCTGTTTCGCAGGGAAGAGCCAAGGGCTATGAATATGAGCACTATTCGTCTAATCATTATGTTCACAAGTCCTCGAAAAATTTCTCTGCTTATGCATATGCTTACCCTAACCCCTCTTATGTGAAACGAAATGGTTTGGCTGCTTTGCCACCATTCTCATATGGAGCTCGCAGAGTGATGAACTCTTTGCCACCCCTTCAGATGTGGGTGGTGAAGAAAAAGAACTAATCTCTTCTGCAGGGTCGGGTCTCCAGACGTGCTGTAACGTCTGAAGAATTTGCTGGGGACCTGACGAAAATGCCTGAAAGGACGCAGGCTAACCATGATGAAATGAACTTTCATTTCACACGTCCTACTTCTGTTCTATCTGTTCTACTGTTTGATGAAATTGATCTGATGAATTGTGATACCATATTCTTCACCACTGAAGTATCAACCCAAAGCCACTGAATGAGTACTTGATAGTGGATGTACAAATCACATGACCGGTGACAAGAATCTGTTGATGGATGCTCCCTTATCAGCGTCACACATGAAGCATATCATCTTCGCTGACAAAAGCAAAAGTCAGGTATTGGGTCTAGGTAAGGTTGCTATCATGAAGGATCGACACATGGACAAAGTTATGCTTGTTGAGTCCTTAGGATACAATCTTATGACTGTCTCAATGCTTTGTGATCTTGATATGGTCGTTGTCTTTGGCAAGTATCGTTGTGTTGTGATTATGGAAGCTGACAAATCCAAAGTCTTCGAAGGCTTTAGGAGAGGAGACTTATATATTGTTGATTTCTATACAGATTCACAACCTGCCGTGTGCCTACTTGCAAAAGCTTCAGAAGGATGGCTATGGCATCGATGACTTGGTCATGTAGGCATGAGGAATCTGCACACGCTTGCGAAGAAGAAGCATGTCATTGGCATTGAGAATGTCAAATTCCTCAAGGATCACTTATGCGGTGCCTGTGAAGCTGGAAAGATGACCAAGGCCAAGCATCCAGCAAAGACTATCATGACCACTACACGTCCATTCGAACTGCTTCACATGGATCTCTTTGGTCCTAATCATTATTCCTCTGTCTCTAATGAATCATCTCAATATGGCTTTGTTATTGTTGATGATTACTCTCGTTACACATGGGTACACCTTGTCTCTTACAAAACTGAAGTGCAGGAAGTCTTCAAACGATTTTCCTCAAGGGCTTCAACCAACTTTGGTGTGAAGATCAAGCACATCAGGAGTGACAATGGCACTGAGTTCAAGAATTCGGGTCTCGATGACTATCTTGATGAACTTGGTATTACTCATGAGTTATCTGCTCCTTATACTCCTCAACAGAATGGCGTCGTGGAACGCAAGAACAGGACTCTTGCTGAGATGGCTCGCACTATGCTCGATGAGTACAAAACCCCTCGTCGTTTCTGGGTTGATGCAATTGATACTGCGTGCCATATCATCAACAGAGTATATCTTCACAAATTCTTCAAGAAGACTGCCTATGAACTCCTCACTGACAAGAAACCCAATGTGAGTTATTTCAAAGTCTTCGGTGCTAAATGCTAGATTAGAGATCCTCATCACAACTCTAAATTTGCACCGAAAGCACATGAAGGTTTCATGCTTGGTTACGGAAAGGACTCGCACACCTACAGAGTCTTCAACAATGTTCTTCACAAGATTGTTGAAACTGTAGATGTGCGGTTCGATGAAACTAATGGCTCGCAAAGAGAGCACCTACCTTATGTGTTAGATGAACCTGCACCTGAGGAATCGATCAAGCACAAGGCTACTGAAGATATCATTCCTACTGAAGAATCTGCTGAAGAATTCATTCCAGAACATGAAGAACGTCGAGCTGATGCACCTGAAGAAAATGCTGAGGAAATTGATGCTGAAGAAAATGCTGATCAACTTCCTCAACGACAACCAGCTCACCCTCGCGTTGCAAAAGAAATAACAGGATTGTACTGCTTATTGTAGGGGCCACAACCGAGGTGGCAACCCTGAAGCAGGCGCTGGCTGAGGCCGGAAATAAAACGGCTGAGGAGCGCGCCGAGCGAGAAAAGCTTGGGGTTCAAGTCGGTGAGGTGCAGCAAGAGCTGCAAGCTCTCATGAAAAAACATGAGAGTTTGGAGCTTGAGTCGAAAACGCAAGCATCCGAGCTCGCGTCGGCCCTTGAGACTGCCAAGAGTGCCAAGGCCGAAGCCCAATAGGCCCTCCAAGAGTTGGAGGAGGTGAAAAAGATAGCAACGGGTAAGGCATTCTTAATGCAAAGTAGGAATATAGAAGTAAACTACTTGTTACTTACCCGAATCCGGAGTTCTCTAGGGGCGTTCGCCGATCTTCCCCGTAGCGTATCCGCCGCTGCCGCGTTCTACCGAGCTGAAGAGGGCAGCTCGACGGAGAATGTGTTCTGGTCTCAGTATTCTGAGGCCGGACACCCTGTGCCCTTGAGCAATCAGCTGAAATAGCTGGTCGAGCTCCACAAGGCGGCCGAACAGGCCATGAAGGGCTTAATAGTTCGGTTGTGGCCTGGAGAGGCCCTGCCTGGGAGCTATTTCGGGCTAGTGCGGCGGCTGGTGGAGGCCTGTCCATGGCTTGAGGTCATCAAGCGCTCCGCCTGCATTGAAGGTGCCCGGAGGGTCCTTTCCCGTGTAAGGGTACACTGGGTTAGCTGGACGGAGAGAAGCTGGTGAAGGATGGGCCGCCGTCGGGGACGGAGCATCGCAAGCCCGAGAACTACTACAAGGAAGTTCTTGCCGGAGCCCGCCTTGTCGTGGATGAATGTACTAGAGATGTAGTATTTGAATGAACTCGCTCGTTTGTATCCTGTGCGCTGAAAACTTGTTCATATGCACTAAGCAATGCTTATTGAATTTAAAATATTATTTTCTGTGCGGCTGTTTAGAAAAAATTGCGAGATGGCCGGTCGTCGGCTTCTGCCCCCATGCCACTAGTGCTGGGGTGTTCGGGATAAACCTGAGGGCTCTTTTTCCCATAGTTGGGTCCTTCGAGGGAGGCGCTCAGCACAACGAACCAGGCAATCGGACTATAATGCTTGAACACTCTCACTTAGCCATAGAACGTTATAATTTTAAATTTTGGCGAAGCCCCTAGTTCGGAAGGCAGAATTCGGGGCGCTATCCACGCCTTTGGCCGGGCATAGCCAGCTCCTCGCTCGAAGCGGCATAAGTCTTTAAGAACTTGAAAAACCTGTCGAACAACGACCGGTCTCACGCCTTATCATGACAGTCTGTTTTAGCTTTCTCCACTGAGGTGCTTAACCCACCTGAACTGGGGCACAATCGCAGTGGTTCTCCTAGTCCTACCTTAGCCGATATAGCGGAACGTAAGGCATCAAAACATAGGAGCCGGGCAGACCCAACATGTGACCAAAATCATGATTCGGAGCCGATGCATATAGTGTTATATGTTCTGGGTGCCGCACTTGTGAAAGTGTACGGACTTCTCACACCAGATAGAAGGGTAATGAAGCCCCTGGCGTGTTTTGCCGTACCATGGTGTATGGTGTGATCATGTTATTTAATAAACATATATATTAAAAGAGGATAATGCAAAAAATAGACAAAAAGCTATGCATTGTTTATAAAGAGGCTATTGATCAAAGCCGAACGATACAAGTAATGCGATAAGCAAAAAAGATATTAGACTATTTAACATGTCCTGACCAGGCGCAGGCCGCGGAATTTAGAAACAGATATATCGCTCGAAATAGAGACCACCTGAGAGTTCCGTAATGTGGCATAGCTTTGTCTGCTTTCCTGGGTCTTGCATCGTCTGTGCGGCAGCAAGGCCGAACAGGTTATCCAGAGTATGGAGTCCTGAAAGTAAAAAAGAAAAACCTGGCAGCCCCTAGTACATTGACGCCGTATTGTAAGCATGCTGTTAATGTGCCCCTCCCCCTGTGCCCATGGAATTTTGAGGGCGTAATTGTGTGCTCGAGGTACTAGCTCCGCTATGTTGTGATGGCTGGGGTTAGGGCCATATTGCTACGCTTGCTCTGAACGTGCCAGGCGGTCTTGTTGCAGATTACTCCGGGCGCGCTTTGCATTGTCCGGCTTTTTAACGGCCGGACTAGAGAGTTGCCTTGAAAGGCTGCTTTGTACTTCCGCTGCGAGTGCCGCCGTGTGCTCCTCGGTACGGATGGAGCATTCTGTGTTTCCGTTGACCGTAATTACACCTCGAGGGCCTGGCATCTTGAGCTTGAGATATGCGTAGTGCGGCACCGCATTGAATTTAGTGAATGCGGTTCGTCCGAGCAAGGCGTGATAGCCACTGCGGAACGGGACTATATCGAAGATTAACTCTTCGATTCGGAAGTTATCCAGAGATCCGAAGACCACATCAAGTGTTATCGAGCCTGTGCAACTGGCCTCTACACCCGGTATGACGCCTTTAAAGGTCGTCCTTGTGGGCTTGATCCTTGATGGATCTATGTCCATTTTCCGCACTGTATCCTGATAAAGCAGGTTCAGGCTACTGCCGCCGTCCATGAGGACTCTTGTGAGATAAAATCCGTCAATGATTGGGTGAAGGACCAATGCGGCAAAACCGCCGTGACGGATGCTAGTGGGGTGGTCCCTTCGATCAAAAGTGATCGGCCAGGAGGACCATGGGTTGAACTTTGGGGCGACTGGCTCCATCGCGTATACGTCCCGTAGCGCACGCTTCCGCTCCCTCTTGGGAATGTGGGTCGCGTATATCATGTTCACCGTCCGCACTTGTGGGGGAAACCCCTTCTGTCCATTGTTGTTCGGCGGCCTGGGCTCCTCCTCGTCGTCGCTATGCGGCCCCTTGTCTTTTTGTTCGGCTCTTAACTTGCCTGCCTGCTTGAACACCCAACAGTCCATGTTGGTGTGATTGGGTGGCCTTTCGGGGGTGCCATGAATCTGGCACGAGCGGTCGAGTATCCGGTCCAAACTGGACGGGCCCTGGGTATTCTTTTTAAATGGCTTTTTCCGCTGACCGAATTTATAGCCTCTGAATCCGGCATTTACTGCCGTATCCTCATTGCTGTCGCTGCTAACGCGGCGCTTTTGCTTATTTCGACGTGTCCTGCCACTTTTGTCCTTGGTATCCGAATTACCAGGGTTCTTCGATAAGTTGCTGCTGCGAGCTAGCCAGCTATCTTCGCCCGCGCAAAAGCGGGTCATGAGTGTCGTGAGTGCTGCCATAGATTTCGGCTTTTCCTGTCCTATGTGCCGAGCAAGCCACTCGTCGCGGATGTTATGTTTGAAGGCTGCTAGGGCCTCTGCATCCGGACAATCGACTATCTGATTTTTCTTTGTTAGGAACCGTGTCCAGAATTGCCTGGCCGATTCTTCTAGCTGCTGAATTATGTGGCTTAGGTCGTCGGCGTCCGGTGGCCGTACATAGGTCCCCTGGAAGTTGTCGAGGAATGCAGCTTCCAGGTCCTCCCAAGAACCGATTGAGTCCGCTGGTAGGCTGTTAAGCCAGTGCCGGGCTGGTCCCTTAAGCTTAAGGGGTAGATATTTGATGGCGTGTAGATCGTCGCCACGTGCCATGTGGATGTGAAGGAGATAATCCTCAATCCATACTGCCGGATCTGTCGTACCATCGTACGACTCGATGTTGACAGGTTTGAAACCCTCTGGGATTTTATGATCCATTACTTCATCTGTGAAGCATAGTGGGTGTGCGGCGCCCCTGTACTGGGCTATGTCACGACGCAGCTCGGAAGAGCTATGCCTGTTGTGTTCGGCCCGGCCGGATTTATTGTGTCCGGAGTGAAGATCATCACGTGTCGTCGGGCGTCCGCGCAATCCACAGAACGATCTTGTTTGCCTTGCTTTATCCTCCTGTACGTCTCGCAGGTCTGGCTCATTTTCCCGTGCCTTACTTGAGCAGCACCGGGGCATGGCTTGTTTATAGGTTTGATAGGCCTCTCTGTCACGGCCACGAGGTGGCCGGTCTGCCATGTCATATATTTCTCCCCTGATTGGGGTAGCGGCCTGCGCTTAGGATAATTTTTGGAGGGGCGCTCGAGTTCATACTCTTCGGCCGCAAGGACTTCAGTCCATCTGTCAGCTAGCAAATCTTGATCAGCTCTAAGTTGTTGCTGCTTTTTCTTTAGGCTGTTCGCCGTGGCTAGAAGCCTGCGTTTAAGACGCTCTTGTTCGGCGGGTTCTGATGGTACGACGAATTCGTCGTCGTCGAGGCTCGCCTCGTCTTCGGAGGGAGGCATGTAGTTATCATCCTTAACCTCTCGCTCTGCCGCTCTCTCATGAGGGCTGGCTTTTCCGTCTTCCTGCGCCGAATCTTGCTGGATTTGGTGTTCTTCGGCGCTATCCGGGGTAGTATTATCTCCCATGCCGGAATCACCGTTTCTGCTGTGGCGGGATTTAGAGCGGCGCCGTTGACGCCGGCATTTTGGCTGTTTTTTCGAGGTGCCATCGTCCGCTGTTCCACCGCCATCTCCATCCTTTGGAGCATCCACCATATATATGTCATATGACAAGGTGGCGGTCCAGCGCCCTATAGGTGCTGGTTCTTGTTCGTCTCCTCCTTCGTCGTCCATACCGTCCAAGTCTTCGGAGCCGAAGTCAAGTATGTCGGTTAAATCATCGACAGTGGCTATTAAGTGGGTGGTGGGTGGGCTTTGAATTTCTTCGTCATTCTAATACCAACCACGCAGACAATAGTCCGGCCTGGGATCTCCTGATAGAGAGAGAGAGACTTGAGAGAATTCAGGATATCACCGAAAGGTGAGTACTAAAAGATGTCCGCGGCGGTGAACTCCATTATAGGCGCCAAATCGGATTCGATCGGCAGGGGCACGGGAGGCCCGGAGTTCGGAGAAGAATCCGACTCCTTGGAGTCATGGGCCGTGCTGACTGCGGGGCTGGCGTTCGGCTCGATCGCCTGCAAGATCGCAACCCCCGAGGTGACGTCCAAACGTTCATCCTCAAAGGACGCAGCAGGCTCCAAGTCGAGGATCGGGGCCGGTGCGTGTGCGGCCCCCAAAGCATTATTCGCAGGCAGATCTATATCATGCCCCTCAAGGTAGTGTGGCGCGCTTGGCTGTGGCTCGAACCCGTCGAAGATCAAGTCTCCGCGGATATCTTCCGTGTAGTTTAAGCTTCCAAACCTGACTTGATGGCCAGGGGCGTAGCTTTCGATCTGCTCTAGACAACCAAGCGAATTGGCCCGCAGAGCGAAGCCGCCGAAGACGAAGATTTGTCCGGGAGGAAAGTCTCACCCAGGACCTCATCGTTGTTGATGATCAAAGGAGCCATCGGGCCTAAAAGCGACGACACAGAGGAACTCACAATGAAAGCTCCAATGTCGGTGTCAAAACCGGCGGATCTCGGGTAGGGGGTCCCGAACTGTGCGTCAAGGTCGAATGGTAACAGGAGACAAGGGGCACTTTATTTTACCCAGGTTCGGGCCCTCTCGATGGAGGTGAAACCCTACTCCTGCTAGATTAATATTGATGATATGGGTAGTACAAGAGTAGATCTACCACGAGATCAAGGAGGCTAAACCCTAGAAGCTAGCCTATGGTATGATTGTGTATGATGATGGTTGTCCTATGGACTACAACCCTCCGGTTTATATAGACACCGGATAGGGTTAGGGTTACACAGAGTCGGTTACAATGGTAGGAGATCTTGAATATCCACACGCCTAGCTTGCCTTCCACGCCAAGAAAAGATCCTTCCGGACACGGGACGAAGTCTTCAATCTTGCATCTTCATAGTCCTGGAGTCCGGCTGAAGGTATAGTCCCGCTATCCGAACACCCCCTAATCCAGGACTCCCTCAACACTCGACCGCGCAGACAATCACTCGACCACCGGGAGGTCCATAGCCACTCTGCCCTGCAACGGTCGAGAATTAAGTCATAGCCTTAATGGTCATTATGTATCTTTATTATTGGCGTTACCAGTATTTCCCCTCTCTTAATGTACATTGAACCTTGCATAACGGAGGGGAGCTGGGGTCCTGGCGCACTCTATATAAGCCACCCCCCCTCCTATGGGACAAGGGTTCGCACCCCCTGTAACTCACACGCACATAATCCAGTCGACCGCCTCCGGGCTCCGAGACGTAGGGCTGTTACTTCCTCCGAGAAGGGCCTGAACTCGTAAACCTTGCGTGTACAACTCCTCCATAGCTGAGATCTTGCCTCTACATTCCTACCCCCCATTCTACTATCAGACTTAGAACCACGACAGTTGGCGCCCACCGTGGGGCAGGTGTCTTAGCGACTTGTTGGAGAAGTTGCAATCTTTCCGATCCCTTTCATCATGGTTTCAGGTGGAGGTTTGGCTGAGGGCCGTGAGATCCATCTCGGCACGCTCGTGTTTGTCGCCAACGACTCCGCTTGGCTTCAGGAGGCTCCACTCGATGTTGACGCACTCCCCGTCCGCGGGGCAACAAACTTTCGCGCATGCGTCCGTGGTGTACTCCTACGACTGCCGTCGACCCAGTATCAGTCGGCCCCTGTGGCGTCCTCTCGCCCTGTCGCCCGTCGGCGCAAGCACTCCATTCGGTCGAGGCTTCAGCGGTGGGTGAGGCACGCGGTGGCACGCTAATCGGCCGCCCCCCAAGTCGCGGCGATTGAGCCTGACAAATATCTCTACGGCCTGTTCGACCTGTCGACTGTCTCCGCAGAGACTGCATCCGAGTGCGATAGCGGTGATCCAGCGGCAGAGGTCCTGATGGTCGATGGACCATGCAGTCCTCCCGGCTTCCCTCGCACCGACGGAGGCGACGGCGGAGGCGATCCGTCACATGCCCATGAGGAGTACCTCCCCGAGCCCCTCTCTTCGCAGCAGAGAGAAGAATTTCGCCGCAGGAACATGGATGCCCTTCACACTCCTATCGTTGGAGAAACGCCCGAGGCCCGGGCCTTTGAGGATGCGCGCTTGGCCAACCTGGCTGAGCGCACTCGGCTGGAGAACCTCCAGCGAGTACTCGACGAGCGTGCGCGTCAACGGGTTCCAGAATCTAGTCGACGTCAACTCTTTCCACCTTCGACTCAGGTATATCGAACTCCGATCCAAAATCTTACAGCTGCAGCTCAAATAGCAGAGTCAATTCAGTCCTCCCAGTCAGAAGTTGGAAGAGGTCTAATGCAGATCAGAGGTTTTCTCCGGGCAGCGGGAGAGCAGAATACAGTTATGTCACAGTCGTGGAATAGGATCCATAGCAGGTCTGTCGTTGCGGATACAGTTCAGTCGGCTCACAGCCCAAGATCGCCCCCGAGGCGTGAGGGACGTGGAGACCGGCATGATCAGTACAGGAACCGTGAGCAGTATGATCACCGACTCGATCGTGATGATCGACGTCGAGTGCCCACCCCTCCCCCAAGGAGTGGGTCATGCGTGCCTCGACAGCAGGATGACAGACGCCGTCATAGTGCTGGGCGAAGGATTCCAATCGACCCTAGAGAACCAGGCTTGATGCGAGATCCATTCTCGTTTAGGGTTTGGTCGACAGGAACAGAGCACTCCGAGAAGGTCATGACAGAGATGTACCCACCAGCAGCAGAATGCACGTCTCAGGTCCAGAGTGCTTCAGCAGAGCCATCAAGGCCGCGGTGATTCCTCCCAACTTCAGGTTGGCGACTGGAGTCAGTAAGTTCACTGGTGAGTCCAAGCCTGATACTTGGCTTTGAGGACTACCGAGTGGCTGTGCAGATTGGCGGCGGCAATGATGAAGTAGCCATGAAACACCTGCCTCTAATGTTGGAGGGCTCGGCCAGAGCATGGCTGAATCAATTAGCACCCAGTAGCATTTACACTTGGGAAGATCTTGCCCGAGTGTTTGTCAGAACGTTTGAAGGAACATGTAAACGACCAGCAGGGTTGACAAAGCTGCAATCTTGTGTGCAGAAGATGAATGAAACTTTGAGGGATTACATCCAGAGATGGATCACGTTGCATCACCCAGTGGAGAATGTGTCTGATCACCAAGCAGTTTGTGCCTTCAAGGAAGGCGTCAAGTACAGAGAGTTGAATCTGAAGTTCGGTCAGACTGGAGACATGTCTCTGAGTCGAATGATGGAGATCGCCACCAAGTATGCTAATGGTGAAGAGGAGGATTGGCTCCGGAGTGGCAAGCACAAATCAGTCGCCCATGAAACCGGAGGAGGAAACTCCAGTAAGAAGCAGAAGCGCAAAGCCGAGCCAGCTGCTCCTGGAGAAACCTTAGCCGTGACTCAAAGAAAATCCAAACGGAAGCCCAAGGGGCCACAGAATCCTAAGAAAATAAAAGATCAAGATGGAAATGATGTGCTGGATTTGCCATGCCACATCCACACAAAGAAAGATGAAGAGGGTAAAATCATTTACCCAAAGCATACCACTCGACAGTGTCGACTCCTAATCCAGCAGTTTCGAGAAAAATAGCCGAAAGACAAGGAAAAAGAGTCAGACAAGGTTGAGGACAAGGAGGAGAGTGATGATGGTTACCCTCATGTCAATTCCACTCTGATGATTTTTGCTGATGTTGAGAGCAAGAGTCAAATGAAAGTTATCAACAGAGAAGTGAATATGGTCGCTCCGGTGACACCCAGTTATTTGAAATGGTCTCAGTCTGCCATCACATTCGACCAGTCCGACCACCCGACGCACATAGCCACCCCTGGGAGGCAAGCTTTGGTGGTCGACCCAGTTGTCGAAGGCACTCGACTAACTAAAGTTTTGATGGATGGTGGCAGTGGCCTAAATATTCTGTATGCAGAGACGCTGAAAGGGATGGGCATTCCGATGTCCAGACTCAGTGAAAGCAGTATGAGTTTCCATGTAGTCATTCCAGGCAAGAAGGCTGAATCACTCGGCCAAATTGCTCTTGATGTGGTTTTCGGTGATTCCAAGAATTACGACAAAGAAAAGTTGACATTTGAAGTTGTGGATTTCCAGAGCGCTTATCACGCTATTCTGGGTAGGCCAGCTTATGCACATTTCATGGCTCGACCCTGTTATGTGTACCTCAAATTGAAGATGCCTGGTCCCAAAGGTGTGATTACTATTACTGGCAATCGAAAGAAGGCAGAAGAGTGCTTCCAGAAGGGCTCAAAGATCGCCGATGCCCAGATGGCAGTAGTGGAATTGCAGGAGTATCAGAAAAATGCAGATCCGAGTGATTTGCTGCGAGCTAAGAAGCCTGCAACGGATTCAACATTTCAGTCGTCCGGTGAAACGAAACCGATTCATATCCACCCGACTGATCCCAATGCTGCTACGACCCACATTTCAACGACACTCGACTCGAAATAGGAAGAAGTGCTCATCCAGTTCCTCCGTGAGAACTGGGACATCTTTGCATGCAAACTTTTTGACATTCCAGGTGTTCCCAGGGGACTGGCTGAGCATCGTTCGCGAGTCGACCCAAAGGTAAAACCGGTCAAGGAACATCTTCGACGGTCCGCCGTACAGAAGAGAAAAGCAATCGGTGAAGAATTGGCTCGGCTCCTTGCAGCTGAGTTTATCCGAGAGATTTACCATTCCGAGTGGTTAGCAAATGTTGTAATGGTCCCTAAGAAGGACGACTCACTTTGCATGTGCATCGACTTCAAGCATATCAATCGGGCCTGCCCGAAGGATCACTTTCCTCTCCCCCGCATCAATCAAATAGTCGACTCGACTGCAGGGTGTGAGCGTTTGTCCTTTTTGGACGCCTATTCCGGGTATCATCAGATCCGTCTGTATGGACCCGATGAGATTAAAACAGCTTTCATCACCCCATTCGGGTGCTTCTGTTATGTCACCATGCCATTCGGTCTGAAGAACGCTGGAGCCACATTCATGCGGATGATTCAGAAGTGTTTACTCACTGAAATCAGTCGGAATGTGGAGGCGTACATGGATGACATTGTGGTCAAGTCATGTAAAGGTTCCGACCTGCTGGCTGACCTTGCTGAAACCTTTGCCAACCTCAAAAGGTATGATATCTAGCTTAATCCATCAAAGTGCACATTCGGAGTTCCAGGGGAAAATTACTCGGTTTTCTCGTTTCAGAATGAGGGATCGATGCTAACCCCGAGAAAGTTGGTGCCATACTTCGAATGAAACGCCCTGTGCGTGTGCATGATGTCCAGAAGCTTACTGGTTGTTTGGCCGCCCTAAGTCGATTCATTTCTCGACTCGGTGAGAAGGCACTGCCTCTCTACCGATTGATGAAGAAGTCAGATAAGTTCGAGTGGACTCCTGAAGCTGATGCAACATTTGCAGAGCTAAAAGCCCAGCTTTCCACCCAGCCGGTACTTGCTGCTCCAATTAGCAAAGAGCCTTTGCTGCTTTATATTCCAGCCACTGGACAAGTCGTCAGTACAGTACTTACGGTCGAGCGGGAAGAAGAAGGAAAAGCCTATAAAGTTCAGCGCCCAGTTTATTATGTTTCTGAAGTTCTGACTCCGTCAAAGGAGAGATATCCGCGCTATCAGAAACTTGTTTATGGGATTTACATGACCACGAAGAAGGTTGCTCACTATTTCTCTGATCACTCTAATACAGTCGTCAGCGACGCCCCACTATCGGAGATTCTGCACAACAGAGATGCAACCGGTCGAGTGGCAAAATGGGCGATTGAACTCCTACCCTTAGATATCAAGTTTGAGGCAAAGAAAGCTATCAAGTCCCAGGCAATAGCAGATTTCCTCGCCGAGTGGATTGAACAGCAACTACCGACTCAAGTTCACTCGGAGCATTGGACCATGTTCTTCGACGGTTCCAAGATGCTGAATGGTTCTGGTGCTGGAGTGGTACTGGTATCCCCCCGAGGAGACAAGCTCAGATATGTACTCTAGATTCACTTTGATTCCTCCAATAACGAAGCAGAATATGGAGCACTCTTATATGGGTTGCGCATGGCCATTTCACTCGGCGTCCGTCGCCTCATGGTCTATGGCGACTCAGATTTGGTGGTCAATTAAGTGATGAAAGAGTGGGACGTCAGAAGCCCAGCCATGACTGGCTATTGCAATGCGGTGAGAAAGCTGGAAAAGAAGTTTGAGGGGTTAGAACTCCATCATATACCCCGACTGAAAAATCAAGCAGCCGATGATTTGGCGAAGATAGGTTCCAAGAGAGAAGCCATTCCAGGCAATGTGTTTTTGGAACACATTCACACACCGTTAGTTAAAGAAGATCCTTTCATAGAAGAGCCCTCGCAGCCTAAGAGTGCCACAGATCCGACTAAAGTCGAGGTCCTAGCCGTGGTCGACCTAATCATGGAGGTTCTGGTCACCACTCCCGACTGGACAGTACCTTACATCGCGTACATCCTTAGGAAAGAACTCCCAGAGGATGAAGAAGAGGCTCGACAGATCGTCCGTCGATCCAAAGCCTTTACCGTGATAAGGGGACAATTGTTCAGGGAAAGTGTGACTGGAGTCAGTCAGAAATGCATAACGCCAGAAGAAGGTCGAATGATCCTCAACGACATCCACTCGGGGACCTGTGGTCACCATGCGTCCTCGCGGGCCATTATGGCTAAAGCATACCGAGCCGGGTTTTACTAGCCACGGGCAAATGAGATGGCAAAAGATATAGTCGACAGATGTGAAGGCTGCCAGTTTTACTCTGGTATGTCTCACAAGCCAGCGTCAGCTTTGAAGACCATTCCTCTCATCTGGCCTTTGCTGTTTGGGGGTTGGATATGGTTGGACCACTGAGAACTGGTAGAAGCGGCTTCACTCATGTGCTTGCAGCAGTCGACAAGTTTACCAAATGGATTGAAGCTAAACCTATCAAGAATCTCGAAGCCAGCACTGCTGTCAGTTTCATCAGAGAATTAACATTCAGATATGGAGTTCCACACAGCATCATCACTGACAACGGGTCGAACTTCGATTCTCATGAGTTTAGAGCTTTCTGCACTTCTCAAGGCACGCGAGTCGACTACGCTTCAGTCGCTCACCCGAAGTCGAATGGACAAGCAGAAAGAGCAAATGGCCTAATTCTCAAGGGACTAAAACCCTGACTGATGCGTGATCTCAAACACGCAGCAGGCGCCTGGGTCGATGAACTTCCATCAGTACTTTGGGGTTTGAGGACAACTCCTAATCGGTCGACCGGACGAACTCTTTTCTTTTTGGTCTATGGAGCCGAAGCTGTTCTGCCGAGTGACTTGCTCCACAATGCACCCCGAGTCGAGCTCTTCTCTGAAGAGGAAGCAGAACAGGCCCGGCAGGATTCAGTCGATCTCTTAGAGGAGGAAAGAGAGATGGCCCTGATCCAGTCAACCATTTATCAACAAGACTTGCTTCGATTCCACGCCAGAAACATGAAGAGTCGAGCCTTTCAAGAGGGAGACCTGTTTCTTCGAGTGGATCAACAGAAGCCACACAAGCTCGCTCCTGTTTGGGAAGGCCCCTTCATTATCACCAGAGTTCTCCACAATGGAGCATACCATCTTTACAATGTCGAGCATCAGAAAGACGAGCCACGAGCTTGGAACACGGATCTGCTCCGCCCCTTTTATACTTAAGTACTCACTCGGATGAGATGTAATAAGAAATACCTCTGTAGTTTATTTATCAAAGACAAGAGTGTTATAATTTTCCCAATTGTCGTTGCTTTTGTTTACATGAGAAATCCCCCAGTGGGTGGCTTAGCTGCGAATCCGTTTTGCCTAAGTTTGTAAAAAAAATCCTACCGAGTGACGAGAAAACCTCTCACTCGGAGGCTTAGCTGCGAATCCGTTTCGCCTAAGTTTGTAAAAAAATCCTACCGAGTGACGAGCAAACCTCTCACTCGGAGTCTTAGCTGCGAATCCGTTTTGCCTAAGTTTGTAAAAAAATCCTACCGAGTGACGAGCAAACCTCTCACTCGGAGGCTTAGCTGCAAATCCGTTTCGCCTAAGTTTAAAAAATCCTACCGAGTGGAGAGCAAGCCTCCCACTCGGGGGCTTAGCTGCGAATCCGTTTCGCCTAAGTTTAAAAAATCCTACCGAGTAGGGAACAAGCCTCCCACTCGGGGGCTTAGCTGCAGTCCAGTACTCGCCTGAGTTTGAAAAATCCTACCGAGTGGAGAGCAAGCCTCCCACTCGGGGGCTTAGCTGCGAATCCGTTTCGCCTAATTTAAAAAATCCTACCGAGTGGAGAGCAAACCTCACACTCGGGGGCTTAGCTGCAGTCCAGTCCTCGCCTAAGTTTAAAAAATCCTACCGAGTGGAGAGCAAGCCTCCCACTCGAGGGCGTAGCTGCAGTCCAAGTACTCGCCTAAGTTTGAAAAATCCCACCGAGTGGTGAGCAATCCTCCCACTCTGGGGCTTAGCTGCAGACCAAGTACTCGCCTAAGTTTGAAAAATCCCACCGAGTGGAGAGAAATCCTCCCTCTCAGGGGCTTAGCTGCAGTCCAAGTACTCGCCTAAGTTTAAAAAATCCTACCGAGTGGAGAGCAATCCTCCCACTCGGGGGCTTAGCTGCAGTCCAAGTACTCGCCTAAGTTTGAAAAATCCTACCGAGTGGAGAGCAATCCTCCCACTCGGGGTCTTAGCTGCAGTCCAAGTACTCGCCTAAGTTTGAAAAATCCCACCGAGTGGAGAGCAATCCTCCACTCGGGGGCTTAGCTGCAGTCCAAGTACTCGCCTAAGTTTTGAAAAATCCTACCTAGTGGAGAGCAACCCTCCCACTCGGGGGCTTAGCTGCAGTCCAAGTACTCGCCTAAGTTTGAAAAATCCCACCGAGTGGAGAGCGATCCTCCCACTCGGGGGCTTAGCTGCAGTCCAAGTACTCGCCTAAGTTTTGAAAAATCCTACCGAGTGGAGAGCAACCCTCCCACTCGGAGGCTTAGCTGCAGTCCAGTACTCGCCTAAGTATGAAATCCATCCCTATCCGCAAGGACGACGAGGTGCAGGTCGACTGCTACCTTCTCCTTCGGAGCTACGCCACAAGTACAACGTGTGTTCCATCCCGATCCGCAAGGACGACGAGGTGCAGGTCGACTGCTACCTTCTCCTTCGGAGCTACACCACAAGTACAACGTGCATTCCATCCCGATCCGCAAGGACGACGAGGTGCAGGTCAACTGCTACCTTCTCCTTCGGAGCTGCGCCACAAGTACAACGTGCGTTCCATCCCGATCCGCAAGGACGACGAGGTGCAGGTCGACTGTTACCTTCTCCTTCGGAGCTACGCCACAAGTACAACGTGCGTTGCATCCCGATCCGCAAGGACGATGAGGTGCAGGTCGACTGCTACCTTCTCCTTTGGAGCTACGCCACAAGTACAACTTGCGCTCCATCCCGATCTGCAAGGACGACGAGGTGCAGGTCGACTGCTACCTTCTCCTTCGGAGCTGCGCCACAAGTACAACGTGCGTTCCATCCCGATCCGCAAGGACGACGAGGTGCAGGTCGACTGCTACCTTCTCCTTTGGAGCTACGCCACAATTACAACGTGCGTTCCATCCCGATCCGCAAGGACGACGAGGTGCAGGTCGACTGCTACCTTCTCCTTCGGGGCTACGCCACAAGTACAACATGCGCTCCATCCCGATCCGCAAAGACGATGGGGTGCAGGTCAACTACAATGTGTGCTCCATCCCTACCTGCAAGAACGATGAAGTGCAGGTCGACAGGATTTCCACCTCAGTGCTACATCTCAAGCTCAAAGTATATTCTGAGTGAAGAACAAAGTTCGCTCGAAGGCAAATGCAAGCATATTCGGAAATAAACCAAGTTCAGATAAATCTTAAAGGTCCTAGACCGCAGATCGAAGTACTCGGGCATCCAGCCCGAAAGAGTTTAATGGTTACAAAATCCACTCGGCATTCCGAGGCAAATTTAAGGTAGGGCACACAAAGTTTGTTCACTCCGCGGGAGGAGGACTGGCAGACTCGACAAACTCGTCCAGGTCGACACCATCGGCGATCCGAGTGGCGGTAGCAATGAAAGTCTCCACAAAGGATCGGAAATCATGCTTCTTGGTGTTGGCGACCTTGATCGCTGCCAGCTTGTCTTCTCACGCCTCTTTGCAATGGACACGAACCAAAGACAGCCACATCAGCACCACACCGGGCAGAAGACTTCTTCCACTCCTGCACTCGACCAGGGATCTCATTAAGTCGAGTCATCAGAGACTCGAGGTCATTCTGGAGCGTTGCCCTTGGCCAAAGTGCCGTGTCGATCCGTGACGTGGCGACCTTCAGTCGAGCCAAGTAGTCAACAACGCCATCGATGCGGGATTCCAGTCGGAGCAGGTTCATAGCAGTTTCATCTTTCACGGGAGAGTTGATGGGGTCCATGTCACATCCCTAGCTTTACCTTGGCCTTGGTCTAGCTTTGTTGCTGCATCATGTTTAAATTCAATTGAAATTTGAATTGAGGAATTTTCAAAGCCTCAGAAACCTTTTAAAATTGATCAACATTAAAATCTTCTCAAAGAAGTCCAAGAAAATGTTCCTCCTAGTCTCTGAAAATATTGGCAAGAGGTAAAACTTAAAACAATATTTTTGGAATCTCAGAGATATTTATTTTGGGCCTTTGAATTAAATCAATAACATATTTGAGTTGAATTTATTTCTGCTATATAAGAAATAAAGTTCAAGTATTTTTGCAAGTTTGCATGTGACCTTGGAATAGCTTCCTGAGCTCACATAAAAATTTGCAGAAAGTTTTAAAATGGTTTGGTTTGTAAATCAAATCAAAACAAAGTGCAGAATAATAGAAAACAGAAAGAAATAAAGAGAGAGAGAGACAGAGAGACTTAGTGGCTTACCTGTGCAGCCCACCTGGCCGGCCCAGTTGGCAGCCCAGCCAACTGGCCCAGCCCACCACCGCCTCCTCCCTTGTCATCTTCCTCCTCTGCCAGGAGGACAACCAGGTGTGTGGCGAGCGCCGACGGTGCTCTGGCCACCTCCTGCTTCCCCGGCCCTTCTAGCGACGCCACGGAAATGCCCCGAAGCCCCTGTCTTTTCTCCCTTACTCGCTGCTCTCTCTCCCTCGTCTGCCCCTCTCCCCCCGAACACCACCGAGCGGAGCCCGTCGCCACCGACGCCGTTCGCCGCGGCCACAGCCACCGCCTCGCCTCCTCGATGCACCCCAAAGCTCCGCCTCGACCTACTCTTCCTCCTCACCCCTTCAAGCGAGCCGGGAAGCCCTGCTTCATCCTCGGCGTCGTCTTCTTCAACCTCGGCCACCGGAGATCGCCACCGTTGTTCGCCGCCGTCCGCGCTTCCCCAAGGACGCCGACCGGCTCTTTGGATCCACCGTGAGCTCCTCTACCTATCCCCCTACCTCCCGTGCTCGTTTACGCCGCGTAGCCACCGCCCCCTTCGAGCCCGAGCGCTCCTCGCCGCCGGCCATGTCACCGTCGTGGCTACGGCCGTGCAAGCACGCGTCCGAGCGCACCACCGCATTCAGTGCGTCCTCAGGAGCCTAACGCACGCACTCCATCGCCCTGCCGTGCACCGTAGCCCTCTTTTCCTCTCCGCCCGAACTCCGGCGCCGCCGCGAGCTCTGCTCCGGTGAGCTCCGGCCACCCTGCGCCCTGCTGCTGCCTCTGCTCGATGCGGCCGAGCGAGGGCTTTCTCCTGGTGCCCCCAGTGCGCCAAACGGTGACCCGCACGTGAAATCCGAGCAACTCCGGCGGACGCCGCCGCGGTTTGAGGTCGCCGCCGGCCAAAACTCCGGCGGGCTGACGTGTCCAGCTTAATTAGCCACTAACTAACCCTATTAGTTTAACCCTAGACACTTACAGTGGGACCCGCTTTGTTAGTTTAGTGGATAACAAAAACAATTAGATTACTTAATTAAACCAGCAGGACCCACTCGTCAGAATTGACCTGCTGACGTGGCTGTTGACCAGGCCCACATGTCAGCGACTCTAACCAGTGCTGTGTCACTGACCAGTGGGCTCCACTGGTCAGGTTTGACTTGGATGGCGCCTGTTGACCTGCTGAGGTCAGGATGACGTAGTGTTGACGCCATAAATCATTTTCTGGATTTATTCTTATTCAGGAAATTCCAGAAATTAGTTTAAACTTCTAAAATTCATAGGAATTCAACCGTAACTCCAAATGAAATAATTTATACATGAAAAATTATCAGAAAAATTCAAGGAATCCATCTGTACCATTTTCATGCATGTTTGACCAATGTTTGTCCTCTGTTTTGGACAAAACATATAAAGGGCATTTAAATAATCATATATGGAGTTGGAATTTGAATCATGTATTCAAACCAACTTCATTTAAATCATAGCTAGATGCATTATCTCAAATAACAGCATATTGCCATGTCATGATCATGCATCATATTGTGGCATCGCATTGATTGTGTTCTTTCTCAGTTGCCGGTGTTTGTCCCCTCTCGGTAGGCGTATCCCGACGATGTGATCGATGACACCGATGAAGAACTATATTATCATCAGAAGTGCCAGGCAAGCAAAATCCCCCTTGTTCATTCCGATACAATCCCACTCTCTCGCTCCTGCTCTCTTTTACTGCATTAGGACAACAACGTTTCAACTGTTACATGTTGCGGTAGTTGAACCCCTTTCCTCTGCATGACCTGTCATTGCCACAGTAAATAGATGAAACCCACTAGCATGAGTAGGAGTTGTTTGAGCCCTAATGTGCCTACTCATTCATGCTTGTTTGTCATGCCTGCAACTGCTTAGAGTTGAGTCAGGTCTGATTCATCGGGAATGAATTGGAGGTGTGTAAACATGTCCTACTGTGTGTGAGCTAAGTGTGTGAACACGATTTGGTAAAGGTAGCGGTGAGAGGCCATGTAGGAGTACATGGTGGGTTGTCTCATTGCAGCCGTCCTCAGGAACTGAGTTCTGTGTTTGTGATCCATGAACAGTTACTACCACACATTGGGCTCCGGGCGCTCCAAGCTCTCTCGACTTATTAATCAACTTGATTTCTGTCCAGGAGTTGCAACTAGTTTCTGGTGTTTGTAGGTAGTGTTAGTAGTCTACCAAGTGGCACCCGGTACAGGTGGGCTTGGGACAAACTAGGCACCGTGGCCGGGTAGACCAAGCGCCGCCCGTTTGGTGGGCTTGGAACCCTGTACACATCGTTTGGGGCCGTGAGTGACACCCCGGCCGGATCTCCTTGCGGATGGAACCCGAATAGGCGATAAACCTGGAATAGAGACTTGTGTGGTTAGTCAGGTCGTGGCCGACTCCCTCGCCAGGCTTCCGCTTGAAGGTTGCCGAGGTACATGGCGTGTACATGGTGGTAAGTGGCGAGAGCGTGTGTGAAGAAGTACACCCCTGCAGGGTTATCATTATCTATTCGAATAGCCGGATTCCTCGGATATGGAAACTTGGGCCCCTTTCATAGTTAATAGACAAGTGAAAGTGGATACTCTAAAATGCGCAAGATAAGCGTGAGTGCTATGGATGGCGTTCTCGTAGGAAGACGGGAGCGGAGCCATAGTGGTGTATTGATATGGTGAATATGTGGACTCGTGTGCGCCACCTCAAAAGAGTTACTTGCAGTTGTAGTTCAGGATAGCCACCGAGTCAAAGCTGGCTTGCTGCAGTCAAACTCCACCACCCCTTTATTGATACCGATGCATATGTAGATAGTTCTGATGTAAGTCTTGCTGGGTACATTTGTACTCACGTTTGCCTATTTTATGTTTTTGCAGAGAGACGTCAGTCTCGCTAGTAGTTCCGCATGGACTTCGACGTTTAGCTTGTCACCTCAGCTACGATCTTGTGCCCTCGACAGGATCTGGTAGATAGTCAGGCTTCTAAGCCTTTTTCATTTGTAGATGTCTGTACTCAGACATGTTAAGCTTCCTCTTGTGCTTTGACTTGTATGCTCTGAATGTTGGGTCATGAGACCCATGTTTGTAATATCTCGCTCCTCGGAGCCTAATGAATAAATACTTTGAGTCATAGAGTCTTGTTGTGATGCCATGTTGTATTTACACATATCGAGCATATTGTGTGTATGATTGAAATGCTTGGTATGTGTGGGATCCGACAATCTAGTTGTTTATCCTTGGCAGCCTCTCTTATGGGGAAATGTAGTCTAGTGCTTCCTTGAGCCATAGTAGTCCGCTACAGCCCGGTTCACTGGAGTCCTGCTAGCCCAGCACTACTGCTCAGGACACTTGACTGGCCGGCATGTGTTTCACTTCGTTCCTGTGTCTGTCCCTTCGGGGAAATGTCACGCGATGACATCCGGAGTCCTGCCTAGCCTGCTACAGCCCGGGTTACCGGAGTCCTGTTAGCCCAGTGCTACAGCCCGGATTCACACGCTGTTGACCGACATGCTCGAGGTTGATTTGTATGCCTGTCCCCATGGGTTAGTGCCGCTTTGGGTTCATGACTAGCCATGTCGGCCTGGGTTCTCTGTCATATGGATGCTAGCGACACTATCATATACGTGAGCCAAAAGGCGCAAACGGTCCTGGGCCAGGTAAGGTGGCACCCGTGGGAATACCGTGCTTGAGGCCGCAAAGTGATATGATGTGTTACATGCTAGATCGGTGTGACTTAGGATCGGGGTCCTGACAGTCCAAGCTTGGTTCTATTCGCCCGGTCTCCTCCTCGAAGTCTCAGCAAAACTCTACATACACGATCCGAGGATGAGTCAATGTTCATATGCCGAGTTGACGAAGATAAACCAGTCGGAACAGAGTATATACCTTCAAGCTTGATGAACAACTTATTGGCAAGGCTCCTCAGATAGCTTTCCAGATCATCCCTCCTGCGAACAATGCCTTCCATCTTCTCGTTCAGATTGACCTTGTGCTTCTTCAAGCGCGTTACCTCCTTGTTGGCTTCGTCCAGGGAAGATTTTATCTTGGCGTTCTCTTCCTCCAATTGGCTGACTGAAGCCAGCTTCTGTTCAGCCAGAGCAGTTTTGTCGTCAGCCTTCTTCTGTGCAGCAGCCAGATCTTGATCCTTCTTCGCCAGAGCCTGGTTCTGTTTTTCTGAAAAGAAATGATGCTTGGTTCAGAAAGAGCAGAATGAAATCTAGGCCTAGGACAAACCAGTCGACAAATCTGTCTTACCATTGGCGTCATCCTTGGCTTTCTGCAGTTCTGTCTTGGCCAATTCCAAGTCAAGGTTGAGTTGAATCTGCTGTTTCTCCAAGTCAGCAAAGCGAGCTCCAAGATCACAAGATTTATGCAATCAAGGAATGGGTCAGTCGATTGGACAAAAAGATGGATTATTTCAGGCAATAAATACTAAGACTACTGTCGAATCAAACATCCAACAATAGTCTCGGGACTACACCCAGTGGGTGCACTTAGCGTGCCCCCACTGGTTCAGTTTACACTCGATGAGACCTCTTCAGCGCGAGTGCAAAAAAAAGAGATAGCAACAAACAAGCTCTTAAGACCATAGTCGACTGCCAGCAGTCGACCACGGTCTTGGGGACTACACCTAGTTTGTGCACTTAGCGTGCCCCCACTGGTTTAGTTTACACTCGACATGGCCAGACTAGACCGAGTGAAGGTGTTCAAAATTTAATACTACAGTCGACTGCCCACAGTCCACCATAGTCTCGGGGATTACACCCAGTGGGTGCACTCAGCATGCCACCACTAGTCTAGAAATTCAATAACAAAAAATTCAGCTCAAACTATGAATCTGCTCAGTGATAAATCGAAACACCCAGTGGCTGTATAGATGCAAAGATCCTTGGAAAGAGAGTTTTCAGGTAGCATATCCTAAAACAAGACAAGCCAAGAGAATCAGTTGATGTTCTGCTAACCTGGACATTGCTTTGGAGAGCCGAGCTGGCATCATAAGCGGCCTGACTGGCATCCCGCACCATCTTCATCTTCTCCATCATAATACCTGCTTGGCGTATAGCTTCTTTGGCAGCATTCACTTCGTCCTCAGGGACATGATGGGTGGCAAAAACTGAAGGTGGATCGGCAGGAGCTTGGGCAGTCGACGCGGAAGGTAGAGCACTCGACAACGACATGGCGAAGGAAACAGAAGTCTGGTTGGCGTCACCAGCGTCCTGAATGACTGATTCCACCACCAGCGTCGACTGTGGCGTCTTGCCAGCAGACGTTTTCCTATTCTTCCTCGCCAAAGGCCTCTCTGGCTCGTCATCATCATCGTCGGGGAGGTCAACAACGTTGGGAGCTGTTCAAGAATCAGTCGCCCAAATTACATCACTCGATTGTATATATTACAGTTCAATCGACCGAACGAAGGCAGAATGATGAAGATTGTAGCCAGATTGGAGGTGACCGCATCTTCTATTGTCTCATCCTCATCCTTATAAGCTGAAGTCCGAGAGGTAGCAGCACTGCCAGTTTCAAGATTCATCTGGTCAAATCAAAGGAAAAATAAACAGCACAGAGCGTCGAGTGAATATGAAGGAAAAACACTCACGCAGAAGCGACAGGAATATCAATATTAATCTTTGGCAACGCCTTCCGAGGCTTCTGCACTATGACCCTGGGTTGCTTTGAAGCTTTTTCAGTCAGTGCCGGAGAAGACGTCCGAGTGCGCTTTGAGGACTGGCCAGTTTGAGCAATCGCCTTTTCACGGGCACTCGCCCTGTCTTGGTCGAGCTTAGATCGCCTCTCCCTGCAAGGAGGTGACTCGACTTATTCTTCGTCACTTGAGTCGTCGCTCTCCACGTCCCCCTCTCCGTCAGAATGCCAGTCGATGCCGCTTGCCTCCCCATCCGGGTCCTGCTCCTGCTCTCCATTGGACATTGAGTACATTTCGATAAGGCCCTGGAAGAAAACAAGCAGAACAAAGTCACTCGATGAAGCATAAACAGCTGCACGAGTAAATTTAGACCCTAGTCAGAAGTTCAGAATAGGACCTTCTCTGGTTCGTGGGACTGTTCGAGTGGGGGAACTCTCCTGGCCCCCTGGGGTTGTCTCTGTTTCTAGTGATGCTCGTCAGCCACCCCTCCAACATGGACTCCTCGACCTCCTCCGGGTGGATCCGAGTGGTGTCCTCAGTACCCGAATACATCCACATAGGATGGTCTCGAGCCTGAAGTGGTTGGATGCGTCACCGGAGTATGACCTCCAACAAATCCATACCAGTCACTCCGTCGCGGATAAGCTGAACTACCCGTTCGACCAGCACCTTAACCTGTGCTTTCTCCTCCGGGATCACCTTCAAAGAGGAGGGCTTCCTCACCCGGTCCAAGGAAAAAGGAGGAAGCCCAGTCGACTGCCCTGGGGTCGGCTGGTCCTTGCAGTAGAACCAAGTCGACTGCCACCCACGGACTGAGTTGGGAAGGATCATGGCTGGAAAGGAACTTTTACCTCTCATCTGAATCCCAAGACCCCCGCACATCTGGATCACTTGTGTCCTCTCATCACTCGGATTGGCCTTTTTTACCGTCTGAGAGCGATAGGTGAAAATGTGCTTGAAAAGACCCCAATGGGGACGACAACTCAAGAAATTCTCACACAAAGACACAAAGGCAGCAAGATACACGATTGTGTTGGGAGTGAAGTGGTGGAGTTGCACCCCAAAGAAATTCAAGAATCCCTGAAAGAAAGGGTAGGGAGGCAAAGAAAACCCATGGTCAACATGGGTGGCGAGTAGAACGCGCTCACCCTCCCGAGGTTGTGGCTCGGTCTCCTTCCCCGGAAGCCGCGCCGATCAGTGGGGAATCAGCCCTCCGTTAGCCAAGTCGTCGATGTCCTCCTGACTAATCGCCGAGCGGATCCAGTCGTCGTGGATCCAGCCCTGCGGTAGGCCGGCCCTCGAGGAAGATCCGCCCTGGCTGTACTTCTTCCCCTTCGCCTTCGCCGTCGCCTTCTTCGCCCGCTCTAGAGCCACCGTCTTCTCTTTCCCCATCATCACAGGCGAGATGCGCACGGAGTAGCGGCACTGGGGCGAGAACGAGCGCGGCGGAGAAGTCTGAGGAGGAGAGGAGGAAATTGAAACGCACTGTTCAAAAACCCCGGCCCGGTGCCTTATATGAGGTTACTTCTGAGTGATTGACTTGTAGGCCCGGGCGATCCTATCAAATCCCGCAACAGTCGCGCGCGCAATACTTGGCGAAAGAGGTGGCGCGGAAATTGAGGCGGCCCTGCCTTATCCCATCCGATTACTGCGGCCTCCTCCGCCCCGCGCGCTTCCCGAAATTTGAATCCCGCGAAATCCATGAATAGCAGAACAACTTGTCAGACGGAAGATCTCCTCCACACCGTCACTCGGAGCTCTCCAAGTAAAGAAACTCACTCGGCAAAAACTAAGAATGAATCAAGGCGACAGAAAAAGAATTTGGTGTCGTCACCTCGGTTCATCGATCCAGAACAAAGTATGCACATAGCACGAAAAATGGGTCGGAAGTGTTCTTAACTCCTTCCCCACTAAAACCTCGATCCCTTCGGGGGCTAATGATGAAGCTATGCACCTAGGGTAGGGTCATGGACCTGTCCAAGATACCCTCCCCAAGGACATCTCTAAAAGAACTAGAAACATTTGAAGAAGAATCATCATCCACTCGACCATGAAGCAATGTTCCACTCGACATCCTTCAAGACACTCGACCGCGCAGACAATCACTCGACCACCGGGAGGTCTAAAGCCACTCTGCTCTGCAACGGTCGAGAATTAAGTCATAGCCTTAATGGTCATTATGTATCTTTATTATTGGCGTTACCAGTAATGCCCCTCTCTTAATGTACATTGAACCTTGCGTAACGGAGGGGAGCTGGGGTCCTGGCGCACTCTATATAAGCCACCCCCTCCTTTGGGACAAGGGTTCGCAACCCCTATAACTCACACGCACATAATCCAGTCGACCGCCTCCGGGCTCCAAGACGTAGGGCTGTTACTTCCTCCGAGAAGGGCCTGAACTCGTAAACCTTGCGTGTACAACTCCTCCATAGCTGACATCTTGCCTCTACATTCCTACCCCCCATTCTACTGTCAGACTTAGAACCACGACGGGCCCCGCCCCCCCTCCTTGTCCAATTCGGACTTGGGGGGGTGAGGGGCGCGCGGTTGCCCCTTGGCCGCCTCTCCTCTTCCTCCACTTGGGCCCATACGGCCCAATAGCCTCCGGGGGGTTCCGGTAACCCCTCCGGTACTCCGGTAAAATCACTATTTCACCCGGAACAGTTCTGATATCCAAACATAGGCTTCCAATATATCGATCTTCATCTCTCGACCATTTCGATGTCCGTGATCACATCCGGGGCTCCGAACAACCTTCGGTACATCAAAACATATAAACTCATAATATAATATCATCGTAACATTAAGCGTGCGGACCCTACGGGTTCGAGAACTATGTAAACATGACCGAGACACGTCACTGGTCAATAACCAATAGCGGAACCTGGATGCTCATATTGGCTCCTACATATTCTACGAAGATCTTTATCGGTCAGACCGCATAACAACATACGTTGTTCCCTTTGCCATCGGTATGTTACTTGCCCGAGATTCGATCGTCGGTATCTCAATACCTAGTTCGATCTCGTTACCGGCAAGTTTCTTTACTCGTTCCTTAATACATCATCCCGCAACTAACTCATTAGTTGCAATGCTTGCAAGGCTTAAGTGATGTGCATTACCGAGAGGGCCCAGAGATACCTCTCCGACAATCGGAGTGACAAATCCTAATCTCGAAATACGCCAACCCAACATGTACCTTCGGAGACACCTGTAGAGCACCTTTATAATCACCCAGTTACGTTGTGACGTTTGGTAGCACACAAAGTGTTCCTCTGGTAAACGGGAGTTGCATAATCTCATAGTCATAGGAACTTGTATAAGTCATGAAGAAAGCAATCGCAACATAGTAAATGATCGTGTGCTAAGCTAACGGAATGGCTCATGTCAATCACATCATTCTCCTAATGATGTGATCCCATTAATCAAATGACAACTCATGTCTATGGTTAGGAAACATAACCATCTTTGATCAACGAGCTAGTCAAGTAGAGGCATACTAGTGACACTCTGTTTGTCTATGTATTCACACATGTATTATGTTTCCGGTTAATACAATTCTAGCATGAATAATAAATATTTATCATGATATAAGGAAATAAATAATAACTTTATTATTGCCTCTAGGGCATATTTCCTTCAGTCTTCCACTTGCACTAGAGTCAATAATCTAGATTACACAATAATGATTCTAACACCCATGGAGCCTTGGTGCTGATCATGTTTTGCTCGTGGAAGAGGCTTAGTCAACGGGTCTGCAACATTCAGATCCATATGTATCTTACAAATTTCTATGTCTCCCACCTGGACTAGATCCCGGATGGAATTGAAGCATCTCTTGATGTGCTTGGTTCTCTTGTGAAATCTGGATTCCTTCGCCAAGGCTATTGCTCCAGTATTATCACAAAAGATTTTCATTGGACCCGATGCACTAGGTATGACACCTAATTCGGATATGAACTCCTTCATCCAGACTCCTTCATTTGCTGCTTCTGAAGCAGCTATATACTCCGCTTCACATGTAGATCCCGCCACGATGCTTTATTTAGAACTGCACCAACTGACAACTCCACCGTTCAATGTAAACACATATCCGGTTTGCGATTTAGAATCGTCTGGATCAGTGTCAAAGCTTGCATCAACGTAACCATTTACGATGAGCTCTTTGTCACCTCCATAAACGAGAAACATATCCTTAGTCCTTTTCAGGTACTTCAGGATGTTCTTGACCGCTGTCCAGTGATCCACTCCTGGATTACTTTGGTACCTCCCTGCTAGACTTATAGCAAGGCACACATCAGGTCTGGTACACAGCATTGCATACATGATAGAGCCTATGGCTGAAGCATAGGGAACATCTTTCATTTTCTCTCTATCTTCTACAGTGGTCGGGCATTGAGTCTTACTCAACTTCACACCTTGTAACACAGGCAAGAACCCTTTCTTTGCTTGATCCATTTTGAACTTCTTCAAAACTTTGTCAAGGTATGTGCTTTGTGAAAGTCCAATTAAGCGTCTTGATCTATCTCTATAGATCTCAATGCCCAATATGTAAGCAGCTTCACCGAGGTCTTTCATCGAAAAACTCTTATTCAAGTATCCCTTTATGCTATCTAGAAATTCTATATCATTTCCAACCAGTAATATGTCATCCACATATAATATCAGAAATGCTACAGAGCTCCCACTCACTTTCTTGTAAATACAGGCTTCTCCAAAAGTATGTACAAAACCAAATGCTTTGATCACACTATCGAAGCATTTATTCCAACTCTGAGAGGCTTGCACCAGTCCATAAATGGATCGCTGGAGCTTGCACACTTCCTTAGCTCCCTTTGGATCGACAAAACCTTCCGGTTGCATCATATACAACTCTTCTTCCAGAAATCCATTCAAGAATGCAGTTTTGACATCCATCTGCCAAATTTCATAATCATAAAATGCAGCAACCGCCAACATGATTCGGACAGACTTAAGAATCGCTACGGGTGAGAAGGTCTCATTGTAGTCAATCCCTTGAACTTGTCGAAAACCTTTTGCAACAAGTCAAGCTTTGTAGATAGTAACATTACCGTCAGCGTCAGTCTTCTTCTTGAAGATCCATTTATTCTGAATTGCTTGCCGATCATCGGGCAAGTCAACCAAAGTCCACACTTTGTTCTCATACATGGATCCCATATAAGATTTCATGGCTTCTAGCCATTTTGTAGAATCTGGGCTCACCATCGCTTCTTCATAGTTCGTAGGTTCATCATGATCTAGTAGCATGACTTCCAGAACAGGATTACCGTACCACTCTGGTGCGGATCTTACTCTGGTTGATCTACGAGGTTCAGTAGCAACTTGATCTGAAGTTCCATGATCATCATCATTAACTTCCTCACTAATTGTTGTAGGTGTCACAGAAACCGGTTTCTGTGATGTACTACTTTCTAGGAAGGGAGCAGGTACAGTTACCTCATCAAGTTCTACTTTCCTCCCACTCACTTCTTTCGAGAGAAACTCCTTCTCTAGAAAGGATCCATTCTTAGCAACGAATGTCTTGCCTTCGAATCTGTGATAGAAGGTGTACCCAACAGTTTCCTTTGGGTATCCTATGAAGACACATTTCTCCGGTTTGGGTTCGAGCTTATTAGTTTGAAGCTTTTTCACATAAGCATCGCAGCCCCAAACTTTCAGAAACGACAACTTTGGTTTCTTGCCAAACCACAGTTCATAAGGCGTCGTCTCAATGGATTTCGAGGGTGCCCTATTTAACGTGAATGCGGCCGTCTCTAAAGCATAACCCCAAAACGATAGCGGTAAATCTATAAGAGACATCATAGATCGCACCATATCTAGTAAAGTACGATTACGACGTTCGGACACACCATTACGCTGTGGTGTTCCGAGCAGCGTGAGTTGCGAAACTATTCCGCATTGTTTCAAATGTAGACCGAACTCGTAACTCAAATATTCTCCTCCACGATCAGATCGTAGAAACTATATTTTCTTGTTACTATGATTTTCAACTTCACTCTGAAATCCTTTGAACTTATCAAATGTTTCAGACTTATGCTTCATTAAGTAGATATCCCCATATCTGCTTAAATCATCTGTGAAGGTGAGAAAATAACGATATCCGCCACGAGTCTCAACATTCATCGGACCACATACATCTGTTTGTATGATTTCCAACAAATCTGTTGCTCTCTCCATAGTTCCGGAGAATGGCGTTTTAGTCATCTTGCCCATGATGCACGGTTCGCAAGTACCAAGTGATTCATAATCAAGTGGTTCCAAAAGTCCATCAGTATGGAGTTCCTTCATGCGCTTTACACCGATATGACCTAAACGGCAGTGCCACAAATAAGTTGCACTTTCATTATCAACTCTGCATCTTTTGGCTTCAACATTATGAATATGTGTATCACTACTATCGAGATTCATCAAAAATAGACCACTCTTCAAGGGTGCATGACCATAAAAGATATTACTCATATAAATAGAACAACCATTATTCTCTGATTTAAATGAATAACCGTATTGAATCAAACAAGATCCAGATATAATGTTCATGCTCAACGCTGGCACCAAATAACAATTATTTAGCTCTAATACTAATCCCGAAGGTAGATGTAGAGGTAGCGTGCTGACCGCGATCACATCTACTTTGGAACCATCTCCCACGCGCATCGTTACCTCATCCTTTGCCAGTGTTCACTTAATCCGTAGTCCCTATTTCGAGTTGCAAATTTTAGCAACAGAACCAGTATCAAATACCCAGGTGCTACTGCGAGCTCTGGTAAGGTACACATCAATAACATGTATATCATATATACCTTTGTTCACCTTGCCATCCTTCTTATCCGCCAAATACTTGGGACAATTCCGCTTCCAGTGACCAGTCTGCTTGCAGTAGAAGCACTCAGTTTCAGGCTTAGGTCCAGACTTGGGTTTCTTCACCTGAGCAGCAACTTGCTTGCTCTTCTTCTTGAAGTTCCCCTTCTTCTTCCCTTTGCCCTTTTTCTTGAAACTAGTGGTCTTGTTGACCATTAACACTTGATGCTCCTTCTTGATTTCTACCTCCGCAGCCTTTAGCATTGCGAACAGCTCGGGAATTGTCTTATCCATCCCTTGCATATTATAGTTCATCACGGAGCTCTTGTAGCTTGGTGGAAGTGATTGGAGAATTCTGTCAATGACGCTATCATCCGGAAGATTAACTCCCAGTTGAATCAAGTGATTATTATACCCAGACATCTTGAGTATATGCTCACTGACAGAACTATTCTCCTCCATCTTGCAGCTGTAGAACTTATTGGAGACTTCATATCTCTCAATCTGGGCATTTGCTTGAAATATTAACTTCAACTCCTGGAACATCTCATATGCTCCATGACGTTCAAAACGTCGTTGAAGTCCTGGTTCTAAGCCATAAAGCATGGCACACTGAACTATCGAGTAGTCATCACCTTTGCTCTGCCAGACGTTCTTGACGTCGTCAGTTGCATCAGCAGCAGGCCTGGCACCCAGCTGTGCTTCCAGGACGTAATTCTTCTGTGCAGCAATGAGGATAATCCTCAAGTTACGGACCCAGTCCGTGTAATTGCTACCATCATCTTTCAACTTTGCTTTCTCAAGGAACGCATTAAACTTCAACGGAACAACAACACTGGCCATCTATCTACAATAAAACATAGACAAGGAAGATACTATCAAGTACTAAGTTGATGATAAATTTAAGTTCAATTAATCATATTACTTAAGAACTCCCACTTAGAAAGACATCCCTCTAATCCTCTAAGTGATCGTGTGATCCAAATCAACTAAACCATAACCGATCATCACGTGAAATGGAGTAGCTTTCAATGGTGAACATCAATATGTTGATCATATCTACTATATGATTCACGCTCGACCTTTCGGTCTCAATGTTCTGAGGCCATATCTGCATATGCTAGGCTCGTCAAGTTTAACCTGAGTATTCTGCGTGTGCAAAAACTGGCTTGCACCCGTTGTAGATGGACATAGAGCTTATCACACCCGATCATCACGTGGTGTCTGGGAACGACGAACTTTGGCAACGGTGCATACTCAGGGAGAACACTTTTATCTTGGAATTTAGTGAGAGATCATCTTATAATGCTACCGTCAATCAAAGCAAGATAAGATGCATAAAAGATCAACATCACAAGCAATCAATATAAGTGATATGATATGGCCATCATCATCTTATGCTTGTGATCTCCATCTCCGAAGCACCTCCATGATCACCATCGTCGCCAGCGCGACACCTTGATCTCCATCGTAGCATCGTTGTCGTCTTGCCAATATTATGCTTCTACGACTATCGCTACCGCTTAGTGATAAAGTAAAGCATTACAGGGCGATTGCATTGCATACAATAAAGCGACAACCATATGGCTCCTGGTAGTTGCCGATAACTTGGTTACAAAACATGATCATCTCATACAATAAAATATAGCATCACGTCTTGACCATATCACATCACAACATGCCCTGCAAAAACAAGTTAGACGTCCTCTACTTTGTTGTTGCAAGTTTTATGTGGCTGCTACGGGCTTAGCAAGAACCGTTCTTACCTACGCATCAAAACCACAACGATAGTTTGTCAAGTTGGTGCTATTTTAACCTTCGCAAGGAACGGCCCTAGCCACACTCGGTTCAACTAAAGTTGGAGAAACTGACACCCGCTAGCCACCTGTGTGCAAAGCACGTCGGTAGAACCAGTCTCGCGTAAGTGTACGCGTAATGTCGGTCCTGGCCGCTTCATCCAACAATACCGCCGAACCAAAGTATGACATGTTGGTAAGCAGTATGACTTATATCTCCCACAACTCACTTGTGTTCTACTCGTGCATATAACATCAACGCATAAAACCAGGCTCGGATGCCACTGTTGGGGAACATAGTAATTTCAAAAAAAATCCTACGCACATGCAAGATCATGCTGATGCATAGCAACGAGAGGGGAGAGTGATGTCCACGTACCCTCGTAGACCGAAAATGGAAGCGTTAGCACAACGCGGTTGATGTAGTCATATGTCTTCACGATCCGACCGATCAAGTACCGAACGTACGACACCTCCAAGTTCACCACACGTTCAGCCCGATGACATCCCTCGAACTCTGATCCAGCCGAGTGTTGAGGGAGAGTTTTGTCAGCTCGACGGCGTGGTGACGATGTTGATGTTCTACTGACGCAGGGCTTCCCCTAAGCACCGCTACAGTATTATTGAGGTGGACTATGGTGGAGGGGGGCACCGCACACGGCTAAGAGATCAATGATCAATTGTTGTGTCTATGGGGTGCCCCCTGCCCCCGTATATAAAGGAGCAAGGGGGGGTGCGGCCGACCATCGGAGGAGGCGCGCCGGAGGAGTCCTACTCCTACCGGGAGTAGGACTCCGCCCCTTTTCCCTAGTTGGATTAGGACTTGGGGGGAAGGAGGAGAGAGGGGAAAGGAAAGGGGGCGCCCCCCCCTCCTTGTCCAATTAGGACTTGGGGGTAGGGGCACGCGGTTGCCCCTTGGGCCCATAAGGCCCAATAGCCTCCGGGGGGTTCCGGTAACCCCTCCGGTACTCTGGTAAAATTACTATTTCACCCGGAACACTTCCGATATCCAAACATAGGCTTCCAATATATCAATCTTCGTGTTTCGACCATTTCGAGACTCCTCATCATGTCCGTGATCACATCCGGGACTCCGAACAACCTTCGGTACATCAAAACATATAAACTCATAATATAACTATCATCGTAACGTTAAGCGTGCGGACCCTACGGGTTCGAGAACTATGTAGACATGACCGAGACACGTCACCTGTCAATAACCAATAGCGGAACCTAGATGCTCATATTGTCTCATACATATTCTACGTAGATCTTTATCGGTCAGACCCCATAACAACATACGTTGTTCCCTTTGTCATCGGTATGTTACTTTCCCGAGATTCGATCGTCGGTATCTCAATACCTAGTTCAATCTCGTTACCGACAAGTCTCTTTACTCATTCCGTAATACATCACCCTGCAACAAACTCATTAGTTGCAATGCTTGCAAGTCTTAAGTGATGTGCATTACCGAGAGGGCCCAGAGATACCTCTCCGACAATCGGAGTGACAAATCCTAATCTCGAAATACGCCAACCCAACATGTACCTTCGGAGACACCTGTAGAGCACCTTTATAATCACCCAGTTACGTTGTGACGTTTGGTAGCACACAAAGTGTTCCTCCGGTAAACGGGAGTTGCATAATCTCATAGTCATAGGAACTTGTATAAGTCATGAAGAAAGCAATAGCAACATTGTCGGTGTCAAAACCGGCGGATCTCGGGTAGGGGGTCCCGAACTGTGTGTCAAGGTCGGATGGTAACAGGAGACAAGGGACACTTTATTTTACCCAGGTTCGGGGCCTCTCGATGGAGGTAAAACCCTACTCCTGCTAGATTAATATTGATGATATGGGTAGTACAAGAGTAGATCTACCACGAGATCAAGGAGGCTAAACCCTAGAAGCTAGCCTATGGTATGATTGTGTATGATGATGGTTGTCCTATGGACTACAACCCTCCAGTTTATATAGACACCGGATAGGGTTAGGGTTACACAGAGTCGGTTACAATGGTAGGAGATCTTGAACATCCGCACGCCTAGCTTGCCTTCCACGCCAAGAAAAGATCCTTCCGGACACGGGACGAAGTCTTCAATCTTGTATCTTCATAGTCCTGGAGTCCGGCTGAAGATATAGTCCGGCTATCCGGACACCCCCTAATCCAGGACTCCCTCAGTAGCCCCTGAACCAGGCTTCAATGACGACGAGTCCGGCGCGCAAATTGTCTTCAGCATTGCAAGGCGGGTTCCTCCTCCAATTTCTTCAAGAAGATTACAAACACCAAAAATAGTGTCCGGCTCTGCAAAACAAGTTTCCACATATTGCCATATAGAGAATAATATTAACACAAATCAAATCTGCTGACGTATTCCGCAGTGCGTCATAACACCGCGGCAAAGCCTTCTATATAAATTATTTTCATCGTTCCACCTCGGCGCGTTTAGCGAGGCGGTCTCCTTGGCACGTCTTGTCAAAGCAGAGATCGTGTGCCCCTTTTAACGGGATTCTCATTAATACGGACGTGGGTAACCCAACCGCGCCATTTACCACGGCGCTTGAGAGGCAAGTGAGTTTTATTAGGTAGGTGGGGACGCATAACCGCATCAGCCCATATAAGGGGATAAGGATCCACCTTTTTTACCCTTCCATCTCTCGCGCACTCAAGCTCCAGCACCCAAGTCCGCTCTTCCTTCCTCAACCTTCTCTAGCAATGTCCGGAACGGGAGGCAAGTGGATGGTCTCCTCCGTCACGGAGGCTCAAGTCAAAAAGCTCAGGAAGGCCGGATACCTGTCCAAGGACATCCCGCACCGGCTTCCTGAGGAGGGGCAGCTTCTTCCTACCCCAGGGCCCCATGAGAGGGTAGTCTTGCTTCGCCACTTCCTCCGCGGACTGGGCTTTCCACTCCACCCTTTTGTCCGGGGGCTCATGTTCTACTACGGCCTGGATTTCCACGATCTGGCCTCGAACTTTGTCCTCAATATCTTGGCGTTTATTGTCGTGTGTGAGGCCTTTCTCCGCATCCGCCCCCACTTTGGCCTCTGGCTCAAGACCTTCAACGTCAAGCCCAAGGTGGTGTCCGGCACCCAGGCGGAGTGCAGAGGCGCTATGGCTGGCAAGATGGCCAACGTCCTCTGGTTCGATGGCTCCCTTGTGGAGTCCCTAAAGGGTTGGCAAGCTGGGTGGTTTTACATCACCGAGCCACGTGATCCGGAATGGGTCGCAGCCCCTGAGTTCCGATCCGGACCCCCCACGCGGCTTATGTCCTGGAAAGAGACGGGCCTGTCGTGGGGCAAAGAAGAAGAGGTGACCGGATTGCAAACCTGCATCCAGTCCCTGGTGAACAAGCCAATCCGGCTTGTCAATATAGTCCAGGTTATGCTCGTCCACCGGATCCTCCCGTGCCAACAACGGGATTTTACTTTGTGGGAATTCGACCCGGCGCAGCACCAAACCCTCAGCAGGCTCTTCGACACGACGTAAGAAGACGTCTGGAAGGTGTTGACCAAAGGCGTCGAGTCCCCCACATCCGCTTCCGAGGATCGCGGATACAGCTCGCAGCGCAACGCTCGCGAGGTAAGCTATCTATACCTTTGACAGGTTTGTTAAGCTCTTCTTCATAGATTAACTCTATGCGGGATCCAAACTCCCTTTGCCTTTAACAGGATTAGCTGAAGGTAGCCGGACCAATTAACTGTCCGGCTCCCTTGCCCGAAGACCCAGCCCCAGCTCTCCTAGTGAAGCTGCTGGCTCCGGCGCCTTATGTGGTGCCGGAGAAGAAGGTCAAGAAGAAGAAAACCACCGGGACTCGAAAGAGTTCCCGCAACGTGGTGGTGTCGAGCTCGTCATCTGACAAGTCTGCGACGCCCTCCTCTCGTGAAAACGAGGAGGAGGAGCAAGGAAGCTCTTCCCTCCAGTGAGCGGAGAAAAGAAGAAGAAGGCCACCCCAACGGGGGAGGCCGAGGGGTCGAGGAAAAGGAAGAACCCTCCGCCGGACTACTCCCACGACGCCGAAGAGGGCGGAGAGGAGTGGCTGGACAGAACCAAGCGTCCGGCGACATCGTAAGTATTTACATACCAGAGTGACTCATAATATTTTTTGATGCGCGGCTTTCCCTAATGTCGAACGTAATTTATGCAGCCCGCCCCAGCCCGAACTCGACGATTCATCGAGCGGCTCCCTGGATTCGTCGGACGTGAACTCTGTTCCGCCCGCTGTCTCCCCCAGCGGGGCGGACGACGCCGAAGTGGCGCCCCGCCAAGCTTCTGGGCAGGAGGAGATGGTCCTGGAGGAGCCGCAAGGCAATCCTCCGGACCCCAGGAGTAAAGGGGATGAAACCCCCCAGGGCTCCAAGTCCGGCTTTGTGCCAGACACCGCGCCGGACTCGACAGTCCCGGTCCGCGGTGGGCGAACTCCTTCCAAGAGGAGTAACCGGCTGAGCCGGCGACCTCCTCCAACCAGAGGCGCCGGACTATCTACTGGAGGTGCTTGAGGGCGCCACCATCGACGAGGAGCACCGTACTGTTATGAGTACGGTGATCCAAAGGGTTCAGTCCGCCAAGAGCGGACTGACTGAAGCTTGCGCTAGCCTTCTAACAGGCTTCCAGGTAAACAGAAATATGTCAAATTATTTACCGCATAGACAGTAGCCCCTGATGCTTTGTTTGGTGTTCGGAAAGAAAAGCCGAATAGAGGATCTAGTAATTTTCGTAGGAGTCTAACGAAAAAAGTCAAATATGTGTATGCAGGCTTCGCTGCTGTCCACCGCCGCACTGACTGCGCAAGTGGATGTCCTTAAAAAGGACCTCGGGCGGACCGAGCAAGAGCTCGGCCTTGCCAAAGGGCAGCTCGGGGAGAAAGAAGGTAAGAAATACCCTAAAAAGGAAAAAAAAGGTGCCTATAGAGAGGCTTGATTGCAGAAAGAAATAACAGGATTGAACTACTTATTGTAGGGGCCACAACCGAGGTGGCAACCCTGAAGCAGGCGCTGGCTGAGGCCGGAAAGAAAACGGCCGAGGAGCACGCCGAGCGAGAAAGGCTTGGGTTTCAGGTCGGCGAGGTGCAGCAAGAGCTACAAGCTCTCATGAAAAAACATGAGAGTTTGGAGCTTGAGTCAAAAGCGCAAGCATCCGAGCTCGCGTCGGCCATTGAGTCTGCCAAAAATGCCAAGGCCGAAGCCCAAAAGGCCCTCCAAGAGTTGGAGGAGGTGAAAAAGATAGCAGCGGGTAAGGCATTCTCAATGCAAAGTAAGAATATAAAAGTAAACTACCTATTACTTACCCGAATCCGGAGTTCTCCAGGGGCGTTCGCCGATCTTCCCCGCAGCGTATCCGACGCCGCCGCGTTCTACCGAGCTGAAGAGGGCAGCTCGACGGAGAGTGTGTTCTGCTCTCAGTATTCTGAGGCCGGACACCATGTGCCCTTGAGCGATCAGCTGAAACAGCTGGTCGAGCTCCACAAGGCGGCCGAACAGGCCATTAATGGCTTACTAGTTCGGCTGTGGCCTAGAGAGGCCCTGCCTGGGAGCTATTTCGGGCTAGTGCGGCGGCTGGTGGAGGCCTGTCCACGGATTGAGGTCATCAAGCTGTAATGCCCCCGATTCAATCATACACTAATCATGCACGCAAATGTGTACGATCAAGATCAGGGACTCACGGGAAGATATCACAACACAACTCTACAAATAAAATAGTCATACAAGCATCATAATACAAGCCAGGGGCCTCGAGGGCTCGAATATAAGTGCTCGATCATAGACGAGTCAGCGGAAGCAACAATATCTGAGTACAGACATAAGTTAAACAAGTTTGCCTTAAAAAGGCTAGCACAAACTGGGATACAATCGAAAGAGGCGCAGGCCTCCTGCCTGGGATCATCCTATCTACTCCTGGTCGTCGTCAGCGGGCTGCACGTAGTAGTAGGCACCTCCAGAGTAGTAGGAGTCGTCGTCGAAGGTGGCGTCTGGATCCTGGGCTCCAGCATCTGGTTGCGGCAACCGGGTAGAAGGGAAAGGGGAAAAAGGGGGAGAAAAACAACCGTGAGTACTCATCCAAAGTACTCGCAAGCAAGGAGCTCCACTACATATGCATGGATATATGTGTAAAGGGCCATATCAGTGGACTGAACTGCAGAATGCCAGAATAAGAGGGGGGTAGCTAGTCTTATCGAAGACTACGCTTCTGGTCGCCCCCGTCTTGCAGCATATAGAAGAGAGTAGACTGAAGTCCTCCAAGTAGCATCGTATAGCATAATCCTACCCGGCGATCCCCTCCTCGATGCCCTGTTGGAGAGCAATCACCGGGATGTATCTGGCACTTGGAAGGGTGTGTTTTATTAAGTATCCAGTTCTAGTTGTCATAAGGTCAAGGTACAACTCCGGGTCGTCCTTTTACCGAGGGACACGGCTATTCGAATAGATTAACTTCCCTGCAGGGGTGCACCACATAGCCCAACACGCTTGATCCCATTTGGCCGGACATACTTTCCTGGGTCATGCCCGGCCTCGGAAGATCAACACGTCGCAGCCCCACCTAGGCACAACAGAGCGGTCAGCACGCCGGTCTAAACCTAAGCGCGCAGGGGTCTGGGCCCATCGCCCTGAGCACACCTGCACGTTGCGTACGCGGCCGGAGAGCAGACCTAGCAACCTCCAGTACAACGGAAGTCACGTTATGCGGTCCAACCCGGCGCGCGCCGCTCAGTCGCTGACGTCAAGAAGTGCTTCGGCTGATACCACGACGTCGGGATACCCATAACTACTCCCGCGTAGGTGGTTAGTGCGTATAGACCAAATGGCCAGACTCAGATCAAATACCTAGATCTCGTTAAGCGTGTTAAGTATCACGAACACCGACTAGGGCCAGGCCCACCTCTCTCCTAGGTGGTCTGAACCTGCCCTGTCGCTCCGCCTCAAAGTAACAGTCGGGGGCCGTCGGGAACCCAGGCCCACCTCTACCGGGATGGAGCCACCTGCACCTTCAGCCCCCATCTCCGAACAGTATCACAGGTAACAGTGTAAAGTATATAGTATATGCCCGTGATCACCCCCGAGTGATCACGGCCCGATAGTATAGCATGGCAGACGGACAAGAGTGTTGGGCCACTGATGGAACACTAGCATCCTATACTAAGCAGTAGGATTGCAGGTAAAGGTATCAACAGCAGTATCAAAGACAGGCTATGCATCATGATAGGAATAACGAAAGCAGTAACATGCTACACTACTCTAATGCAAGCAGTATAGAGGAGAGTAGGCGATATCTGGTGATCAAGGGGGGGCTTGCCTGGTTGCTCTGGCAAGAGAGAGGGTTCGTCCACTCCGTAGCCGAACGGGGCAGCAGCAGCGTCGGTCCCGGTATCTAGCGAGAGAAGAGGGGGAAGAAACAATAAATATTTAAGCAAGCAGATGCATAGTGATGCATGACATGACAAGTAACAGCGTTAGAGGTACCCTAACGCGGTATGCGGTGATAACGGTGCAGGGGGAAAACAACCGGGAAAGTATCCCCGGTGTTTCGCGTCTTCGGGCCGAGGAGCCGGAGGGGAAAAGTTGCGAGTTTGATATGTTAGGAGTGTGTGGCGGACGAACGGGCTGCGTATCCGGATTCGTCTCGTCGTTCTGAGCAACTTTCATGTTGAAAATATTTTAATCCGAGTTACGGATTAAAAGATATGATTTTCTAAAGGTTTTATTAATTTCTGGAATTTTAAATAATTATTTAATTTAATTCGAAATTAGAATTATGACATCAGCATGATGTCATGCTGACGTCAGCAGTCAACAGGGGTTGACTAGGTCAAACTGACGCGTGGGTCCAGTGGGACCCACCTGTCATACTCTGTTAGGTTAATTAGGGTTTAGTTAAGCTAATTACTATTTAATTAAACTAACAGGTTGATTAGATTAACTAATTACGGTAAATTAACTTAATTAATTTAGTTAATTAATTAATTAAATTTATTATTACTATTATTATTTTTATTTTTTAAACCTTTTTTTTCTTTCTTTTTTATCGTTCTGGGGCGGGCCCCCTTTGTCATAGGCCCCTGCGGGCTTAACGGGGCGGGTTAACGGGCGGTGATGCGGGTACCCAAACGGACGGGTGCCCGAGGGGGCACCGAGCAGGCCCGACGCACGCTGGCGCCGGCGCCAGGGGAGCAAGACGGAGGGGGAATGACCGCGGCGGCGGAGGTGGCTACGGCAGGGAGCCGCAGGGCGGTGGCGGGGCAACGGCGGGTCCACGGTGACCAGCAGGGGCGCGGCCACGGTGGGCGCACACGGGAAGAAGGCCGCGGGCGTGCCCGCAGGCGAGGCGCAGGCCGCGGCCACGGCCACGCACCGGGCTTGGACACGGCGAACAGGGGAAGGCCTGTGGCGCGAGGCTTCGCGACGAGCAAGGGGAAGGGGAGGTGACCAGCGGGCGGGGGACGACGGGCACGGCCGGTCGGTGTAGGGCGTGGCCAAGGCGCGGCCGGCCGCGGTGAGCGCGGGGCCGAAGCACGCGAGGCGCGGCCACGGACGCGGGGGGGGGGAGGGAGTGCGAGGAGAGGGGGCGGGAGCCAGGGGCCTCACCACGGGTTCGCAGGGTCAAGGGCAGCGGGCTCGACGGAGGTCGGGGACGACGGGGCGGTGGCGACTCGGGCGGTTCGGCGAGGGGCGGCTCCGGCGTCAGCGTCGTGCGGCGAGGGCGACGGGCGGCGAACGGTCGCGGCGACGGGGCCGGGGCGGCGTCGGGCGGAGCGGTTGGTGTCGAGGGACGAGCGGGGCGATGCGGGATCGGGGTCGGCGTTGTTGCCCCCCGATCCAGATCGAGGAAGGAAAGGGAGGCGTGCGGGGGAAGGAGTGGGGGAAGTGGGGAACGAGGGGAGTGGGGGGTTCGGTCGTCTAGGGTTAGGTCGGGCGGCGGCTGGGCCGACTGGACCGGCCTAGTGGGTCCAGAGGCCAGCTGGGCCGTGGCCCAAGGGGGGGGTTCTTCTATTTCTTTTTTTTTGTTCTTTGTTAGTTTTGTTTTCTGTTACTTTTCTTATTTTTCTTTTCTGTTTTCTTTTAGTTATACTTTATTTTTAGTTTAGTAAAATATGACAATAGCTCCAAAAATAAAGTTTCAAAATAACCCACTACCCTAAAAAGTTTTACCTCAAAATAAAATAATTTATGATTTTATAAAATACCAAAGGCTCGTATTTAATCGTTTCAACTACTGTTTTAATCATTTCAGAGTATTAAACCATTTTATAAAAAGTGGGGTTTCTTCACCACAATTACCTTTGCATTAATTGGCACAGCTCGGACATTTTAGTTTTAAAGTTTGAAAAATTTTGTTGTTTCTCTTTATTTTAAATTTGAATTTGAATCGTTTTTGAACCATCGCGATATCAACTACAGTGACAGCGGTGACATGGCATCATTAGGAGAGGGTTACCGTAGCTTAATTATCCGGGCGTCACAATTCTCCTCCACTACAAGAAATCTCGTCCCGAGATTTAGGAGGGGAGTAAGGGGGACAGTTCTGGTTACGATATTCTAACGGATCTTCTCGAAGAAGTTAATCCCTTCGTTGATGTCTTCAATTCTTTATTCCAATGCATCATGATAAACTTGTCATTATTTCTTCGGGAACTCCATCGTACATTACGAAAGGATAAGGGGCAGCTCAGCTACGACAGAATGCTTTTGAGGGAAACAATCTGGGGTTAACCTATGAATGAGTACAAGATTATCTCTCGAGTTAAACATAAGAAATACATCGAGAGTAAGGTTCCAAGCGGATAGATAGTTGCTCGAAGTCTGAACCAGAGTGAGAAAGTGGTTCAGAGTAGCGAGAGTAAGTATTGCATCTGATACCAGAATAGATCAATAGGACGGTGGCCCGGGAATTACATACGAGGCCACGTGCGAGGAATAACTTTGGAAATAGGGGGTGTACAGGACAGTCAGGTTTCGATCCTGGGACCTGTGGGTTATGGGCCCACCAGGTGGTTTAATGTAGGAAAGGCGTGGACATGTTGCACGGTCATGATAGCAAGACATGTCAGAGGGTAGCCTATCAGTTATGTTGGCAATAATGTCGATACCAAGGGGAGGGACGAAGAGAACCATTTCCCTGCTCGTTGAACGAGGCGGACCATTAGGCAAAGTTCTCGTCCATCGGCGGTTATCGGAGTGTCATCATCAATAGTAACAGGGTCTTACCGACACGATTGTACACCTAGGTGTGTACATAAGCAGTAGAATAATACTGCTTAGATCATAGAGATCACCAGAAAAGGTAAACAAATAATGGAAGGAAAAGGTGATCATCAAATTAAATAGAACAATGGAAAGGAAAATGTGTTTAAACACATTATTCAGGGGGGTATAACCTTCCCAAGGACAAACAGAGCATGAGGTCCATGACAGGGTATAATTGTAGAAAACCATTTAGGTAAGGGAAAGAAATTTCATGACATTACCCATACAACGGTGTTTGGATAATTGAGCAGGAAACACTTAGCATCGGGTTCAAATATTCCTGCTGAAAATCGGGGTACCATAGACATGCTTCGAGATAGCATTGACATGGTAATCAAGTAAAGGTCAGACTTTGGGATACACAAAGGATCCATCAGGAACAACTTATAGAATAAGTCTTTCAATTTCCTCATGGAAGGATGGATAACCTTGCTAAAAAGGAAACTATAACAGTAGGTCCTCCGGCCAGGGGTGCCGGGCATGACATCACCTTAACGGGTCATAAAAGAACATTGTTATTACCCTTGCAAATATATTCCAACCATCATATCTGACCGAGATTGAGATCTGATCGGTGTTAGGATACGTCAGACTCAGGATGCCTGAGAAGAAAGTGCAACGTAAATTGTCGAGATGACATTGTAAGATTCTCGAGAATTGAACTATGGAAGTGAGTCCCGGAACAAGAGCTCATCATTAAACCAAGGAGAGAATGAGGGGTGGCTGATCAACTCAACGACAATTTGTTGAGATTTCCAAAAGATGGATTTCCACACTTATGTGAACAAGGAGATAACCTTTGTCATATCAAATGATATAAAGAGGTATGCTCGAGAAAAGCATACACAGTTAAACATTGGTTGAAAGGTCCACCCGAAATATGGACTTAGGTAGCATGATCAATGTTAGGCTAGTGATTCGATAACAAATGGTCTAAGAATGAAATATCGACCATTAACTTCAAAGCAATCAGGTTGCTAGAAGTGCAGAATCCATACAACACCGTTCACTTGTGGGTACCCCGGTTGGAATCAACACGAGGACCAAGAAAGAATGGTGATGGTGAGAAGTATCATTATAGCAAGAATTCTTAAGAGGTGGAGCAAGCCTCACAACCTTCTTGACATTAAAGATGGTAATACTCCGCGGTAGAACATATCATAAGTCGGATAACAAGGAACTCAAGGTACAACACAAATCAGGAACAAGTTTTGTGTTGGAGGGAATGCAATAATGTTGTCGATAATAACCCAAAATCATCGATGGCAAAGGATGCTATTTCTCATCAAGAGTTCGATTGATATCCTGGAAACACTCAGAATGTTGATGATGATCACTACACATTTGTCGAGAGATTTCATGAGGATGTAATCGATCGGCGATGACATCAAGTCAAAGGAATGATGAAGCGAAAGGTTATTCCAACCACGGGTATGACACAACTCGAAATCAAGTTTGATGTTCAAGGCGAAATGATAAGACGAGGAAGATCGACGTAAGCTTGGCTCATTGTCGAAGTGGTGCTCCGAGAATAAGGGCCGGGTAGCACAGTTAAAATCACCACGACAATGATATAGCCATACAGGCTAGGAATGGCGTGATCGGGTACAAACTCGTACTTAAAGAAGATTATCAAGTGTCGTTGAACCGTAGTGCAGACTCGGTTCAGTTATCGGTGTCTTTGAGTGTTTAATAACTCAGAGCCCATGAAAAATTGTAATCGGTGAGTATGTAGTACTTGATGAAGAACTCATAAGGAATTATGATGCTCCAAGATAATCTCGAGATACCAGGGGGTAATACTCGACGGTAGATCAAAGTAGAGGTTGGACTAGGGTATTGCTCTATAGAAGGCAAGTGCTTAAAATTGCACAGGAAATGGTATTTAAAAGAGAACATGGTCGGAACCATGATTGCAAAGGATCAATTCACCGATACCAAAGGATAATATATCAAGGAAATAGTTACAAGAAGCTTCCATGATAGGATCTACATCGTGTCCATGGGCATGAACACAAAGTTCAAGGTCGACTCCCACTTCTTCAATGTATAACCTTCCATTCACTCCTCGCTTTGATAAAGGCATTAGTGTTGAAAGTTTTACCTGGTGAAATACCAGATGAGTATGACTCGTGAAAACTTCCGAGTTCACACATATAAAGGAAGGCATCGGATCAACCCGTTAGGGTATCGTGGAAACATATACCACAATATTCAAGAGTAGATATCACCAGCTCGAAAGCAGAGCATGGTTGGCAAAAGGAGAGGATACAATTTACCAAAGGCATTATGTATCGGAGAAAGAACTCACAAGCGGATTAATTATGAAGGACACTGTCGGTCAATAATCCAACAGTGGATATGATGATCCAAAATGGAGCTGATGTGAGTTTCGATACCCAATCAGAGGAAGAAGAATGCATATGCATCGGTTTATAGGACATCTGAATAATTCAACGTTTAAATAGCAAAGGAATTATGATTTTTAAATCAAGGGATCAGGAGCAACGCTCTGATCAAGGATGGATAAGTTGAATATACTTAGGGGTACCATCGATGGCAATCTGATTGGCCGAGAACCAGCTCATGTTCGAAAAACGTCTGAGCGGAAAGATAATTTATAAGGATCAACTGGTGATTGCGTGCATTCGCACACATATAGAATCAACGGACTGAAACGATAGTGACAAAGGATGCCAATAAGATTACTAGACTTATGTGATTAACCAAAATGTAAGCAAGCAATAATTTCAAGAGCAATAGGCTCCTGAGGATTTTTGGAAGATCGAATGGTATTTCGAAGATTGATGACATACATGAATCAACTAGGGATGAGTGGATACTCGGTAAGTGTGAGAAATTACCGTAGGGATTTTCATGTGTCAAGAACTGCAAGGCAGTAAGCTCAAAGGATTATCGAAACAACGACGAGTGTTTCGGGGTATCTTGTAATATCAAGACCAACTGGGGATGAATGTAAGAATAACAACTGTAGGTAGTTATCCTTAAGGGTTTACGGTGGAAGGGGATTTGCAAGACGGATGGCACAAAGTATCGAGGGAACATCCGAGAGTATTGTCAGAATCTTCCATTGAAGCAGCCGATCATCCGTATTAAAGGGCTCTCCGGCATGAAATGGTAACGAGAACCTAGAGTTAGATTTTAGCAAATTCATGTAACCCGAATAGAAGAGATGTCAGAGTCCCAGAGTATAGATCAAGGAGTAAAAGATCCTACTACCACCCGATGGCGACGTGTGCCCGTAAGACACACTGCCAAGTTAGTAAAAGTTTTGCAATGTCTAGACTCGACTTCGGCCAAGGAGTGTGGAAGGGGGATTCCTACAGGCAGTCGGCTCTGATACCAACTTGTAACGCCCCCGATTCAATCGTACACTAATCATGCACGCAAATGTGTACGATCAAGATCAGGGACTCACGGGAAGATATCACAACACAACTCTACAAATAAAATAGTCATACAAGCATCATAATACAAGCTAGGGGCCTCGAGGGCTCGAATATAAGTGCTCGATCATAGACGAGTCAGCGGAAGCAACAATATCTGAGTACAGACATAAGTTAAACAAGTTTGCCTTAAAAAGGCTAGCACAAACTGGGATACAATCGAAAGAGGCGCAGGCCTCCTGCCTGGGATCATCCTATCTACTCCTGGTCGTCGTCAGCGGGCTGCACGTAGTAGTAGGTACCTCCAGAGTAGTAGGAGTCGTCGTCGAAGGTGGCGTCTGGATCCTGGGCTCCAGCATCTGGTTGCGGCAAGCGGGTAGAAGGGAAAGGGGGAAAAGGGGGAGAAAAACAACCGTGAGTACTCATCCAAAGTACTCGCAAGCAAGGAGCTCCACTACATATGCATGGATATATGTGTAAAGGGCCATATCAGTGGACTGAACTTCAGAATGCCAGAATAAGAGGGGGATAGCTAGTCTTATCGAAGACTACGCTTCTGGTCGCCCCCGTCTTGCAGCATATAGAAGAGAGTAGACTGAAGTCCTCCAAGTAGCATCGTATAGCATAATCCTACCCAGCGATCCCCTCCTCGATGCCCTGTTGGAGAGCAATCACCGGGATGTATCTGGCACTTGGAAGGGTGTGTTTTATTAAGTATCCAGTTCTAGTTGTCATAAGGTCAAGGTACAACTCCGGGTCGTCCTTTTACCGAGGGACACGGCTATTCGAATAGATTAACTTCCCTGCAGGGGTGCACCACATAGCCCAACACGCTTGATCCCATTTGGCCGGACATACTTTCCTGGGTCATGCCCGGCCTCAGAAGATCAACACGTCGCAGCCCCACCTAGGCACAACAGAGCGGTCAGCACGCCGGTCTAAACCTAAGCGCGCAGGGGTCTGGGCCCATCGCCCTGAGCACACCTGCACGTTGCGTACGCGGCCGGAGAGCAGACCTAGCAACCTCCAGTACAACGGAAGTCACGTTACGCGGTCCAACCCGGCGCGCGTCGCTCAGTCGCTGACGTCAAGAAGTGCTTCGGCTGATACCACGACGTCGGGATACCCATAACTACTCCCGCGTAGGTGGTTAGTGCGTATAGACCAAATGGCCAGACTCAGATCAAATACCCAGATCTCGTTAAGCGTGTTAAGTATCACGAACGCCGACTAGGGCCAGGCCCACCTCTCTCCTAGGTGGTCTGAACCTGCCCTGTCGCTCCGCCTCAAAGTAACAGTCGGGGGCCGTCGGGAACCCAGGCCCACCTCTACCGGGATGGAGCCACCTGCCCCTTCAACCCCCATCTCCGAACAGTATCACAGGTAACAGTGTAAAGTATATAGTATATGCCCGTGATCACCCCCGAGTGATCACGGCCCGATAGTATAGCATGGCAGACGGACAAGAGTGTAGGGCCACTGATGGAACACTAGCATCCTATACTAAGCAGTAGGATTGAAGGTAAAGGTATCAACAGCAGTATCAAAGACAGGCTATGCATCAGGATAGGAATAACGAAAGCAGTAACATGCTACACTACTCTAATGCAAGCAGTATAGAGGAGAGTAGGCAATATCTGGTGATCAAGGGGGGGCTTGCCTGGTTGCTCTGGCAAGAGAGAGGGTTCGTCCACTCCGTAGCCGAACGGGGCAGCAGCAGCGTCGGTCCCGGTGTCTAGCGAGAGAAGAGGGGGAAGAAACAATAAATATTTAAGCAAGCAGATGCATAGTGATGCATGACATGACAAGTAACGGCGTTAGAGGAACCCAAACACGGTATGCGGTGATACCGGTGAAGGGGGGAAAACAACCGGGAAAGTATCCCCGGTGTTTCGCGTCTTCGGGCCGAGGAGCCGGAGGGGAAAAGTTGCGAGTTTGATATGTTAGGAGTGTGTGGCGGACGAACGAGCTGCGTATCCGGATTTGTCTCGTCGTTCTGAGCAACTTTCATGTTGAAAATATTTTAATCCGAGTTACGGATTAAAAGATATGATTTTCTAAAGGTTTTATTAATTTCTGGAATTTTAAATAATTATTTAATTTAATTCGAAATTAGAATTATGACATCAGCATGATGTCATGCTGACGTCAGCAGTCAACAGGGGTTGACTAGGTCAAACTGACGCATGGGTCCAGTGGGACCCACCTGTCATACTCTGTTAGGTTAATTAGGGTTTAGTTAAGCTAATTACTATTTAATTAAACTAACAAGTTAATTAGATTAATTAATTACGGTAAATTAACTTAATTAATTTAGTTAATTAATTAATTAATTAAATTTATTATTACTATTATTATTTTTATTTTTTTATACCTTTTTTTCTTTTTTTTATCGTTCTGGGGGCGGGCCCCCTTTGTCATAGGCCCCTGCGGGCTTAACGGGGCGGGTTAACGGGCGGTGATGCGGGTGCCCAAACGGACGGGTGCCCGAGGGGGCACTGAGCAGGCCCGACGCACGCCGGCGCCGGCGCCAGGGGAGCAAGACGGAGGGGGAATGACCGCGGCGGCGGAGGTGGCTACGGCAGGGAGCCGCAGGGCGGTGGCGGGGCAACGGCGGGTCCACGGTGACCAGCAGGGGCGCGGCCACGGTGGGCGCACACGGGAAGAAGGCCGCGGGCGTGCCCGCAGGCGAGGCGCAGGCCGCGGCCACGCACCGGGCGCGGACACGGCGAACAGGGGAAGGCCTGTGGCGCGAGGCTTCGCGACGAGCAAGGGGAAGGGGAGGTGACCAGCGGGCGGGGGATGACGGGCACGGCCGGCCGGTGTAGGGCGTAGCCAGGGCGCGGCCGGCCGTGGTGAGCGCGGGGCCGAAGCGCGCGAGGCGCGGCCACGGACGCGGGGGGGAGGGAGTGTGAGGAGAGGGGGCGGGAGCCAGGGGCCTCACCGCGGGTTCGCAGGGTCAAGGGCAGCGGGCTCGACGGAGGTCGGGGACGACGGGGCGGTGGCGACTCGGGCGGTTCGGCGAGGGGCGGCTCCGGCGTCAGCGTCGTGCGGCGAGGGCGACGGGCGGCGAACGGTCGCGGCGACGGGGCCGGGGCGGCGTCGGGCGGAGCGGTTGGTGTCGAGGGACGAGAGGGGCGATGCGGGATCGGGGTCGGGGTTGTTGCCCCCCGATCCAGATCGAGGAAGGAGAGGGAGGCGTGCGGGGGAAGGAGTGGGGGAAGTGGGGAACGAGGGGAGTGGGGGGTTCGGTCGTCTAGGGTTAGGTCGGGCGGCGGCTGGGCCGACTGGACCGGCCTAGTGGGTCCAGAGGCCAGCTGGGCCGTGGCCCAAGGGGGGGGTTCTTCTATTTCTTTTTTTTGTTCTTTGTTAGTTTTGTTTTCTGTTACTTTTCTTATTTTTCTTTTCTGTTTTCTTTTAGTTATACTTTATTTTTAGTTTAGTAAAATATGACAATAGCTCCAAAAATAAAGTTTCAAAATAACCCACTACCCTAAAAAGTTTTACCTCAAAATAAAATAATTTATGATTTTATAAAATACCAAAGGCTCGTATTTAATCGTTTCAACTACTGTTTTAATCATTTCAGAGTATTAAACCATTTTATAAAAAGTGGGGTTTCTTCACCACAATTACCTTTGCATTAATTGGCACAGCTCGGACATTTTAGTTTTAAAGTTTGAAAACTTTTGTTGTTTCTCTTTATTTTAAATTTGAATTTGAATCGTTTTTGAACCATCGCGATATCAACTACAGTGACAGCGGTGACATGGCATCATTAGGAGAGGGTTACCGTAGCTTAATTATCCGGGCGTCACACAAGCGCTCCGCCTGCATTGAAGGTGCCCGGAGGGCCCTTGCCCTTGTAAGGGTACACTGGGGTAAGCTGGACGGAGAGAAGCTGGTGAAGGACGGGCCGCCGGCGGGAAGGAGCATCGCAAGCCCGAGAACTACTACAAGGAAGTTCTTGTCGTAGCCCGCCTTGTCGCGGATGAATGTACTAAAGATGTAGTATTTGAATGAACTCGCTCGTTTGTATCCTGTGCGCTGAAAACTTTTTCATATGCGCTAAGCAATGCTTATTGAATTTAAAATATTATTTTCTATGCGGCTGTTTATAAAAAATTGAGAGATGGCCAGTCGTCAGCTTCTGCCCCCATGCCACTAGTGCTGGGGTGTTCGGGATAAACCTGAGGGCACTTTTTCCCATAGTTGGGTCCTTCGAGGGAGGCGCTCAGCACAACGAACCAGGCAATCGCACTATAATGCTTGAACACTCTCACTTAGCCATAGAACGTTATAATTTTAAATTTCGGCGAAGCCCCTAGTTCGGAAGGCCGAATTCGAGGCGCTATCCACTCCTTTGGCCAGACATAACCAGCTCCTCGCTCGAAGCGGCATAAGCCTTTAAGGACTCGAAAAACCTCTCGAACAGCGACCGGTCTCACGCCTTATCATGACAGTCTGTTTTAGCTTTCTCCACTAAGGTGCTCAACCCACCTGAACTGGGGCACAATCGCAGTGGTTCTCCTAGTGCTACCTTAGCCGATATAGCGGAATGTAAGGCACCAAAACATAGGAGCCGGGCAAACCCAACATGTGACCAAAATCATGACTCGGAGCCGATGCATATAGTGATATAAGTTCGGGGTGCCGCACTTGTGAAAGTGTACGGACTTCTCACACCAGATAAAAGGGTAATGAAGCCCCTGGCGTGTTTTGCCGTACCATGGTGTACGGGTGCGAACATGTTATTTAATAAACATATATATTAAAAGATGATAATGCAAAAAATAGACAAAAAGCTATGCATTGTTTATAAAGAGGCTATTTATCAAAGCCGAACGATACAAGTAGTGCGATAAGCAAAAAAGATACTAGACTATTTAACATGTCCTGACCAGGCGCATGCCGTGGAATTTAGAAACAGATATATCGCTCGAGATAGAGACCACCTGAGAGTTCCGTAATGCAGCGTAGCTTTGTCTTCTTTCCTGGATCTTGCATTGTCTGTGCGGCAGCAAGGCCGAACAGGTTATCCAGGGTATGGAGTCCTGAAAGTAAAAAAGAAAAATCCGGCAGCCCCTAGTACGTTTGACGCCGTATTGTAGGCATGCCGTTAATGTGCCCCTCCCCCTGTGCCCATGGAATTTTAAGGGCGTAATTGTGTACTCGAGGTACTAGCTCTGCTATGCAGCGATGGCTGGGGTTGGGGCCGTATTGCTATGCTTGCTCCGAACGTGCCAGACGGTCTTGTTGCAGGTTACTCCGGGCGCGCTTTGCATTGTCCGGCTTTTTAACAGCCGGACTGGAGAGTTGCCTTGAAAGGCTGCTTTGTACTTCCGCTACGAGGGCCGCCGCGTGCTGCTCCGTACGGATGGAGCGTTCGGTGTTTCCGCTGACCGTAATTACTCCTTGAGGGCCTGGCATCTTGAGCTTGAGATATGCGTAGTGTGGCACCACATTGAATTTAGCGAATGTGGTTCGTCCGAGCAGGGCATGATAGCCACTGCAGAACTGGACTATATCGAAGATTAACTCTTCGCTTCGGAAGTTATCCGGAGATCCGAAGACCACATCAAGTGTTGTCGAGCCTGTGCAATTGGCCTCTACACCTGGGATGACGCCTTTAAAGTTCGTCCTTGTGGGCTTGATCCTTGATGGATCTATGCCCATATTCCGCACTGTATCCTGATAAAGCAGGTTCAGGCTACTGCCGCCGTCCATGAGGACTCTTGTGAGATGAAATCCGTCAATGATTGGGTCAAGGACCAATGCGGCAAAACCGCCGAGACGGATGCTAGTGGGGTGGTCCCTTCGATCAAAAGTGATCGGACAGGAGGACCATGGGTTGAACATTGGGGCGACTGGCTCCATCGCGTATACGTCCCGTAGCGCACGCTTCCTCTCCCGCTTGGGAATGTGGGTCGCGTATATCATGTTCACCGTCCGCGCTTGTGGGGGAAACCCCTTCTGTCCATTGTTGTTCGGCGGCCTGGGCTCCTCGTCGTCGTCGCCATTCAGCCCCTTGTCTTTGTGTTCGGCTCTTAACTTGCCTGCCTGCTTGAACACCCAACAATCTCTGTTGGTGTGATTGGCTGGCCTTTCGGGGGTGCCATGAATCTGGCACGAGCGGTCGAGTATCCGGTCCAAACTGGATGGGCCCTGGGTATTCTTTTTAAATGGCTTTTTCCGCTGACCGGATATATAGCCTCTGAATCCGGCATTTACCGCCGTATACTCATTGTTGTCGCTGCTAACGCGGCGCTTTTGATAATTTCGACGTGACCTGCCACTTTTATCCTTGGTATCTGAATTACCAGGCTTCTTCGATAAGTTGTTGCTGCGAGCTAGCCAGCTATCTTCGCCCGCGCAAAAGCGGGTCATGAGTGTCGTGAGGGCTGCCATGGATTTCGGCTTTTCCTGTCCCAGGTGCCGGGCAAGCCACTCGTCGCGGATGTTATGTTTGAAGGCTGCTAGGGCCTCTGCGTCCGGACAATCGACTATCTGATTTTTCTTTGTTAGGAACCGTGTCCAGAATTACCTGGCCGATTCTTCTGGCTGCTGAATTATGTGGCTTAAGTCGTCGGCGTCCGGTAGCCGCACATAGGTCCCCTAGAAGTTGTTGAGGAATGCGGCTTCCAGGTCCTCCCAAGAACCGATTGAGTCCGCTGGTAGGCTGTTAAGCCAGTGCCGGGTTGGTCCCTTAAGCTTAAGGGGTAGATATTTGATGGCGTGTAGATCGTCGCCACGTGCCATGTGGATGTGAAGGAGATAATCGTCAATCCATACTGCCGGATCTGTCGTACCATCGTACGACTCGATGTTGACGGGTTTGAAACCCTCTGGGATTTTATGATCCATTACTTCGTCTGTGAAGCATAGTGGGTGTGCGGCGCCCCTGTACTGGGCTATGTCACGACACAGCTCGGAAGAGCTGTGCCTGTTGTGTTTGGCCCGGCCGGATTTATTGTGTCCGGAGTGAAGATCATCACGTGTCGTCGAGCATCCGCGCGATCCATAGATCGATCTTGTTTGCCTTGCTTTATCCTCCAGTACGTCTCGCAGGTCTGGCTCGTTTTCCCGTTCCTTAGTTGAACGGCCCCGGGGCATGGTTTGTTTAAAGGTTCGTCAGGCCACTCTGTCGCGGCCGCGAGGTGGCCGGTCGGCCATGTCATGTGTTTCCTCCTCTGATTGGGGTAGCGGCCTGCGCTTAGGATAATTTTTGGAGGGGCGCCCGAGTTCATACTCTTCGGCCGCAAGGACTTCAGTCCATCTGTCAGCTAGCAAATCTTGATCAGCTCTAAGCTATTGCTGCTTTTTCTTTAGGCTGTTCGCCGTGGCTAGAAGCCTGCGTTTAAAACGCTCTTGTTCGGCGGGGTCTGATGGTACGACGAATTCGACGTCGTCGAGGCTTGCCTCGTCTTCGGAGGGAGGCATGTAGTTATCATCCTCAACCACTCGCTCTGCCGCTCTCTCATGAGGGCTGGCTTTTCCATCTTCCTGCGCCGAATCTTGCTGGTTTTGGTGTTCTTCGGCGCTGTCCGGGGTAGTATTATCTCCCGTGCCGGAATCACCGTTTCTACTGTGCCGGCGTTTTGGCGGTATTTTCGAGTTGTCGTCCTCCGCTGTTCCATCGCCATCTCCATCCTTTGGAGCATCCACCATATATATGTCATATGACGAGGTGGCGGTCCAGCGCCCTACAGGTGTTGGTTCTTGTTCGTCTCCTCCTTCGTCGTCCATACCGTCGAAGTCTTCGGAGCTGAAGTCAAGCATGTCGGTTAAATCATCAACAGTGGCTATTAAGTGGGTGGTGGGTGGGCTTTGAATTTCTTCGTCGTCCGAATCCCAACCTCGCAGACCATAGTCCGGCCTGGGCTCTCCTGACAAAGAGAGAGACTTGAGAGAATTCAGGATATTACTGAAAGGTGAGCACTAAAAGATGTCTGCGGCGGTGAACTCCATTATAGGCGCCCAATCGGATTCGATCGGCAGGGGCATGGAAGGCCCGGAGTTTGGAGAAGAATCCGGCTCCTTGGAGTCATGGCCCATGCGGAGTGCGGGGCTGGCGTTCGGCTCAATCGCCTTTAAGATCGCAGCCCCCGAGGTGACGTCCAACCGTTCATCCTCAAAGAACGCAGCGGGCTCTGAGTCGAGGATCGGGGCCGGAGCGTGTGCGGCCTCCAGGGCACTATTCGGAGGCAGAGCTATATCATGCCCCTCGGGATACTGCGACGCGCTTGGCTGTGGCTCGAACCCGTCGAAGATCAAGTCTCCGCGGATATCTGCCGTGTAGTTTAAGCTTCCAAACCTGACTTGATGGCCAGGGGCGTAGCTTTCGATCTGCTCCAGATGACCAAGCGAATTGGCCCGCAGAGCGAAGCCGCCGAAGACGAAGATTTGTCCGGGGAGGAAAGTCTCACCCTAGACCTCATCGTTGTTGATGATCAAAGGAGCCATCGGGCCTAAAAGCGACGACACAGAGGAATTCTCAATGAAAGCACCAATGTCGGTGTCAAAACCGGCGGATCTCGGGTAGGGGGTCCCGAACTGTGCGTCAAGGTCGGATGGTAACAGGAGACAAGGGACACTTTATTTTACCCAGGTTCGGGCCCTCTCGATGGAGGTAAAACCCTACTCCTGCTAGATTAATATTGATGATATGGGTAGTACAAGAGTAGATCTACCACGAGATCAAGGAGGCTAAACCCTAGAAGCTAGCCTATGGTATGATTGTGTATGATGATGGTTGTCCTACGGACTACAACCCTCCGGTTTATATAGACACCGGATAGGGTTAGGGTTACACAGAGTCGGTTACAATGGTAGGAGATCTTGAATATCCGCACTCCTAGCTTGCCTTCCACGCCAAGAAAAGATCCTTTCAGACACGGGACGAAGTCTTCAATCTTGTATCTTCATAGTCCTGGAGTCCGGCTAAAGGTATAGTCCGGCTATCCGAACACCCCCTAATCCAGGACTCCCTCAAACATAGTAAATGATCGTGTGCTAAGCTAATGGAATGGGTCATGTCAATCACATCATTCTCCTAATGATGTGATCCCGTTAATCAAATGACAACTCATGTCTATGGTTAGGAAACATAACCATCTTTGATCAACGAGCTAGTCAAGTAGAGGCATACTAGTGAAACTACAAAAAAAAATACACTTCCGTGATGATACGTGTTTGTCACAGTACGTCGCGTTTTCTGTCATGCATGTACATCCATGACAAATTTATGACAGAATCAAGATAGTCATACCTGTGCTGCCGTAGAAGTGTTCCATGACATTGCCAAAATTATCATCACGGAAGTGTCCACTTCCATGACGATAAATCGCGCGTCACAGAAGTGCTTTCGTCAAGGGTGACCGACACGTGGCATCCACCGTAATGGAACGCCATTAAGCTATCGGGTCGGATTTTGGATCCAATAACCCGTTAACAGCCACGACCAATGCCGATTTTCCACGTGTAAAATTCTCATTGGCTGACGGATCCAACGGGCGAGATGGGCCTATTATATGTTGACACGTGGACCGGCCCAAAAGTGGCCCACAAAGATTAAATGGGCCGGCCCAACCGAAGGCCCATAAGATTTAGCGGACCATAATGGGCGGGCCCAGCTAAAGGCCCACAAAATTTAGCGGACCATAATGGGCCGGCCCAGCGAAAGGCCCACACGATTTTGCAGACCATAATGGGCCGGCCCAGCTAAAGGCCCACAAGATTTTGCGGACCATAATGGGCCGGGCCAGCTAAAGGCCCACAAGATTCTGCCAACCATAATGGGCCGGCCCAGCTAAAGGCCCAACATTCTCTGTCAAATCGGCCCGTCAACGGCCTCTCCTAAACTGGTCATCAACGCTGCCCATGGTCACTTCTGGCCCGTTGTCAGTGTCAAAACTGGCGGATCTCGGGTAGGGGGTCCCGAACTGTGCGTCAAGGTCGGATGGTAACAGGAGACAAGGGACACTTTATTTTACCCAGGTTCGGGCCCTCTCGATGGAGGTAAAACCCTACTCCTGCTAGATTAATATTGATGATATATGTAGTACAAGAGTAGATCTACCACGAGATCAAGGAGGCTAAACCCTAGAAGATAGCCTATGGTATGATTGTGTATGATGATGGTTGTCCTACGGACTACAACCCTCCGGCTTATATAGACACCGGATAGGGTTAGGGTTACACAGAGTCGGTTACAATGGTAGGAGATCTTGAATATCCGCACGCCTAGCTTGCCTTCCACGCCAAGAAAAGATCCTTCCGGACACGGGACGAAGTCTTCAATCTTGTATCTTCATAGTCCTGGAGTCCGGCTGAAGGTATAGTCCGGCTATCCGAACACCCCCTAATCCAGGACTCCCTCAGTAGCCCCTGAACCAGGCTTCAATGACGATGAGTCCGGCGCGCAAATTGTCTTCGGCATTGCAAGGCGGGTTCCTCCTCCAAGAACTTCAAGAAGATTACAAACACCAAAAATAGTGTCCGGCTCTGCAAAACAAGTTTCCACATATTGCCATATAGAGAATAATATCAACACAAATCAAATCTGCTGACGTATTCCGCAGTGCGTCATAACACCGCGGCCAAGCCTTCTATATAAATTATTTTCATCTTTCCACCTCAGCGCGTTTAGGGAGGCAGTTTTCTTGGCACGTCTTGTCAAAGCAGAGATCGTGTGCCCCTTTTAACGGGATTCTCATTAATACGGACGTGGGTAACCCAACCGTGCCCGTTAGCACGTCTTGCCTTAACTAAAGGCTAGTCCAAGACGGTTATGGGGAGGGCTCTTGGTATTCTGCCTCTTATAAAGAGACCAAGACCCTGTTCCCCTCTTCTACTCTCAAAACGAGCTCGCCCGTCGCCTCGAGTTCCAACACCCTAGGCTTCCAGATTCCAGGCGTCCCGGACCTTCGACAATGTCCGGCTCCGACCTCCAAGGCCAATGGATGCCCTCCTCTGTTACGGAGGAGGACGTATCAAGGTTGAGGGAAGCTAGATTCCTGACCAGCGAGATTCCGCACAGGTTGCCAGTTCAAGGACAGGTGATCCCTAGCCCTCAGCCTGGTGAGAGCGTGGTATTCATATCCCACTTCCTTCGGGGATTAGGCTTCCCAATGGATCCCTTTGTAAGGGGGCTGATGTTTTATTATGGGCTGGAATTCCACGACCTAGCTCCGGAGTCCATCCTCCATATCTCCTCGTTCATAGTTGTGTGTGAGGCGTTCCTCCGTGTTACCCCTCACTTCGGATTATGGCTCAAGACCTTCAAAGTAGAACCGAAGATAATCGAGGGGCGCCACGCAGAGTGCGGAGGCGCTGTTATAAAAAGAAATACCGACGCTCCATGGCCCGAGGGCGCTTTTCAAGAGGAGCTTGGCTTATGGAAACAGGAGTGGTTCTACATCACCGCTCCTCGGGGCACCGCATGGGTGGCGCCTCCTGCCTTTCGCTCGGGTCCCCCACCACAGTTAGCATCATGGATCAACACAGGTTTAGATCGGGGCTTGCCCAAAGACGTTCCTCTGCTGCAGGGCCGCATTAAGGATCTCTTGAAAGGAGACCTCAACCTGGTCAAAGTGACACAAGTCATGCTGATTCGCCGGACACTGCCCGGTCAACATCGCCCCCTTCGCTTGTGGGAGTTCAATCCAGAGGGACCGCTAGCTCTCCGGAATTTTATGGGCGTGACGCCTATGGAGATGTATAAACTGTTCTTCGGATCACAAGAAGTGAGTCCGGATTTGACCGAGGATGCTGGTTTAAGCCGCAATCGCCCGGATACTCAAGTAGGTGACCTTGTGCCCGGACCTTCTATCCACATAATTGACTTGCTCTCTAACAGCACTTCTCCTTTTAAGCAGGAGGGGATAGCGAAGGCAAAGCTGATCCGGTGTCCGGCTCCCCTTCCCGAAACCAGGCTAGATCCCGTGCTAGTCAGGATGCTAGAGGTAGTGCCTTTGGAGGGAAATAAGGGGGCGGACAAGGAAACCATGGCCTCTTCGAAAGAGGCCATTCCAAAGGGGGGAATCGATAATTCCCCTCCTAAGGGAAAGAAAAGGGCCGCCTCTGACGACCCGGAAACCATAGCTTCGAAGCGGGGGAAAGAATCCTTGTCAGAGGGCCCGACGCCGGGGAGCCCCTCGGCCAAACTAAACCCTCAAAGGGAACAGCCCTCCAGCGAGCCGTAAGTAGAAGGAGAGTTATTCTTTTAAGAGAAATCCTTGATTTATATCTGAGAAGTTTTAACCGAAACTTTACTTTGTAGTTCGGACCTCAACCCTTCTCAGCAAAACTCGTCCTCGGGGGATCTTCTTCCGGAGATGATGGAGAGCGGAACGCCTCCTCCTTCTGTATCGCCTAGCAAGGCGGGCGACGCTGAAGTGTCGTCGCGGGGGATTTCTTCGGATCCGCCGGGGGCGGAAGGTGACCATGCAGCCCCCCGAGGCTCTCTGTGTCCGGCCTTTGAGGAAGGCCATGGGACGAGTCCGGCACCATCTGGTGTTCGGCCGGAGGAGCTAAAGATTCTGCAGGGGCGAGCCTCTGTCCCAGAGGAGCACCGCGCGTTAATGAACATGGTGATTGAAAAGATTTCATCCGTAGAAAGCGGACTGCACGAGGCCGTCAAGAGTTTACTGGCAGGCCTTGAGGTATGTTTTAAATAACGTATATTTGTATTAGTTGCGCATAAATAAAGTGCGCCCTGTGTAGATAGTAGCCCCTGAGACTCTGTGCGTCGTAAAGATGTACGGCGCGCAGAGGATCTTAATCCTAGGTCCTTTAAGTGGCACCTTTATATGTAGGTGGCTGATTGTCCGGATTCAAGCCGGACTCGTGAATTTGCCGAACTGAAGCGACAACTTGATGAGGCAGAAGCCGACATCGTGCTTGTTAACAAGCGGCTTGATGATGCTCAAGGTATTGAAATCATTGGGCGATTGTTAGTAAGAGGAGCTTTATGTCAATATCTTACCGTGTCTATGCTTGACGCAGATGGTGCGGCCGTCGTGGAAGGTCTTAGGGACGAAGCAAGGAGGAGATGGCTGATATGGCCGTAAAGTTAAAAAGTGCTACTGACCGTTGCAAGCTTCTTGAAGAGGAAGGTCGGGCAAGGCAAACGAGCTTAGAGAAGGCTGTTGCTGACGCCAAGGACGCCCGCTCTGTAATGAGAGCGGCAAGGGAAGAGCTACGTCAAGCCGGACAAATTGCGGATGGAAAGCCCTTCTTGCTGCGGAGAAAATTATGTGATCCGAAGTTTGCCCCGTTGGACCGAGCGTGGAGTGTAGAGGACACCAATCTGGATTTGGCGGGAAGTGCAGCTGATGCGACCAAACACTTTCAAGATAAGAAGGGTCATGAAGTGGAGAAGCTCTTCTGGTTGCAATACATCAATCCAGAGCGTCCACTGGCAGTGGACGATCGCCTGCCCAATGGGCCGAACTGAATAGGTTGTCCGGACTCGCCATGAAGTACGTCACGGATCATCTGTGTCCGGGGAGATCGAAGCCGAAGAGTTATTTCAGCTTGGTGCAGCAATTTCTCGACGTGGTGCCCCGTATCGATGCTATGAAGAGGTCAGCATGCACAGAGGGCGCTCGGCTGGCTCTTGCCCGTGTCAAGACATACTGGGCAGATATGGAGCCCACCGTTGTTGCATCCCGGGATACGGATAAAAGCCGAATACCTTCCGAGCAATATTTTGAGGAAGTCCTCGAAGGCGCTCGCATAATAGAGACGCAGCGCTCGAAGGATGCTATGTTCCGACAGCATATGTAATCGCAAAACATTATTTTGATAAATGGTAGTGGCATATTTTAGACTTGTGCCTTCAAGTATTAAGAACACCTCCTGTATGGCCGTTTAATATATAAATTCTGAAAGATTGCAGTCGTTGGCTTCAGCCCCCACGCACATAGTGCGGGGGTGCGCGCAGAAGACGCATTTTCACACTTAACCTAACGTCTTGGTCCTACGAAGGAGGTGATAGCGCAGCGGGCTAGGCAACCGGACTATAATGCTTTAACACTTTCACTTAGCCATAGGAGCTTGACAGTGGGACTCTTTAGGTAGCCCCTTAGTGGCGACTGCGTTTACCCGAATTCGGGGCGCATACGTGCCTGACCGGGAAGCAGCCCTTCTGTGACGCCCCCGATTCAATCGTACACTAATCATGCACGCAAATGTGTACGATTAAGATCAGGGACTCACGGGAAGATATCACAACACAACTCTACAAATAAAATAGTCATACAAGCATCATAATACAAGCCAGGGGCCTCGAGGGCTCGAATACACGTGCTCGATCATAGACGAGTCAACGGAAGCAACAATATCTGAGTACAGACATAAGTTAAACAAGTTTGCCTTAAGAAGGCTAGCACAAACTGGGATACAGATCGAACGAGGCGCAGGCCTCCTGCCTGGGATCCTCCTAACTACTCCTGGTCGTCGTCAGCGGGCTGCACGTAGTAGTAGGCGCCTCCAGAGTAGTAGGAGTCGTCGTCGACGGTGGCGTCTGGATCCTCGGCTCCATCACCTGGTTGCGACAACCGGGTAGAAGGGAAAGGGGGAAAAGGGGGAGAAAAGCAACCGTGAGTACTCATCCAAAGTACTCGCAAGCAAGGAGCTACACTACATATGCATGGATATATGTGTAAAGGGCCATATCAGTGGACTGAACTGCAGAATGCCAGAATAAGAGGGGGATAGCTAGTCTTATCGAAGACTACGCTTCTGGTCGCCTCCGTCTTGTAGCATATAGAAGAGAGTAGACTGAAGTCCTCCAAGTAGCATCGTATAGCATAATCCTACCCGGCGATCCCCTCCTCGATGCCCTGTTAGAGAGCGATCACCGGGTTGTATCTGGCACTTGGAAGGGTGTGTTTTATTAAGTATCCGGTTCTAGTTGTCATAAGGTCAAGGTACAACTCCGGGTCGTCCTTTTACCGAGGGACACGGCTATTCGAATAGATTAACTTCCCTGCAGGGGTGCACCACATAGCCCAACACGCTTGATCCCATTTGGCCGGACATACTTTCCTGGGTCATGCCCGGCCTCGGAAGATCAACACGTCGCAGCCCCACCTAGGCACAACAGAGAGGTCAGCACGCCGGTCTAAACCTAAGCGCGCAGGGGTCTGGGCCCATCGCCCTGAGCACACCTGCACGTTGCGTACACGGCCGGAGAGCAGACCTAGCAACCTCCATTTCAAAGAAGTCACGTTATGCGGTCCAACACGGCGCGCGCCGCTCAGTCGCTGACGTCAAGAAGTGCTTCGGCTGATACCACGACGTCGGGATACCCATAACTACTCCCGCGTAGGTGGTTAGTGCGTATAGACCAAATGGCCAGACTCAGATCAAATACCCAGATCTCGTTAAGCGTGTTAAGTATCGCGAACGCCAACTAGGGCCAGGCCCACCTCTCTCCTAGGTGGTCTGAACCTGCCCTATCGCTCCGCCACAAGTAACAGTCGGGGGCCGTCGGGAACCCAGGCCCACCTCTACCGGGATGGAGCCACTTGCCCCTTCAGCCCCCAACTCCGAACAGTATCACATGTAATGTAACAGTGTAAAGTATATAGTATATGCCCGTGATCACCCCCGAGTGATCACGGCCCGATAGTATAGCATGGCAGACGGACAAGAGTGTAGGGGCTCTGATGGAACACTAGCATCCTATACTAAGCAAGTAGGATTGCAGGTAAAAGGTATCAACAGCAGTATCAAAGACAGGCTATGCATCAAGATAGGAATAACGAAAGCAGTAACATGCTACACTACTCTAATGCAAGCAGTATAGAGAAGAGTAGGCGATATCTGGTGATCAAGGGGGGGGCTTGCCTGGTTGCTCAGACAAGAAGGGGGGTCGTCAACACCGTAGTCGATCACAGGGGTACCGGCAGCGGTCTCGGGGTCTACCGAAAAAAGTAACGGAGGGGGAACACAATAAATAACATAGCAATCAAAGCATAACATAACAAACGCGGTGCTAGAGGTGATCTAACGCAGGGATAGGTGATACAGGCGAAGGGGGGAAACATCCGGGAAAGGATCCCCGGTGTTCCGTGTTTTCGGGCAGAGGAGCCGGAGGGAGAAAAGTTGCGAGTTTGATATGTTAGGAATGCGTGGCGGACGAACGGGCTACGTATCCGGGTTCATCTCGTCGCTCTGAGCAACTTTCATGTTGAAAATAATTTAATCCGAGTTACGGATTAAAAGATATGATTTTCTAAAGATTTTATTAATTTCTAGAATTTAATTTTTATTTAATCTAATTCGAAAAAGGTATATGACATCAGCATGATGTCATGCTGACGTCAGCAGTCAACAGGGTTGACTGGTCAACCTGACCAGTGGGTCCCACCGGTCAGTGACACATTTTAATTAAACATTTTAATTAACCTAATCAGTACTAATTAGGGGGGGTGGGCCCCACAGTCATACTCCATTAGTTATTTAACAGAAGTTAATTATGTTAATTAATCATTAGATTAATTAATCTTAATTAGTTAATTTTAATCAGAATTAATTAAGTTAATTAATTAATATTTTTATCTATTTATTTTAATTCTTTTTTTATATCCCTTTTTTTTAATGTTCTGGGCTGTGGGCCCCCTAGTCAGTGGCCCACAGGGGCCATACCGGGCATGGGCGCTAACGGGTGCGGGTGTGGCGGTTTCAGGCAATGGGCGCCCGTGCCCGAGGCCACCGCAGCGAGGGCGCGAGGCCTAGTTGCGTCGGCGGCCTCACTCGACAGCGGCAGGAGGCGGGGAGCAGGGGAGGCCCCAGACGGCGACGGCCCTGGCGGGCGCGGCCAGGCACCGCGGGATGGAGGCGGTGGTGGCCGGGCGGCGGTAGGGGCTGCACGGGGAGTGCGGTCGGGAGCAGGGGCGGACGCAGCGCGCGCGGGACGGCGCGGGGGGGCGCGGTGACCGTAAGGGGCGGAGGAAGTGCGAGGAGAGGAGGAGCTCACGGGGGTTGTAGGGACTGAGGCAGCGGTTCGCGGGGAGGAGACGGAGAAGACGGCGTCGGTGACGAGGTGCAGCGGCACGGCAGCTCCGACGAGGTGTCGAGGAGGAGGACGGCGAGGTGGCCTCCGGCGACGTCGACGTCCAGGGAGCGGCGAGGCGCGTTGGAGACCGGTGGGGGGAAGTTGGGGAGGCGAGCGACGGGTCGAGGTAGCAGGAGGGGCGATGGCGGAGAGGTCCGGCGAGGGGCGCCGGTGCGGTGGCGACGGGGGCGAGGTGGCGCCGGTGTGGTGCGCCCCGATCCCGATTGGATCGGGAGGAGAGGAAGAGTGGGGGGAGAGGGAGAGTGGGGGGGATCGGGGGTTAGGGTTTCCGGGGGTGGGGGAGTGGATAAGAGGGAGTGGGAGAGTGGCCGGCTGGGCCTGGTGGTGGCCCAGTTGGGCCTGTGGTCAGCTGGGCCGAAGCCCACGGGGTTTCTCTTCTATTTTTTATTTTTATTTTGTCTTTTGTTTTTTTTGTTTTAGCTTCTTTTCTGTTTCTTTTAATAATTAATTAATTTTAGTTTTTGTAAAATATAATTTCAACACCGAAATTAGTATTTAGAATTACAACACTGCCACATTAATTTGGACAGCTAAATAAAATAGTTTAATATTTTATTTATTTGAAAAGGTATTAAATTAAATGTCTTGTTGTTGTTTTAACTACCTTAGTGCATCTAAACACTTTACAAAAATGTGGTTTCTGCATCAATATTATTTATGATTTGTTTTCTACAACCTTAACATTTTAGTTTTAAAGTTTGAAAACTTTTGATGTTTGCTTTGAATTCAATTTGAATTTGAATCGGTTTTGAACTAACGCGAGATTAGCAACCGTAATTCGAGGTGACGTGGCATTATTAGCAGAGGTTATTGTAGCTTGATTATCCGGGCGTCACAATTCTCCCCCACTACAAGAAATCTCGTCCCGAGATTTAAGAGGGGAGTAAGGGGGTAAAATAGGTTACGAAATTCTAACGATTCTTCTCGGTCTTGGTTGCTCTTCTCGAAGCGGTCGATCCATTATATTGATGTCTTCATTTCTCTGCTTCAGGTCATCATGATCAGCTCATCATCCTTTTCTTCGGGAACTCCAACGTACTTACGAAACCACACGTGTGGAATAACTTAGGAAACAGGTTTGTACAGGAGAATCAGGTTTCGATCCTGTGGAACTGTGGGTTATGGTCCCACAGGTGGGTCAAAAGTAGAAAGGGTGCTGACATCTTGAACGGTCACGATAGTAAGGTATGTCAAAGGGTAGCCTGCCATTTATGTTGGCAACAATGTCGGTACCAAGGGCGAGGGGCAAAGAGAATCATTTTCCCGCTCGTTGAACGAGGCGGACTAATAGGTAAAGTTCTCGTCCATCGGTGGTTAGTGAAATGTCATCAGCAATAGCAACAGGGTCTTACTGACAGAGTGGCACAACGAGGTGTCTACATAAGCAGGGAAATATCACTGCTTATAGATCACAAGGAGGTTTAAACAGACCAATGGAAAGGAAAAGTAATTACCAGGTTTAGATAGAACAATGGAAAGGAAAATGTGTATACACACATATTTCAAGGGTATATCCTTCCCAAGGACAAGCAGAGTATAATATCCAAGACATGATATAATGTAGAAAACTCATTAGGTAAGGGGAAGAATTTTCATGACATTACCCATACAACGATGTTTGGATAATAGAGCAGGAAACATTTAGCATTGGGATTCAAATGTTCTTGTCTAAAATCAGAGTACCATAGACATGCTTCGAGATAGCATTGACATGGTCATCCTGTGAAGATCAGACTTTGGAAACACAACGGATCCATCAGAAAAAAACTTGTAGAGTAAGTCTTACAATTTCCTCATGGAAGAATGGATAACCTTGCTAATAAGGAAACTATAACAGCAGGTCATCTGGCCAGGTGTGCTAGGCATGACATCACCTTACCGAGAGGTATATAGACCAATGTTAAAAACTCTTGGAAATATGTTCCAACCATCATATCTGACCGAGATTCAGATCTGGTTGGTGTCAGGATACCTCAGACTCAGAATGCTTGAGAAGAAAGGTGCAACACAAATTGTCGAGATGACATTGTAAGATTCTCGGGAATGAACTATGGGAGTGAGTATCGTCACAAGAGTTCATCATTTAAACCAAAGAGAGGATGACGGGGTAGCTGATGGAGTCAGCGACAATTCTCGAGATTTCCAAAAATGTGGATTTCCACAGTTATGTGAACAAAGAGATAACTTTTGTCGGATCAATTGATATAATGATGTATGCTCGAGGAAAACATACACATTTAAACATTGGTTGAAGGTGCGCATGAAATATAGGTTGGGTTGCACGGCCAATGTCAGAATGGTGATTCGATAATCAATAGTCAAAGAATGAATGGCCGACCATTAACTTCAAAGCAATAGGGTTGCTAGAAGGTCAGAATCCAAACAGCACCGTTCACTTGTTGGAATCAACACGGGGACCAAGAAAGAATGGTGATGGTGATAAGTATCACATGTATCAAGAATTCCCTAGAGGTGGTGAAATTCTCATGACATTCTTGACATAAAAGATGGTAACACTCCAAGGTAAAGGAGAACAAATGCTGGATAGCAAGGATCTCAAGGTATAACACAAAACACGAATAAGTTTGTGTTGAACGGAAGGCAATAAGGTGGTCGGTGATAACACAAACCATTGAGGGGCGAGGATGGTATTTCTCATCAAGAATTCGATATATATCCTGGAAGAGCTCAGGATGTTGATGATGACCAGGACACATTTGTCGAGAGATTTCATGAAGATGTAATCGGTCGGCGAGGACATCAAGTCAAGGGAATGATGAATCAAGAGGTCAATGGAAGCACAGATACGACACAAACTTGAAATCACGCTTGCTTTTCAAGGTGAAATAATATGACAAGGAAAATCGACGTAAGCTTAGCTCATCGTCGAAGTGGTGCTCCGAGAATAAGGACCAGGTAACACAGTTAAAATCACCACGACAATGATATAGCCATACAGGCTAGGAATGGCGTGATCGGGTACAAACTCATACTTTAAAGAAGATCATCAAGTGTCGTTGAACCGTAGTGCAGACTCGGTTCAGTTATCGGTGTCTTTGAGTGTTTAATAACTCAGAGCCCATGAAAAATTGTAATCAGTGAGTATGTAGTACTTGATGAAGAACTCATAAGAAGTTATGCAGTTCCAAGATAATCTCGAGATACCAGGGGGTAATACTCGACGAAAGATCAAAGTAAAGGTTGGACTGGTGTATTGATCCATAGAAGACAAGTGCTTAAACTTTCCCGAGAAATGGTATTTAAAGGAGAGCATGGTCGGAACCACGATTGAAAAAGGCCGAATCCCAGATATAAGATGAACTTATAGCAAAGGAATAATTAATTTAAGAGAAGCTTCCATGATCAGGTATACATCGTGTCCATGGGCATGAACACGGGGTTCAAGGTCGACTCCCATTTCTCCAATGCATAACCTTTCATTAACTTCTCATTTCTTTTCGAAATGGCATTAGTTGTTGAAAGTTTTACCTGGTGCAATACCAGATAAGTAGGACCTATGAAATCTTTCGAGTTTGCACAGATTAGGGAAGGCATTGGTTCAACCCATCGGGGCTTCTTAGGAACATATACCACAAGATTCAAGAGTAAATATCACCAGCTCGAAAGCAGAGCATGGTTGGCAAAAGGGGATGATACAATTTACAAAGGCATTATGTATCGGAGAAAGAACTCACAAGGTGATTAATTATGAAGGACATTGTCGGATAATAATCCAACAGTGGATATGGTGATCCACAATGGAGCTGATGTGAGTATCGATACCCAACCAGAGGAAGAAAGAATGCAAATGCATCGATTTATAGAACATCTGAATAATTCAACATCTAATTAGCAAAGGAATTATGATTTTCAAATCAAGGGGTCAGGAGCAAATGCTCTGATCAAGGATGGATAAGCCGACTAGACTTAGGGGTAAGACCGACGGCAATCTGATTGGCCGAGAACCACCTCATGTTCGAAAGACGTCTGAGCCGGAAGATAATTTATATGGATCAACTGATGATTGCGTGCATTCACACACCTATAGAATCAACAGACTTAAAATGATAGTGACAAAGGATGCCAATAGGATTACTGGATTAACCAAAATGTAAGCAAGCAAGAATTTCAAGAGCAATAGCCTCCTGAGGATTTTTGGAAGATCGAAAGGTATTTTGAAGATCTTAGTGAAACACATAAACAACCGGGGATGGGTGGATACTCGATAAGTGCGAGAATTATCCGTAGGGGTATTCAGGTGACAAAGAACAGCAATGCGGTAAGCTCAAAGGATTATCAAAACAACGACGAGTGTTTCGGGGTATCTTGTAATAACAAGACCAACTGGGGATGAATGTAAGAATAACAACTGTAAGTAGTTATCCTTAAGGGTTTACTGTGGAAGGGGAATTGCAAGAGGGATGGCATAAAGTATCGAGGGAACATCCGAGAGTATTGTCAGAATCTTCCGTTGAAGCAGTCGATCATCTGTAATGAAGGGGCTCTCCGGCAGGGAGTGATAACGAGAACCTAGAGTTAGATTTTAGCAAAATCATTTAACCCGAATAGAAGAGATGTCAGAGTCCCAGAGTATAGATCAAGGAGTAAAAGCTCCTACTACCACCCGATGGCGACGTGTGCCCGTAAGACACACAGCCAAGTTAGTAAAAGTTTTCGTAATATCTAGACTCGACTTCGGCCTAGGAGTGTGGAAGGGGGATTCCTACAGGCAGTCGACTCTGATACCAACTTGTGACGCCCCTGATTCAATCGTACACTAATCATGCACGTAAATGTGTACGATCAAGATCAGGGACTCACGGGAAGATATCACAACACAACTCTACAAATAAAATAGTCATACAAGCATCATAATACAAGTCAGGGGCCTCGAGGGCACGAATACAAGTGCTCGATCATCGACGAGTCAATGGAAGCAACAATATCTGAGTATAGACATAAGTTAAACAAGTTTGCCTTAAGAAGGCTAGCACAAACTGGGATACAGATCGAACGAGGCGCAGGCCTCCTGCCTGGGATCCTCCTAACTACTCCTGGTCGTCGTCAGCGGGCTGCACGTAGTAGTAGGCGCCTCCAGAGTAGTAGGAGTCGTCGTCGACGGTGGCGTCTGGATCCTGGGCTCCATCGCCTGGTTGCGACAACAGGGTAGAAGGGAAAGGGGGAAAATGGGGAGAAAAGCAACCGTGAGTACTCATCCAAAGTACTCGCAAGCAAGGAGCTACACTACATATGCATGGATACATGTGTAAAGGGCCATATCAGTGGACTGAACTGCAGAATGCCAGAATAAGAGGGGGATAGCTAGTCTTATCGAAGACTACGCTTCTGGTCGCCTCCGTCTTGCAGCATATAGAAGAGAGTAGACTGAAGTCCTCCAAGTAGCATCGTATAGCATAATCCTACCCGACGATCCCCTCCTCGATGCCCTGTTAGAGAGTGATCACTGGGTTGTATCTGGCACTTGGAAGGGTGTGTTTTATTAAGTATCCGGTTCTAGTTGTCATAAGGTCAAGGTACAACTCGGGGTCGTCCTTTTACCGAGGGACACGGCTATTCGAATAGATAAACTTCCCTGCAGGGGTGCACCACATAGCCCAACACGCTTGGTCCCATTTGGCCGGACATACTTTCCTGGGTCATGCCCGGCCTCGGAAGATCAACACGTCGCAGCCCCACCTAGGCACAACAGAGAGGTCAGCACGCCGGTCTAAACCTAAGCGCGCAGGGGTCTGGGCCCATCACCCTGAGCACACCTGCACGTTGCGTACACGGCCGGAGAGCAGACCTAGCAACCTCCATTTCAAAGGAAGTCACGTTACGCGGTCCAACCCGGCGCGCGCCGCTCAGTCGCTGACGTCAAGAAGTGCTTCGGCTGATACCACGACGTCGGGATACCCATAACTACTCCCGCGTAGGTGGTTAGTGCGTATAGACCAAATGGCCAGACTCAGATCAAATACCCAGATCTCGTTAAGCGTGTTAAGTATCGCGAACGCCGACTAGGGCCAGGCCCACCTCTCTCCTAGGTGGTCTGAACCTGCCCTATCGCTCCGCCACAAGTAACAGTCGGGGGCCGTCGGGAACCCAGGCCCACCTCTACCGGGATGGAGCCACCTGCCCCTTCGGCCCCCAACTCCGAAAAGTATCACATGTAATGTAACAGTGTAAAGTATATAGTATATGCCCGTGATCACCCCCGAGTGATCACGGCCCGATAGTATAGCATGGCAGACGGACAAGAGTGTAGGGGCTCTGATGGAACACTAGCATCCTATACTAAGCAAGTAGGATTGCAGGTAAAAGGTATCAACAGCAGTATCAAAGACAGGCTATGCATCAGGATAGGAATAACGAAAGCAGTAACATGCTACACTACTCTAATGCAAGCAGTATAGAGAAGAGTAGGAGATATCTGGTGATCAAGGTGGGGGGCTTGCCTGGTTGCTCAGACAAGAAGGGGGGTCGTCAACACCGTAGTCGATCACAGGGGTACCGGCAGCGGTCTCGGTGTCTACCAAAAAAAGTAACGGAGGGGGAACACAATAAATAACATAGCAATCAAAGCATAACATGACAAACGCAGTGCTAGAGGTGATCTAACGCAGGGATAGGTGATACCGGCGAAGGGGGGAAACATCCGGGAAAGGATCCCCGGTGTTCCGTGTTTTCGGGCAGAGGAGCCGGAGGGAGAAAAGTTGCGAGTTTGATATGTTAGGAATGCGTGGCGGACGAACGGGCTGCGTATCCGGGTTCGTCTCGTCGCTCTGAGCAACTTTCATGTTGAAAATAATTTAATCCGAGTTACGGATTAAAAGATATGATTTTCTAAAGATTTTATTAATTTCTAGAATTTAATTTTTATTTAATCTAATTCGAAAAAGGTATATGACATCAGCATGATGTCATGCTGACGTCAGCAGTCAACAGGGTTGACTGGTCAACCTGACCAGTGGGTCCCACCGGTCAGTGACACATTTTAATTAAACATTTTAATTAAACATTTTAATTAACCTAATCAGTACTAATTAGGGGGGGTGGGCCCCACAGTCATACTCCATTAGTTATTTAACAGAAGTTAATTATGTTAATTAATCATTAGATTAATTAATCTTAATTAGTTAATTTTAATCAGAATTAATTAAGTTAATTAATTAATATTTTTATCTATTTATTTTAATTCTTTTTTTATAACCCTTTTTTTTAATGTTCTGGGCTGTGGGCCCCCTAGTCAGTGGCCCACAGGGGCCATACCGGGCATGGGCGCTAACGGGTGCGGGTGTGGCGGTTTCGGGCAATGGGCGCCCGTGCCCGAGGCCACCGCAGCGAGGGCGCGAGGCCTAGTTGCGTCGGCGGCCTCACTCGACAGCGGCAGGAGGCGGGGAGCAGGGGAGGCCCCAGACGGCGACGGCGCTGACAGGCGCGGCCAGGCGCCGTGGGATGGAGGCGGTGGTGGCTGGGCGGCGGTAGGGGCTGCACGGGGAGTGCGGTCGGGAGCAGGGGCGGACGCAGCGCGCGCGGGACGGCGCGGGGGGGCGCGGTGACCGTACGGGGCGGAGGAAGTGCGAGGAGAGGAGGAGCTCACGGGGGATGTAGGGACTGAGGCAGCGGTTCGCGGGGAGGAGACGGAGAAGACGGCGTCGGTGACGAGGTGCAGCAGCACGGCAGCTCCGACGAGGTGTCGAGGAGGAGGACGGCGAGATGGCCTCCGGCGACGTCGACGTCCAGGGAGCGGCGAGGCGCGTTGGAGACCGGTGGGGGGAAGTTGGGGAGGCGAGCGACGGGTCGAGGTAGCAGGAGGGACGATGGCGGAGCGGTCCGGCGAGGGGCGCCGGTGCGGTGGCGACGGGGGCGAGGTGGCGCCGGTGTGGTGCGCCCCGATCCCGATTGGATCGGGAGGAGAGGAAGAGTGGGGGAGAGGGAGAGTGGGGGGGATCGGGGGTTAGGGTTTCCGGGGGTGGGGGAGTGGATAAGAGGGAGTGGGAGAGTGGCCGGCTGGGTCTGGTGGTGGCCCAGTTGGGCCTGTGGTCAGCTGGGCCGAAGCCCAGGGGGTTTCTCTTCTTCTTCTTTTTTTGTCTTTTGTTTTTTTTGTTTTAGCTTCTTTTCTGTTTCTTTTAATAATTAATTAATTTTAGTTTTTGTAAAATATAATTTCAACACCTAAATTAGTATTTAGAATTACAACACTGCCACATTAATTTGGACAGCTAAATAAAATAGTTTAATATTTTATTTATTTGAAAAGGTATTAAATTAAATGTCTTGTTGTTGTTTTAACTACCTTAGTGCATCTAAACACTTTACAAAAATGTGGTTTCTGCATCAATATTATTTATGATTTGTTTTCTACAACCTTAACATTTTAGTTTTAAAGTTTGAAAACTTTTGATGTTTGCTTTGAATTAAATTTGAATTTGAATCGGTTTTGAACTAACGCGAGATTAGCAACCGTAATTCGAGGTGATGTGGCATTATTAGCAGAGGTTATTGTAGCTTGATTATCCGGGCATCACACCTTCGTCAAAACGGAGGAATTCGATAAATTCCTATAAGTCATCAAGTGGCGACCAGTCTCGCGCTATATCATGACAGTCAGTTTTTGGCTTTCTCTACTGAGGTGCTCGCCCAGCCGAACCGGGGCACAATCGCAGTAGTTCTCCTGGTGCGACCTTAGCCGATAAAGCGGAACATAAAGTAGCCGAACTCAGGAGCCGGGCAACCCAACATTTGACCAAAGACATGATTCAGAGCTGATGCATATAGTGCCAAAACTCGCGACGCCGAACACTCCCTAAGGTGTTCGGTCTTTGTGGGCGCGTGTGAAACAACAACCTTAAAAAAAGGAAAGAGCCCCTAGTGTCCAGGTACGAGCAAGAATTCTGGCGTGGCCACATGCCAAAATGCCAGCCTCCTCCTTGGTTATAGCAGAAAAAACCAGGGGATGTATAGCAGCAAGAGACAATAAAAAAGGTTTACGCAGGGTTTTAATCTAAAAAGAATCCTTTAGGACGGGTCCCTACTGCACGTCTGCGCCTGTGTCTCCGCTGTGCCGTGTCCTGGACGGGCGCCGCACGACGTTCATCTGTAAAAAGGCAGGAACTAAATTGAAAATGGGTTGTGCGGAACAAAAAGGATAATAAACAAAATATAAAGTAAAAAATATATAAAGTTGAGCTTTATTGTCTCTGCGTACAGCCCCTGGAGTGGGGGTATATGGCGAATGAAGCCTGCATTGATGATGGACTTGTGCCGAGCTCATTGAGTCCGGGTCCGTGGCCTTTAATGACTTGTATCGAAAAAGTCGTTTCACTAGCGAGGCCACTTTATTGTGCGGCTGTTTAAGCGGCCGCGCAATCCTCCTTTTGGAGGAGGCGTATTTTAGTGCGCTCCCTTTAAAGAGATGATGCCTCGAGGACCGGGCATCTTAAGCGTGAGAGATGCATAATGCGGTATTGCGTTAAAGCGAGCGAAAGCTCCGCATCCCATTAGTGCTTGATAGCGACTTGAAAACGGGACTACATGGAAGGTTAGCTTTTCGCGACGAAAGTTATTGGCAGAGCCAAATATGACTACCAGCCGGAGAAAACCCATACAATGGGTGTCCGGGCCTGGTGCTACCCCTTGAAAGGAGGTTTTGTTGTGGCGGATTCTCGCTGGGTTTATGCCCATGCGGTGGATTGTATCCTGATATATCAGGTTTAGTCCGCTGCCGCCGTCCATAAGGACATTGGTAAACTGCAATCTGTCGATTATTGGATCGAGTATCAGGGCAGTCTGGCCTACGTTTTTTATATTTCTAGAATAATCTAGCTGATCAAAAATGATTGGTTTTAATGACCAGTGGCGGGACTCCTGAGGGATAGGTTTTATTGTGCGTACATTTATGGGTGCCGCACGTTTTGTTACGTGAAGTGAGTTCACTGTTTTGACTTCTTGCGGGAAGTTCTTTTGTTTCCTGGTGTTCTGCTTTTGGGGTTCGTCTTCTTCTTCACTTGGTGTATCGAGCCACTTGTGTTCGGCGTTAAGCTTTCCGGATTGTTTAAAAACCCAACAGTCTTTGTGGGTGTGATTGGCAGGCTTCCCAGGAGTACTGTGTATCTGACATATTCTGTCCAGGATTCTGTTTAAGCTGGACGGATCATCCCTATTATACTGAAGGGGTGGTTTTGTCTGATTTTGTCGTGAGCTTTTGAATCCGGCATTGACTGCCGTGCTCTTCGGACTTTTTCCTTTGATTCGGCGACGGTCCTTATTTCGCCGCGGTTTTCCGTTTCCATCCCTGATTTCTGATGTACTTGGGTCGCTGGGGCTGCATCGTGCCAACTAGCTGTCCTCTCCTGCGCAAAAGCGGGTCATGAGGCTTGTGAGTGCGGGCATTGTTCTTGGCTTTTCCTGGCCGAGGTGTCTGGCGAGCCATTCATCTAGGACATTATGCCTGAAAGCTGCTAGGGCTTCGGCGTCCGGACAATCCATTATCTGATTCTTTTTAGTGAGGAATCTGTTCCAGAACTGCCGAGCTGATTCTCCGGGCTGCTGAGTTATGTGACTAAGATCGTCTGCGTCCGGGGGGCGGACATAGGTCCCTTGAAAATTTGCTCGGAAAGCATCCTCGAGCTCTTCCCAACTTCCAATTGTGTTTTTGGGAAGGCTTTTAAGCCAGTGCCGGGCGGGCCCTTTAAGCTTAAGGGGTAAATATTTTATGGCGTGGAGATCATCTCCTCTAGCCATATGTATGTGGAGGATATAATCCTCGATCCAGACTCCAGGGTGTGTTGTTCCATCGTACGCCTCTATGTTGACGGGTTTGAATCCATCTGGAAATTCATATTCCAGGACCTCATCGGTGAAACAAAGGGGGTGTGCGGCGCCCCTGTATTTGGGTGTGCCGGATTCTGGTGATGGATTTTTTGCATTGCTTGTGAGAGCTTGCTTTCTTGGCCCGTAAATGGACCTGGCTGGGCCATGATGCGAGTCTTTAATTGGGTCGCATGCCGCATTGAATGCGGCGCCGCTTGCCGTTTTATGGTGGCCGTGGGGTCGTCTATCCGACCGTGTGCCTTTTTTATTTTTTAAATGTGGGGGCTCTAGGGCCTCCTGGTCGAATTCGGGCAGTAGTTTTCTCTTCGGATAGCTTTTGGTGCGGCGGCTGCCGCCGTATTTGTCTGCGGTCTTGATTACCTTGCTCCATCTTGTTCTGAGTGCATCTTACGCCGTCTTTAGCTTCCGCTTCTGCTTTTTCAGGCTACGTGCTGTGGCAACGAGCCTTTCGTGGAGATTCTTCTGCTCCGTGGTTTTATCCGGCGTGAAATCGTCCGGAGTTCTGTTATGGCCGGGGGAGGGCTGTCTGTCCTCTCTATCCGTTTTGCCCTGTTCGGACGGCTGCTCTCAGGCATGCTCGTCGTCTACCGGCTCATCCTGCTCTACAGCTGGGTCTTGATCGAGGCAGGGCTTGGCTCGGCGTCTATGTCGCCGCTTTGACTACTTTTCGGAGGGTTTACCCCTTTTTTCGCCCCCTTTTTCCTCGTTGTCGTTTCCTTTAGGGGTATCCACCATGAATACATCGTCAGGTGGGTGGAGGTCTAGTGCCCTATAGGTGCTGGTTCCAGTTCGTCTCCGTCTTCGTTGTCCATACCGTCGAAGTCTTCGGATCCGAAGTTAAGTATGTCGGTTATATCATCGACAGTGGCTATTAAGTGGGTGGTGGGTGGGCTTTCAAATTCTTCGTCGTCCGAATCCCAACCTCGCAGGCCATAGTCCGGCCTGGGCTCTCCTGAAAAAGAGAGAGACTTGAGAGAATTCAGGATATCACCGAAAGGTGAGCACTGAAAGATGTCCGCAGCGGTGAACTCCATTACAGGCGCCCAATCAGATTCGATCGGCGGGGGCATGGAAGGCCCGAAGTTCGGAGAAGAATCCGACTTCTTGGAGTCATGGGCCATGCGGAGTGCGGGGCTGGCGTTCGGCTCGATCGCCTTTAAGATAGCCGCCCCCGAGGTGACGTCCAACCGTTCATCCTCAAAGAACGCAGCGGGCTCCGAGTCGAGGATCGGGGCCGGAGCGTGTGCGGCCTCCAGGGCACTATTCGGAGGCAGAGCTATATCATGCCCCTCAGGATAGTGCGGCGCGCTTGGCTGTGGCTCGAACCCGTCGAAGATCAAGTCTCCGCGGATATCTGCCATGTAGTTTAAGCTTCCAAACCTGACTTGATGGCCAGGGGCGTAGCTTTCGATCTGCTCCAGATGACCAAGCGAATTGGCCCGCAGAGCGAAGCCGCCGAAGATGAAGATTTGTCCGGGGAGGAAAGTCTCACCCTGGACCTCGTCGTTGCTGATGATCAAAGGAGCCATCGAACCCGAAGGCGACGACACAGAGGAACTCTCAACGAAAGCACCAATGTCGCTGTCAAAACCGGCGGATCTCGGGTAGGGGGTCCCAAACTGTGCGTCAAGGTCGGATGGTAACAGGAGACAAGGGACACTTTATTTTACCCAGGTTCGGGCCCTCTCGATGGAGGTAAAACCCTACTCCTGCTAGATTAATATTGATGATATGGGTAGTACAAGAGTAGATCTACCACGAGATCAAGGAGGCTAAACCCTATAAGCTAGCCTATGGTATGATTGTGTATGATGATGGTTGTCCTACGGACTACAACCCTCCGGTTTATATAGACACCGGATAGGGTTAGGGTTACATAGAGTCGGTTACAATGGTAGGAGATCTTGAATATCCGCATGCCTAGCTTGCCTTCCACGCCAAGAAAAGATCCTTCCGGACATGGGACGAAGTCTTCAATCTTGTATCTTCATAGTCCTGGAGTCCGGCTGAAGGTATAGTCCGGCTATCCGAACACCCCCTAATCCAGGACTCCCTCACCCGTTAACAGTCCGCTAAGTAATTGGGCCGTATTACGGCCCGGTGTATTTCCTGCCTGTTAAAGGTCCGGCTTCATTTGGGCCCATTTGCAGGCCATCAAAACTTTCGGCCCATAAACGACCGTGAAGGATTTGGGTCATATTCGGCCATGTCTGACATTCGGCCTGTTAGAGGCCCACTATAGCTTTGGGCCACTTTCGGCCTGTTGTCATTTTCGGCCTGTTAAAGCCGGACGTAAACCGTGGGCCATATGTGGCCCAACGTCATATCGGGCCCATTAACGGCCCATATAGAAATGACGATAATCTAGCCCGACCGAAGTTCCGGCCTGTTAAAGGCCCGTGTATTAGGTCAGCGCATTTACGGCCCGTCCGAATTTCGGCCTGTTAAAGTCCAGTGGGTTATTTGGCACAATCAGGGCCCAATCTCACTTTTGGTTTATTAAAGGCCCATGTATTTTATGGGCTCAAGATATTTACACCTGTAAACGGCCTATTTTTACTGAGGGTCCAGATTATATTTAGGCCTGTTATAGGCCCACTATGGGCACAGGCTTACCAGAAAAATATGAAAGCTTATCCTGATTTAGGCCCAGATATTTTTAGTGGGCTACATGCCAATTTCGGCCCGTAATCGTTTTTAGCCCAATTGGAATGGGCCCGACGAATGTTGGCTTGTTGGGCTCCTACGAAGCTTTTGGCCCATTACATTACTAAGATAAACCTACACTATACAAAAATAGCATCGTAATTACTGCAGCCTGAGGCAGCATCATAAATGTTGTATCACAACAAAATATATTCCAACCATACAACAAAAGGCCTGTTGGCATAAAGTTTACAGTCCTTCCAGATAAAAGCACCATCAGATGTATATAAGCACACATCATTTGACCTGAGTGCTAATGTTTCATGCTGTAGAATCTGATGGAGCAGCACGATCTCCACCTTTTTCCCGCCATTGCTCTTGAACAACGAAGCGAATGTCTGATAGTCTGGTTTCAAAATCATTCATATCTTCACTACATTTCTCAACCACTATTCTTGTTTCCGAAACAACGTCCATTAGGGATTGGACTTGTGTCTGGAGCACAGATATATCACTCTGTCCAGCAGGAAGATTTTGTTCAGTAGGCGATTTGGACGAGGTTACCTTGACAACCAACCCGGAATTACGCAGGAAGGTGCTTTTTGCACTGTTAGTGGAGAGATACTGACGCACTGCGGCAAGAGGTGACATTGTGCCTGTAGTAGCCTCGTCACCTTCAGGTGGTTGTGGCTGTTCAATCATTTGTTCCATAGCTTCCTGAAAGTTTGAACTTGTAGATTAGTGTACCAGATAAGTTACTAATGAGACAAAAACAAACAAAGTTGGTTAAACGTTTATACATAACTTATTTTGGTGAACTACTGTAATACATTAGCGTGTATTGTAGTGCCAACTACATAATAAAATCACTTTCGGAACATATGTCCATGTAGCATGCCTACTGTATTGTCTATTTCCTCACATTCGTTGACATCTAAGGATAAAGAGACATGGTTTAAAGTAGGATGAACATAGTATGACATCATTCATATCATGGGCAAATAGATATAAAACAAACAGGCTATTTTATCATTGTGTGCGCACGTGAACATAACAACTAGATTACAGATCAAGACCAAAAGAATATCCTTCATCTCTTTTAAACCATGTAAGGTGAAATGATACGTTAAGACAACTATGAATAAAAGTGAATAGAGTAACTGACATTGGCTGCAAACCAAGTAGTTTCACAGTACCAATCAGTTCAAGGCAGGAGGAGTAAGGACTTACAACAGCGGCTTGAACTGGTGTGCTCATGCCCTTCATCTTGCTGGTGTGGCAATCCTTGAAGATTTGCACTACATTCGGTTCAGGTTCTTTTTGGTCCGCACGGGATTTCCTCTGTATTTGGAACAAGTCAATATAGATACGATAATATGGCACAAAAAAAGAAGGAAGTAGAAGCTATTTACAACAGCCTCGCAGTGTTCAATATAGCTACGAGATCATGTGGTTTGTTGGCATTTCACTTTAGAACGGTTGGTTTTGTTCTTCAAACAGTTAGCCTAGAAGAAGATACACTTGTAAGGCACATACATAAATACAAGTTCAATATGTGGTCTGATCAAATACATATAGCCTACCTGATACTTTGGATCAGGCCAGTGTTTAACGAGGGCTGTCCATTCTTCATCTTTAATATATTCCACTTGAGATGTTTGGGCGATTTCATTGTTAGCCTTGCCTTCAAAGTGAGATTTTCTAAGGTGGTACCGATACTATCGCAGAGCAGACTGAAAAACATGAGTGCATGCTTGTCTAGTTGCATCATCTTTCGGATCCAACTTGAACCTCATCTGTTGAAAAAAGAATGTGAGTCTTATTAGGAGGAAGCTAGAAAGTATGGGACAGAGAAAGACAATATTACTAATTGCGAAGAATAACATTACTTACGGATAAATGGTCAAGTAAGGTGTTAAACTGGGTATTGTCTTTCTCATTCCTGTACTGGATCCACGTTGGGAGGATACGTGCATGACACCTAACGGCAACGGATGCCTCTGATACTAACTTGACTGACTCTGTAGCATCACGTGGCCTTTTTAAACCTCCCTCAAAATGGATCTCCATTCTTCCTCCTTTAGATTTTGTTAATCTGTCAAGCATTATCCCTGATGTTTGTTTCCGCTTGCACCGTGGTGCTAGTTCAACAACGAATATGGAAAGTGTTAGTGTACATCAAACTATGAGAGTACATATAAAGGAACATGCAACTGCAACTTGACTCGATCAGGTACCGTCTTGGTGTTGATGCTCATGAGGTTCATCTGATCTTGCCAAGTCCTGTTGTGTCAGCAGTGCTTCGGAAGTAGTGTTAGGTGTGAAGGCAGCTTGGGAACTGGCCAGTTCCGGAGCAAACAAACGAGTAACTGGTTGAGATGCTGGTACAGTTGAAGCGGATGCTGCAGCTGGTGGAGCAGGTGATACTGTGTTTGTAGATTTAGCCGGTGGACTTGGACCTTCTACTGCACTCTAAGTACCAACAGAATCTCGACGGCAGAACCTTTTCCGTTTCACCGGACGAGTAACAGCACTCCCTACTATATTATTTTCCTTGCTCTTTTTTGACTTTGCCATGTCAAGCTGTACCCACAACACAAAAGAATAAAATCACTCTTCAGAACTCATTGATGCATGATACAGACAAGCAATACTTTGATGTAGGACAACCGTATGAGGATGGAATATGTAAGAAAAACAGGACGGCATGACATATTCACAGCTACGATGTGCAAACTAAGCAGAAGGATTTTCAAGAAAATAGAAGTAATGCAAGCTAGACACCATATGAAAGATGCAACCAATATTACTCTGCCAAGTTAAAAGTGTCTTGTCATAAGTGGCAATTTGAAAAATTAGAAGCAGTACAACGTAGAAATCAATGCAAGATGCAACCACTATCAAACTGCCATGTTAAAAGCGTCCAATCATGAGTGACTGATGCGGGATACACAACAGTAGTACTTTGATGTAAGAACATGGTATTATAGATAGATGCAGTGTATTCTAGACATAGAAAGCCATGTCATATGCACATGTATAACGTATAAACTCAGCAGGTGCAATCTAATCAAAATAGAAGAAATACAGGCTAGACAAGATATGCAACATGAAACCAATTATCACACTGTCAACTTAGAGCAAGCATCTGCGATGCTGGAGTACGGGAGATGAACTCATCATGTAGACTTGGGACTTCAACTTCATTAGCAGTAGCAGTGGCAAATCTAGAGAGTCTCTGTTTGCGTCGGTGCGGAGGACCACCAACATCCCCTAACTTACTCTTTTCCTTCCTATTTTCTGATATTGCCTTATGAAGTCAAAACCACAAGAAGATGAATAAAATTAGCTCTGCATAACTGGTTGATGCATGATACAGACGAACACTACTTTGATGTAAGGCAAGCGCAGGATAGGAGGATGGAATATATACAAAAAAAGACAGCGTTTCATATTCACACGTACGATAGCGTGTCTTATGGGTAAGTAATCGTTGCAGGTATAAGTTGTAAGCTACGCAGATGCAATTCAACATAATCAGAAGCAATACAAACTAGACATCATACGGAAAACACAACCATGTATAACAGTTCCAAGTAAGAGCAAGCACCGGTGATGGTGGAGTAGGGGAGATGTGCTCATCATGTACATGTATGTTCTAGAAACAGGAACACGTGTCATATTCACAGGCATTATGTGTAAAGTAAGCAGATGCAATTCAAGTTAGAAGCAATACAAGCTAGACATCATACGCAACATGCAACCACATATAATAGTGTCAAGTTAGAGCAAGCACCTATGATGGTGGAGTAGGGGAGTCATCATCTACACAGCTACATTGACTGTCCAGCCTTGTGTTGTCTTGCGAATCTTGTTGGGAGGATGGCAGAATAGAATCTGTAGAGACCCCCTATTTGAGTTGCTCCGAAGGACCACCATCATCCACTGCCGGACTAATTTCCTTCAGCTGTAATGATTTTGCATTGTGAAGTCAAACCGATAAGAAAAAGGGATTAGAAACACTGCAAGACACCATATGGAAGGTGCAATCAATATCACTCTACCAAGTTAAAACTGTCTCGTCATAGGTGGCATTCATCAAACTAGAAGCAATACATGCTAGAAATCATATTCAAGACGCAAACCAATATCACACTGCCAACTTAAAGGTGTCCCATCATAAGTGACTGATGCAGGATACACAAGAAGAGTAGTTTCATGTAAGAACATGGTGTGATAGATAGATATAGTATGTACCAAAAACAGGAAAGAGTGTCATATTCACATGTATCATGTGTAAGCTAAGCATATGCAGTTTACACTAATTAGGAGCAATACGAGCTAGACACCATATGCAACATGCAACCAGATATCACACTACCAAGTTAGAGCAAGCACCTTGGATGGTGGAGTAGGGGAGCGGAGACTTGGACCTTGTAATGCACTATCAGTACAAGGAGAATCAGTACAGATGCTCCGTTTACGTTGCTGCAGAGGACCACCATCATCGCCTTCCTTACTCTTTTCCTTCCTCTTTCTTGATTTTGCCTTGTCAAGTCAAACCCACAAGAAAAAGGAATAAAATTTGCTCTTCAGAAATCATTGATGCATGATACTGACAAACACTACTTTCATGTAAGGCAGCCGCATGATAGGAGGATGGAATATGTATAAAAAACAGGACGGCGTGACATATTGACATGTATGATGTATAAAGTGTAAACTAAGCACAAGGTGCTTGAACTTGTTAGAATCGATGCAAGCTAGAAACCATATGAAAGACTAAACCAATATCACTCTGCCAAATTAAGAGGGTGCCCTAACAAATGTATTTGACCAAATTAGAAGCAATACATGGCAACAGGCTAGAAATAATATGCAATATGCAACGAATAAAGGTGACTCATCGTAAGTGATTGATGCAGGATACAAAAGAGAGGTAGTTTCATGTAAGAACAAGGTTAACACATAGATGTAGTGTGTACCAAAAATAGGAAGGCATGTCATATTCACAGGTATAGTGTGTAAACTAAGCAGATGCAATTTACCCTAATTAGAAGCATTACAAGCTAGACACCGTATGCAACATGCAACCACATATCACACTGCGAAGTTAGAGCAAGCACCTGTGATGGTGGTGTAGGGGAAGTGCGGTCTTCAGGTACAGAGCTACGTTCAATATCTTCATTTAGGCTTGTTGTTTCTTGAGAATCATGTGGAGAGGATTAAATTGCATTCTTTATAAGAGTATTGTGTCTCATATTAACCAACGCGCGTGACTGTCTCATCATAAGCGATAGACGCAGGATACACAAGAACAGTAGTTTGATGTAAGAACATGGTGTGATAGGCAGATGTAGTATGTACCAAAAACAGGAAGGCGTGCCATATTCACATGTATAATGTGTAAGCTAAGGAGATGCAATTTAACAAATTAGGAGCATTGATGAGGGATACACAAGAAAAGTAGTTTGATGTAAGAACATGGTTAATAGAAAGACATAGTATGTACCGAAAACAGGAAGGCATGTCATATTCATAGGTATAATGTGTTAACTAAGCAGATGCAATTTACCCTAATTAGAAGCATTACAAGGTACGACACCATATGCAACATGCAACCACATATCGCACTGCCAAGTAAGAGCAAGCGCCTGCGATGGTGGTGTGGGGCAATTGCGGTGATCAACTAGAGAGCTACGTTGACTATCTTCATTTAGCCTTGCTGTTTCTTGAGAATCATGTGAGGAGGATGACACTGCACTCTTTAAACGAGTATGGGGTCTCACAGTAACCCACCCGGGTGACTGTCTCATCATAAGTGATTGATGAGGGATACAAAAGATCATTAGTTTGATGTACGAACAGGGTTAATAGACATATGTAGTATGTATCGAAAACAGGAAGGCATGTCATTATCAAAGGTATAATGTGTAAAGTAAGCAGATGCAATTTAACCAAATTGGAAGCAATACAAGCTAGACACCATATGCAACATGCAACCACATTTGACAGCGCGAAGTTAAAGCAAGCACCTGGGAAGGTTGTGTGTGGCAATTGAGATCATCAACTGCAGAGCTACGTTTACTGTCTCCAACTGCTCACACTGCACCCGTTAGAGTGCTGGAACGCTTACTGCTTATCTTCGAATTACACTGGAGCGACTTCTGTCTTTTCTTTTCTGCATTCATCAACACTGCGTCAGAGTCTGAAATACCCATGCATAAAAAAACAATAGTGTGAGTATGGGTGAAGTGTGTGCACAATTAGTACAGTGTAAAGGTAGCAGATAGCAGGTCGGTGAGAAATAAATGACGGGAGACATATGCTAGCTCTACAACATGCATGGCACACTAAATTACTACAGGATTCTATGAAAATAACAGTCGACTAAAAGCAAATAGGTCAGTCCATTTTTTCTGCACCGTCCGATGTACAAAGAACGGGCAGATCGCCTTCATCTACCTCCAGCCAGTCAGTGTTGACGATCTTCCTCAAAACGCCAGCAACCACCGGCCCAGTATTCCTCCCCTTCCTGCGCCCTCCCCTCGACCTCACCGCACCGCCGTGCTTGGCACCCCCCCCCCCCCGGCCATCCATTCAAGCCCCGTCGACCTCCAGATCGGGCGCAAGAAGCTCCTGCGCCCCACACCCCGCTTCCCCGGGGAGCTGGCGGACTAGGTGCTCCGCGTGCCTAAGCGGGTGCTGCTTCTTTTAATTGCGGTTCGACTGACCCTGAATTGAAATCCAGGCGGGCTACTGACCTCTGGCAAAGGTGAAATAGTAAAAGGGAGGAAACCTTGTGCATTTAGTATCACGAAGAAGATGCAGTAAGAAGCGCTCAACTATTTTCTTTCGTGGGATGAATACGGTGTGAGCGGAGATGTAAGATTTGCACAAATATGGGAAGAGGAGTACCTCTTTCTGCTGGCAGTGCTGTGTCCTCCTTTTGTTTTTCCGACGATCTTCTTGTTGTTCGCCGGAAACCAGAAGTTGTGGAGGACAGTGCAGCCTTGGACGAACCCATGGCCAAGTTGTTGAGTCTGGTGCGGTGGCCATCTGTCGGCGGCGGGGAAGCAGATCCGAGGCGGCGAACAACGGCGTAGCGGGAACAGCTCCGGTGCGATGGACGGTTGCAACAGTGGAGCCGCAGCAGTGAGGCGCTGGACGGTGTGGTCGGATTGGTTCTGGTACGGCGCACGTCGGCATCGGCGTCGTGGAGGAAGCTCTGGCTCAGCTTCAGCTGCTAAGTCCTTGAGGGCGTTGGGGTTGCGGTTGCGTTGGACGACGATGTCGGGGTACCGGCTCCGGCGTGATGGAGGAGGGCGGCGGTGGATTGGCCGCTATGGGGTGGAGGACGGAGGAGACTGGGGTTTCGCGGCTGGTGGAGAGGGCGTTTTCGCGCCCACGGAGTATGAAAAGGAAACGGAGGGAGGCGGGGAACGAAGGGGGAACAATGTTTCGGTTTGAGACGCGCTTGTTTGAAATTTGGGGAAAGTTACAAACTTTCCCCCCATCTAAAATTTCGGACATATTGCGGGTTGGGGGTAGGACAGTCATGTCAGGTGTCCCAAATGTGGGCGGGATAGATTTCGTCCGAGCACATGGGTAGGCGCCCACGGCTTATGAATGCTTCTCTGGCGTCTTGGTGAAGTTACAAACCTACCCCGGTTTAGACCTTTGGACATCGGGCCGATAGGCTACACGGGCCAGAGTCAGGACAGTAATTTCCTGCCACCAAAACATTAGTCTCGCATAGTTTCGGGTGACCAGAGGCCTATTTGGCGCTTCGTTCAATATTTGGGAGAAGAAGCATTAACGTTTTTGGTTCTCTTGAATTGAACTTTCAGGATTTGTCAAACTTCACAAATCTTTACTCTTGAAAATCCTAAAGCTACGATTATTTTGGAATGGAGGGGGTACATTTGAATATACATTGTACACGAGTATATATTAAAAAATATGCAACTTACCTCAGTTCATGTATGGTTCCAGATATAATCACCTTGGTTGCAAAAAAAAGTTAGATATGCGTATGGATATATATAGCATGTTCAAACTCACAACATAGATTGATGCCCCCTTTTACATCTGATTTACAAATGCCATTATCTCGGGTTCAAATAGATGGATGCACTTCCTATGAATTCGAATCTTCGAAACCGCCTTTATGTTGAATTCGACATGTATTCTATTTCGTAGCTAGCAATTTGGAATGTATCCATGCAAGTGACAAATGTATAAAGTTCTTCACACTAACAACATGGAGTGCACTAATTAATGTTTATATATGAATTGCAAAAGCATCCATTGCCTGTATTTCAAAACGCTCTCACTCTATGGATCGATAATATGAAATAAACACATGCACATGCTAGAATTCAATTGCAGTTGAAGAAAGAGCCTACTCCTGGTACTGTATATTAGTGATAGGGATGTGTACAAAGTACACGTGAATACCAGGCATTGTGCGTGTGTTGATACTATCGACGAACTAGCCCCAAGCTTGTATAACATACTAAGGGCCTAGGGTTACAAATCATATATAGTTGGCTTATCACCAGTGGGGATAGAGTCCTCCGCGACTCTGGTAGCTTCGTGTTGTACGCCGAGTCCTCCACATGGATCTTCATATAACACGTCTCGGTCCAACCTATATGTGGCGCAGAATGGAACCGACCCATGAGTCTTCATGTTGACCCACCACAACTAGAAATGATGTGCCCACCACACCACACACGCAATCGGCCACTAAGAGAATAAGCATATACAATAGTACAACGGTATCTAGCTCACGATACGTCTCCATATTTTCTTGATGACACTGACGGACTTTGCATTTGATGCATGCTCCGTATTTTGTTGACGACACTTACGGTCATTGTATTTGAAGCGAAAGCACGATATGGTCACTGGACTTCAGAATAAGCTCATCACGGTCCCCGCATACATTTTGTCGTGCTAACCAACATGTGGTTGGATGGTTAGAGGACAGTGGTTTCTCGAGCCCACCAAGGTTAAAGTCCCGGTGCTCGCATTTATCTTGTGTTAATTTTAGTATTTTCTGGCGACGTACGTTCAGTGGGAGGAGACATTCCACTCGACTATGAGTCACCTATGGTGACTTCGTAAAATCTCAAGATCATATATGCTGGCCCACTCTCTCGAAGGTGCTCATAGGGGTCGGGTTAGTGTGTGTGCGCTTATAGCGTATAGCGGTGAGTGCTTGCGCGTATATATGAGCCCTTGCGTCTATACCGTGTTAAACAAATACATATCATGATTATACGGTCACTGGCTCACTCGTACAACTCCGTATTTTGTTGATGACACAATCAATTGACCAGTCAAACGTTCCACGTGGCGCAACTAGTGTTGCACCATCGGGGCGCGTAACCGTGGGGCCCACCTGTCAGCCCATATATGAAAGAAAGAAATGGTAGTTTGAGTCTGTATTGTGTTAATAAAATAGGAGTACATTTTAGGGTGATCGTACGGTCACTGGCTCACCATACAGCTCCGTAATTTGTTGATAACACGATCAATTGACCAGTCAAATGGTCCACACTTAGCAGCGCACATTACCATAGGGCCCACCCATCAGCGCGTATATGAAGGACAGAAATGGTAATAAATTAGTGGTTGGTGGGTATTCGAAGTCGTGAGACCTCTGGTTGGCAGTCACCGGCGGTTGGGGGCGTTCATTGGGCGGCGGGGTGGGGATCCCCGGAGAAAAAGCTCGGCGGGGGGGTGGCTAGAGGGATGGCCGGTGCGGCGGCGGACAGGCGGTGGGGAGTGGTTCCAGGGAGGGCGGGCCGGCCGTGGGCGGCGGGGGCTGGCGGTTCGGCCTGTGGTGGCTAGCGGCTCCGGGGGGTGGAGTTTGATGATAAACTAGAGGCCCTTGATTTCGTATCAAACGGCTGGAAAATCTAATGACCATAGATGAAAAAGTTAGTCGACTGACGTGTAGCCTCACCCCGCACGTACACATGCACGCACGCAAGACACGCACACAAGACACGCACGCATGTAGGCGTGCAACACTGACATGTACACACGCACGCATGCTGGCGTGCAACACTGACACGTACACATGCACTCGCGAAAACACGCACGTACGCACCCATGCATGCAACACTGAAACGTACCCTTGCACGCACGCAGCACTTGCACGCCTGCATGCACACACCACACGACGCAAGACACACGTTCAACCTATACGTGCATGCACCCTTTGTTAAGGACATGGATTGTTACGGGTATTAATCAATCTTATCTGTGATAAGCAGAACATTGATGTTTGCAGCGGTCTTTATGAATCACAACTTATCGAATGGGCTATCAACATAGTAGGCTTATCTACATGAAAAAGATGACGTCACACTCAATGAACAATCATCGGTTTATGAAATGCCCGCTTCTGACCGCCCTGGCCCACCAAAGGTTCATCTGCTGTGCGCTGCCTGCGTTGGGTCACTGACATGCTGGCCATGCACCCAAAGAGCCCACACGTCAGAGGAAGAACGGCGCGGTATCCTAGGTCAGAGTCGAGGGCGCCACTCGCGACACGCCCGGCTGAACACGCCTCCGTGCCGCATTCAAATGCCTCCATGAAACCCGCCCGTGTGGAAGCCGAGAAACCCACTCTGGACACACGTCCGTTCATGACCGGGACGGCGTTAAACGCAACGCCGGCCGAGCTCCTCCTGTCCGTCGTCTATTTAATCTCCTATTTAAACGAGGCCAAACTGTTGACACACAAACACGTCACCGTGTACCCTCGACGCCGGGGGTGATGCACCGCAGCTCACGTCGAAGGAGACCCGACCGACAGCGCGATACGCAAGACAGTCGACGGGCGCTTTTGAAGACCCGAAACCCCACACGCCCAGGAGGGACCCCGTCAGGGAGTGCGGCGGCTATGGGCTGCCCTAGGTCGATTCGCTCGCCCCTAGAACCTCGTGGATCGCTGCCCTCCAACGCGAAGAACGAACGAAGAACGAGAAAGAAAGATACAAGGGTAGGGAATAAAGATAGATGAACACAAAAGTGTAATAGATTGATTGGTTCGATTGGTGTTGTTCAATCGGCCATCACCCCCAACATATATAAGAGGCGGTTGGACTTCCCGTACAAGCAAAGGATTCATCTAGGCTTTCCTTACAAAAAATTACATCAATTCACGTCCTAGAGTCCTAGTTCTATTCCAACTCGGATTCAGTCTGAATCTAGCCCAACTTCTGTCTTCCTCCTTGCGCGGGCTGCCGAGCTTGCATATGACCTCCGATCAAGACGGCCCAAATATGAAACTTGTGCGCCTCGACGAGGCAAACAATTCTTATGTTGAACACTTCTCCAAATAAGACAATCTTGAATATTCTTTGAAGCCATCTTTAATATCCAGTCGGACTCGGTCATGTAACAGACTGGATTGTTTGAGTCTCGTAGTGAACTTACAGGCCGTATACTATCTCAGATGATAATGAGTCCAAAAACCATAATTCACTGTTTTGACGATGCGCACAACTTCCGTGTTGATCACTTTTCCATCCGAGGTCATCTGGATTAACTTTCGGGCACATCTTCAGTTTCACTCGGATCCGAGCTCATCCACTCGGATATTAGAGTTTTTCATCCGACTGGACCTTTTCACTCGGATGTTAGAGTCTTTCACTCGGAAGACTATCTTTCACTCGGATGACTATATTTCACTCGGAAGGCAATATCTTACTCGAACATCAAGTTTTCATTCCGACGGTAATCTTTTCACTCGGAATAACTTCACTCGGATGATAATTTCACTCGGATTACTATATTTTCACTCGGAAGCCAATCTTTTACTCGATCGATAAGTTTTCACTCGACCTTTTACTCGATCGGTAGGTTTTCCCTCGGATGGTAAACTTTTCACTCGGATTTCCCGACTGAAAACATAGCCTGATCTTGATTTGCCTCTCCAGGTTGCATACGACCTCGGATTGAGACAAAATATATATGAAAAATCGATCGGCTCGATGATAAGAAACTTTTCCATGTTGAAGCTTTTTCAATTCAAGGCCGTCTTGAGGGCCGAATTGCTCACGCATTGCATCAGACACTCATCATGTGTCTGGTCTCAAGCGTAATATTTTGGTCTCTGGCCTGTCCACACCGTATTAACTGTAACTTTTGCATATGAACTCGGATTGAGATGATTTATATATCAAAATCGATTGCCTCGACGAGAAAAGGACAATTCCTTAAGAGTGCTCCTTCATCCGAGGTCATCTTGAAGACGTGATTCTCCAAAAACCACTCGAAACATTGAATTATGCCACTTGGAGTATAGTTTCGGTCCGTAAGATAAGGTCGAATGAATATAACCGAAACATCAAAGTTGTTCCACTCGGCGACGTGAATCTTTTCATGCTGAAAACCCATTCACTCGAGACCATCTTCATTGCAATCTGTATCTTGCCAAAATCAGGTGTCAACACATGCCCCCCTGTTTTCTGGCAGAGCTTGTGTGCCAGAAAATACCTTGCTTAGGGTAATGTTTAAGCACGATGTCAACACTCCATAGGTTGTGCATGTCGTGTATGATAATTTTAATCGTCCATATGCTCATGTTTGTTGCTTCTTCGGTAGAGCCTCTTGGATAATAGTTGTCTGAAAACAACAATTGGATGTCACAAAGGCTTCCACGTAAGTTTCTTATGTCAATCCGGACCTTGCATTTGTCCACGCATTCCCTGGGAATATTAGAACCCTTCAATGAAGACGGTTGATGAATGATTATGACCATGCACCTCAAAGGAATACTGTCAACTGTTCGGCGACTCAACTTGTTATCAAAGTACACCATCAAGCCTCCGCCGAACAACGTCTATCTCCTGACATGAATCCTGCAAATAAATAACATTTGGAGTCGGGGCTCTTTTATGCACTAGACCTTTGATTGTTGGTCGACTCAATAATTAAGTCGGCCTCGCCAGTATTGGCAAACGCTGAGCATCGGCAATAGGAGTAGGAAATCAACCATGGTGAACACCGTTCGCCAGATGCCGGGTTTTGCCAACACGATGAATTATTGCATCAACGATATAGTTGAAGAATATGGATAATGTGTGGACCGAAGATGTTGAAACCCTCGGCTTGGTCCTTCATAGTTTTCACTATTTTCCTTCTTCACCTTTGCCGCACTCCTTGTAAAGGAAGCTCGCACATAATTCTTATTTTGAATACTTCCTTTTGGAACCCATGCCATGTTTCTCTTTTCAAGTTCTTGTGCACTAAGCTTTTGCAACTTCTTGTTTTGGCAATACGATAAGCCGAGTGGGCACCCCGGCTGCGATTTTGTTTGAAGTAATGGCAATTCTTGTTTTACCTTGTGCACTCTATTCTTCCCTTCAGATTTGGCACTTGATTGACTTGCCTCATTGCCTTTTATAGCCAATGTCAACAATTTAATTGACTCTTTATCATTTGAGATCATAGCTGAAGTGGCACTCTTACGACCATCTCTTTTGACGCGGTAGACTTGCTCAACCACCTCCTTATTCTTCCTTGTGTTTCGGACCGATTCTTTTTTATTGAAACGGTCTTGAACATATGACTACTCATTGAATGTTGGTCTTCTTGGAGTGGCATAATATTAGCGAGATGGTTTATAATAATATGGATAATGTGCCCTTGTATTATACTTGTCCCATGATGGATATGGATTTGCGTGAGCATAGGGAGGCATCCACGACATTGGCATTGACGGTCCAAAATAAGGATATGAATAAGTTGCATTCAAATTCTCTTATTGCCAATATCGATCCTTGGATTTGCGCCTAGGGGGTGATCTTGATGCTTTTGCATTAGTTGGCCGATAAGCACTGCTCTCCTCACTTATCTTCTAATATTTTTCCAATAGTTGCGCGAAAGTGACTTTCGGCTTTTTACCTTTGTGCTTACGTCGGCTTTTGTTTTCTTTGGCTGTGCTTGCACCGATCTTTGGATTTTCTTGTTGCCCCCCAGTCCCTGGCGTCTTCATTGTAGCTTCGATGGAATTCTCGCCCTCAAGATTATGTTCATTATGCTCTTCAACAACTTCTTTACTTGAAAGCTTGATCCCATCACCTGCAGTTTTTACCTTCTCTTTAAATGGATCGGCTTGAAGCAGCCGATGCAAAAACCTTTTACCATCGGGACCAATTGGAATAGACTCGTCATCTTTTGGTGTCTCAACAAATTTCAATCGTCCTTTATCAATGGCCGATTTAAATATTTGACGAAACATGTTGCAATCCTCAATACTATGCTTGAACGAATCATGCAACTTACAATAAATTCGTCCTTGGGTAGATGGCTTGACATGGTGATCAAGAATTCTAATGTAATTATTTTTCAACAATAAATCAAAGATTTGATCACACATGTTTGAATCGAAGGTATACGTTTTGTTTTCTAGCCGATCTTGGTGTGCGAACGGCTTTGGAGGTAATCAAACGAATGGTTCAGATTTAGAATCTTCCCATTCGGCTATACATTGTGTTTTGCACTCTATCTCCGATGTCTTTGGATAAGATATAATATTAGCATCGGATTTCTCAAAGTAATTTAACCTTGGCTTTATATTTGTGAAACAAAAATAGTTAAAACACACATGTCTCAATTGAGACCATGAGTAAGCCAAGTATGAAGCAAGCAAAGCTACCCAATTAGATATGAACTCTAAGTAAAGCAATGGGATAAGCTTTGGCTCCAATAATAAGTCACTATCGGTCTCTTCGAATGGTACAATGTATTGACCGATATGCTTTGTAACAATTTTATTGTTATCAGTCTCTCTGAATGGTACAATGTATTGACCGATATGCTTTGTAACAATTTTATTGATAACAAGTAAATTACCCTTCATCATTGGTCTTTCAAAATTACTTATGAGATTTTTCCTAATAGATGCATCAACAATAAAGCTGTGACCAAATCTGAAAATAGGTAAATCACTTGCTAGACATACCTCTTCATACACGCTGGGAGAGCATGATGGTTGTGATACTTGAATAATACTTTGCTCCACTTTTAAATGACTCTCCAATGCCTTGGCGTTCTCTTTTTCTTCAATAAATTCAGTACACATACTATTTGATTCGTCTTTTTTAATAACCGAATTAACTTTGTTATCCGAATCACCATTCTTTCTTTCTTTGATTCGCAAGGTTGCTTGTTCTTGTCTAAATTCAGCAAACATTGCAACTAGGCTATCTTTAAGCTTTTTTCGACCAATTTCTGCCCAATCTTCATCGGATTGCCCCCCAATACTTTGAGACGCTTTCGGCAATGGTGTGTTGCCGAAATTCTGTAATTGTGTAGGGGGTACATGATATGCCACGGTAGTAGGTGAAGGCATTTGTGCTCCTGCAGAAGTTTCACTTATTCGTCCATGACCATGAAGGTGCGGAGCCGAATTATGGACATCAACAGTTGCGTATGGTGCCAAAAAATTAGTAGCATTAGGCGTAGCATATGATATTTGAGGGTAATTGGCCAAATAACTAGTAGTAACATGGCCAATTCCCCTATCCACCAGCACGTTTGGATTAACGTACTGCAAATTATTTGCCGATGAATAAAAGCTTGAAACACTTTGTTGCATACCATTGGAAGTTCCTACATAGGGTGTCTCAACTTGATTAACCGAACTCGTCATGTTATTCATCGGCATATAAATTTGTGGGGTTGCCGATGCATGGGAGTTGGGATACATATGTTGCATGTTGCTAAAATTATATAAAGTGGAATCATGGAGATTTTGTTGCATCGGCCCTTGCACATAATTATTGATAAAGCTAGGGCTAGCCGATACATTATGCTCATTAGATGATCTAGCAACAACATACGCATTATTTGCATCTACATATGTGAATTGGGTATTCATATTACCTTTGTAGATTGCAAACCCTAGATGACGATCTCTTCGTAGAAAGAACAGGCCTGAGACCGTTCAAAGCTTCGTCCCCAGCGGAGTCGCCAAAAAGTGTGTTCGCACACGAACACGTCACCGTGTACCTCCAACGCCGAGGGTGATGCACCGCAGCTCACGTCGAAGGAGACCCGTCCGGAAGCGTGGTACGCAAGCAATCCGGCGGGTGCTTTTTAGGACCCGAAACCCCACGCGCCTGGGAGGGACCCCATCTGGACGTGCGGCGTCTATGGGCTGCCCTAGGTCGGTTCGCCCGCCCCTAGAGCCTCGAGGATCGCTGCCCTTCAACACGAAGAACGAACGAAGAACAATAGAGAAAGAACAAGGGAGGGATGTAAAACTAGGGTAAAAAGTAGATGTGTTTTGCGATTGTGTGTTGTTCAATCGGCCATCACCCCTTGGGTATATAAGAGGCAGATGGACTTTCCGTGCAAGGAAAGGTTAGAATTCACGTACAAAACCCTAGTTTGGGTCCAACTCGGAATCCAAACTTTCCAAAACTGTTCGGTTTACAACCTGGGAGCACCTTGCGGGTCACTTTTGAGGAAGTAAACAATCTCGGATGAAAACGTGCCCAAAAGCAATCTTGACCGTTTCGACGAGGCGAACAACTTTCGTGTTGAACGTGTTTTGATTAGAGGCCATCTTGAGGGAGTTTTTGGCTGTTTTCCGAAGTCTGCAGCAGAGAAATCCAAAACCCGGACGGACATGCCCGGAGTGTCCGGCCTACAGCAGAAAAATATGGAATCCGGAGGGTTGCCTCCGGAGTGTCCGGCCATCTACTGTAGCAGCATCTTGTAGCAGCCATAACTTTTGCATACGAACTGCGATTGAGACGTTCTTTATATCAAAATCAATTGTTTTGACGAGACACACAACTTTTGTGTAGGACACTTTTCCATACGAGGCAGTTTTGGGGGTCAAATCAGCCGAATAATGTTCTGAATACAAAATCTTGGTATTTCGAACACAACTTCGGCCTTTGAGATGAGATCGGACGGCGATGGCCCAAACTTTAAAGATGTTCATATCAACAATACGGAACTCTTTTATGTAGATCACTTCTCCATTTGAGGTCATCTTAAATAAGTTCTTGACCGTGCCAAAATCTGGTGTCAACAAAAAGCCCCGCCCTCGACTTTTAAATACAACTACATAAGAATCCGATGATATACTTTTTGTGACATAGTAACTCATATTTAGTTAGTCAAATGGATGACCTAGAACTACGTGCAGGCCCTATAAACCGAGACGCCTAAAAATAAAAAAACCGAGACGGAGAGGGTAGTTCAGCATGTATCTTTTTAGATCAATATAGTCGTGATTCACCAAGGAGCAAAACCAAGTGGTAGGCTGCTCCTGTCATGTTGGCGTAGCAACTCAAGTAGGGTCAGTCCACACACGAAATGGCAACACACTTAACAGGACCCCTTTGGCCGACATGTGGCTCATCCACCGTCTTGTTCCACGTGCGATGCACCAAATTACAGTTCGGAGCAGCGGTTGGAATTGGAGGCACCCCGGTCGTAGCGCCGCAGTAGTAGAAAATGAGCGACGAGGGGTCAAATCACAAAACCCCACCTTTCCCGCATTAAGCTGGACGGACGAAGCAACCATCATTTCACTCTAGGGCGCAAGAGCATAAAGAAAAGAGAAAACAATGATGCGTGCGGCAGCTACCTAGGGCACCCTAGGGTAGGGGTCTCCACTACAGATCTTTTTTTTTAAAGCGCCTCCACTACAAATCGGCTTCTCCCTCGTCCTCTTAAAGAAAATCGATGATGAGTGCGGCGATAGGGTTTGTAGGAGTACTACTGTGTGCGGGGCCATGTCATAGTAAACGGGTTCGAGCCGACGCCTTAAATGTGTGTGGGCCGCTTGGTTTTACGGGAACGAGGCAGCATTTTGGGTTCAGGGACCAGTGGAGATATAGTACGTACAAAAAATTGTGGACGTAGGTTCGACCGAAAGGCAATGATGCATGGGCCCTGCATTTTGATATACCCGGGGCTGCGTGAAATTTTCTACTCTACTCAAAACTAGTAAAGTACACATGTATTGAATGCATGAGATTTCGAAACCAAATTATGAATAAATACACACTATAGCATGTAAAGCTTTGAGTCATATATGCATGATGTAGATGTTCGTTTAGTTCTTATAGTTCATCTCATTCAAAATCAATAAGTTTTATAAAAATGTTAAGATTCATGGGGTTGTGCATTGTACTCCCTCCGTTCCAAAATAGATGACCCAACTTTGCACTAACTCAAAGTTAGTGCAAAGTTGGGTCATCTATTTTGGAACGGAGGGAGTAAATCATAAAGTAAAAAACAAATAATGGCAATTCATTTAGAAAAAAATAATCAATTATGATACATAAGATTCTAGAACAAAGGAGAAGTGCTTGTGTTTTGAGGTTTGTGCATTATGCTTAAGTTCAACCATGGAGTCCTCTAAATTGTACATGTGGCAGATCTGGTGGAATGTTGATGATATCCAACGACCAGTAGTGCTCGGATTTGCCTATCTCTGCACTGTCGGGTTAGCTTCATTCAGCGACCATCTTTCAAAGTTATTTGCACACTATATAGTTCTTGTGCCATAGTTGCATGTTTTGGAAAAAAGCTACTAGTGGGTTGTACTATCTATTTAGGAATAGAAGATGTATACATGGAAGTTGTAGGGAAAGAGATGACATGGAGCATCTCAATTCCTATGAGTAGGGATTGGAAAAGAGATGTCATTTGGTTCACATCATAGGAACTTTTCTATTGAATCTAGAGATGACATGTATCTCAATTCCTATGAGGAGGGATTAGAAAAGAGATGTAGTTTGGTTCATATCATAGGAACTTTTCTATTGAATATACGCTAATGTTTATTTTCCTTTGAAATTAAGGGAGTATAGGAATCCATTCATATGAACCAAGTGGCTCTAAAGCTATAAAAATGATATCATGTTTATTTCCTTTGAAATGTGGAGTATATGAATCTATTCCTATGAACCAATTGGCTCTAAAGGAAAAAATCCTATAAAAATCATATCATATAGAGTTCCTATGATATTCCTCGACACTAAAGGATGCTTGAAATTGCTGCGGGTGATACGATGGTCTTTCTTTGTAGACTCCTCACCCAACTTTATAGTTACCTCTCGAAGATGAATGAAATGACATATACATGGTATTCTACATGTGCAATTTGGTACACGAAAACTCGGTAAAAGTTTGCGAGGTTCGAATTTTCAATAAAGCTATATGCACTGCATTTCGGAACGGATGGAGCATACGGTAGTTGCTAACACTCACGTGGAAGATTTGTGTGTAGGAGGAGTGGCTGCTCTGTTAAATGACATGGCAAAACTGACACTGTCGGATGCCGATCTAACAGTTCTTACGGCGTTCGTCAGGAAAAGGCTTGTGGCGAACGTTTGTCGGATAATGATTTATGGACACATGCATTGCATTGATATGTGCCCCCCTCTCTCTCACGCACACGCACCCTCACGAGTCACGACTCTCCCGAGTCCTCTCGCAGACTCGCACGTCGCACCCACCGTCTATCTGCAGGTAGACGTCACGCACATATGTGCTCTTCACACCCTACCCTCAGAACTTCTAAAAAACAAAAGACGGTGTGCACATTTTATTTTAGCTCACACGTCACACACTTGTACTATTACTCTTGCAGCGAACGTTCTTTGGGCATAGTATATTGTACTCTCATGAAGAGAAGCGGTGCACGCACGCACTAGTTCTCTCACACCCACTCGCGGGTACACGTAGGAGCGCATTTTTTTGAAGCTGGTACAACAAAATCACTCCACTATATATAAAAGCAGGAGCCTTAGCGCTTGCTTTACTAGGGTTCCTCTCGTTCACTCTCTCATGCTCTCCAGATCTAAGAAACACATAGGTGGCCACACTCTCTCTCTCTCAGCTCACGGCTAGTCACAAATCCGGCCGGACAACCTCGACAGGGGCAGGGGTGTAGGTGCATCGTTCACGCTATCGTCGGCGGCGAGGGAGGATACCAACGGCTGCCCGCGCGTCCCGATCGGCGGCCGTGTTGTTCTCTCCGAGAGAGCGCCGGCTCAGGAGGGCCTCCGACCCCTTCTTCCTCCCTGCGGTATTGTGGCCAAGATGCGGCCTCCCTACATTGTCTTTGCGACATGCCGACGACCCTCAGGTATATATTCCTTCGAAACCTGCCTTGCTCTACTGCCCCAGCTCCCTTCATGTGGATCCTTTTCTACTTCGTTCCGCTGTTCCAAAGCCACCTAGACTTCTACTATTACTAGAAGTAAAGCTATTTCATATAGTCGACTCAAAGCGTTGGTTCAAACAGGGAAGAAAGTGGGAAAGCTGTAGCATGAATCTAGGACTTGGTTCTAAGAGGAAACGGGGGAAAGTAGTAATATCTGTCACTGTTTAAATAACCGTATTTCTTATTTGCACAAACAGGGATGTCTGTCTCCATATCGTTTCGGGATGTCTGTCTCCGTATCGTTTCTATCCGCGCAATCAAAAGCACACACCTTAGTTTTAGTATAATTGCGCAAAATGAGATGGCTATCCCTCGTTGTCGTCGTCTAACCTCCCGTCTTCAAGGTATCCCTACATTGGTAGTAACTAAGGTAGAATGACCAACGCAATCTAAAAGAAGCTGATTCGTACGTTTTACTTCCTGATTGCAGTGCAGGGACGAGCGAAAACAACTGCATCCTAGTCTAGAATGCACTTTCTACAAGTTCATCCATGGACCGAGGAGTAGCTGGCACGGCAGCACGGCGGTTTTTTGGACAGGTGCACGGACAAGAGGCATTGTGGTCTGCTTATTTCTGCAAAGAGCGATGCTTAAATTTAGTGGAATGCGCAAGAATTTCACCTGGTCAGTACACTGCATGGTTCAGTTCAGCATTCCAGCTGAGACCACAATTATAATTGGTTATTCTGGAATGAGAGAACCTAACCCTGAATGGTGGCAACAAGAAAAAACCAGAGTGAACTCCAGGAAATTTAAGCCTGCTGGGAGGCCCTTTGCTCAGAGAGAAGCCTTGCTTGTTTTTTCCTGATTTGTAAACCTTCTCACAACTTTGTCTTTTGCTGTGAACTAGTATATGTTTGATATGTTCTATGAATCATTGAGATGTATAAAATTGCTTAAATTATGCTTTTCAAGTTTTTTTATGAAGACGAGTTTAATGTGAGTGTTCCACATGAGCGCTGGACTAGCGTGTGAATGTTTGGAATTTATTACATTGTGGCCTCAATTAACTGCATGAACCACTGTAACATGTTACATAGTGTTGCTTATATGTCAGACAGCAGATTGTTGATTGTTAGCTGGTCGGTAGCCTAGTGTTGAAGCGAGCTGAGCCAATGTGCCGTGTTTTGCACAACTGCTTACAAGTGGGGTAGCACCAACAGTGTTTACAAGTACTTATGTATACGTCGGCGCACGGTTCTCGAACGAGTGCTCTATTTCATCAAAACACACGCTGCTCGTATGATAAAACGTGACAACTTATGTCTTACCATGCCATATTCATGAAAAAACTAGTGAGGACACATCTGTTTCGGCAACAATTACGATGGTTCTCACATGATTCACGGGCACACAAAAGTAGCAGCAGTTCCCATAGACGGATTCAAACAGAGTACTAGCCCCAGAGGGGTCGATAACAGGCAAGGTTCGGATAATTAGGCACAATCCAAACTACTATTAAACACTAGCTGGGGCAACTATTTCATGCCTCGATCTAATTTGGGCAGGACACAAGACGGACCTTGCCATGAACATCATCGAGGACGTCCCGCAGCAGCTCAATCCTATGAACCTTCATGAAGACAACCTTGTGGCCTTGCCACTGATAAACTTGTTTCTGGAGGCATGCCACGTCATCTTCCTGCGTAAGCTTGACAAGAACAGTATTCCTCACAAACGAAGGAGTAGCTTTGAACTTCTTGTGCTTCAGTACACCCTGGACAACACGCCTGACAACAGTGAGGCTGGAATACAACTCTTCATTGGTATAACCACAAATGGCTTCCAGGATCCAACAGTCTAAGAACTCTGTTTTCCCAGTGCGTATATTCAGGTCGTCCGCCTCATAGCGAGTGACATGTACAACCACACAATCCTTGTCTGCATCAGGGCTCTAATTGAAACAGAAACAAATTCTGAATTACTTTTCAGTATAAGAAACACAACTTATTTAAACCACTACGTATACCATGGCATCGAAGCTAATAAAATTTTGCATTATTAATCACCACATACTTCCTTTTCTAAAAAAATCACCACATACTTAGATGAAAAACCACAATCGAGATCGGCAAAGAAGGAAATCACCTTGGGCAGCTCAGCGGGGGGGATACATCCTCGAAGGGGGAAAACTGCTCCTGCAGTGCCACGGGAGTTGTAACCTCAAACGGGGCGTTGACCATCTCAGTATCTGGGATCGCCTCGGTGGTTGCCTCCATCTTCTTGGAGCTCTCTGTCTCATGGGGATCAGCCTCATGCGTCTGCTCCAATATCGGCAGATCTTTGCCTGGTTCTCCTTGGTCCATCATGAAACTAAGGAATACTAGGAAACCACTGAAAGGAAAACACAATCGCAATGACAATGAAACAAAAAAGAGAGTGAGGATCGGTTACTACTTTGCAAAAGTTCTTTTTTTTTCCTCTGAACGAAAATATACCAACATCACGGATCCGCTTACCTTCCCTTCATTCGGAGAGAAGAACAGTGGCAGATGCAAGTGTTGCCTTTCTTGAAGATGGTGAGGGAGAAGGGGATTCAGCGAAGAGTGAAATAATGGTTGCTTCGTCCGTCAAACTTAGACTGCGGGGAGGTGGGGTTTGTGATACGATGGCTCGTTACTGCCACGCTACGACCGGGGTGACTCTCCGCCTGCATACTGCCTTCTAATTTGGTGGATGGCATTTGGGCCCACGCGCTGCATGGCCCGCATGTCGGTGAACAAAAGTATAACTACATTCAGTAGAGGGAGACGTTTCAATGACCTAGGAGGAGCCAGAAGCGGTAGAGTGTCTCCACTGTACTAGTAGTAATTGTTTCTCGGGTCCCAAGACTAAACAGCCCATCCACACTAGTAAATAGTAAAATCAATTCAGAAGCCCATATATTTACTGAATGAGATGCGCTACCCACACCCAGCACACCCCCCCCCCCCAAAAAAACCTGGGTGCTCTTCTTCCTCCTCGCTCCCACCCACCTCACGTCAGCTCGCTCCACTCGTACCCCCAAATTCCTCACCTCACTCCTACAGAAAACCCCAGCTCCCCTTCTTCCTCACTCCTACAGAAAACCCCCAGCTCCCCTTCTTCTTCGCTCGCACTACAACTAGGCTCTTCATTCGTTACTCTGCTCAAATCCGTGAGCGCGACGTGACGCCCTCGAGGAAAATGGAGTCGGCTGACCCCAACGCCAAGAAGATGAGGCTCCCGCTACCCGTAGAATCTCGGGTGGACCGCATCAGCGATCTCCCGGACGCCATCCTTGGGGAGATCATCTCGCTTCTCCCCACCAAGGATTGCTGCCGCACCCAAATCCTCTCAATTCGGTGGCGCCCTCTATGGCGCACCGTTCCCCTTAATCTCGACTGTCGTCAGCTATCTCTCTTCAGTGATTTTGAAATCCCCAGAGCCATCATATCCTCCCACCAGGGCTCCGTTCAAAGCCTCTACATCCCTTCATGCTACCTGAGCAAGCATACCATGCCCTGCACGGTGGACGCCTGGCTGGAATCCCCTGAATTCACAGAACTACAGCTGCTTGAGTTCTACTATTCCCCTGGAAATCACATACCACATACCGAACGCCATGAACTTGTGCCCTCAGCACCGATGTCCATCTCGGGGTTTTCGTCCTCTCTCCACACCGCCACCTTTGCGCAGTGCTACCTACCAGACAATCTGCTACTAAACCTTTGACTCCCATTTCTCAAGAAACTTTCACTTGTGCGGGTTCGTATATCGGAGGCCTCATTGCACAGCATCATCCACTCCAGTTGCCCTGGGCTGGAGTGCTTGGTGCTTGTTTTCACAGTTAGAATTGGTTGTCTCCAAATAAAGTCGCCTAACCTTGTAAGAATTGGAATTTCTTTTGACGGAAGGCAGCTCATCATCCAAGATGCCCCTTCACTTCAAAGGTTGATCCTCGATTCTAGTTATTCACCGTTGCAAATAACCGTCCTCTCTGCGCCTAAACTGGAGACCTTGGGTGTAATACATGATCTCTGTGCTCATTTCAATATGGTGTTTGGCTCCACAGTTCTTCCGGTACTTTATATTATCATATACACTTGTAACCATAAGCTGCATTTTAAATTTCTGCGCATAATTTATATATCATCTTGGAGTACACATTTTGTACTAATATTATGTTCTATGCTCAATGAAGAGTTTCTCCATGGATGGCCTATCAATGGTGCTGGATTCTGTCAAGATCTTATATATCCAAATGAATAGTTGATCTGAACAAGATTATTGGCTTGCTGCAATGATTTCCATGTCTGGAGAAGTTGTATATAAAGGTGATAATTTCACGCACATTGGAAGCCCGCATATAGTGTACTAGAATTAACCGTTCAGTTGTTGCTCTTTCGACACTCTTCTTTTAGACCTTAACTGTTTTCAATCTTCATGTCTATTTAGACAACAGGACGGGGTAAGAAAGTTATAACCAATCGGTGGATTCGTAAGCATCGGGATTTTCTCACTTCTCATGAGATTCGGTTGAATACAATAACGCTAGAACGATATGTAGCCAACCGTGCAAACACAAGATTTGTCACATTCATCCTGCTGAATGCGAGGTTACTATTGTCCATCAGGCTTAAGTTTATCAGCAGCATGGTTTTGACAGATGGGTATGTTGAAGAGCAAAAAAAAGAAGTTTCAGGTGGGCAAAAGAGCTTCTGAACGTGTCGGGCTTCTATTTACAACATATTGTGGTCATAATCCAGTAAATTTTACGACCCAGGATGTTCATTCTATGGACCTGACCGATCCATTTGACTGTGACTGCCGAAAATAGTGCTGGAGTTAGATGTTGTTGCCCTTTTCAATTTGGTTTTTTTTGTAAACCTGGTGAAGAATTAACCCTCGTGCTTTTATATAGTTTGTAAGCTGGAGTTAGATGTTCCTGCCCTTTTCAAATCGGCTGTGACTGTCATATTTTCTTTGAAACAAGGCAAATGGCTTGCCATTTGTTTAATTTAGAGTGAAATATTGTAACAAATCCAAACCAAGGGAAATAACATCACTCTCGCCGGCTGCTTGAGCTCACTGTGCATTACAGAAGCCAAGTGATTAGCCCCCACCAGCACCCACAAACTTATTTCGAACTAGCACATCAAATGGGCTGTAAATTTTCATAGGAAAGGCTGGACATCTGGGGCTCACGCCATTGTCAACGTAGTCAATAAACGAGAGAATTACACTACGAGCGGCTGACACCAGGACCCAGCAAGTCGCGCAGTTCTTTTTTTTTAGGAACAAGCAGTTGTTATTTATACTAGTTTTAGCGATGGATCAGGGTAACAACGGGGCTGTGCAGGGGCTGTGGCCCGTCTAGCCAGGGTTTTATTTAAGTTTACCACATCATGAGCCCAGTTGTGTTTTTTTCTTGCTGAAAATGGCTAGCCCAGTTCTTTTTTTAAAGAAATACCCAAACAAGGCCTACTTGCTTTATCGGCCCTACTGGGCTGCAAATCTTTCAAGACGAGGAGAGTTTCATTCGGTTTGCCCAGAAATGGGCTGTACATTTTTAAAACACATCAAACCGGGAATTAGTTTCAAATTTTTTCATTACAAGATCTTAAATTCCATTGATTTTTATGCATGGACAATTATTTGGATTTTATATTTATATAAATTATTTTTCAAAATAGTTTGAATGTGAATCGATATTTCTGGATTAAAAACAGTTGACCGCGCCGAAATATGCAAAATTTCGTATACTTTTTAACCGTGGCCACAATATGGGTTGTGATGCCAACAAAAAGAAGATGGGCTCCAAAAAAAATTCTTAAGAATTAGCAAATGGGTTGTACATTATTAGAAATAATGGCAGATGGGTTGTATGCTGTTTTCCACATATTTGAGGCTGACTTGTGCGCCTACTACAGGTTGACGCGTATGCTTTCATAAAAAAAGGTTGACGGACACGCAACGCCCAGTCAACTTAGTCAACACACGAGAGCAGTGACTGTTGGATGTCCATACAACGGCTGTTGTGCTTCTTCAATCTCTGCTCTTCATGCTCAAGCCACTCAAACAAGCGCCGGCGGGATTGCCTGCTCCCTCCTCCGCGTGGCCGGTTGTGCTGCCGCGCAGGCCTCACCGCCCGACCGTACTCCGATCGCTGGCCTAGCCATCCCTCTACTCACACACACACCTGCTGTTATTCTCCGACGACGGCAGACGAACCAGTAAACCCTTGTACAGTCGTACTCCCCTCCGCATGGGAAACAACTACCGAGTATTCCCTGGCTCCGTGTCGTTCCCTTCCTAGGCCTCGCCGTCGTCCACCGCCTTGGTGCTCTCAGCGCGGCCTGGTCAACGTGGTCAATGAACGACATCCATCGGAAGAGGACTGTACGTGGAGAGGCTGACAGCTGGGTCCACGGCCGCACGCAAGGAAATGCCTCCTTATTACGCGCAAAATAATGATTCCTCCACCTGACAGCTAGGACACACAGGAAGGGCCTCTGTATTTCGTGAAAAAAACGTTCCCCCCGCTGACAGGTCGGACCCACCAGCTATATCTTCGCACGCAAGGAAGTGCCTCCTTATTACGCCCAAAAAAATGAATACCTCCCTACTAGCTGGGACCCACCATATTGTTGGGCTGACTTGTGGGCCTACTAAGTTGACAGGGACGGAGAGCTTTGTCAACTTAGTCAATACTCCAGTGACCGTATGATGTCCATCCAACGGCCATAGTGCTTCTTCAACCTCTGGTCTTCTTGCTCCAGCCGCCCAAAGCAGCGCCGGTCGTGCCGCCTGCTCCTGTCTCCCGTGGCCGGCTGTGCTACCGTGGAGGCCTCACCGCCCCCATACTACTCCCACCACTGGCCAGGCCATCCCTCCACTCACCCACACCCCCTGTTATTCTGCGCCGACGGCAGCCTCACACCGCAGTCGAACCAGTGAACGCTCGTACTCCTCTCCGCGTGGGCATCCACTGCCGCGTCTTGCACGGCTCAGTGTCGTCCCCTTCCTAGGCCTCGTCGTCGTCCACCGCCGTGGTGCTCTCGGCGCGGCGTGGTCAATGTTGTCAACGACCAACTTTCATCGGAAGAGTACTGTACGTGGAGAGGCTGACAACCGGGTCCACGGCAGCCGCAAGGAAGTGCCTCCTTATTATGTGGAAAATAATTATTCCTCCACCTGACAGCGGGGACCCACCGGACGGGCCACCAGTATTTTGCGAAAAAAACGTTTCCCCCTGACTGCTGGGACCCACCGGACGAGCCACCGTATTTCACGAAAAAACGTTCCCCCCGCTGTCAGCTCGGACCCACCGGAAGTGCCTCCTTATTACGCACAAAAAAATGAATACTCCCCCGGCTAGCTGGGACCCACCTTGCTGGGAGGCTTACTTGTGGGTCTACTAAGTTGACGGGGACGAAGGGTTTGTCAACTTAGTCAATATGAACGATTCTAGCTCCAGTGTCGTACGATGTCCATCCAACGGCCGTAGTGCTTCTTCAACCTCTGGTCTTCTTGCTCCAGCCGCCCAAAGCAGCGCCGGTCGTGTCGCATGCTCCTGCCTCCCGTGGCCGGCTGTGCTGCCGCAGAGGCCTCACCGCCCCCTACTATTCCCACCACCGGCCAGGCCCTGCGGCGACGGCAGCCTCACACCGCAGCCGAACCAGTGAACCCTCGTAGTCCTCTCCGCGCGAGCTTCCACTGCCGCGTCGTCCCCTTCCTAGGCCTCGCTGTCATCCACCACCGTGGTGCTCTCCGCGCGGCGTGGTCAACGTGGTCAAGCAACGACTTCCATCGGAAGAGTACTGAACGTGGAGAGGCTGACAGCTGGGTCCACGGCCATAGCCCAGTTTTTTTGTGATTTGCCAAGTAAATCGCTTTGTCAGGCCTGTTGGGCTGCAAATCTTTCAAGACGAGGAGAGCTTTCATTCGGCTGGCCGAGAAAATGGCCCATTAGTAATGAGAAATGGGTTGTACATTTTTAAAACACATCAAACCAGCAATTAGTTTCAAATATCTTTTTTTTCATTTCAAGATTTTAAATGACATTAATTTTTATGCGTGCAGAATTTGTTGGATTTTATATTGATATACATTTATTTTTAAAATCAGTTTGAATGTGAGTCGAAATTTCGGGATTAAAAACAGTTCGGAACACACCGAAATATGCAAAATTTCGTATAATTTTTTAACTGTTGCCACAATATGGGTTGTAATGCTAACAAAAAGAATATGGGCTCCAAAAAAACCTTAAGAATTAGCAAATGGGCTGTAAATTATTAGAAATAATGGCAGATGGGTTGTATGCTATTTTTCACAGATTTGAGGCTTTCCTAAAAAAAAGGTTGACGCACAAGCACTGACTGTTGGATGTCCATCCAACGGCCGTCGTGCTTCTTCAATCTCTGCTCTTTCTGCTCTAGCCGCTCAAACAAGCGCCGTCGGGACTGCCTGCTCCCTGCTCCGCGCGGCCAACTGTGCTGCCGCGCAGGCCTCACCGCCCGACCGTACTCCCATCGCTGGCCTAGCCATCCCTCTACTCACCCACACCTGCTGTTATTCTCCGGCGACGGCAGACGAACCAGTAAACCCTCGTACAGTCGTACTCCCCTCCGCGTGGGAAACAACTGCCGAGTCTTCCCTGCCTCCGCGTCGTCCCCTTCCTAGGCCTCGTCGTCGTCCACTGCCCTGGTGCTCTCGGCGCAGCGTGGTCAACGTGGTCAAGGAATGACTTCCATCGGACGTGGACTGTACATGGAGAGGCTGACAGCTGGGTCCACGGCGGCAACAAGGAAGTGCCTCCTTATTACGCGGAAAATAATGATTCCTCCACCTAACAGCAGGGACCCACCGGACGGGCCACCGTATTTCGCGAAAAAAATGTTTCCCCCTGACTGCTGGGACCCACCAGCTACACCTCCGCATGCAAGGAAGTGCGTCCAGGCAAAAAACAATGATTCGCCTCCCTGACTGCTGGGACCCACCAGCTACATCTTCGCACGCAAGGAAGTGCGTCCGAGCTAAAAAAACCAAAACGATTCGCCCCCCTGACAGCTGGGACCCACCAGCCCCCCGACTGCTGGGACCCACTAGCTACATCTTCGCACGCAAGGAAGTGCGTCTGGGCAAAAAACTAATTCGCCCCTGACTGCTGGGACCCACCAGCTACATCTTCGCAGGCAAGGAAGTGCCTGACAGTCAGGACCCATGTCGGTGTCAAAACCGGCGGATCTCGGGTAGGGGGTCCCGAACTGTGCGTCAAGGTCGGATGGTAACAGGAGACAGGGGACACTTTGTTTTACCCAGGTTCGGGCCCTCTCGATGGAGGTAAAACCCTACTCCTGCTTGATTAATATTGATGATATGGATAGTACAAGAGTAGATCTACCACGAGATCAAGGAGGCTAAACCCTAGAAGCTAGCCTATGGTTGTGATGAATAATGAATGATTCTCGTCCTACGGACTAAAACCCTCCAGTTTATATAGACACTGGATAGGGTTAGGGTTACACAGAGTCGGTTGTCTTGGTAGGAGATCTTGAGTACCCGCACGCCTAGCTTGCCTTCTACGCCAAGGAAAGAACCTTAAGGACACGGGACGGAGTCTTCTAACTTGTATCTTCATAGTCCTGGAGTCCGGCTGAGAGTATAGTCCGGCTAGCCGAACACCCCCTAATCCAGGACTCCCTCAGTAGCCCCTGAACCAGGCTTCAATGACGATGAGTCCGGCGCGCAAATTGTCTTCGGCATTGCAAGGCGGGTTCCTCCTCCAAGTTTCTTCAAGAAGATAATGAACACCAAGAAATAGTGCCCGGCTCTGCAAAACAAATTTCCACGTATTGCCATACAGAGAATAACATGAGCACAAATCAAATCTGCTGACGTATTCCGCAGTGCGTCATAACACTGCGTCCAAGCCTTCTGTATGGGTTATTTTTACTGTTCCACCGCAGCACGTTCAACGAGGCGGTTTCCTTGGCACGTCTTGTCGAAGCAGAGATCGTGTGCCCCCTTTTAACGGGATTCTCATTAATACGGACGTGGGTAACCCAACCGTGCCTTTTTAGCACGTCCTGCCTTAATTACAGGCTAGTCCAAGACGGTCACGGGGTGGGCTCTTGGTATTCTACCTCTTTATAAAGAGACCAAGGCCCCGTTCCTTCTTCTACTCAAAGCGCGCTCACCCCTCGCCTCGAGTTCCAACACCCTAGGCTTTCAGGTTCTAGACGCACCGGATCTTCAACAATGTCCGGCTCCGACCTCCAGGGTCGATGGATGCCCTCCTCCGTCACGGAGGAGGGCATATCAAAGTTGAGGGAAGCTAGGTTCATAACCAGCGAGATTTTGCATAGGCTGCCTGTCCGAGGACAGGCGATCCCGAGCCCTCAGCCCGGTGAGAGCGTAGTGTTCGTCTCCCACTTCCTCCGAGGTTTAGGCTTCCCGACGGATCCTTTTGTAAGGGGGCTGATGTTTTACTATGGGCTGGAGTTCCACGACCTGGCTCCGGAGTCCATCCTCCATATTTCCTCCTTCATAGTTGTGTGTGAAGCGTTCCTCCACGTCACCCCCCACTTCGGACTATGGCTCAAGACCTTCAAGGTAGAGCGGAAGATAATCGAGGGGCGACACGCAGAGTGCGGAGGCGCTATTATAAAAAGAATGGCCAATGCTTCGTGGCCCAAGGGCACTTTTCAAGAGGAGCTTGCTTTATGGCAACAGGAGTGGTTCTATATCACCTCTCCCCGGGGCACCACCTGGGTGGCGCCTCCTGCCTTTCGCTCGGGCCCCCCACCATGTTTAACATCGTGGATCAGCACGGGGTTAGACCGAGGCCTGCCTGGAGACGTTTCTCTACTGCAAGGCCGCATAAGGGATCTCTTGAAAGGAGACCTCAACTTGGTCAAGGTGACTCAAGTTATGCTGATTCGCCGGACTCTGCCCGGCCAACGCCGCCCTCTCCGCTTGTGGGAGTTCAACCCAGAGGGGCCGCGAGTTCTCCGAAATTTCATGGGCAGGATGCCTACGGAGATGCATAAACAGTTCTTCGGACCGCAAGAATCGAGTCCGGACGTGACCGAGGATGCCGGTTTAAGCCGCAATCGCCCGGATACAAAAGTAAGTAACCCTGAGTACGGATCTTTCATCCGCACAATTAACTTGTTTTGTTAACCACTTTATCCTTATCATGAAGGAATGGATGACGAAAGCGAAGCTGATCCGATGTCCGGCTCCCCTCCCCGAGACCAGACTAGATCCAGTACTTATCCGGATGTTGGAGGCAGCGCCTCCAGAAGGAGGCGACGGGACGGACAGGGAAACCATGGCCTCTTCGAAAGAGGCCATTCCGAAGGAGGGAGTTGACAATTCCTCTCTTCGGGGGAACAAAAGGGCCACCTCTGACAACCCGGAAGTTCAAGCTTCAAAACGGGGGAGAACATCCACGTCAGAGGACCTGAAGCCGAGAAGCCCCTCGGCCGAACTAAATCCTCAAAAGGAGCAGCCCTCCAACGAGCCATAAGTAAAAAGGGAGTCGTTCTTTTAAGAGAAGTCCTTGATTTATGCTTTAAGAAGTTTTAACCGAAATCTTACCTTGTAGTTCGGATTCCGACCCTTCTCAGCAGAATTCATCATCGGGGGACCTTCTTCCGGAGATGATAGAGAGCGGAACGCCTCCCTCTTCTACCCCGCCTAGCAAGGCGGGCGACGCCGAGGTGTCGTCTCAGAGGGTTACTCCGGATCAGCCAGGAGTAGGAGGTGATCATACGGCCCCCCGAGGTTCTCCGTGTCCGGCCTCCAAAGAAGGCCATGGGACAAGTCCGGCACCATCTGGTGTTTGTTCGGAGGAGCTGAGGGTTCTGCTGGGCCGAGCCTCTGTTTCAGAGGAACATCGTGTGTTAATGCACACGGTGATTGAGAGGATTTCAGCCGCAGAGAGCGGGCTGAACGAGGCCGCCAAGAGTTTATTGGCAGGCTTTGAGGTACGTTTAACAACGAACATCAATGTTAAGTACGCATAATAAAATGCGCCCTGTGTAGATAGTAGCCCCTGAGACTCTGTGCGGCGCAAAGATGTGCGGCGCGCAGACGATCTAATCCCCAGGTCCTTTAAATGGTACCTTTCCTGTGCAGGTGGCTAATTGTCCGAGGTCAAGCCGGACTCGAGAGTTGACCGAAATAAAACGGCAACTTGACGTGGCAGAAGCCGACATCGTGCTTGTTAACAACGGCTGGATGATGCTCAAGGTGTGTAAGATTATTCGGCGATTGTTAGTAAGAGTAACTTTATGTTAGTATCCTACCATATAAATGCTTGATGCAGATGGTGCGGCGGCCATAGAAGGACTTAGAGCCGAACTCGCCAAAGCCAAGGAGCAAGCCAGGAAAGGCGACGCGGCTGCCGGAAGAGCCCGTGAAGAGCTGAGAGCCGAACAGGCTTCCCATTGCCGAAGCAAAGAAAAGATGGCTAACCTTGCCGAAAATTTTAAAAGTGCTACTGACCGTTGCAAGCTTCTGGAAGAGGAGGGTCGAGCCAGGCAGACGGACCTAGAGAAGGCCGTTGCTGACGCCAAGAATGCCCGCTCTGCTATGAGAGCGGCAAAGGAAGAGCTACGTCAAGCCGGACTGATTGCGGATGGAAAGCCCTTCCTGCTGCGAAGAAAATTTTGTGATCCGAAGTTCGCCCCCTTGGACCGAGCGTGGAGCGTGAAGGACGCCTATCTGGATCTGGCGGCGAGTGCCGCTGATGCGACCAGGTACTTTCAAGAGAAGAAAGATCATGAAGTGGAAAAACTCTTCTGGTCGCAGTTCGCCAATCCGGAGCGTCCACTAGCAGTGGACGATCGCTTGGCCCAATGGGCCGAGCTGAATAGGCTGTCCGGACTCGCCATGAGCTACGCCATGGATCGCTTGTGTCCGGGGAAATCGAAGCCGAAGAGCTATTTTAGCTTGGTGCAGCAATTCCTTGACGTGATGCCTCGGATTGAAGCTTTAAAGAGGTCAGCTTGCACGGAGGGCGCTCGGCTGGCTCTTGCCCGTGTCAAGACATACTAGGCGGATATGGAGCCCACCATAGTTGCATCCAATGATTCGGATGAAAGCCGACTGCCTGCCGAACACTATTTTGAGGAAGTCCTCGCAGGCGCTCGTATAATAGAGACGTAGTGTTCGAAGGATGCTATCTTATGATAGCGTATGTAATCATAGATTAGTATTTATATCAATTGTAATGTCGGATTTTTAGACTTGTTCCTTCAAGTATTAATAACACCTCCTGCGCGGCCGTTTTTATTTAAATTCTGAAAGATTGCAGTCGTTGGCTTCAGCCCCCTTGCACATAATGCGGGGGTGAGCGCGGAAAACACATTCACACTTAATCCAACGTCTTGGTCCTACAAAGGAGGTGATTGTGCCGCGGGCCAGGCAGCCGGACTATAATGCTTTAACACTTTCACTTAGCCATAGGAGCTTGACAGTGGGACTCTTTAGGTAGCCCTGAAGTGGCCACTGCGTTTGTCCAAATTCGGGACGCATGTTTGCCTGACCGGGAAGCGGCCCTTCGTCAAAACGGAGGAGTTCGAAAAACCCCTAAGAGTCATCGAGTGGCGACCAATCTCTCGCTATATCATGACAGTCGGTTTTCGGCTTTCTCTACTGAGGCGCTCGCCCGGCCGAACCGGGGCGCAATCGCAGTAGTTCTCCTGGAGCTACCTTAGCCGACAGAACGGAACTTAAGGCGGCCGAACACAGGAGCCGGGCAACCCAACATATGACCAAAATCATGACTCGGAGTTGATGCATATAGTGCCAAAACTCGCGACGCCGAACACTCCCTAAGGTGTTCGGTCTTTTACGGGCGTGTGCAGAACAGCGCCCCTCCATTTTTATAAAAAAAAGGAAGAAAAAGCCCTTCGTGTCCAGGTACGAGCAATAATCCTGACGTGGCCACATGCCAAGACGCCAGTCTCCTCTTTGGTTATGGTGAAATAAACCAGGGGATGTATAGCAGCAAGAGACAGTAAAAAAGGTTTACGCAGGGTCTTAATCTAAGAAAGAATCCTTTTGGGCGGGTCCCTACTGCACGTCTGCGCCTGTGTCTCCGCTGTGCCGTGTCCTGGACGGGCGCCGTACGACATTCATCTGTGGAAAGAGGAACAAATCTGAAAATGGGTCGTGCAGAAAAAATGAAAAACATAATACAAAGTAAAGAAGAAGTGAGATCGAGCGTTATTGTCTCTGTGTGCGGCCCCTGGTGTGGCATAACAAACCTACAATAATGACGGGCTCCTGCCGAACTCATATAGTCCGGGCTCATGGCCTTTTGTGACTTAAAGTCTTTTTGGCTGGCGAGGCCGTTTTATTGTGCGGCCGTCTAAGCGGCCGCACAGTCCTCCTTTTGGAGGAGGTATATTTTAGTGTGTTCCCTTTAAAGAGATGATGCCTCGAGCACCGGGCATCTTTAGCGTGAGGGACGCATAATGCGGTATTGCGTTAAAGCGAGCGAAGGCTCCGCGTCCCATTAGTGCTTGATAGCGACTTGAGAATGGGACTATGTGGAAGATGAGCTTTTCGCGACGAAAATTATCGGCAGAGCCGAATATTACCGCCAGCCGGATAAAACCCATGCAGTGGGTATCCGGACCGGGTGCTACCCCTTGAAAGGAGGTTTTGCTGTGACGAATTCTTGTTGGGTTTATGCCCATGCTGCGAATTGTATCCTGATATATCAGGTTTAGTTCACTGCCCCCGTCCATAAGGACATTGGTAAACTGGAATCCGTCTATTATTGGTTTGAGTATTAAGGGAGTCCGGCCTGCGTGCTTGATATGGTGAGAATAATCAAACTGATCAAAAGTGATTGGTTTTAGAGACCAGTGGCGGGACTTCCTAAGGATAGGCTTGAATGTGCGGACCTTTATGGGTTCCGCATGCCTTGTTATGTGAAGTGAATTCACTGTTTTGACTTCTTGTGGGAAGTTCTTTTGTTTCCTGGTTTGCTGCTTTTGAGGTTCATCCTCTTCCTCACTTGGTGCATCAAGCCCCTTGTGTTCGGCGTTAAGCCGTCCGGACTGTTTAAAAACCCAACAATCTCTGTGGGTGTGGTTAGCAACCTTCCCAGGAGTACTGTGTATCTGACATATCCTGTCCATGATTCTCTTTAGGCTGGACGGATCCTCCCTGCTATCTTCAGGGGGTGTCTTTGTCTGATTTTGCCGTGAGCCTTTGAATCCGGCATTGACTGCCGTGCTCTTCGGGCTGTTTCTTTTGACTCGGCGATGATCTTTATTTCGCCGTAGTTTCCCGTTTCCATCCCTAGTTTCAGATGTACTTGGGTTGCTGGGGTTGCATCGTGCCAACCAGCTGTCTTCTCCCGCGCAAAAGCGGGTCATAAGGCTTGTTAGTGCGGCCATTGTTCTAGGCTTTTCCTGGCCGAGGTGTCTGGCTAGCCATTCGTCTCGGACATTGTGCCTGAAGGCCGCTAGGGCTTCGGCGTCCGGACAGTCGACTATTTGATTCTTTTTAGTCAAGAATCTGTTCCAGAACTGTCGAGCAGATTCACCGGGCTGCTGAGCTATGTGACTGAGGTCGTCTGCATCCGGGGGACGGACGTATGTCCCTTGAAAGTTTGCTCAGAAAGCGTCCTCGAGCTCTTCCCAACTTCCAATTGTGTTTTCGGGAAGGCTTTTAAGCCAGTGCCGAGCTGGCCCTTTAAGCTTAAGGGGTAAATATTTAATGGCGTGGAGATCATCTCCTCTAGCCATATGTATATGGAGGATATAGTCCTCAATCCAGACTCCAGGGTCTGTTGTTCCATCATATGCCTCTATGTTAACGGGTTTGAATCCCTCCGGGAATTCATATTCCAGGACCTCGTCTGTGAAGCATAGAGGGTGTGCGGCACCCCTGTATCTGGGTGTGCCGGATTCTGACGGTGGATTTTTTGCGTTGCTTGCGAGAGCTTGCTTTTTTGGCCCGTAGATGGACCTGGTTGGGCCATGATGCGAGTCTTTGACTGGGTCGCATGCCGTATCTAGTGCGGCGCCGTTTGCCGTTTTGTAGTGGCCAAGAGGTCGTCTATCCGTCCATGTAGCCTTTTTGTTTTTCGAGTGTGGGGGCTCTATGGCCTCCTGGTCGAATTCGGGCAGTAGCTTTCTCTTTGGGTAGCTTTTGGTGCGGCGGCTGCCGCCGTATTTGTCTGCGGTCTTGATTACTTTGCTCCATCTTGTCTTGAGTGCATTTTCCGCCGTCTTTAGCTTTTGCTTCTGCTTTTTAAGGCTGCGTGCTGTAGCCACGAGCCTTTCTTGGAGACTTTTCTGCTCCATAATTTTGTCCGGTGTGGTATCGTCCGGAGTTCTATTATGACCGGGGGAAGACTGTTCGTCCTCTCTTCCCGTGTTACCCTGTTCGGACGGCTGTTCGGAGACATGCTCGCCCTCTAGTGGGTTGTCCTGCTCTATGGCTGGATCCTGATCGAGGTGGGGTTTGGCTCGGCGTTTACGTCGCCGTTTCGAGTGCTTCTCGGAGGGTTTACTCCTCTTTTCGCCCCCTGATTCCTCATTGTTAATGTTCTTCGGTGTATCTACCATGAATACGTCATTGGGTACGGTGGATGTCCAGCGCCCTAGAGGTGTTGGTTGCGGTTCGTCTCCGTATTCGTCGTCCATACCGTCGAAGTCTTTAGAGGCGAAGTCAAGCATGTCGGTTAAGTCGTCGACAGTGGCTATTAAGTGGGTGGTGGGCGGGCTTTGAATTTCTTCGCCGTCCGAATCCCAACCTCGCGGGCCATAGTCCGGCCTGGGCTCTCCTGATAGAGAGAGAGACTTAAGAGAGTTCGGTATATCACCAAAGGGTGAAAAAATATCCGCGGCAGAGAGCTCCATTATAGGCGCCCAATCCGGTTCGATCGGCGGGGGCAAGGGAGTTTCGGGACTCGGGGAAGAGTCCGGCTCCTCGAAGTCATGGGCCATGCGGAGTGCGGGGCTATCGTTCGGCTCGATCGCCTTTGAGATCGCATCCCCTGAGGTGACGCCCAACCGTTCATCCTCAACGAACGCAACGGGCTCCGAATCGAGGGTCGGGGCCAGAGCGTGTGCGGCCTCCAGGGCAGTATTCGGGGGCAGAGCTATATCATGTCCCTTGAGATGGTGCGGCACGCTTGGCTGTGGCTCGAATCCATCGAAGATCAAGTCTCCTCGGATGTCTGCCGTATAGTTTAAGCTTCCAAACCTGACCTGATGGCCAGGGGCGTAGCTTTCGATCTGCTCCAGATGGCCAAGGGAGTTGGCCCGCAGAGCGAAGTCGCCGAAGACGAAGATCTGTCCGGGGAGAAAAGTCTCACCCTGGACCTCGTCGTTGCTGATGATCAAAGGAGCCATCGAACCCGAAGGCGACGACACAGAGGAACTCTCAATGAAAGCACCAATGTCGGTGTCAAAACCGGCGGATCTCGGGTAGGGGGTCCCGAACTGTGCGTCAAGGTCGGATGGTAACAGGAGACAGGGGACACTTTGTTTTACCCAGGTTCGGGCCCTCTCGATGGAGGTAAAACCCTACTCTTGCTTGATTAATATTGATGATATGGATAGTACAAGAGTAGATCTACCACGAGATCAAGGAGGCTAAACCCTAGAAGCTAGCCTATGGTTGTGATGAATAATGAATGATTCTCGTCCTACGGACTAAAACCCTCCGGTTTATATAGACACCGGATAGGGTTAGGGTTACACAGAGTCGGTTGTCTTGGTAGGAGATCTTGAGTACCCGCACGCCTAGCTTGCCTTCTACGCCAAGGAAAGAACCTTCCGGACACGGGACGGAGTCTTCTAACTTGTATCTTCATAGTCCTGGAGTCCGGCTGAGAGTATAGTCCGGCTAGCCGAACACCCCCTAATCCAGGACTCCCTCAACCCACCTGGTCGAAGCGTACGTAGCGTTGTCATTCTGGTCGCGAACGTGTACGTACATACTGGTCGATGTAGAGGCGCGCACGTGTCGTAGTAGAGGCGTGCACGTGTCGTAGTAGAGGCGCGCACGTAGCATGTACACGTACGTATAACGGCCAGGGTGCAAGAAAGAAAATACGGCCACGTATGTGTACATACGGGCGGGGTCTCGAACGCCTACTCGCGCATATGTACGGCGAGGGCTCGTTGACATGGCTGGGTCGGAACGGAGAAACAGCGTCATCGTCGTGTTCATGGGGAGGCAACGGAATGCATCGTGTTCATCGGGAGGCAACGCGGCTGGGTCGAAACGGAATGCGTGGTCATGTTCATCGGGAGGGCTTGGACGGAAGAGGCGATGGAAACGAGGCATGGCGTACCGCACAACGGAGGAAACGGACTTCCTACGGTCGAAACGGGGGTCCTGTTGATCAGGATGGGTGTGGCGTACCGCACAACGGAGGAAATGGACCTCCTACGGTCGAAACGGGGGTCCTGTTGATCGGGAGGGGTGTGGCGTACCGCACAACGGAGGAAACGGACCTCCTACGGTCAAAACGGGGGTCCTGTTGATCGGGAGGGGTGTGGGGTACCGCAAAACGGAGGAAACGGACCTCCTACGGTCGAAACGGGGGTTCTGTTGATCGGGAGGGGTGTGGCGTATCGCAAAACGGAGGAAACGGACTTGTGTTGGAGCGCTACGGTCGAAACGGGGGTCCTGTTCATCGGGAGGGGTGTGGCGTACCGCAAAACGGAGGAAACGGACTTGTGTTGGAGCGCTACGGTTGAAACGGGGGTCCTGTTCATCGGGAGGGGTGTGGCGTACCGCAAAAGGACTCCACGGGATACTATTCATCTCCACCGTCGACCCCCTCCAGCCTCCACGAGCTACTGCTCATCCACCGTCGACCTCCTCCAGCCTCAACGGGCTCCTGTTCATCCAGCCTCCACCGCGCGCTACTCCACCGGCTACTGTTCAACCACCCCTCCACCGTCTACTGTTCATCTAGCCCTCCACACCACGGGGTCCTGTTCAACCACCCCTCCACGGGAACCCCTCCACCGTCTACTGTTCATCCTGCCCTCCACACCACGGGGTCCTGTTCATCTACCCCTCCACCGTCTACTGTTCATCCAGCCCTCCACCACACCACGGGGTCCTGTTCATCCAGAGGCAACGCCACCGCTCACTGTTCATCCAACCCCCCCCCCCCCGCCCGCAACGCTCACTATTCATCCCATCGATCGGCTTCAGTTTGCAGCAGTAGCCAAGGAATCGCTCAATCGGGTTCAGTTAACAGCCATCGATCGATCGCTCGGGTTCAGTAACGCGTAGCCTGCAGTGCAATCGCTCGGGTTCAGTTAGAGCCCAACGCCTCGCTCGGGTTCAGTTCGAGCCAACGCCTCGCGCACACGCGCGTACGTGTACGAGAGAAACGTGCATCGCTCGGCCCCTGACCTCCCACCGTAACCGGGAACTCCCCGAAATTTTCCTCGCCCTCGCTTCTACCACGGTTTTTTCCGTCATGGACGGCCCAAAGAATGTCATGCAGCTGCGTCTCCGGCCCGCCCAGGATGAAAAGCCCATTTTCTGTCAGGATTTTTTGTCATAGAAGTAGGAGCCCACCACATCTATGATGATATCGGGTTTTGTCACAATTATCGTCATAGAAGTGTCATATGTATGACAGAAAAAAAATTGTTCGGCCCAAAATGTCACGGATGTGTCTTTTTTTTAGTGTGACACTCTGTTTGTCTATATATTCACACATGTATTATGTTTCCGGTTAATACAATTCTAGCATGAATAATAAATATTTATCATGATATAAGGAAATAACTAATAACTTTATTATTGCCTCTAGGGCATATTTCCTTCAACTAACTCATTAGTTGCAATGCTTGCAAGGCTTATAGTGATGTGCATTACCGAGAGGGCCCAGAGATACCTCTCCGATAATCGGAGTGACAAATCATAATCTCGAAATACTCCAACCCAACAAGTACCTTCGGAGACACCTGTAGAGTACCTTTATAATCACCCAGTTACTTGTGACGTTTGGTAGCACATAAAGTGTTCCTCTGGTAAACGGGAGTTGCATAATCTCATAGTCATAGGAACTTGTATAAGTCATGAAGAAAGCAATAGCAACATACTAAACGATCAAGTGTTAAGCTAACGGAATGGGTCAAGTCAATCACATCATTCTCCTAATGATGTGATCTTGTTAATTAAATGACAACTCATGTCTATGGTTAGGAAACATAACCATGTTTGATCAACAAGCTAGTCAAGTAGAGGCATACTAGTGACACTCTGTTTGTTTATGTATTCACACAAGTATTATGTTTCCGGTTAATACAATTCTAGCATGAATAATAAACATTTATCATAATATAAGGAAATAAATAATAACTTTATTATTGCCTCTAGGACATATTTCCTTCACCACTACCCTTCCTGGTACAGGGACGCGCCGCGCCTGCAGCTGCCACCGTCTGAGGCAGGGCCGGCCACCACACCGCCGCCTACTGTCGCCATCGCCGTCATGCCGCATAGATTGTATCGGCCGCACCACCACATGTTTAGGGGCACTGCACCACCCCTAAGACGCGGGAGAGAGGGAGTCCCCCGCCACGCCATCGGCTTCCGGGCTTAGCCCGACGGCGTCCTCCGGCGGCGGAGGAGGGAAGGGAAGAGGGAAATCGCGCCCAGGCGGCTAGGGTTTGGGCGCGCCCGAGTCGTCCTAGCGGGGGCGACGCGGGGCGTGATTTCTTTCCTCTGCACCAAAAAAAAAACATCTCCCGCCTCTCTGTTCACCAAGCTAGAAACCCATACTACTTATTACTTCTTTGTGCGATTGGATGCAGAGAGCGTGATTATAATCACTATTTGTGTGATTCTTCCCATACTATTTATTAATTTTTATTGCGATTGTATATCTTGCTTAATGAGAGGAAAACCATCACAAATCTATCAAAAGATGCGACGCGAGAGCACGAAAACTTTAGACTGGAGAAAACACCACATACTATTCAAACTCAATAGTTGCAGCGCTACTTGTGCCTCGTCTCAACAGTCATGGCATTCTAAATGTGATCCAGTATAAATAGCAGAATAAGGATGTGCCTTTTTTTAACATGTCAGAGATTTACAAATGAGACAAAGCAAACATGGCAAGGAAAGGAACAAGTTCGACAAACAAGATGATAATAACAAATTTGATTGATCAGAAACACACTTGAGCAGCCAAAATTTTAGATTCCTTTTCCAGCTTGACCCTTTCTTCATCACAACTAATGCGGACATGTCTCAAGCCTCAAATTCATGTCCTCAGGAATATGAAGCTCTCTGCATCCATGCGGCAAGCAATATTCCCTTGAAAGGAAGCTATTTTTTCTCCTCTTTAGAAATATGTAACGATCCAATCCATGCATATGACCAGGCAGTTGAGAGGTTTGGTTTGGTTTGGTCTGGTTTAACGGAACAAAATGTGCATTAGAGGTTTGGTTTGGTTTAACAAAACAAAATGTGCATTTATAGGTTTGTTTTGTGTGGTTGATGTTTAATTGATCTTTTGCTCTATGTTTGCTCCATGCCGGATTGAAATATGGTTATTATACATGCCATGTTATAATGCAGGCGTCTTCTCCATGGCACAAGAAAGCTTTTGAGCTTAGGAACATGAATCAAGTGCCAAAGAATCCGGTCGTTCGGAGAGTGCTGGAGGGAGAGGTTGGAGGTGTGACACGACCTCCCGTGGCATCCTTGCCTCTTGGGGAGGTGATGCCGGAGCTCAAGAGTGAAAGACCACGAGCACCAGAGCAGCGCACTGGAGTCGGCAGGGATCTGGCAGACGAACAGATGGCTCTCCAGCGAGGCCAATGCGGTGGGGCGGGGATTCGAGACCTGTGGTGCTGTTCTCCCAGTGCAATGTCTGGTTTTATTGGTGTCATTGTTGTACATGTAGCTAGCTAGCTACTCCCTCCGTTCGGAATTACTTGTCGCAAAAATGGATGTATCTAGATGTATTTTAGTTCTAGATACATCCATTTTCAAGACAAGTAATTCCGAACAGAGGGAGTAGAATAAACGTGATCTGGAGAGGTAGGCACTTCGGTTTGTACATAACATACATTCGAGATGAGATGGCAAGCTCATTAATTGTTTGACGATGGCTTGAAAAATGCAAGTGCTTGATTTATTGTTTACTTTCTCGGTCGAGTGAGGAAGACCGATTGAGATTTAGGTTGACATCTGGTCAAATCAGTATGGACGTCGATATGTTGTGATCGATGCACTAGTAGAATCATAGTTTATAAACCGTACAGGACCGGCGACCGGACCGAAAAAACCGGAACCGGCGGCCTCGGCGGATTTTTAAGCTAATGGGACCGTTCTGCAATTGGACCGAATAAACCGGTCAAACCGGTCGGTTTTTTGGAAAACCGGTGAAAATGGGTCTTTGAACCGGGAAAAAACCAGAAAAATTATTAATGCACAATTTGAAAGAAGTGGGATTCAATCCTAGGATGTGTGGGAGAAGGAATTGCGTGCTCATGGCCCATTAACCAACTCGGGCATGCTACTTTGTTGTCTAGTATGAGGAAGTAATTTTACTTGACCATTGTTTAGCACTATACTAGCATATATAAATATTACTAAACAAATATTATTTTATGTAAAAGCCGGACAATGAACCGGTGAACGACCGGTAAAAGCGTGAACCGACAAGCTCACCGGTTCGATCTCCAATTCGGTTTATTAAACTATTAGTAGAATACTATGCGTATATATGAAATGATGGGAAAGTTTGTCCCTGTTGTCACCTCAAGAGCTGTGTTCATTATGTCTTTTTCTTTGCGGGGTATCATGTCTAAATAGTATTTACATGTTGCCACTGGCGACGATGCTGGGATGTATCATCATTACATATTTCTCAGTATATAACACAGTTTGTGGTATTAAAAATTCTGGCTAGCTGCACTCCCTTTCCCTTCCCTTGTGAAACAAGACGAAAGTGATACGCTCAAGACCTGAGTTTCTTTTTTGTGAGACATAAAATTCTTAACTTTGACGACTGAATTGTTGCCAAAATGAAAGAAGAAACTCAGCAGCAGCGGCAGAAACAGGTACACACACGTGACACGTCCAACCAGTCAGCAGCAAGCATTCACCAATGTCGATGGATGCCATTTATACTGTTGTCACCGAGCTGTGCATATATATTATTAGCAAGCAGCAGCTCAAATACAAGGGGGAAAAAAGATGGATATATAGATACGTAGTAGAGAGAGATGCAGAACAATTTCTACATGTCCCTTCACAAAACATACTATCACCAGAATAAAATAAAAGACTTTTTTTTTGCAAAACTAATAAAATAAAAGACTTGCACACCCACCCTTGCAAAAAGAAGCCAACATGTGCGATTTGAATAGTAATAATCCGATCAGAATCCGATAACTTAAACCACAATGGTTCACATCATAAGTTGTACTAGTCAACACCAAGATGAGTAGTAGATAGTTTAACATAAGCTAAGCTACATTAGAACCCAACCGTCGATACACGAGAATTAGTTTTAACACATCTTACATAGCCACCTTACAAAATATGGCTGGGCATGGGCAATCAACCGAGGAAGAGGTCTGCCTTCTCACTGACGAGCAAGGACCAAGCTACAGAAACCTCCAACGTGGCATCCCCAACCCAACACTCACACGTGCTTATTTGGCAGTCTTCAATCGCAAAGTCAACGTGGCCCTTTTGAGCAATACAAGGGCGAGACTCCCCATATGCTTCTATAGTCACCCTCAACGTTCCTTCTGATTCCACTGAAACCACCTTCCTCGAGAGATGAACATAACTATCTGATCCTCTAGGCATTCCTTCACCATGGTAGTCAAGCAAGACAACATTACTATAAGTGCTAGGAATAACCTCTGTTGCAGCCAAGCGAGACCAAGAGCAAAGAACTCGGCAACCATATTTAAAAGGCCACTGCCCTTTTGTCACGCGTACACCCAAGATGGTAGCCTGGAACGATTTGTCAATCAGCTTTAGCCTGAACTCTGCTGCACAACAGTCGTTGGAGAGCGAGATAGGGAGACCATCTTTAGCACGATGTGTAAGACTCGTCAACACTCTATCTTTGTCCACCCCCTCAACTGTATGAAGTTCAACTTCAAAGTCAACTGGGTCAATAGCGACAATGGCGCGAGATGGACCAATCAAGCATAAAGAACAGTCCTGCAAGCATCATATCATCGTTATACTAAATTGCAATGGCTTCCTACAAATATATTTAATCGCAATGGACTACAAATGCAGGAACAAGAAAACCGAATAGAGTACATACTTCTTGGGTGAGCTCTTGGTACTCAAACCTTGACCGAGAGAAGAGAATGTTGCGGTTGTGATCCACGGTGTCTCGAGCAGCGACCTCGCCATACACTTTGAGAGGCCACTTCAAGTCTTTCAGAATTTTTATTTTGATGGAGTAGACCTGCAAGGTGCTAGCGGCGACAGCAGCAGGGGATGGGATGACACCGGGTGTGTAGTGTGTAAACTGCATAGGGCTCAATGTAGCTGCAGCAGCAGCACCAAAGACAAGTGTTTACTGTCAGAATTTTAACATGAATAAGTAAATAAAGTAAGCAAAGTACATGTTTCTTCCATTCCCTTGCTTGCACAAGGAGAAAGGAAGTTAGGCAAGAAGCATACAATGTACTTGTACAGAATTAGTTGAGTTATTACTGCTTGCTTAATCGTTGTCGCCACTCTGTAAATACGTGGTCTCAACTACATGATAAAGATTGTGACCATGGTTTGAGTTTACCTTATAATAATTTACGTTAAAATGATACTCCCTCCGTCCCATAATATATGACGTCGTACATTATGGGACAGAGTAGTAGTATTTCAAGCAACTATGAGGTACAGTGGAAATTCTGACTTCACGGAACTTCGTTGATGCCTACTTTGGATATACTTGTCACTCTGCATGTATGGTAATAAGACATTGGCTGCCATAAGATGGGATTCAAAGATCCTACAATGCTATCATGAGAACCTTGGTTGGGAACATGATTACATAAATTATATCCCTGAAGGCCTGAACTACCATAGTGAGTTGGGCACGTAAAAAAGGTTTGTTTGTCCAGATTAGGGCCATATGACTTGGAAGCTAAAAAAAACAACTAGTTGGTAGACTCTGAACATGGAAAATGGGGTATAGTTCTTTGGCTCACCTAGACCAGCAGTATTGGTTTATGTGGAAAACATCCCCCAAAACTTACCTAATATATGTTGCTCCATGGTACTAAAACTACAGACTGTCCATGTGTATTGTACAAAGTACTTTGTGTGTGTGCTACAATTCAACCTACTAGAATTAGTAGTCAATTTGGATGGCATAGCCTGTCTTGCTCCACTGTTTACTATGTTTCATCAATGATTAAAGCCTTTTTGTTTCCCTTATTGTATTCTATTCCATGTTCTGGGGTACTGGATCTCATTATCATCAGGTGCTGTCAGATGAAAAGAAGAGGGTGTTGCATGAGCAATATGGTGAAGCCGGGGTTAAGAGTACGGCTGGGGGCTCCGCTGGAGCTATACAGTACTGCTTGTCAACTCTTCTTGTTCCAACACTTACAACACAGTATCTTTAAATGTGATTATATTTCTGTTACTTGAGTTCCTTTGCTCGTAAGAATACATACTTAACTAATTACTGCATGCCTTTTCTGCTTAAACAAGGTTTGAATTCTTTCCCATTTCTCTGTGCAGACGAATCCATTTAATCAGTTAAAGTCATTCTTTGGAGCAAGCATGGGTGATGGTGGCGGCTTTTCCGGTATGAACCAGAGAGTGCATTTAGGACGGCAGAGAAGGAGCAACGCTGCTCAGGGTGAAGACATCAGGTTTGTTGTAAGAAAGGTTGAAGTGAAATAATATTCACAGCCCAGCTGATTGTCTAGTTAAAAAATCGCTAAATCTGTTAAGACAGTAAGTTAATGAACAGTAATCACCATGATTACTGATTAGCATGAATTTGGTCACAAGTGATGCTGGCACATTGCTTGTGATTGGGGATAGTTTGAGGAAAGAAACCAAGATCACTGTTCCATCAGATTCTGCATATGAAGAATAAATCTAGTGTGATTTCTAGCCTTACACAGATTTATTCCACCAGATATGATGTGATTCTGGAGGTTCTCAGAGGCAATATTTGGAACAGAAAAAGATATCATGTTATATATCCCATTTGGAGACTTGTGATACTTATAGCGGTTCTGGTTCAAAGGTTGGCTCAAAGGCAAAAATATGCTCCACATGTGGTAGGCTAGGACAAGTAATGAGAACTGAGCAGACACCATTTGATCTCTTCTCCCAGGTAATAATGGAGCATAAATGTTAACCATGAACGCACACCCGGAACTATGTGACAGCTTCATGTAACAGTAAATAGTTTTGACACTAATATTTCATTGAAAGGTAGTGTTAACAAAACAAAATTTAGACGGAAGCAAAGTGAGGTCAAAAGACAAAAAAGTGAAAATGAGATATCATGAACTATTGAAAATATACTTATACAGTTATACTATACACAGGGATAACGACAGGTTCTCTTTTGTTTTAAATAAATGAATAAAAAAGGCTGAAACATCACAGGAATGGAACTTCACCATTTAGAATAGCAAACAAGAAAAGGTGAGCAGCAAGACCAGGAGGCTAAAGCAAACTTCACTTCAGCAATGCACTACTGAGCTTAGCGCCGTTGTAAGTTATGCTCACTCCTGAATTGTTTTGGGTAGAGTTCCTTTTTAATTCAAAAATGAACACTTCTGCTTCGAGAGTGCCTATAAACAATTTCAATGGGTTGAAACAGCCAGAAGATGATAATTCGCACTAATTGAGCATCATTCGGAACATGACAGATCTCCTGTTTGTTCTGCTATCTAGTCATCCTTGTTTGATGGTAGTCGATGATGAGTTATACTGATTTTATGTTTGAGCCTATTTGATGCATTTTGCGATAATTACATAAAAGCTTTTCGTTTTTCTTAGGTTTCTATTTGCCCCACTTTGTAGGAGAGGGCGAGATCATTACAGGGTATTGCAGGAAATGCTCTCGAGAGGGGTGTATTCATGTCAGAAAAGAGATCAAAGTAAAAATCCCTCCAGGAGGGTAAAGGTAACTTGTTTGGCACACGGGGGAAAGGGTGATGCTTGCCAAATAGTGAGTCTCAAACATTTAATCGTGGCTACGCTATGTCCTCTCCTTGCTCATCACCCTCCCTCGATCAATCGCATGATTCTGCACTTATGGTGCCACCTCGATGTGAGAATGATGCTACCCGTTGTGGCCTTGAGTGCCACTTAACGGGAGCTCCGCCCCGAGCAACATCACAGGTGGGACTCTGCACACTGACCCCACCCCCTTTTTTGGCATCCCTCACTATCCCCTTGGCGGCATGAGAAGAAAAGGAGAAAAGTACAAAACCTTGGTGGTGTGGGAAGATTGGGGCAGTGTTGTTATTCTCTATAGAAAAACTGACATGCAATGCTGATCAAATCCGGTCTACTGTGCAGTAATAGACTCCGATGCACCTAAACACCCAAACAGGAAGCAAGGGGTAGGTTTGTCAGGTTTGGGGTTACAAATTCTGGACTTTAGACTTCGGGGTTCATTTCAAACTGAACGATGAACTTCAGGGCTTAAATGGACTTGTTCACTGAACAACAATAATTGTCAAATTTCTACTCCCTCTGTAAAGAAATATAAGAGCGTTTAGATCACTAATTTCTTTACGGAGCGAGTAGTAGTTAGCAGGGACCATCAAACATCTGATGAGATAGAAGTTACAGATAAAACTTGGTAAACTTTCAAAGTGGCCCAAAAATAAATATGATCCCATCCTATTTCTTCAGCAACCAGTAGGATTACTTATAGGATATTAGCTGCTAAATTAAGTGTCTGAGAGATCAATATTTGGTAATGAAGCGCTGCTTTACAAAAAGAAACGACAATTGTATTAACTAAACGCTTCCTCTAAGTATAAATATTAAGCAAAATATACAGGCACAGAAAGAATTAATGTTTTCTAGCAGTAACTGCACGTGTTAAGTCTAGCCGGATATAAACCATCATGTACTATCATTTTTATGGACATGAACATGTTCTTGATCTGTACTACGGATAGGAAATATGAACCTGAACATAAATGTAAATTACAAGAAGTAGCAAAGCTCTGGCTATTTTATTGATAAGATAAATCATACTCCCTCCGTCCTGAATTACTTGTCTTAAATTTGTCTAGATACGGATGTATCTAGACACTTTTTAGTGTTATTAGGTACATCTGTATTTAGAAAAATCTAAGAAAAGCATTTTGGGACAGAGGTAATAGATATGAAGAGATAATTACTTAAGACATAATATCCTATTGCTTAACCATCGATGTGTCTTTTTTTTCCTGATGGGGAAAACCAATTTGAACTGGATAAGCTATTGTGGGTGTTCCCCATTTACACCTAATTAATCTACAACATTTCTACTGGGGGATCCAGAAGGTATATGTACGCCTCACCACAAGCAGTAAGCGGGAATGTTCACAAAAATAACTAGTACAAATAAATCATGTAAGAGAAAAGGCGATTATTCCAATGAACTATTAAAAATATATGGAGAAGGGCAGCAGAAAATTTGTGGAATACAAAAAAAAATGATAGAAGAGACACAGCCTGGACTGAGCTCAACTTGGTGTATCAAATGAAACGTGGAGCAATACATAGAACATTTCTAACATAGCCATCCTATTGAGCAACTCTTCGTGTACGTGGTGAAGGTGATGCAAGACCGAAAGGGCGAGCAAAGCCTTTTGAGAAGATCAAACACAAAGTTTCTTTAAAAACTTTGAAACGATCTAAAGTGACCATTGTAATGTTAGAGGCAATTATTGCGAGGATCTTCTCTATAGCATTGCTAATTGCTATGGCTAGGCTTACTTGTAGCCTATGTCGCATATGTTTGGAAATTAACCATGTTTAGACCAGGGTAATAATTGGGCCGTGGAGTAGCACCAATGGCACTTGCATAAGATGCGCATGTCTCTGTTATGCGGGTGGAAGTTTGTTCAGATTTTAGGATTGAGAATGTGATCTACCAAAATAAATTTCCAGAGACATATATAGATAAAAAAGAAGCTTAGTGAGGCGAGCAACATGTATGTATGTATGTATGTATGTTGACTTACTTGTATCTCCGAAGGCACCGCACCTTCCGTCCTTGTTGCCCCATGAATTTTCCCAGAATCTGCGTTCATAGGCCAAGTCTATCCGCTCGGATTCCATCCTTTTGTTGAGGTACTCCATTGAGGATTTGTCCAGCTGCGCCTGCTCCTCCTCCTCCTTCTTCACGAGGTCGTCCAACTTGCTCCCAGAATCCTCCTCCAGCGCATCCTCTTGTTGTGCAACAACTAACAGCGCCAACTCGTTGTCATACTGTTGAGGAAACTGACGGTACTTGTTGAAAAGATTCAAAAATCTCATGGGAAACTTGCGCTCCTGCCCCGGCTCCTCCTCCACGAGCTCCAGCTGCGGGCTCCATGGGAACTCCTTGCGGATGACCTTGTCTAGCCTGGACGTTGTGCAACAGAGCTCCCTGGCCTTGTAGGAGCAGATGGAGGCAGTGGAGTGGGTGGCGTTGGATTTTTTGAGGGAATGTATGAGAGATAGCATCCGATGGCCCAAGTTGTCCATATCTTGCAAGACAAAATCGAGGAGCTCCGCGAGTTCCTTGTCCGTTTGGACGGAGACGGAGGCCATGTCCGGCTTTCTCCACGTTGGTGGTAGGAAGATTCCTTTCCAGCCAGAGAATGTGGGAGTAAGAGCGGCAAGCAAGTTTTTGTGCTCCATCTCCAAGGACGCGATCTCCTTTAGCTCCAGGGACATGATCTCCTTTATCAGAGCCGCATCCGCATCCTTATCCTTCCCGGACTCGATCTCCGTCTTCTTCATGGGTAGGCCCTCGCCGGAATCCCTTTGAATCTCCTTGCTGCTGCTGGTGCTGGATGCCGAAACCAGCCCCGTCTCCATCTTGTCCAAGATTCTCCTCTGCTGCTGCTGCTGCTTGGCGAGTTTCCTCTGCCCCTTGATGGGCTTGCTCTTGCTCTTGGGCGGCTCCGTCTTGTGGTTGTGGGCGGATCCCGAAAGCGTGTCGCCCTCCATGCCCTCCCGCCGTAGATCTGCTTTGGGTGAAAAATGTGGAGTCACCAAGCTGGCTCCCAAAGTCCACTAGCAAATCCATATGGGCGTCTGTACGTACCTGGATTGGATTGGATTGGATTGGATTGGATTGGATTGGAAAGGGCGCCGCTCAGGGACAGGGAGGGATGCGGTGGTCGGGTCGGGTGAGGGCGGCCCTCCTCCGGAAGCAGCTGGGCGACACTTGGGGGTGGTTGGTCTACTCTACTCACAAGCGAATCAGGCGAGCGAGAGGATGGAATAGGCGAGGGATTTGGGGGCGCAGCCGACGGACGGCGAGGGATTCGGGGCGCCGGTCGCTGGAGAGAGAGCTAGTAGGAGATTTGGTTGGTGAGTGAGCTAGTAGGTCTGTCTGTCTGTCTGTCTGGAGCGATTTTTCTTTTTTTCTTTTTTTTTGAGATAAAAACGGCAAAGCGGCGGGACACGGGCTACTTTTGGCGATTCGCACCAAAAAGAAAAAATGATATAAAAAACTGTATTAAGGATTAAGGATTTAGTACAACGGAGGAAGTCTCCAACCTCCCAGAGTAATAAGAACCAAGGAAAAAGGGCTCAAGACTTGCTCAAATCATGAATTCATTTGGTCAGTGGAACGGAAAGAAGTGGATGTATCACTTGATAGATCATGGATCCAAGGTCACTCATCGCATCATCATCGCCTGCCATCTTCATTGCAAGGACAAAGATTGACTCCCCCAGTCGACTCTCTCCTTCCTGCTCGTGTCGGCTCTGCTCCAAGACAAAGAGGAATGAGAGAGAGACAGTGACAAATGTAACTGAGAAGGGGGCGAGCAGCTCGGCTCTTGAACTTATACGATGCATGCGAAAATAAGAATAAACAACAATACGCCCCCAAATCGTGCCACGAAAACGGCCCAACAAAAGACGCATGCGCGAATGAGCCGACAAGTAGACACCGGACGCATGACGCGACACATGACGCGTGCGACAAAACAACCCGCGATCAAGATTTGCACAATATATAAAGCGAACATATCGAACGTCTGGAACTTACATACACTAGTAGAAAACAGGGCTTTGGTTCAGGCCGGGTCAGCCCATTAGTCCCGGTTTAGTCCAAAACCGGGACCCATGGGGGCATTGGTCCCGGTTCGTGAGGCCAGGGGCCTGCCGGGCCTCGTGGGGGCATTGGTCCCGGTTCGTCTGGCCCCTTTGGTCCCGGTTGGTGGGACGAACCGGGACCAATGGGCCTCGCTCCTGGCCCACCACCATTGGTCCCGGTTGGTGGCTTCAACCGGGACCACAGGCTGTCCTTTAGTCTCGGTTCATGCCACGAACCGGGACCAATGAGGTGTCTATATATACCCCTCGCCCGCGAGCAGAGCACTCCACTGCTCTGTTTTTCTTTGGCCGGCGAGGGGAGGGCTTTGTGGTGCTCTAGCTCACCTCCTATGCACATGAGGTGTTCGATGAAATGCTCGAGCCACACTAGTTAAGCTTTCTCCTCTCGAAGCTCAACATCAAAGCTCCATTTTTCTCGAGATTTGTCTAGGTTTAGCGGCCCGTCACGTCTCATTCCCGTCTTCACCGCCGTCGATCGCCCGCGCCGATCTCGTCGCCAGCACCACCGTGGTGAGCCTCTTGTTCTTATCTTCTTTCTGGAAGAAAAAAATTCTTACTTTACATAGATACTTGTCTAATTTTCTTACTTTTTTATTGCTTGTTATTATATAGTGCGATGGTTTTGGTATCCGCCCCCGTCGGCCCTCGTCCTGTCTATGATTCGGATGTGGTATATATTATCTTTATAACTATTGGTTCATTTATTGTTTATGAAAATTATGCCGACCAACGTGACATAGATTTTATTTATCTAGGAGGTATGTGAACCGGAAATTTCAACCGACCCTATTGTCGAGAGGTTAAAATTTCTTGAAGGCAAAAATAAAAAAAATTGAGGAGGAGAAGATGATATTGGAGTTGCATGTTGCGGATGTCGTCGATGATCACAAGATCAAGATGGATGCAATGCGCTTGAAGATTAGAAAGATTAGAAAATATGCCATTCATACCGAGGCTTGGTATCATTATGCCGTTGGACCAATTGTTACCTTGGTTGCGATTATGATCGCATTTGTTTTCGCATTGAAATGTTTTACATAGTTTTAATGTATGGTTTAATTAATTAGATGCTCTGGAGAGCTATATGTTGTTAGATGAGAACAATGCATGTACTTTGGTTTTAATGTGATGATGAACTTCTATTAATTTAGTCACTTAATTATCTATTCATGATGTTTTGTAATGGTTTTTGACACACATAATTATATATAATGCACGTAGATGAACCAGCAATGGATGTACGGTGATAGACACACCTCCGAGTACATTAAGGACGTGCATGATTTTCTCGAAGTGGCTGAGGCAAACAAGCAGAATGGTTTTATGTGTTATTGATACGTCCATTTTGCATCATGCTTTTATATCAATATTTATTGCATTATGGGCTGTTATTGCACATTATATCCCAATAACTTATGGCTATTCTCTCTTATTTTACAAGGTTTACCATGAAGAGGGGGAATGCCGACAGCTGGAATTCTGGCTGAAAAAGGAGCAAACAATGGAAACCTATTCTGCACTGCTCCAAAAATCCTGAAACTCCACGAAACTTATTTTTGGAATTAATAAGAATTATTGAGCGAAAGAAACACCTCAGGGGGCCCACACCCTGGCCAGGAGGGTGGGGGGCGCACCCAGTAGGTGGGCGCGCCCCCTGTCTCCTGGGCCCCCTGGTGGCCCTCCGGTGTCCATCTTCTGCTATATGAAGGCTTTTACCCTGGAAAAAGTCGTGGGCAAGCTTACAGGACGAAACTCCGCCGCTACGAGGCGGAACCTTGGCGGAACCAATTTAGAGCTCCGGCAAAGCTGTTCTGCTGGGGAAACTTCCCTCCGGGAGGGGGAAATCATCACCATCGTCATCAGCAACGATCCTCTCATCGGGAGGGGGTCAATCTCCATCAACATCTTCACCAGCATCATCTCCTCTCAAAACCCTAGTTCATCTCTTGTATCCAATCTTGTATCCAAACCACAAATTGGTACCTGTGGGTTGCTAGTAGTGTTGATTACTCCTTGTAGTTGATGCTAATTGGTTTGCTTGGTGGAAGATCATATGTTCAGATCCTTAATGCATATTATTACTCCTCTGATTATGAACATGAATATGCTTTGTGAGTAGTTACGTTTGTTCCTGAGGACATGGGTGAAGTCTTGCTATTAGTAGTCATGTGAATTTGGTATTCGTTCGATATTTTGATGAGATGTATGTTGTCTATCCTTTAGTGGTGTTATGTGAACGTCGACTACATGACACTTCACCATTATTTGGGCCTAGAGGAAGGCATTGGGAAGTAATAAGTAGATGATGGGTTGCTAGAGTGACAGAAGCTTAAACCCTAGTTTATGCGTTGCTTCGTAAGGGGCTGATTTGGATCCATATGTTTAATGTTGTGGTTAGGTTTACCTTAATACTTCTTTTGTAGTTGCGGATGCTTGCAATAGGGGTTAATCATAAGTGGGATGCCTGTCCAAGTAAGGGCATTACCCAAGCGCCGGTCCACCCACATATCAAATTATCAAAGTACCGAACGCGAATCATATGAGTGTGATGAAAACTAGCTTGACGATAATTCCCATGTGTCCTCGGGGGCTCTTTTCTCATTATAAGAAATTGTCCAGGCTTATCCTTTGCTACAAAAAGGATTGCCACCTTGTTGTACTTTATTTACTTGTTACTCGTTACAATTTATCTTATCACAAAACTATCTGTTACCTACAATTTCAGTGCTTGCAAAGAAAACCTTACTGAAAACCGCTTATCATTTCCTTCTGCTCCTCGTTGGGTTCGACACTCTTACTTATCAAAAGGACTACGATAGATCCCCTGCACTTGTGGGTTATCAAGACTCTTTTCTGGCGCCGTTGCCGGGGAGTGTAGCGCTTTTGGTGAGTGGAACTTGGTAAGGAAACATTTATATAGTGTGCTGAAATTTTCTATTACTTGTCACTATGGAAACTAATCCTTTGAGGGGCTTGTTTAGGGTATCTTCACCCCGACAAGAAGAGCAAAGAGTTGCTCCTCAACCTACTGAAATTTTTGAAAATATTTACTTTGAGATTCCTTCGGGTATGATAGAGAAACTGCTAGCTAATCCTTTTGCAGGAGATGGAACATTGCATCCCGATTTACACCTTATTTTTGTGGATGAAGTTTGTGGATTATTTAAGCTTGCATGTATTCCCGATGATATTGCCAAAAGGAAGGTCTTCCCTTTATCTTTGAAGGGAGATGCATTGACATGGTATAGGCTATGTGATGATACGGGATCTTGGAATTATAAACGATTGAAGTTGGAATTTCACCAGAAGTTCTATCCTATGCATCTTGTTCATCGTGATCGTAATTACATATATAATTTCTGGCCTCGCGAAGGAAAAAGCATCGCTCAAGCTTGGGGGAGGCTTAATTCAATGTTATATTCATGCCCCAATCATGAGCTCTCCAGAGAAATGATTATTCAAAAAATTTATGCTCGTCTTTCTCTCAATGATCGCAACATGCTTGATACTTCCTGTGCTGGTTCTTATATGCTGAAGACTATTGAATTCAAATGGGACTTATTGGAAAGAATTAAACGCAACTCTTAAGATTGGGGTTCCGACGATGGTAAGGAGTCAGGTATGACACCTAAGTTTGATTGTGTTAAATCTTTTATGGATACCGATGCTTTTCGTGGATTTAGCACTAAGTATGGACTTGACTCTGAGATAGTAGCTTCTTTTTGTGAATCTTTTGCTACTCACGTTGATCTCCCTAAGGAGAAGTGGTTTAAATATAATTCTCCCGTTGAAGTAAAAATAGTTGAACCTATTACAGTTGAAGAAAAGACTGTCACCTATAGTGATCCTATTGTTCCTACTACTTATGTTGAGAAACCTCCTTTTCCTGTTAGGATAAAGGATCATGCTAAAACTTCGACTGTTGTTTGTAAGAGTAATACTAGAACTTATACACCTCCTGAGCAAATCAAAGTTGAACCTAGTATTGTTATGGTTAAAGATCTTTTGGATGATGATTTAGATGGGCATGTTATTTATTTCTGTGGTGAGACTGCTAATATTGTTAGACCAGATACTAAGATACATAGACCTGTGGTAGGCATGCCTGTTATTTCTGTTAAAATAGGAGATCATTGTTATCATGGCTTATGTGATATGGGTGCTAGTGCTAGTGCAATACCCTATGACTTATATAAAGAAATTATGCATGACATTGCACCCGTTGAATTGGAAGGTATTGATGTTACCATCAAACTTGCCAATAGAGATACTATTTCACCAGTTGGGATTGTTAGAGATGTTGAAGTCTTGTGTGGGAAGGTTAAATACCCTGCTGATTTTCTTGTTCTTAGTTCCCCACAAGATGACTTTGTCCCATTATTTTTGGTAGACCCTTCTTGAATACTGTTAATGCTAAGATTGATTGTGAAAAGGATACTGTCACAATTGGCCTAGAGGGTATGTCTCATGAGTTTAATTTTGCTAAGTTTCGTAGACAACCTCGTGATAGAGAATCACCTAGTAAGGATGAGATTATTGGTCTTGCTTCTATTGTCGTACCTCCTACTGATCCGTTAGAACAACATTTGCTTGACCATGAAAACGATATGTTTATGAAGGAAAGAAGGGAAATAGATGAAGTGTTCCTTAAACAGGAACCTATGCTGAAACACAACCTTCCCGTTGAAATTTTTGGGGATCCTCCTCCACCCAAGGGTGATCTTGTGTTTGAGCTCAAACCATTACAACATAATCTTAAGTATGCTTATCTTGATGAAAAGAAAATATATCCTGTTATTATTAGTGCTAACCTTTCTGAGCAAGAAGAAGAAAGATTATTGAAAACTCTGAAGAAGCACCGCGCTGCTATTGGATATAATCTGGATGATCTTAAGGGCATTAGTCCCACGTTATGCCAACACAAAATAAATTTGGAGGACGGTGCCAAACCAGTTAGAGATCCTCAACGACGACTTAATCCCAAGATGAAAGAAGTGGTAAGAAATCCGTGGGAGGCGTAGGATGAAGATGGCCTCTCTCAAAAAATCCTGCAACCAAATAACAAAGAGTCTCTTGTGTCCCCAACACACCCAATACAATGGTAAATTGTATAGGTGAACTAGTTCGGCGAAGAGATGGTGATACAAGCGTAATATGGATGGTAGATATAGGTTTTTATAATCTGAAAATATAAAAACAGCAAGGTAACTAGTAACAAAAGTGAGTAAAAACGGTATTGCAATGCTTGGAAACAAGGCCTAGGGTTCATACTTTCACTAGTGCAAGTTCTCTCGACAATGATAATATAATTAGATCATATGGCAATCCCTCAACGTGCAACAAAAGTCACTCCAAAGTCCCCATCGCGGAGAACATAAGATGAAATTGCTTGTAGGGTACGAAACCACCTCAAAGTTATTCTTTCCGATCAATTCATTGAGCTATTCCTATAAGTGTCACAAACATCCCGAGAGTTCATAGTAAAATAACACCATATGACACACATCAATCAACCCTAATGTCACCTAGATACTCCAATGTCACCACAAGTATCTGTGGGTCAATTATACGATATGCATCAAACAACTTCAAATTCATAATATTCAATCCAACACAAAGGACCTCAAAGAGTGCCCCAAGATTTCTATCAAAGAAACAAGGACGAAAACGTGCATCAACCCCTATGCATAGATTACCCCAATGTCACCTCGGGAATCCGCGAGTTGAGTGCCAAAACATACATCAAGTGAATCAATAGAATACCCCACTGTCACCGAGGGTATCCCACACAAGACATACATCAAGTGTTCTGAAATTCATAATAGTATTCAATCCGATAATAGTGAAACCTCAAAAGTAAAATTCAATTCATCCCAAGAAGGTAGACGGGGGGAAACACCATATGATCCAACTATAATAACAAAGCTCGCGGTACATCAAGATCGTGCCAAATCAAGAACACGAGAGAGAGATCAAACACATAGCTACTGGTACATACCCTCAACCCCGAGGGTGAACTACTCCCTCCTCGTCATGGAGAGCGCCGGGATGATGAAGATGGCCACCGATGATGGTTTCCCCCTCCGGCAGGGTGCCAGAACAGGAACTCGATTGGTTTTACGTGGCAACAGAGGCTTGCGGCGACGAAACTCCTGATCTAGGTTTCTTTCTGGGGGTTTCTGGATTCATAGGAATTTTTGGCATTGGTTTCACGTCAGTGTTGGAAATATGCCCTAGAGGCAATAATAAATAGGTTATTATTATATTTCCTTGTTCATGATAAATCGTTTATTATCCATGCTATAATTGTATTGATGGGAAACCCAGATACATGTGTGGATACATAGACAACACCATGTCCCTAGTAAGCCTCTAGTTGACTAGCTCGTTGATCAATAGATGGTTACGGTTTCCTGACCATGGACATTGGATGTCGTTGATAACGGGATCACATCATTAGGAGAATCATGTGATGGACAAGACCCAATCCTAAGCCTAGCACAAAGATCGTGTAGTTCGTGTGCTAAAGCTTCTCTAATGTCAAGTATCATTTCCTTAGACCATGAGATTGTGCAACTTCCGGATACCGTAGGAATGCTTTGGGTGTGCCAAATGTCACAACGTAACTGGGTGGCTATAAAGGTACACTACAGGTATCTCCGAAAGTGTCTGTTGGGTTGGCACGAATCGAGACTGGGATTTGTCACTCCGTGTGACGGAGAGGTATCTCTGGGCCCACTCGGTAGGACATCATCATAATGTGCACAATGTGATCAAGGAGTTGATCACGGGATGATGTGTTACGGAACGAGTAAAGAGACTTGCCGGTAAAGAGATTGAACAAGGTATAGGGATACCGACGATCGAATCTCGGGCAAGTACAATACCGCTAGACAAAGGGAATTGAATACGGGATTGATCGAATCCTCGACATCGTGGTTCATCCGATGAAATCATCGTGGAACATGTGGGAACCAACATGGGTATCCAGATCCCGTTGTTGGTTATTGACCGGAGAACGTCTCGGTCATGTCTGCATGCTTCCCGAACCCGTAGGGTCTACACACTTAAGTTTCGGTGACGCTAGGGTTATAAAGGAAGTTTGTATGTGGTTACCGAATGTTGTTTGGAGTCCCGGATGAGATCCCGGACGTCACGAGGAGTTCCGGAATGGTCCGGAGGTAAAGATTGATATATTGGACGAAGGGTTTTGGAGTCCGGGAGTGTTCTGGAGGTACCGGGTGATGACCAGCATGACCGAAAGGTGTTTCGGGAGCCCCGACAAGTGTTGGGGGGCTTCATGGGCCAAGGGAAGGGGGCAAACCAGCCCACTAAGGGGCTGTGCGCCCCCCTCACCTATTCCCACGTGACCAGGGGGTTTGGGGCGCCCCTTCTAGGGTTCCCACCTCCTGGCTTGGGGGCCAAGTCACCCAAGGGAGAGATCCCATCTGTCCTGGCCGCCGCCCCCCTAGGGGAAACCCTAGGGAGCCTCCCCTCCCCCTTGCCCCTATATATATTGGAGGTTTTGGGGCTGCCCATGACACGAGATGAACTCTCCCAAGGCGCAGCCCTACCTCTCTCCCTCCTCGTCTCTCGTAGTGCTTGGCAAAGCCCTGCTAGAGTTCCACGCTCCTCCACCACCACCACACCGTTGTGCTGCTGCTGGACGGAGTCTTCCTCAACCTCTCCCTCTCTCCTTGCTGGATCAAGGCATGGGAGACGTCCTCGGGCTGTACGTGTGTTGAACGCGGAGGTGCCGTCCGTTCGGCACTAGGATCATCGGTGATTTGGATCACGGCGAGTACGACTTCATCAACCCCGTTCACTTGAACGCTTCCGCTTAGCGATCTACAAGGGTATGTAGATGCACTCTTCTTCCCCTCGTTGCTAGTTTCTCCATAGATAGATCTTGGTGATACGTAGGAAAATTTTGAATTTCTGCTACGTTCTCCAACAGTGGCATCATGAGCTAGGTCTATTGCGTAGATTCTATGCACGAGTAGAACACAAAGTAGTTGTGGGCGTTGATTTTGTTCAATATGCTTACCGTTACTAGTCCAATCTTGTTTCGACGGTATTGTGGGATGAAGCGGCCCGGACCAACCTTACACGTACGCTTACGTGAGACCGGTTCCACCGACTGACATGCACTAGTTGCATAAGGTGGCTGGCGGGTGTCTGTCTCTCCCACTTTAGTCGGAACGGATTCGATGAAAAGGGTCCTTATGAAGGGTAAATAGCAATTGGCATATCACGTTGTGGTTTTGCGTAGGTAAGAAACGTTCTTGCTAGAAACCCATAGCAACCACGTAAAACATGCAAACAACAATTAGAGGACGTCTAACTTGTTTTTGCAGGGTATGCTATGTGATCTGATATGGCCAAGAAGAATGTGATGAATCATATGTGATGTATGAGATTGATCATGTTCTTGTAATAGGAATCACGACTTGCATGTCGATGAGTATGACAACCGGCAGGAGCCATAGGAGTTGTCTTTAATTTATTTATGACCTGCGTGTCAACATAAACGTCATGTAATTACTTTACTTTATTGCTAACCGTTAGCCATAGTAGTAGAAGTAATAGTTGGCAAGACAACTTCACGAAGACACGATGATGGAGATCATGGTGTCATGCCGGTGACGATGATGATCATGGAGCCCCGAAGATGGAGATCGAAAGGAGCAAAGTGATGATGGCCATATCATGTCACTATTTGATTGCATGTGATGTTTATCATGTTATTACATCTTATTTGCTTAGAACAACGGTAGTAAATAAGATGATCCCTCATTAAAATTTCAAGAAAGTGTTCCCCCTAACTGTGCACCGTTGCGAAAGTTCGTCGTTTCGAAGCACCACGTGATGATCGGGTGTGATAGATTCTTACATTCACATACAATGGGTGTAAGCCAGATTTACACACGCGGAACACTTAGGTTGACTTGACGAGCCTAGCATGTACAGACATGGCCTCGGAACACAAGAGACCGAAAGGTCGAGCATGAGTCATATGGTAGATACGATCAACATGAAGATGTTCACCGATGATGACTAGTCCGTCTCACGTGATGATCGGACACGGCCTAGTTGACTCGGATCATGTAATCACTTAGATGACTAGAGGGATGTCTATCTGAGTGGGAGTTCATAAGATGAACTTAATTATCCTGAACATAGTCAAAAGATCTTTGCAAATTATGTCGTAAGCTCGCGCTTTAGTTCTGCAGAGTAAGATACGTTCCTAGAGAAAATTTAGTTGAAAGTTGATAGTAGCAATTATGCGGACTAGGTCCGTAAACCGAGGATTGTCCTCGTTGCTTCGTAGAAGACTTATGTCCTTAATGCACCGCTCAGTGTGCTGAACCTCGAACGTCGTCTGTGGATGTTGCGAACATCTGACATACACGTTTTGATAACTACATGATAGTTCAGTTGAACGGTTTAGAGTTGAGGCACCGAAGACGGTTTTTGAAATGTCACGGAACATGTGAGATGTTTCGAGGGCTGAAATTGGGATTTCAGGCTCGTGCCCACGTCAAGAGGTATAAGACCTCCGACGATTTTCTTAGCCTGCAAACTAAGGGAGAAAAGCTCAATCGTTGAGCTTGTGCTCAGATTGTCTGAGTACAACAATCGCTTGAATCGAGTGGGAGTTATCTTCCAGATGAGATAGTGATGGTTCTCCAAAGTCACTGCCACCAAGCCACTAGAGCTTCGTGATGAACTATAACATATCAGGGATAGACATGATGATCCTTGAGCAATTCACGATGTTTGACACCGCGAAAGTAGAAATCAAGAAGGAGCATCAATTGTTGATGGTTAGTGAAACCACTAGTTTCAAGAAGGGCAAGGGCAAGAAGGGATACTTCATGAAATAGCAAATCAGTTGCTGCTCTAGTGGAGAAACCTAAGGTTGAACCCAAGCCCGAGACTAAGTGCTTCTGTAATGAGGGGAATAGCTACTGGAGCAGAATTACCCTAGATACTTGGTAGATGAGAAGGCTGTCGATAGAAGTATACTGGATATACATTATGTTAATGTGTACTTTACTAGTACTCCTAGTAGCACCAGGGTATTAGATACCGGTTCGGTTGCTAAGTGTTAGTAACTTGAAATAAAAGCTACGGAATAAACGGAGACTAGCTAAAGGTGAGCTGACGATATGTGTTGGAAGTGTTTCCAAGGTTGATGTGATCAAGCATCGCACGCTCCCTCTACCATCGAGATTGGTGTTAAACCTAAATAATTGTTATTTGGTGTTTGCGTTGAGCATAGACATAATTGGATTATGTCTATCGCAATACGGTTGTTCATTTAAAGAGGATAATAGTTACTCTGTTTATTTGAATAATACCTTTAATGGTCTTGCACCTAAAGGAATGGTTTATTGAATCTTGATCGTAGTGATACACATTTTCATGCCAAAAGGTATAAGATAATAATGATAGTACCACTTACTTGTGGCACTGCTGTGTAAGTCATATTGGTATAAAATGCATGAAGAAGCTCCATGTTGATGGATCTTTGGACTCACTCGTTTTTGAAAAGTTTGAGACATGCGAACCATGTCTATTGGTATATACGCAACTCCATGCAGATGGATCGTTTGGACTCACTTGATTTTGAATCACTTGAGATATGCAAATCTTACCACATGGGCAAGATGACTGAAAAGCCTCGTTTTTAGTAAGATGGAACAAGATAGCAACTTGTTGGAATTAACACATTTTGATGTGTGCAGTCCAATGAGTGCTGAGGCACGCAGTGGATATCGTTATATTCTTACTTCACAGATGATTTAAGTAGATACTGAGTATATTTACTTGATGAAACACAAGTCTGAATTATTGAATGGTTCAAGTAATTTCAGAGTGAAGTTGAAGATCTTCGTGATAAGAGGATAAAATGTCTATGATATGATCATAGAAATGAATATCTGAGTTACGAGTTTGGCACATAATTAAGACACTGCGGAAATTGTTTCACAACTAATACCACCTGGAACACCATAGTGTGATGGTGTGTCCGAACATCATGGTTGCTCCCTATTGGATATGGTGCGTACCGTGATGTCTCTTATCAAATTACCTCTATCGTTCATGGGTTAAGCATTAGAGACAACCGCACTCACTTTAAATAGGGCACCACGCAATTCCGTTTGAGTCGACACCGTATGAACTATGGTTTAGAGAAACCTAAGCTGTCGTTTCTTAAAGGTTTGGGGCTGCGATGCTTATGTGAAAAAGTTTCAGGCTGATAAGCTCGAGCCCAAAGCGGATAAATGCATCTTCATAGGACACCCAATACAGTTGGGTATACCTCCTGTCTCAGATCCGAAAGCAATAGGGATTGTTTTTTAGAATCAGGTCCTTTCTCGAGAAAGAGTTTCTCTCGAAAGAATTGAGTGGGAGGAAGATAGAACTTGATAAGGTTGTTGAACCTTTACTTCAACCAGAGAGTAGCGCAGCACGGGACAAATGTTTCTGTGGCACCTACCTCAGTTGAAGAGAAAGCTAATGATGATGATCATGGAGCTTCGGATCGAGTTACTATCGAACCTCATAGGTTGACAAGGGTGTGTACAACTTCTAAGTGGTAACCCTGTCTTAAAAGGTCACGTTGTTGGACAACGATGAACCTATGAGCTATGGAGAAGCGATGGTGGGCCCGGATTCCAAAAAATGGCTCGAGGCGATAAAATCCGAGAGAGAATCCATGTATGAAAACAAAGTGTAGACTTTGAAAGAACTACTTGATGGTCGTAAGGCTGTTGGGTGCATATGGATTTTAAAAGGAAGACAGACAATGATGGTAAGTGTCACCATTGAGAAAGCTCGACTTGTCGTTAAGGTGTTTCCCGACAAGTTCAAGGAGTTGACTACGATGAGGCTTTCTCACTCGTAGCGATGCTAAGAGTCTGTTGGAATTAGCAGGTACTGCATTATTTATGAAATCTTGCAGATGGGATGTCAAAATATTGTTTCCTTGTTCTTGAGGAAAGGTTGTATGTGATACAACCAGAAGATTTTGTCAATCCTGAAAGATGCTAACAAGTATGCAAAGCTCCAGCAATCCTTCTAAGGACTGGAGTAAGCATCTCGGAGTTGGAATGTACACTTTGATGAGATCATCAAAGATTTTGGGTTTATACAAAGTTTATGAGAAACTTGTATTTCCAAAGAAGTGAGTGGGAGCACTATAGAATTTCTGATAAGTATATGTGGATGACATATTGTTGATCCGAAATGATGTAGAATTTCTGGAAAGCATATAGGGTTATTTGAAAGGTGTTTTTCAATGGAGAACCTGGATTAAGCTACTTGAACATTGAGCATCAAGATCTATAAGGATAGATCAAAAACGCTTAATGGTACTTTCAAATGAGCACATACATTGACATGATCTTGAAGGTGTTCAAGATGGATCAGTCAAAGAAGGAGTTCTTGCCTGAGTTGTAAGGTATGAAGTTAAGAGTTAAAGCTCGACCACGGCTGGAGAAAGAGGAAGGACGAAGGTCGTCCCCTATGCTTTTGTCATAGGCTCTATACGGTATGCCATGCTGAGTACCGCACCTGATGTGTGCCTTGCCACATGTCTGGCAAGAGGGTACAAAGGTGATCTAGGAGTAGATCACTAGATAGCGGTCAAAATTATCCTTAGAGGAATAAGGATATGTTTCTCGGTTATGGAGGTGATAAAGAGTTCGACATAAAGAGTTACGTCGATGCAAGCTTAACACCAATCCGGATAGCTCTGAGTAGAGATACCGGATACGTATAATGGAGCAACAATTTAGAATAGCTCCAAGTAGAACAGTTATTTGAAATGGCTCCAAATATAGCGTAGAGATTTGCGAAGTACATACGGATCTGAATGTTGCAGACCCGTTGACTAAAACCTCTCTCAAAAGCAACATGATCAAACCCAGAACTCATTGAGTGTTAATCACATAGTGATGTGAACTAGATTATGAACTCTAGTAAACTCTTTGGATGTTGGTCACATGGCGATGTGACCTGTGAATGTTAATCACACGGCGATGTGAACTAGATTATTGACTCTAGTGCAAGTGGGAGACTGTTGGAAATATGCCCTAGAGGCAATAATAAATAGGTTATTATTATATTTCCTTGTTCATGATAAATCGTTTATTATCCATGCTATAATTGTATTGATGGGAAACTCAGATACATGTGTGGATACATAGACAACACCATGTCCCTAGTAAGCCTCTAGTTGACTAGCTCGTTGATCAATAGATGGTTACGGTTTCCTGACCATGGACATTGGATGTCGTTGATAACGGGATCACATCATTAGGAGAATCATGTGATGGACAAGACCCAATCCTAAGCCTAGCACAAAGATCGTGTAGTTCGTATGATAAAGCTTTTCTAATGTCAAGTATCATTTCCTTAGACCATGAGATTGTGCAACTCCCGGATACCGTAGGAATGCTTTGGGTGTGCCAAACATCACAACGTAACTGGGTGGCTATAAAGGTACACTACAGGTATCTCCGAAAGTGTCTGTTGGGTTGGCACGAATCGAGACTGGGATTTGTCACTCCGTGTGACGGAGAGGTATCTCTGGGCCCACTCGGTAGGACATCATCATAATGTGCACAATGTGATCAAGGAGTTGATCACGGGATGATGTGTTACGGAACGAGTAAAGAGACTTGCCGGTAACGAGATTAAACAAGGTATAGGGATACCGACGATCGAATCTCGGGCAAGTACAATACCGCTAGACAAAGGGAATTGAATACAGGATTGATCGAATCCTCGACATCGTGGTTCATCCGATGAAATCATCATGGAACATGTGGGAACCAACATGGGTATCCAGATCCCGCTGTTGGTTATTGACCGGAGAACGTCTCGGTCATGTCTGCATGCTTCCCGAACCCGTAGGGTCTACACACTTAAGGTTCGGTGACACTAGGGTTATAAATGAAGTTTGTATGTGGTTACCGAATGTTGTTCGGAGTCCCGGATGAGATCCCGGACGTCACGAGGAGTTCCGGAATGGTCCGGAGGTAAAGATTGATATATTGGATGAAGGGTTTTGGAGTCCGGGAGTGTTCTGGAGGTACCGGGTGATGACCAGCATGACCGAAAGGTGTTTCGGGAGCCCCGGCAAGTGTTGGGGGGCTTCATGGGCCAAGGGAAGGGGGCAAACCAGCCCACTAAGGGGCTGTGCGCCCCCCTCATCTATTCCCACGTGACCAGGGGGTTTGGGGCGCCCCTTCTAGGGTTCCCACCTCCTGTCTTTGGGGCCAAGTCACCCAAGGGAGAGATCCCATCTGCCCTGGCCGCCGCCCCCCCTAGGGGAAACCCTAGGGCGCCTCCCCTCCCCCTTGCCCCTATATATATTGGAGGTTTTGGGGCTGCCCATGACACGAGATGAACTCTCCCAAGGCGCAGCCCTACCTCTCTCCCTCCTCGTCTCTCGTAGTGCTTGGCGAAGCCTTGCTAGAGTTCCACGCTCCTCCACCACCACCACGCCGTTGTGCTGCTGCTGGACGGAGTCTTCCTCAACCTCTCCATCTCTCCTTGCTGGATCAAGGCATGGGAGACGTCCCCGGGCTGTACGTGTGTTGAACGCGGAGGTGCCGTCCGTTCGGCACTAGGATCATCGGTGATTTGGATCACGGCGAGTACGACTCCATCAACCCCGTTCACTTGAACGCTTCCGCTTAGCGATCTACAAGGGTATGTAGATGCACTCTTCTTCCCCTCGTTGCTAGTTTCTCCATAGATAGATCTTGGTGATACGTAGGAAAATTTTGAATTTCTGCTACGTTCTCCAACAGTCAGGGGGGTCCACGAGTTAGCGACAAGGCAGGGGGCGCGCTCTAGGGGTGTGGGCGCGCCCTCCACCCTTGTCGTTGACTCGGGACTCTTCTGGGCCAACTCTTGTGCTTCGGGGGCTTCTTCTGGTCCATAAAAAATCACCGTAAATTTTCAGCTCGTTTGGACTCTGTTTGATATTCCTTTTCTGCAAAACTCGAAAACAAGGAAAAAACAAAAACTGGCACTGGGCTCTAGGTTAATAGGTTAGTCCCAAAAAATAATATAAAATAACAATTAAATGCATATAAAACATCCAAGATGGATAATATAATAGCATGGAACAATAAAAAATTATAGATACGTTGGAGACGTATCACTCATCATCATCCACATCCATCTCCATCTCATTGTAACATCAGAAACCTAGCGGATCGTGTTGTTCATGTTCATCACTGTTGCCATCATGGTGATTGTTGTGCCCGCGTGTGAGTAGACCCCTAGTTCTCGGGGATATTGATGAATATTGGTATGTATAGGATCTGAACTGTTATTTTGGATATGAGATCCTCTGTTGAATGCGTAGTTTAATAACTTCGTAAATGTTGTGAAGGGGTCCCACTCAACATTAATTACCACCATTTGGGTATCACTGGCGTTGTAAGGGAAGGTGAGGGTAATTCGAGATGACAGTAAAAGCCTTTCCCCCTGACCTTTACAATTGATAGGGGAATTTCGGAGAACCCTTAGAGAGGCCGCGTCCGCGACAACCCTTAATTACTGTAGTTGTAACCCGCTGGGGGAGACTACGGTGATGGTGTGTGTGGCACGAAGTCTACCTAGAGTAGAACGTGTTCTGTACCCGGCTCCGCCCAGCATAATCGTCAACAGTGGCTTAAGTATCCATACTATAGTATGCCCTCGCACAGGTTGCGCTAGAAATATACCAATGGAGATTTCCAAACTCCCTGAGAACGCCTTACTCCTCTGCTAGTTCCAAAGTCACTCAAGCTTTTGTTCATTTGTTACTTTTTATGTTATTTGCTTGCAAGTTCGTCATTCACCATGAAAACTATATATTTTTGCCCTCACTTTGTTTGGAGTCTACAATTACTAGTAGCCACAAATCCATAATTCATTACAAGAGGCAACTCTGATTCTTGTGCTCCCTGTGGGATCGATACTCTTACTTCAAAAAGGATACAACTAAACCTTATGTACTTGTTGGGAAAGGGTTCTATGAGATTTAGGAAGTCTACAACTCTGGAGCCTTGGATCATGAATGGCCGACGCTTAAAGTTACACCTGACTGATGAACAAAAAGAAGAACGGGAAGTAGAGGAGGTAAGTTTCGTCACAATTGAGGAAGATGAAGCTTTTAGAAGGGAGAAGGAAGGTATGAGGAAGTAATGTTGTAGAGTATATGTAAAAGGTTAGTCTAGAATTTAAGTTAAGTTTTTGTCAAGTTAAACCTATTCAACCCGATGTTGAATTACTAAAGATTTTGTACAAAGTTGGAGTTTTTGTCATTAACCTTTCAGGGAGGAAAAAAATTCTAAGGAAGGATTGGGCGAAGAAATCAACAGAGCAAACGACAACATTCAATACAACCGGTTCCGTTCGCATGGGTGGTCGCATGAGTGGGGGGGGGGGGGGCAGAAACAGTGACAATTCCAGAGAATTCGATGGTGTTTCATGCGAGTGCCGGTGCTCGTATGAGTGGTCGTATGGACCCTTTGCGGCAGGCTATTTGGCGGCAGAGTGTTCAACGGCGTATCATGCGACCGCTGGTGGTCGTATGGTTGCTTGCATAGTATCGACTGAAGCAACAGGTTTGAAAAGAGAGAGAGAGAGAGAGAGAGAGAGAGAGAGAGAGAGAGAGAGAGAGATGGTTTGGTAGCAGGCCATGCGAGCACTCCTGCTCGTATGGAAGGCCGTCGGTCGGTCTGTTTTCGGGGTTCTTTCCTAATTTTAATTTGATCTATTTCTAACTAACTCTCTCTGCCTAATCTCGAGATTACCTATTTCTTAAACCTTTATAAGGAGTTGAGGGGCACGTCCCTTAGCCCCAAACCAATCTAATCTCAAGTTTCTTTTGCTTGCGATCTCCTCCAAAAGCTCTTTGTTACAGATGGGGTTGTTTTGTTGCCACCCTGAGAGATATTTGCCTGGCCAGAGTGAAGCCTGAAGCTAGCCTGAACCTTGTTTGGTTTCCACCGTGGGCCTCCTTTCTCACCTGACTTGAGAGCGTCCGGCACAAAATTAGCCGGAGTCAGGGCTATAGAATTGGAGGCATGACTCGGGCACACACGTATCACTCAGCAAATCATTAATCAGTTGCATGCCACCCCTACAACCCCTTACTTTACAAATATTTTAAGCTATTCAAGGCACATGCATGAATCAAACAGGATGCGTCCAATCTTGCCTGGTCATACATAAAGGAGTGGCTCCTCCGGCTACTGTCCGACATAGTTTTTATTCAGGCATGTCAGTCAAGTCACCAACAAACAACCCCCAAGTCTTCAAACCGCCTCCCGCATCGTCCCATTCCCTAATCTGGATGAAGTGGTACCTGCTGGATGGGAGGACTTGAGGAAGATGAGCATTAAGGATGAACCACGCTTGGAGGAGGGGACTGACGATAAGGTGAAGGTGTTGGAGATCAAGGAGGAAGAACTGGATGAATCACGCTTGGAGGAGGGGACTGACGACAAGGTGAAGGTGTTGGAGATCAAGGAGGAAGAACTGGATGAACCACGCTTGGAGGAGGGGACTGACGACAAGGTGAAGGTGTTGGAGATCAAGGAGGAAGAACTGGATGAACCACGCTTGGAGGAGGGGACTGACGACAAGGTGAAGGTGTTGGAGATCAAGCAGGAAGAACTGGAAAAAGAAGGGGATGCCGAATCCACTACAGATGAGTATCCTCCGAACCCCTATCAGTTCAACATTCGAGGATCCATTCCGTTATTTCTTCTTGGGCCTCCTCAAAAGGAGTGGGGAAAGGAGCCACCTACCCCGGAGGAGATAAAGAAAAATATCAAGAATTTGGAGAAGGTTTCTAAGGCTTGTGTGAACACTATTGGAGAGGGCATTGATGCTTATTGGTTGATGAGCAAAGACCTGGAGGCACATGTCGATGGTCTCTTTCATAAGATCGGTTTAATGGCCGACACCATTAATTAAAACACTGCACAACTTGAGTTTTTGACCTAGGTGGTGGATCACCAGCAGGGAGTCATCGAGGAGATGAAGGAACACTTCAAGAACATCTATACTGCCTACAAGGATACCGAGGAGTGAGCCTAAAATGCTTAGTACCTAGATCTCCTCGGCTTGATTGTAAGCCTGGGAGAGATTCTCACGTACTTTGTATCTTTACTTTTCTGTAATTATTTCCAGCAAGTCGAGATTAGCTCGCTGTTTTAATTTCAATACGGTTGAACTATCAATTCCTTTTGAGCAAGGGATGACCCTTTCTGATGAGTAGTTGTATGTTTTGATGTGTGAGATCATTATAAGTTTTTGAGAACATAACAGGAATATAAAAGGATGGTAAAGCGGCATGAATTCAATCCAAAACTCGTAGAACATACGATCTACGATGGAATCTCGGTTCACTTCTGGATTCATGAAACCCTAGGGAGTAACCAAAAAGTAGAGAGCATAGCAACAAGGCTAGGTAGCGAGAGTAGTGAACCCTATTGTCAACTCGAGGGCGGTGCCTTGGGGAATAGGATGTGGATCAAAGAGATACTACTTGCCAGTGCTGCAGCATCAGAAACCCTAGGGTATTCAGGCTCGCTTTTTTTCTCCTCGCCGGAGATAAATAAAAAGTTTGAAAACCAAGAGATCAAAGAAATCTAAATAAATATTTAAAACTACATCTTTTTTTTAAGTTCACTACATATTTTTTTTGAAGGGTACATATTTTTGTGGTGTGGAACGAGATGACGGGTTCCATGCGCTTTGCATATGCCCTCTTGCTACAGATTTGTGGCGCGCCATGGAGGTGGAGTGGCCCATCCCGAAGATTGAAGCGATATGCAACAGTGGACCGGAGTGGTTGTTTACCCTCCTAGACCCCCTGGATGACACGACACGGATGGTAGCGCTCATGATCATGTGGCGTTCCTGGTACATCCGCAATGAGATCACGCATGGGAAGGTGCCACCACCCACAGAAGCTTCTCGCCGCTTCCTTCATGGGTATATAAGCTCGCTGCTATGCATCCACCATTACCCACATGGCAATATGGAGAAGGGGAAGATGGTCCTCCATGCGACACGACCGCCCGTAGCCCCGAGCGTCAATCCGCAGCAGGAGCTGCGTTGGATTCCCCCTGGGCCGGGCTGGACGAAGCTTAACACCGATGGGAGCTATGTCATGGCAACAGGGGCTGCTGGAGGTGGCATGGTTCTTCGTGACGAAGGAGGAGAGATCGTGTTTAGTGCGTGCAGGGAAATACGCACATGCGAGAACAGTCTTGAGGCGGAACTGCTAGCATGTAAAGAGGGTTTGGAGTTGGCCGTGCATCGGACTAGCTTGCCCATCTTGGTGGAGCTGGATAGTGTTGAAGCAGTGGGGATGCTCACAACACATGCAGCAGATCGTTCACAACACCGTATCCTTGTGGAGGAGATACGGAATCTTGCCACGTCTACGGAGAGGGAGATCTTGTTCGTTCATTGTAGACCGCTCGCAGAACAGAGTTAGCCATGAGTTGGCCGTTTATGGGCGTATTACCCCACGCACCGCAGTGTGGTTACACTCTGGGATGGACTTCGTTGTAAACTTATCTATGGCTGAGAAGCCTCCTTGAGTAATGAAAATTTTCTTTCCCCCGCAAAAAAAGAAGGGTTGGCCGCATTAAAAAAAAGAAAAAGAAAAAGAAAAAGAACAGCGTTGCCCGCTAAAAGCGAGCGTGCGGTCCGAACGATCCAATGGGCTGAGCGTGAGACGGAGCATGAAACTACCCCCGCCCGGCCCGGCCCTCTCGTCAAAACCCTAATCTTTTCTGTATTCTTCTACTAGGAGTATATAAGGAGCAGGCGGGCGGCGGCGGCGTGGTTCGGCCATTTCATTTCCTCTCAACTCCCACTGCCCCCAAACCACGGCGAGGTGAGGGGGATGTTGACGGTGAGGCAGGAGCCGGATTCCGGCAAGGGGAAGGGGAAGGGGAAGGGGAAGGAGAAGGAGAAGGGGAAGGAGCCAGATTCCGGCGAGGAGACCGAGAGGCAACTGAGGGAGAAGAGTACGAAATCGCAGAAGACGAAGAAGAAGAAGAAGACGACGACGACGACGACGACGACTACGACTACGACTACGACGACGAAGCGGAAGAAGAAGAAGAAGAAGATGGAGCCACTTTCCCAGAGGATGGTGAGTGAATACTTGATCGGCGCTCTTTCTCGCCACCGTGAGATCCGGAGTAAAGAGACCGCATTTCTGAGGGCGGAGGTCGCATCGCGCCGGCTGGCGACGGTTGCTGGGAGGAAGGCTTACCTAGAGGGTCAATCCAAGGCCAAGGGGATAACTTTCACACCACCACCACCGCACTCGGCCGACCAAATGTCCGTCAAGGTGAACTGGCCGTACCTTGTCAGTAATGGCGAAGACGCACTCGATTTGATGCTGCACGAGGTCCAGGCGATGCGATACCGGATCAGCTCCTTGGCATGTCTATTCAAGGGTTTTGGGATTTCAGTCTCCCCTGCCAAGGTGAAGCAGATACGGGCCATGTCAGGTGCTTTGGCGTGGGTTTCAGAGAGATTCACGGGTGAATTACATGAGTCAAGATCTCGCCCTGCTAAGATGGATCTCAAGGTGCACCAGGATGGCTGGGTATCGACTTGGGGTGATCATAGGGGAAGCAGCAGTTCCTTTCTCGATACAAGTAAGAAATCACGCAATTCTTTTTTTTCTTCTTAATTACGCAATTCTTTCTCGTAATTCGACTAGGTAATTGCCTTGCCCGCGGAGACAGAGTATTCTGGTGGTTCAACTTAATTTTACTAAACATACACATGCGCATCAAGCAACCGACTTTCTTTTTACTGCTAGTTCACTCTTCTTGTTTGTTGCAAGAACAATGTTTCATGAAGTAAATCTAGGATATTTCATACTGTATATGAGAAGAATATTACTGCTTGAATCAGCAAAAAAAAACATTGTCCTTAGAGCACTCTGGATTGACACTACTTGTTTAATTCTCTTAGTTTCCAGAACATTGGAACTTATAATTAAGCAGTAGGTGTAACCTTTTGCATGATTAGACCCTATTTATCGCAGATGCAGTAACACCTACCGCTGCTAATCCCCGTATAACACCTCACAGCCTCGTAACTATATTCATTACACCACAAATTCTGCAAGTAACTAAGGAACATAACGCAGCCTGGTCAACTGGTGAGCTCCTACAGATGCGTCGCCATGACCCTATTGTTCAAGAAATTCACTCTTGGGCATTATTCCCCAAGGTGCTACGTGGCCATCCCAGTAGCAGCAGGCACACTTGGTTTTGAATATTTTCTGTTGTAATTTGCACTTTGGTGGATGGATTCCTGCTTTGCCATATTTCCATGACTTTTCTTATTCTGATGTGTAATAATCTGAGGGCAATCTCAACCTTTTCATTGATCTATTCTGGACAATGGTTCATCCATCTATGGTCGCAGTTGTTAATTACTCCCTCGGTCCCATAATGTAAGACGTTTTTTTGACACTACACTAGAGTGTCAAGAACCGTCTTACATTATGGGACGGAGGGAGTAGAACATATCAAAATTCATTCTATGTACAACAATGCAATCTGTACATTTTTTTACCATGCATTTATAGAGGACTTATGATTGGCTGAGTTTTCAATTAAATCATATTTTTATTGGGACTGGAGCAGATGGATTGGTTTCTACGTGCTAAGTAACACTTCAGGTTGAGTTGATTGTGTGCTATTTTGTACCTCGCTCTTCATTCATTAAGTAACAGTTGACAATCATAATAAATATTTCACAATCATATGTAAAATATATAGGCATGCAATGATCACAATATAATCTTAGCAAGTCTAGCATATATATTTGTGCATGCATTTAGTCCAACAAATTTGAAACAAAAAAGTGCAGCAAGGCAGCAATGTCTAACTATACGCACACAATAGAGAGTTAACCATTTGATTTGGTGCCTGCAGCTACGGTGAGCCCTATGCTGTTCACGCTTTCAACACCTGGAATATTTCCTTTCTCCGCGGTGGCTGGCCCGGCCTTGCAGATCTACTCCATCAAAATCGTCAACCTTAATAGCAATCTGACATGGCCTCTTTATATTTACGGCGTGGTTGCTGCAAGGGATGAGTTGGACCACAACCGCAACCTTCTCTTCTGCCGGTCAAGGGCCAATTGCCAGCGGATCACACAAGAAGTATGTACCAACTTTCCTCTTGTGACTAATTGTTTATTATATTCAAAAAGTGCTATCCCCAATGAGAACACGTTATACCAAAACTGTCCACCTTGCATTCAGAGTAACTGAACACCGGCAAGAGCACACAACACACATTCATTAAAGGACATTACTAGAGCAATCACTTGCTTTTTAGCTGTAGCTGTCAGCCTTGTGTTTTAGGTAAGCATGCGCTTGGGTCCCCCACAGACCGTAAAAACAGCAAGTTCTTGCCTTCCACCCAAAAAAATCAGTTTTTCCTCAAACATCAATTTTCTCCAAACATCAGGCACCAGTGCTGGACAAAGAAATTCTCCTGATCTAGGTAACAAAAGTCATCTCATTTTATACGAGTCTATATACATCTCCTTGCTCTTCCCTAATCCATGGCAACTTTGCTGGGCATGAGAAAATTACATGAACTAAAACTGAGATTAAGCATGTTTTTTGACTGTGTTGTCTCAAACTAACCCCCTTCTCATGCACAACCTCTCAGCACTCTCAGGCAACAACATCGGCAGGCAAATGTATACGAGCAAATAAAAAAACTGCTTTGTGTGAAGGGATAAACACCCTTATGCAGTCAACTTGCATGACACCGGAAGGAAAATTTGAGGCAACTAGTTGTTGTAACAAAAGCAATTTCATCATGTAGGCAATTTCGCTTTTAGCTCCAAAAGTCAGGCAAATCACACATAACTCTGGAACCTTTCTGCATGTTGATGATCAGGCAACAAAAACCTCTCCCACCTCCCTCCTGTAGCATGTGTATGCAACTTGATTCTTTGGAACTTGGAATCTTTTGCATGTTCTTGCCTTATCACCCCTGATGAACCTGCTTGTTAGCTGGAACCTGGTGATTATAGTGTTGTTCTGTTTTTTGCTTTTGGTTGTTTATAATGTCTTCTACCTGGCCTCTACGAAAAAGTAGTTGCTCAGAAACGATAGAGATATTTAATAGTAAGAGTTGCTGCTTGGTTCAAAACATATGGGCAAAAAAAATCTGTTTGAATCAAAATGGTGTGGGCGACTTAGTTCAGCCAGTTTGGTCGGGTTTGTGGTCTTAGTGGGGAATCCATATTGGTGTTTAGGCGACTCCATCCCTGTTGAGCGTGGGCGACCTAGTTCGTTTGAGTTAGTTGATTGGGTCGTGAGTGACGCGACTGCATGTCATGAAAGTAAGGACTCCACATGTGCGATGGTGTGGGCGACTTAGTTCACCCCATTTGGGCAAGTTTAGTGGTCTCAGCGAGGCGACTACATATTTGGGTTTAGGTGACTCCGCCATGGGCGACCTAGTGCATTTGAGTTAGTCAATTGGGCCGCATAGTGAATCATCGTAAATTCATTTTCCTAGCTATTTCAGCATTGCCTGAGTGGAATCACCGTCTTTTAGAAATCAGAAGGGCTAAGCATAATGATGTGAATTTTTGTTTTGTCTTTTCAAGAGAATGATGAACAAAATAATATTAACCTGATAAAGGGAATCATTCATATTTCAAGTCACGCAATGCCATACAAACAGCAACCAAGGGGCCAACCAGGGATTCGATTGCAATACAGTAACTGAATTGTAGCTTCTCAAGGAAATGTCAGCTTCGTTATGATATCTACATAGTGTTATTTATATCTTACAATGGACCTTGTCAGGCTGTAACTGTATTCATATGGCAAGTATAGGTTCATTACTCAGCAAACTTGTGTGAATTGAAATGTCAAATTCATTATGATGCTTTGCTTGCAGGATCCCTTTTTGCGCTTGTGTGGCCCGTCTCGTGCCATTGTTGCTGGGGAGGCCGTTACGTTTGAAGTTGAACTGAAAATGAAGTATGGAGCGGAGTACATGGAAGAAGCATCGTTTGCTGCCAGCTACAACTACCGCTCTACCCAGCGGTATTCCACCCCGATGATCTACAGCCGCTGTTGTACAGCAGAGTTAAGCCTTGAGCGGCTTACGACAGCAATCCAGGCCACTATCATGGGTGTTTGTGTTGTTGGAGGGGAGTGGCCTTTCAAGTTTGGATGCCAAGTTTCTTGTTTCCTATATCCTCCTCCTTCTCCTGCTGCTGCTGCTACAGGGAAACCTTCGAAAGTCGTGTTACTTGACAAGTATGGTGGTGGTGGTGAAGAAATGCCCATGCCATCAGATGGTTACATACGTCTGTCAAGGAATGTGGTTTCGGTTCAAGTGGAGAGAAGCCTGAATGTTGTCATACAAGCTTACCCCGCCGAACCTGGCACCAAGCCTCTATTTTGTCATGTGGAATTCCCTTTCCAGCACTGCCAAACGAGAACGCTACAATGCCCACTTGGCGAATCAACGGTGCAGATCACAGTTGCTTGGTCCCGCCTTGCCATGGATAACACTGAGCTAATAGCAGGGGCATACTCTACCCTGATGTAGAGTGTTTAACTGCAGCTAGGCTGACATATTTTTTGTTGTTGTAAAAAACAGCTCCAAGTTGATAGCGTGTGAGGCATGAATGGATGGATGTACGAAATCAGATGCTATCTGCTGTTATGTCTACTCTGTGAACAAACTTATTTATGCCCTTTGCATCCCAACAGCTGTGGAAACTTGATATTATTTGGATTCACCGTCCCATTCTCTTTGAGGCCGGCCGGCCGGCCTCAGGGAACTTGATTGCGTTGGCGCCTCTGTTTCTGAACTTGTTCCTGGAGCTTTGTATTTTGAAAAATTTAGAATCAAATTAGGTTGGCAGCATTAATCATGCAGATTAGTCCTCTGTTCAAGTTGACTTTTGCTCGTGCTAAGCTTTGACCTGGTAAGGCCTTGACACACGAAAACTAGAGAGGGAATCATAAAGCTCATCATGCACACGAGGGACCTGCAACAGATAAGAGACATCAGAGACCTGCATGTGTATCAGAAACCATTCTCTCAGGGAGGTGCACATGTCTGGTGGTGCCGATGCCTGGTCGGCTGGTCCAGTAAACAAAAGGATACATGTGAGGGACTGGAACCTAAATCTAGAGTTTAGATTTGAATCCAATTGGTTGTCCTATCCTGATTTTATTAAAAAATCAATACAAAAATGGCCCTATTTGAATAAATTAAAATTTGAATTTAAATAAAGTTCAACCCAGGCTTAAATTTAATCAATTTCAAACTTAATTTGATCATAACTTTTCGACTATAGAGCTAAATCTTTTTGCATTGTAATTCCAGAATTTAAACTAAACTTTAGGCAGGGAATTTAAAACATGTTGACCATATGGAATTCAAACTTAAATGGAACTCATAGCTCAATTCATAAATCAAGATTGAATGAGAACTTTTGCAAATGAATTCATGAACCAACCTTGGTCAAATATGAACTCAATTGAACTTGAATCCAATTTTCAGCTTCAACTTTATTTCAAATTCAAATTCAAATAATTCAAACTAGTTTGAATCCTAAATTCAAATTCAAATTGAATTTCAATCTAAATTTTAATATGAACTCAAATGAAGCTTTTAATTATTTGAAACTAATTCAAATTATTGATCCATTCAAATTCAAACATGAAGTCAAACACTCAAACAAATATGATTTTTTCGAATTTGCAGTTGCCAAGTAACTCATTTCTCTTCAGTCAACAACATATCCTCTATCGATCGATCTATCATGTCTATGGACGTGTGGCCACCTATCAGCAGAGTGTGTGGCTGCATGCGATCATGTCCGCCAGGCCAAATCGTCCAACCTTTTGCCTTTTGTTTCTTTCGTGATGATTAGTATATCTATCCTACCTTTCTTTTTACCCGACTTGACAGATGAATTTTATCCACACCTGATGTGATTTACCGATGTTTCATATTGGTTACCACAATATATCGATCCACTAACAGTTAATCCCAATGGATCAACGGGCCACATCAAATTTATCACCATGCATGTGTACGTACAATGTTGTCTCTTATCACTGCGTGTCCATGCATGCATCTTGTCGATTTTTTTTTCGAGAATACTTCCAATCTATTTATCTTCAATCATAGCAGTACAACAAACATAAAAAATAATAAAAATTACATCCAAAATCATAGACCATCTAGCGACGACTACAAGCACTAAAGTGAGCTGAAGGCGCGCCGCCGTCATCGCCCCTCCCTCGCCGGAGCCTGGGAAAACTTGTTGTAGTAGACAGTCGAAAAGTCGTCGTGCTAAGGCTCCATAGGACCAACGCACCAGAATAGCAACCGCCGCCGTTGAGAAGTAGCGTAGATCGAAAGGATCTGACCTGAAAACACACGCATATAGACGAACTACGACCAGATCCGAGCAAATCCATCAAAGATATATCTGTTAGAGACACACCTCCGCACGCCCACCGACGATGCTAGACGCACCACCAGGACGGGGTTTAGGTGGGGAGAACCTTATTCCATTTTCAGAGAGCCGCCGCTCCTCGCATATTTGAGCAGGACACAAACCCTAAAAAACTCAAAGAGACATTAAAAAACGGAGCCCTCCCGCCGGCAAGGGCCGAGATCCACCACGCCTCCATGGCCCTAAGACCACAGAAGGCGAGGTGGACCGGCGGTGATGCCTCCGGGAAGCACGAGAAACCCTAGCACCTGCGTGCACACCATCATCTTGTTGATATTTAACTACTAAATTCTACTCACTCCATTTCTAAACATAAGTCCTTTTAGAGATTTCAATATGGACTACATACGAAGTAAAATGAATGAATCTACACTCCAGATTACATTTATATATATATACGTACATAGTTCATATTGGAATATCTAAAAAGACGTATATTTATAAACAGATGGAGTAGCTAGCTGGGTGTTCATGGATCATACATGGTCGTCCCAATTCCTGGACTAATTGATTTTCTATCTTATTGAACTATGTTTTCAGACACAAAAAATTCCTTTTATCTCATGGACGGATATACGAAATTCATAGTTTTACGGGTTTAAGAAAATTTAGTGAGTGTCTCATGAATGCCCCAATGGTTAGGCTAGTCATAATGGGAGTAACTTAGCTAGTAATATAACGCCGCACAATGCAAATTTGCTTTATGTGACAAGCAGTTAATGAGAAGAGTGATGTTTGTGGTAAAATAAGTCTACAAGCTAACAAATAAAGTCATAGACGACTATTATATTACTTTTGTACTATAAAGGTAGTAACTTAAACTAATGTCATATGCATGCCATTAGTATAAGTTACCCCATCATGGTCAGGCTTGCACACCATTTTCTTTTTGTGTGGAGAGGATGTACATGTGGACGGGATTTTTTTTTGGCGTGAAGATCGGTCCAATTGGATGCTCAAATGGTCAACATCATGTTTGAATAAAATCGATCAATCATACATAGTTTTATCATTATTAATTGTGGTAGGAATTATTGGTGTATCTAATCATGTCACCTTGCTTGTACACATCAGCTAGAGTAGAATTAGTCAGACATCTGGTCCCCCAAGTATGCATAGGATAATGCTATTCTGGACACAAGTACGCTCATGTGTAGAACTTCGCCAAAATAATTCATCAAAAAAAACTATGAAGGAAGTCACACATTCATAATTTTTTACAGATGAATATTATTAATAAGAACAACAGTTTTTTTGTGCAACACGAGGTAAAATTGTGAGAGAATTCCTTATTTGGCCCTTTCTTAAAGTTTGCTTTCCTTTTTTACTTTAAAAAATATATTTTTTTCCTTTTTCACACACAATTTTTATTTTGTTCCCTACATGACACTTCCGTCAATAATGGCACATAACAGTGTTTAGTCTAACATGAAAAGACCATTTTACCCCTGGTATACTATGTGACCAAAATTATTTACAAGTCAAAAGCAGCCGTGATTTGATATGTTTTGTCTTTGGGCGACCCTAGGCGCCGGCGCACCGGCCCAACAGTTGGGCCGGTCGCTGCGTGGCCGTCCGATCTGGCGGACATCAACCATTCGATTCGCCCTCTAGTCATCGTCTTCTTCCCGTCGTCAGTTTCAGATCCGTTCGACACGGGATGTCTCTGCCCTGGCCATTGCGTGCGTGCGCCCCTGCGAGGCGAGGCAGCACCCACATCCTCCTCATCCATGCCGCCGCTCATCGCAGCACCGTCACCTTGTCCCCGCACCCTCCCTCATGCACCACCATCGTAGCATCACCGTTGCAGCTTGCAACCTCGCCGTCGTAGCCTAGCCGTCATCGGGTAGAAGCCTTGCCGTTGCAGCTTGCAACCTTCACCATTGTAGTCTTGTCGTCATCGAGTAGCAGCCTCGCCATTGCAGCTTGCAACCTTGTCGTCGCAGCGCAGCCTCGCCGTCGTCGCCGTTGAAGCTTTTTACAAGGCCGGTTGAAGCTTTCTACGTCGCAGGTTGCAGCTTTGTGCTGTTGGCAGTGACCAGCTCCAACATCTGTCGTCATGGATGAAGCTTTTTGCGACACTGGTTGAAGCTTTTTGCGACACCGTTTGAAGCTTTTTCTGTTGGCAGTGGCCAGCCCCGGCGTCTGTCAACCACTGTTGAAGCTTTTTGTCACGCCGGTTGAAGCTTTTGGAGACGATGGTTTGTAGATTTTTGCTGTGATAGTGGCTGGCTCCAGCATATGTCCCCGCTGGTTGAAGCTTTTGCCGCGTCGGTAGTAGCTTCCTCAAATGCAGGTTGCAACACTGGTGGTGTCTCTGGGTGCTCGCTGCTCCGGTGAGATTGCTCCCCGTAGCAAAAACGCGACAACGCCGGCCATAGCAGCTCGTAGTCGCCCTCAGTCGTCGTCCGCCCCAAGCTCATAAGCCATGGCCGCCATGGCCTGTGAGCTCGCAGGCCATGGCCCCCTGTCGTAGCAGCGCGCAAGAAACCTTGAGACTCTCAAGGTGACGACGAATACGAGCAACACACCATGGAGGAGTTGCGCGTGATGTGAGAGGGGAGGAGTGCTCGTTGGGGCTATGGCAGAGGAGGTGAGGCGGAGCGCTGTGGAAGAAGGAAGAGGATAAGGTTGAGATGCGGGGCGGGGCGTGTGGCAGAGAGGGCGAAGACGCATGTGCACGGTTGGATTGCGTTTTCATCCTACGCGGGTCGTGCGTCCGGCCGAATCACTCGGCCGGCGTGCCGTACGCAAGCGTTTCACTTTGTCTTTTGACTACATGACCAATAAAACAAAGGGTCTGTCTAGGACACATCTAGATGTGACATAGTTATGTCACATCTAAGCTGATGTCCACTCTGTTTGTGGTCTATTTTTTCATTCTAGTTTTTTTATTTCTTGTTGCTACATTATATACTTGTAGGACTTAGATGTGACATCCTTAAAAAACATCTAGATGTGAATTAGACAAACCGTAAAACAAAATGGGTGTGACTAGGGCACATCTAGATGTGACGTAACTATGTCACATCTAAGATGATGTCACCCATGTTTGTTGCCCGTTGACAACTCCCTCTGGCTGTTTCGTTGTTTGTTTATTTTGTTTTTTATTTGATTGTCCAGCCAGTTTCTCCTTGCCGCACATAGCGCAGGCCTTCGCCACTGAGCCGGCTCACTGTACGCACCCAAGTGCGTTGTGTTTGACCACGCGAAGTCATAAAAAATGCAGCGCGTAAAGCTTAAGAGTACCATGTGTGCCACTTTCTTTTGTTACTATCAAACACGATAGAATTAAGAAACATACGTGGATGCCTATAGGTTTAGAAACGGATGTAGTCAAGGTGAGAGCTTGTAGTTTAGTCCAGTACGTGTAAAGCTCAAGAGATGATTAGCATCTGTGAACAATTTTTAGAAAAAGGAACATCGTTTCAAATATTTGTACTTTTTTAAAACCACGATCATTTTTTCTAAACTTGCGAGCATTTTTCGAAAAACATGAACTTAATTTGATATTTTTGACCATTTTTTTAGAAACCCAAATAACTTTTGAAAAAACAAAAGAATTTTTCAAATTCCAAATACTTTTTGAAACAGAAAAATGAAAAAGAAAAAGAAAATTAGAAATTATTTTTTCAAAGAAAAAAGTAAAAAGGAAATGAAATCTGGTGAAGAAAAAAAAACGAAAATGGAATAAACCAGGAAAAACTGTGAAGAGAACAAACAAACAAACCACAACATTGTTCCTTTTTCATAAATAGTCACCAATTCTCTTTTTTGTAAATAGTCCCCAATTCTCTTTAAAAAATCTGTGTGCGCGAAGGGCCAAAAGTCACATGCATGAAAAAACTTCTAATCTATATGTATATTTACAAAAACTACTTCACTAGTTTGATGTAAATCCTATTTACAAAAATAAACGAAAGATGAAAATATGGTCATGTGTTGCATGAAGAAAAATGTTTGTGTATATATAAATGTTCAAGCAATTTTAAGAAGTGATCATGTTTTTTTAAAAAGTGTTGACATACACAATACGTGGGCATGATGAACATTTTTAACATACACATAAAACATTTTCTAAAAAAACTCCATTAATATATTTTAAATAGAATGGCCATTTTTTAGAACAAGGCAATGTTTTTTAGAAAAAAATATGATGAACATTTTATAAATACACGATGAACATTTTCTTAAACATGGTAAACATTTTTGAAAACACAAAAAATCACCCGGTGGAGGAAAATCAAAAGGAAAAAAAGATAAACTAAGGGTGGACATGCAACTGAGTCGGGGCAAGTTGTGCGTGAAGAGTGTATGAACAACTGGGTCGGGCAAGTGTGGTGTCGAGGGTGGACATGGAACTGGGTCGGGGTCGGGCCAAATTGCATGTCGATGGTGGACATGCAACTGGATCAGGTTAGGACGAGTTATGTATCGGTGGTCGACAAACAACTAGGTAAGGTGAGTTGCATGTCATGGGCGGACATGCAACTGGGTCGAGCGAGTAGTGTGTCTAGGGTGGACATGCAACTTAGTCGGGTCGGCAAGTTGCGACTCGATGTTGAACTTACAACTGAGACAACTACACGAAACTACGATACCAGTTGCGAGCCGATAGTGAACTTGCAACTAGGAAAACTATGAGCCTAGTTGCGAGTCAAGGGTGGACTTGCAACTGGGATGAAAAACAAACTACACTCCTAGTTGCAAGTTGAGGGTGGAGTTGCAACTGGGCTGAAAAACAAACTATGGGTCTAGTTACGAGTCAAGGGTGGACTTGCAACAGATATTAAAAATAAACTACATGCCAAGTTCCGAGTCGAGGGTGGACTTGTAACCGGGATGAAAAACAAACAAACTATGGGCCCAGTTGTATGTCAATGACGGACTTGCAATTGGCACTACGCAGAACTGCGATACCAGTTGCGAGTCGAGGACGGACTTGCAGCTGGGGGCCTCGACAAACACACACACACACACACACACACACACACACACTATTTGTGAGTCGATGTTCGGCTTGGAATTGGGGACCCTCGACAAACACACACGCACACACACACACACACACCTCTAGTTGTGAGTCGATAGTCGGCTTCCAATTGGGGGCCTCGATGAAAACACATACACACCCTAGTTGCGAGCCAATGGTTGACATGCAACTATGGATCCTCCACACACACACACACACACACACACACTATTTGTGAGTCGATGTTCGGCTTGGAATTGGGGGCCCTCGACAAACACACACGCACACACACACACACACACACACACACACACCTCTAGTTGTGAGTCGATAGTCGGCTTCCAATTGGGGGCCTCGACGTAAACACATACACACCCTAGTTGCGAGCCAATGGTTGACATGCAACTATGGATCCTCCACACACACACACACACACACACACACACACACACACACTAGTTGCGAGTCGATGGTCGGCTTGCAACTGGGGCACCGACAAACATACACACCCCTAGTTGCGAGTTGATATTCTGCTTGCAACTAGGGACCCTCGACAAACACACACACACATACACACACACACACACACACACACACCATAATTGCGAGTCGATGGCCGGCATGCAACTGGGGACCCTCGACAAACACAGACTCCCCTAGTAGAAAGTCGATGGTTGACATGCAACTGGGCACACTGACAAATACACCGTGACGCCCCCAATTTAATCATGCACGCAAACGTGTACGATCAAGATCAGGGACTCAAGGGATGATATCACAACACAACTCTGAAACATAAATAAGTCATACAAGCATCATAATACAAGCCAGGGGCCTCGAGGGCTCGAATACAAGTGCTCGATCATAGACGAATTAGCGGAAGCAACAATATCTGAGTACAGACATAAGTTAAACAAGTTGCCATAAGATGGCTAGCACAAATTGGGATACAGATCGAAAGAGGCGCATGCCTCCTACCTGGAATCCTCCTAAACTACTCCTGGTCGTCGTCAGCGGCCTCCACGTAGTAGTAGGCACCTCCGGTGTAGTAGGAGTCGTCGTCGACGGTGGCGTCAAGCTCCTGGGCTCCAACATCTGGTTGCGACAACCAGAAGGAAGTGAGAAGGGGGAAAAGGGGGGAGAAAGCAACCGTAAGTACTCATCCAAAGTACTCACAAGCAAGGATCTACACTACATATGCATGGGTATATGTGTAAAGAGGCCACATCAGTGGACTGAACTGCAGAATGCCAGAATAAGAGGGGGATAGCTAGTCTTATCAAAGACTACGCTTCTGGTCGCCTCCGTCTTGCAGCATGTAGAAGAGAGTAGATTGAAGTCCTCCAAGTAGCATCGTATAGCATACTCCTACCCGGCGATCCTCTCCTCGTCGCCCTGTAAGAGAGCGACCACCGGGTTGTATCTGGCACTTGAAAGGGTGTGTTTTATTAAGTATCCGGTTCTAGTTGTCATAAGGTCAAGGTACAACTCCAAGTCGTCCTGTTACCGAAGATCACGGCTATTCGAATAGATTAACTTCCCTGCAGGGGTGCACCACATAACCCAACATGCTCGATCTCATTTGGCCGGACACACTTTTCTGGGTCATGCCCGGCCGCGAAAGATCAACACGCCGCAGCCCCACCTAGGCCAACAGAGAGGTCAGCACGTCGGTCTAAATCTAAGCGCACAGGGGTCTGGGCCTATTGCCCTTAGCACACCTGCACGTTGCATACGCGGCCGGAAGCAGACCTAGCCTAGCAGGCGTTCCAGTCCAATCCGGCGCGCGCCGCTCAGTCGCTGACGTCACGAAGGCTTCGGCTGATACCACGACGCCGAGTGCCCATATCTTTCCCATGTAGTTGGTTAGTGCGTATAAACCAAATGGCGAGACTCAGATCAAATACCAAGATCTCGTTAAGCGTGTTAATGATGTAACCGCGGACACCGACCAGGGCCAGGCCCACCTCTCACCTAGGCGGTCTCAACCTGCCCTGTCGCTCCGCCACAAAGATCCACAGAGGGCCGTTGGAACAAAGGTCCTTTCAGCCCCCAATCCGTGAATCACTCGCGGGTGCTCCACGAGCCGACCCGACTTTAGTCACCACATGTATCAGGTATAAAGTATATAGTATATACCCATGATCACCTCCCAAGTGATCACAGCCCGATAGTATAGCACAGCAGACGGACAAGAATGTAGGGCCACTGATGGAAAACTAGCATCCTATACTAAGCATGTAAGATTGCAGGTAAAGGTAACAACAATAGTAGCAAGGACAGGCTATGCATCAGGATATGATTAACGGAAAGCAGTAACATGCTACACTACTCTAATGCAAGCAGTAGAGATTAGAGTAGGCGATATCTGGTGATCAAGGGGGGGGGGGCTTGCCTGGTTTCTCTGGCAAGAAGGAGGGGTCGTCAACTCCGTAGTCGAACGGGGCGGCAGCAACGTCGGTCTCGTAGTCTACCGGAGAGAAAGGGGGGAAGAAACAATAAATACAATGCAAACATAAGCATGACGATGCGTGACGTGACAATGAGCGGTGCTAGGTGTGCCCTAACATGGTAGTAGGTGATACCAGCGAAGGGGGAAAACATCCGGGAAAGTAATCCCTGTGTTTCGCGTTTTCGGACAGATGAACCGCAGAGGAAGGTTGCAGGTTTGCTCTTCTAGGGATGTGTGGCGGACGAACGAGCTGCGTATCCGGATTCGTCTCATCGTTCTGAGCAACTTTCATATACAAAGTTTTTCCATCCGAGCTACGGTTTATTTTATATTAATTGTAAAAAGATTTAAATTAATTTTAGCATTTATTTAATTAATTTAATACAACATTATCCAAAACGGTGCATGCTGACGCCAGCATGCCGTCAGAAGTCAACAGAGGTGTTGACTGGTCAACTGACGTGTGGGACCCACCTGTCATACTCTGATTAATTAACTAACAGTTAATTAGGTTAATTAACACTACACCACGGTAGAGCTTACGTGACACATTTTTGTGGGCAAAGGTCCAGTAATCTTCACAAAATAACTGTCACCATAGCTTTTATGTTTTGTCTTCGTATCACGTGTCGGCAAAAGTACATCACTGTGGACACACTAAGAGTCAGCAATCACGAAGCAACGATGTATCTGTCAGTAATTGTTTAATAACATGTTATGTGTCGGCGTATGTATGGACCTTGACATTTTTTCAGTCGGCGTAGGTATGTACTTAGCGACCTAAAATGTGTCGGCGTACATAGGGTGTATGGACACAAACTAAGTGTCGGCGTAGATGGACACGTGTCAATGGACTGAAGGTTGGAAACTTGTGGCGCGCGATTTTCGCGCCAGGGGGGAATTTTTGGGGTGTTCCTGCAAAATATCCTTCACCCCCGTGCAGAATATCCCCAAGGACCCCAACTCGAACCCGATTCCACAACCCTAACCAGTGGCTGCCGCCGCCGCCGCCCTCGTGCTCGATCCACAATCCTGCCGCCGGCCTCGCACTCCACCCCGTCGTCAAGCCGTAGTGTCGGAGCTCGCATTCCCCCGCCCCCGAGCTCCACCCCGACATCTACCCGTCCTTGTACTCCACCCCTTCCCCTCGAGCTCCATCCCAAGACCGAGCCGTCGTCCTCGAGATCCACATACAACCGCCGTCCTCGGGCCGCCCCCTCGACATCCAGCCGTCGTCCTCGCCAATCCCCGCCCTGCTGCTGTCGGGGCCCCATCTCCGGGCTCACGCCGTTGCCGCACCTGTTGTTGTCGGGCCTCCATCTCTTGGCTCCCGCTGCTGCCGGTCCTGCTGCAATAGGACCTGCTGCTGCTGGGGATCCATCCCCTTCGAGCTGCGCCCCTCTCGAAGCCAGCCGTCGCCATGCCCTGAGGTAAGCATCAAATCGTCCTGAGATTTCCTTCTCTGTAAGTGTCAAATGGAGGTGGCTTCTCATGGTAGTGAGGATGTGTAAGAGACGCACACCTTATTTTCTAATGGTCTTGAAGTCAATTAAGCATACACTTGGGAGTTTTTATATCGTGTACCCTAAATTAATGTGACATTTTAATAAATTGTTTAGAGTATGTGATGGTTCTTTTTTTTCCTGATGTGCAGTGTCATACAGATGGATAGTTGTTCAACAAATGATATGTGAACTTCAAGCTGGTATCGTAAAAAAATATTTGCTTCGGTGTTCTGAAGTTTCTCGATGAAGTGTAATATATTTGACCATTAGCGGCACCCTTCACCATTAGGTATAGATGTACCGATGATGTTATTTCTTGAAGCCAATTTGAAATTTTGTATCTCTTGTGAGTAACAAGTAAACTGCTCAGGTTGATCTTATTTGTATATCTTGGAATTGTTTCCTGGTTGATGTATTGGAAGAGCGTTGTTAGTCCAAAATTAATCAGTGTAATTCAGTTTGGTTCAGTTCAGGACATAGAAGTATGCTTTAGAACAAATAATCAAAATTATCTGTTATGAAGAACATGTCAGGCTTGTGTTTTCAATCTCCATGTACTTCTATGGTTCCAAATCTTCTCCTATGGCTTTATTGTCTTAACTGCTTGTAGAACTGTACTGCAAGTGAGTTTGTTATTGAAGAAATAATCATTTATTATGCTGTTGTCAGTTTGTGCTAAATTTTGCGATTGCTGAAGGCAAGGAAAAGAGATGGTGCAGAAGGAGCTTCAGCAGGCATGATGGTTCGACAACCACAACGTCGCAAGGCCATCCCCATTGCCCGTCAACACTATTTCAGGTATGCCTCTCGCTCCCTACCCAGCCACTCTGTAGTGGATGTTTATTTTGGTTACTCCATGGACTGATTGGTTGCTGTTGTGGTTACTCCATGGACTAATATGACCTTCACCGAAACCATTACTTTTACAAAATTGCCTACCTTTGTGCTAGCATATTAAATTTTATCAGCATGCTCCAATGCCTACAAATTGTTCTGTCGGAACATATTTTTGTTTCTGCTATCATGATATGTGTGAAGTTTGCAATGACTAGAGATCTCACCAATGGTCATGGCTCCAAAACTTCCACTTGCTCTATTGATATGCTTAACTTATTTTTTAGATAATGGAAGATGGTTCCTCAGCCTCTGCATTGTTCCATAATTTATATTGCCCGGACTTTTTATTTCTCTATGGCTTGATCTGGGATCCTACTTTGTTTATACAAGTACCTGCTAGTCAGTGCTTTGCCATTGTTTCTCTTGGTATCACTCTGCATATCAGAATATTTTTACATACTGCATTTATGCTCTATCTACTCTTTGTCCCAAAATAAGCGTTCAACTTTGTAACAAAGTTGTACTAAAGTTGAGACACTTATTTGGGATGGAAGAAGTTTTTAGGGAGTTGTGGATGCGTAGTATATTTATTATACATTTTTGTTTATTTTATTTGAATAATTGCCTCTTGACTAGGATGAATGAGAAAAATATCTTCATTTGGTTATACGTGCATTGCACGTGCACGCTCACTGGTTGGAGTAAAAAATAGATGCAAATAGTGTAGTTACATATAGTTGTCATAATTAATTACAATGCCTGATGAGAAACAAGTTACTAATTCATTTAGTCTTGCCGACAATAGCCGGGAACCACGACCACCAGCATGCAGCATGAGCAATGGGTAGAGAACGGATGACTACCTCGCTGGGAACCATGGTCGCGCACGTGCAGCAGAAAACGAATGGTGGATGGAAAGGCTACGTCACCGGGAACCAGGACTGCGACTTGTAGTAGGCAACTACTAGGTACATTTTCTGTTTCAGTAGTAATTAGCTCACATGCTATTGCATAAGAACAGTTTATAAAATGTCACTTTACAAGGTTGCCTAGCCTATTTGTTAACACTAAATTGCTTGTGTATATATGTGTCATGGTTTCCTTTTCTATCCATGGTTATGTGGCTCTTAATCATGAAAATCTGGAGAGGTTGCCAAATAGGTTGTCTTTTCTTCAGTGAATACTTATGTAATAGGCTATAAAATAAGCTACTAGGTTGTAGGAACTCTATTTCGGATGGTCAATGCCATCATTGTTCATAAAAGTGGAAGCACAGGAACATAGTTCTATATAGTACCATGTGATCCAATTATAACTTTTGTAGAAAATATATTGTTAACTATGATATCATGAGGATTTGTTGATCGAGTATGTGTTAATCCACATATGAGCTTTGAACAACTTGAGTTGATTCCACTTTGTTGACAAATTTTTGTGAAAAAATTTTAGGCACTTAGCCAACTGGTGCACATGGACGTGATGACTTTGCAGTGTTTATGGACCAACCAACCTGTAATCATGGATCTTATCTGTCTTCTAGACAATTTGATGTTTCGAGTATTTTGGAGCTTGCACTCTGTGCATGTGGATGCATACGTGTGTGTTCTGGACCATTTAGCTGAAGTCTCTTGTACCAGCAAATAGTGCTCATCCTTTTGTGACTTGTGTGTTCTGGGTGATTGTTAAGATGGTCAAACTATGCTTTGTCAAGATTTGATGTGTTTGTCAACTTGCGTTCAATGTATATGCATGTTTGTGAACATATTTTCATTGTTATACAATATGTGTTAATCTTGAACCTGCTTCTGGATGTGAGGTTAATAATTGAATCTGTTTAGAGCTTGTATATATGGATAATTATATATATGTATATTGTTTTGGCTGCACATCACTTTACCAGCAATTTATATGTCGGCAAAGGCAATATATGTCAGTATAGGTAGGGTATTTGTTGATATACTATCTGTTGGCATAGGTATGGTGTACCTGGCTAATAAAGTGTCGGCATAGGTAGGGTGTATTTTGTCTGAAAAAGTGTCGGCGTATGTAGGGTGTATTTTGTCTGAAAAAGTGTCGGCGTAGGTAGGGTGTATGTGGACATACCATCTGTCGGCGTAGGTAGGGTGTATGCCGACTGAAAAAGTGTCGGGAAGTAAACAACTGTCGGCAATACCTTTGCCCACAGCAAGTCCTCCGACTCTTTCATCTTCTGTCAGCATTGGTGTTAGCTACAACTTATATGTCAGCAAAGGTACCCTATGCCGACACATTGGTGTGTCACGGAAGCTCTACCGTGGTGTAGTGTAATGATTAGGTTAATCTAATACAGAATTAATTAAGTTAATTAATTCTTTAATTAATTAATTAATATTAATTTTAAACCTCCTTTTTTTTAAGTTCAGGGGCTGGGCCCCACTTGTCATAGGGCCAAAGGCCTATTGGGTTTGGGCGCTAGCGGGCGTCGGGCACAACCCGAACTGGCGCAACGGGCACCCGTCCGCTGCTTCAGGCGCGGCCAACGAGGGGGGGGGATGGCGAGCCGGGGCGCACGCTCGCCGGCGGGCGGCGACGACGCAGACCGGTGCGGGACTGTGTCCGCAGGGCGGCGTGTGGCGGAGTGGGAGCAGGGGCGACGGAGGCGAGGCCCGGGCGGCGCGGCCACGGGTGCAGTGGTGCGGGCGTGGCCGGGGCCAAGCGGCGCGGTGGAGGGAGCTGTGGGGCGCCGGCGTGTGGCGAGGCGCGCACGGGCGCGTGTGCGGCGAGGCGCAGGGGACAGCAACAGAGGAACCGGGGCGGAGGGTGGTGGTCGCATGCCGGTGCGGGACGACGTGCGAGCAAGGGGAAGGGGAGGCAGGGGCCTCATCGTGGTTGCAGGGTTCGAGGCCGTGGGGCTTGGGGAGGAGGTCGGGGACGACCGGGCGACGGAGGGGAAGCAGGCCGACGAGGTTGCGGTCTCTGACGGGGTGGTTTCCGGCGACGTGCAGTCCAGCGGCAGGCGTCGGCGGGTCGAGCGGCAGGCGTCGGGTCGAGCGGCGACGCGGTCGCAGCCCCGATCCAGATTGGACCGGGAGGGGAGAAGCGAGAGGGGGGGAGGGGGAGCGAGTGGGGGACGTGGGCTAGGGTTCGGTGGGGGGTGGGGTTAAGGGAGTGAGTGGGGGGCCGGCTGGGCCGTGGGGCCGCCTGGTGGCCAGCTGGGCCATGAGGCCCAGCGGGGGGGGGGGGGTCTGTTGTTTCTTTTGTTTTGCTTTGTTTTTTTATTCTTTTCTATTTTTATTTATAGTTTCTTCTATATTAGATTTATGAAAAACCAAGTTAGCACCTAAATAGTATCCTGAATATAGGCCATTGCCAAACCTAGTTCGTAGCCAAAATATATTAGTTTAATATTTTCATAATTTCAAAAGCAATTAAATTATTCTTTTAGTCACTGTTTTTAATTAGATCAAGGCAGTCAAATATTTTACAAAAAAGTTTGTTCTCCACCAATATTACTTAGGAATTATTTGTCACATCCGGAACATTTTTAGTTTTAATACTTGAAAACTTTTGTGATTTGGCTTTAGTTTAAATTTGAATTTGAATTCCATTTGAATCAACGCGGGTTTAATTAACGGTAATCGTGGTGACATGGCATCATTAGCAGGGAATTACTGTAGCTTAACTATCCGGGCGTCACAATTCTCCTCCACTACAAGAAATCTCGTCCCGAGATTTAAGAGGGGAGTAAGCGGGAAATGTTTGGTTACGAAATTCTAACGAATGTTCTCGGTCTTGGTTGCCCTTCTCGAAGAGGTCGATACATTACATTGTTGTCTTCATTTCTCTGCTTCAGATCATCTTGATGAAGTCGTCATCCTTTCTTCCGGAATTTCCTTTGTACTTACAGAAGAATACAGGGTGGGTATTCCGGGAGAACGAAACTATACAAGGTTGCTTATCTAGTAGATAACTCCAGGGATGTGGTAGAAAGTATCTCTCGAATTGAAAGTCAAGAAAATCATCGAGAGAGATAAAAGAAGGCGTGAGAAGTTTTAAGTGGGTGGGTAATCATTTAACGCCGAACCAAGAGTGTGAATGGGGCTCAGAGCAATCGGGAATAAACATTGTGTCTGATACCATTATTGATGACCTTTCGGGAGGTGGCTCGTGAATATATACGAGGCCACGCGCGAGGAATAACTTTGGAAACCGGGGGTGTACAGGAGAGTCAGGTTTCGATCCTGTGGAACTGTAGGTTATGGGCCCACCATGTGGGTTAAAAGTTGGAAAGGAGATGATGTCTTGCACAATCATGTAAGCAAGGCATGTCAGAGGATAGCATGTCGGTTCTGTCGGCAACAATGTCGGTTCCAAGGGCGAGGGACGAAGAGAACCATTTTCCTGCTCGTTGAACGAGGCGGACCATTAGGCAAAGTTCTCGTCCATCGGTGGCTACCGGAATGCTATCAACAAAAGCAACAGGGTCTTACTGACACGGTTGTACACCAAGGTGTTTTACATAAGCAGAAGAATACTACTGCTTATATAATATAGATTACAAGAAGGGTTAAGCAAACCAATGGAAAGGAAAGGTGATTACCAGGTTTAATCAGAATAATGGGGAGGAAAATGTGTATACACACATATTTCAGGGGTATATCCTCCCCAAGGACAAGCGGGGCATGATATCCATGACAGGATAGAAAGTAGAGAACCATTGAGGTAAAGGGAGAGGAATTTCATGACGTTACCCATACAACGGTGTATGGATAATTGATAAAGAGAATTTAGCATTGTGCTTCAAATGTTGTTGTTGATGAACGGAGTACCACAGACATGCTTCGAGATAGCATTGACATGGTCTTCAAGCAAAGGTCGGACTTTGGATACTCAAAGGATTCATCAGGAATAACTTATAGAATAAGTCTTACAATTCCTTCATGGAAGAATGGTTAACCTTGCCCAAAAGGAACAACTATAACAATAGGTCCTCCGGCCAGGTGTGCTAGGCATGACATCACCTTACCGGGTCTTATGAAGACTAGCGTTATAACTCTTGTAAATATGTTCCAACCATCATATACGGAGATTCAGATATGATTGGTGTAAGGATACCTCAGGCTCAGGATGCCTGAGAAGAAAGGTGCAACACAAATTGACGGGATGACACTGTAAGATTCTCGGGAAATGAATTATGAAGTGATTTCCGTTCACAAGAGTTCATCATTAACCCAAGGAGAGGACAAGGAGGTGGCTGATGAACTCAACGACAATTCATCAAGATTTCCAAAAGATGGATTTCCACCATTAAGTGAACAAGGAGATAACATTTGTCAGATCAAATGATAAAAGGAAGTATGCTCGAGGAAAACATACACAATTAAACATTGGTTGAAAGGTGTGCCCGAAATATGGGTTGGGTTGCACGACCAATGTTAGAATGGTGATTCAATAATCAATAGTCTAAGAATGAACGGCCGACCATTAACTTCAAAGCAATAGGGTTGCTAGAAGTGCAGAATCCAAACAACACCTTTCACTTGTTGGTACCCCGGTTGGAATCAACACGAGGACCAAGAAAGAATGGCGATGGTGAGAAGTATCACTATACCAAGAATTCTTAAGAGGTGGTGAAATTCCCACGACATTCTTGACATAAAAGGTGGTAATTCTCCAAGGTAAATAAGAACAATGTTGGGTAGCAAGGAACTCAAGGTTCAATCCAAAACAAGAACACATTTGTGTCGAGGGAAGACAAGGATGTTGTCGATGATAACACAAATCATCGAGGGGCAAGGATGGTGTTGGGGATATAACTATTTGTGTAAGCCGGCCAGGAGGGGTCGGGTTATGCAAAGAGAAGCTCATCAGAAGCCCAAGACCAAGACATGAAGATGGCGGTTCAGTAAAGGGTCTAAAAGCCCACAGGCGACTTAAGGCCCATAGAGATAAAACCGCCATGATGGCATGACTTGTATTGTAAGGTAGAAATAACCAGTCACCGAGCTGGACACTGTTTATAAGCCGGCCGGGACTCTGTAAGCCGCAGGGCGTCAACCCGTGTATATAAGGGGACGACCCGTCGGCGGCTTAGGGCAAGAAACAACTCATCAAGAGCCAGGCATAGCGTATCTCGCTCCCTGGTCATCGAAACCTCAAGCAATACCAACCCAACTAGACCTAGGCCTTCCTTCACCGCAAGGGGCTGAACTAGTATAAACCTCGCGTGTCTTTGTCCCGATTAACCCCTTTAAGCTTCCTAGTTGCGATGGCTCCACGATTAAGTCCTTCCAAGAGGACATCTGCCATGACAATTCCACGACAGTTGGTGCCCACCGTGGGGCCCGCGCACGATGGATTTGAGTTCTTGAAGGGCAGCTTCGAAGGGCTCAAGGGATACGCGGTTGGCCGGATGACCAAGAGTCGTCGTGGCAAGATCTACATCGACGACGAAGGCTGGGGCCCCGACGCCGGCTCAATTGAGTACGGGTACCGGGTCCCCTTTGGCGGAATTCACGTCTTCATCGGTCGGATTGGTGAGCCGGGCCCTGAGCCGGACAACTGCACCGACCTCGTCGAGACGGCTCAGCGTGCGAGACCCGCCCGAGCTCAACTCGTCGTGAAGCGTGCCTTCGTGGGTTGCATCCACAGAGGTGAACTTTCTGAAGGATCTGAAGGTGATGGTGAGCCGGCCGTCCTCTCTGACGGTGATTCGTCCGCCGGCTCAACAGATTCACTGTATCAAGTTCAAGATGGTGTGCTTGGGGGCTGTTCCGATGGCAGTACTATTCCGGACCCTTCTGAGTCGCCAAACTGGGCAGGAGTCTTCATGGCTGGTACTCAACCCGGCCAAAATTCTACGGCCTCAGCAGCGATAACGTCCGGGTTAGGAGCAGCCGGGGCAGGAGGCCCTGTGCGCTCACCGGCTCAGGTGCTGATGGATCTCATGGATAAACTTACAGCCATGTTAACCGCTACAGTCATCCCTGCGAACCAATCTAAGCATGAGGCAGAGGTGGCACAGGTTCGTGAGGAGATCGCCCAGGCCAAGGAGACCTTAGCAGCTGAAGATACTAGATTGGCCACAGAACGGGCGGCTTTGGATGTACGGGCACATCAACTTCAAGAAGAGGCTTTTCAGCTCACGATGAGTCTGAACGCATCTAATGAGGTAATGAGGAGAAGACATCAGAAAACTCAGTCCCGTTTACCTCCGATTTATGATCCTTGGAATCTCTTCGCTACACCCGGAGCCGGCCCAAGTAACCCGCCAGGTGCAAATCAGCTTATGACATCCGGAGCGGGGGGCCCGGTTCAGCCTCAGGTGACGGCACCACTTCACGGGAATATGGCACCGCCCCGTTACATGCCAATACCACCGGGTCACTTCTCCAACCCCATGGAGAACTTAATCGCAGCATCAGCGCGTTTGGCGGCTCTCCCAGTGGACGGTGATGATCCGACAGCGGTGGAGACCCGAAGGATCAGGGAACTTGTCCAAACGGCTCTGGCTCAGCAAGAGACCTACTCCTACAGCCGGGACAGGATTCACTCAACTCCTTCGCCCTGGTTAGCTCCGCCACGTCCAAACCGGAGCTCGAGTTACAACAGACACATGGAGTCAGAAGCTTTGTCAAGTAATGCCCAGCGCCGAAACCAGCCTGGTGGGTATAACCCGGTACAGGATCGGATACGTCAGGAGGACGAGCGGGCGGCTCAGCTAGCGGCTCAGCTAGCAGCCCAACAGGACTTACCGGCTTATCCAACGACTTCCGTTGAGGTGGGTGTTGCTACTAGAACCGGAGGTGTTCCTTGTCTGGTACCGGCTCTTCGTAATGTACGTCTGCCCAAAGAATTCAAGGGACCTCGAAAGGTGCCGAACTATACGGCCGACTTACAGCCTGGGGCGTGGATCGAGAGTTATGAGATGGCCATGGAGCTGCTGGAGGTTAGTGACGCAGCGATGGCTAAATACTTCACCATGATGTTGGATGGAACAGCCCGTTCTTGGTTAAAGGGCTTGCCACCCAATTCCATTAGTTCATGGGCAGAGCTAAAGGCCCGTTTCATCCAGAACTTCAAGGACACTTGCAAGCAGTCTATGTCGATTGTGGACTTGACAAATTGTAAGCAGGAGGAAGGTGAATCCACGACTCATTGGGTGCGCCGGGTCAAAGATATAATACATTCGTCTGACAAGATGGATGCTGTCTCAGCAGTTCTCATGTTGGAGAAGAATTGCCGTTTTGAGCCTCTGAGACAGAAGCTGGGGTGCCTTAAGCGTGATTGCAATGATATGGGGACGCTGATGGTGGCTTTAGTCAAGTATGCCGATTCTGATAGTACCAAGGATCCTGCGTCTGATGAGGAAAAGACAGGGAAGGGAAAGAAGAACGGCAATGGAAAGGGTCAACAGCATAACCCGACAAATCAAGGAGGCAATAAACGTAAGGCGGACGGTAACCCGGAATTTGTGGCCAATGCACAGGGTAACAATCAGAAGCGCAAAGGAAAACCACCGCCTCGGTTTGGGGGGTCAGGTCCATCTCTTGAACAACTACTCAATGAGCCCTGCCCGAAACACGGCACCCGGGAACGTCCCGCGACTCATTTATGGAAGGATTGCGCAATCATGAAAGCTTTCAAGAATTATAACACGTTTGATGGCAATCAAGGCCTGGGTGGCGGTTCAGGAGCCGGCGGCTTTCATGGCCCGGGCGGCGGTTCAAGTTTTGGCTTTCAGGGAAGCCAGGGCGGTTATAACCAACAACAGTCTGGTCAAGGAGGTCAACAGCAGCAGCAGTCGGGTTATTAGAGCCATCCAAAATAGCTAAACAGTAGGCAGTATCACGTGTTCACCACCAGTTTGTGTAAACGTGATCAGAAGGTTCATAAGAGGGCTGTGAACTCTGTTGAGCCGACAGACCCTCATTACTTACGGTGGTCGGAACAGCCCATTGTCTGGAGCAGGGAGGATCACCCTCCCCGGGTTGATAATCCGGGTCAACTGGCCCTGGTGGTGGCACCGCAGGTTGGTGGTTATAAATTCGCTAAGGTGCTCATGGATGGAGGTAGCAGCATCAACATCCTCTATTACGAGACCTTTCGGCGCATGGGCTTAACTGACAAGAATTTAAAGACGTCCAATACCGTTTTTCATGGGGTGGTGCCTGGTAAGTCGGCCTACCCCGTTTGTAAGATTGAGCTGGAGGTGGCCTTTGGAGACGAGCATGATTCTAGGGCTGAGAAGTTAACCTTTGAGGTGGTCAAAATCAAGAGTCCGTATCACACTTTGTTTGGACGGCCCGCTTATGCCAAGTTTATGGCACGACCGTGTTATGTTTACTTACAGCTCAAGATGCCGGGTTACAAGGGCACCATCACTGTGCATGGAAGTCGAAAGGTGGCCCTGGAATGCGAAGAAGGCGACGCGGCTTATGCCGAGTCTGTCTGTGCAGCAGAGGAGCTCAAATTTTATCAAGATAACGTTGACCTGGCGGATATGACCTCCCTCAAGAAGCCAACCACGGAGCATGATCCGACCATGAAGTTTAAGTCGGCTGCAGAGACCAAGCTTGTTGATTTTACTCCGGGTGATTCATCTAAGTAGTTCAGCATCAGTGCCAACTTGGATCCTAAATAGGAAGGCGCGCTCATCGAGTTCATCCGTGAGAACCGGGACATCTTTGCATGGAAGCCTTCTGACATGCCGGGTGTACCGAGAGGACTCGCTGAGCACACTCTTAATGTTGATCCGAAGTATAAGCCGGTCAGGCAGTTTCTGCGGCGATTCAATGAGGAACGACGAAAAGCTATTGGAGAGGAGGTCGCCCGGCTCTTGGCGGCTGGTTTCATTATTGAAGTTTTTCACCCGGAGTGGTTGGCTAACCCGGTGCTCGTACTCAAGAAAAACGGCACCTGGCGGATGTGTGTGGATTACATGGACTTAAATAAAGCTTGTCCGGCTGATCCTTTCGCTCTCCCCCGTATTGATCAAATCATTGATGCTACGGCGGGTTATGCACGTTTGAGCTTTTTGGATGCTTACTCTGGTTATCATCAGATCAAGATGGCAGTTAAGGACCAGGAGAAGACGGCTTTCATCACTCCGCTTGGAGCCTTCTGCTATGTCTCTATGCCTTTTGGGCTCAAGAGTGCCCAAGCGACCTATCAGCTGTGTGTACAAAATTGTCTCCACAATCAGATTGGGCGCAATGTTCATGCTTATGTGGATGACATAGTGGTGAAGTCCAGAGAGACGGAAACCTTGATATCTGATCTTAGAGAAACCTTTGATAACCTCCGGGTTTACAAGATGATGCTTAACCCGGAGAAGTGTGTATTTGGTGTACCTGCAGGCAAGCTTTTGGGATTCTTGGTCTCGAACAGGGGCATTGAAGCTAATCCGGAGAAGATCAAAGCAATCACCTCTTTGGCTAAGCCGGCGTGCATCAATGATGTTCAGCGACTGGCGGGTCGTGTTGCTGCTTTAAGTCGGTTCATAAGCCGGTTAGGTGAGAAGGCCTTGCCGCTGTATCAAATGATGAAGAAGGCAGACACCTTTGTTTGGAGTGATGCTTCTAATGCTGCCTCTGAGGATTTGAAGAGGCAGTTATCTGAGCCGCCGGTTCTTGCAGCTCCCATTGACAAAGAGCCTTTGTTGTTATATGTGGCCACTAATTCGCGAGCCATCAGCGTTGCAATCGTGGTGGAACGCAAGGAGGCTGGTAAGGAGCATCCGGTTCAACGCCCGGTTTATTATGTCAGTGAGGTGCTCATCGAGTCAAAACAAAGGCACCCTCATTGGCAAAAGCTAGTTTACGGGGTGTTTATGGCGAGCCGGAAGCTGAAACAGTACTTCCAAGGTCACCCTATCACTGTGGTGAGTTCTGCCCCATTGGGAGACATCATCCAGAATAGAGAGGCCATAGGACGAGTCGCCAAGTGGGCCATTGAGCTCGGGCCTCATGGTTTGAAGTATGTGCCGCGTACTTCCATTAAGTCTCAAGCCTTGGTGGATTTTATCAATGACTGGACAGAGCTACAGGCACCTGAGGAGAAGCCCGATAACACATATTGGACAATTCACTTTGATGGGTCCAGGCAGCTGGAAGGCTCGGGGGCTGGAGTCATAACTTCCCCTCGAGGTGACAAATTCTGTTATGTGCCCCGGCTTATGTTTCCTTGTACTAACAATGCAGCTGAGTACGAGGCCTTACTCCATGGTCTCCGGATGGCCAAAGAGATGAACTTGAGCTAGGTAAGGTGCTTAGGAGACTCAGACCTTGTGGCTCAACAGGTGTCAGGCAAGTGGGACTCCAAAGATCCCCTTATGGCGGCTTACCGTCGTGAAGTTGACGCTGTAGCTGGGCATTTCAAGGGTTATGTGGTGGAACACATCGATCGAAGGAAGAATGAGGCGGCTGATGCCTTAAGCCGGCTGGGATCACAGCGTAAGCCGGTGCCGCCTAACACCTTTCTTCATGTTTTGCATAACCCTTCTGTCAAGTTACCTACAGAGGAAGATCTGGCAGTGCCAGACCCGGAGGCATAGCTGGTAGCGGCTCTCCACGTTATCCCGGATTGGATAATGCCTTATTTGGCTTATATGACCCGGGGGGAGTTGCTTGAAGATGAGACCTTGGCAAGACAAATCGTCCGGCGGTCCAAGTCCATGACAATTGTTAATGGCGAGTTACATCACTGGAGCGTTTCAACGTTGCGTGTCACCTGCGGAGGGTCAGGAGATCCTTCGTGAGATTCATGAAGGCGATTGTGGTCATCACGCCGGCTCAAAATCTCTTGTGGCCAAAGCTTTCCGTCATGGGTTTTATTAGCTGACGGCTCATGCTGATGCAGAAGATTTGGTCAGTAAATGTGATGGATGTCAGAAGTTCTCACGACGAGCCCATGTGCCGGCTCAAGAATTGAGGATGATTCCAATTACTTGGCCGTTTGCAGTCTGGGGGCTTGATATGGTCGGGCCTTTCAAAAGGTCTAAGGACAAAAAGACGCACCTCTTGATGGCGGTCGACAAGTTTACAAAGTGGGTTGAGGCGGAGCCAGTCAGTAAGTGTGATGCAGCCACGGCGGTCCAATTTATGAAGAAGGTGCTTTTTGTTTTGGTTTTCCACACAGCATCATAACTGATAATGGCACTAACCTTTCCAAAGGAGCTATGGAAGAGTTCTGTCAACGAGAGAATATCCGGCTTGACGTTTCGGCTGTGGCTCATCCTCAATCCAATGGTCAAGCAGAACGAGCTAATCAAGAAATCTTGAAGGGAATTAAGCCCCGGCTCTTGGTCCCCTTGCAGCGGACGCCGGGTTGTTGGGTGGAGGAGTTGCCTTCTGTACTTTGGAGCATCAATACTACACCTAACAGATCTACGGGTTACACACCTTTCTTTATGGTGTATGGAGCAGAGGCGGTCCTGCCAAGTGACATCCGTCATGACTCACCCCGTGTGGCGGCTTATGTTCAGTCGGACAACGAAAAAGCTCGTCAAGATGCACTTGACTTGTTGGATGAAGAGCGAGACTTGGCAATAGCCTGCTCGGCGATTTATCAGCAAGACCTACGCTGCTACCACAGCCGCCGAGTTAGGTGCAGAACCTTTCAGGAAGGCGACTTAGTGCTCCGACTCATCCAGGATCAATCTGACATGCACAAGCTATCCCCTCCTTGGGAAGGACCCTTCGTGGTCAGCAAGAATCTGAACAACGGGTCATACTACCTTATCGATGTTCGAGAGCACAGAGACTCACGTAAGTCGGAGGAGGAGACCCGCCGGCCGTGGAATATTGCTCATCTTCGGCCTTATTATACTTGAGCCTCCGGCTCTAATGTGTATATATTTAGACTATGTATATATTACATAAAGCAATAAAGCAGGACCTCTGTCCTTTTTTCCACCCCAAAAGGTTTATGTGTCTTCTTTATCATATGGTGGAGATAACCAACAGGGAGCGGGTCACATATGAATCCGATTTTTCCTTTGGTCCGGCTTATGATCATATCTGAATCTAGCCATGATCACCTGGGGGCTTCCTGTTCAAACATAGGTCGTATTCGAACCAAAGAGAACATAGCTGTCGATACCCACTTGATCGGCATACTGCTAAACCCACTTGGGGGCTTCTTGATCATATTTGAATCATAGCTTAACCCCTTTGGGTCTGACGTGGATCATATTCGAATCAACGTCATTAAACAACTCTTATGGTCACTTGGGGGCTTCCTGTTCAAACATAGGTCGTATTCGAACCCAAAGAGAACATAGCTGTCGATGCCCACTTGATCGACATCGCCACAACCACTGGGGGCTATATGATCGCATCCGAATCTTAGCCTAACCCCTTTGGAACGGTTCACTGATCGTATTCGAATCAGGGGCCTTTTAAATTTTGTTTATTATTCGTCATATTTTATAAGTGTCAATATTTGACTATCTTGAGACCCTCTTGAAAATACAATGGAGTAGATTGTAATCCTCCGGGTTAATATTGGTTACCTCAGGTTGTTAAGTATCAGGTGAACTTTTTATATACCAATTTTCAGGAGTTAAACTTAACCTCAGGGGTTGGGTTATATAAGCCGGAAAAATAACCGTAAGCATCACAGGTATATCATTATGATTATGTCTACTAAGTTTAATCATAAGTTGGTTTTCCTGTAATTATTCGGTGTATTTTCCGGGTTATCAAAGCTGTATGTGACCCTCAATGCGATACGTGGCCAAGGGATTTCTGTTTATCTAATGTGCAGGGCAATACAAGACATTTCTGCAAGGACATAACAGATTCATATAAACTGCGAGTGCATAATGACGGCGGCTTATGCAAGTATTAAGCGCCATAAGCATGCGCGAAGGCATGACAAAACTCAAAGTATTTTCTACTCTATTACAAGGCTCCCCGAGTCTGAATGATGAGGCATTGTTTTTTCTACAAAGACATAAGCATGTGGCGCCTGGCAATTTACTCTTGGGGTTGACCTGAAGCTTCCGGGTTATCCTTCTCCGCCTCTCCGCCGGCTGCCTTGTCCTGGAAGGATGATGATGCCCAGTCAATACCACTCAAGGCTTCAAACTCAGCTTCATCATCTATTAAACCGGTTGGGTCAACCTCAGGGGCAAAGGTGTGCTTACGGATTGGAGGGATCAGGCTGACATCATCATAATGCGGTGTGGGGATTCTCCGATTCTCCTTATCATAACCCGGTTGATACTTAGTGAGGTCAGTGTCGTTCCCAATTTGAGTGGCCACAGGGCATATATCCCTCACGCAAGTAGTGAAGTCTTTCTCATCAAATGGAGAGCCGTCCTCCTTCAAACTTGGATACCCAAGAGCGATGTCGACCGGGTCTAGCTCTGGTAACCAGGCTTTGGCCCGGCTCAACGCGGCTATTGCTCCGGCTCTTGCTTGGGCCCGTCTCAATTCTTGAATCCGCTGAGGAAGCACAGCAAGCCGTTGTAGCACATCTTGCAAGAGGTGGGGAACGTCATTTGATAAGGCTACAACGGCTAAGGCACGTTGTGACCCGGTGTACAGTTGCTCCATTAGAGTATACACTGCCTTCAATTTGATCAGAGTGTTCTGCTTGAGGTTTGTGCTCCTGGGGCCTGTACAGGTAAGCATAAGGTAAGCCACAGGTAACGATTGAAGGAATATTTACCATATTTAATGATTTCTTAAAATAACTTACTAAAGATTGCTGAGACCATCCGAGATATCTGGCGTTGTAAGCCGGTCAGTTCGGCTGTTGTGTTTGCAAGCGACGCTTCTGCTGTCTCGGCCCGGGTCACCAGTCCGGCCTTTTCGTCAGCCCAGATTTTCTTCTCTGACTCAAAATTCTTCTTCAGCTTCTCTTGTTCAGAGATGCTGAATTCAAATTTGGAGTTGGCTTTTTGAATTTCAACTTCCTGGGCTGCCAGGCGGTTCTTTAAGTCAGCAATCTCTGACTCAAATTGACTTATGGTGGCCTGCATTGATACCGGATAATAGTCAAGATTATGGTAAATAATATTAAGTCCCAAGCACTTTGCAAGCAAAGATACTTGACACTTGGGGGCTAATGTGTACCGAAGCTTTCTAAATTATTAAGCCGGTCCTGGATATTAAGTCCCAAGAACTTTGCAAACAAAGATACTTGGCACTTGGGGGCTAATGTGTATCGCAAGTTAAAGGTATTGTGTTACAGCCGGCTTAAAATTTTCTCTTTAAACCGGTCAAGTATCTCTAACAATGTTTCTTAGTCTACAGCATATTTACTCATAAGCAATAGACTTGGGGGCTGGTACAGTAAGTATGATTGAAAGTAAGGAAGCATAAGTCATACCTCAGATTTTTGCTGTATTTGCTTCACCCTGTCAATTTCCAGGTCACGGCTGCTTTGCACCTGGTTGATGTAGCCCGAGACGATCTCTCCAATACTCAAATGAGTATAGTCGGTGATATCCATCTTGGCCTTACGGCGTTCTAGCAACTCCTCTTTGGCCGAACATTTGGCAAGGACGATGGGCCTGGCCGGCTCAACGAATCTAGCTTTGAGAAATTCCACTTCTGGGTCGGCCGCTTTGACCGGGCTAGGCACCTCCGGGTTAACAGAACCATCTCTGAAATATGTCCTCATAAACGACCTTTCTTCTTGCTGCCCAAATAGCCCATAGTGTGACTGTCAGACGGACAAATAGATCGCTCGTCAAGGCCTTCTTCATAGAGAATAGCCAGTCCCTTACGTTATCGCTATCAAAACGACTCGTCTGGTCCAAAATCGCCTCATCTGCCAGCGCCCATACACTGCGGGCCATCGAGCAGTTCAACAACGTATGTCTCCACGAATCCCTCACCCCACATAATGCACATGCCGACGATGTTGCCATGTTTCTATGCTCCAGTACATCTGCTGTTGGAATGGAACTCTGTGCTAGCCGCCAGATAAATAGCTTGATTTTTGAAGGTACTTCAGTCTTCCATAGATCCTTCCATTCACTGCGAGCATTGTCCGCTACGGAGGTACTGTCATGTTCCTCAATCCAGTTCTCCCTCGTGGTCTTTGTGTGCATGATAAGTCTGTATGCTGTCAGAGAAAGAACCTCTTCTCTCTCCGCTCCAGGCCCAAAAATCAACTAGATTCCGTGTACACAAGGGAATTACTAAGATTGCTTCAACACCAACTCGCAAGAAAACTGCCCAGACTAGCTGCTCATTCCCGCTTGCTGTAGCCGCATTTATCAATTCTGAGACCAATTGTGGTGGGTTGGGGATTAGTGGTGCTATAGGCCCTCATCATACCAGGACGCGGCAACCAGTTTTATGTCCAAATTTCGGTTGTTTGCCCGTTGCCAATCCTCCGTATTAAACCTTGCCTGAGCATGTCTCGTCCATCTAGGACTGCTCGCCAAATTTTCGAGGGTCTGCTGCCAAGCTCTGCCTCCATCAGAGAAGTTTGAGGGAAGTAAACTGCCTTCAAAATTCGTGCACTGAGTGATGAGGGATCACAAAGTGCACGGCCATTCTAATGTGTCATATGCCTTTATCATGTCCAACTTCAACACACAATGACTATTTGTTTTAGCTTTCCTTCTCTTCATAAAATGCAAGCATTCATAAGAACATATAATATTGTCAGTTATCAACCGACCTGGGACGAACGCAGATTGCTCCTCTGATATTATCTCTACCAGGATAAGTTTCAACCTGTTCGCAACAACTTTGGAAGCAATTTTGTATATGACATTACATAAGCTAATAGGACGAAATTGCATTAAGAGCGATGGATTTATCACCTTGGGGATAAGCACCAACACCGTGTCATTAACACACTCTGCACTCTCCTCCCGCTGAATTATCCTCAGTACAGCCGTGGTCACATCATCTCCACAGATTTCCCAATGTTTCTGGTAAAAATGTGCTGGGAACCCATCTAGGCCTGGTGCCTTGGTCGGTCCCATTTGAAAGAGCGCCTTCTTAACCTCTTCTTTTGTATATGGTGCCATCAACATCTCATTCATCCGATGTGTAACCTTTGTAGGCACATGTTGGAGGACCAGCTCCATGTTTGTTACCCCCTCAGTGGTATACAGGCTCTTGTATAAATCCGTAACCATCTCCTCTAGCTCGGCTGGATCCTCAACAGTAACACCGAGAACATTAGCCAGCGCTTTTATCATATTTTTCTTTCTCCTCCAACTTGCTCGAAGATGGAAGAATTTAGTATTCTTGTCCCCCGATGCTAACCATTCAATTCTCGACCGTTGCTGCCACATGAGCTCTTCACGGTGATAAAGATCAACTAACCATTCGTTGATTTTAATCTCAAGGTGTGACGGTCCCATTCTTGCTGGATCCCCACGTAGGAGTTCAAGCTCCTCCAACAGCTATTTAATCTCCTTTCGAACGCTCCCGAACGTCTCCCTATTCCACTTGCCCAAATTGTTCCCCAGATCAGTAAGTTTAGCTCGCAACTCCTCCAGGTTCAGAGTTGGGTGATCACCTTTCCAGCAATGCCTCATTATCTTTCCATTCCCCATGAGTCTCCCACATCACCTTGTATTGGAAGGAAGGTTTAGCTAGAGGTCGAAATTATTCGTCCATATTGATCAGGATCGGGCTATGATCACTTGACGTTGTAGTAAGATGCTTCACATATGCATTCGGGAATCTCGCAACCCATTCAGCTGATGCAAGCGCCCTATCTAGACGAACATGGGTGTAGCTTCCTCCAGTGACCTTTTTCTCCCATGCCCAAAAGTTACCCTATTAACCTATATCTTCCAACATGCAAACATCCACTGCATCCCGAAAGCCCTGGATTTGGGCATTGCTCCGCTCCCCAACTCCTTTTTGTTCTTCTGGATGTAGTACCTCGTTGAAATCACCAAAACATATCCACGGAAGCTCACGCACACTTGCAATCCCTTTCATCGTATCCCACGTCTGGTGACGTAGTTGCGTTTGTGCCTCTCCATAGAAACACGAGGCTCTCCAAGGGTCATGTCCTGGTTCATCCACCTTGCAATATATATGATACATCGAATAGCCTAAAATTTCAATCTTTATTGGATTATTCCAAAAAATTCCGAGGCCACCACTGCGGCCCTGACTACTAACAACAAAAGCATTATTATAACCGCGGGTACTTGCTAGATTTTCTACCCTAATTCTATCAATCTGAGTTTCCAAGATACAAAGCAGGGTAGGGGCAAATTTTCGTGCTAGCTCACAGAGCTCTTGGACTGTCGCGGCTTTGCCTGCGCTGTGGCAGTTCCAGCTGAGGAGACTCATTGTGCCCGGCGGTACTCCACCTGAGAGTCCGCCGATGTTGCATCTGATGGTTTGCTGCCTTTCTTGTTGTTGCTATTCTCTTGTGTACTCTTCTCCCCTGTCATTCCTGTTTCGCTCTCTTCAGCTCTTGCTTTGGTGGTGGGCTCAATGGTTTCTGTGGCGGAGGCAAAGCTAGCACTCCACCGTTACTGGTTTCGCCTGATGTGACCACCTGGGCAGCCCCCATTGCGTTCGATTGCGCCCTCTTCCTGTTGCGCTCTGCCTCATCCATATGTGTATCAGCATCTCTGCCAAATTCACCTCCTCCATCATGAGCAGCATCATGGTCAGTCCGTGCATTGCTTCCACGGCCTCCCCGGCGTCTACCTCTACATCCGCGGCCACCACGAGGGCCCTGTCCTGTACACATAGCCCAAGATGCCCTTAGATCCTTGAACACCAACACAGATGGGGGTTGGATACACGTGCCATGCTCCTTGAACAAGTGGCCCAACATGCCACAAACTGCACACCAATCAGGGAGTTTCTCATATTTCACCCTATAAATCTGCCTTCGTCCTTCCCATATCATAGAGATTGCATTCTTCAATGGCTTAGTAACGTTGATCTTCACCCATAGACGGTGGAAATTACCCGTGAAATCTTGCGATTGTGGTTCAGCAAATAACACTTCACCCACCTTTGCCACCAAAGATGGCACTAGGTGAGCATACAGGGGTGGTATATCATGAATTTGCACCCAAATCTCAATGGTGTCAAGCTGGACAGTTGAAGGTTTCACCAAACCATCATAAGGCTTAAGAATAACAACGTCTCCTCTGAAGTGCCAAGGCCCGTCTTGGGTTACTCTTTTCCAATATCCCAAGCATGAAAACTGGACTATATACAGGTTTTCCTCTAAAGGCTTGAACTGGACATCTTGGTCAAGATCCTATGCTGCTCTCATGTTCTTGAAGAACCAATATTGGCTATGGGTTTTGGCAGAGTGGACCCTCACGAGCGCAATCCATCAAGCCGCCTCTGGCGGCGCGTCCTTGTCATCGAACACCACATCGTCGAGATCCTCTTCCCGTAGGCCAAGCTCCTCCATCAGTGTCGCCACATCGTCCATCTCCGGTAGTCCTGCCGTAGTAGACCCCGAAGCCCCGTCCGATGCCATCTTCTCTCGATCCCTAACCTGTCAGATCAATCGGGCCTTCTACAGGAACCCTAAATTCTCCCCCTCCCCACCACCGCCTGGACTAGCGAGCGCCAAGACGCCCCCTGTCGAGGATAGATGGCCGGGGATCGTGGCGGAGGCAGGGAATCACAGGTCTCAACGGCGGCGACGTACGACCTTGAAGAGTCGTGCCATCCCATGAGTTTGTGTCACGCTAAACCACCATGCAAATCACGCGGGCCCTATGATGTGGTGACGTCATGTTATAGGCCCATGCAGTTTTTTTGAATTATAGGCCCATGCAACTGTACGTGCAAGATTATAGGCCCATGCAGCTGTACGTGCAAGGTTGTGTATACTAGTAGAAAAAAACCTTACATTCGCATCATTAGTCCCGGTTCATTTATGGCCCAGGACTAATGTGACCATTAGTCCCGATTTCAACGGCTAGGGCGCGGGTATCATTAGTCCCGGTTCGTGTCACAAACCGGGACTACCCCCTTTTGTCCCAGTTTGTATCACAAACCAGGACTAGACGTACACCTTTAGTCCCGGTTTGTATAACCAACCGGGACTAAAGATGCCCCCTATATACACCATCACAGAGGGGTTCACCACTTTCATTGGTGCCTCTTTGATGATGCGTGAGTAGTTCTTTCTAGACCTTCGGGGCCGTAGTTAGTAGCTAGATGGCTTCCTCTCTCTCGTTTGTGTTGGGGAACGTAGCAATAATTCAAAATTTTCCTATGTGTCACCAAGATCAATCTAGGAGATGCTAGCAGCGAGAGAGAGGGAGTGCATCTTCATACCCTTGAAGATCGCTAAGCGGAAGCGTTACAAGAACGACGCCTCCGAGTTCAACACACGTACAGCCCGGGGACATCTCCTCCTTCTTGATCCAGCAAGGGGAGAGGAGAAGTTGAGGGAGAGCTCCGGCAGCACGACGGCATAGTGGTGGAGCTTGCAGTTCTTCGGCAGGGCTTCGCCAAGCACTACTACTACGGAGGAGGTGTTGGGGAGGGAGAGGGCTACGTCAGGGGAAGGGGTGCGGCTGCCCTCTCTCTCCCTCACTATATATAGGGGGAAGGGGTGGAGGAGGCGCCCTAGGGTTCCCGGGAGGGGCGGCGGTGCTACCTCTTGAGCTTGCGTTGGATTTCCTTGAAGAGGAAAGGTGATGCAGCACAGTAGCGTAAGTATTTCCCCCAGTTTTTGAGAACCAAGGTATCAATCCAGTAGGAGACTACGCACGAGTCCCTCGTACCTACACAAAACAAATAGCTCAACGCAACCAACGCGATTAGGGGTTGTCAATCCCTTCACGGTCACTTACGAGAGTGAGATCTGATGGAGATAATATTTTTGGTATTTTCTGGTATAAAGATGCAAAGTAAAATAAAAGGCAAAGTAAAAAAGCAAAGCAATAATAAAGTGATGGAAGATTGATATGATGAGAATAGACCCGGGGGCCATAGATTTCACTAGTGGCTTCTCTCAAGAGCATAAGTATTCTACGGTGGGTGAACAAATTACTGTTGAGCAATTGACAGAATTGAGCATAGTTATGAGAATATCTAGGTATGATCATGTATATAGGCATCACGTCCGAGACAAGTAGACCGATTCCTGCCTGCATCTACTACTATTACTCCACTCATCGACCGCTATCCAGCATGCATCTAGGGTATTAAGTTCAAGAAAACACGCCTTAAGCAAGATGACATGATGTAGAGGGATAAATTCATGCAATATGATAAAAACCCCATCTTTTTATCCTCGATGGCAACAATACAATACGTGCCTTGCTCTCCCTACTGCCACTGGGAAAGGACACCGCAAGATTGAACCCAAAGCTAAGCACTTCTCCCATTGAAAGAAAAACTAATCTAGTTGGCCAAACCAAACTGATAAATCGAAGAGACTTGCAAAGATAACTAATCATACATAAAAGAATTCAGAGAAGATTCAAATATTGTTCATAGATAATCTTGATCATAAACCCACAATTCATCAATCTCAACAAACACACCGCAAAAATAAGATTACATCGAATAGATCTCCACGAGAGAGGGGGGGGGGACATTGTATTGAGATCCAAAAAGAGAGAAGAAGCCATCTAGCTACTACTATGGACCCGAAGGTCTAACGTAAACTACTCACACTTCATCGGAGAGGCTATGGTGATGATGTGGAAGCCCTCCGTGGTGGATTCCCCTTCCGGCGGAGCTCCGGAACAGGCCCCAAGATGGGATCTCGTGGGTACAGAGGGTTGCGGCGGTGGAATTAGGTTTTTGGCTCCGTATCTGATCGTTTGGGGGTACGCAGGTATATATAGGAGGAAGGAGTACGTCAGTGGAGCGAAGGGGGGGCCACGAGGCAGGGGGCGCGCCATAGGGGGGGCGCCCTCCACCCTCGTGGCCACCTCCTTTGTTTCTTGACGGAGGGTCCAAGTCTCCTAGATCATATTCGGTGAGAAAATCACGTTCCCGAAGGTTTCATTCCGTTTGGACTCCGTTTGATATCCCGTTTCTTCGAAACACTGAAATAGGCAAAAAACAGCAATTCTGGGCTGGGCCTCCGGTTAATAGGTTAGTCCCAAAAATAATATAAAAGTGGAAAATAAAGCCCAATATGGTCCAAAATAGTAGATAATATAGCATGGAGCAATCAAAAATTATAGATACGTTGGAGACGTATCAACGGCCACAGGGAAAACCCTAGATGGGTTTGGGCGCCCCCACCCCTAGGAAACTTGCCCCCCAAGCCGGGAGGGGTGGCTGCCCTAGGGGAGGCGCCTCCACCTCTCCATGTTACGTGAGATGGGGTGGGAGGGGTGCACAGCCCCTTAGTGGGCTGATGTGCCCCCTCCCCTTGGCCCATAAGGCCCCCCAACGCTTGTCGGGGCCTCCGAAACACCTTTCGGTCACGCTGGTCGTCACCCGGTACTCCCAGAACAATTCCGGACTCCAATACCCTTCGTCCAATATATCGATCTTCACCTCCGGACCATTCCAGAGTTCCTCGTCACGTCCGAGATCTCATCCGGGACTCAGAACAACCTTTGGTAACCACATACTATTTCCCCTAACAACTCTAGCGCTACCGAACCTTAAGTGTGTAGACCCTACGGGTTCGGGAACCATGCAGACATGACCGAGACACCTCTCCGGCCAATAACTAATAGCGGGATCTGGATACCCATATTGGCTCCCACATGTTCCACGATGATCTCATCGGATGAACCACGATGTCGGGGATTCAATCAGTCCCGTATACAATTCCCTTTGTCCATCAGTATGTTACTTGCCCGAGATTCGATCGTCGATATCCCCATACCTCGTTCAATCTCGTTACCGGCAAGTCTCTTTACTCGTTCCGTAACGCATGATCCTGTGGCTAACTCCTTAGTCACATTGAGCTCATTATGATGATGCATTACCGAGTGGGCCCGGAGATACCTCTCCGTCATACGGAGTGACAAATCCCTCTCTCGATTCGTGCCAACTTAACAGATACTTTCGGAGATACCTATAGTGCACCTTTATAGCCACCCAGTTACGTTGTGACGTTTGGTACACTCAAAGCATTCCTATGGTATCTGGGAGTTTCACAATCTCATGGTCTAAGGAAATGATACTTGGCATTAGAAAAGCTCTTAGCAAACGAACTACATGATCTTGTGCTATGCTTAGGATTGGGTCTTGTCCATCACATCATTCTCCTAATGATGTGATCCCGTTATCAACGACATCCAATGTCCATGCTCAGGAAAGTGTAACCATCTATTGATCAACGAGCTAGTCAACTAGAGGCTTACTAGGGACATATTGTGGTCTACGTATTCACACATGTATTACGGTCTCTGGTTAATACAATTATAGCATGAACAATAGACAATTATCATGAACAAGGAAATATAATAATAACCATTTTATTATTGCCTCTAGGGCATCTTTCCAACAGTCTCCCACTTGCACTAGAGTTAATATCTAGTTCACATCACTATGTGATTGCAATGAATCCAACACCCATGGGGTTTGATCATATCTCGCTTGTGAGAGAGGTTATTAGTCAAAGGGTCTGAACCTTTCAGATCCGTGTGTGCTTTACAAATCTTTATATCATCTTGTAGATGCAGCTACCATGCGCTACTTGGAGCTATTCCAAATAACTACTCTACTATACGAATCCGGTTTACTACTCAGAGTCATCCGGATTAGTGTCAAAGTTTGCATCGACGTAACCCTTTACGACGAATTCTTTTACCACCTCCATAATCGAGAAAATTCCTTAGTCCACTAGTTACTAAGGATAAGTTCGACCGCTGTCATGTGATCCATTCCTGGATCACTCTTGTACCCCTTGACTAACTCATGGCAAGGCACATTTCAGGTGCGGTACACAACATAGCATACTATAGAGCCTACGTCTAAAGCATAGGGGACGACCTTCGTCCTTTCTCTCTCTTCTGTCGTGGTCAGATCTTGAGTCTCACTCAATGCTCACACCTTATAACACAACTATGAACTCCTTCTTTGCTGATCTTATTTGAACTCCTTCAAAATCTTGTCACGGTACGTATTCATTTCAAAGTACTATTAAGCATTTTTTGATCTATCCTTATAGATCTTGATGCTCAATGTTCAAGTAGCTTAATCCAGGTTTTCCATTGAAAAACACTTTTCAAATAACCCTATATGCTTTCCAAAAATTCTACATCATTTCTGATCAACAATATGTCAACAACATATACTCATCAGAAATTCTATAGTGCTCCCACTCACTTCTTTGGAAATACAAGTTTCTCATAAACTTTGTATAAACCCAAAATCTTTGATCATCTCATCAAAGCATACATTCCAACTCCGAGATGCTCACTCCAGTCCTTAGAAGGATTGCTGGAGCTTTGCATACTTTTTAGCATCTTTCAGGATTGACAAAACCTTCTGGTTGTATCACATACAACCTTTCCTCAAGAAAATCGTCGAGGAAACAATGTTTTGACATCCTATCTACAAGATTTCATAAATAATGCAGTAACTGCTAATATAATTCCAACAGACTCTTAGCATCGCTACGAGTGAGAAAGTCTCATCATAGTCAACTCCTTGAACTTGTCGGAAACTTCTTTGAGACAAGTCGAGCTTCATAAATGGAGACATTACCATCAGTGTCTGTCTTCTTCTTAAAGATCCATTTATTCTCAATGGCTTGCCGATCATTGGGCAAGTCCACCAAAGTCCATACTTTGTTCTCATACATGGATCCTCTCTCGGATTTTATGGCCTCGAGCCATTTGTCGGAATCCGGGCCCACCATCATTTCTCCATAGCTCGTAGGTTCATTGTTGTCTAGCAACATGACTTCCAAGATAGGATTACCATACCACTCTGAAGTAGTATGCATCCTTGTCGACGTACGAGGTTTGGTAGTGACTTGATCCGAAGTTTCATGACCACTATCATCAGCTTCCACTTCAATTGGTGTAGGCGCCACAGGAACAACTTCATGTGCCCTGCTACACACTAGTTGAAGTGACGGTTCAACACCCTCATCAAGTCTTTACCATCCTCCCACTCAATTCTTTCGAGAGAAACTTTTCCTCGAGAAAGGACCCGATTCTAGAAACAATCCCTTTTGCTTCCGGATCTGAGACAGGAGGTATACCCAACTGTTTTTGGGTGTCCTATGAAGATGCATTTATCCGCTTTGGGTTTGAGCTTATCAGCCTGAAACTTTTTCATAAGCGTCGCAGCCCCAAACTTTTAAGAAACGACAGCTTAGGTTTCTCTAAACCATAGTTCATACGGTGTCGTCTCAACAGAATTGTGTGGTGCCCTATTTAAAGTGAATGCAGTTGTCTCTAATGCCTAACCCATAAACGATAGTGGCAATTCGATAAGAGACATCATGGTATACACCATATCCAATAGGGTGCAGTTATGATGTTCGGACACACCATCACGCTATGGTATTCCAGGCGGTATTAGTTGTGAAACAATTTCCACAATGTCTTAACTGTGTGCCAAACTCGTAACTCAGATATTCATCTCTATGATCATATCATAGACATTTTATTCTCTTGTCACGGCGATCTTCAAATTCACTCTGAAATTACTTAAACCTTTCAATAATTTAGACTTGTGTTTCATCAAGTAAATATACTTAGCATCTACTCAAATCATTTGTGAAGTAAGAACATAACAATATCCACTGCATGCCTCGGCACTCATTGGACTGCACACATCAAAATGTATTACTTCCAGCAAGTTGCTTTCTTGTTCCATCTTACTGAAAACGAGGCCTTTCAGTCATCTTGCCCATGTGGTATGATTTGCATGTCTCAAGTGATTCAAAATCAAGTGAGTCCAAACAATCCATCTGTATGGAGTTTTTCATGCATATATACCAATAGACATGGTTCGCATGTCTCAATCTTTCCAAAAATGAGTGAGTCCAAATATCCATCAACATGGAGCTTCTTCATGTGTTTTATACCAATATGACTCAAATGGCAGTGCCACAAATATGTGGTACTACATTACTATCTTATATCTTTTGGCATGAACATGTGTATCACTACGATCGAGATTCAATAAACCATTCATTTTAGGTGCAAGACCATTGAAGGTATTATTCAGATAAACAGAGTAACCATTATTCTCCTTAAATGAATAGCCGTATTGCGATAAACATAATCCAATCATGTCTATGCTCAACGCAAACACCAAATAACAATTATTTAGGTTTAACACGAATCCTGATGGTAGAGGGAGCGTGCGATGTTTGATCACATCAACTTTGGAAACACTTCCAATACTTATCGTCATCTCACCTGTTGGGGATATTACTATTGGGCGTAAACCGGCCAGGACAGGCCGGGTTAACTTCATCAGTACTTGAGTATGCTTGAAGCCCGTGAAGACAGATAGGAATGATAGATAGGGGCCCAAGGCCCAGAACAGGTTCAAGGACTGTAACCGTGAACCGGCATTGGTATGTAACTTGTATGATAAGATAGAAAGAGCGGAGACCAAACCAGACACGTTTATGAGCCGGTCTCGGGACTCTGTAAACCGACGGGTGTCGCCCACGTATATAAGGGGATGACCCGGCGGCGGTTCAGGACAACAAACAGCCACTCGAGACTTAGGCGAAGCTTATTCGCTCCTTGGTCATCGAAACCCCATCAATTCCATCACAACTAGACGTAGGCTTTTACCTTCATCGAAGGGGCCGAACTAGTATAAACTCTCTTGCGTCCCTTTGTCCACTTTAACCCCTTCAAGCTAACCCGTAGTGATGGCTCCACGACTAAGTCCTTTCAAGAGGACATCTGCCGTGACAAAACCACGACAGTTGGCGCCCACCGTGGGGCTATCGCACGATGGTTTCAGGTTCTTGGAGGGCAACTTCGAAGGACTCAAGAGTTATGCTGTGGGCCGGATGACCAAGAGTCGTCGCGGCAAGCTCTACATTGACGATGCAGGATGGGCCCCTGAGGCCGGCTCAATTGAGTACGGGTACCGGGTCCCCTTTGGTGGCATACACGTCTTCATCGGCAAGATCGGTGAACCGGGCCCTGAGCCGGACATCTGCACCGACATCGTCGAAATGGCTCAGTGTACACGATCTGCCCGGGTCAAACCGGCCATGAAGCGTGCCTTCGTGGGAGTCATCCATGGAGGTGAATACGACGATAGATCGGAATCTGGTGGTGAGACCGTCGTTTATTCCGGTGATGAGTCATCGACCGGAGAGACCGAGTCATTATATCAGTTACAAGATGGCCGGATTGGGGGCTGTTCCGATGGCGACAGTATTCCGGACCCCTCCGATCCGCCAAACCAGGTTGGAATATTCATGGCGGGTACACAGGCGGCGATCCATTCTTCGACTGCAGCCGCAATGATCTCCGGATCAGCAGCGGTGACGGCAGCCGGGGCAGGAGGCCATGTGCGGCCGCCGGCTCAAGTTTTATCTGGTCTATTTGACGCATTGGCAACGCTCATGGCGGAGGCTAATCTGGCGGATCAGGATGCCCACAACGTGGAAATTGCAAAGATAAAGGATCAAATCACCCAGGCTAAGGCCGATTTGGCGGCTGAGGAAGCCAGGATGATCGCTGAGCGGGCCGCTTTGGACGCATAGGCTTATCGGCTTATGCTGGATCAAAACGCATCGCATGAAGTCCTGAAGAGGAGGCACCGGTCCTGCCTACCTCTGGATTACGATGCTAGGAACCTCTTTAACACCCCAGGAGCGGGGACCAGTAACCCGCCGGTAGCAAACCGGGCGGAGGCACCAGGAGCAGGGGCGCCGGTTCAACCGCGTTTGATGGGTCCGCCTCGGCAGAACAACATTGTGTCTCAGCCCGTCCCACCGCCGGGTCATTATTCTACCCCAATAGACAATCTCGTTGATGCCACTTCACAACTGGAGGCCATCCCAGTTGAAGGTGATTCTCCAGCGGCGGTGGAGACACGCCGGGTTAAGGAGCTTCTTTGGACAGCCTTGATTCAACAGGAAGCATATTCATATAGCCGTGATCGAATTCATTCCACCCCTCGTCCGAGCCGGAGTTACAGCAGGCGTATGGATGAGCCGGCCGTGTCGAGCAATGCACGGAACCGTGAAGCGCCCCGTGGCAACAACTCGGCAGGTGGCGTTGGTGATGCTCAGGAAGTGGTAGACCGGGCCCAAGCGTGCAGGGAGGCCGAGTTAGCGGCGCAGTGTGAAGCTCGTCAGCTTACACTGGTTCGTCCGACCACATCAGTCGAGCCAGGAGTTACCTCTAGTTCTTTGGGGGTACCGTGCCTTGTCCCCGCATTACGCAATGTGCGCCTGCCCAAGGATTTCAAGGGCCCGTGCAAGGTGCCAAATTACACTGCCGATTTATCTCCAGAAACATGGGTGGAGAGCTATGAGATGGTCATGGAGATGCTTGATGTGGATGATGCGGCGTGTGCAAAATATTTCACCATGATGCTAGAAGGGATGACCCGTACTTGGTTAAAAAGTTTACCAGCCAACTCTATCTGTTCATGGGCCAAGTTGAGAGCCCGGTTTATCCAGAATTTTAAGGATACATGCAAGCAGCCTATGTCGATAATGGACTTAGCGGCCTGTGTCCAGGAAGAAGGAGAGTCGACGACCCGTTGGGTGCGACGGGTCTCGAAAATTTTGCATTCATCAGACCGCATCAATGCGGATACATCAGTTATAACCTTGGAAGGCAACTGCCGGCTTGAACCTCTGAAGTTGAAATTGGGACGGCTAAAGCGCCATTGCAACGATATGGGGACCCTCATGGCTGCATTAGTGAAGTATGCCGATTCTGATAGTACCAAGGATCCCGAATCTGATGATGATAAGACAGGGAAGGGAAAAAAGAGCGGCAACGCCAAAGCGCAGCACTACATCCCGACGGGTCATGGAAACGGCGGCAAGCGTAAAGCGGATAACAACACGGACTTTGTGGCTAATCCTAACCCGGACCGCCTGTCTTACCTATTGAACCAGCCCTGTCCAAAACATGGGACGAAGGAGATGCCGGCCAACCACCTTTGGAAGGACTGCTACATCATGCAAGAGTTCAAAAAATTTAATGCTTTCCGGTATGATCACGGATCAGGTGGCGGTTCAGGATTCGGATCTCATGGGCCGGGTTACAATGGAGGAAATTTCGGTTCAGGATTCAATGGTAATCAGGGCGGACACAACAATCAAGGTAACCAGAGCAGCCAGGGTGGCTACAATCAGCAGCAGCGGCAATCGGGTTATCAGAGCAACCCGAAGCAGTTAAATAGTGGGCAATATCATGTCTTCACCACTAGTTTGGACAAGCGTGACCGAAAGGTTCATAAGCGGGCAGTGAACTCTGTTGAACCGGCAGTGCCCCGTTACTTACGATGGTCCGAGCAGCCAATCGTGTGGAGCAGAGAAGATCATCCTCCCCGGTGTCGGTGTACAAAAAGGGGGGGTACACTTTTTGTACCCCTATGACTGTGCACGGGCAGTCTGAGCCACGGGCGCCGCCACACCGAGCACGGCAAGGGAGGTAAACCAAGGTAAGGCCAAAGCTGAAGAGAAGCAGAACGACGCCAAGACCAAGACCACAAAGAGCAAAGGGGACAGAGCAGACCCCCCCCGGCAAGATCCTTGCCGGGGGGCAGCTTTAGCTAGCCCGGCAAGATCCTTGTCGTGGCAGCCCGCCCCACACCTACGGAGCAAGGTCACCCTTGAGTCCACTGCCCCCATGGGGCAAGGATTCGGGAGACATCCCCGTGGTGGAATGCAGATCTTTGTGAAGACATTCAAGACCAGATGCCCACTTAAGAAGGTAATGACCCTTGGCGGGATCCCAGCCAAGGAGGACCACAAGGCCCCCGGCAAGAGCCTTGCCGGGGATGACAGTAAGCGCCATGGCAAGACCCTTGCCGGGGTCCCGGCAAGGCCCTTGCCAAGGACACCCGTGGGGCCACCATCAGGCCCGCACCAGTCGCACCTCCACCGCTGTTCGCATACAGCTGCCGACCCAACCAGTTGGGCAAGCACCTGCGTGGCGGCGTGCGGATCTTCATGGAGACCCACCACTGCGCCACCTCAGCTGCTTGCCTGCCTACATGGCACCACAAGCACCGCTGGCCAGGGCGCGTGTCAACGCAAGAGGGAGCGGCGACGGACGGGACAGGGCTCTCCCCCGTCCCCGATAAAGCAAGGACACCTAATCAAGGCGCATTAAATGCGCCTTGTCATGTAATGCGAGGGATAACCTCGCATTACTGTACCCTTTCCACCTCCTGTGTGCCATTGTGGCAACCCCTTTCCTATAAAAGGAGGCCCGAGGCGACCAGGAGGAGGATTCGGCTTTTGGGAGCTCTTCACGCCCCATAGCTAGCTCAAGAACACTGATATACAATTCACCAAAGCAGGAGTAGGGTTTTACGCGTCCTCGTGGCCCGAACCTGGATAAGCGAACCGTCTGCTACCTGTTTGATCCGCTCTTCTCACGACCCCCGCGCCCCGCAACCGTAGTAGGGATTCTTGTGATCCCATAGGTGTCGTTTCCCACCGACATCGTTGGCGCGCCAGGTAGGGGGCAGCGCAGTTGTGAGAGTCGGCTTTAGCAGTTAGTTCGACGCTCCTTCATCGTCATGGCGCCCAAGAAGAAGACGACGGTGGCGGTTGGCCCATCGGAAGCCGGACATCCCGTCCCGACGCGGGCGAGCAGCGGACCGGTCACGAAAAGGACCCGGGGTGCCGTTCGCGAACACCAACACCGTCCCAGCAGCCGGAGTTTGGGAGGCGGCGATGTTCGTGCACCTGGCAACGGGCCGCATGCCGCCAAATCCAAAGACGGAGCCAGGCCCTCCGCGGGTGGCGCGGGGCCTTCCTAGATCGCTGTCACCCCACCCGAAGGCGACGCGAGGGCTTCCCAGACTCCCACGCCGGCGCCGACGGCGCGCTCCTCTCAAGCGGCGCGCGACGAACGGCGTAATCACACCGAAGACCCCCAGGCGTCACCGTGGGAAGAGCCCCGAGCATCCCTCCCGAGATGTAGAAGACCTGCCCGCTCGCCGAGGCGCTGGCGAAGATGGCACGCAACCGCAGGGTCGTGATAGAGCTCCTTCTGACATGGTCAGAAGTCGAAGCGCGTCACGATCCGTGCAGGTTTCGCTGCCACCAACGCCAGCAGAAGCCCTAGCGCGCGCGGTTGCTCCTCGATTTCCCTCCCACTACGGGGAAACTCGACGAATGGAGAGCCACAATCCGAAGCCTTGTTGCGGTGGCCAACAAAGACGAACTGAGCCCGGTGGAGCCCCCGGGTCGACGCTCCGATGGAGTCCCACGCACCAGTGGCAGGAGAGCCGGCGGTGCCGCGACCACGGTGCACTCGCCCCCTCCACGCCCGGCGCTGCGGACGCCAGCCCGTCGTGACATCACGGTCGACGAAATCTCCATAGCGTCGTCCGACCCGCGGACCCACTGTGACCAGCGCCAAGTCCTTCGGGAACGAGAACATGAAGACGCTCGAACCACTATCGAGCGCCGGCGCGGAGCGCGCCACCAATCAGACAGGCGAGCGGGGCCTGCTGTGGACCACCTGGCACCGGAGAGCCCTGGAGGCCTACCTTACGAGGTAGGCTGTCTGGCTTTTACCCGTGAGCTGCGGCAGTTCCAGTGGCCCACTCACCGCACTTTCAAACCTGACGTGGGCGAAAAGTACAGCGGCAAGACTCACCCGTCCGAGTTCCTCAACGTTTACACCATCGCGATGCAAGCTGCCGGAGCCCGCGACGATAAGGTGCTTGCGAATTACTTTCCGTTGGCTCTTAAACCCAACGCCATGTCATGGTTGATGCACTTGCCGGTAGACTTGAAAGTGCGTTATATCGACTAGAGGGGGGTGAATAGGCGATTTTTATGAAATTCTTCACTGAGGAATTTGCTCGTGAGGAAATTCCTTAGCGAAGAACTACTAGCAGCGGAATAAGTACTCAGAAGTACATATAGCAGTTTACATGCATGGTCATCATGATGAAATGAAGACAAATACAGAGTGCAGAAAGCGTAAGCACAGGATAACTCTAGATGAAGACAAAACAGACTGAAGAAATTGAACTGAGGAAATTGAGAAAGTCTTCAGTCAAAGTCTTCAAACACAGATATGAACAAGCAGTCAACACAGTAATGAGGAAATGAAAGTGTTGAGGAAATAGAACCAGTAAGCTTGGTGAAGACAATGATTTGGTAGACCAGTTCCAACTGCTATCTCAGTTGTACATCTGGTTGGAGCGGCTGAGTATTTAAACTCGAGGACACCTAGTCCCGGACACACAGTCCTCACCGTATTCTCCTTGAGCTAAGGACACACAGTCCTCGCCCAATCACTCGTGGTAAGTCTTCAGGTGACTTCCAAACCTTCACAGACTAGGTCACTCGGCGATCCACAATTCCTCTTGGATGCTCTAGACCATGACGCCTAACCGTCTGGAAGAAGCACAGTCTTCAAAGGTAACAAGCGTCGGATCCACGCAGGATAAATCTCTTCAGTGATGCTCAATCACTTTGGGTTTGTAGGTGTTTTGGGTTTGGGTTTGGATTTTCCTCACTTGATGATTTTCGCTCAAAGTCCTCGGAGGATGGGTTGCTCTCAAATGACAAGTGTCAAGTTCTCACGGAGCAGCCAACCATCTAGTGGTTGTAGGGGGCGGCTATTTATAGCCTAGGGAGCAACCCGACATGATAAGACATAAATGCCCTTCAATGATATGACCATTGGATGGATAAGATATTTTGGGACAGCTGGCGCGTAGCACAGCAACGGTCGGAAATTTGAGGTACAAATTCCTCAGGGCTATCATGTTCCTCACTATGTAGGCAATTCGCACTGGTGAATTCCTAACTCCTCATTCAGAGCAAAGTCCTCAGTGACCAGAAGAACTGCGTCTCTATCACTGAAGAAATTGACTGAACTGTATGAGATTTCCAATGGCTTCACTCGAAGGGATTGGTAGGTGTAGGATTTCAGTTGAGCATCACATGGAAATTTTCTCCTTAGTATTTCCTCGACCCCCTTTAACAGTACGGTGTTTCCTATGACTCAAGAACGAGAAAATGAAACTACGAAAACAAAAGTCTTCACGCTTCATGTTCCTCGAATGAATACCAAGTCTTCAAGGTCACACCAATTTCTTCACTTTCAAAGTCTTCAGAAAGTCTTCAGGATATCAAAGTCTTCAGTTGAAGAACTTCATTTTTAGGGGTCGACTTTCTCTGTAAATATCAAACTCCTCATAGACTTATAGACCTGTATACACTCATAAACACATTAGATGCTTAACCTATAAGTCTTCAATACACCAAAATCACTAAGGGGCACTAGATGCACTTACAATCTCCCCCTTTTTGGTGATTGATGACAACATAGGTTAAGTTTTCAACAGGGATAAATATATGAAGTGTAAAAACTGATATTGAGGAATTTGATTGCAAGATATAGAAGAACTCCCCCTGAAGATGTGCATAGTGAGGAATTTGCTTTTGAAGCAATGCACACTTGAAGAGTTGAATCATGGAGATCTCCCCCTATATCTTGTAATTCATACACGCATTTGATATATAATATGAAGAGTTTGAAATGCATGATGAAATATGGTGCCTGATGCAATTCAGCATGCGTGCGATAATATTAATGAGAAATAAGCATGAAGAATAGCGCATCAAAAGTACCAAAGCAGTAGTGCAACAAAAGTATCAGAGCACCGAGCACCATAGGGTTTAAGATTACAACTCGATCCAATAAAAGTTTCGGAAGAACGAGGGTTGCAACTTAAAAAAAATGCCCTTATTATAGACCCGCTTGAAGACTAACTCAGATTTCTCCCCCTTTGTCATCAAATGACCAAAAGGATCGAAACTGAGGACTAACGCCCCTGAAGATATTCAAGTTGATGGAGGAGCGCCAGCATTGTTGGGGTCGGTTGTTGAAGTAGGGCCTGCGGCAGTGTCGTCCAAGTCTTCATTTTCATCAGTGTCGCGCGATGAAGAATATGAACTGGCCACCAGAGAAGGAACCTTGACCTTCTTGAATTTCTTCGGCGGAGGTGCAGACCAGGCAAATTCTTCTTTGAGGCCCATGTTCTCCAAATCTTCAGCACTATAAACTTGAGGCAGAACAGCCCAGGTGCGGTTGAGGGTTTCATGAAGGTAGTAATGGTTTTTCTTCACTGCATCATATGTGGCAGTCATGTTGTGAAGAATTGAACTAAACTGACGCTTGACCCATTTGTGATTGCGATCAACCTTTTGATGAAGACTGAGGAGTAACTCACGATCAGTCATCACCCTGGGTGCTGTGGCTTGAGGATTTGTCTTGGCAGTGTTAGCAGCAGAGTCATGTGTGGCAGAGTCATCATTGGTGGAATAAGAAGCAGCCTTGTGAAATTGACCATCCAATGGACGAATGCCTTCATCTATCACAGCAGTGGCCTTGCCCTTTTTGTCAGCTGAGGAAAATGTCCTTTTGAGGACTTCAATAGGGGGCAAGTAGCTGCAGTGGTTGAGAGTTTCAGCCTTGTAGTTGAGTGAAGACCTTGTCCTGATGAATCTCATAATCCAAGGTGCATAAGGCTTCAGCTCAAATGGTGACATAGCAATGTTGGCCAGAGTCCTCATGAAGAAATCATGGAAGTTTATGGGAACGCCATGTATGATGTTGAAAAGCATATTCTTCATGATGCCAACAATTTCTTCATCAGAAGAATCATGTCCTTTGATGGGACTCATTGTCTTCGTCAGAATGCGATAGATAGTCCTAGGCACATACAGCAATTCCTTGACGAGGAATTTGGTACGAGGTGATTGCCCTGGCTTCAGAGGCTTCATGAGCACTTGCATATAGTGATTTGACAGCTCAGGTTCATCATACACACACCACGCATCTTCAGTGGGTGGACTCAGAGAAAGGCAACGAAGCAATTTAGATGCCGGGGCCTTGTAGTGAGTATTTTCAGTCATCCAGTCTAGAACACATGAATTGACATCTTCAGAGTTGCCAGTGATGTGTAGTGTAGCATAGAACTGAAGAATGAGTTCTTCATTCCAATCGCATATATCAGTGCAGAAATTGAGCAGCCCAGCGTCGTGAAGAACACTGAGGACTGGCGTGAAGCACGGCATAGACTCCATATCCACGTGAGGAATATGTGCATGGTCGAAGACTTTGTCTTTGTTGTAAAGCACTGAGGAATAGAAATTTGCTTGGCTGGCTGTCCAGAAACGCCTCTTCCTTATGCGAGAAGAGTCATAAGGATTGTATTCAGTGAAGAATACATGCTCGCCATAGAAGTCTTCAGCCTTGAATTTCTGTTTCCTTGAGAATGGATCCTTTGGCCTTAGCAGAGGAGTGTCAGTGAGTTGCATCACAACCTCAGGAATCACAAGCTCAGGTTCTTCAGGCTGAGGAATTTCAGGATTTTCCTCAGGTGCAGTCACCTTTTCAGTTTCAGCAGCAGTTTCTTCAGCACTAGTGGCTGGAATTTCTTCATTCACAGATGCAATGGGATGAGTTTCTTCGGAGCCCATTTGCACGGTTGGTGAAGGAGAGTGAGGAATTTGCTGCAAAGGAGTGAAGAGTGGGGAATTGGGATGCTGACTTTCCCAAAAGTCGTCATTCATTACTGGAGTTGTGCTTCCAATATCCACATCTTCATCATCAATTTCTTCAACACCAGCCTCTTCAGCATCAAACTGAGGCATTGGTGATGAGACCATTGGGGTTGAAGGGATTGTATCCACTTCAATCTCTTCATCAATCTGCTCTGAGGAAGCAGCAGACTGAGTTTCTTCATCAGATCCACTTGGGATCGCATAATCTTCACCAAAAGGAACAAGGTCCTTTGATGGCATGGAGGAGATAGGAATGGCATCAATAGGATTTGCAAATGAGCTTGTCATTGGCTTCATCTTCTTGGGAGCTGAAGATTCTGAAGCAGCTGATGCCTTCCTTTTCTTTAGAGCAGATCGCTCTGCAGCCTTGGTTTTCTTCACATCTAAAGCAGAGGGAAGAATTGGAGTTGGAGTTGGTGCAGGTGGAGCTGAGGAATCTGGTAGATTTTCTTTAGGCGCAACTGATGCAGTTTCCCTGATTTCTTCAATTTTTTCAGGTGCACCACTAGTGGGTGCCCTGGCAATTTCATCAGTGGCTGGAGCAGAGTCATCAGCCTTAGAGCTGGCATTTTCTTCAGCAGTCTGAACATCGTCAGCGGTGCTGACATGTTCTTCAGTGGGCTGGACAAATTCTTCAGCTTGAGGAATTTGTGTTGAGGCTTCACCCTTGGTGAAAGTATCAGTTAGCCTCACAAATCTGACCTTGTCTCCTTGCCAATCAGCATAGTACGAGTCAAAGTTGTCGCTGAGGGCTTTGATCTCAGCTTGCATCTTGACAAGTTCATCAGGAGTCATCTTGACAACATTTTTCTTCAGTAGCTTCTCTTTGCGGTACTGGGTTTTCTTGATCTCTCTGGCCCGGTCGTATTTCCACTTCTCCTCTTGGATGAAGTGAGTCATCATGTGACTTTGGCCAGGTGTCAGCTTGAAGTCAGGCATAGGTGTGTTGGGATCCTTGTGCCAGAGATCAATATAGTCTAGGATCGCCCTTGGATCCAAAAGCAGGGGCACAGGTGTGCCTTTGGCTTTAGCAGCCCTTTCTTGGCGGTCCCTGATGATTTCAGTAAGTTCTTCTTCATCAGCATCATCATCATCAGACGGAACAGAGAAGACCACTTGCTTCTTAGGACTTGGGCGAGTGCCGCGTCCAGCGGTAGCCTTTTTCTTCAGCAAGGAAGGTCCAGCTGAGGAATTTGGTGCAGCTGAAGAACTAGCGGAGACACCAGTGGCAATAGAGATGCCAGTAGTCCTTTAGCATGAGGCCAGATGCACAGGAGCTGAGGACTTTGTGGGGATAGCTGAGGACTTCGTCGGAGGTGCTGAGGACTTTGGTGGAGCAGGAGTAGCATGAGGAATTTGCTTTGATGATTTTGAAGATTCTAGCCGTGAGGGCGCAGCTGAGGAACTTGCCCGTGAGGGCATTGAAGGTGAAGCACTTGGCTTACGAGCAGGATTCTTCATCATTGATTTCCTCGGCTTGGCAGAAGCCTCAGTGGCAGTAGCAGCAGCAGATTCTTCATTGAATTTCCTCACTGCATCTCTTGCTTGCCTTTGCAGTTTAGCTTGGCGCTTGGCCCATTCCTGAGGAAAATCCTCACCGCGTCTGATGCTAGAGGGATCAGCCACTTGGCCAGGTGCCAATGGAGGGCGTTGACATGGAGGGTTTACTGCGAATTTCTTCATGTACTTAGGAGTAACATATCTGTACTCCCTCCATTCTCTTGCCCATCTCCTCTCAATTCTCTGAATTCGCACCTTGCGCTGATTTTTATCTTCTTTGCCAAATTTGGCTTCATCAGGCGTGCAGTACCCAGCATAAATGTCTTCAGGGATTTCAAATGCTGTCATGACCTCTGGTCTCTTTCCTCCTTTCTGTGGCCTTTTACCTTCAGCCATTTTCTTCAGATGAGGAATTTGAACAATGGAATTCTCTGAAGAAGTATGCAACTTTTCTTCGAGGAATGCTACAAATGAGTTAGGTTGATGAGAACCTAAAGATTCAGCAGCGGACATGTGTACCTATGAACAGAGTATAGTTGCGAGGAATTTGAAGAGGTCATATGCGTTCTCAGATGGTTTTTCAAAAAGAACAAGTTTTGAGGAAATTGACCAGATTCGTCTTGAGGAATTTCACTAAGCGCCATATATATCTTAGGTTCCAGAGTTGTATAGATTGAGAATCCACACAATTGAGGAATCTTGAAGAAATTGAGGCTTAGGGAAATGAATCAAGAACAGAGAACAAGTGAGGTGTTTTGTGTGTGAGGATGTGAAGAATAAAACACCTTTGAAGATTTTGTAGAAAAACTTCGAATCAAAGAGGGCAGTAAAAATAGCTTTTAATTACCCTGAACGAAGAACACGACGAACTGAGAGTTGGAACTGTGAAGTTCGTCAATGCAGATCTTCCACGCCCTAACTTGGCGGAGGAAGACGTCTACGGCGGCAGCGGAGGTGAAGATTTCCGCAGTCGGCGACGAGGTTGAGGCAGTGAAGCTCTTCCTCACCAGCGGCGATGGAGTAGCGGCGGTGCTAGGGTTTGGAAGCTCGAGCGGGGGAAGTGAGATCGAGCGAGGTAAAGGAAGCGAGGACGATGACGGAGGGGTATTTATAGCCGCAGTGAAAAACTGGTCGTCCGAAGATTTAGGACGAACGTGCCCCTGGCCGTTCTCCTTCACTTGACATGTGTCACCCAAGTACTATGTAGTGGAGATCGTGTAAGATCGTGGGTGGATAAAATAATCCATCGTGGGAAGTGGAACGGTTTGAGCGGCAAAAACGAAAGTTTGGATAAGATCAGTTTTAACGTTCCGTTCGCACTTTTCTTCAGCTGACAAGGACACAGTGAAGAATTTGAACGAGTTTCAAATAGAACGCACATGAAGAATTTGTGAATAGACTGGATTGAGTATAGCATAGAGGGGAAGGGTCCGATCACATTCACTTAGCAGAAAAGTTCAAACTTGAAGAAATAGCTATAAGTGAATGCTGTAGAGGACAAAAACTCATATATATATATATATATATATATATATATATATATATATATATATATATATATATATATATATATATATATAGCAAATGAGGACAAACACCGACACAAGTGAAGATTTTGCAAAGTTGAAGAATTTGAAAAACTAAGGAATTTCAAAAATGAGGAAAAACTCAAATTGAAAATTTTCAACTTTTTATGGTGGCGTGACCCACCGTATAAGAATGATGATTTCAGACACCGCGTACAATTGTCGTAGGGTTCTGAGAATCAAATTCTTCATTAATTTCTTCACACTTAGAGTGTTATTCTTCATTGATTGAAGAAAAACGTTTCTTCATGTGTTGCACATCTAAGTCATCAATTTTGCATAAGTGTTAGGATGAGTGCCTTTTCAAAGTACATTCGAAGATTCTAAGATATTTAGCTCACACCGCAACTTGCTAAATCTCTTCTCATCCAAGGGCTTAGTGAAGATATCGGCTAGCTGTTCTTCAGTCTTCACATGCTCAATAGAAATGTCGCCCTTCAACACATGATCGCGAAGAAAATGATGACGAATTTGAATGTGCTTTGTCTTCGAGTGCTGAACTGGGTTGTGAGCAATCTTGATGGCACTCTCATTGTCACAGAGGAGAGGCACATTCTTCACGTTGACTCCATAGTCCTTGAGTGTTTGCTTCATCCATAGTAGTTGAGCACAGCAAGAACCAGCAGCAATGTACTCAGCTTCAGCAGTAGACAGTGATACACAGTTCTGTTTCTTCGAGGACCAACAGACCAAGGATCGTTCGAGGAAATGACAAGTACCAGATGTTGACTTGCGATCCACACGGTCACCAGCATAGTCAGAATCAGAATATCCAATGAGGTCAAAATCCGAGCCCTTGGGGTACCATAATCCTAGTGTTGGTGTGTGAGCTAGATATCGAAGAATATGCTTCACAGCCGTATGGTGTGATTCCTTCGGTGCAGCTTGAAATCGTGCACACATGCAAACACTAAGCATTATATCAGGCCTAGATGCACATAAGTACAATAAAGAGTCAATCATGGAGCAGTATACCTTGTGATCGAAGTCAGTACCATTTTCATCAGTGCATAGATGACCATTTGTGGGCATAGGAATTTTGAGACCTTTGCAATCTTGCATGCCAAATTTCTTCAGGACATCCTTGAGGTATTTCTCCTGAGATATGAATATCCCATTGTGCTGTTGACGAATTTGTAGACCTAAGAAGAATTTCAATTCTCCCATCATAGACATTTGATATTCTTCACTCATCATATAGGCAAATTCATCACTATAACGTTGGTCAGTACAGCCAAAGATGATATCATCAACATATATTTGGCACACAAACAGTTCACCATCATATGATTTAGTAAAAAGAGTGGGATCGAGTGAACCGGGTGTGAAGCCTTTCTTCATGAAGAATTCCTTCAATGTGTCATACCACGCCCGTGGGGCCTGCTTGAGGCCATAGAGGGCCTTGTTAAGTCTGAAGACTTTGTCAGGATGTTTTGGATCTTCAAAACCTGGGGGTTGAGCAACATATACTTCTTCCTCAATCTTACCATTGAGGAATGCACTTTTCACATCCATTTGGTATAAGATGATATCATGATGGTTAGCATAAGCAAGTAATATGCGAATAGCCTCAAGTCTAGCAACAGGTGCAAAAGTTTCATCGAAATCAATTCCTTCAACCTATGTGTAGCCTTGAGCTACTAGTCGTGCTTTATTCCTCACCACAACACCATTTTCATCTTGCTTGTTGCGGTAGATCCACTTTGTACCAATGATGTTATGCTTGCGAGGATCGGGACGATTGACCAGTTCCCATACGTTGTTGAGCTTGAACTGATGTAATTCTTCTTGCATGGCCTGAATCCACTCAGGCTCCAGAAATGCTTCATCTACCTTAGTGGGTTCTGTGATAGAGACAAAAGCAAAGTGCCCACAAAAGTTAGATAGATGTGAAGCTTTTGAGCGTGTGAGAGGACCTGGTGCTCTAATGTCATCGATGATCTTCTCCACTTGCACTTCTTTTGCAACGCGAGGGTGAGTTGGTTGCCGTTGAGGAATTTGATCAGCATTTTCTTCAGCATCAATTTCCTCAGCATTTTCTTCAGGTGCATCAGCTCGACGTTCTTCACGTTCTGGAATGAATTCTTCAGCAGATTCTTCAGTAGGAATGATATCTTCAGTAGCCTTGTGCTTGATTGATTCCTCAGGTGCTGGTTCATCTAACACAGAAGGTAGGTGCTCTCTTTGCGAGCCATTAGTTTCATCGAACCGCACATCTACAGTTTCAACAATCTTGTGAAGAACATTGTTGAAGACTCTGTAGGTGTGCGAGTCCTTTCCGTAACCAAGCATGAAACCTTCATGTGCTTTCGGTGCAAATTTAGAGTTGTGATGAGGATCTCTAATCCAGCATTTAGCACCGAAGACTTTGAAATAACTCACATTGGGTTTCTTGTCAGTGAGGAGTTCATAGGCAGTCTTCTTGAAGAATTTGTGAAGATATACTCTGTTGATGATATGGCACGCAGTATCAATTGCATCAACCCAGAAACGACGAGGGGTTTTGTACTCATCAAGCATAGTGCGAGCCATCTCAGCAAGAGTCCTGTTTTAGCGCTCCACGACGCCATTCTGTTGAGGAGTATAAGGAGCAGATAACTCATGAGTAATACCGAGTTCATCAAGATAGTCATCGAGACCCGAATTCTTGAACTCAGTGCCATTGTCACTTCTGATGTGCTTGATCTTCACACCAAAGTTGGTTGAAGCCCTCGAGGAAAATCGTTTGAAGACTTCCTGCACTTCAGTTTTGTAAGAGACAAGGTGTACCCATGTGTAACGAGAGTAATCATCAACAATAACAAAACCATATTGAGATGCTTCATTAGAGATAGAGGAATAATGGTTAGGACCGAAGAGATCCATGTGAAGCAATTCGAATGGACGAGTAGTGGTCATGATAGTCTTCGCTGGATGCTTGGCCTTGGTCATCTTTCCAGCTTCACAGGCACCGCATAAGTGATCCTTGAGGAATTTGACATTCTCAATGCCAATGACATGCTTCTTCTTCGCAAGCGTGTGCAGATTCCTCATGCCTGCATGACCAAGTCGTCGATGCCATAGCCATCCTTCTGAAGCTTTTGCAAGTAGGCACACGGCAGGTTGTGAATCTGCAGAGAAATCAACAATGTACAAGTCTCCTCTCCTAAAGCCTTCGAAGACTTTGGATTTGACAGCTTCCATAATCACAACACAACGATACTTGCCGAAGACAACAACCATATCAAGATCACAAAGCATTGAGACAGACATAAGATTGTATCCTAAGGACTCAACAAGCATGACTTTGTCCATGTGTCGATCCTTTGTGATAGCAACCTTACCTAGACCCAATACCTGACTGTTGCTTTTGTCAGCGAAGATGATATGCTTCATGTGTGACGCTGATAAGGGAGCATCCATCAACAGATTCTTGTCATCGGTCATGTGATTTGTACATCCACTATCAAGTACCCATTCAGTGGCTTTGGGTTGATCATCCTGCAGATGAATTAGTGCAACTTACGACCTCATATACTTCAGCAGTGAAGAATATGATATCACAATTCATCAGATCAATTTCATCAAGCAGTAGAACAGATAAAACAGAGGGAGGACGTGTGAAATGAAAGTTCATTTCATCATGGTTAGCCTGCGTCCTTTCAGGCATTTTCGTCAGGTCCCCAGCAAATTCTTCAGATGTTACAACACGTCTGGAGACCTGACCCTGCAGAAGAGATTAGTTATTTTTCTTCACCACCCACATCTGAAGGGGTGGCAAAGAGTTCATCACTCTGCGAGCTCCATATGAGAATGGTGGCAAAGCAGCCAAACCATTTCGTTTCACATAAGAGGGGTTAGGGTAAGCATATGCATAAGCAGAGAAATTCTTTGAGGACTTGTGAACATAATGATTAGACGAATAATGTTCATATTCATAGCCCTTGGCTCTTCCCTGCGAAACAGAGTTGTTAGCATGATGATGTTCATATGAGGACTTTGATCCATGTGAGGAATTTGATCCTCTTGAGGAATTTGGTCCGTATGAGAACTTGGATCCATATGAAGAATTTGGTCCATATGAAGAAGTTAATCTGGGGTTCCTTTTCTTCACAGGTGGTGTCATGAGAACATTCACCTGAAGACTTTCAAGGCAACTTTTGGGAACCCAGATTTTCTTCACAGGAGAACCGTTCCTGCAGTTAGTGCCAACATATCTAGCAAATACTTCACCATTCTGATTTTTGAACAGTTTATAGTTGGAGTCAAATGACTCATCAGAAGAATGAGAAGATTCACATGTATAGCCAGATAAATCAGATGGATCAACTGGAGGTCCCTTTGCAGCAACCCATGAGGTTTTGGGATACTGCTCAGGCTTCCAATATGTACCATCCGCATTGAGTTTCCTCTCAAAGGCAATACCCTCTTTCCTAGGGTTCCTGTTGAGGATCTGCTTTTTAAGCACATCACAAAGAGCCTGATGCCCTTTGAGGCTTTTGTACATGCCTGTCATGTACAATTCCTTCAGCCCTGCATCGTCAGTGATACTAGCAATGTCCTCAGATGAGGAATTAGTGATGGCAGAGACAGGTGAAGAATTTGTAACATTTGAAGCATTTGAACATTTAGGTGAAGAATTAGCAGATTCTCGTTCAATGCATTTTAAACATGGAGGAATAAATTCTTCCTGAGCAGCGCTAATTTGTTGAGCAAGTAATGAATCGCGCTCCTTCTGAAGATCTTCATAACTTTCTCTTATCTTCTCAAAGTCGGACAAGAGAGAGTTATGCTGATCTTGAAGGGAGCCATACTTAGAGTGAAGTCTCTGAAGACTTTCAGCCAAGGCTTGTGACTGATCCATTTCTTCACCCAACATATCATTGCTCTTACTAAGCATTTCATTAGCATTTTTCAAAGCTCTCTGTTGTTTAGCAGCAAGATAAGCAAGTTTGACATAACTGGGTCCAAATTCATCACCAGATTCTTGATCACTAGACTCAGATAGGTAGCATTCAGTTACCTGTTTACCATCTGCCATGAGGCATGGTGAGGAGGATGATGATTCTGGTTCGAATGTCATCGATTTGAGCGATTCCTTGAAATCCTCAAACCAAGGATCATGACAGGTTCGATGGCCTTCATAGACATCGGAGAGACGGTCCCAGATAAGCTTCGCCTGATCGAGATGCATGATGTTTCTGAACTGGTTTCGAGACAGACTGGAGCAGATGACGACCTTCGCTGTGAGGTTGAGTTGAGTGTATTTGCGAATGTCATCAGCTTCCGCCATCTTGCACAAATCGGTCAGACCGATCTCAGTGACGGTCCACAGCTCGATGTTCATCACCATGAGACGCTTTTTCATCATGGCCTTCCATTTGGGATACTCGTGACCGTCAAAGATGGGACATGGAACTTTCTTCATATCTACGGTCGACATAACTAAAACTCCAGGCGGTTAAACCAAAATCACACAGAACAAGGGAGTACCTTGCTCTGATACCAATTGAAAGTGCGTTATATCGACTAGAGGGGGGGTGAATAGGCGATTTTTATGAAATTCTTCACTGGGGAATTTGCTCGTGAGGAAATTCCTTAGCGAAGAACTACTAGCAGCGGAATAAGTACTCAGAAGTAAATATAGCAGTTTACATGCATGGTCATCATGATGAAATGAAGACAAATACAGAGTACAGAAAGTGTAAGCACAGGATAACTCTAGATGAAGACAAAACAGACTGAAGAAATTGAACTGAGGAAATTGAGAAAGTCTTCAGTCAAAGTCTTCAAACACAGATATGAACAAGCAGTCAACACAGTAATGAGGAAATGAAAGTGTTGAGGAAATAGAAACAGTAAACTTGGTGAAGGCAATGATTTGGTAGACCAGTTCCAATTGTCGTCTCAGTTGTACATCTGGTTGGAGCGGCTGAGTATTTAAACTCGAGGACACCTAGTCCCGGACACACAGTCCTCACCGTATTCTCCTTGAGCTAAGGACACACAGTCCTCGCCCAATCACTCGTGGTAAGTCTTCAGGTGACTTCCAAACCTTCACAGACTAGGTCACTCGGCGATCCACAATTCCTCTTGGATGCTCTAGACCATGACGCCTAACCGTCTGGAAGAAGCACAGTCTTCAAAGGTAACAAGCGTCGGATCCACGCAGGATAAATCTCTTCAGTGATGCTCAATCACTTCGGGTTTGTAGGTGTTTTGGGTTTGGGTTTGGATTTTCCTCACTTGATGATTTTCGCTCAAAGTCCTCGGAGGATGGGTTGCTCTCAAATGACAAGTATCAAGTTCTCGCGGAGCAGCCAACCAGCTAGTGGTTGTAGGGGGCGGCTATTTATAGCCTAGGGAGCAGCCCGACATGATAAGACATAAATGCCCTTCAATGATATGACCGTTGGATGGATAAGATATTTTGGGACAGCTGGCGCGTAGCACAGCAACGGTCGGAAATTTGAGGTACAAATTCCTCAGGGCTATCATGTTCCTCACTGTGTAGGCAATTCGCACTGGCGAATTCCTAACTCCTCAGTTAGAGCAAAGTCCTCAGTGACCAGAAGAACTGCGTCTCTGTCACTGAAGAAATTGACTGAACTGTATGAGATTTCCAATGGCTTCACTCGAAGGGATTGGTAGGTGTAGGATTTGAGTTGAGCATCACATGGAAATTTTCTCCTTATTATTTCCTCGACCCCCTTTAATAGTACGGTGTTTCCTATGACTCAAGAAAGAGAAAATGAAACTACGAAAACAAAAGTCTTCACGCTTCATGTTCCTCGAATGAATACCAAGTCTTCAAGGTCACACCAATTTCTTCACTTTCAAAGTCTTCAGAAAGTCTTCAGGATATCAAAGTCTTCAGTTGAAGAACTTCATTTTTAGGGGTCGACTTTCTCTTTAAATATCAAACTCCTCATAGACTTATAGACCTGTATACACTCATAAACACATTAAGTGCTTAACCTATAAGTCTTCAATACACCAAAATCACTAAGGGGCACTAGATGCACTTACAGGTAGACTCCATTTCCTCCTGGTCGGATTTGTGCCATGAGTTCGTGGGCGCCTTTACTGGAGGCCACCAAGAACATGGCCAAGCGAGCGACCTGCACGTTATTCCCCAGAAGGGAGGCGAGAGTCTCCGCAAGTATATACAGAGGTTCAGCCGGATACAGTACAATATCCCTGATGTTCACCCTGCCGCCATCATCAGCGCGTTCCATCAGAACGTGCGTAACCGCAAGATGCGCGAAGAACTGGCGATGAACAAGGTGAAAGATGTAGCAGAACTCTATGTTCTCGCTGACAGATGTGCCCGGGCTGAAGAGGGAAGGAAGTACCCTGGCGAAGATGCCGGCGCGGAAACCGACTCCTCAGATGAGGATACCGCCGCTCCGGCGAAGAAAGGCGCCGCAACAGAAAGCGCAAAGGAAAAGCCGTGCTTGCCGTCGAGCGGTCTGATGACATCGACTCCACCAAGAAAACCAAGGCAGATGACCCCGGCAAGGAAATTGCCAGATGTGTCGCCTGCCGGGCCTTGGTGGCTGCCGAGAAGCCAGGCAACTCCGACAAGCGGTACTGCAAGATCCATCGCACTAAAGGCCATGCTCTCCAAGACTGCCGACAGGTTGAGCTCCTCGCTGAGAAGCAGACGGCTGAATATGAGAGGCGGGACAAGGAGAAGGGCCAAGACGGTGCTGAGGGGTCCGGCAAGAAGCGTGACGGCCAGGCGGGCCGTCGCGGCAAGGATAAACCACAGGAGAGGCCCGCCCGGGGCCGTGACAGAAAGCCAGAAGACGACGATCACGAAGAGCACGACGATTCCGGCGACCAAGAGTTTCAGAAAGCTACAGAGGCCATGTGCGTCGACGGCGGCGCCTCGCTGCATACCTCTCATCGCCGGCTTAAACAGTGGGCACGAGAGATTATAGCGACAGAGCCGTCGTTTGATGCCCAAAGGCCACTGAAGTGGTCCAGCACACCTATCGTTTTTGACATTGAGGATCACCCTGATCGCACTACTGCGGTCGGGTACTTGTCGTTGTTGGTTTCACCAACGATACGCAACCTCAAGGTGACAAAGATGCTAGCCGATGGCGGGGCCGGTCTGAACTTGATCTCGCCTGCCGTGATCGAGAAGCTGCAGATTCCTGATGGAGACCTCGAAGAGACGGGCACGTTTCAAGGGGTCAACCCGAGAAGAAGCCAACCCAAGGGAAAGGTCACGCTGCCCGTAACTTTTGGAAGCAACCTGAACTACAGGACGGAGAGGATCGTGTTTGATGATCCCAAGATCCCCTTGCCCTACAACGGGATCCTTGGCCGCCCAGCGCTGGCCAAGTTCATGGCGGCGTCACACTACGCCTACAACACCCTGAAGATGCCAGGACCTGTGACGATCATCAACAACCCCTCCGATAAGAAAGATGCGCTGATTTGCACTGACCAACTATACCAGCAAGCAGTTGCAGCAGCTGCCGCCACTAGGGCACTTAGTCCTGCCGCTGGGGCCCCGGGAGGGAAGAAGAAGAAGAAGGCCGGTGAGACCTCGGACACCCACTCCGGCAAGCGCACCTCTTCGGAGTGTAGCGTTGCCGTTGAGGACGTGCCAGAGAGCTCCACCGGCGGAAACAAGAAGTCCAGGGCCACGCCGCCAGGAACCAAGAAGGTTTCCGTCAATGAGGACGGCACGGGAGGAGCTTTTACCATAAGCTCCACCCTTGACGACAAATAGGAAGACGCGCTCGTCACCTTCCTACGGGCGAATGTCGATGTGTTTGCATGGAAAGCTTCCGACATCCCCAGCGTTCCCAGGGAGGTGATTGAGCACCACCTTGTTGTCTGTCCTCATGTGCGGCCCGTCAAGCAGAAGGTCAGGAAGCAAGCTTTGGAACGACAAGAGTTCATCACAGAAGAGATCCGGAAACTGGAGGCAGCGGGTTTGGTAAGAGGAGTGCTCCATCCAACGTGGTTGGCCAATCCGGTCACAGTGCGCAAGGCAAATGGGAAGTGGAGGCTGTGTAATATCAATAAGGATTGTTGACTCCACAGCTAGGTGTGATCTGTTGTCATTTTTCGATGCCTACTCCGGCTACCACCAGATCTTCATGACGAGAGAAGACGAAGAGAAAACAGCATTCATCACCCCATGTGGTACGTATTGTTTCATACGGATGCCTTTCGGGTTGAAGAGTGCTGGTTCGACATTTGCGAGGGCGGTCCAGATTGGTTTTGAACCCCAGTTCCATAGAAATATGGAAGCTTATATGGACGACATAGTGGTCAAAACCAAGGACAGGGCAACCCTCATACCAGATTTGCAAGAGACATTTGTAAACCTGCGCAAGATCGATCTCAAGCTGTACCCTGAGAAGTGCGTCTTCGGCGTCCCGTCCGGCAAGCTTCTCGGGTTCTTTGTGTCACAGCGTGGGATAGAGGCCAATCCGGACAAGATCAAAGCTATAGAACAGATTGAAGCACCCAAGCGAATCAAGGATGTGCGTCGGCTTGCTGGTTGCGTCGCCGCCATGGGCAGGTTCATTTCCAAGTCTGCCGAGCGCGCCCTTCCCTTTTTCAAGATCCTGAAAAAGGCGGGAATGGACGCCAGAAGTCGAGGCAGCATTGCAAGATTTGAAGAAATACCTCTCTTCCGCTCCAATACTAGTTGCGCCTAGGCCACAGGAGCCGTTGCTGCTATACCTGGTGGCGACGAACCAGGTGGTCAGCGCCGCACTAGTGGCCTAGAGAGAGGTTGATGATGAGATAATGGCAGCAACAGAGCCCGACACCACCAATGCGAAGATGACACATCCAGTCGAAGTGCCATCGAAGAAGAAAATGATGCAGCACCCGGTCTACTTTGTTAGCTCCCTCCTGGAGGGGGCTAGATCAAGGTATTCCGGCGTGCAGAAACTGCTCTTCGGCCTCCTTATGGCCTCGAGGAAGCTGCGTCACTACTTCCAGGCACACGAGATCACTGTCGTCACTCGCCTCCCTCTGCAGCGGATATTGCACAATCCAGATGCAATGGGGAGGATTGTGGAATGGGCACTGGAGCTGTCCAGCTTTGGCCTCAAGTTTGAAAGTACTTCGACGATCCAGAGCCGAGTCCTGGCGGAGTTTATTGCAGAATGGACCGCAACACCTGACGAAGAAGCCCAAGAGACTGCTCTCCCCGGCAAGGAGGCAAGTTGCAATTGGGTCATGTACTTTGATGGAGCTTTCTCCCTACAAGGTGTCGGGGCTGGCGTACTGCTTGTCGCCCCCACCAGAGAGCACCTCAAATACGTGATCCAAATGCACTTCCCCAGGGAGGTGTCAACAAACAATACGACAGAATACGAAGGGATGCTTGCTGGTCTTAGGATCGCGGCGGACCTCGGAATCAAGAAGCTCATCGTCAGGGGCGACTCGCAGCTTGTCGTCAAGCAAGTCAACAAGGATTACCAGAGCCCGTTGATGAAGGCCTACGTTGATGAAGTGAGAAAGCTGGAAGAGCGTTTCGACGGTATACAGGCTGAATACGTTCCCCGAGCGGAGAACGACATCGCCGATTACCTGTCAAAACGCGCTGCCCTCAAGCTACCTGTGGAACCAGGTACCTTTGTGCTTCAGCTAACTCAGTCATCCGTTGATCCATCGACAGAGCAGAACAAGAGGAGGAAATCAGGGCTCGGCAAGTACTTTCCCACCGAGATCCCCGAAGCCGCCGGTAAGGATGTTGCCGGGGACACTGAGCCCGCAACGGGACGGCTAGCTCCGGCGGAGCATCAAGCTCTTGCCGTCGAGACAGCCGCCCCGATAGCGGAGGAAATGCCTTTAGTCCTCGCCGTTGAGCCCCAGGCTCCGGCATGGGCACAGCATACCGTCTGATTCCTCCAAACGGGGGAACTTCCTGAAGAGCAGGAAGAAGCGGAAAAAGTAGCCCGTCGCTCTACCATGTACCAGTTCGTCGATGACGTCCTGCACAGGAAGAGGCCGAACGGTGTGAAATTGAAGTGCATCCCTCGAGAGGGAGGACTGGAGCTGTTGGCAGAGATACACAGAGGCATATGTGGATCCCACATCGGGTCAAGGGCCCTTGCCGGCAAGGCATTCCGGCAAGGTTTCTTCTGGCCCACCGCCCTCTAGGATGCGACGACACTAGTCACAAGGTGTGAAGCGTGTCAGTTCCATTCAAAGAAACTTCATCAGCCAGATCAAGCCCTTCAAACCATTCCTCTCTCCTGGCCCTTCTCGGTCTAGGGGCTCGACATACTAGGCCTTTTCCCCCGCGCTGTCAGGGGCTTTGAGTACTTGTACATTGCAATCGACAAGTTCACAAAGTGGCCGGAGGTGAAGGCAGTGAGGAAGGTCACAGCTCAGTCAACCGTCAAGTTCTTCAAGGGGCTAGTGTGCCGTTTTGGTGTACCCAACAGGGTCATCACCGACAACGGCACACAGTTCACAAGCCGCACCTTCATGCAATATACTCAAGACCTCGGCAGCAAAGTCTGTTTCGCTTCCGTCGCCCACCCACGAAGCAACGGTCAAGCTGAGAGGGCAAATGCTGAAGTACTGCGGGGCTTAAGGACAAAGACCTTTGACAGGCTGTGAGCGGAAGGCGCTGGATTGATGAGTTGCCGACGGTTCTTTGGTCGATCAGAACGGCGCCAAATCGAGCCACCGGCAAGACACCCTTTGCCCTGGTATACGGGGCAGAAGCAGTTCTCCCCACTGAACTCATACACGGGTCACCTCGACTGCTCGCTTATGATGAGCTTGAGCAAGAGCAACTGCGGCAAGATGACGCAATCCTCCTTGAGGAAGATCGTCTTCGGGCGGCTGTGAGAGCAGCGCGCTACCAGCAAGCCTTGCGCCGCTACCATAGCCGCAAGGTTCATGCCCGAAGCCTTGAGGAAGGCGACCTTGTCCTTCGGCGCGTTCAATCGGCCAAGAATTCCAACAAGTTGACGCCAAAGTGGGAAGGCCCTTATCGGGTAATACGAGTCACCAGGCCCGGCGCAGTCCGCCTGGAGACCGAAGATGCCGTTTCGGTGAGTAACTCCTGGAACATTGAGCATCTTCGCAAGTTTTACCCATGAGGCGCGGCTTGCCGGGCCCCCCAGCAAGCCACCTTTTGTACAAGCATTGCCGATGATGCATGTGACCCTTTGTACAAAGCCAGGCGCAGACCCTGAGAATAAATAAATGAAGCGCTGGCGCCCTAAGTTATAGCATGCATGCTAGGTCGAGTCTCGTCCTTGGTTAGGGTTGATAGTGCTTAGCGGCGACTAACCCTTAGCTTAGAGGTCGAGTGTGCGTCCCTTTGCCGTTCTTTCATCTTCTTTGGTTCCCAGGACTCACAAATATCCTTGCTGGATCACTTAAGGACGAAAAAGAGAAGGAGGACGGACTAGCATCTAGACCCCGGCAAGCCAATATTACCGGGGGCTGCGAGAGCAAAGATTCACCCACGGCAGACCAAAATTGCCGGGGGCTACAACTTCAGATAAGTTATTCATCCCTTATCATGCATTCCCTTATGGAATAAGGTATGTGAAACCTCGTTTTTCCTAAAAGCTACCGTGCTCCTCTAAACTCTAGGCCCTAGGACTCGTTCCTGGGGCCAGGTTTGATCGTAGTCGCGGCAGCGAAAGGATGAAATGAGGAGCCTGAACCCGCCTCATCCCTGCCTCCGCCAAAGGCGTGAGAAAGGTCGAGTGAGGTGGAGAGACGGCAAGGCCTGTTGCCGGGCAAGGAAATGTTTATCTTAGAGATATCAAGGATTTACTCCTTGTTGTGGGTTCTACCCGCAAACAAATGGCCCGGCAAACATCCCTTTTTCATTAAAAAAATTCCACTCAGGTACAGTCCATAGGAAATGAAAAACATGAATGATGGGATTAGAAGTTTTAAATTCAGTTAAGGCCCGAAGGCTTATAAACTAAAAAGAGATAAGATGCCCGTAATCCCTTCCTTGTCCCTCTCCTCAGGAGGCAGGTCAAGGAGGCGAAAAGGGCAAAATAGGCGCCTAGGCGAGCTACGGGTGGCAGAAGACACCAAGAGAACATCCCGGTGGCCGTCCAAAGGCTAGATGGTGATGGCGGCGCCGGAAGCAGAGCTCGAAGACGAGGCGGTAGGACGTCAGCACGCGTCGAAGACGTCGGTGCCCGCGTACTCCGAGTTGACGGCCTTGCCGCCCGCCCTCTTCCTCTTCCGCAGCCTCCCAACGCCAGCCGCCCAAGGAGAGGACCCCGATAAGTTCAACGAGCCGGCGACACGGATGATGGGGTCGCCGGTGCCGCGCGGAGCGGCGCCCAACACCTAGTCGGACCCGTCATCCTGCCGCCTACTACCCTCGTCGTTGCTGCCGCTGTCCTCCTCGTCGCTCCCGCCCGAGGAGGAGTCTTCGCTATCAGAAGAACTCTCCACGCAGCACCTTGCGCGGGTCCCGAAGAGCCCGAAGACCTTGACGGAGAGGAGGCCGCCCTCCATCAGTTTGAAATGGAGAGTGAGCCCCTCCGTCAGGCGGTGGATGTGATCAAACGTCTTCCATCCTCGACGAAGATACATCACGTGAGTGGCTGGGAAATCAACGCGAACCCGCGTGCCGCTGATCCCGCAGCCCCTCATATGCAGCCGCAATGACTCCGACGGATCCAGCTCCATCTCCCGCGCAAATGGAGTTGGGAGACGAAGGCGACGACGAGGCGGCCGGCGCAGCCTGACGAAGAACTCGCAAAGGTCGTCCTCAACGTGGCCCTCCATGGGAGGAGGAACCGCTGGCGGAGGCGAGGCCGGCGCTCCGCCCCGTCCTCCTCTTCCCCGAGGGCCTCGGCCTCGCCCACGGCCTCGCCCCCTCCCCTGAAGGAAATATGCCCTAGAGGCAATAATAAAGTTATTATTTATTTCCTTACATATCATGATAAATGTTTATTATTCATGCTAGAATTGTATTAACTGGAAACATAATACATGTGTGGATACATAGACAAACAGAGTGTCACTAGTATGCCTCTACTTGACTAGCTTGTTAATCAAAGATGGTTAAGTTTCCTAACCATGGACAAAGGAGTTGTCATTTGATTAACAAGGTCACATCATTAGTTGAATGATCTGATTGACATGACCCATTCCTTAGGCGAAGTGTTGATGGTTAACAAGACCACTAGTTTCAAGAAAAGGGCAAAGGGATAGAAGGGAACTTCAAGAAGAACAGCAAGCAAGTTGCTGCTCAAGTGAAGAAGCCCAAGTCTGGTCCTAAGCCTGAGACTAAGTGCTTCTACTGCAAAGGGACTGGTCACTGGAAGCGGAATTACCCCAAATGATTGGCGGATAAGAAGGATGGCAAAGTGAACATAAGTATATTTTATACATGTTATTGATGTGGACTTTACTAGTGTTTATAGCAACCCCTCAGTATTTGATACTAGTTCAGTTGCTAAGATTAGTAACTCGAAACGGGAGTTGCAGAATAAACAGAGACTAGTTGAGGGTGAAGTGACGATGTGTGTTGGAAGTGGTTCCAAGATTGATATGATCATCATCGTACACTCCCTATACTTTCGGGATTAGTGATGAACCTAAATAAGTGTTATTTGGTATTTGCGTTGAGCATAAATATGATTTGATCATGTTTATTGCAATACGATTATTCATTTAAGTTAGAGAACAATTGTTGTTCTGTTTACATGAATAGAACCTTTTATGGTCATACACACCCAATGAAAATAGTTCATTGGATCTCGATCGTAGTGATACACATATTCATAATATTGAAACCAAAAGATGCGAAGTTAATAATGATAGTGCAACCTATTTGTGGCACTGCCGTTTAGGTCATATTGGTGTAAAGCGCATGAAGAAACTCCATGCTGATGGGATTTTGGAATCACTTGATTATGAATCACTTGATGCTTGCGAACCATGCCTCTTGGGCAAGATGACTAAAACGCCGTTCTCCGGAACAATGGAGCAAGCAACAGATTTGTTGGAAATCATACATACTGATGTATGTGGTCCGATGAATATTAAGGCTCGCGACAAGTATCATTATTTTCTAACCTTCACAGATGATTTGAGCAGATATGGGTATATCTACTTGATGAAACATAAGTCTGAAACGTTTGAAAAGTTCAAAGAATTTCAGAGTGAAGTAGAGAATCATCATAACAAGAAAATAAAAGTTTCTACGATATGATCGCAGAGGTAAAATATTTGAGTTACGAGTTTGGCCTTCAGTTAAACAATGTGAAATAGTTTCACTACTCACGCCACCTGGAACACCACAGCATAATGGTGTGTCCGAACGTCATAACCGTACTTTATTGGATATAGTGCAATCTATGATGTTTCTTACCGATTTACCACTATAGTTTTGGGATCATGCATTAGAGACAGCTGCATTCACATTAAATAGGGCACCATCAAAATCCGTTGAGACGACACCGTATGAACTATGGTTTGGCAAGAAACCAAAGTTGTCTTGTCTTAAAGTTTGGGGTTGTGATGCTTATATGAAAAAGTTTCATCCTGATAAGCTCAAACCCAAATCGGAGAAATATGTCTTCATAGGATACCCAAAGAAGACAGTTGGGTACACCTTCTATCACAGATCCAAAGGCAAGATATTCGTTGCTGAGAATGGATCCTTTCCAGAGAAGGAGTTTCTCTCGAAAGAAGTGAGTGGGAGGAAAGTAGAAAACTTGATAAGGTAATTGTACCTTCTCCCTTATTGGAAAGTAGTTCATCACAGAAATTTGTTCTTGTGACTACTACACCAATTAGTAAGGAAGCTAATGATAATGATCATATAACTTCAAGATCAAGTTACTACCGAATCTATTAAGTAAACCAGAGTGAGATCCGCACCAGAGTGGTACGGTAATCCTGTTCTGGAAGTCATGTTACTAGACCATGATGAACTTGCGAGCTATGAGGAAGCGATGATGAGCCCAGATTCCGCGAAATGGTTTGAGGCCATGAAATCTGAGATGGGATCCATGTATGAGAACAAAGTATGGACTTTGATGGATTTGCCCGATGATCGGCAAGCCATAGAAAATAAATGGATCTTCAAGAGGAAGACAGAAGCTGATAGTAGTGTTACTATCCACAAAGCTAGAATTGTCGCAAAAGGTTTTCGACAAGTTCAAGGTGTTGACTACGATGAGAGTTTCTCACTCGTATCCATGCTTAATTCTGTCCGAATCATGTTAGCAATTGCCGCATTTTATGAAATCTGGCAAACGGATAAAACAAAACTGCATTCCTTAATGGATTTATAAAAGAAGAGTTGTATATGATGCAACCAGAAGGTTTTGTCAATCCTAAAGGTGCTAACAAAATGTGCAAACTCCAGCGATACATCTATGGACTGGTGCAAGCATCTCGGAGTTGGAATATACGCTTTGATGAGTTGATCAAAGCATATAGTTTTATACAGACTTGCAGTGAAGCCTGTATTTACAAGAAAGTGAGTGGGAGCACTACAGCATTTCTGATAAGTATATGTAAATGACATATTGTTGATCGGAAATAATGTAGAATTATTCTGCAAAGCATAAAGGAGTGTTTGAAAGAAGTTTTTCGAAGAAGGACCTCGGTAAAGCTGCTTACATATTGAGCATCAAGATCTATAGAGATAGATCAAGACGCTTGATAAGTTTTCAATGAGTGCATACCTTGACAAGATTTTGAAGTAGTTCAAAATGGAACAGTCAAAGAAAGAGTTCTTTCCTATGTTACAAGGTATGAAGTTGAGTAAAGACTCAAAACTCGACCACGGCAGAAGATAGAAAGAGAATGAAAGTCATTCCCTATGCCTTGGCCATAGGTTCTATAAAGTATGCCATGCTGTGTACCAGATCTATTGTATACCCTACACTGAGTTTGGCAAGGGAGTACAATAGTGATCTAGGAGTAGATCACTGGACAGCGGTCAAAATTATCCTTAGTGGAATAAGGATATGTTTCTCGATTATGGAAGTGACAAAAGGTTCGTCGTAAAGGGTTACGTCGATGCAAGTTTTGACACCGATCTGGATAACTCTAAGTCTCGATCTAGATACATATTGAAAGTGGGAGCAATTAGCTAGAGTAGCTCCGTGCAGAGCATTGTAGACATAGAAAATTGCAAAATACATAACGGATCTGAATGTGGCAGACCCGTTGACTAAACTTCTCTCACAAGCAAAACATGATCACACCGTAGTACTCTTTGGGTGTTAATCACATAGCGATGTGAACTAGATTACTGAATCTAGCAAACCCTTTGGGTGTTGGTCACATGGCGATGTGAACTATGGGTGTTAATCACATGATGCTGTGAACTATCGAGTTAATCACATGGTGATGTGAGTTAATCACATGGTGATGTGACCTAGATTATTGACTCTAGTGCAAGTGGGAGACTGAAGGAAATATGCCCTAGAGGCAATAATAAAGTTATTATTTATTTCCTTACATATCATGATAAATGTTTATTATTCATGCTCGAATTGTATTAACTGGAAACATAATACATGTGTGGATACATAGACAAACAGAGTGTCACTAGTATGCCTCTACTTGACTAGCTTGTTAATCAAAGATGGTTAAGTTTCCTAACCATGGACAAAGGAGTTGTCATTTGATTAACAAGGTCACATCATTAGTTGAATGATCTGATTGACATGACCCATTCCATTAGCATAGCACCCGATCGTTTAGTATGTTGCTGTTGCTTTTATCCATGACTTATACATGTTCCTTTGACTATGAGATTATGCAACTCCCGTTTGCCGGAGGAACACTTTGGGTGCTACCAAACGTCACAACGTAACTGGGTGATTATAAAGGAGTACTACAGGTGTCACCAAAGGTAGATGTTGGGTTGGCGTATTTCGAGATTAGGATTTGTCACTCCAATTGTGGGAGAGGTATCTCTGGGCCCTCTCGGTAATGCACATCACTTAAGCCTTGCAAGCATTGCAACTAATGAGTTAGTTGCGGGATGATGTATTACGGAACAAGTAAAGAGACTTGCCGGTAACGAGATTGAACTAGGTATTGGATACCGACGATCGAATCTCGGGCAAGTAACATACCGATGGACAAAGGGAACAACGTATGTTGTTATGCGGTCTGACCGATAAAGATCTTCGTAGAATATGTAGGAGCCAATATGGGCATCCAGGTCCCGCTATTGGTTATTGACCGGAGATGTGTCTCGGTCATGTCTACATTGTTCTCGAACCGTAGGGTCTGCACGCTTAAGGTTACGATGACAGTTATTATGAGTTTATGAGTTTTGATGTACCGAAGGAGTTCGGAGTCCCGGATGGGATCGGGGACATGACGAGGAGTCTCGAAATGGTCGAGACGTAAAGATCGATATATTGGACGACTATATTCGGACATCGGAAGGATTCTGAGTGGTTCGGGTATTTTCGGAGGTGCCGGGGAGTTACGGGAATACGGGGAAGAGTATTGGGCCTTACTGGGCCTTAGTGGGAAGGAGCCAGGAGGTGGCGCGCGCCCCTCCCAAGCCCAGTTCGAATTGGACAAGGGGTTTGGGGGCGCGGCCCCCTCTCCCTTCCTTCTCCACTCCCCTCCTTTCCCCCCTTCTCCTAGTTGGACTAGGAAAGGTGGAATCCTACTCCCGGTGGGAGTAGGACTCCCCTTGTCGCGCCCCTCCTAGGCCGGCCGCCCCCTCCTCCCTTGCTCCTTTATATACGGGGGCAGGGGGCACCCCATGGACACACAAGTTGATCTTCGTGATCGTTCCTTAGCCGTGTGCGGTGCCCCCCTCCACCATATTCCACCTCGAATATATCGTTGCAGTGCTTAGGCGAAGCCCTGCGCCGGTAGAACATCAAGATTGTCACCACGCCGTCGTGCTGACGGAACTCCTCCCCGAAGCTTTGCTGGATCGGAGCTAGGGGTGCGTCATCGAGCTGAACGTGTGCCAAGAACTCGGAGGTGCCAGAGTAACGGTGCTTGGATCGGTCGGATCAGGAAGACGTACGACTACTTCCTCTACGTTGCGTCAACGCTTCCGCTTCGGTCTACGAGGGTACGTAGACAACACTCTCCCCTCTCGTTGGTATGCATCACCATGATCTTGCGTGTGCGTAGGAATTTTTTTGAAATTACTACGTTCCCCAACATCCCCCTTCCCCTTGCGGCTGGCTCTGCCACCGCAGGTGCGGGAGAAGGAGGGACGCGTTGTCGAGCGGCGACCCTCGCCGCCACCGTTGAAGGACCAGAAGCTGAAGAAAGGAGGAGATGAAAGAATGCGGGGCGCCGTCCTCCCCCTCCTGCTCCTTATAAAGGAACGGGGTGGGGGCTCGACCGCCCCACTCCGCCAATCAAGACGCAGAGGGCGCCGGGAACTGGGACCGACCCGCTGCCCCATCCCGTGGCAGCCCGGTTTCCCGCCTCCACCGATCGCCACCCCGAGCGCATGCGAGCCACGTGGCAAGCATGCAGGACCGAGGCGACGGGTGAGGCGACCTCTCGCCACCCCGTGATCGTGGGGAGTGGGCGCCTTAAAGACCACGCCTCGGCCCTATTCAGTAAAAAGGGTCGCGCCTCCACGCCTTCCTCTGTTTATGGGGAAGGCGCAAACCGCCCCCCTTTTACTACGACGTGACGCATGCATGCGGAGCTCAGCCCCACGCACGCCGCTCACATCATGCACGCCTCCCCACGCCGCGCCACGCGCGGGACGCGTGGAAAGCGCAGCGCGCAAAGAAACTTACCGCGGTAAAAACCGCCCCGCCTGCCCGCGCACCGTTTTTTGGGCCTAGCCCAACAACGCATTGCGCTTATGTGTGGCCCAGGCTCGGGGGCTCCTGTCGGTGTACAAAAAGGGGGGGTACACTTTTTGTACCCCTATGACTATGCACGGGCAGTCTGAGCCACGGGCGCCGCCACACCGAGCACGGCAAGGGAGGTAAACCAAGGTAAGGCCGAAGCTGAAGGGAAGCAGAACGACGCCAAGACCGAGACCACAAAGAGCAAAGGGGACAGAGGAGACTCCCCCCCGGCAAGATCCTTGCCGGGGGGCAGCTTTAGCTAGCCCGGCAAGATCCTTGCCGTGGCAGCCCACCCCACACCTACGGAGCAAGGTCACCCTTGAGTCCACTGCCCCCATGGGGCAAGGATTCGGGAGACATCCCCGTGGTGGCATGCAGATCTTTGTGAAGACATTCAAGACCAGATGCCCACTTAAGAAGGTAATGACCCTTGGCGGGATCCCAGCCAAGGAGGACCACAAGGCCCCCGGCAAGATCCTTGCCGGGGATGACAGCAAGCGCCACGGCAAGACCCTTGCCAGGGTCCCGGTAAGGCCCTTGCCAAGGACACCGGTGGGTCCACCATCAGGCCCGCACCAGTCGCACCTCCACCGCCGTTCACATACAGCTGCCGACCCAACCAGTTGGGCAGGCACCTGCGTGGCGGCGTGCGGATCTTCATGGAGACCCACCACTGCGCCACCTCAGATGCTTGCCTGCCTACATGGCACCACAAGCACCGCTGGCCAGGGCGCGTGTCAACGCAAGAGGGAGCGGCGACGGACGGGACAGGGCTCTCCCCCGTCCCCGATAAAGCAAGGACACCTAAGCAAGGCACATTAAATGCGCCTTGTCATGTAATGCGAGGGATAACCTCGCATTACTGTACCCTTTCCACCTCCTGTGTGCCACTGTGGCAACCCCTTTCCTATAAAAGGAGGCCCGAGGCGACCAGGAGGAGGATTCGGCTTTTGGGAGCTCTTCACGCCCCATAGCTAGCTCAAGAACACTGATATACAATCCACCAAAGCAGGAGTAGGGTTTTACGCGTCCTCGCGGCCCGAACCTGGATAAGCGAACCGTGTGCTACCTGTTTGATCCGAGCTTCTCACGACCCCCGCGCCCCGCAACCGTAGTAGGGATTCTTGTGATCCCATAGGTGTCGTTTCCCACCGACACCCGGGTTGACAATCCGGGTCAACTGGCTTTGGTGGTGGCGCCTCAGGTGGGAGGTTATAAATTCACCAAGGTGCTCATGGATGGAGGAAGCAGTATTAACATCCTCTACTATGAAACCTTCCGTCGTATGGGGTTAACAGATAAAATCTTAAACCGTCCAATACGGTGTTCCACGGCGTGGTACCTGGTAAGTCAGCATATCCTATTGGCAAAATAGCTCTGGAGGTGGCCTTTGGAGATGATCATGACTCCATATCAGAAATATTGACCTTTGAGGTGGTGAAAATCCAAAGTTCATATCGCACCCTGTTTGGACGGCCGGCTTATGCTAAATTTATGGCACGACCCTGCTATGTCTATTTACAGCTCAAGATGCCGGGTCACAAAGGAACAATAACTGTCCATGGAAGCCGCAAGATTGCTTTGGAGTTTGAAGAAGGGGATGCGGCCTATGCTGAGTCGGTTTGTGCCACGGAGGAGTTGAAATTTTATAAGGATAATGTTGATCCGGCAGACATGACTCCGTTGAAAAAGCCAACTACGGAGCATGATCCAGCCCTGAAGTTTAAATCGGCTGCTGAGACTAAGCTTGTTGACTTCGTACCTGGCGATTCATCTAAGCAGTTCAGCATCAGTGCAAACTTGGATCCGAAATAGTAAAGCGCGCTCATCGAGTTCATCCATGAGTATCGGGACATCTTTGCATGGAAGCCTTCTGACATGCCAGGTGTACCGAGAGAACTCGCTGAGCACACCCTTAATGTTGATCCCAAGTATAAACCGGTGAAGCAGTTTCTCCGCCGGTTCATCGAAGAAAGACGTAAAGCTATTGGAGAGGAAGTAGCCAGACTCTTAGCGGCTGGATTTATCATTGAAGTTTTCCATCCTGAATGGTTAGCTAATCCGGTGCTGGTCCTTAAGAAGAACGACACATGGCGTATGTGTGTGGATTACACAGATCTCAACAAAGTTTGTCCATCAGATCCTTTTTCCCTCCCCCGTATTGATCAAATTATTGATGCTACGGCGGGTTGTGAGCGTTTGAGTTTTTTGGATGCATATTCTGGTTATCATCAGATCAAGATGGCAGTTAAGGACCAGGAAAATACGGCCTTCATAACTCCCTTTGGAGCCTTCTGCTATGTGTCTATGCCCTTTGGGCTCAAGAGTGCCTAGGCGACTTATCAACGGTGTGTGCAGAATTGTCTTCATAAGCAAATCGACCATAATGTTCAGTCCTATGTGGATGATATTGTGGTCAAGTCAAGGAAGAAGGAGACTTTGGTTGACGATTTGAAGGAAACCTTTGATAACCTGCGGACATACAAGATGATGCTCAATCCGGCCAAGTGCGCCTTTGGTGTACCGGCAGGCAAGTTATTGGGCCTTCTGGTATCTAACAGGGGCATTGAGGCTAATCTGGAAAAGATCACAGCTATCACCTCCTTGGCTAAACCAAAGTGTATCAATGACGTTCAATGCTTGGCAGGCCGGATTGCCGCGTTGAGCCGGTTTATCAGCCGCCTCGGTGAGAAGGCGATTCCTTTGTATCAGATGCTGAAGAAAACGGATAACTTCGTCTGGAGTTTTGCCGCTGATGAAGTGCTTGAGGACTTAAAGCGGCAGCTAGCTAATCCGCCTGTTCTTGCTGCTCCAGTTGACAAGGAACCATTGCTGTTATATGTGGCAGCTAATGCCCGAGCAGTCAGCGTGGCTATTGTGGTGGAGCGCAAGGATGCAGGCAAGGAATATCCGGTTCAACGTCCAGTTTACTATATCAGCGAGGTACTTATTGAGTCCAAGAAAAGATACCCGCACTGGCAGAAGTTGGTGTATGGAGTTTTCATGGCAAGCCAGAAGCTTAAACAATACTTCCAAGGTCATCCCATCACAGTGGTCAGCTCTGGTCCTTTGGGAGATATAATCCAGAACAGGGAGGCAACTGGCTGGATTGCCAAGTGGGCTATAGAGCTTGGGCCTCAGGGGTTGAAATACATACCTCGGACAGCGGTCAAATCTCAAGCACTTGTGGATTTCATCAACGATTGGACGGAACTGCAAGCACCTGAAGAGAAGCTGGATCACACCTACTGGACTATTCATTTTGATGGGTCCAGGCAATTGGAGGGCTCGGGGGCTGGAGTCGTGTTAACTTCCCCACGAGGTGATAAGTTCTGTTATGTTCTCCGCTTAATGTTCCTTGTACTAACAATGCAGCTGAGTACGAAGCTTTACTCCATGGTCTTCGGATGGCTAAGGAAATGAATCTAAGCTGAGTTAAGTGCTTCGGTGACTCGGACCTGGTGGCTCAACAAGTGTCTGGCACTTGGGATTCTAAGGATCCGCTCATGGCAGCATATCGTCGTGAGGTGGATATTGTTGCAGGTCACTTCAAAGGTTATCAGCTGGATCACGTGGACCGACGGAAAAACAAAGCGACGGACGCTTTGAGCCGATTGGGTTCTCAACGTAAACCGGTACCGCCTAATGTCTTCTTGGATGTTCTGCATAATCTGTCCGTCAAGATCCCTGGTGAAGAGGATCTGGCTATTCCTGATCCGGAAGCTCAGTTGGTGGCAGCTCTTCATGTCATCCCGGATTGGACGGTTCCTTATCTCGCGTACATGAACTGGGGCAAGTTACCAGAGGATGAGACTCTAGCCAGGCAGATAATTCGGTGGTCCAAGTCCATGACTATTATCAATGGAGAGCTGCATCATTGCAGTGTGTCAGGGGCGTTTCAACGTTGTGTGTCTCCTGAGGAAGGCTGTGAAATTTTGCGCGAGATCCACGAAGGAGATTGTGGTCACCACACCGGTTCAAAATCTTTGGTGGCTAAGGCGTTTTGCCACGGTTTCTATTGGTTGATTGCTCATGCTGATGCGGAGGACCTGGTCAGACGATGTGATGGCTGTCAGAAGTTCTCAAGACGCGCTCATGTGCCGGCTCAAGAATTGAGGATGATTCCAATTACTTGGCCGTTTGCAACTTGGCGGCTGGATATGGTTGGGCCTTTCAAGAGGTCCAAAGACAAGAAGACCCACCTTCTGGTGGCGGTTGACAAGTTCACAAAGTGGGTAGAGGCAGAGCCCGTTAGCAAAGGTGACGCGGCCACGGCGGTTCAATTCATCAAAAAGGTGATTTTCCACATAGCATTATCACTGACAATGGTACCAATCTATCCAAGGGTGCCATGAAGGAGTTCTGTCAACGTGAGCACATCCGGCTTGACATCTCATTAGTGGCTCACCCACAATCTAATGGTCAAGCCGAGAGGGCCAATCAAGAGATTTTGCGAGGCATCAAACCCCGGCTTATGGTTCCTTTGCAGCGGACGCCGGGTTGTTGGGTTGAGGAGCTACCTTCAGTGTTATGGAGCATCAACACCACACCCAACAGATCGACAGGTTACACACCGTTCTTCATGGTTTATGGAGCGGAGGCGGTTCTTCCCAGTGACATCCGACATGACTCACCTCGTGTAGCGGCATATGTTGAAGCGGACAACGAGAAAGCACGACAAGACGCTCTTGACCTGTTGGATGAGGAGTGTGACATAGCGGCTGCCCGTTCGGCGATTTATCAGCAAGATCTATGTCGCTATCACAGTCGCCGGGTTAGAACCAGAACCTTTCAAGAAGGAGATTTGGTGCTTCGGCTCATCCAGGATCAGACGGATATGCACAAGTTATACCCACCTTGGGAAGGACCTTTTGTGGTCAGCAAGAACCTACACAACGGGTCATACTACCTCATTGATGTTCGAGAGCGCAAAGACTCACGTACATCGGAGGAGGAGACCAACCGGTCGTGGAATATTGCTCATCTTTGGCCTTACTATACTTGAGCTATAGGCTCTACTTATGTACATATTATGACAATCTATATATTATGATCAATACAATAAACCGGAACCTCAGCTAAAGCAGGGTCTCTGTTATTTTTACATCATGTGTGGTTACACGGAGCTTCTGTCTTTAAAGCGGCGGCCGGTTTACCCCTTGAGTTAGCTTCTCAAAAGCTTTATATTATATCACTTGGGGGCTTGGTCGTGTCCGAACCATAGCAACACCTTTTGATAGGCGCAAAGCCACAACATCACTTGGGGACTTGGTCACGTCTGAACCATAGTCACGCCTCTTGATCGGCCTAGTGCCACAACATCACTTGGGGGCTTGGTCGAACCCAAACCATACCTACACCTCTTGATCGGCGTAATGACAACGCATCATTTGGGGACCTGGCTGACTCGAACCATAGCTACGCCTTTTGGGGGCTTGGTCGTGTCCGACCATGGTAATGCCTCTTGATCGGCTCAAAGCCTCATTTGCAATAGTTTTATCTTTGCCTTTGCTTGAATTCTGTTTTATTTTTTAAACATTTATTTTGTTGCGTTTTCAAACCGACATTATTAAACCGGTTCGACTGTCAATTACACATTGACGGGACACGGTCAAATCTTAACCCGGAGACTATCTGCCCGGTTTGATTTTCTATTACCATCCTATTATGGAGTAAACCGGTGTTTATCATAACCCGGAACGGTTTATATGGTAAATTGATCTTATAGTAACAGGAGTTGTTTTCTCCTCCAAAGTTTGGGTTATCAGCCCAGCTACAAGGTTGGTCAGCCAACATCATGCCCAACGGTGGCTGGTATTGTATATTTCCATATTTGGCTATATATTATAACCTAAGTTATCATCTTTGGTTTTATATATATGGATATCATGACCCGCCCGGTGATAAACTGCCAGGGCGCTTTAAGCTTCTTGATTGCAGAGTTTGAAAAAAGTATGAATCATACAAGCATCAGTTGAAGACAAAGTGCATGAAGGCATAGCAGACCAAGTATATGAACTAGCCTATTACAAGGCATTCCAGTGCCCAAACAAGATCATTGTTTTTTGCATGTCACAGCATGCAGTGGTTTAAACCGTCCTCCGGTTTAGATTTGGTCGCCGACTTGACCTGACGGTTGCGGATCATCTCGTGCCGGTTCAGCCTCTTCCTCCCTACCCAGTGGCTGGAAATCAACAGTTGCCCAGTCGATCCCAGTTAAGGCTTGAAATACAGCTTCATCACTTATCAGCAGGGACGGTTCAATGTTAGGAGCGTAAGTATGCTTACGGATTGGCAGGATAAGATTCTTCGCTTCAGGAATTGGTGCAGTAACCCGCTTGTTTTGATCATCATAGTTGGCTTGATAGTGGGACAGATCCGCTTCTTCAGCCAGTTGACAAGCCAGAGGGCGCACTTCCCAGTTTATGGCTCGGAGATCCTCTTCATCAAACTCTATCCCGTCTTCTTTCAAGCTGGGGTAGCCTTGGGCCGCTTCAACAGGATCAAAGTCAGGCACCCACGCTTTTGCCCGGATTAGGGCGTTCAAAGCACCCGTTCTAGTAGCAGATCTCTTCAGCTCTTCAACCCGGGCAGGGAGCATAAATAACCTTTCAAGGGTATCTTTGATCAAGGTGGGTGGTGGATTGTTGTGGGAAGCGGTGTAGATTATCCGTTGTGCACCAGAGTACAGTTGCTCTATCAGAGTGTAGGCAACTTTTAACTTCTTCCGCACATCCGATCCCAAGTGGCCGATACGAGTTCCTGTATCATTGAAAGGGTTAGTAAACCGGCAGTTACATAACAAGATCTGTTCAACTCGGAAAACAAGGATGCTTACAAATACAGCTGCAGTCATGGCATGAACCTGACGCTTCACGTTGGTCAATTCATCAACCACCGGTTTAAGAGCGGCTTCTGCTTTTTCAGCTCTTTGTGCTAAACCGGATTTCTCAATTGCCCAATCCGCCCGCTCTTTGTTGAAGCCCTCTTTCAGTTTTTCCATAGCACTCAAAGCGCTGGTCAATTCTTCCTTTGCCTTGGAGGTTTCTGCCTGTTGCGACTTAAGATTCTCCTACAGATCGGCGGTTTGACTTTCTCTCTTGCTCAGCTCAGCCTGTACAGAGATAGTTACATGACGAAATGATAGTACAAATTTGAAGTACCAACCACATAACAAGTTATGCCCTTGGTACTTGGGGGCTAATGCATATTTGTTCTTCATCATATAGTTTCTACAAAGTCCCAAGCTCAATACAAGTATTCAACTTGGCACTTGGGGGCTAATGGCCGTTTATTCAAAGACTACTGATATAGGAATTTTTATTCTATAAAGTCCTGGTTTAACTTTGTCAAGTTGAACCGGCCCTTGGGGGCTACGTCAGCAAAGTTCAGATGAATTGAGGTTCAGATTGAATACTTACTAAAGTCCCGGTTTAAGTTGATGTCTTAAACCGTCACTTGGGGGCTATTGGAGTTGATAAAGATACCAAATAATACAAGAAGGGAAGCATATAGGAAGTTACCTCATATTTTTCCTTCATCATATTGACTAGACCGGCTTCATAGTCACGGCTGGTGTACAGCTGGTTCAGATAGCCAGAATGGAGATCTTGAGCGTTCAGAGCGGCATATGTTGACAAATCAGCATTCCATTTGCCTTTGCCAACCGCAGAAGATTCCTCTTTAGCAGTATGTCTTGACAAAGCAACATGATTACTTGGCTCAGTACGGCCAACACCAGTAATAAGGACATCATCATCCTTTTCTTCACCGGTTTGTACTGGGGTCGCCGGTTTGTCAGTGTTCTTTGCTGGACTAGCTGGTTTATCAGTCCAGATAGGGCTTGTCGGCTGATTAGCAGGGCCTGTGGTATCAACATCTGCCTGTTCAGCGGCAAAGTCATGGTCTTGCGGTGGCGGGTCATTCAGCACGTCATCAAGGTTGGCCTCTTCAGGGTTTGGTATTCCCTCTGGTTCAGCAGCTGTATTTTCTTCTGCTGTTTTGTTCAGGCGAGCTTTCTTGCTTGGTTTGGGCTTGGCTCTGAGAAAAATTAAGAAGGATCAGTACAGCATATGTTAAAATAATATGACAAAGATAAGCCAAGTGAACAACTTACCCAAGCACCGTTTTAAGCGGTGGAAGCTTTGTGGCTGATGACTCGCTAGAGGATGAATGAGAAGTGCCCTGATAATTGGAATCATACGGATTAAGAGGTCGACGAAAACAACCCGCTTTAGGGCATGCAGTAGCAAGAGAGTTAGAGACCTCTGAATGGCGTTTCTGAACCGGACTGTTCGGTAAACCGACGGAGGTAACTACCTGGCCGCTGTGCCGGGTTGTGCGGCGAGCCTCGTGATGTTGTGTCTTCACAAGAAAGTTTGGGTACAAATAAGCAAGAGGATGAGAAAATTTAACTTTCCGGTTTGCCCGACGGATTTTTAGTGAAGGCAAAGGAGTTTAATCAGAGGAAAGGACGATTACCTCTACAGCATCGGCGTGACTGATTTCAGCGTCGTCCTGGTAATAATCATTATCAATAAGGCGTATGAAAAATAAACCAAGTGAGTCAAGTTCTACCTCAAGATCCGGGTTACCCACATCATCATCAGCCGGTGGATCGGAGGATGCAGTGGTTCTCTTCCTGTTAGCAGGCTTCTTTACAGCTTTGGTCTTTTGTCGGGTTGGCTTCGTCAGTTTATCTTGTGGGGGCTTCTTGCTCCAGAACGGATCATCGCCCTATCAATAATAATAACATTTTCAGATAATATTTGGACAGAAGCAATTTCAGCTATGCAGACAGTATGATTCTTACCGCTGGCGGTTTATTGATGGCGCAAAAGGGGAGTAAGCCGCTTTGAGCACAGACGTCCTCCGGTTCATTCAACATCTTTTTCACAGCCTCAGTAACTTCATCGTCTGTAAGCTGGATGTCAATGTGCCTCTGAGCATTTTTTACATCTCCTGTATACTCGCACATCAAACTGGGGCGCTGGCTTAAGGGCAATATGCTCCATGATATCTAGCAACAAGCAAAGTCAACCCCTATCAACATGTTTGCCATGAAGGCCCTAAGCTTGGATAGTTGAGGAGAATATTTGATTCTCTCTTTAGTAGTTAGCCTCTGAGGAAAAGGGTGTGTGTTGCTCAAACGTTCCGGACGGTAACCCGGCAGGGGATTTTCTTCAGGAGGAGAGGTGTCCGTGCAGTAAAACCATGTCTGATTTCATTCTTTGGGGTGGCTGTGAAGTTTGGCATGAGGGAAGGTGACTTCTTTCCTTTTCTGAATCGCCATACCACCCAGTTCTGTGTTGGGTCCGTCTGTGAATTCAGTACGACGGTTCAGGTGAAAGCAATCCCGGAGTAGCTCTACTATAGGTTCCTCCTGAAGGCACACCTCAGAGAACACTTGAAAGTGACAGATATTGGTGACGGAGTTGGGACCGATATCTTGTGGACGTAGTTGGAAGTTGGCTAGGACATCCCGGAATTTTTTTGAACCGGGAGGGTTGAAGCCCCGGCTTAAATGATCAGCAAAAACAATAACTTCTCCGTCTTTGGGCGTAGGAGGACATTCCGGGCCAGGGACCCTCCAATGAGTGGCGTCTTTCTTACTTAAAGCGCCCGTTTTGACCAGATTGTTTAGCTGACCTTCAGTCACTCGAGAAGGGACCCAGTTGCACTCATACACTTGTTTGGCCATGGCAAGATCTACAATACAGTAATTGCCGGTTCAAGAATACATTGGACAGTTATATAATGATGCATATTTGCTAAACCGGGGTCAGCTATCTATAAACCGGAGTTCAACAATGCAAGGTGCCCTGGTAAAAGATTTGGCGGTTCAACAAGGGGACTAATGGTATATACCGGATTGACATTTTTTATACAAAGTTAAACTGCCTAGTCTAAGCATTGAAGAGTCAAGACTGCAAATGAGTAAGTGAACGAAAATAGGTTTCACAAGATTATGTTGTAGTTTTGGATATGAGGCATGTCAGAAAAGGGAAGTATATTCAAAGCCTAAGGAGCAGGACCGAACCAATGAGGGAAGGTTCAGATAAGATCTATTATTTGAGATGCATAAGTGGAAACAAAGGCTAAAGACTACCACTATACAGAGCAGATATTCAGGAGTTTATTAGAATTATCATATGAACAAAGATCTCCATTGATGAACACCGAAGAACTTAGGAACCCTAGAACAGATCTGTGGCGGAAAGGACAAAGAACTTACCGGAGCTGAGGAAGAAGCGGAAGAGTGCCGCAGTGTTCTGATGCGTTCAGGGTGATGCAGCGGCCAAGGTTGGAGCAGAAACGACGGTCGACGGTGGCGGCGGAGCTCCAGAAGCTGAGCAGCGCAAGGAGGACAACACGAAGAGGTGCGAGGGGGAAAAGAAAATGACCCTTCGGTCCTGTTTATAAAGGCAGGAGATAAGTGTCAGGCGCGAAAATCAAGGGGCCGCGAATTTGGAAGTGAGGCGCAGCTGTCGCCTCGATTGTCGGAGACCCATTAATGAGGATATGTCATATACATAAACTTATGACAGATGACGTCACGACGGTTTACCAAGACCCAAGAAGATGACGTCATGGCGGTTTACCAAATTATGAGGAGATATTGAAGACGAAGTTTCTGCTAAGGATTGACATGAACCTATTCAAATCAATCTCGGGCCTAATGTTGGGGATATTACTACTGGGCGTAAACCTGCCAGGACAGGCTGGGTTAACTTCATCAGTAGGTGAGTATGCTTGAAGCCCATGAAGGCGGATAGGAATGATAGATAGGGGCCCAAGGCCCAAAACCGGTTCAAGGCCTGTAACCGTGAACCGGCATTGGTATGTAACTTGTATGATAAGATAGAAAGAGCGGAGACCGAACCGGACACGTTTATGAGCCGGTCTCGGGACTCTATAAACCGACGGGTGTCACCCATGTATATAAGGGGACGACCCGACGGCGGTTCAGGACAACAAACAACAACTCGAGACTTAGGTGAAGCTTATTCGCTCCCTGGTCATCGAAACCCCATCAATTCCATCACAACTAGATGTAAGCTTTTACCTTCATCGAAGGGGCCGAAATAGTATAAACTCTCTTGCGTCCCTTTGTCCACTTTAACCCCTTCAAACTAACCCGTAGCGATGGCTCCACGACTAAGTCCTTTCAAGAGGACATCTGCCGTGACAAAACCATGACATCACCTTTAGCTAGTTTCCGTAGCTTTTATTTCGAGTTACTAACACTTAGCAACCGAACCGGTATTTATTACCCCGGTGCTACTAGGAGTACTAGTAAAGTACACATTAATATAATGTATATCCAAAATACTTCTGTCGACCTTGCCAGCCTTCTCATCTACCAAGTATCTAGGGTAGTTCTGCTTCAGTGACCGTTCCCCTCAATACAGAAGCACTTAGTCTCAGGTTTGGGTTCAACCTTGGGTTTCTTCACTAGAGCATCAACTGATTTGCCGTTTCATGAAGTATCCCTTCTTGCCCTTGCCCTTCTTGAAACTAGTGGTTTTACTAACCATCAACAATTGATGCTCCTATTTGATTTCTACTTTTGCGGTGTCGCGAATAGCTCAAGGATCATCATATCTATCCCTGATATGTTATAGTTCATCACGAAGCTCTAGTAGCTTGGTGGCAGTGACTTTGGAGAACCATCACTATCTCATCTGGAAGATTAACTCCCGATTCAAGCGATTGTAGTACTCAGACAATCTGAGCACATGCTCAACGATTGAGCTTTTCTCCCTTAGTTTGCGGGCTTAAGAAACTCGTCAGAGGTCTCATACCTCTTGACGTGGGCACTAGTCTGAAATCCCAATTTCAGTCTTTGGAACATCTCATATGTTCTGCGATGTTTCAAAAACGTCTTTGGCGCCTCATTCTAAACCGTTAGCATTACGCACTGAACTATCACGTAGTCATCAAAGCGTGTATGTCAGATGTTCGCAACATCCACAACCGACGCTCGAGGTTCAGCACAGTCAGCGGTGGTGCATTAAGGACATAATCCTTCTACGCAGCAATGAGGACAATCCTCGGTTTACGGACCCAGTCCGCATAATTGCTACTGTCAACTCTCAACTAAATTTCTCTAGGAACAAATCTAAAACAGTAGAACCAAAGCGTGTGCTATGACATAATTTGCAAAGACCTTTTGACTATGTTCATGATAATTAAGTTCATCTAATCAAATTATTTAATGAACTCCCACTCAGATAGACATCCCTCTAGTCATCTAAGTGATACATGATCCGAGTCAACTAGGTTGTGTCCGATCATCACGTGAGACGGACTAGTCATCATCGGTGAACATCTTCATGTTGATCGTATCCACAATACGACTCATGTTCGACCTTTCGGTCTCTTGTGTTCCGAGGCCATGTCTGTACATGCTAGGCTCGTCAAGTCAACCTAAGTGTTTCGCATATGTAAATCTGGCTTACAACCGTTGTATGCGGACGTTAGAATCTATCACCCAATCATCATGTGGTGCTTCGAAACAACGAACCTTCGCAACGGTGCACAGTTAGGGGGAACACATCTCTTGAAATTTTAGTGAGGGATCATCTTATTTATGCTACCGTCGTTCTAAGCAAATAAGATGTAAACATGACAAACATCACATGCAAATCATAAAGTGACATGATATGGCCAATATCATCTTGCGCCTTTTGATCTCCATCTTCGAGGCGCGGCATGATCACCTTCGTCACCGGCATGACACCATGATCTCCATCATCGTGTCTTCATGAAGTTGTCTCGCCAACTATTACTTCTACTACTTTGGCTAATGGTTAGCAATAAAGTAAAGTAATTACATGGCATTTTTCATTGACACGCAGGTCATATAACCAATTAAGACAACTCCTATGGCTCCTGCCGGTTGTCAGACTCATCAACATGCAAGTCGTGATTCCTATTACAAGAACATGATCAATCTCATACATCACATATATTATTCATCACATCCTTTTGGCCATATTACATCACACGGCATATGCTGCAAGAACAAGTTACACGTCCTCTAATTGTTGTTGCAAGTTTTTACGTGGCTGCTATGGGTTTCTAGCAAGAACGTTTCTTACCTACGCAAAAGCCACAACGGTGATATGCCAATTACTATTTACCCTTCATAAGGACCCTCTTCATCAAATCCTATCCGACTAAAGTGGGAGAGACAGACACCCGCTAGCCACCTTATGCATCAAGTGCATGTCAGTCGGTGGAACCTGTCTCACGTAAGCGTACGTGTAAGGTCGGTCCAGGCCGCTTCATCCAACAATGCCGTCGAATCAAGATAATACTAGTAACGGTAAGAAAATTGAACAAATCATCGCCCACAACTACTTTGTGTTCTACTCGTGCATAGAATCTACGCATAGACCTAGCTCTGATAGCACTGTTGGGGAACATAGCAATAATTCAAAATTTTCCTACGTGTCACCAAGATCAATCTAGGAGATGCTAGAAACGAGAGAGAGGTAGTGCATATTCATACCCTTGAAGATCGCTAAGCGGAAGCGTTACAAGAACACGGTTGATGGAGTCGTACTCGCGGCGATTCAAATCACGGAAGATCCGATCTAGCACTGAACGGACGACGCCTTCGCGTTCAACACACATACAGCCCGGGGACGTCTCCTCCTTCTTGATCCATCAAGGGGAGAGGAGAAGTTGAGGGAGAGCTCCGGCAGCATGACGGCGTAGTGGTGGAGCCTGCAGTTCTCCGGCAGGGCTTCGCCAAGCACTACTACGGAGGAGGAGGTGTTGGGAAGGGAGAGGGCTGCGCCAGGGGAAGGGGTGCGGCTGCACTCTCTCTCCCTCACTATATATAGGGGGAAGGGGGTGGAGGAGGCGCCCTAGGGTTCCCTAGGGGAGGGGCGGCGGCCACAGGGGAAACCCTAAATGGGTTTGGGCGCCCCCACCCCTAGGAAACTTGCCCCCCAAGCCGGGAGGGGTGGCTGCCCTAGGGTAGGCGCCCCCACCTCTCCATGTTACGTGAGATGGGGTGGGAGGGGTGCACAGCCCCTTAGTGGGCTGATGTGCCCCCTCCCCTTGGCCCATAAGGCCCCCCAACGCTTGCCGGGGCCTCCGAAACACCTTTCGGTCACGCTGGTCGTCACCCGGTACTCCCAGAACAATTCCTGACTCCAATACCCTTCGTCCAATATATCAATCTTCACCTCCGGACCATTCCGGAGTTCCTTGTCACGTCCGGGATCTCATTCGGGACTCCGAACAACCTTCGGTAACCACATACTATTTCCCATAACAACTCTAGCGTCACCGAACCTTAAGTGTGTAGACCCTACGGGTTCGGGAACCATGCAGACATGACCGAGACACCTCTCTGGCCAATAACCAATAGCGGGATCTGGATACCCATATTGGCTCCCACATGTTCCACGATGATCTCATCGGATGAACCACGATGTCGGGGATTCAATCAATCCCGTATACAATTCCCTTTGTCCATCGGTATGTTACTTGCCCAAGATTCGATCGTCGGTATCCCCATACCTTGTTCAATCTCGTTACCGGCAAGTCTCTTTACTCATTCCGTAACGCATGATCATGTGGCTAAATCCTTAGTCACATTGAGCTCATTATGATGATGCATTGCTGAGTGGGCCCAGAGATATCTCTCTGTCATACGGAGTGACAAATCCCTGTCTCGATTCGTGCCAACTCAACAGATACTTTCGGAGATACCTGTAGTGCACCTTTATAGCCACGCAGTTACGTTGTGACGTTTGGTACACCCAAAGCATTCCTACGATATCCGGGAGTTGCACAATCTCATGGTCTAAGGAAATGATACTTGACATTAGAAAAGCTCTTAGCAAACGAACTACACAATCTTGTGCTATGCTTAGGATTGGGTCTTGTCCATCACATCATTCTCCTAATGATGTGATCCCGTTATCAACGACATCCAATGTCCATGGTCAGGAAACCGTAACATCTATTGATCAACGAGCTAGTCAACTAGAGGCTTACTAGGGACATATTGTGGTCTACGTATTCACACATGTATTACGGTCTCCGGTTAATACAATTATAGCATGAACAATAGACAATTATCATGAACAAGGAAATATAATAATAACCATTTTATTATTGCCTCTAGGGCATATTTCCAACAGTTTGATTCTCAATACAATAGTCTCTTGGAGATCCATATGATGTAACTCTTTTTGCGGTGTGTTTGTTGGGATCGGATGAACTTTGAGTTTATGATCAGATCTATCATTTTATATCCATGAAAGTTATTTGAGTTTCTTTGATCTCTTATATGCATGATTGCTTATAGCCTCATATTTCTTCTCTGATATTTGTGTTTTTTGGCCAACTTGATCTATTTATCTTGTAATGGGAAGAGGTGCTTTGTAGTGGGTTCAATCTTACGGTGGTTGATCCCAGTGATAGAAGGGGAACCGGCACGTATGTATCGTTGCTACTAAGGATAAAATGATGGGGTCTATCTCTACATAGATAGATCTTGTCAACATCATGTCATCATTCTTATTGCATTACTCCGTTTCCCCATGAACTTAATACACTAGATGCATGCTGGATAGTAGTCGATGTGTGGAGTAATAGTAGAAGATGCGGGCAGGAGTCGGTCTACTAATTTGGACGTGAGGCCTATGTAATGATCATTGCTTGGATATCGTCATGATTATTTGAAGTTCTATCAATTGCCCAACAGTAATTTGTTTACCCACTGTTTGCTATTTTTCTCGAGAGAAGCCACTAGTGAAACCTACGGCCCCTGGGTCTCTTTCTCATATTATTTGCCTTTGCGATCTACTTTTCCTTTGCTTGTATTTTCAGATCTATTAACCAAAAATACAAAAATACCTTGCTACGTTTTATTTTTATTTATTTTATTTGGCATTCGACTATCAATCTACTACAATTTATCTCACGTCCGTTTGCCTATCTTGAGGTCACTCTGTGCGTTAGGTTTATTCGATTTGCATGGTTCGATTTATACGGTTTTCCGGTTTGTACGGTATTAATACTTCGGTTTATACGGTATGATATTAAAATACGGTTCGGTTTCGGTATATACCAAATTATTTCGGTATGGTTTAGATATATACCATAATAACCAAAGTTGAAGCAAATTTGAAAATGACATACTATATTTTACAAAATTATAAATTCAAACACATACATTTTAAATACAAATGGTATATAACTTAATATAAGTATATATGCATGCCTCAATTCATGCCTTGAAAGGTTATGGACGACATAGTTAGCATTTTTGCAAGAGAAAAATTACTACGTTACAAGAAAAAAATGGATGTTCTTTGCAGGAAATTTTACTCTTATACAAGAAAAATGACTACTTGTATCGTTGTTTGCCTCAAGAAATATATATATATATATATATATATATATATATATATATATATATATATTCGGTTAACCATTCGGTTTTTTGATATATACCATAAAAACCGAAATTCAAAACGGTATGAAAAGTTCATACCATATTGAAACCAGAAACCATATAACCATGAATTCGGTTCAGTTCGGTTTATTTTTGATATGGTTTTTTGGTTCGGTTTTAAAATGCACAGAGTGATCTTGAGGCGCCGCTACCCGAAAGGGATTGACAACCCCTTTTACACGTCGGGTTGCGAGTATTTGTTATTTGTATGCAGGGGCTATTTACGTTGTGTTGCTTGCTTCTCCTACTGGTTCGATAACCTTGGTCCCATAACTGAGGAAAATACCTACCGCCACTATGCTGCATCATCCCTTCCTCTTTGAGGAAATACCGACGTAGCTTCAAGCCGCAGCAAGTATTCAACCCAAATTTATTGATTCGACACAAAGGGAGCCAAACAATATTCTCAAGTCTTAGCAACTGAGTTGTCAATTCAACCACACCTGAAAGACTTAATATCTGCAGCAAACTATTTAGTAGCAAAGTAGTATGGAAGTAACGGTAATGGTGGCAAAAGTAACAATAGCAGTTTTGTAGAAATTGTAACAGTAGCAACAGAAAAGTAACTTAGCAAAGATCAATATGTGAAAAGCTCGTAGGCAATGGATCAGTGATGGATAGTTATGTCGGATGGCATTCATCATGCAACAGTTATAATATAGGGTGACACAGAACTAGCTCCAGTTCATCAATATAATGTAGGCATATATTCCGTATATAGTCATACCTGCTTATGGAAAAGAACTTGCATGACATCTTTTGTCCTACCCTCCCGTGGCAGCGGAGTCCTAATTGAAACTAAAGGATATTAAGGCCTCCTTTTAATAGAGAACCAGACCAATGCATTAGCACTTAGTGAATACATGAATTCCTCAAACTACAGTAATCACCGGAAAGAATCCCAATTATTGTCACCTTGGGGTATGCGGATCATAACACGTAATAAGTGTCTACAACTTGCAAGATAGGATCAAGAACACAAATTTATTCATGAAAATATAATAAGTTCAGATCTGAAATCATGGCACTCGGGCCCTAGTGACAAGCATTAAGCATAGCAAAGTCATAGCAACATCAATCTCAGAACATAGTGGATACTATGGATCAAACCCTAACAAAACTAACTCGATTACATGATAAATTTAATCCAACCCATCACCGTCCAGCAAGCCTACGATGGAATTACTCACGAATGGCGGTGAGCATCATGAAATTGGTGATGGAGGATGGTTGATGATGACGATGGCGTTGATTTCCCCTCTCCGGAGCCCAAAACAGACTCTAGATCTACCCTCCCGAGGAAGAACAAGAGGTGACGGCGGCTCTGTATCGTAAAACACGATGAATCCTTCTCTCTGAATTTTTTTCCTCCCCGAACGTGAATATATGGAGTTGGAGTTGAGGTCGATGGAGGTCCAGGGGGCCCACAAGGCAGGGGACGCGCCCTAGGGGGTGGGCGCGCCCTCCACCCATATGGACAGCAGGTGGGTCCCCCTCTGTTGATTCTTTCGTCAATATTTTTTATATATTCCAAAAATATTCTCCGTGGATTATCAGGTCATTCCGAGAATTTTTATTCCTGCACAAAAATAACACCAATGCAATTCTACTGACAACAGCACGGGGTTAGTTTCATTCAGATTATACAAATTAGAGTCCAAAACAAGGCAATAGAGTTTGGAAAAGTAAATACGATGGAGACGTATCAGCAGCCGCGGCGCCCAATCCCGCCACCGTCGCGACCATACGCGACCCCGCCACCACACCCTGCGCAAGAACAAGGCGTCCCCGCCAAGGTGTCGCGCCCGCACCGCAACAAATCACGCGAGGAGGAAGGAGATCCCCGCCGGCGGCCGGGCTTCGCCCAGCCCGGCAGCGGTGAGGAGAAGGTGGAGAAGCGAGGTGGCAGAAGTGGGGGCGCATTAGGTTTTGCCCTGTCTCTCGCAGGAGAGACGGGACGAAACGAGTCTGTACAGCTGATGCGGCGTGCAGTTGGGTGCGGTTTTTCTGTCCAGGTGCTGACTGGGCAACCCGCCTACGCATTTGGACGCGTATGGGGTCCCGTTGTAGACTAGCCTGATGCCACACCAGTGCCAAGCCTATCATTTTGTTTTTTTTTTTAATTTGCAGTTGCCAAGTAGCTCATTTTCTCTTCAGTCAACAACATATCCTCTCTACTAATTTCCATCTGTCAATTAGTTTGCTGCTGGCCTGATCGATCGATCATGTTTATGGTTCGGATCGAAGTGACCTGACATGGATGATTTCCACCTACCAGCAGAGGATGTCGCTGGTTCAGATCGAAGTGACCTTACATGGATGCACTCTACAAAATCTTGCTATGACCTTACATGGATGCATGCATACGCATGGGCCGTCCGCCAGGCCAAATCGGTCAAATTTTGTCTTTTGTTTCTTTTGTGATTGGTACATCCATCCTACCTGTTTTTTTACCTGACTTGAAAGATGAATTTTATCCACACCTGATGTGATATACCGATATTTCATATTATAGTTACCACGATATATCGATCCACTGACAGTTAATCCCAATGGATCGACCGGCCACATCAAATTTACCACCTTGCATGTGTACGTACAATCTTGTCCCATATCGAATTTTGGACTATGTGTCTATGCATGGATCTTGTCCATGTCTAACCACCAAATTCTAGCTGGATGTTCATGGATCATACATGCATGATATTTTTTTTGTTGAAGGGACCGTACATGCATAATATCTTGAGAGGATCGCATTTTTCATCAAGATATTCATAGGATAGATTGCATGGCCGGGTTTTTTTTAACAGCAGATTTGCATGGTCGGCTTGATTCCCCGACTTACTAATTTTCTATCTTATATCTTTATCTGGCTATTTTTTGAGACGTGAAAATTTCATTGTATCTCATGGAGCGGTTTGCGAAATGTTATGGTGGGTGCACTTAAGACCATGTATAGCTTAATTTGCGGGTTTAAATTTTTCTCATGCTCTCCAACGGTTGACACCATTTATTTATTTTAGTCTGACACCATTTATTAGTGAATGGAGACGATGGGCATATGTGGACTGGGGAATTATTTGTTTGTGGCGTGGAGATCCGTCCAGTCGGATGCTCAAATGGTCAACACCATGTTGAATAAGTATTGATCAATCATCCGTAGTTTTCTCATTATTAATTCCGGTAGGAATTATTGGTGTATCTAATCATGTCACCTTGCTTGCACACATGAGCTAGAATATAGCTAGCCACACATCTGGCCTGACAAGTACACGCATAGGATAATGCTATTCTGGGCACAAGTACGCTCATGTGCAGAACTTCGCCAAAATAATTCATTAATAAAACTATGAAAGGAAATCATGCATTTTTTTGCAAATCAGTATTAATAATAATACCCATTGTTTTTTGCACCGTGGGTTAAAATTGTAGTGTAGTTTTTCATGTGGTAACCTATTTCTTGCGATTTTCATATGGATCATGACTGGTTAATATGTTTTTTCTTGAAAATTTCATGAGTAAATTCCTATTTTCCATAACTTTGTGTGTGATATCAACAAACGCACTCGCAGTGGGTGTGCATCCAGTTGCAGAAAGAGATTCTCTGAGATTTTGCAGTGGATGGCATGTGGACCCACATGCCAGCCTCTACAAAGTTAGATAACTTAACTTAGAGGATCTCAATCACCTGTGCACCTTGCTTCACTAGAAAGATAATTCCTACTCACTAAGATGAAGTGCCACCTCAAAATGTAATTCATTGGGCGAAAGTAAATTTGAAAGTGGCAATCATTTTCTATTCAGGAGTGGAACAAGCGTAGATTTTCCTGTAGTTATAAATATTGTTTTACAAAACAAAACCCATTGGCCATTATTTTCCGGAAAGTAGGATATCCTCGTAGTCTCTGCATGATCAAATGGTGAAACCAACCATCTTCATTGTATAAACCTGTTTTTTCTTTTGCGAGGGGTCTTTATTGTGTAAAAAAATTCAAAAAAGATACAAATCTATCATAAAAGTTCATCAAAAGTACAAAACACCACAAACGTAATAAAAATTACAACGAGGTCTCTAGACCACTAACAGACCATTACCACCGTCAGAACGAGTGTTGAAGCGCTGTTGTCGCTGCTTCCTTACTGGAAGCCGGCTTGACCTTATCGATGATAGCCAGAAAGTCTTCGTTCACGTGCCCCTAAGGACCAGAGCCCTGGAGCAGTAGTCGTTGTCCTTGAACTCTTGAATAGATCTGAAACAACGAATGACAAATCTTGTCATCGTGCACGTATGACGAGAAATGCTAACTTCGATACACCAATGAGACAACTGGAATCTACGCTAGAGCTCCGTCGACTAATTCTAGATTGATGAGCTCGAGGAGGATCGGAGTCCGAAAGACAAACTCTCAGAAGATAAACTTGTAGAAGAAGCACCGCCATCAGCCTAAGCGTTGTACCTGCGAGGTCTAATAAGCCCTAACCTACACTACTAACCGGAGCAAAGGCAACGGGGTTTTCCTTTCCGTCACCGGCCGCTGGAGTGGTAGGCGGAGAGGAGACGAATCCATGGGCTCGCCCGCAAAGTTTGGAGTGAAGATTTTATCCTAGCAGCCGAGGAAAAGAAGGGAAAGAAACTTAAATGAAAAATCAACTTTTATTTGTAAACTTAACGCACAGCATCTAATTAGGAACAAAGAACAGCAAGAGACCGAGTCTGAAGTGACGTCCCATCTACTCCAGTAGAGAGAAAAAAGGAACAACTATAATCGAGTGATTGGGCTGAAATGTATCTGAGAGTCACAATCGCTTTTTATTTATATACAGACGATTTGTGGGCTACTGTAATTATTTAATTCCCTGGTGTAATCAACCATGTAAATGGAATAATAATTTCATTGATGGAAGAAATCGTCAACTATATAATAATGGTTTTTAAAGGAATCTGGATTATTACTAGAAGAAATCGTAAAACATACTCAAACATAATAAAATTTATATCAAGATTCCTGGACTACTGGAATGAGCATTGTCGCTGCTAGAATGAGCCATTGTCGTCAATTTTTTACCGGAGCCGGCATGACCTTGTCAATGACAGGCGAGAAGCCATCATATACACATGCCGCTCAGGACCAACGCACCGGAGCCTCAATCCGCGTAGTTAAATGGTTGATTCGGTTTGAAGACGTGGCACCAAACCTCGCCATCATAGGATGCAAAAGATTCTAATAAATTAATAACCGATTAATGAATGGGATGAGGATAATAAATAAATAATGAATGGGAAGAAAATGCCGTGAATAATTGCGTGCGGGCTCCTCACAGGATATGCGGGCACAATAATTCAGGCCGGCAGAGAAATGCGAACGGCCAAGCAGCAGCGGAACAAGTTTGATTTGATTCATGGAATAGAATCATGGCGTGGCTCGGTAAGTTGGGCACGTAGGTGCGTTTATTTTTATTCTTATTTTGAGGGACACGTCGGTGCGTTTAGTGTGGACAAGAGAAGACGATGGATCGTCCATGTGTCAGCGCGCATGTCATGCAACGTACGTATACTCTGTCTCTTTTGCGATTGGTACACCCATCCTACCTGTTTTTTAATCTGACTTGAAAGATGAATTTTATCCACACCTGATATGATATACCGATATTTCATATTATTCTGTGACAGTTAAAACAAATGGATCGAACAGCCACATCAAATTTACCACCTTGCATGAGTACGAACAATCTTGTCTCATATGGCATTTGGACTATGTGGCTCTGCATGCATCTTGCCCATGTCTAGCCACCAAATTCTAGCTGGATGTTCATGGATCGTACGTGCATGATTTTTTGTTGAAGGGATGGTACATGCATGATTTTTTTTAAGGGATCGTCCATGCATGATATCTTGACATGATCGCATTTTTTTCAAAAAGATTTTGATAGGATAGACTGCATGGTCGGGTTTTTTGACAGCGGATTGCATTGTCGGCTTTTTTTTTTACAGCGGATTGCATTGTCGGCTGATCGGCTTGATTTCTCAACTGAATAGTTTTCTAGCTTATCTTTATCTGGCTACTTTTCTTAGACACGAAAGTTCATTTCATCTCATGGAGGGGTTTGCGAAATAAATGTTATGGTGCGCATTTAAGATGATGCTATAGCTTAATTTGCGGGTTTAAGGATGTTTCTCATGTTCATGAACGGGTTCACGCCATTTTATTTATGGATGGAGAGGATTTCATGTGGACAGGGAAAATTATTTGTTTCTGGCGTGGAGATCGGTCCAATTGGATGCTCAGTTGGTCAACATCATACCACTTGACATGAGTGGTGAGCTATTTCAAAAGAAAAAAAAAACAAATGGTCAACACCATGTAGAATAATATTGCTCAATCACCCGTAGTTTTCTTATTATAAATTGAGGTAGGAATTATTGGTGTATCTAATCATGTCACCGTGCTTGCACACATGAGCTAGAGTAGAGCTAGCCAGACATCTGGCCTTCCAATTTATATTTATTTTTCTACAAATCAATATTAATAATAATAATCATATTTTTTTGCACTACAGGTTAAAATTATATTGTAGCTTTCCTTATGGTAACCTATTTTTTGCGATTTTCATATAGAGCGTGACTGGTTAATATGTTTTTTCATGAAAATTTCAAGAGTAAATTTCTATTTTTCATAGCTATTTGTGTGATATCAACAAACACGCTCTCAATGTGCGTGCATCCGCCGGCATGTGGACAGAGATTCTCTAGCTTACGTCACCTGATTTTTTTAAGTTCCTGGCATGTGGACCCACATATCAGCCACTGCAAAGTTAGGTGTCTTAACTTGAGGATCCTAGTCGCCAGCCTGCCCACCTTATTCCATTTTTAGAAAGCTGTCACCACCTTGCCTGCTTAGAGGGAAGATTTTGCCCTAGCCACCAAGAGGAAGGGAAGGGGAGGAAAAGAAACATGAAGGAAAATTTCAAATTTATTGTGAAAATTTAATGCACAACATTAAGTTAGGATCACAGAACAACCACAAAACGGGTCTAAAATGACGTAGTACCATCTAGAGAGAAAAAAAGGAACTAGAATAATTGAGTGATTGGACCGAAATGGATCTGAGAGTCACCATCACTTTCAGTTTAATACTACCACAGACGCTTTGTGGGCTAATTATTTAGTTGCCTGGTGTAATCAACCATGCGAATGGAATAATAATTCCATTAGTTGAAAGAGATCGTCAACTATGTGATAATGGTTTTTAAAGGAATCTGGTCTACTAAAAAGATCACAAGGCATCTAAAAAACAGTAAAATTTATATCGAGATTTCTGCTAGAACAAGTGGCTGCCGTTGCTTCTATATGGGAGCCGCCTGACCTTGTCGATGACTATGCCACTTGGGACCGATAAATAGGAGCCGCAGTCGGCGCAGTTAGACGCTTGATTTGGTCCAAAGGTCTGACACGCATAAGAAAAGATTGTAGTAATAAAAAAGATTGTAATAAATTAATAGCCGATTAATGAATGGGAAGAAAACGCCGTCAATAATTGCGTACGGTGCCTCCTCACAGGATACGCGCGTGGGCACAATAATTAAGGGCGGCATAGGAATGCAAGCAGCGAAGCAGCGGAACAACAAGTTTGATTCGATTCATGGAGAGGAATAATGGAATCATGGCGTGGCCGGCTAAGCTGGACACGTACGCACGTTTAGGGCGGACAAGAGAAGACGATGGATGTATGATGGATTGGCCATGTGTCAGCGTGCATGTCATGCAACGTACGTCTACTCATGCTGGGCCTGGCCACGCGGCGTACCTACACTGCACGGGACAGAAATGCAGTAAACAAAAAATATGTATGTATATAAACTGGCTTAGTTTGTGGCTTATCTATCTACACACACACAAAAAAAAATCATTTCAAGAAAGAGAGGCACACAAGAAAGAAAGGAAGGAAGGAAGGAAGGAAGAATTTTTGTAGTAGAAAATCGATCGATCGATCAATCTTGTTTGAGTTTCCGGCGCCGGGTGGTCAAATCATCCACCGTCTCCTATCTATCTCCTCAATCTTTGCTTGCTTGGTTTGGGTTGGGTGGTTGGGTGATTGTCAGCTCAGCTGAGGGGGAGGAGACGAGGGAGACACCGACGACACGAGTAGCTAGCTACCGGCCAGCCTCGGCTCGCTCTCTTGGATTCGACGGGTTATTCGTCGTCGTCCACCACCACCACCTGCTGCTGCTCTATCTTCTCCTCCCTCTCGCAGTCGCCGGCGACAATACTGGCGGCTCTCTTGTGTTGCTGAATCGGCTGCTGGTTCCATCAAGTTGCTGCTTCCTCTTCTCTCGCCGGCGGCGGCTTCCGTCCCATTTTCCTTCTTCCCCTTGTGATTTCGGGTCCTCCGAGGCGACCTAGTACTAACTAGCTGCAAGGCTGAGTAAGTTCCTCTCTCTCTCTCTCTCTCTCTGCAGCACAACACTTCGATTCTTTCTTTCTTCTTTACAATCTAATCTACTAATGCTAGGATAGGATAATAGACAGAGTACATGGACGGATGGTTTAATTAAGCAATTGAGTTGGTTGAATTTGTCGCTCTAGAACGGGGAAAAAATGATGAGATGATTTCCCCCCTCTTAATTTTGGGGTTCCCCTTTTACTCCCTTACTCTGTTTACATACATCTACTCTGAAACTTTTACTATGAATGAATATGACGAACATTCCTCAAATTCAGATGATCCCTCAACCTCCTCAACTGCATCCATCACCACTGCTTTCATTTCCCACTTGTTCGCTTCGCTGCACACACAGACATAGCCCATTAATTCATTCGTATCGCTAACTCTCTCTTCATGTATCTTCCACTTCCAGTTTACACAAGCAAGCAAGGGAAGCAATCAGTCAGGCAGGCAAGAATTTCAGAGAATAGCACCACAACACAACATTCTTCAGCCTGCTGACTGACTGACAGACAGACAGAGATAGATATATGTGCAGCAAGGGGGGGGGGGGGGGCATCTCAGCTTAATTTCAGTAATTTCGCCATGAATAACAACACGCTCATCATCACCACCAGCACCAGCAGTATCAGCAGGTATGTGTGCCTGTCATCTCATTTCCCCTCCTAATCCTGCATCCCTAGCAGCCTAGTAGGTACTCTATGTTTGGTTCTGAGGCGATAATATACATGTATGTGCATCTGCTGCTGCTGCAGGGAGGGCAGCGTCGACGGTAAACACAACCGTGTCCATTTCCTGCTGCCGGCGTACCAAACCACCGCCAAGCATGCCGACGACTCTGACGGTGCCGCTGAATTCAATAACCCTGAGGAGGGTGATGCCGTCTGGGTACCGCCAGAGGCGGCCACCAACGATGACGATACCAACCAGTTGGGTGCATACACAAATGATCATGATGACGACGAAGATGATGAATGGCATGATGGTATCAGTTGGGGGCAGCCAAGCTCCAGTGACTCTGAACCCAGCCCGAGTCCTAGTCCCAGGGAGGACCGGCACACCGGGATGCTCAAGGCCATGGACAAGCAGCTCAAGATGCTCACCACACGGTTCCTAGCATCTGCAGGCATCTCCTTGCCCAACGAAGACGACGGCGGCGAAAGCTGGCTCGACATCGTAACCGCCCTGTCCTGGGAGGCTGCTCTGCTCATCAAGCCTGACGGCAAAGCCGGAAATGAAATGGACCCTGGGTCTTATATCAAGGTCAAGCGCGTCGCCTCCGGCACCCGACGACAGTGGTAACTTATATATACCAGTCTCCTAATTACAAGCCATGTATGCTGATCGACACCGGATCATCATCGCGGCCAGGCAATAGAATGTTCTGATGGAGCTGTTGATGTCATGTTTGCAGTGAGGTGATCAACGGGTTGGTGTTCAGGAAGTATGCAGCTCACAAGCACATGCCCACCAAGTGCCACAACCCCAAGCTTCTGCTGCTCGGAGGCACCCTCGGGGACTCCGATGTCGGTCTCTCATCATTTGATTCCATGGGACAGGTTGGAGCTACATATAGATGATTTTTCTTCAAATACTGAATCCATATTTCTACTGTATTTTTTTGTATGTCAGAGATGATTTATGCTCTTTTCTGAAACACAACTTGAGAGGGTATTTTTGTATGTCTTTCATCAGGAAAAGGACCATTTGGAGAAGGCTCTCAGCCAAGTGATGGAGAAATGTGCTCCAGATGTCATCCTGGTGGAGAAAACAGTTTCGCGGGACATACAGGAGCTTCTACTGAACCAAGGTGTCACTCTGGTGCTCGATATGAAGCTCGACCGGTTGCAGAGAATTGCTCGCTGCTCTGGATCTCCTATAGTCTCTGTTTTAGACATCATGACCACGACGAAGCTGAAGCAGTGCGACTACTTCCACATAGAAAAGATCGTGGAGGAGCATAACAGTGCCGGTGATGGAGGGAAGAGGACATTGAAAACATTGATGTTCTTGGAAGGCTTTCCCAGGCCGTTGGGCTGCACGGTAGGCGTGCTTTGTCCATTTTTAACTGTCGCAACTGTGCACTGATGTTATATTAGTATACATAAGAATCATGTTGAATATATTTCATGAAATTCATAACCAGATTTCTTAGCAACTAACAAGATTAAATCCACCTGCACAGCACAACCATAATAATTTCCCCTTTCTGCAGATACTACTACGAGGAGCAAATAGCGAAGAACTGAAGAAAATCAAGCAAGTCATACTACACACAGTGTTTGCCGCGTACCACCTGGTTCTTGAGGCATCCTTCTTTGAAGATCAGAGGGTATTCTTGAATGATACAAATTCTCCAAACTCTGTTGGTATGAAGGAAGGGCCATCATTTCCTGTCAGTCATACGGAGAATGATGTCAGGTGTAACAAATCACCGGAGCATAGTTCTGATGCAGAGGCAAGTACTGTTCCTTCTGCAGATTCAGATGCCTTACACTCACCGACGGATGGCTGCTCGAGTGGGCTCACGGAGGGTGCAAGTAAAACCATCCATTCAAATCATGCACTTCCTTCTGAAAAAATGCTGGTAACATCAGTCTCGGGATCACTGAGAGGATTCATCGATAAATTCCGCCGTCAGAATATTTATCTACCTGTCACTTCTCAAGAGACAGCTGATAACCAGAAAGAAGGAACACCTGAGCTCAATCAAGAAGTACCGAGTGAAGGTCTTCATGCCGTGGTAATGACAGATGGACCAGCTGATTCCGGTGAGTACACGGACAGTTTAAAAGATTTCCGTCAAACAGATGAACAAATGATACTGGCTGGTCATCCAACCATTGGAAAACATGAGAAATTGTCAGTTGCATTTGAAAATGAGGAGCAACACAGCACCCCTTACAGTGAAGAGAAAACCTTACACATTGACGAGGCCGACGACGTGTTGGATTCTCAAAGCATACTGATTTTGATGTCTAGCCAATGCATCGCAAAACAGGTCATTTGTGAGCAGAGTCATCTGTCCCGGATAAATTATTATGGAAATTTTGACGTCTCCTTAGGGCGATATTTGCAAGACATTTTGCAGAATCAGGTAACGCTGTTGTTATACATTCCCTCTTATGTTGAGCAATCTAGAAAAGAATCAGTAGGGATCCTTTCTTACTGTTTACTAAAAAAGAAGATGATTTATTGTTTAACATTATGCCAGCTGCACAGATTTGGTACTTACAACTGCTCATGATTCCTGAATATTAACTTGTGGCAGAACCTACGCTGTTTCTCATGCGGAGAGCCTCCGGAGGCTCATATGTACTCTTACACCCACCGCGATGGAAACCTGACAGTTCTTGTGAAGCGTTTGCTGCCTGAGCATCGCTTGTCTGGTGAATCCAAAGGGAAAATTTGGATGTGGACTAGATGCCTAAGATGTGAGCAGGAAAGCGGAATATCCAAATCATCTCGAAGAGTGATGATGTCGGCTGAGGCACGGAATCTCTCATTCGGGAAATTCCTTGAACTCAGTTTTTCAAGCCACTCTGCTGATAGAAGGCTATCAGTATGTGGACACTCGGTGAACAGGGACTGCTTGCGCTTTTTTGGGTATGAACACGCACCCGATAGCATTTTATTTGAAATGATTCAAGAAGTTAGTTTCTGTTTGTCTATATGTTTGTTGTTAAAAAAATCCCTTGCAAAATAAAATATTGATATTTTTCTTCCTTTTGGTTTGGCATCTGTCAACTTCAGGCTGGGCTCCAAAGTTGCAATGTTTCAGTATTCGTCGGTCGAAATATACAACGCCTGCAAGCCGCAGCAAACCCTTGAGTTCCATAATCCCAGTACTCATGAGTTGTTCGAGCAACAGGGGAGAAATGTATGTACAGTTTTTACTTGGTCCTTTTATTTTATTTTTTTCATGGTCACCTGAAATCAGTCTAATGCCTCTGTCGTGTTCATTTAGGTTCTTGCCAGAGGAGTTACCATTTTCACTGAAGTTGAAAACATAATAGCTGACATGAAGAATCAGTTTCCTGAGGTGGTGATCAACTGCGGCGCCTTCCTTCCCGTTAAAGATTTTTCTCAACTCGAAGAGATGTTGGTTGAAGAGAAGGCCGAGTTTGTGGTAAACTGCATGCCCCTTTTTCTGTTACTCTAATTCAATGAAGTTACTCATGATTTCCGGTAATCGTTATTTTTCTGGTTGTCCATTGATAATTTGATATCACCATGCAGGATTTTCTCATGAAGGCTGTTGATGGGCATGGGGTGTCTAGGTCCTCGGTGCATGAGATTATTGATGTAAATTGGCTCTATCAGGACCTTCTGCTTGGACAGTATGTCTGGGACCGTCGGCTGCATGGACTTCTACTTTGTAAATCTGCTGGAAAAGAAAGAATGAGTAACAGCATGAAGAAGGTGACTATTGAACTTACTCATGACCGAACGGCAACTGGAGCCGAGGCCGATGGTATCTCTGAGGAAAATGGATCTATTGCGCCAGTGCAGTTTGGTGAACTGGGGGTGAACAGGCATTCATCATCAGTGACTGATCAAATCCCTCAGGAGAAACACTATGAAAAGCAAGATAGCGCAAAGATGTCACCGTCCGGAACATCAGATAGATTGGATGCTCGGGGGCAGGGAAATAGTCCAACGGTACAACGTTCGATGGCCTTTAAGCAAGATCCATTTGGTACTCTGCAATTCAGAGTTTCAGAATGGGAGGACAAGGAGAGATGGGTTTGGAGTCCACTTAGTGAGTTAAGATTGGCTTACAGGCAGGATCTTCAGGCCGGATACTTGGACAAATTTGAGCTTGTTAACCACTATTCCCCATCTCATCTGCCACCCTTGCACAAACAATCTGCTGAAGAGGCGCCCTCTCCGCGGTTCGTCGTTGGTCCGGGTGGCAATGTCTTGTCTGTATCAGAGGATGAGATATCCAGCATAGTCTCCCGTGCTCTCGCCATATCCGAGGACCGTCGCCACCTACTGGATTCTATTGTCGAGAGTCATGCTTCGGACACTACTAGCATGTTATCCGAATGTTCCTCTTCCGCCTCTTCATCATCCTGGTCATCCGAATCTTCAGATTCAGAAGCAAGCTTTTTGTCCGACGAACTGTACAACTACGACAGCTCGCTCCTATCATCCTCTCTCCATCCAGAGATATCTGTCAATGGGAAAGCAAATCTCAAGGGAAAATATTCAGTTATATGTGTGCACGCCAATCAGTTTTACACTCTTAGACAGAAATGCTGTCCATCTGAGCTTGCATATGTCGCTTCCTTAAGCCGATGCAAGAAATGGAACGCGCTAGGTGGAAAGAGCAAGGCTTTCTTTGCGAAAACAATGGATGGCAGGTTCATCGTCAAGCAAATACAAAAGACAGAGTTCGAGTCTTTCATAGAGTTCGCCCCGGATTACTTCAAGCATGTCAACCACTCCCTCGACACCGGGAGCCAAACTTGCCTAGCCAGAATTTTAGGAATCTACCAGGTATTTCATTTTACATCAATGTATACATGGAGCATAATTTGCAGATTTCCTTCTGCTGTGCATGTGTGTTTTTACAGTGTGAGTGTCCCTGTTTCAGGTTAAGCAGATAAGGCACGGCAAGGAAGTGAAGATTGATCTGATGGTGATGGAAAATCTCCTCTTTGGACACAATGTGTCGCGGATATACGATCTTAAAGGTGCGGTTTTCTCTCGATACATAGCCGACACGAGTGACCCTCACACTGTCTACTTGGATCAAAACTTTGTCGAGGACATGCGCGTTTCTCCAATCTATATTGGTGGGAGAACGAAACATCTCTTGCAGCGGGCGATCTGGAACGACACATCTTTCCTCACGGTATGCATCTACTTCACTTTTTAACCCACATGTAAATTAGCCATGTTTCTATCAGAATATGGTTTAACAAAACAAAATTATTACGCTCGCTTGCAGTCAGTTAATGTCATGGACTACTCTCTACTTGTGGGAGTCGACGAACAAAACCATGAATTTGTACTTGGCATCATCGACTACCTGAGGCAGTACACATGGGACAAGCAACTGGAGACATGGGCGAAAACTTCTCTCGTAGTGCCGAAGAATGAGTCGCCGACAGTGATTTCACCCAGGGAGTACAAGAAAAGGTTCAGGAAGTTCATGGCCAAGTATTTCCTGACGGTCCCAGATGATTGGACCACCGCGAAGAAGAGTTCAGGGATCTGTAAATGTTGCACTCGCGGCAACTGTAACTTGTCAAAGATCGACAGCCAGAAGCCTCAACTTCGAGCTGAGTCGTGCTCTATCCAATGATGAACTGCTCTCGCCGTTATGGAGTTCATCTTCCAGCTTATTTTTAGCCATTTTGCAACCAGTGTACATAGGATATGTGCATGGATTCACCAGTAAAGTTATCCTAAGTTTGCATCTTTTAGGCAAACTTTTGGGGGAAGTGAGGTCCAAAATACATGTACCCACTAAGTTTTATTGTTGTAAAATTCACAATGAGTAAAGTGAAATCACATAATTTGTAGATCATTTGTTTACTTCTTTACACTCCTGCATAACTATATGGGAAGTGGCTTAACCTTTATGTTCCTAGTTCTTTTTTCCAATCAGAGACAATACGCAATAGAATTTCGTATCATAATGCCATTAATTTCATACCAGCAGTTCAAGGTCTAAACATATGGCAGCAAAACAAGAAAACAGAAGCACCATCCTGCCATTAATTTCATACCAGCAGTTCAAGGTCTAAACATATGGCAGCAAAACAAGAAAACAGAAGCACCATCCTAATCGCACGAATTGTCTTGGGGGGATTTGACTAAGTTGATAACTAGCAACCCTATGAGTACAACATATGCAGCTTCACAAGAAAGTGTTGCCCCCCTACCAATTTACCGGCCTCCCTCAACTCAGCATCTGTGTGCCAAACTGCAATGTACCGTCAACCGCTGAAATGAACGGCTCTTGAATATGGGAGTATTGCCTTGCTAGACCTTATCTTCCTTGTCGCCTACAAGGGGGAGCATCTCCACCCGACTTCTCGGCGAGTTCGTTCCTTGGCTCCCTAGGGGGGCAGCAGCCTGCTGTTGGGAGATGAGATGCCTCACATACCCATAGAAAGTACAGCCGACGAGCGTGATTGCGCATCCAATTGCATTCATTGGGGAGATCGGGGTCCAGTGAATGAGCTGAACTGCTGAAGGAGGCAGCTCCCAGTCCAACCGATGTGCTCTTCTTGGAGTAGTATGAATCTATGGAAACCGCGGAAAGGGAGGTCCTTTTTTCCCCCATTGGGGCAAGGAGAGCAACGCGTTAGTACCAGTTGCTCCTCCTGCTCCTTGTGGGTGCCGCCGGCTCGCATTAGCACCAAATCAGGTCGGAGAGCGGGGCCTGGCGGTGCGCTGACCCGCAGATCCGAGCAATGGAGACGGCGGGCTGGCGGCGGCGGCGGCAAGATGAGATGCGAGAGGGGAAGCGGGATACCTGGAAGATCCACTTGTTGATGATGATGACGGTGACGTTGAAGCCCCACCACTGGAGGATGGCGAGCACCGCGCGCATGCTGCCCAGCCCGCCGCCGGCCGCCGACTCCATCTCTCAATCCGGCTCCCGCGTGGGCTGAACCAGCCGGAAGGTGGCCGGACAAGAGGCGGCCTTTCTCCTCCCCCCGGCCGCCGACTCCATCTCTCAATCCGGCTCCCGCGTGGGCTGAACCAGCCGGAAGGTGGCCGGACAAGAGGCGGCCGCAGTTAGTAGCTGAAGCAGCCCCGGCGGAGGACGGCGGCGGCGGGAGGGGGGAGGGGAGGAGGAAGACAAGAAGGCCGCGTCCCGTCCGTCAGTGGAGTAGGAAGGGGAAGGAGTAGGAGAGAGTAGGGACTAGGGAGGAAGCTGCCGCTCTCGTCTGTCTGTCTCTTGTCTCGCTCTGAATCCAAATGGATCTCTTCTCCGTATACCTAAAATCCATTGATTGGTGGATTGATTGAAAGATACAGTACCACCAATACTTTTCTCCTATACCTTTTATAATTATTTTTTCCAGTTATTAACATGTTTCTTATAAATACTAAATAAATAGTTTTTTTGTTAACTCAAAAAAATGTAGCACTAAGTGAATATTGTGGCACCATAAATAACTAGGATGCACAAGGCCGACAACAACTCACGCACATGAAAACAACAGAAGCGCCGGCCATTCACGACAAAGTCGTATTAAGAGGTAAAATGAACTATTGATATTTTCCTGTGCATTTTGTTTGTCATGGAGAAGAAAACTACATCTGATGACCTTCGGTTGGCCCAAAATCTTTGGTGTTTTCGAGACGGCACCGGGACCGCGCTAGAGACGGGGCGACATGGTTGGCCATAGTTTCACCACCAATGGGGAGTCGAACCGATGAGGGGCGCCAACACTAGAGAAGAGGAGGGAAGGTGTAACGCCAAGGACACACCAGTCGGTTACTGGCTGTTACTTCTGGCGGGATCTAGACTCGCCCCACAAATCAACACTAGTTTTTTCTGTGCATTTTGTCCTCACTCATGTGTAGTTGGCACCAATTTTTAAAAAAGAAAGAATTTCTTATTGATATGAGTAGTCTATCATTCCTGATAAGTCGGGCTCTCACAGAGGGGAAGGGAGTAAAGGGATGGCTGAAGATGCGTCAACTCGTGCAGTGTGGAAGGGCAAGGCAACAACAGCGGCCGCGGGTGGCGAGGGAAGGGGGGAGGGGCTGTTAGGCTGTCTACGGAGGCATGCGATAGGGAGAGCCCGGAGGTTGATAGTGATGGGTGGCTAAGCTGGATTCCTTTTCTCATTTAACTAACTGGAATCAAAATAGGAACTACAAAGAAAATAGATACTCCCTCCCGTTCACGAATATTAAGATGTTTTACTCGTAAATTTTTTTAAGATGTTTTAAAATTGTAAATTAAATGTATATAGACACATTGCAATGGGTTGTTTTTTTTTTTGGACAATCCATATTTCAGTATGTTTGTTCACTCATTACAGTCCAAAACATTTTATAGAAGTATTTGTGAACATAGAAGAAGGACTAGTTTACTGAAATTACTAGGTACACTCCTCCCGTGATACCATTTTCTATTCGTCTCTCATTTGAAAAAGGAAGATGCCAAGGTGGAGTTGGTACATTCGTCGGCACCACGGACAGTGGCAAGCAGAAAAAAGGCCCAGTAGCTAGCATGGAAGGTTGCTTGTGCATGCACAAGCAAGAAAGAAGCGGACAAACAAACAAAACGGGAGGATAGAAAGAAAAGAAAATGGTACTAGACTACTCAACGTAGGTTGCATTCGTTGCACTTAAAAGTGCCCAAGTCAAACTTGAAGGAGAAGTATCAAAAGTTGCTTCCAGATCTAGACTTCGAAAAAAGCTTGTGTGATGACCACTACCAAGTGTCGCCGATCAAGCAAAGTTTGCTGCTTTTGCTCTCCTCCCGGCCCCCTTTGCTGACCAGTTTTTGACACGCTGCCAAGTGACATTTTTTTTTCTTCAGATGGAGAGAAAGGTCACAGTCAGAGTGTCTTCGACGCGGACTAGCAAAACACTCGCACATGTTTCGTCCAGATGGTCCGGACTTTTTAGGCCTCCAACGCGGGTCATCGAATGGGGCGGAACGGTTAGGATGTTCAAAATCTTACAGAGCCTAGCCAAAAATTGAGAAGAGCTATGGTGGAGTCTGGACGTCCATCACGTTGGACCGACACCCTGGACTCGTCCCAAAAACCCTCTTTGCTTCCGCTTCAGAACCCTCCGAGCATTCACTCCTGTTTGCCCATAGTCACACACCTATGGGCAAAGCTTATCTACACATTCCTCCTCTTCTACACCTCCAACAAACGCCACACCCCTAGTTGGTGATGGGCAGGAAGAAGGATGCCAATAACACCTGAACATGGTGGTCGCTTGGCTGCTAAACGCGGTGGCTACTTGGTAGCAGCCGCTAGGACGGCATATATATCCAATTCTAGATCGAGTTCTTGACAGTGGATCCAGCTCTGGATCAAGTTCTCGCCGACGCCACGCTCATTAGGCCCCTCATCGTCCATGGCTCCATCCACCGTTAAAGTGGAGATGCTCTCCTCGGATGAGGAGGAGCAGAAGCCGGCCCTCCTCCCTTCTGCGACGGAAGATGAGTTTGCAACATAAATGGACAATGCTGGTCCCTAACCAGCCGAGGCCAGATGCCGCCTTTCTATCCGCGCAACCGCAATGTCCAAATCAGATGCTTTTGCGTGAAGGAGCAGGCACCCTCCCCCCCCCCCCCTCGCGCAGCGTCTAGATGACACGCCACATGAAGGAGAAGCCACTGATGTAGCCAGTGGCGGTTCCCTATCCTCCCACTATCAAGGAGGAGCCGGCCTCTCCGCCGTCGTCTAAGTTGTCCCCACACATCCACTACTACCTCAAAGGCGCAATGGTAATACCTCATCCAAGTGCAAACACGCAATATGATGCTTAGGACGACAGTCACGAAGAGCGAGGTGCCGCCGACCTGGGTGCTCACAAAGGCTTGGGCCAATCGAACTATTGCTGTTGGCGCCGACTCAATGGCCAGCTCCTCAAAGTGGGGTTGATGGAGTCTGAGCGCGCCCGCTTCACCCAAGCCGCCGAAGACAAGCGGTGCAAGGTGCTAGAGGATGCGGCGGAGCGTTTGCACCGTGAGCGCACCAAGGTGCTAGCCTGCCGCCCCTAGCGCGGCGACAAGGAAGATGGTGGGGGCTATAGACCAAATGACGACATGTACGCCGACGAAGGTGTCGGTGGCCTCATAGACCATGCCTAGTATCTCACCGGTACATTATCCAGTTTTATTTAGTTACTTTAAGTTTATGTCAGACTTGTTTAAATCTTGTTCATTGTCATGTAATACATGGAACTTCCTTAAAATTCATGTTGGGCTGCGCGTTTTCGGAGATTCTCCATACTGTTCAGTAGACAAAATGGGAAGCAAAGCGTACGCGACTACTCGAGTCTGCAAATATAGTCACCTTGTCCAAAAATCGACTTTTGACATATTATCGACTAGTTTTACCAAAAATGTCATTGTAATAATGTTAATAAAAAGTTAAAATGGTGTATTGCACACTATATACAAAATGGTTTATTATAATTTTCAAAACAAACAATAAAATCGTAGGGATGAATTCTTGATAATCTTGTAATAAATATAAAACATTTGATTGCCTCCAGTTGTATGACTTTTTTTTCGAAAAAAGTACTAAATGCAGTGTCGAACTACATTTGTTTTCAAACATGTACATGTTTCTAACTATTTATATTGAACTTTTTACTTAATGATAACTCATACTATTGTAAAATATTTTTTATTTTATTGATATGCATTATTTGATATACTATCCCGAATACTATTTTAGATATGTTAAGCAGAATGAATGATGTAACACAATCATGCATATTAGGTAAATATTTGGCATATCATTTAAACATTTGTCATTATAAATATATTTTTAGTAGTAAATTGTAAAATTATTTTTCAGCTAATTTGGATTTTTAGGAAACTATGTTGTTAGGTTGGATTTCATTATAAATCAGAATAAACAAATATAATCACAATATGTGCTTATATGTCTCCTTGTAAATAAGATTATCAAAATATCTACACAATTGGTAGAGTGTGAGAGTCTATATGTATGTTGCAAATAAACTGCGAGAGATTCTAGAGTACAAGACCGTTATGCTCTTAGCGGTGGATAAATAGATACATCTAGATTGCATGAAATGCCAACTAGTGTTCTGTCCTCGAATCCCATCTTCCGCCCTTAATTATCAGGGTAAGGGGTGGGGCAATAGTTTGCTACTGGCACATGCATAATTTGGATTTTTTTTGTATCAAAATCATGCAGTTTGTAGTATGCATGCTTATTCAGAATTCAAACTAATATGAATTGTAGTGTTGTTCACTAGTCTTTTAACCTTTTATATAAAAAAATATTGACTATTTCTAAAAAAACGCAACTTGCCTGAAATGCCTATCTATTCTGGAGATACAAGCAATTTGGTATCTCCTCAACTGATTCGATACCAATGTTGGATGTTGCCAAAAACAACCTCTAACCAACTAAGATCCGTGACTTCACTAACTAATTTAAAAAAATCACATAATGCACGAAAGTATTACAATTATTTGAGAGAAAAGATCCCTCTTTATTAACTAAGGAAGCAAAATACATTAGATTAAATTAACTGGCATACAATGAACAATAAAGATTTATGATAAATCTAAAAGTTAAATAGAAGTTATTTGGAATTAGCATCTTGAGGTTCAAATTTGCAGCTCGACGTCTCACCATGACTCCGGTGAAGATATGGCAGGAAACTAAACATACACAAACTTCGCTAAACTCAATGGTTTTGAAATGCCGCATGAGTCTCACATCCCCAATAGGTGAGAGCCTAGTATCGTTTAATGCACTGTAATCGGGGACACATCCCTTGCAAGACAAGTTGGTGAATCTCTACTTCGAACCATATTGCCCAGGGGGGCCTCGGTGTTACGTAGGATAAAAACTAGAGAACAAATAACCACACCAAACTTGACACAATCATCACCGGCGGCAAGATAAGTTGAAGCGTCCAACAATAAACCACATGATCGAGAACTGTTATCCATGGGGCCAAAATTCCATAGGATCTTGCACTTTGAGCTATCTATCTTGAGCGCAACACTGACACACCACTGTGGAGTAGAGGCACAAAACGATTATTCAAGCAATGTTGTCTTCACCGTGGAGGCTTCATCTCCATGGATACAAAAATATAACATGGTAAAAACTAATTTGTGAACACCCCCCCCCCCCACACACACACACACTCACACCCTTGCTGATGTCTGATACATGTGGTGAGGGAAACCAAGGGAAACACTTACAGAAAAACAAAGCTGCTCTCAGAAGGCTAAGAATTGACAAACAAGTCTAAGAATATGTAGAACCTACTATATATTGGGCATACTACTATGGTATCCAGTACGTATAATGCATGGTTTGATCCCTTTGTACATAATGTGCCCTCAACGAGCAACAACTATTCTTGGACTGGCAGTCACTACTGCAACTATTGTTTAGGTTCTGGATCAGCCCCGTAAGAGCATCTCTAACTTATCCCCTAAAAGTTATATAGTATAAAGTAAAAATATTCGTTTGGAGAAATGAACACCCATCTAGCATGCCTTCCATTTACTTTACTTTCCAAAAGATAGCTTGTTATTGCCAAAACTTTTTCCTCAAGCCATTTTTTTCTCTGAGAAGAGCACTTCTCAGAAAAAAAAGGGGAGGTTGCTCCCCTCTGCCTATCCCACATTCATGGTGTGATGACAGGCGCGTCGGCCAATTTGGCCCATCTCCAGCTATAAAACCCGAACCCTCCCTCACAAAAAAAAACCATAGCCCACCTCACCGCACATACACACAAAATGGGATTGGAAGAAAGTGTATTGTGTTGAAGTTGCTTATGAATTCAAACATAGAGATAGTTGGTCGATCAAATGAATATGGCAAGTGAGTTGTGAAATGAAAGATGTTCTTCTATGCACATAAGAAGAGAGATAGAGTATATTTCTCTTGTCAAATGAAATGCATTGAGCAGTTGAAGAGCTATGTACAGACTAAGGGGGGGGGGGTTAACCACTCATCGCTATAGATTTCATGTCGACATGTGCACTGACTTCTCTCCACGGCATGTGCACTGCCTTCTCTCCACATCCTAGACAAGATTATTGTTTAGGTTCCGAATTAGCACCGTAAGATCATCTCTAACCTGTCCCCAAATGTAAAAAATAATTGTTTTGAGAAATTAACACACATCTAGCATGTCTTCCATTTACTTTAGTCTCCAGAAAACTAGCAAAGTGGCCCGGGCAAATGCGCGGGCTAGTACTTAACAAAGCTAAGTTTCACCAATTAAATAGTTTGCCAATTTTGTCGGTTGGTCATCAAGAACTGGTTATCGAAAACAAAAACATGGATCGGAAAGAATTTAATCTAAACATTAGGTACATAAGTTTTGAAATCCTATTTTTTATGGGAAATGTAGGCACCTCGAAATATTGAAGTATGCGCCCCACCACCACAAAAATATGGTACGCAAAATCCTAATACTTGTACCTTGGTTGTAGAATACACATGTAAAAGCAATGGAAATGTGAATACTTGTGAAGGGTCAAATTGTATGGCTCAGCAGGTAACACCTTTTGTTTTGTGTATAATCATTAATATAAGAAATGAAATCAATCATATTTTCAAATCATAACACTACTGAGAGTTAATTGTATTATGAAAGACATGTTAGCCTTTCAGGACAGAAATGTTAGTATTGATCATCCTGAACTTCATGTGGATGCACTTATAGAAGGCACATCACGATGGACCATCACATCGGGCAGGTAGAGTGGAGGCACAGGGGCACGAACAGTACATGACGAAATTACATAGGTAGGTGCATCAGCTTCAACCTCATCCATTCCCAGGACAACGGTTAACGGATACTACTATTACATTACATGCATATTTCAACCGTCTCACATCATCCCTCAACGTCAATGAATTTCGCAGTGTTCCTTTTGCAATGTTGCACACCACCAACGAGCGTTACAATTACAACTGAAGAAGACGTGCCAAAGAAATGAGCACCTTTGCAGCCTTGCTTGCTTATATCTCTTCGTCTTCGTCTTCGTCCAAGGGGTCACTCTCCGGGAAGTCGCTGACCTACAGACAGAGAAGCTTCTACTGAGGGACAGTCCCCAGGTTTTATCTACATATACAAGATAGAACCTATGGAAAATAGACTTGACAAATGCTAAGCATACTCTAGTGTACGCCAAAGCAAGGAAAAACCAATTGCTCTGGCTCAACAATTGCTTACCTGAGAGATATTTATCACTGCAAAAAACAACTTACCAAGCTAAACTGTGATAAAATCTTGCCCAGGAAAAAAAACATATGCAAGGCAGGCAACTGAGATGGCTGGGGCTCTAACATCATCAGATTAGCTGGGCATATTGCATTTCATTCCATAGTTTGTGCAGAAACTTGGATTGGAGGTAAGCTGATTGATATGACTCCATGTGTTGTGTTCGAATCAATACCCGATTTTAGAACCCTTCCACAAAAGATACACACAAAAAACATCTTCTCCCTCTGTCTCGGAGCTCTCTGGTGGAGGAGTGAGCCCCCATTTGCTGGATGTCTCCATCTGGTCCTCTCTTCTTCGCGCACGTATGTTCTTTGGATACACACAAGGCATTCAACCCATGTCCTGGTTCCTGTATACGTGGTGATACTTCAGCATTTGGCGCGTTCATACAGATCGTCTTACTAGCTTGACTGTGAATCAGTCGGTCTTACTCTTACCCAAGGAGAGGAAGCCTATACACTGGACAGGTATGCGTCAAGTTCTGTGCTCTCTGCCCCTTCTGTAACCATCATGTTTCCTGTGATCCTTATGATTTCATTGACCTTTCTAACTAAGGGGGTTTCCAATCCTTGGTCGGCTTTGGTCAGAAAACCTAGCTTGACTTCTCTGACAGGTTAGGTTAGGTTAGCAATTGTTACAGTTTTTTGAACTAGAAACTGAGTGCACCCACTGGAGAAATGGACTTGACAACTTACCAAGCTAAACTGTTAACAGTTTGACAAACGCTAAGCATATTCTAGTGTACGCCTAGCGCTTAATTGCGTTTAATCTGTGCATAAGCATGCACTTTGGTCAGAAAAGCGCAAGGCGGTGACAAAACGCACAATCGACTCCTAGCGCTTTTGTGAACTGGAAACTGGGTTCACCCAATGGAGAAATACAGCATGGGCCCAGTTCTGCAACAAACTTTCGTGGCGGAACTGGATCCGTCATACTACCATTTTTCAGTATATGGTGACCTTTTATCCACTTCTGACTTCTGCGCCTTATGTAACCATCATGTTTCCTGCGATCCTTACTATGATTTCATTGATTCATTCATAGGGATGACTTTTCTGACTAAGGACTAAGGAAGGGGATTTTCAATCTTTTAGTCAGCTGCTGTTGTTGAGCTGATTGCGCCGCATGAACATAAAAGTCCATATAAACCTGTCTTTTCTCTTACATGACTACATCCAGTTTATTGCAATTTCCTGTAACATCGTTGAAATATTTCAAGGCTTTGAATTATGCCACGTCTTTAACTACTACATGGCACCCACTAGTCATTGTCACAATCATTTTCTTTTTCTTTTTCTCTTCCTGGTAGAGATATTTATCATTGCAAAGGAAAGAACAGATGTTTTTTTGGTTTAGCATGTGCCCCACCTGGAAGAGATTTTTTGTGCACGAGCACCTCTCGTAAACATTACCGGGTCCATATATACTCAATATGAAATCATGATCGGCTTCTTAAAAGGTAGAAAGTGGGTACACCCAATGGAGAAATACAGCATGAGCCCAATGCCGCAACAACTTTTCGAAGCGGAACTGGAGACGTAATAGTTCACGGTATCTGGTGACTTTTGATCCATCTGATTACTCCATATGAACATAAAAATCCATAGGACCCAGTTTTTCTCGTGAGACATTTATTGCCATTGCGCTGTAACATCATCAGGACACTTCAGTTTATGGAATCGTATGCAGTATCTTTAACCACATGTCGCGTGAGACAGAACACTGGTCATTGTCACACTGGTCTTTCTTCAAGGTGACATTGGCAGTCACAAAATAACTCAAAATGAAGGTGCACCTCCACCTTATTTAACGACTAGTCATCGTCACACTTGTTTTTCTGAAGGTGACATTAGCAATCAAAGAAACTCAAAATTAAGGACCAGCTCCAGCTTATTTAACGACGCGGATATACACAAACGGACGGGCAAGAACACAATAATTGCCTCCACCTAGCTCCTTGCTCAACCATGAACATCCAGAGAACATGGCAGCAGCTCCTGATGCTCCATCTCCTCACTCATATCCTCTTCCTTTTCCTCGCATGCAGCTCTCAACCTACCAACAATGAAACTGTCAGCAGCGGCGATCTTTTCGTCCTCCTGTCATTCAGATCCTTCATCACCAGTGACCCTACACGGGCACTGTCCTCGTGGTCACGGGACCATGCCAGTGCTGGTGCTGGCGCTGGTAACGGTACCAGCAGCATGAAGACGAAGGTGCCTGATTTCTGCAAATGGACGGGCGTGTCCTGCGGCGACCACCGACACCCTGGCCGTGTCACCGCCATACGCCTGCATGGCTTTGGCCTGGTCGGTACCATCAGCCCACAGCTCGGTAACCTGACACGCCTCCGCGTCCTCAACCTCTCAGCCAACAGTCTGGGAGGTGAGATCCCAGGCGGCATAGGCCACTGTGCAGCACTTGGCGCCGTGGACCTGGGGGAGAACTCCCTCTCTGGTTCCATGCCTGCTTCTCTGGGTCTCCTATCAAAGCTCACATTTCTCAGCGTTACCCATAACAACCTGACTGGTGATGTTCCCATGTCGTTCTCCAACCTCACAGCTCTCACGAACCTTAGCATGTCCAACAACCAATTCCTTGGCCGAATCCCAAGCTGGCTGGGCAACCTGACATCGTTGACACACTTGGAATTAGCCGGGAACAGGTTCAACGGCCATATCCCTCCGGATCTTGGTAAGATGTCTAATCTTGTTACGCTTGACATCAATGATAACAAACTGGAAGGCCCTTTTCCTCCATCCATGTTCAATATTTCTTCCATCAAAAACTTCAACATTGGCTTCAACCAGTTGACAGGATCTCTGCCGCTGGATATTGGCTTTAAGCTTCCCACGCTAAATGTTTTGGGCACACATGCGAACCGATTCGTAGGCAAAATACCAGCCTCCTTGTCAAATGCATCCGCACTTAAATATTTGATTCTTCACGGAAATCAGTATCATGGTCCGATTCCACGGGACATTGGCATCCATGGTCGTTTGATCTTATTTTCGTTAGGAAACAATTTGCTTCAAGCCACAGAGCCTAGGGATTGGGATTTCCTCACATCCTTAACCAACTGTAGCAACCTGGGAATACTAGACCTTGACCAAAACAACCTTGAAGGTGCTATGCCAGTTACAATTGCTAACCTGTCTACAGAGCTCTACATGATTACACTAGGTAGAAACAAAATAGCTGGGACCATACCTGCTGGTTTAAGCAAGTTTCAAAAACTTGCAACGCTCTCCCTGAAGCAAAGCCTCTTCACGGGCACCTTGCCTCTGGATATTGGCCTGATTCCTAGCCTCCAGGAACTTGACCTATCCCATAGTAGATTTCATGGGCAGATCCCACAATCATTAGGCAATATCACAAAGTTGAGCAACCTCTTCCTATCTAATAACTTTCTGGATGGCAGCATCCCAGCAAGCCTTGGTAACCTAACAAAACTTACATCTCTGGATCTTTCCGGTAACTCCTTGAGGGGCGAAATCCCACCGGAGGTACTTAGCATCCCCTCCCTGACCAAACTTCTCAACCTCTCCCACAATTCTCTGAGTGGCTCCATTCCAACACGGATAGGGCAACTGAACAGCCTAGGCACAATCGACCTATCAATGAACGAGCTATCCGGTGAAATCCCAGAAGCTCTCGGCAGTTGCGTCCTACTGAACTCCCTATACTTGCAAGGAAATCTTCTGCAAGGGCAAATTCCAAAAGTTTTGTCTTCTTTAAGAGGCCTTGAAAAGTTGGATCTTTCTAGCAACAACTTAGGAGGGCCCATACCTGAGTTCCTCGAGGGCTTCAACCTTCTAACGTATCTAAACCTCTCTTTCAACAACCTATCTGGTCCCGTGCCAAACACAGGGATTTTCCGCAACACCACTGTATTGTTGCTCCGTGGCAATAGCATGCTATGCGGAGGTCCCTCCTCCTTGCAACTCCCTTCATGCCCAGATATTAGTTCCAACCATGCTTCGCAGAAGCATCGTCTTTGGGTCATACTCTTTTGCATGGTTGGAACTTTGATCTTCATGTGCTCCCTAACTGCATGCTACTTGATGAAGACGAGAATCAAACCAAATAGTGCTGATCAAGAAACCGGATTTCACAATGAGAAGCATGAGAGGATATCCTATGCGGAGATAGATGAAGCAACAGAGTCCTTCTCACTGGCAAATTTGATTGGTTCTGGCAGCTTTGGCGACGTGTACATTGGAACTCTGAATCTTGATGAGAGTTTACACACCGTAGCAATCAAAGTTCTCAATCTTGCCAAACGAGGAGCTAACAGAAGCTTTTTGAGGGAGTGTGAAGCCCTGAGGAAGATCCGACACCGGAAACTTGTCAAGGTGATCACTGTGTGTAGCAGTTTGGACAGTAATGGCGATGAGTTCAAGGCACTTATCCTAGAATTTATCTGCAATGGGAACTTAGATGAGTGGCTGCATCCAAACACAATGAACAGCAGGACCTTCAGAAGGCTAAGTCTGATGGAAAGGCTGTGCGTCGCTCTTGATGTTGCAGAGGCACTGGAGTATCTTCACCACCAAATTGAGCCACCCATAGTTCACTGCGATATCAAACCATCCAACATCCTTCTAGATGATGACATTGTTGCGCATGTTGCTGACTTTGGTCTAGCAAAGATAATGCATACTGAAGCCTGCAAGGAAAGTGGTGCTGGAACTGAAAGCAGCTCACTTGTGATTAAAGGAACAATTGGATACGTCGCACCAGGTCAGCAATGATTCTTTTAACTAAAATTATTGCATTGTTCAGTACATTTTCTGTCGCTAACTAACGTTCACTTGCCAATTCGAACTGAAGAGTTAAATGCGTTGAATTTATGTCTAATAAACCCTTGGTTTATATGTTTGTTTCAGAGTATGGCTCAGGATCCGAAGCCTCCACAGCTGGTGACGTATATAGCTACGGGGTGTTGCTATTGGAAATGTTTACTGGAAGAAGGCCAACTGACAGTTTCAGAGACGGCGCCGCAAGTCTTGTCAACTATGTCAAGATGGCCTATCCTGATACTCTGCTGGAAGTATTAGATGCTAGTGCAACCTACAGCGGAAACCCGCAACGTATCATAGACATATTCTTACACCCTATGTTTAAGATTGGTCTAGCTTGCTGCGAGGATTCCCCAAGGAACAGAATGAAGATGAACGATGTAGTCAAGGAGCTGAATGCCATAAAGAAGGCGTGCGCCGCTCGTATGCATGTTCATGGATTTCAAGCAACCACCTGATCTGGATGAGTAATGAAGTGGCGATGTGATTACAAGTATGTTTCGTGACAATTCCTGTTTTCTGTTTTAAGAATATATGCAAGAGAATATGTCATTGTACTAGAAGCATAAGTAGTTTATTTTGCAATCCTCATAGAAAATAAGTTTGGCGGCAATTTTTCATGGCATCTGGACTGTATTGAGTGGCTCCTACTCCTAGCAGATTTTCAGTTCTCCTTGCCGTTGTATCATCTTTAGAATTTCCTGATTTGCTACATTGGTTCAGATCGCTAAAGTTCAAGATAATAATTGTCGCAATCAGGTTACTGCTCTGATTCCAATGGCTACTGAAAAACAGTGCTTCGAGTTTGTGGGTACTTCTGGATATAAATCCAATGGTATCAAGTTTACATACCCATAACACCCGCAATCTTGGTCATTGGTTCTTGGGGTATGAGCTTTTTAGTCATCCAGCAACAGGTTGAACCCAACCTAATCTCCATAAAAATATGGGTTCTAGATCCCCTCCCTTTGCTGATATAACAAATAGTACTAGCCAGTACATGCATGTTCAATCTAGGTACAGATGAGTGACTCCATAACAAATGAATTTGACACAAGTCTTCAACACCAAAACGATCCACACCAAAGTACATAAACTTGCCTATATCTCATCTTCTTCATCATCGAATGGGTCCCTCTCCGGAAAGTCACCAACCTGCAAACGAAACTGCTCAATAACACTTCCACTCCTACTCCTGAATTTTTAACAGGATGCATGAAGACTGAATGTTATAAGAAGCGATGAAAAATATACTACTTCCTCCATCCAAAACTAAGAGTTGTACTAAATCAAAGACACTTATTTTGGGACAGAGGGAGTATTAGGTAAGGTAGGTAGGCATCTACCTTCACTTTCTCTGGCCTAACAATTGCTCCATGCCCTTGAGGGCACTCAAAGAAGCGAACTCCTTTCACCCTGCCGCAAGCACCCCACAAGTCAAACAAAATGTTAAAAAGAACTGCTTGCTTCTACAAGGGTATGTTGTTAATGGCCACTAGGGGCCTCTTGGGCCATAGGTATAAATTTATCATTGCAATAGTTTGAGAATGAACATACATGCCATCGTGTTTTCCAAGTGGCTCATCGTATTGCACTCCAATCCAAAATCCACGCCCAAGGGCTTCAGCTTTGCCGACGAATTTCACGGTGCCCCTCTTGGCACCTGGCTCGACTTCACATCTATCACCAACCTGTGACAATGTTAATATTGAATTGTAAAACAATACATGGTAAAAAAATAGGTATAAAATTTCATTTCATGATACAGGAGAGAAAGCTTGCACCCATACTCCAGAATGTTCATGTATATAGCAAAGAATCAATAGGGCAAGGACAACAATTAGTACATCACATGCCTCCGAAGCAGAGTACCCTGTTAGTAAGTCATTAATTATCTTGGCACAAAACGTAATCAAGTACACACAGTTCGATAGTCATACTTCAGGAGTGGAATTTCATTTGTTCTTTGCTGAAACTGCTAATCAAATCAGGGAGCTACTAAACGGAAATATACACTGAAATACTCCCAAAAGCTGCTCCAGTTAGCAACCAAAAAGGGAAGATGGATACCACTAATTTCATGTGCAACATAAGGATGTCCACATATTCCATCAAAGTTAACAGAACAAGCTATGAAAAGAAAAAACTGAAGCCAATGGTGATAGTTTGTCAAGCTCATCTAGGTACAGGTTCATACTGTACATTCTAATCAGGGTTCTTTGCACAGGAAGAAATTATCACAACCGGCAAACTGCATACCAGACACTAAATGTGGAACGACAGTAGTTCCACCAGCGTTGGCATGCTAAATCGTCGATACGTAGAAAGCTAAACTATAAAATTGTTCCTCTAAAGAAAAAACTAAGCATATGCATAGGCAAGTGAGGTGGTTGAGGCTCTGAACATGAGCAGATGAGTTGGCAATATTCCATCTCATAGCTTTATACATGCGTCAAGAAAATGAACTTACCTTGATGTTGGCACACAATTCCTCCATCTGGTTGTCTGACTGCTAAAGAGAAGACGTAATGGAGTGAGCAGGCTGAGGTAGGGAACAGAGTAATACAGAACGTGAGCAGCTTACTTGCTTGTCATCCGATACAGGGTTTTTCGACACCATCTTCTCTTTGAACTTGCGGAAGTTTGCTGCACAATTGCACACAAGTTTAGATGCCATGGTTGAGTGAGCCGATTGCAAATGATAAACTGAAGTAGTATATTTCAGACTCTTCTACTAGAGGTACGCAAGCTTTAATTAAGGAATAAGCTGAACTATGTTTTAGACTCTGAGAATTCTACAATGTGTCTTCTTATAAACAGGAAACAGAATGTGTCCTGAGCTTACTGCCGAGCTTGTCGTACGCTTCGTCCGATATGGTTTACTTCTCGACGAGTGATGTGTCCTCCAGCCACCCGCCGGAGGTCACCGACGAGGGGTCGAGGTCGATGATGTGCAGCCGGTACCTTGAGAGCAGACCACTATCAGACCAACAGCAGCAGTAGAAAGATAGCAGTAGGTGGTGCAAGAGGAGATGCAGGTGGGGGGACGGACCCGTCGTAGGGGGAGTAGGCGGCGAGGGGCGCGGCGTCGCGGTCGAGGTCGGCGACCCTGGCGCCGGCCTCGTCGCGGAGCTCCAGCCGCATGGAGCCCACGGCCGTGCCCGTCTTCTTCCACAGCTTCTCCTTGAGCGCCTCCACGGTGGTCTGCGAGCAGAGCAGAGCGGACACACCCACCCCCGCCGCCATTAGAGATGAGATCCAAGCTGAAGATGAGATCTTGGGTTGGGTTGGTGGTGCGCTCTAACCTGCTGCGAGACGCGGATGTCGGAGGCGAAGGAGGCGAGGTTGGAGTGCGTGACGCGCAGCGACACGCTGTCGTCTGCCGGCAGCTGCAGCTTCGACATGTCTCCGGTCCGGCGGTGACCACGACGACGACGACTCTCTGCTAGTGTTGGCGGCGGCGGTCGTCGGAGACCCGCCGACGCCGATCTGCGGGAGTAGTAGGGGCTCTAGGTGGGCTCGTCTGCGGGCCGGGTCGGGCCGGGCTCAGATGAGATGAGGCCCGTGAGAGTCCACTGGAGCAAATATCTGTCTCCCACTCTGTTATCTCCTCGTCTTCTACCTCCCGACACGCTAACGGATAGTGAAAGTGAAAGATGGCGGCTTTGGCAATGGCGATGGGGATGGGGGCGGCGGTCATCCCCCGGGCTGCCCAGCTCGCCGGGGGTCAGCCGGGTGGCGGGAGGTGCGTCTCCGTCCGCGCGGCTGCGCCGCCGCGGCAGCAGCGCTCGTCCCGGCCGCCGCCCAGGAATCGCGGCCCTCCTCCGCAGAACCGCCGGCGCGGGCCGCCGCCCAGGCTCCGCGATGACGACGGCGACGACCAAGGTCCGCCCGGGAGGCGGGGCCCTCCTGGCGCGCCCAGCCGCCACCACCAGGGCCGCGGGCCGCCGAGGGGCTCAGCCGGCCGGCCGCCGCCCAGGGGGCAATACGGCCGCGCGCCGGCGGCAGACATGGCCCGCTCGCCAGTCGTCGCTCTGCGGCGGGAGGAGGAGGAATTCGAGGATGAGGCGGGGTACAGGGACTACGACGAAGATGAGGATGAGGAGGGGGAGGGAAGGTTCGCTGGGGGGACACGGTCCGGCGGCGCCATGCCCAAGCCGCCCGCCGGCTTCGTCCTCGACGACCAGGGCCGGTGCATAGCCGCCGCCTCCAAGCGCATCGTCACCATCGTCAGTTACACCACATTCAGCTTTGTCCTAGCTAATTCATTCATACTTGAAATGCATTATCCTAATGTTCATCTTGCAAAATTATACAGATTGATGACGCGAACAATCGCCCGTTGGAGTGCATAATCAGGAGGGTGTTCAGCAGCACGCAGGATCACGAGTGCTTGCTTCTCTGCCCGGTCGACATGTAATTAACCACTCTACAAATTAGTTGCAAACTTGCAATGTTCATAAGTGATTCCCCTCTTGTTTCACTTAACAAGAGTTTCAATTCCCTTTTTCAGGCCCGTGCAGGTGCTCAAGAGCACCAACTTCAGTGGCTGGATTGCCGTATGTCTCCAGTTCCCTGCATTTCCATCAACCGAGTGCTCGATTCATTTGTAGTTCAAGCATGATTTCGTTAGTATCCATTTCTCTCCATATGGTGTTTAATGAAGTAAACAATGTGTTTTCTTTTCATTTGATTGTAGGTTGACGATGACCAGATTAAGCAGATCATTCCATCGGTTGCTTACGCTCTCGCTAGAGTGCATATGCACTTTGTAGAAAGCGGGTAAGGGTCACACAGAAACATCATAGAAATGCAAACTTCTAACCTTTTAAACTGAACTGAGACAAGGGCATTACAAATGCTTATGTGTACATTTAACCGCGTTCATTGCTTATGTAACACACTAACACTATGATATTTCACCCTCTGCGCTGTGTGCAGAGGTTGTCGAAAAATGATACTGTAATAGTCTCTTGCCCTCTGTTTCAGATTCTGCTACACAGCACGGGGTGGCTTCTGCTTTCCTGAAGATGCCATCCAAGAATTCCACGGTAACCAGAAGCACGAACCTGTCTAGTATTTTTGTACCAGTAATGCCCCCCAAAAATAGGTTCCTGCTTGTGAGAAAAGGTTTCAATTATATCTTCTTGCTATGAATTTAAAAGTTTGTGTGTTTCTTATGTGATGTGCTTCTAGCTGTATAGTTCCCTCTTTGATTTGTCATATTAAAATTGCAGATTCTAGTGGCGGTAGCGGGGAGGCACCTTTTGAAGGTGTAGAGATTTGCAACTTCAATTTGGTGAGCAAATTAGATTCCTTCACTTATCTTCCTGTTTTGTAGCTGTAGCCAAAGAATCATATTCCTACCAAGTAGAGAGATGCGGTGAACTGTAATTTATTTGCCTTCTCAGAATAGTTAACATATCCATGTCTTGCTGCTACTGTAAATATCTCGCGGTGTTTTTTCGGCGTGCTTGTGAATATGTTATTGCTGGCACTTAGCGTGGATACTCTGTTTGCAGGACGGTGCACACTATATGATCTATACACCAGTCGATCCGCTTCTATTTGTCGCAGTCAAGGTATGTCAGTTGCTCTTTCAGCCTGCTTAGCAACTCTCGGCAGCTAAATGCTTTTATAAACCCCCACAAGGAAAGAAGTTATGCATAAGAGAGTGTATGCATAATTATTGATTAGCATGTCATTGTGCAGGACAAGGACGGTGTGCTACGCATTGCTGAAGATGTTAGTCCAGTTACCACTATTCTTACACGCTGAACAACGTTTTTGATGATTGGCAGTGCAACTTAGAAGCACTTTGTCTATGAACAACAACTGTACTTACTTATGGTGATCTCTGAACATGCAGGATCTGATGGACGACCCCAGCATCGTGAGCGCCATAGACGAAGAGACGGAGTTCACGGCATTGGTGGTACGTCAGCCGGCGATTGCGTTCTTTCTTTCTTTCAAGTTGGCTCCTAGCTACTTTTGCTATGGATGATCATATTTTTGTACTGACTGGTGTTTGATGTTTTGGTTGCTTTGTGTATGCAGGAGGAGGAGGAGGCCCTTCTCGAATCAATACTGCACGGCGACGATGATGTTAGCTAATGCTTACATGCATGATGAGAATGTGAGGATACATAGAGTATATGTTTGTGAGAACGATTCTCTTTGGAGAATGTGTTGTTAGATCTCGCATAGTGAGTACGTATTTTGCAGGTAGGGATAATACACATAATACACATACGTTGGTGCTGTTGTATGTGTTTGTAAAGCGAGTGTAGGTTAAGAAGAAGCTGCAGGCCTTGAATTTGGAGGATGTAACGGTAGATAGTTTTGTTTGCTTGTTATGGCAGTGGCCCATGGTGAAACAAAACAGACATTATTTGTCTAAGAGTTGGAGAAATTGATGGATGAGTGGATTTAGTAGTATTGTTGGCTTTTATTACAATCAAAATTGAAGTTTAGAGGGATACACAAGTTTTTAGAGTTATTCCAAAATAACTTACCAAATTTGGAGTTATTCTTGCCTTACCAAAAAAAATTCCACTGATTTACCTGACGATGCTCACAATCTTTATCATTTAGTCGAGTCCACGTACGTATTCACAGAGTGTCGACAACGATTAACCAAACAGTATTAACTCAACTACTCCCTCCGTTCGGAATTACTTGTCTAAAAAATGGATGTATCTAGAACTAAAATAGGTCCAGATACATCTATTTCTGCGACAAGTAATTCCGAACGGATGGAGTAATTCTGTACAAGTAAACATGCATGCTTCTTGCCTAACTTCCTTTCTCCTTGTGTAAGTCAAGGGGATGGCAGAAATGTTTAATTTGCTTACTTTATTTACTTATTCATATTAGAATCCTGATAGTAAACACTTGTCTTTGGTGCTGCAGCCACATTGAGTCCTATGTACTTTACACACTACACACCCGGTGTCATCCCATCCCCAGCTGCCGTCGCCGCTACCACCTTGCAGGTCTACTCCATCAAAATAACGGTTCCCAAAGACTTCAACTGGCCACTCAGAGTGTACGGCACGGTCGCTGCTCGAGACACTGTGGATCGCAACCGCAACATTCTCTTCTCTCGATTAAGGTCTAAGTACCAAGAGCTCACCCAAGAAGTATGTACTCTGTTCAGTTTTCTCGCCGTTTTCCTTTGTTGTTCCTACATTTGTAGTCCATTACGATTAAGTATTTTTGTAGGAAGCCACTAGCAAAAAGGCCCGTGCATTGCAACGGGTGAAAGAAATGTACCACCCCACCTCTATTTCAATATGGTGCCCCACCTCTGTTGCCGATTATCCTCCTTACCACGCTTGTTGCCGATGGCTTCGGTGTCCATTTGATTGCAACATGTGATGATCTCAGATGCCACACAACACACTTATCAATTAACCACGACAATTCAAGGGAATTTTAATACTAATCACGTCGATCTAGAAGTCGGGGTCACCCTTCTGAAGCGTGCACCTGATCCATACACCATCCTCATATCCCTGCTCGCATTTGACTTGTAATATCATGGACTTGTTTTTTTGGAGGGAGGGCATTCATGCAGATCATACATAGGACAGCTAGTATAACATAACACGGCTATTTGAACCGCACATTCATGCATTGATACTCTGCGAAATAAACTTATTATACAAAATGTTGAAGAAACAAAGATTTTATACCTCATAGGAGAAACCCTAGTGACCATAGATTCTAATGAATTTGTGCAGGCTTCGGTTTTAGGTTGCTGCCTCCCAAAGTAGTTCCACAACAGAGAAGTTACTACCAAAAATAAGTCTATACAAACAATGTGACAACTACCATGAAGATAAAAAGGTGGGAGATGCTTCATATGAGGTGATAAGAATAGACATCCAAATATTGCAATCATCAATAACAACTTAGATAGAAAACACAAGATGGGTAATTTTATCTATTAGCAGTAAAGAACTGTAGACTTGTCCTAGGTAGCAGTCATTTGTATAGCTTTGAGACACTTTATCTTCTCTGCAGAAACCAGGATATAGCATGTTTCACAAGCAAGCTTAATGCAGAGAAAAAGAGCAATACCAACATGCAACAGGAAGATACATGAACTTTCAAGTAATAAATGAGGCTGCTCCTATTGATACACATGATCATAATAACACTTGCACTGAGATGGAACTTAAGAGGAGCAAAATCCAACGGCAGAAGCAACTTTGTTAGAAAAAATTACTACAAAAACCCTGTTGGCATTACCTCCAAACAAATCTGTAAGCAACCTAGTAAACCGGAGTCTAGTAAGCATTGTGTAAAAAATAAATGTGATTTCAATTTGTCCCGCTAGATCTATATTCAATATATACGTGCATATGTGAGTAAAGAAATATCAACAAAGTACCTTGAGGGTGGATTCATTTCCTGCATCGTGCTAACACATGCCAAATTCTAGCTCAGTTTGGATTTATTTGGCCCTACAAATAAATCTTTTCGCTTATCCTTTTCTTTTTATGTAAACAGAAAAGGAAAATCTCTCTCTCTCTCTCTCTCTCTCTCAACAGTCGGCCCAGTTGGCCATGGCCCAGTCTAACTCTAGCGAGCCCCCATCTCTCCACTATATCTGTCCCGATCTTCTTCCTCCTATATCGACGATCCCTGGCGCGCTGTCTCTTTGTTCTCCTCCCCGCGCCGCTGGCGACCCTCACATGTAGCCTTCTTTTCCCTTGCCTCTCACCTCTCTCTGTCTCTCTAACCCTCAGCCGCCGACGCTGTCGTTTCTCGTTTCGTCATGCAGGAGGCCATCCATGGTGCCGCTGCCTCAAGCAGCCGCTGCGGCAGCTCTCCTCTTCTGCTCCTCCTATATCACGCATGCAGGCGAGACACTGTTGCCTCGCCCCGCCGCTGCCCTTTGCCTCCTCCCCCGCGTCCATGCGTCTCCCCGAGCGCACACGTGTGCCCCGCGTCCTTCCTTGCCCAGTTCCCTTCCACCATGGCGCTGCCCTGGAGCTCCTTGTCGGTGGCGTCGTCCGCAACCATGACTCGCCATCTAACCTTCATCCTGCTCTTAAACTAACTCTCTCTCTCTCTCTCTCTCTCTCTCTCTCTCTCTCTCTGTCTCTCTCTCTCTCTCTCTTCATTGTCCTACGTTGGATCAATACTTGCGAAGGCACGGATCTAGTTGGTTGGATGTCAAGGGTGGTCCGATCCGTTATGTTGATAATTTTTTTAAATCTCAACCGTCAATCTATGTCGTTTACGTAAAATCAACGGATATAAAAGGGCGACGTATGGAGAACTATGAAAGCCTCCGTCTTTTAATATTAGGTAAAAATTTGATATATAGTGCGGGTTTAATGTCAGAAATATTAAGGGGTTTTTCATAAAATAGCATGACGGACTAAGAATACCTATTTCTTTTATTAGTAGGTATAGGTATAGATATAGATTACAATTTTTCTAGTATAATGATGATATGATGCTTGCAGAATTGTTCTTTATGCTTGACTGGTCCGTCTCGTGCGATTGTTGCTATGGACCCTGTTGACTTTGAAGTTGCACTCACGGTTGAGGGGGTGGACAAATATAGCGTGTCGATCACCCTTGACCACCGCGTTGAAGATGGTACCACTTTCTCGTTCTCGAGTGACCGTTGTGTCGCAGAGTTCAACATTCAGCAGCTCGATAGATCGCTCCAGGCTACTTCCTTCGTTCGGAATTACTTGTCTCGAAAATGGATGCATCTAAAACTAAAATACGTCTAGATACATCCATTTCTGCGACAAGTAATTCCAAACAGAGGGAGTACTATCTTGGGTGTGCGCGTGACAAAAGGACGGTGGCCTTTCAAATGTGGATGCCGAATTGTCTGCTCGTGGTCTCCCTTGGCTGCAACAGAGGACATTCGTACCACTTACAGGCAAGTTGTGTTGCTTGACCACTGTGGTAAAGGAATGCCTATAGGATCAGACGACTACCTTCATCTCTCGAGGAAAGTGATTTCAGTGGAATCACATGGAACGCTGAGAGTGGCCATCCAAGCATATGGCAAGTCGCGTCACTGGATTGCTCGAAAGGCTCACATTGACTTCCATGTTCAACACTGCCAAATAAGCATGCGTGAGTGTTCAGTTGGGGATGCCACAGTGGAGGTTGCCGTAGCCTGGTCCTTGCTTGTCAATGAAAAGGCGGACCGCTTCCTAAAGTACCACAATACATACAAGACACTGGGAAGGCAAACAACAAGTCTGCCATGAGCATATTCATCAACCTCATCAACACCGGAGAGAAACTACATGCCCGAAAGGAGGCGGACATATGCCGCTCTGATCCCACGAGAAACGACCAACATGGCACATCTGGCGCTCCTCGCATGTGAAGGGTGATCAAGCTACCCAACCTCGACGGCCGACGTGCATCTGCTCCACCCATGAGCCACGAGTCCCTCTGGCCAGATGCAACTCCAAGACAATGCCCTCCCTCAAGAGGGAGGATGAGGGCTGCACATCAAAGCTTCCAACAAGAATACGACGTCTGAAGGCGTAGCTGTCGATGACTCCGGCCACAGCCGAAGTACGATTTTCACCGGCAGCCTCAACCATCCAAAGCCAAGGACCAGCCATCCCATCTGACCAACAACCTCCGTGTGCACGCCAGCCGCTAGCACCGTGCCATTCAGAAGCAGCAGCGCCGACGGCCCCTCCACGCAGGGCGGCGCCCGTGCACCCAGCCGCCAGCACCCCGACCACGCCACCACCACCAAGGGGCACCCTGGCCGAGCACCCACCTAGATGCCAGCCCCGCGCCACAGATCAAGGAGGACCCAGATCCAGGACGCCGGCACCCAGGCAACATCTGCGCACGCGCCGCGACCACCAGGCCCTTCGGGCGGCCGCGCAGGGTCCTTTCCTAGACACCGCCCGCAGATCTAGAGGCACCTCGCTATGGCCCAGCGCTTCACGCCCGCGCCCTGAACTGCCCTGCTGCCACCTTCCTTGGGCCATCCCAAGCTTCGCTCGGATGCGCACTCCAGCGATGGCAGGACGAGAAGAGGAGGGGGGAGAAAGCTGCTGCGGCTAGGGTTTTCTCCCACGAGCCGCCAGGGAGGCTACGCGGGTGTCGCGTATTGCACGGGCCTTTTCCTAGTCGAGGCAGTGTTGATTCGACCAGAAAGAAAGGAGTTGAAATGTCACTCCAGCCAACTCGCGCTAGAGATAGGGGAAACGGCAAATGGGGCGACGAAAACTGGACATATGTGACAATCGAGGTCGAATATACCGCTCCCGGGACCGGGCCTATTTCCAGGACCTGCTCGGGTCGTTGTTCCGCTCTGGAACCCTAAAACGGTGGTTATTTTTCTAGGCCGGGGCTTTTTCTAGGATGTGCTAGAGATGGTCTAACCAAGACTCTTGGCCGAGTGAAATTCTTGGAACTCAGGAGAATATAGGTATGGTGGATGACAACCAGGTTTAGGCGGGAGAATGTTACTAGTATAAACCTAGATCTGGTCTTGTGATGTACTCCCTCTGTAAACAAATATAAGAGTGTTTAAAATACTAAAGTAGTGATCTAAACGTTCTTATATTAGTTTACAGAGGGAGTACTAGTATGTGTCTATGTGTTGCACAAGGGTACAAGTTAGTGTGTGACATGTTTCATTTGCTGGAACAGTCATGAGTGTGTTGCATGGACATGGTCCAGAGCGTTGTATGTATGTATGGCTGCTTAATAAGATTGTAGAGAGCTGTGTTAAGAGTTGGGTTGTGTCCATGTCTAAATGAGCCAGCATTTGCTGCTGGAGAAGTAGATTGAAAATTGGCATTGGTTGCCTGAAAAAACTAGTGTGTAGAGGTTACTCTGTTTTATTTATCTCCTCTGCTGGACTGAAAGAGGGAGCTCCGTCGACAACTTTCTGTGGTAAAACAGGCATTATTTGCCTATATACGAAGCGGTGAGGTCGATGAATGGATGAATGAAGTTGGTACAGTCGACTTTTATTTATGTTGCAAAATGTCGAAAACTCATCAAGCGGTCGGGTCGGCGGCATTCTCACGGTTATAAATCACATGGCCAAAAAATAAAATCCCTATTGTTTCTTTTAGACTTGCAGAGCTAAATTGCCAAGTTGAACACCAGCAGGAAGAGCTTAACACGTACGTACTCCGCTGTATGAAAGATTGTGAATGTACTACATGAAAAGCAATGCCTGCCTGATGCATTGAGCGTGATGAACATACAATATAATTAGCATATTCATTGCTGATAAAGTAGTGTGAAACAACATGTTACGTTATGGGAGGGACGGAGAGAGTACAGCCAGGCACTGGATTTTAGGAAGAAAAGAGAGCATCTGAGTTGCTGTAATCTAATCTAATCCAATCCAATCTAATCAAGAATTGTGACTACATCTTTCTATTCCTAGGCATGACTGACTGACTGAATGCCATGGCCAAGCACCAGCAGAGCAGGTGTTCCTTCTTGTCAGTGCATCCATCTCCATTGTTGTGTACCTGGCGGCATCCATCCTCATTGCTGCTCCTGCCTGGCTGGCCGGCTAGAGGAGGCCACGACGGCGGGCGAGCGTGAGGAAGTCCTCGACGGCATTCTCATTGCTGCCGCTGCTGCTCCTGGCGCTGGCGGTGGCGCCAGTGAGGGCACCCACCATTTGCACAGCCCTGTAGAGGGGATCCGCATCCGCATGGGGCTGCTGCTCTGCTTGCTCCGGCGGTTGGGCTGGCTGTTGCTGTTGCTCCGGCGGTTGGTCGGGGCTGGGCGTCGGGGTGCGGATCTTGGCGCCCCTGACCCTGACCTTCCTCACGCACGCCCTCTGCTTCCGGCGCGGGGGCGACGGCGACGGCGACGGCGACCTGGTGGGGGAAGGGGTGGAGGGGAGGGTGCCCATGGTGACAGCATCCTCCTCCTTTTGCTGCTGCTGGGGGAGATCAGCCAAGACCTCGCCGTCGTCTTTGTGGCCCAGGAAGGGGGCTGGGGGAGGCGACGGCGACGGCGACCTGGTGGGGGATGGGGTGGAGGGGAGGGTGCACATGGTGACGGCGTCCTCCTCCTCCTGCTGCTGCTGCTCCTGCTGAGACAGATCGAGAGGGGTCTCCGACTCGTCGTCGCCGGCGGCGCCAAGGAAGGAGGAGGTGGCGAGGGCGTCCTCCTGAGAAGCGGAGATGTCGCCGCCGCACTCGCACTCGCACTCGCACGCCACCCTGCCCATTCTCGACCCGGCCTCCTGGGAGGCGGCCATGGTCGGCGGCGCTCAATCTCAATCAGGTGGCCGGCGGATTGGGGATACGATACGAATCGGGAGGAGAGCGAGAGGCGCGTCGGTTACAATGCTGACTGCGGTTCAAAACTGCTCTCCTCTGCTCTGTTTTGAGAAGAAAAAAAAGGAAGACAGAGGACGTGGTGCGGTGCGGTGCGGTGCGGTTAGCGCGCGCTCTCTCTCCCTCTCCCTCTTCCTCTCCGGCGAGACATAACTCCGGCCGGCGACGCCATTAGCATCATCGTATCGACGCACACATTCCCCACTCCAGGTACAATTCTCACACCTCCATCCACGCTCCGTTGCCATGGCATGGCAGCACGGTCTGTGGGTCGACATGGGACGTCTTCTGCTACATCGACAACTTCTGCGTCGCCAGCCTCGCCAACACCGCCGTCACGCTCTTCCTCCTCTACCTAGGTAGGTAATTCTTAAGGTGCCACAACAACACACAGACACACACACAAATGCACATATACTAGGAGTACATGCCACTGCTTCAGGATATCTACTGCTTGCATTACAAATGACATATGAAGAATGCAGTGCTGCTCTTCTTCTACGTCGTCTACAAGCTTGGCATATGCCGCTGCGTCGGCCATGTCATCTCCAAGATCCTCTGCTCCTGCCTCTCCTGCTGCTCCTCCGCATGCAAGCACGGATGCGCGCGCATCTGCAACAAGATGAGGAGCATCAAGGACGCTCGCCAGAGGCGACCGAGAAGAAGGCGCCCACGCCATGATAACGACGACGTCGAACAAGGGCACTTCAGCTCGAGCGACATCGACTCCCCAGAGGACACCACCACCACTCGGCACAGGCACGCCGCAGCAAGGCACGGCGGCTCTGAAGGATCATCAATGTCAAGGAGAAGGGTTTATCTGGAGAGGTCCCTCAGGCCCAGGAACCACTGGGTCACCGTCGGCGTCAGCCGTCACTCCGACATCACCATCAAGGAGGGGAAGAAGGAGCCCAGGGTGAGCCACAGGCATGATGGGCTTCACCATCACCATGGCATCAAGGTGACCCACACCTCGCGGTTCGCGCGCAAGGCCAGCGGCAAGATCAGAAACAGCAGCAGAGCATAGAAAGGTGCAGGATTACTCCTCAACATGCCCAACCAAGGCTTACTTCTCCCGTCAAGATCCAATCCAAGACCATGGATGTATGGTCTCCCAGGAAAAATACATATATAACAACATATATCATTCCCCATATCCACAATGCTGAACAACTAGCAGTCATCCATCCGCATCTCAAACGAGTAGCAGATCACCATAACTTTTTACTTGTTTTCTCGGCCCAACATTTACACATCTCAACATAATTCAGCTACGAAAAAAACGCACCCATGATATAGCGGCGATATAGACAAGGAGGACAATACCTAACGCTGCCGTGGACGCTACCCTTTGCGACGCCGCGGTCCTAAATCCTCACAGCGGCTGACTGAGGGCATGTGATCATGAATTGCGGCGGATGGTGCGGGTTTGCGACGCCCACACTCCAAACACGAGGAACCAGGACACGAACAGGATCCCCCAGTATCGCATCGACCCAAACTGGATTCTCGGGAAGACCTGCAGGTGTAAAAGGATGGTGGGAATTACAACATAGTAGGAAGAAACAGTGCCACCACCACCAGCAACTATCATCTGAACAAGTGCTAGCGGTAAAAAGTTCAGAACAAACCATATGTGCTAAGCATCCTAGTTTACTTACAAATCTCAGCGAGATTATTATCGTCAACGAGCAAAGGCCTCCCAGAAGCATGTGAAGGATGATCGCAGCCACTCTCTGCACAGAAATTTCAAAAAAAAAATCAATACAGAGATTATTATGGTCAAATATTTTGAATCCAATAATGAGTATGGTTTATAGATGCAGATCAGACCATACACAATACAGAGAAATGAAAACATTTGCAGTCACAAACATGATGAGCTTACAACCTGAGAATATATAGTCATGGCTGGCTGCATCTAAGTGTTGTGCTTCAGACTATCTTAGCTCAAATCTACAAACAATTCAGTGTCCTACTGACACAACTTTTGGGTAAAGACAAGACACATTAACTTCTGACATATCACTAGCCGTTACTGTAAATACTCTTTCTTGAGGAGAAAAAAATGCAAGAGGCCTATCATTACATGCAAAAGTATGTGTTGGTGCACAATAACAGTGTGCACTGATTTATTTATTTATTTTAAGATGCACACCACATTCAGAAGATAAAGCTGGGGGAAAGTGCAAGATTAAAACAGCTGCCTATGTCTCTAGAAATGCCGTCAGTTCATCTTAGAATGGATGGGCAGCTGAATGCTCGTCCCAAATAATTGTGTCTATATAATTCTTTGAACACACGTGTAAGATTTGTCTATCATTACATGACAAGGTATGAGTTGGTGCATAACAGAAATGTGCACTGATAATTTTAAGATGCGCACAACATTCAGAAGATAAATTTGATAGGGATCACAAGACAAGATTATAAAAGCTGCTCTCTATGCCTCTAGCAATATCATCAGGTTCCTTGGAAAAGGATGTGCAGCTGGATTTTCATCTCAAATGATTGTATTTGTATGTGATTCCGTTGGACACAAATATACCTATATAAGGTTTGTCTATCTGCTATTGTGAACAAAATTACGAAGAAATTTGAATGGTCCTACTCCTGTCCAGAAGTTTTATCTTTGTAATGCAATGCCACAGCATACATGCGAAACAAGAATGAAGCTTTGAGGAGTAGATTAATTACCTTGCCAACGTGTGGAGCAACAAACCATGCAAGAATAACAAAAGCTAGGGCGATAGCAACAAAAGCTCCGGTACTCCCGACACTCGGCCCCCCGTGTGCTGGCCCCCAAGCCGAAACACTATAGTCTGCAGAGTTATTACTTGGGCTAACAGGCACCTCTTCGTTGTGAGAAAACACGAAATGTGCATTGTGAGGGTTGAACCATGACGATATCTCGCAGAGCCGCTGTCTGCGTACTGCGGCGAGGGCGACCGGGTCGACGGACGCCTCCGCCCTGTAGTGCAAGTAGGAGAGGTCCCCGGTGGACGTCCTCTCCCTCAGAGCTTCGTAGTCCTTGAGTGACGCGAGCACCGTGTTGAAATCCCCGGGCCTCACGTTGGTGGCGACGTTCCCGCAAATCTCGCACACGGTCGACCCGTGGCTGATGAACCACTTGAGCGTGCACGCGTAGTGCGCGAGCACGAGCTCGTTCTTGCAGGAGCATCCGAGGGTCACGATGTCGTTTTGCGGGTGCAAAGGGCCCTATTCGATGTCGGTGGCGCACTTGAAGATCTCCCCCTCGGGGCTTATGAACTCAGGAAATGTTGGAGCATTGGCGCTATCCTTGCTTATGGAAGTCTTGGTGGCGCCGTTGCCCGGGTCCTTGTCGGTCTTGAGGCAGGATGGATCAGGTGAAGGCGGCACGATGCCTAGGAAACCAAGCGCAGACTCGCCTCTGAGGTCAGGCTCCACGCAGTGGCACACCCGGCAGAGAGCGAGGCCGTCGTCCTTGTCCGTGCTGCAGGTCGACACGCGGGGGTTGCTCGGTTTTTGCTGGTCATTTTCCGGAGGCGGTGGCTTGGCGGTGGCGGCATCAGGCTTTCCGGCGCCGCCGTCCGGTTGCTGCACGTCTTGCTCCTCGACAACGCCCATTGCGCCAAGGGATCGACCACCTTTAGAATCTGAAAGGAAACAGAACAAAAAATAGTTGAGTAACCATGTAGTGTGCTTGCTAGTACAGACTAGAGACAGACAGCTAGTTGATGATGAGAGAAGAAATTGTTTGTGAGTAAGTGAGGTGAAATTATTCAGTGACCCAGATGAAATGGTGGATCAGCAGCAAGCAACGAGGGGATGCGGTCTGGTCTAGTCTAGTATAGAGTTGTGCACCAACCTCATTCACCGGCGTGTTAGTTGGGATCCAGCTGCGGGCAGGGGACGACCGCAAAATTAGTTGGGATCCGGCTTACTTACTAGATAAGCAAGAGGAAGAAGAAGGGGACGAACACTAGATGAGCGGACAGGGGCAGAGGCGGTAAATCTGGGGTACCCGCGCTGTCCATCAGTCGAGAAGAGTCAGTCACCCGACAGTCGCTGGCTGTTTGGTGGGGCCCGCCGGAATCTGGCGGCGATGTGGGCCCCGCTTCCAGCTTGACTCCAGTCCACCCTGATTCCTAGTCCACCACATTCGGTGATGCCCATTCTCACGCTTCTTTTTTTTCTTCTTTTGAACGCCCTCCGTTCCTAAATAATTGTCTTTCTAGAGATTTCAACAAGTGACTACATACGAAGCAAAATTAGTGAACCTACACTCTAAAACATGTCTACATACATCCGTATGTTGTAGTCCATTTAAGATGGCTAGAAAGACAATTATTTGGGAACAGAGGGAGTACATGGGTAAGTATGTGTTTGGTTGCATTCTTCTCACGTTAGCATGATTGTTCCCATGCATGTGACTAACATGCTGAGAGCATCTTCAACAGTTGATGTAAACTAAATCACGATTGTTCCTTTGACTTTCTTTTATATACAGTATAGACGCAAGTGCTTGTATATACACGCACACACGCACACCCTACCCTCGATAAGCACCTCCAAAAGACTAGGCCGGCATATCATCTTGAGATTTTACAAAGTCACCAGAGACCATATATGAAATGCCCAGCTTCATTCGGATCACTTGTTCTGGTGAAGAAAGATCCAAGCCTATGGAGGTTTTCAATCAAGAAAAACAGCTATATATAATATATACATTACTGTATTGGCATGCAACACTGGCCAGCCCAGTACTACTCCACCTATGTCTCAGCAGATTCCCACAACACTCAGCAACATAACTCCCCTTGTTTTCTTGCCCAAACATGTAAAATTACATCTTTTACATACTCCAGCTAAAGAAAAAATAGTACGTCCATGGTATGGCTCGCGGCGAATATAGACAGGGGTGCGGTACCTAACGCCGTCGTGGACGCTACTCTTGCGACGCGGTCCTAATTCCTCATGACGACCGACTGACTGAGGGCACACTCGACGATATCATCAGGAAGCGCGGCGGCTCGTGCAGGTTCGCGAGGCCCACACTCCAAAGACAAGGAACCAGGACACGAACAGGATCGCCCAGCATCGTATTGAGCCAAACTGGATTCTCGGGAAGACCTGCAAATGTACCAAGATGGCGCAAATTACACACCATTGCGGAAACTGGAAGAGGAAGCATCATCTGAACAAGTGCTGGCAGTAAAATTTCAGAACATGCCAATTAAGTATGTTTGAGGATCATAGCTTACTAACAAATCTTAGTGAGATTATTATAGTCAGTGAGCAGAGGCCTCCCAGAAGCATATGAAGAATGATCGCAGCAGCTCTCTGCACATACATTCCAAAAAAGAGAGGAAAAGTGTCACACTTCTGGTCAATATTCAATCCACAGGAACATTGTTTATGCAAGCAGATAACACCATACACGATAACAGAGAAATGAAAACATTTGCAGTGATGAGTTTAAAACCTACAGTCATAGGCTGCATCTAAGTTTTGTACTTCAGACATCAGACTAGCTTAGCTTAGATCTACAAACAGTTTAGCACAAATTAACTTCTGACATGTCACTGGCCGTTACTCTACTGCTCTGTTTTGTGAAAAGAAGAAAACATAAGAGGCCTATCGCTACATACACAAGTATGCATTACTGCACAATAGCAGCGGGCACTGATAACTTTAAGATGCACACCACATTCAGAAGATAAAGTTGCGGGAAAGTACAAGATTAAAACAGTTGTCTATGCCTCTAGAAATGTCGTCAGTTCATCTCAGAATGGATGGCAGCTGAATATTCGTCTCAAATAACAGTATGTAATTCTTCGAACACAAATATAAGGTTTGTCTATCACTAAATTGCATTGAATGGCATGAGTTGGTGCAAACCACATTCAGAAGATAAAGTTGATAGGAACCACAAGATTTAAAACTACTTGGACACAAATATGTATAAGGTTTGTCTATCTGCAGTTCTTCACTTGTGGAAAAAAAATAAAATAGAAGAACTTCCAATGATCCTGTCCAGAAGAGTGGCACCAAGTTTGATCTTTGTAATGCCACAGCATGCACAGAAATAAGAATGAAGCTTTGAGGGATCAATACCTTGCCAACATGTGGAGCAACAAACCATGCGAGAAGAACAAAACCCAGGGCGATAGCAACAAAAGCTCCACTAGTCCCGAACTTCCGCCTCGCGTGTGCTGCCCTCGCAGCCGTAACACTATAGTCTACAGAATTATTACTTGGGCTGACTGGCACTTCTTCGTTGTGCCTCTGAGAAAACACGAAATGTGTGTTGTGAGGGTTGAACCATGACGATATCTCGCAGAGCCGCTGTCTCCGTACTGCAGCAAGGGCGACCGGGTCGACGAACGCGTCCGCCCTGTAGTGCAAGTAGGACAGATCCCCGGTGGACGTCCTTTCCCTCAGAGCTTCGTAGTCCTTCAAGGAGGCGAGCACCATGTTGAAATCCTCGGGCCTCACGTTTGTAGCGACATTTCCGCATATCTCGCACACGGTCGACCCGTGGCTGATGAACCACTTGAGCGCGCACGCGTAGTGCGCGAGGGCCAGCTCGTTCTTGCAGGAGCATCCGAGGTCCACGACGTCGTCTTGCCGTTGCAGATGGCCTGATTCGATGTCGGTGGCGCACTTGAAGATCTCCCCCTCGGGGCTTATGAACTCGAGAAACGTGGGAGCGTCCTTGCTGGCGGAGGTTTTGGTGGTGTCATTGCTTGGGTCCTTGTCGGCCGAGGGGTCTGGAGAAGGCGGCACGATGCCTAGGAAACCCAGCGCAGACTCCCCTCTGAGGTCAGGCTCCACGCAGTGGCACACCCGGCAGAGAGCGAGGACGTCGTCCTTGTCCGTGCTGCAGGTTGAGACAGGTTGCTCGGTTTTTGCTGACCGTGTTCCGGAGTTGGTGACTTGACGGCGGCATCAGGCTTTCCGCGGCAGTCCGGTTGCTGCACATGTTGCTCCTCGACGCCCATCAAGCCAATGGGCTAGTGGTGACCTTGAGAGCTTAAAAGTGTGCCTGATATAGCACTTGACTTGATCTGTAAAAAATGGAAGAAAAAAAAAACATAGAAAAAGTTGAGTAACTAAATACTATTGTGCTAGTGCAGACTAGAGATAGGTAGGTAATGAGAGAAAGAAACTCAAGCAAGATCTTTGTCAGTAAGTGAGGTAAAATGATTCAGTCAGGATTAGTAGTGACTAGTATAAGCAAATCTGCGGCTAGAGGAGGGGGCAGTGGGCAACCCACCCAAATGACCCAAATGATGGATGAGTAATTGGTGGAGCTGAGTTGAGAGCAGAGGATTAGTAGTAACTAGTACTGTGGTAGATGCAAATTACGGGCGTGTAGTGCAGCCGGCATAAGTGAGGCAAAATTGATGGGATCCGGGCTAGATAAACAAGAAGAGGATGGATTTTACTCCGGACTAGTGGTCAGGTCAGGGCAGAGAGACTGTAAACTGATAAATCTGGGGGAGGGGAGGGGATACCTGGCCTGGCGTGGCGTGGGTGAGGAAATCGAGCGGCGGGCCCAGGAATGGCGCCTGCAGAAAGGGAGTAGAAGAGAAATCCGGTGAGGGGATGAACAGGCGGCAAGGCATGGGCAGGGGAAAGAAAGATGGATCCTTGGCTCCTTACCTAGCTTTCTTGGAGCCTTGGACGGATGTACGACGGCGACGGCCGCGGGCAAAGGATGGGAGCAAGGCAAGAAGCGAAGCACCTTGCGGCGCCGGAGCCGAATCGCCCGCCCGGAGGAGGAGCAAGGCAAGGCCTGCCAGATTTTTATTTTCTTTCGTTTCCCCTCTCCCTCCGGCCTCCGGCGTTGTTTAATTTTAATTGGTGGTGAGGTGAGGAAGAGGAAGACGGAAGAGTCAGTGGTCGCCTGCTCGCTGTTTGGTGGGGCCGCCGGCGATGTGGGCCCCGCTTCCAGCTTGCTCCATTTCCTGCTCCTCCCTAGTCTTCGACGGCGATGCCCATTTTCACGCGTTAAAAATTCTCCACCATAAATAATACTACTAGTACTAGCAGATAGGTATTATGAATCCTTTTTTTACGCGCACAAGATTTTTCTTGATTTCAAATCAGTGTATGCAATTTCGTTAAATAAAGCCGGAGCAAGGTTACAATAGTCTTTAGGGCATGTCCAACGCCGGCCCTCGAACCGCCCGCAAACGTCCGGATCACCTGGTTCCGACGTGTTCTGCTCTGCCACCAACGCAATCATGTATCGGTCCGCTCGACAATACAGAAGTAATTTTTACCCACAAACCGGAGGCGAAGTGTGTGTGTGTGTGTGTGTGTGTGTGTGTGTGTGTGTGTGTGTTGGGGGGCGGGGGGTGTTTACGAGCGCCCAGTCTGCTTCCACGCCCGCTTCTGACTGCCTGATCCACCCAAAAATCCGGACTACAGGCAAGGGCAAGTCCGCTGCCGTCGACAACGGCCAAGGCGGCCCTCCGCACCACGCAACAAGAGGCGGAATGGCTCCTCCACGGGCGGCATGCAACCGCCGGACAAGGCTGCTGCGTGATATCTCCTTCTTGTTTATCTATTTTCCTAGAGTAGGTGCAGGATACTCTTTTCTTAAGGCAGCCGCCGGTTATGAAGTGGCATGTTTTGATTGGTTTTTCAAACAACTTCCTCCCCCTGGTCAAAGTTACCATGGTCCACTGATGTTTTTTGTGTTTTGCCTGTCTCAGAGCCTCCTAGGAGGATGTAACAAACTATTTTTCTTTTCAATATAATGAAATGCAAAAGTCCTTTGCGTTTTCTCGAGAGAAAAAAAAGTTACCACGGTCAGTGGCAGAGCCAAGGGAGGGGGGCGAGCAGGGGCCTGGTTCCCCCTAACTATCGACAATTTATTCAGAGGCTATGAGCAATTAGCTACTGCACTGAGAAATATACGCACTATGGGCCCCCTTAAGCCATAAAAAAGCCCATGAAAAAGCCCGCTCGTGGCCATCAACTCTAGCACTTGGCCCCTGGCGTTACCCTAAATCAAGCCAACCCCCCAACGTGATTAACCTGAAGCGATTAGCGCTGCCTTGTGCCCTCACTACTCGCGAAGTCAATTAAAATAAGGCGGCACAGGCTTCTGAACTGGCGAATCATACGGATCCCTCTCAACTCTGTGAATTCTCTAGCTGTTCAGCCACAAGGTTAGCACTATTGAGTACTACAGTATCTACTAATCCCTCTCAGCTCTAATCTTCTACATGTTGAAGTTGTCATTTTGATGCTGTGATTTATGATGCTAATTCATTTTATTTTATTCTCATTGTTTGATACCGGGAATCCGTTGGTATATCCGGGAGCGCGCGCTCCAGCATGTGATTTTTTTTAAACTGTGAAAAAATTCCAAACAAAAGTTAGTAACGATAGTCCCACATACTTGTGGCACTGCCGCCTTGGTCACATTGGTGTCAAGCGCATGAAGAAGCTCCATGCTGATGGACTTTTAGAGTCTCTCGATTATGAATCATTTGACACGTGCGAACCGTGCCTCATGGGCAAAATGACCAAGACTCCATTCTCAGGGACAATGGAGCGAGCAACCAACTTGTTGGAAATCATACATACAGATGTGTGTGGTCCAATGAGCGTTGAGGCTCGCGGAGGCTATCGTTATGTTCTCACTCTCACTGATGATTTGAGTAGATATGGGTATGTCTACTTAATGAAACACAAGTCTGAGACCTTTGAAAAGTTCAAGGAGTTTCAGAGTGAGGTTGAGAATCAACGTGACAGAAAAATAAAGTTCTTACGATCAGATCATGGGGGAGAATATTTATGTCACGAGTTTGGCACACACTTAAGAAAATGTGGAATCGTTTCACAACTCACGCCGCCTGGAACACCTCAGCGTAACGGTGTGTCCGAACGTCGTAATCGCACTCTATTGGATATGGTGCGGTCTATGATGTCTCTTACAGATCTACCGCTATCATTTTGGGGATACGCTCTAGAGACAGCCGCATTCACTTTAAATAGGGCTCCGTCAAAATCCGTTGAGACGACACCGTATGAATTATGGTTTGGGAAGAAACCTAAGCTGTCGTTTCTGAAAGTTTGGGGTTGCGATGTTTATGTCAAGAAACTTCAACCTGAAAAACTCGAACCCAAATCGAAAAAATGCGTCTTCATAGGATACCCCAAGGAAACAGTTGGGTATACCTTCTACCTCAGATCCGAAGGCAAGATCTTTGTTGCCAAAAACGGGTCCTTTCTAGAGAAAGAGTTTCTCGCGAAAGAAGTAAGTGGGAGAAAAGTAGAGCTTGATGAAGTACTACCTCTTAAAAATCAGAGTAGCGCAGCTAAGAAAAATGTTCCTGTGGTGCCTGCACCGATTAGAGAGGAGGTTAATGATGATGATCAAGATACTTCTGATCAAGCTCCTACTAAACTTCGTAGGTCCACAAGGACGCGTTCCGCGCCAGAGTGGTACGGCAACCCTGTCCTAGAAATCATGTTGTTGGACAACGGTGAACCTTCGAACTATGAAGAAGCGATGGCGGGCCCAGATTCCGACAAATGGCTAGAAGCCATGAAATCCGAGATAGAATCCATGTATGAAAACAAAGTATGGACTTTGAATGACTTGCCCGATGATCGGCGAGCCATAGAAAATAAATGGATCTTCAAGAAGAAGACAGACGCGGATGGTAATGTGAACATCTATAAAGCTCGACTTGTCGCTAAGGGTTATCGGCAAGTTCAAGGGGTTGACTACGATGGGACTTTCTCTCCCGTAGCGAAGCTGAAGTCTGTCCGAATCATGTTAGCAATTGCCGCATACTATGATTATGAGATATGGCAAATGGACGTCAAAACGGCATTCCTTAACGGCTTCCTTAAGGAAGAATTGTATATGATGCAGCCGGAAGGTTTTGTCGATCCTAAGAATGCTAACAAAGTATGCAAGCTCCAGCGCTCTATCTATGGGCTGGTGCAAGCATCTCGAAGTTGGAACATTCGCTTTGATGAGATGATCAAGGCGTTTGGGTTTATGCAGACTTATGGAGAAGCCTGCGTTTACAAGAAAGTGAGTGGGAGCTCCGTAGCATTTCTCATATTATATGTGGATGACATACTATTGATGGGAAATGATATAGAATTCTTGGAAAGCATAAAGGCCTATTTGAACAAGTGTTTTTCAATGAAGGACCTTGGAGAAGCTGATTATATATTAGGCATCAAGATCTATAGGGATAGATCAAGACGCCTCATCGGTCTTTCACAAAGTACGTACCTTGACAAGATTTTGAAGAAGTTCAAAATGGATCAGTCCAAGAAAGGGTTCTTGCCTGTATTGCAAGGTGTGTGATTGAGCACGGCTCAATGCCCGACCACGGCAAAAGATATAGAAGAGATGAGTGTCATCCCCTATGCCTCAGCTATAGGGTCTATTATGTATGCCATGCTATGTACCAGACCCGATGTAAACCTTGCCGTAAGTTTGGTAGGGAGGTACCAAAGTAATCCCGGCAAGGAACACTGGACAGCGGTCAAAAACATCCTGAAGTACCTGAAAAGGACTAAGGATATGTTTCTCGTTTATGGAGGTGCCGAAGAGCTCGTCGTAAAGGGTTACGTCGACGCTAGCTTCGACACAGATCTGGATGACTCCAAGTCACAAACCGGATACATGTATATTTTGAATGGAGGGGCAGTAAGCTGGTGCAGTTGCAAGCAAAGCGTCGTGGCGGGATCTACATGTGAAGCAGAGTATATGGCAGCCTCGGAGGCAGCACAAGAAGCAGTCTGGGTGAAGGAGTTCATTACCGACCTAGGAGTCATACCCAATGCGTCGGACCCGATGACTCTCTTCTGTGACAACACTGGAGCAATTGCCCTTGCGAAGGAGCCCAGGTTTCACAGGAAGACCAGGCATATCAAGCGTCGCTTCAACTCCATTCGTGAAAGTATTCAAAATGGAGACATAGAGATTTGTAAAGTACATACGGACCTGAATGTGGCGGATCCGTTGACTAAACCTCTCCCTAGAGCAAAACATGATCAACACCAAAATTCCATGGGTGTGCGATTCATCACAATGTAACTAGACTATTGTCTCTAGTGCAAGTGGGAGACTGTTGGAAATATGCCCTAGAGGCAATAATAAATGGATTATTATATTTCCTTGTTCATGATAATTGTCTATTGTTCATGCTATAATTGTATTGTTCGGAAATCATAATACATGTGTGAATACATAGACCACAATGTGTCCCTGGTAAGCCTCTAGTTGACTAGCTCGTTGATCAATAGATAGTCATGGTTTCCTGACTATGGACATGGGGATGTCATTGATAACGGGATCACATCATTAGGAGAATGATGTGATGGACAAGACCCAAACCTAAGCATAGCACAAAAGATCGTATAGTTCGTTTGCTAGAGCTTTTCTCAATGTCAAGTATCATTCCTTAGACCATGAGATTATGCAACTCCCGGATACCGTAGGAGTGCTTTGGGTGTATCAAACGTCACAACGTAACTGGGTGACTATAAAGGTGCACTACAGGTATCTCCGAAAGTATCTGTTGGGTTGGTATGAATCGAGACTGGGATTTGTCACTCTGTGTGACGGAGAGGTATCTCTGGGCCCACTCGGTAAGACATCATCATAATGAGCTCAATGTGATCAAGGTGTTGTTCACGGGATGATGTATTACGGGAACGAGTAAAGAGACTTGCCGGTAACGAGATTGAACAAGGTATCGGTATACCGACGATCGAATCTCGGGCAAGTATCTTACCGATGGACAAAGGGAATTGAGTACGAGATTGATTAAAGTCCTCGACATCGTGGTTCATCCGATGAGATCATCGAGGAGCATGTGGGAGCCAACATGGGTATCCAGATCCCGCTATTGGTTATTGACCGGAGATCGTCTCGGTCATGTCTGCATGTCTCCGGAACCCGTAGGGTCTACACACTTAAGGTTCGGTGACGCTAGGGTTGTTAAAGATATTAGTATGCAGCAAACCGAAGGTTGTTCGGAGTCCCGGATGAGATCCCGGACGTCACGAGAGGTTCCGGAGTGGTCCGGAGGTAAAGATTTATATATGGGAAGTTGTTGTACGGACACCGGAAAGTCTCGGGGGCATATCGGTATTGTACCGGGGCCACCGGAGAGGCACCGGGGGTCCACCTTGAGGGGCCAGCCCTCTCGGAAGGGCTTCATGGGCCACAAGGGGCAGGGAACCAGCCCCTGGAGGGCTGGGCGCACCCCCTTCCCTTGGGCCCATGCGCCTAGGGTTTGGGGGAAACCCTAGTGGGGGCGCCCCCTTGCTTGGGGGGCAAGCCCCCCACCCTTGGCCGCCGCCCCCCTGGAGATCCATCTCCAGGGCTGCGCCCCCCCTAGGGGGCCTATATAAAGGGGGGGAGAGGGAGGGCAGCCGCACCCCTGCTGCATTGGCGCCCCCCTCTCCCCGTTACACCTCTCCCTCTCTCCACAGAAGCTTGGCAAAGCCCTGCTGAAACTCTGCTGCATCCACCACCACGCCGTCGTCCTGCTGGATCTTCATCAACCTCTCCTTCCCCTTGCTGGATCAAGAAGGAGGAGACGTCGATCGTCCCGTACGTGTGTTGAACGCGGAGGTGCCGTCCTTTCGGCGCTGGTCATCGGTGATTCGGATCACGGCGAGTACGACTCCATCATCCACGTTCTCCTTGAACGCTTCCGTTGCGATCTACAAGTGGTATGTAGATGCTCTCCTATCCCCTCGTTGCTAGAATACTCCATGGATAGATCTTGGTGATGCGTAGGAAAATTTTAATTTCTACTACGATCCCCAACACCCGCCTAGCCCTCGTCCCGGTGATGTTTTAAGCATCGTCGGAAGGCGTGTGGAGGTTTGTCTCCGGCGGATCTCATGGGACCCGGTCGGTGTTTGTCTTCGGTGGATCCGACTGGATCCGGTCTTCGCTCGTCTACGTCTGTGTGTCTGCAGGTTGGATCCTTCCGGTCTATGCTTCTCTTCATCGGCGGCGGTTGCTGTTCTGGTGCGCTGGTCCTATGGGGCCTTAGCACGACGACTTCCCGACTGTCTACTACAACAATGTTTGCCCGGCTCCCACGAGGGAGGGGCGATGACAGCGGCGCGCCTTCGGCTCGCTCCAGTGATTGTAGTCGTCGCTAGGTGGTCTACGGACCTGGATGTAATTTTTACTTCTAGTGTTCTTTGTACTACCTTGACAGTTGATGAATAGATCGAAAGTTTCCACGCAAAAAAAACATTTTTAATATCGAATTTTGTCTTTTTCACACGCGACACATAAGTTGTCGGTTTTCCGCGAAACGATTTTATGAGCATGTACAATATCGAGATCTACACGCCAAGTTTTTATTTGAAATATTTTAACATTTTAAAATATATTTAAAACACTTTTTAAAAATCAGGAGCGCCCTTCCATGTGCCAAACCGCCACTCTCCGTACCCTGCATTTAAACTTTGGGAGGGTGGTAGTAAATGGGTAAATGCATTGCCATCTCCACCCACTCTCTGTCTCCTGCTGTCTCTTGTGAGACAGTTGCGGGGCCTCTCATTCATTATGTGGGGAAGTGATGCTGCTGGCAGTGGCACCCCACACACATTGTAGCATATTTCATCTTGAGAGAGCTAGCTCAATTATTGGATCCCTTATCTGTCAAGAGTCAGCTATAGTAGACCCTCCTCCTTCACACGGCAAATCTGAATCAGAGTTTCTATCGCCCTCCCTCGGCACCAAGCAGCAAGGCCTGTTCAGGTAACGTAGTAGATCTTGCTTGTAGGTTGGGTTGCTCTTTGCAGATGGGGATCTGCCGTCTGTGTTGATTCATCACTAGCTGATAACAGATCTCCGTCACTACAATTTTTTGCTTTCTTTTTTGGTTCCTGCTCCTGTTTCTGCTGTTATAACTTGTAAGATTTGATCTGTGGTCTGCGGTTTGTAAGACAAGTTGTCTGGCAGTTTGGTCCAGTTGGTGCTTGTAGCTCGAACATTTTGGTTTTCCTTGATTCAAATCGAAAGAGGGAAGCCCTTCTTTTCTTCCAAAAAAAAAAAGATCTCCGTCACGAGTTGTAGCTACCGACAGCACTGTCAAGAGACACGGAATCGGGGAGAGTTTGAGTCGCAGCATCAAAACTACTGCTTTCTATTTGTGTAATATTATTGGTGAGTGATCTTAATATGTTCTACATATGTCGGCATGACTTCATTAAGTAGCTACCTATGTAATTGGGGATTTAGATCTACCAGCTAGTTTTATCTTGTTTCAAGGCTAATTAGTAATTACTGTCAATTTCCCTGAGTTACTGCTTTCTCTTTTGCTTATCATCAGTTTGGGCTGCGATACTTCCTGCGTGAAGGCTTCTTTTCAGTCTTTCCCTTCTTTGACTGGTATGCGCAGTAACCTTGTCACTCCATGCTGTAATGAAAAAGCAAGGCCTCTTGGCCTATTCGTCTAGAAAATTATAGCTGAGTGATGTTAATTTGTTCGGTATTGCATACATCGATCTTACTTCATCCATTAGCTACCTGGTTAATTGGGGATTTGGATCTAGTAGAAGCAGCTAGTTGGCTCATACAGACATAATGAGTTTGCTCGTGTTTTCAGGTTCTACTGACTGCAAATGGAACACAAAACTAGTACCACACAAAGTGACCTAGAGCAGATATTACTTAGTGAAACTGCAGAGCCCAAGGCTCTGCCACTATCACTTTTGGAGGACATCACAAATGGTTTCTCCGATGATCAAGAGATTGGACGCGGTGGATTTGCAGTGGTTTATAAGGTATTCCCTCTGTCCCAAGTTAGTTGACCCAAATTTGTCTAGAGATACGTAGACACATTTTAGTGTTAGATACATCTGTATCTTGACAAATCTAAGCCAATTAATTTGGGACGGAGGTAATAGTATACAGGGCCCATGTCTTCCGTGTTAATCACGCTTGATCTGTAACTCAAACTGATGCTAACACCGATGAGTGACAGGGAACACTTTGCAATAGGGCAGTTGCCGTGAAAAGGATGTCCAATGCTCTTATGGATGAAACGAAATTTCACAGAGAGGTTGAATGCCTGATGCAGGTAAAGCACAAAAATGTAGTAAGATTTCTGGGATATTGTGCTGACAGACAAGGAAATATGGCAAGGTACAATGGAAAACTTGTCATGGCAGATGTCCACCAAAGATTACTTTGCTTCGAGTATATACCTAAAGGTGGCCTTGATAAGTATATCAGCAGTAAGGGCCATGTCGCCTCTAACTTTTCTCTTTATTTTTTTCATATACTGAAACTGCACAATGTGTCATATAGGATTATCAAGTATCTCAGATTATAAATCTGGTTTGTCCTCTCCCCTTTGTAGATGCAAATCGTGAGTGGGGAACGTGCTATAAAATAATCAAAGCAATTTGTGAGGGTCTACAGTACCTTCATGATAATCATATTATTCACTTGGATCTAAAACCCGCCAATATACTGCTCGACGATAACATGGAACCCAAAATTGCTGATTTTGGCTTGTCTAGATGCTTTGATGAAAATCAAAGTCGGGATATCACCAAAACTATATTGGGAACAATGTAAGCTAGCTTAATCCTCTTGAAAGCTCAATCTTTTGTGCTCTGTGATTTAAATTGCTATCTCTTTGTCCATCAATCGTTCATAGCTTTTATATTTTTCATACAGGGGATATTTGGCACCAGAAGTTCGCGAAGGAGGTGTAATCGCACGCAGCGCTGACTTGTATAGTCTTGGTGTTATTATCCTAGAAATACTGACCGGACAAAAGGGGTATCAAGATATTGGGGAAGTAAGAACGAGATATGCCGTTGTTACCGACACAACAAATTGCTTTATAGGGAAAAATTCTGTTAGTTTGATGCTTAACTTCTGAAATTACAATTTGCATGGTGATAGATCTGACTTGAATTTATTGGGATACATTTTACTTTTTAGAGAGTTTTTGTTGTTAGTTTGATGCTTCAATGTATGTTGTTGGTATATACTATACAAATATTGATTTTCCTATATAGAAAGATGTGGCTGATCCATTTCATAGACCATAACTCATCGCTGCAATTTCTTAGGTACTTAAAAGTTGGAGTGATAGGTTGGAGAGATCACAACGAGACACACTATGTGAACAGATACAAGTATGCTATGAGACAGCTTTAGAGTGCAGAGACTTCAATCCAAAAAAGAGACCAGCTAGTGCACGAGATATAATTGGCAGGCTTCATAAAATGGAAGGTATTCAGGTATTTTCAAAATTGGAGTCTATGTATTTCTTCCTTTAATTGGGTTGCTACATATACTTGTCAGATCCTAGCACTAGAAATATTTGAGTTGCTAGAGTATGGGCTTTAGTTGCCTTATTCTATGTACTATCTCTGGTTCATGATACTAGTAGCTTTAGAATTTCTGGCAATGAAACATTTTTTAAAAGTGTGGCCATCATTAAATAATTAGCAAAAAAATAACACAAAACTAAAATTACTGGATATGTTATGGGATATATTTATGTAACATTTAATAAGTTTCTATGAAACTACTCACAAAGAAAACGCACATCAACATAATCTGCAATTTTATTCTTCTACTATACAGTTTTTCTTGTGGGAAAATGTACTATACTGTTTAACCCACAACGAGAAAATACAAGAAGCTCAACAAGTTAATGAGTGCCCTACCAACCCGTGAAGGATTCAGGTCACAGTCACCTAGCCCTAACAAGCACAAAACATGATTTAGGCTACAGTTAGCACATACTCCCTCCGTTCGGAATTACTTGTCTCGGAAATGGATGTATCTAGAATTAAAATACGTCTAGATACATCCATTTCTGCGACAAGTAATTCTGAACGGAGGGAGTAGTAGCATGCGATGTGTGGCAGGCAAAGGTGAAATTTTATAGTCCTACAGGTGGCAAAGGTGATCCTTTTTCAAGTATCACATGTCGCATGCGAACCTCCCAGTCCTCCGCCCTCCCACACCGCTCCCACGAGCAAACGGGGGGATGGGGAGACCCTAGCCGCCGCCGGTCTACCCCCCTTCTATTCCCTTCCCTTCCCTTCTCCTCCCCATCATCGGTGGCGGGCGCTGATGGGCGAAGCCCAATCGGCGTTGGCAGGGTTTCTCCTCTACTCTACATGGTGGTAGCTGGTGTGGGACGGTGCCGCCGGGCAGTGGCGCAAAGCTAGCGTAGGGCACAGCGGGACGGTGACAGGTGCTCGCGCACGTGGCACAACGGCTGCCACTGCCCGACGAAATGATATAAAAACGTAAAAAAACTAAGAAAGAAGAATTCTAGAGGTGTGTACAGAAATATAAGAGGACAACTAACCATCATGTGCCTGAATTATTTTGGCATTCAATCAAATTCATTGGGACTATTAGATTGAAAATTAACGACCGTCGTTCCACCCATTCATATTTTTCGTGCAGAAACTAGAGTAAAAACTGCAAAAACATGAAGTTCTCTAAGAATGAATAAATTTGTGGCATTAGTATTACCTTTTTTCAACAAAGGGTGTTCTTTATTGACTCCAGATATAGTATCAAGCGATACAATTATAATGAGTACACACACGGCATCAGCATAACTAAGATGCACATAACCAACACTACCACACGCACACAAAGTATCACGCCAACAAATAACAAAGCCATTCAAGACCCAAGCTATGCATAGGAGGAGAAAAGAGAAGGGAAAACCCGAAAGCAATTAAAACAACAACTGATGACATACATCAATGACCATTGGCACCAACCATCCCTCAACAACATAATACCTACGATGAAAATTCTCCAAAAGCGACGCCTCCAAGAAGAGAATGACGCGCAAGAGCCACCGTCGCCCGATCCTACCATCGAGGTCAGACCGTGGACTGTGGTTTTTCACCCTGAAGATCAAGTCTGAGTAAACTCCGAGTAATGCCTTCATCAGAGTAACGACGCAGAGAACGCCACCATTGCCAGGTATAACCAAAGGTTAAGACCTAGGGTTTTCACCCTGGAGCTCGAGCCCACCCAATCAAAGGCATCATATGTTGTCTCCTCCGCTTGCCTCGATCCCAGCAGTTGCATATGCGCAAGGTCTTGATGGCGCGCTGACGAGCCACAGCGAGAGCCGGTTGCGACAACAGGAAGAAGTATTTGAGTCCGGGACGCTTCAGAGACCCCGTACCATCCTCTCGAGTAGTATTCGATGGCTTATCTACACCAAACGAGAGCACCACACATTGCTACTAGCTCCGCCGTCCTCGACGCAGATCAAGGACCATATGCCGCAGGAAATCACTGTTGTCGCCAAAGCAGAAGGTCGGCAACACCGTCTGGCCACCACCAGAGCCGCTTGGGTCAAGGGTAGAGCAGACCACCACCATGGCCGCCACCTCCCGACGGGCAGCTTAGGCGACGGCTGCAACCTGCAGGTTGGCCACCACCTAAACTAGCTGCACCCTTGCGCTTGCACCACAAGATCTAGGCATCATGGCGGGTGTAGCCCCCGCCTCCCTCCCGTGATGCACCTACACCTTTAGGTATTGGAAGTGGAAAACGTGCACTCGTTGCTCTGAGGCTGCCACCCAATCTCAATCCGGCGCCATCGCTGCAAGCTCCACCTTCACAGCATCCGGTCGCTGCTCCTACGACACCAAAGCACTGCCTAAACGCCACGGGAATGAGGCTCCGCCACCTGTCATCGGTTGCGCAGGCAAGCCCGACGGCGCCGACAGGCGGCAGCGAGGATAGGGCGCCCAGAGAGCGCCGGAAAAAAGGGATCAGATCCGCCCGAGCTTCCCAGAGGATGACGCGGGGGCCATCTATTCCTAGTTTGTAGTTGGTATTACCCTAAAGAAGAAAGAAAATGAACAAAAAACATGAAAAAAGCTTGCACACAATTTGCACAGAAATTGCACCTTTAATACATGAATAGTGTAGGTTTTGCACTCTAGTAGAATTTACACACATGTTATATAGTACTTGTTCGTATGCTTACACACACACACAAAAAAAAAAATCAGAAAATGGCGTTTTCTAAGAATGAATGAATGAATTGCACTGTATTAACATTAAATAGGAAAGAAAATAAAAACATAAAACAATATGACAAAAAAATGCACGTAATTTGCACAGGAATTACACTCTTTATAATGTGAAATAATAAACATGAAACAGTTAAAAAGATGCATTCTAGTATAATTTACCCACATATTGTATTGTATTGTGTGTAGACACTTACAAAGACATAACGGCAAAAAGTGCACATAAAGAAAAAGAAAAACCAACACAAAAGAGAAGAAAAAAATAGAAGCAGACATACATAAATTATAGGGAAATTTTGATTTTAACGAACAAAATGTAGGCGCCTGTCATATAGCAAACCCAAAATTTGATGAAAAAAAAAAAGAGAAGAACATGTTTGCTTTCTAAGGAAGATAACATTCTTATGGTGGTGTTACCTAGTAGAAGAAATGAACAAAATATAAGAACAAATTTCTTTTGTATGGAAGAATAAATTACGAGTGTTTGACCAATACATTTTTAAATAATAATATTATACAACCATGCCTAACTTGAAGAATCATAATAAAGACTTATAGTCAAGCTCTTCCATATATGCAACAAATAGAATATATTGGAAATTTGCACACAGTTATGCCAAGTTGCACTATTTGGTAATGCACAAGGGCATGCGTAAACTGGTGTTATAAAAATGAATTTCATTTTATGTTTTAGCCGAATTTCATTTATGCTCATCACAAAAAATTAAGTTCTGGCACACGATTGCATCTTCAAATACGATGTCGGATGCATAGATATAGGAGAAAATCCGACAGCCAAAAACCATCTAAGCATGAAAAATGAAGACATAATAAAACAAATTTTAAAACATAAAGAAATCTTATCCAGAGACAATGAATTAAGTGATTGGTATTACGCTAAGTAAAAATGAAGAAAACATCTAAAGAAAATGATAACCAAAATTTGTAACAAATTTCATAGAACTCGCATTGTTCCACAATATGCAATAATAAGCATATAGTAGTGCAACTTCAATAAATAATATGATTCAAGTAGATCACTTACAAAATTAATTCCATTGAAGGTCCTAACGCAAAACTACGTAGTAGCACACAATTGCACCATCAAATACGATATTGGGTGCACAAATATTGGAAAAATCTGACGACAAAAAAATCACTAAGCCATAAAAATGAGGACATTATAAAACAAAAACAAAAAAAATCTTTTTTGGAGGAAGAATGAATCGAGATTTTGCAGAACGATGAAGAAACCCAAAGCAAACAATGAAAAAAAATCACTAAACGATGAAGAAACCCAAAGCAAACGATGAAAAAAAATTGAAACAGATTTTGCAGAACTTGCACTCACTTCCAAAGTAAACTACATTTTAAGTTCCTAACACAATACTAAGTTGTGCCACGTGATTGCTACATCAAATACATAGAAAACAGAGAATATCAGACGGTCAAAGTAATCTATTAAACATGAATAAACAAAGACATGTCGAAATCATAACACCGGTGTTGGAAGAAATGTGGTAGCCCCACACTAAGATATGACCTGCAATTCAATTTGGAGATGATCATGTAGCGTGCACGTGCACACAAACACATGCACACGTACGCTCCTGAGGCGCACACACACAGCACAGCAGCTACACACGGGCACACACGCACGCGCGTAGTTCAAACAACTGGCGACGGAACGAGGCCCAAGTGTGCTGGTGTCTCAGAAAAAAAAAGGAGCTACCAGAGACAGAATCGACCGAGAGTAAGAAAAAATTGAGGTGCCTGACTAAAAAGCGTATATATATATATATATATATATATATATATATACATATAAGAAAACTAACGCATGACTCTGCCCTTGCCGGTGGCTAGACGGCAGAAGTTGCCTCGTCTACCTCAGGGATGGCGGCGATCGAATCCAAGGGGAAGAAGAGCAGCAGCGACGACACTAGAGTGTGCCGCTTGGTACCCGCCCCTTGGAGAGACGGGCATTTGCTGGCCGACCCGCCGGAGATGGTCATCATGCCTCAGCCCGCCGGAGATGATCCTCTGGCGTACGGGCTGGAGGAAACGAAGGCCGATGAGAAGGCATGGTCCTCGGAAGCGCACTCCCTCTCCCGTGAGGGGCTCACCAACGACACACGCCACAACGTGTACTACTCCCCTAAACTCATGTACCTCAAGGTCGTGGCCATCTCAGCGCAGGACCTCGTGCCGGCCGAGGAAGGCCGCTCCCTCGCGCCCACGATCGTAAAGATACAGATGGGCGGCCAGATCCGGCGCACAAAGCAGGGGCAGCCGCAGGGGTCGGCGAACCCGACATGGAACGACGACTTCATGTTGGTGGTGACTGAGCCGTTGGAGGAGCCGCTGGTGGTGACAGTGGTGGAGCGCATCTCTGCCAGCCGCGAGGAACCCATAGGCCACGTGATCATCCCCGCGGCGTCCCTCTACATGCCGCGCAATTGCGACGACCAGGCCGAGTCGGAGCCTCCCAAGTGGTTCAGCCTGTTGGTGGACGAGGCAGCGGCGGATGTGATGAAAGGGAGCAACAACAGGGAGCCGTCCAAGATGTTGGCCAGCAAGATCCAGCTTCGTCTGAGCCTTGAGACGGAGTACCACGTGCTGACCTGACCGCTAGCTCTCTTGTGAAATGTACCTCTTCTCCTTTCAGTTAGCGTACGTGCAGACTTTTTCTTTAGACACAATCATCCTTTAGCAATTTCTTTCGTCCTTTTTTTGTACTCCCTCCATTCCACAATGTAGTGCTTCCTCTATCTTCGTGCTTCAACTTTGACCGTAAATTTAACTATCAAGACCGATTGCGGCGGGAGCAAGAGTTATATCAGTAAATTCGTATTCGAAAAAGGTTTTCAATTATATATTTTTTTCTCCTGCCGCCCGTTGGTTAAATTTATGGTCAAAGTTGGACCTCGGGAAGCGTGGGCGCACTATAATTTAGAACGGAGGGAGCATGTCGCAAACAAAACTTATGTACTAGTTTTCCTGTTCGGTACAATAGTTAAGCTAGTGAATTCTTTTTGAAAAACTTGTACTCCCTCCTATCCAAATTTAAGAATTGTTAATTCGTATGCATTAATTCCATAAGCAACATGCGTTTTAACACATGCACTTGTCGTTGATGGTGGGTGAAGGAGCTTCGCAAGAGCGCCATTGGCGTCCTGCAGGTGGACATCCTGGGCGCTCGCGACCTGCTGGGTACGAAGAACCCTTACGTCGTCGCCATGTACGGCGACAAGTGGGTTCGCACACGCACACTGGTCAACACCATGATGGCGCCACACTGGAACGAGCACTACACCTGGGACGTATTCGACCTAAGCACCGTCATCACCATCGCCGTATTCGACGACTGCCACCTCTCCTCCTCCCACGGCGACCATGACGCTAGAGACCAACAGATGGGCAAGGTGCGCATCCGCCTCTCTACCCTCGAGACTAACCGTGTGTACACCCAACACTACCCGCTCATGGCGCTCACCCCGTCTGGCCTGAACAAGACCGGGGAGCTCCACCTTGCCGTCCGCTTCATGTGCACGTCGTGGGCCAAAATGCTGGCGCAGTATGGCAAACCGCAGCTCCACAAGATGGACAACACAACCGCAGCTATCTCCGCGCTTCAGCAGGACCACCTCCGGTTCCAGGCAGTGCAGATGGTGGCGAAGCGTCTGGAGCAGGCCGACCCGCCGCTGCGGAGTGAGGTGGTGGAGTGCATTCTGGACCCTGACTCGCACATGTTCAGCCTGCGCCGCAGCAAGGCCAACTTCTACCGCTTCATGTCCCTCTTCTCTGGCGTCGTCTCCGTCAGCAAATGGTTCGACGGCATCTGCAAGTGGAAGAACCCGCTTACCACCATCCTTGTGCACCTGCTATTCCTGATATTGGTGCGCTACGGCGACGCTCAGCTGATCCTTCCAATGGTGTTACTGTGCATCGTCATCATCGGGGCGTGGAACTACCGACGGCGGCCGCAGGGGCCGCCGCACATAGACATGACGCTGTCACACGCCGAGCTCGCGCACCCCGACGAGTTGGACGAGGAGTTTGACACGTTGCCGCCGCCATACGAGGACACGGTGCTGTGGTACCCAGATCAAGTGCACCCCGACGAGGAGTTCAACTTCAACACGTCCAAGCCGGATGACCTTGTGCGGATGAGGTACGATCGACTGAGGAGCGTCTGCGGCAGGCTGCAGACGGTGGGCGGCGACCTGGCTATGCAGGGGGAGCGCGCGCAGTCGCTGCTTAGCTGGACCGACCCCAGGGTGACGCCCATCTTCATGACACTCTCCCTAGTGGTGAGCGTCGTACTGTACTTGACGCCGTTCAGGGTGGTGGCCGCCGCCGCCGTTCTTTACCTCCTCCGGCACCCGTGGTTCCGAAGCGAGCAGCCGTCTATGCAGCTCAACTTCTTTCGGCGGCTCCACGCCAAGGGGGACGTGCTCCTGTGATGATGAATTTCTTCATGTTGCAATTACTTCGTGTGTTTACAGGATCGACCACTTTCTATCTGTTTTTGTGTTAAAAAAAGTGTTTGTAATGGATAACTCCGGACATTCAGAAGCTTCCTCTTCGCGTGCAGCGATTAGTAAACTGTCGGGGAAGAAAGCAAAGCAACATTACTTTCATCCATTCTTTTCTTTTCCCGACACACGACCAGATGTTTTTTTCTCAAGAACATTTCATTCAAAATTTCTTTTCACTTCTGCTTCGATACATCTCACTAAATACAACAATGACTGAGATTACTTCATAACCCTTCATAATAAAGGGTTGGATGGTCTTTTCTTGAAAATACGTCGTCCCCACCAAGACCTAGTGCGGCTCACCTGGGCCGGCCCATTTGCGCGATTTGTAAACTCAGTCGTGGAAGAAAGCGAGGCAACTCTATTTTCATCCATTCTATTCTTTTCCCAACACATGGCCATATGTTTTTTTTTTCACAAAAACATTTCATTCACTTTTTCTTTTCACTTCTGTTTCGGTACACCCCCCCACCCCCCTAAACACATCGATAGCTGAGATTACTTCATAGCCCTTCATAATAAAGGGTAGGACGGACTTTTCTTTAAAATACGTCGTCCCCACCGAGACCTAGGGCGGCTCACCTGGGCCGGCCCATTGCTAGTTGTGATCCGCGTTGGTATTTCCCCAAAGGGGAGGGGATGATGCAGCACAACAGAGGTAAGTATTTTCCTCAGTTATAAAACAAAGGTTATCAATCTAGTAGGAGAACCAAGCAACGCTATGTAAACAACACCTGCACACAAACAATAAATACTTGCAATCCAACGCGTAGAGGGGTTGTCAATCCCTCAACGGTATTGACATTTGATAAATAGATAGATTGATAGATGCAAATAAAATAAATATAATAAAGTGCAACAAGGTATTTTTGTATTTTTTTGTTGAATAGATCTGAAAAAAATATGATAGGAAATAGACCTAGGGGCCGTAGATTTCACTAGAGGCTTCTCTCAAGAAAATAGCATGCGGTGGGTAAACAAATTATTGTTGGGCAATTGATAGAAAAACAAATAATTATGACGATCCAAGGCAATGATCATATATATAGGCATCACGTATTAGTAGACCGAAACGATTTTGCATCTACCACTATTACTCCACATATCAACCGCTATCTAGCATGCATCTAGTGTATTAAGTTCATGGAAAAACGAAGTAATGCAATAAGAATGATGACATGATGTAGACAAGATAAACTCACGTATGAACAAACCCCATCTTGTTACCCTTATTAGTAATGATAGCGTGCCATGTCTCTTTCTGTCACTGAGATTGAGCACCGAAAGATCGAACCTATCACAAAGCACCTCTTCCCATGGCATGATAAATTAATCTAGTTGGCCAAACCAAACCAACAAATCGGAGAAAAAATACGAGGCTATAGCAATCATGCATAAAAGTGTTCAGAGAAGAATAAAAAAAATCATGGACATATCTGATCATAAACTCACAATTCATTGGATCCCAACAAACACACAACAAAAAAGAGTTACACCAAATAGATCTGCAAAAACATAGGGAAGAACATTATATTGAAGATCAAAAAGAGAGAAGAAGACATCTAGCTACTAACTACGGACCCCTAGGTCTGTGGTAAATGATACGTCTCCAATGTATCTATAATTTATGAAGTACTAGTGGTTGGGGCGCGCCCTGGGCGCGCCTCTTGAGGCGTGACTGTGCGTACTTGTCTTGCTGTTGTTCTTGTTAACATGTTTGTACAACCCTGATGAGCGCCATTTGCTCAAAACACAATACAATCAAAGGAGTTGCAATCCTTAAAAAAAATACATGCAGCAGAATTGCAACAGCAGATATTTTAGTCATAAAGCATAGCCTAGTAAACACATACATATGTGCACATCCTGATCAACTTTTATAAAGCTAGATTTCATTGGTGTAAACTTGTTAAATTATTCCAGTAGTTGGAGGGACAAATATCTAAATATCCATCATAACACCAGAAAACATGAACTTCAAAAGAGTAAGCCTTGCGAACATACATCTATGCAAGGCAAACGGGAACGCCTACAAAATGGAGCATTCTTATCTTGGAGATATAAATTTTATTGCCCAAGATAACCTTGGAGGCCCCAAACAAGTCGAGCTCGCAAACCAGTACCTTGCGGGCCGACGACCCCTTGCAGATCTTGGCATTTTAGATTGAGCTGCTCAGCACACAGATGTATCAATTAGTAGTCAGCAAATTTACTATTGTGCTAAGCACATCGAAACAGGGAGAAGATTATAGAACAGAAGTTATAACTGAAAGTACAAGAAAAACATCTCTCAATCATAGGCCTAACATAACTGATCAGAGTAGAATGCAAAAGGTCACGGAACATCAAAACTGCTTTTGATGGTAGGGGCACTGGATGGAATGGTGAAAGGTCAAAGAATAATCCCACATGGCGGAGAAGCCGAAGGCGACGTCCTTGTCGTGGTCCAACCGCTCTCTTATGGCGTCGTGGATGGACTACAGCCATAGTATGCGGCCGACGTCGTTGGGTGAGATGCCCCTGCTCATCTATGTTGATCTGTTGACATCGACGGGCCAAAAGACAGAGAAGTTCAGAGTTTGTTTTCAGGTGAAACTTAAGATATGGCAAATCCATTCCAAGAGATTAACTATTTACATGTAATTTGTACCTTTGTGTGCCTAAGAGTGTAACTGTCTGCTATGACAAAGTTGTAGCTCACTTCACCAAGCATCATTGCAATGGTCCTGTGGTAGGTAATTTGCATCAAGACTGGTCACTCATATTTCATCTATGATCCATAAACTGTCGAAAAAGTTCAACTTCAAGATGAAAAACACAATAGCATGGGCCTCGAATTGCAAGATGGGACTTGTTTTAACAGTATATCACATCCCACTGGTGTCATCTATGATCTGTAAATAGTTGAAAAAGAAGTTCAACTTCAAGATGAAAACACAATAACATGAGCCTCGAATTGCAAGATGGGACTGGTTTCAACAGCAAAGCGCATCCCTGATGGTACCGCTTTCTTTTTATTGTAAACGACCTAATTTCTAAACAAAAACTACTCTGACCGACTACCTTTAACAACAAAGAAGATCTATTAAGTGCCTAGTTCTAAGTAGAAGGTATTCGGATCTGAAAGCTGAAAATCCAACACCACATGAAAATTAGATGAAAATGTTTTTCTCTTTGACTATTCCTTAAATCAAGCTTTCAAATTGCTATACTTTCTATTCCGGGCTTCATGTGGTTGGTAAGATATGCTACATACTAAAACTTATAGAACTCAATCTTCCATCAGATGTGTATAAACTTTGAAAATCCTAAAGGTTAAAGATAGTAGCAAGAAACTAATACTCCCTCCATTTCTAAATATAAGATCTTTTAGAGATTTTAATATAGACTACACACGGTTGTATATAGACGTATTTTAGAGTGTAGATTCACTCATTTTGCTCTGTATGTAGTCTGCATTGCAATCTCTAAAAAGGCTTATATTTGGGAAAGGGGGGAGTACATGGCAATAGAGTGAGTAATGATAACACATTCAAGAATGGCATGGACCTGGGTGCTTCTTTCTCTGTGGTCTATCTCCCATCACCTCATATTGAGCAATCTAAACGCCTTCATGTTGTATTGAAGAACCTTAGAGCATAGTGTAGCAATCAGCAATGCATATTCTGGGCTCACATAGCTAGCAAAAATACCAGCAGCAGCAGGACATCAACGAAAATAGCAACATCACACATCACACCTCTCTCTTTATATATGCATTAGCATCACATACCTGCTGGAGCATCACATGTGTTGGGCTCACATATCTAACAAAATATTCTCGTCTACTGAAGATCGCCTAAATCTCTCTCATCTTCTATCATCTAACCTCTCTGATTCATCCCCTTAGCATTAGCTAGTCCAACACTTCCTTCCTCACCTCTATCTTCCTCACACAGCCGCTCCAACCGTAGTTGCCCGATTCCGTCTCTTCTACATCCGTCCCGCATGGCCTCTCATTCACTCCCACCCACCCAGCACTGTAATATAGGTCGTTAGAATAGGCATGCAGGCATGGACTTATGAAAACAGGAGAAGAGCAAGACCATAAAAATAATCAGAGGTTTTCAGATTTTTGAGTGAAAGCTATGTTGAGAATGAAACAATTTAATTGGGAGATAGAGATGATAGCATATCCTAGCTTGAATCTTGTGTATAGATTTTAAGAATTCAGGGTACTCTGTACAGAACAGAGAGCATGGGGCAGAACACATGAGAGACATGGGGGAATTAAACAAGCACGCACTCTGAAACTGTGAGCTGACGCTCTCTTCTGCCGCCGAGTAAGACAACGACCACGCGCAGTAGCATGAACAGCAGCAGGATCGATGGAACTCATACCGTGTGCACCCAAAAATAATACTAATGAAGGAAACCATGGCATCTGGAGGTTAGTGCAAATATGCAATAAAACAAACTTAATTGGCAAATTTCTTAAAAGATATTTCTGCAGCCTGATGCAGCGCTTCTTTCTTTGTACTACCAATGCCCTCACCCAGGTTTTCTCCCACCATCCAAACCTAAATAACTAAAGCAAGCTCAAGAACACCAAAAGAGACAATAACAAAATTTCGCAGATCAATTTGCCATTAGGGGACAGGAGTGAGCGGGGAAGGGAGAGGAGGTGGGGAGGGGCGCACCAGATCGGACACCTTGATGAGGCCCACCAGGCAGGAGTCGTTCTTGATGTTGAGGTAGCGAAAGGAGATGCGGCCGGCGACGTGGTGCGGGGGTGGATCGACGAGGCCGAGGATCTTGTAGCATTAGACGTCGACGGCGAGGACGGAGTACGGGGTCTCGGCCATGAGCTTCTCGCAGGAGGTGAGAGAAGATGAACCCATCGGCCCTGATCACCCAGATGTTGATTGGCGCCACGAGCACGCCGTCCAGATCCAACCTGCCGCTGCTGGCTGCGTCGGCTTCTGCCCGTGCTCGTTGCCCTTCCCCTCAACGTCTGCCCCTTCGTCGGTCGATGACGGCTTCTTCCTCCCAGATGGCGTCTCATCTTTCGGCGGCCTCTTATCCACCGGTTACCACCGGGAGGTCGCACAGCCCAGGACGAGGAGCCGTGAATGAGAGGAGCGGCGCGGCGGCGCCGTCCAGGCCGCAAGATGGAGGGGGAGGCGCACGAGGGAAGGGAGGAGGAAGCTGCACAGGGAGCGATGCGTGGCTGTGGGGCTCGATGTATTCACCTCGGTTGCCTTCGCTGGTAAGCGATCTATCCCCAACTCACGAGCAGAGGAAGCCGTCAATTGACATGCGGGCCAGCAAACAGAAAAGGGCCACCTGCAGGGACCCGACCAGGCGTAACCGTACCACCAACAGCCAATCCGATGCGTGCTCTTCTCTCTTGCCCAATCGCAACGAGCAGCGACCGAACAGTACCAGCATCGTCTCTTTGTGAGGACGTGGACGTCGCCAGGATGCGCACATTGCGCGACTGTTAAAGGGTTGTATTCATGTTGTTATATTATCATTCTTGGATGTTTCACAATCATTTTATAGCAACATTATATCATTTTTTGGGACTAACTTGTTGACATAGTGCACACTGCCCGTTGCTGTTTCTTTGCTTGTTTTTTACATCGCAGAAAATCAATATCAAACGAAGTCCAAACACAGCGAAACTTTTTAAAGAATTTTTTTTGGACCGAAGGACACAACTTGGGCCAAAGAAGTAACAGAGGGGTGCCCCGAGGGGGACACAACCCACCTGGGCGCGCCCTGGTGGGTTGTGCCCACCTCGGTGGACTCCCGCACCGCCTCTTCGCCCTATAAATTCAAAAATATTCCAAAAACCCTAGGGGAGTCGATAGATCAGAAGTTCCATCACCGCAAGCCTCCGTAGTCACGAAAAACCAATATATACCCCCTTCCGGCACCTTGCCGGAGGGGGAAATCATCACAGGTGGCCATCTTTATCATCTCGGCGGCCACCATAACGAGGAGGGAGTAGTCCACCCTCGGGGCTGAGGTTTTTGTACCAATAGCTATGTGTTTAATCACTCTCTCGTGTTCTTGAGATGTCACGATCTTGATGTATCGCGGGCTTTGTTAATATAGTTGGATCATACGGTGTGTTTTCCCCTCTCTATCTTGTTGTGAATTGAGTTTTCCATTTGAGATTGCGTTTTATCAGACCGAATACTTCTATGGATTTGAGAGCACTTGATGTATATCTTGCTATGAATACCCATGGTGACGATGGGGTATCATATTGATTCACTTGATATGTGTTTTGGCACTCAACTCACGGATTCCCGATGTGACATTGGGGTAATCTATGCATAGGGGTTGATGCACGTTCTCATCTTTGTTTCTCCAGAAAAATCTTGGGGCACTTTTTGAAGTTCTCTGTGTTGGATTGAGTATTATGAATCTGAAATTATTTGATGCATATCGTATAATCAACTCACGGATACTCGCAGTGACATTGGTTGATGCGTATTTTAGTACGAACTCTTGGTTAGATCGATCTGAAATAATAGCTTGGTGTTATTTTAGTATGAACTCTAGGATAGATTGATCGGAAAGAATAGCTTTGAAGTGGTTTCGTACCATTCAAACAATTTCTTCCTATGTTCTCCGCTAGATAGGAACTTTGGAGTGATTCTTCATCGCACGTTGAGGGATGATCATATGATCCAATTATATTAGCATTGTTCAGAGACTGTGCTAGCAAAAGTATGGACCCTAGGACTCATTTTCAAGCATTGTAATACCGTTAGTGCTCACTTTTGTTACTTGCTACCTTGCTGTTTTTATTGTTCCTGTTACAAAAATCAATATCTACTATCCATATTACACTTGTATCACCATCTCTTCACCGAACTAGTGCACCTATACAATTTACCATTGTATTTGATGTGTTGGGGATGCAAGAGACACTTTGTTATTTTATTGCAGGATTGTTTCAGAGAGACCATCTTCATCCTACGCCTCCCATGGATCGATAAACCTTAGGTCATCCACTTGAGGGAAAATTGTTATTGTCCTACAGAACTCTGCGCTTGGAGGCCCAACATGAGTCTACAAGAATAAAGTTGCGTAGAACGTGGTATTGAGAATCAAAGAGAGAGAATAAGCCATCTAGCTACTAGCTATGGACCCGTAGGTCTGAGGTAAACTACTCACGTTTCATCGGAAGGGCAATAGATTTGATGTAGATGCCCTCCGTGATCGAATCCCCCTCTAGCAGGATGCCGGAAAAGGCCCCAAGATGGGATATCACGGGAACAGAAGGTTGCGGCGGTGGAAAAGTGTTTTCGTGGATGCTCCTGGTGGTTTGGGAATATATGTGAATATATAGGAGGCAGAACTAGGTCAGGGGGTCACCGAGGGGCCTACAAGGTAGGGGGGCACGCCCTACCCCCTGGACGCGCCATCCCCCTTGTCATGGCCTCGTGGCTCTTCTGACTGGAACTCCAAGTCTCCGAGGTGTCTTCTGATACAAGAAAAATCATCACAAAAGTTTTATTCCGTTTGGACTCCGCTTGGTATTCCTTTTCTGCGAAGCTTAAAAACAAGGAAAAACCAAAAACTGGCACTGAGCTCTAGGTTAATACGTTAGTCCAAAAAATAATATAAAATAGCATATTAATGCATATAAAACATCCAAAATAGATAATATAATAGCATGGAATAATTAAAAAATTATAGATACGTTGGAGACGTATCAAGCATCGCTAAGCTTAATTCCTGCTCGTCCTCGAGTAGGTAAATGATAAAAACAGAATTTCTGACGTGGAATGCTACCTAACATATTTATCCATGTATTTTTCTTTCTTGTGGCATGAATGTTCAGATCCATAAGATTCAAAACAAAGTTTAATATTACATAAAAACGGTAATAGTTCAAGCATACTAACAAAGCAATCATGTCTTCTCAAAATAACATGGACAAAGAAAGTTATCTCTACAAAATCATATAGTCTGGCTATGCTCCATCTTCATCACACAAAATATTCAAATCATGCACAACCCCGATGACAAGCCAAGCAATTGTTTCATACTTTTGGTGTTCTCAAACTTTTTCAACTTTCACGCAATACATGAGCGTGATCCATGGACATAGCACTATAGGTGGAATAGAACATGGTGGTTATGGAGAAGACAAAAAGAGGGAGATAGTCTCACATCAACTAGGAGTATCAACGGGCTATGGAGATGCCCATCAATAGATATCAATGTGAGTGAGTAGGGATTTCCATGTGATGCGGCTTGAAGCTACGTTGGTATTTCCCCAAAGAGGAAGGGATGATGAAACACAACGGCGGTAGGTATTTCCCTCAATTATGAGACCAAGGTTACCAAACCAGTAGGAGACCAAGCAACACAACGTAAACAACCCCTGCACACAAATAACAAATACTCGCAACCCACGTGTAAAAGGGGTTGTCAATCCCTTTCGGGTACCGGCGCCCCAAGATAGGCAAACAGACATGAATAAAATTGTAGTAGATTGATAGATCGAATGCCAAATAAAATAAATAAGAATAAAACACAACAAGGTATTTTTGTATTTTTGGTTTAATAGATCTGAAAATAAAAGCAAAGGAAAAGTATATCGCAAAGGCAATTAATATGAGAAAGAGACCCGGGGGCCGTAGGTTTCACTAGTGGCTTCTCTCGAGAAAAATAGCAAACTGTGGGTAAACAAATTACTGTTGGGCAATTGATAGAACTTCAAATAATCATGACGATATCTAGGCAATGATCATTACATAGGCATCACGTCCAAGATTAGTAGACCGACTCCTGTCCGCATCTACTACTATTACTCCACACATCGACCACTATCCAGCATGCATCTAGTGTATTAAGTTCATGGAGAAACGGAGTAATGCAATAAGAATGATGACATGATGTAGACAAGATCTATCTATGTAGAGATAGACCCCATCATTTTATCCTTAGTAGCAATGATACATACGTGTCGGTTCCCCTTCTGTGACCGGGATCAAGCACCGTAAGATCGAACCTACTACAAAGCACCTCTTCCCATTGCAAGATAAAGAGATCAGGTTGGCCAAACAAGACCCAAATATCGCAGAAGAAATACGAGGCTATAAGCAATCATGCATATAAGAGATCAAAGAAGATTCAAATAACTTTCATGGATATAAAACGATAGATCTGATCATAAACTCAAAGTTCATCCAATCCCAACAAACACACCGCAAAAAGAGTTACATCATATGGATCTCCAAGAGACCATTGTATTGAGAATCAAATGAGAGAGAGAGAGAGGAAGCCATCTAGCTACTAACTACGGACCCGAAGGTCTACAAAGAACTACTCACGCATCATCCGAGAGGCACCAATGGAAGTGGCGAACCCCTCCGTGATGGTGTCTAGATTGGTCTGGTGGTTCTGGACTCTGCGGCGGCTGGAATTGATTTTCGTTGACTACCCTAGGGTTTCTGGAATATTGGGGTATTTATAGAGCAAATAGGCGGTCCGGGGGGCACTCGAGGTGGGCACAACCCACCAAGGCGTGCCTGGGCCTCCTGGCGTGCCCTGGTGGGTTGTACTCCCCTCAGAGCACCCCCCCTGGGCGCTGCCTTGGCCCATTGGTTGTCTTCTGGTCCATAAAAAATCTCCATGAAATTTCGTTGCATTTGGACTCCGTTTCATATTGATTTCGTGTGATGTAAAAAACATGCAAAAAACAGCAACTAACACTTGGCACTATGTCAATAGGTTAGTACCAAAAAATGATATAAAATGATTATAAAACATCCAAGACTGATAGTATAATAGCATGGAACAATCAAAATTTATAGATACGTTGGAGATGTATCACCATGCAGTGGATGCACTAGAGCTTTAAGTTTATGAAAGCTCAAAAAGAAACTAAGTGGGTGTGCATCCAACTTGCTTGCTCACGAAGACCTAGGGCAATTTGAGGAAGCCCATCATTGGAATATACAAGACAAGTTCTATAATGAAAAATTCCCACTAGTATATGAAAGTGACAATATAGGAGACGCTCTATCATGAAGATCATGGTGCTACTTTCAAGCACAAGTGTGGAAAAAGGATAGTAGCATTGCCCCTTCTCTCTTTTCTCTCTTTTTTTACATGGGCTTCTTTGGACTCTTTTTTTGGGTCCGGGGTCTCATCCCGACTTGTGGGGGAATCATAGTCTCCATCATCCTTTCCTCACATGGGACAATGCTCTAATAATGATGATCATCACACTTTTATTTACTTACAACTCAAGAATTACAACTCGATACTTAGAACAAAATATGACTCTATATGAATGCCTTCGGCGGTGTACCGGGATGTGCAATGAATCAAGAGTGACATGTATAAAAAATTATGAATGGTGGCTTTGCCACAAATACGATGTCAACTACATGATCATGCGGAGCAATATGACAATGATGAACCGTGTCATTGTAAATGGAACAGTGGAAAGTTGCATGGAAATATATCTCGGAATGGCTATGGAAATGCCATAATAGCTAGGTAGGTATGGTGGCTGTTTTGAGGAAGGTATATGGTGGGTGTCCGTGTCAAAACCGTCATGTCTCGGGTAGGGGGTGCCGAACTGTGCGTCTAAGGATCAAAGGTAACAGGAGGCAGGGAACACGATGTTTACCCAGGTTCGGGTCCTCTTAATGGAGGTAATACCCTACTTCCTGCTTGATTGACTTTGATGAGTATAGGGGTTACAAGAGTTGATCTACCTCGAGACCGTAATGGCTAAACCCTAGATGTCTAGCCTGTATGATTATGATTGCCTCTACGGACTAAATCCTCCAATTTATATAGACACCGGAGGGGGCCAGGGTTGTAAAGAGTCAGTTTACGGAGAAAGGAATCTTCATATCCGAACGCCAAGCTTGCCTTCCACACCAAGGAGAGTCCCATCCGAACATGGGGGAAGCCTTCCATCTCGTATCTTCATGGCCCACCAGCCCAGTCCATGTCACATAGCCCGGACGCCCGGGGACCCCCTAATCCAGGACTCCCTCAGTAGCCCCTGAACCAGGCTTCAATGACGATATGTACGACGCGCAGATTGTTTTCGGCATTGCAAGACGGGTTCCTCCTCTGAATACTCCAAAGTAGCTGATCAAAAGAGCTATATACAGCTCTGTACAATAGTTACAACCCTGAACCGTGAGGGGCAAAATACTTAAACAAAAATAGGTCATGTCTTCTGACAACTTTTTCGGCGAGGTATTGTGTTCCGGCCTTATTATTATTTCGAACTGTTTTTCAGCCTCCCGCCTCGTGTTTTGAGACGCGGTATTCATTAACACGTCTCGTCAAAGCAGAGATCATGTCCCCTTATTGCATGATTCTCATCAATACGGATTTGGGTAATCCAACCGTGCCGCTCGCACGACTCCTGGGGAATAGGCGAGTTTTAAGGCTCGTGGGGGGACGCTTGACATTCACTTCCTTTATAAGAAGATAAAGATCCGTCATTTACCGCACGCCTTCTTCCTCCTCATCCCATCTACCCTTGAGCTCAAGCGCCCCAGCTTCAACCCCTTCCATCCCCAACTAACACTCCGACCATTGTCCGGATCTGGAGCACAGGGCAAGTGGATGGCCTCCTCCGTCACGGACGAGAACATCAAGGAACTCTGGGAAGCGGGGTATTTAGCCAAAGGAATTGCCCATCGGCTCCCTGCCAAACAGCATATCATTCCCACACCGGAGCCCGATGAGAGGGTAGTATTCATCCCCCACTTCCTTCGCGGGCTAGGGTTTCCTCTCCACCCATTCGTCCGTGGACTCATGTTCTATTACGGGCTTGATTTCCATGATCTACCCCCAAATTCATTCCTCAACATCTCGGCGTTCATCGTCGTGTGCGAGGCATTCCTCCGCATCCCCCACTTCGGCCTATGGCTCAAGGTCTTCAATGTGAAGCTGAAGGTGGTCGAGGGTCAACACACGAAGTGCGGCGGCGTCATGGTGAGCAAGCTCCCTAACGTCACCTGGCCCTAGGGGACCTTCGTAGAGACCGTGAAGGGATGGCAACAGGAGTGGTTCTATGTTACGGAACCTCGTGATGCCACATGGGCCGCCACTCTGTTCACACACGAACACGTCACGTGTACCCTCGACGCCGGGGGTGATGCACCGCAGCTCACGTCGAAGGAGTCTCACCAGAAGCGCGATTCGCAAGTCGACCGACGAGAGCTTTTGAGGACTCGAAACCCTACACTCCCGGGAGGGACCCCGTCGGGGAGTGCGGCGGCTATGGGCTGCCCTAGGTCGGCAAAGCCGCCCCTAGAGCCTCGCGATTCGCAGCTCTAGGGATTATGTGATAACTATGTTTGTCATTTGCTATTATGTGAACACTAAAGTTTGTCATTCGATACTATAGGTGTTTGCTAGAACAAAATATCTATGTCATTCGATACTATAGGTGTTTTCTAGAACAAAATATCTATGTCATTCGATACTATACTGTGACTACTAGAACAAAACATCTACTAGGACAAAATATGAACAAAATGGAAAAACTACTACACCAGGGCCGGACGCCAGGGACCTTGGCGTCTGGGTGCCCTGTTTCTGCTGTCCGACGCTCTGTTTCTGCTTCCAGTCGACCACCAGACGCCAGAGATCGTGGCGCCTGGTCCCCTGACTTCAAGCCAGACGCCAAGGACCCTGGCGTCTGGGTCCCCTGTATTTCAACATTATTTTGGACTTGTTGTTTCACACAAGAAGATAGCACATATATAATATATGACAGGTTCATAGAACACAGAAGATAGCACATTGGTTAAAGCTTGCATACAAACGACAACAAGTCCACAGATCACGACAAATTCATGCATACATAACACACCAAGTGCATACATAACACACCAAATTCAAGACAACCTAAAAAGGAACACACCAAACTTGCATACAAAGTTTTTAGCACGACATCAAGTTCATGAATACAAACGCCACCTAGTTCATGCACTTCCAAACAAGAAGCTCACTTCCTCCTTCCTCTCTTCATGATAGTTGCAAGTGTAGGCTCCTCTTCACTAGCCTCCTCCTCCTCCTCATTGTATGCCTCCTCCTCCGCCTCAATGTTGGCCTTATATCTTTGCATTCCTGTTGGGATAAGTTGATGAGGATACTCCGGACTATGGAATTGTGTGTTCCATGTCTTCTTTCTACCTTTCTTGCCTGGTGTCTTAGCTATGGCTTTGCCTTTCCTAGAACGAGCATTGCCTTGTGTCGGTTGTGATGGTTGTGGAGCATCAACATCATACTCATGATCCTCTTGCTGTGTTGCATCATAGTCATGCTCCTCATGATGTGTTGGCTCCTCTTTATGTGTTGGCTCCTCTTGATGTGCTGCCTCCTCCTCCATGTCCTCATCGTTCTGGAGATAACACCGTCTATGAGCTCTGGCGGCGCGGGTACCAGGTGCGTACACGTCACTGGACTGAGCACCATGGCAAGAAAGCATTGCTGCCATCTTATGGAACCGCTTCTTTGTTGGGGAACGTAGTAATTTCAAAAAATTTCCTACGCACACGCAAGATCATGGTGATGCATAGCAACGAGAGGGGAGAGTGTTGTCTACGTACCCTCGCAGACCGAAGCGGAAGCGTTGACGCAACGTAGAGGAAGTAGTCGTACGTCTTCCCGATCCGACCGATCCAAGCGCCGTTACTCCGGCACCTCCGAGTTCTTAGCACACGTACAGCTCGATGACGTTCCCCGGGCTCCGATCCAACAAAGCTTCGGGGATGAGTTTCGTCAGCACGACGGCGTGATGATGATGATGTTCTACCGACGCAGGGCTTCGCCTAAACACTGCAACGATATGACCGAGGTGGAATATGGTGGAGGGGGGCACCGCACACGGCTGAGGAACGATCACGAAGATCAACTTGTGTCTTCTAGGGTGCCCCCTGCCCCCGTATATAAAGGAGGGAGGGGGAGGCGCGGCCGTCCCCCAAGGGGTGCGCCTGGAGGAGTCCTACTCCCACGAGGAGTAGGACTCCCTCTCTTGCCTTGTTGGAGAAGGAAAAGGGGAAGGGGGAAAAGGAAAAAAGGGGGGCGCCGCCCCCCTTCCTTGTTCTATTCGGACTAAGGGGGAGGGGGCGCGCGGCCTGCCCTGGCCGCCCCTCCTCTTCTCTCTTAAGGCCCATAGGGGCCCATTAACCCCCCGGGGGGTTCCGGTAACCCCCCGGTACTCCGGTAAAATGCCGATTTCACCCGGAACAATTCCGATGTCCAAATTTAGGTTTCCAATATATCGATCTTTATGTCTCGACCATTTCGAGACTCCTCTTCATGTCCGTGATCACATCCAGGACACCGAACAACCTTCGATACATCAAAATATATAAGCTCATAATAACTATCATCGTAACGTTAAGCGTGCGGACCCTACGGTTCGAGAACAATGTAGACATGACCGAGACACGTCTCAGGTCAATAACCAATAGCGGGACCTGGATGCCCATATTGGCTCCTACATATTCTACGAAGATCTTTATCAGTCAGACCGCATAACAACATACGTTGTTCCCTTTGTCATCGGTATGTTACTTGCGCGAGATTCGATCGTCGGTATCCAATACCTAGTTCAATCTCTTTACCAGCAAGTCTCTTTACTCGTTCTGTAATACATCTTCTCACAACTAACATATTAGTTGCAATGCTTGCAAGGCTTATGTGATGTGCATTACCGAGAGGGCCCAGAGATACCTCTCCGACAATCGGAGTGACAAATCCTAATCTCGAAATACGCCAACCCAACATGTACCTTTGGAGACTGTAAGTGCATCTAGTGCCCCTTAGTGATTTTGGTGTATTGAAGACTTATAGGTTAAGCATCTGATGTGTTTATGAGTGTACACAGGTCTATAGGTCTATGAGGAGTTTGATATTTACAGTAAAAGTCGACCCCTAAAAATGAAGTTCTTCGACTGAAGACTTTGATATTCTGAAGACTTTCTGAAGACTTTCTGAAGACTTTGAAAGTGAAGAAATTGGTGTGACCTTGAAGACATGGTATTCGTTCGAGGAACGTGAAGCGTGAAGACCTTGTTTTCGTAGTTTCATTTTTCTCTTTCTTGAGTCATAGGAAACACCGTACTATTAAAGGGGGTCGAGGAAATACTAAGGAGAAAATTTCCATGTGATGCTCAACTCAAATCCTACACCTACCAATCCCTTCGAGTGAAGCCATTGGAAATCTCATACAGTTCAGTCAATTTCTTCAGTGACAGAGACGCAGTTCTTCTGGTCACTGAGGACTTTGCTCTGACTGAGGAGTTAGGAATTCGCCAGTGCGAATTGCCTACACAGTGAGGAACATGATAGCCCTGAGGAATTTGTACTCCAAATTTCCGACCGTTGCTGTGCCACGCGCCAGCTGTCCTAAAATATCTTGTCCACCTAACGGTCATATCATTGAAGGGCATTTATGTCTTATCATGTCGGGCTGCTCCCTAGGCTATAAATAGCCGCCCCCTACAACCACTAGCTGGTTGGCTGCTCCGCGTGAACTTGACACTTGTCATTTGAGAGCAACCCATCCTCCGAGGACTTTGAGCGAAAATCATCAAGTGAGGAAAATCCAAACCCAAACCCAAAACACCTACAAACCCAAAGTGATTGAGCATCACTGAAGAAATTGATCCTGCGTGGATCCGACGCTTGTTACCTTTGAAGACTGTGCTTCTTCCAGACGGTTAGGCGTAAAGGTCTAGAGCATCCAAGAGGAATTGTGGATCGCCGAGTGACCAAGTCTGTGAAGGTTTGGAAGTCACCTGAAGACTTACCACGAGTGATTGGACGAGGACTGTGTGTCCTTAGTTCAAGGAGAATACGGTGAGGACTTGGTGTCCCGAGCGGCGTGCTCAGGACTGGGTGTCCGGGACTGTGTGTCCTCGAGTTTAAATACTCAGCCGCTCCAACCAGACGTACAACTGAGACAGCAGTTGGAACTGGTCTACCAAATCATTGTCTTCACCAAGCTTACTGGTTCCATTTCCTCAACACCTTCATTTCCTCATTACTGTGTTGTCTGTTTGTTCATATCTGTGTTTGAAGACTTTGACTGAAGACTTTCACAAATTCCTCAGTTCAATTTCTTCAGTCTGTTTGTCTTCATCTAGAGTTATCCTGTGCCTACGCTTTCTGTACTCTGTGTTTGTCTTCATTTCATCATGATGACCATGCATGTAATCTGTTATGTTTACTTCTGAGTACTTATTCCGCTACTAGTATTTCTTCACTAAGGAATTTCCTCACGAGCAAATTCCTTAGTGAAGATTTTCATAAAAATCGCCTATTCACCCCCTCTAGTCGATATAACGCACTTTCAATTGGTATCAGAGCGAGGTACTCCCTTGTTCTGTGTGATTTTGGTTTAACCGCCTGGAGTTTTAGTTATGTCGACCGCAGGTATGATCAAGGTCTCTGCTGGGTGTCCTACCTTTGATGGGATAGACTAACCCTACTGGAAGAACAAGATGCGCATGCATCTTGAGGCAATTGATAACGATCTCTGGTATGTTGTGGAAAATGGTGTTCCCTCCGTCTCACCCTCATTGAACGCTACCGATGTGAAGAGATTCAAGCAACTTGATTCCCAAGCGAAGAATATCATATGTGGCCATCTGAGCAAAGGACAGTATGGTAGAGTGAGTGCTTTGGAAACTGCTAAGCTTATCTAGGATAGGCTGTCCAAAGTCAATGAAGGAGTTTCAACTCAGCGTGATTCTCGAGTTGATGTTCTTCGCAATCTCTTCAACCGCTTCAAAAGACTCGACAATGAAAATTTTCAGCAAACCTTCGATCGCCTCACTGACATCTCAAATGAGCTTCAAGCACTTGGTGCCACTGACATCACCGACCATGAGGTGGTGAAGAAATTGCTGAGATCGCTTGATTCCTCATTTGACACTCTGGCACTGATGATTCAAGAGCGTGCTGATTACAAGTCACTTGACCCCGCTGATATCCTCGAGAGGCTAAACACTCATGAGTTCCAGCTTGCTGAGAAGAGAGATCTCTACGGTTCGAGCTATGGCAGATCACGTGCACTGAAGGCCAAGGTAGTATCTGAGTCCGAAGATGAAGACTCTGATAGTAGCCTTGGTGATCCTGAAGAACTAAGTCATGATCTGGCGCTGCTTGTGAAGAAATTCCAGAAGTTCTCAAGACGTGGTCGTTTTGGAAAATCCTCAAGGAGCAACGATTCCTCAACCAGTGACTATAAGAAGAGGCTTTGTCACAAGTGCAAGAAACCAGGACATTACATTCAAGATTGTCCTCAGTGGGAAAAGGAATCAAAGAAGAAGAAATACAAGGATTACAGTTCTGATGATGCGAAGAAAAAGAAGAAATCCTCAAAATCTTCATCATCAAAATCCTCGAAGTCTTCGTCTCACAAGAAGAGCAGCTCCAAGAAGGCTCGGGCATTCATTGGCAAGGAAATGGACTCTGAGGCTGAATCTGAAGAAAATGAGGAAGAGGAACAATCTGAAGACTCTGAGTCTGGTGTGGCGAGCCTAGCCCTCGCTACTGCATTCGTCAGCAAATCCATCTTCAACGCTGAAGAAAGTGAACTCACCAACAAGGCTGACGAAGGCAGTGATGACTACGCTCCCACCTATTGCTTCATGGCAAAGGGTGCCAAGGTACTCAAATACGCCTCCTCTGAATCTAGTGATGATGAATCTGATGAAAATCTTAAGCCTAGCTACTCTAAACTTGCTAAGATTGCTGTGCAACAACAAAAGGCTTTTGAAAAGGTTCAAAACATGCTAGACAAAAGTAATGATATGTTGGGTGAAGAAATGGATCGCACTAAGGCCTTGATTGAAAATCTTCAGAGACTTCAGACTAAGCTTGACAACCTTCAAAATCATCATAACACTCTCTTATCTGATCATGAGAAGCTTTCTTATGAATATCTTCAAAAGAAGCAAGATCTTGAGAAGCTAAGAGTGAGTTATGAAGATCTTCAAAAGGAGCGCGATTCATTACTTGCTCAACAAATCAGCGCTGCTCAGGAAGAATTTATTCCTCCATGTTTAAAATGCATTGAACGAGAATCTGCTAATTCTTCACCTGAATGTTCAAGTGCTTCAAATGTTACAAATTCTTCTCCTGTCTCTGCTATCACTAATTCCTCATCTGAGGACATTGCTAGTATCACTGACGATGCAGGGCTGAAGGAATTGTACATGACAGGCATGCACAAAAGCCTCAAAGGGCATCAGGCTCTTTGTGATGTGCTTAAAAAGCAGATCCTCAACAGGAACCCTAGGAAAGAGGGTATTGCCTTTGAGAGGAAACTCAATGCGGATGGTACTTATTGGAAGCCTGAGCAGTACCCCAAAACCTCATGGGTTGCTGCAAAGGGACCTCCAGTTGATCCATCTGATTTATCTGGCTATACATGTGAATCTTCTCATTCTTCTGATGAGTCATTTGACTCCAACTATAAACTGTTCAAAAATCAGAATGGTGAAGTATTTGCTAGATATGTTGGCACTAACTGCAGGAACGGTTCCCCTATGAAGAAAATCTGGGTTCCCAAAAGCTGCCTTGAAAGTCTTCAGGTGAATGTCCTCATGACACCACCTGTGAAGAAAAGGAACCCCAGATCTAATTCTTCATATGGACCAAATTCTTCATATGGATCCAAGTCCTCATACAGACCAAATTCCTCAAGAGGATCAAATTCCTCACATGGATCAAAGTCCTCATATGAACATCATCGTGCTAACAACTCTGTTTCGCAGGGAAGAGCCAAGGGCTATGAATATGAGCATTATTCTTCAAATTATTATGTTCATAAGTCCTCGAAGAATTTCTCTGCTTATTCATATGCTTACCCTAACCCCTCTTATGTGAAACGAAATGGTTTGGCTGCTTTGCCACCATTCTCATATGGAGCTCGCAGAGTGATGAACTCTTTGCCACCCCTTCAGATGTGGGTGGTGAAGAAAAAGAACTAATCTCTTCTGCAGGGTCAGGTCTCCAGACGTGCTGTAATGTCTGAAGAATTTGCTGGGGACCTGACAAAAATGCCTGAAAGGACGCAGGCTAACCATGATGAAATGAACTTTCATTTCACACGTCCTCCCTCTGTTTTATCGGTTCTACTGCTTGATGAAATTGATCTGATGAATTGTGATATCATATTCTTCACTACTGAAGTATATGAGGTTCGTAAGTTGCACTAATTCATCCGCAGGATTATCAACCCAAAGCCAATGAATGGGTACTTGATAGTGGATGTACAAATCACATGACCGGTGACAAGAATCTGTTGATATGGTTGTTGTCTTCGGCAAGTATCGTTGTGTTGTGATTATGGAATCTGACAAATCCAAAGTCTTCGAAGGCTTTAGGAGAGGAGACTTGTATATTGTTGATTTGTCTGCAGATTCACAACCTGCCGTGTGCCTACTTGCAAAAACTTCAGAAGGATGGCTATGGCATCGACGACTTGGTCATGCAGGCATGAGGAATCTGCACACGCTTGCGAAGAAGAAGCATGTCATTGGCATTGAGAATGTCAAATTCCTCAAGGATCACTTATGCGGTGCCTGTGAAGCTGGAAAGATGACCAAGGCCAAGCATCCAGCGAAGACTATCATGACCACTACTCGTCCATTCGAATTGGTTCACATGGATCTCTTCGGTCCTAACCATTATTCCTCTGTCTCTTATGAAGCATCTCAATATGGTTTTGTTATTGTTGATGATTACTCTCGTTACACATGGGTGCACCTTGTCTCTTACAAAACTGAAGTGCAGGAAGTCTTCAAACGATTTTCCTCGAGGGCTTCAACTAACTTTGGTGTGAAGATCAAGGACATCGGAAGTGGCAATGGCACTGAGTTCAAGAATTCGGGTCTCAATGACTATCTTGATGAACTTGGTATTACTCATGAATTATCTGCTCCTTATACTCCTCAACAGAATGGCGTCGTGGAGCGCAAGAACAGGACTCTTGCTGAGATGGTTCGCACTATGCTCGATGAGTACAAAACCCCTCGTCGTTTCTGGGTTGATGCAATTGATACTGCGTGCCATATCATCAAAAGAGTATATCTTCACAAATTCTTCAAGAAGACTGCCTATGAACTCCTCACTGACAAGAAACCCAATATGAACCAGCACCTGAGGAATCGATCAAGCACAAGGCTACTGAAGATATCATTCCTACTGAAGAATCTGCTGAAGAATTCATTCCAGAACGTGAAGAACGTCGAACTGATGCACCTGAAGAAAATGCTGAGGAAATTGATGCTGAAGAAAATGCTGATCAAATTCCTCAACGGCAACCAACTCACCCTCGCATTGCAAAAGAAGTGCAAGTGGAGAAGATCATCGATGACATTAGAGCACCAGGTCCTCTCACACGCTCAAAAGCTTCACATCTATCTAACTTTTGTGGGCACTTTGCTTTTGTCTCTATCACAGAGCCCACTAAGGTAGATGAAGCATTTCTGGAGCTTGAGTGGATTTAGGCCATGCAAGAAGAATTACATCAGTTCAAGCTCAACAACGTATGGGAATTGGTCAATCGTCCCGATGCTCGCAAGTATAACATCATTGGTACAAAGTGGATCTACCGCAACAAGCAAGATGAAAATGGTGTTGTGGTGAGGAATAAGGCACGACTAGTAGCTCAAGGCTACACACAGGTTGAAGGAATTGATTTCGATGAAACTTTTGCACCTGTTGCTAGACTTGAAGCTATTCGCATATTACTTGCTTATGCTAACCATCATGATATCATCTTATACCAAATGGATGTGAAAAGTGCATTCCTCAATGGTAAGATTGAGGAAGAAGTATATGTTGCTCAACCACCAGGTTTTGAAGATCCAAAACATCCTGACAAAGTCTTCAGACTTAACAAGGCCCTCTATGGCCTCAAGCAGGCCCCACGGGCGTGGTATGACACATTGAAGGAATTCTTCATGAAGAAAGGCTTCACACCCGGTTCACTCGATCCCACTCTTTTTACTAAATCATATGATGGTGAACTGTTTGTGTGTCAAATATATGTTGATGATATCATCTTTGGCTGTACTGACCAACGTTATAGTGATGAATTTGCCTATATGATGAGTGAAGAATATCAAATGTCTATGATGGGAGAATTGAAATTCTTCTTAGGTCTACAAATTCGTCAACAGCACAATGGGATATTCATATCTCAGGAGAAATACCTCAAGGATGTCCTAAAGAAATTCGGCATGCAAGATTGCAAAGGTCTCAAAATTCCTATGCCCACAAATGGTCATCTATGCACTGATGAAAATGGTACTGACTTCGATCACAAGGTATACCGCTCCATGATTGGCTCTTTATTGTACTTATGTGCATCTAGGCCAGATATAAGGCTTAGTGTTTGCATGTGTGCATGATTTCAAGCTGTACTTTGAAAATGCACTCATCCTAACACTTATGCATAATTGATGACTTAGATGTGCAACACATGAAGAAACGTTTTTCCTCAATCAATGAAGAATAACACTCTAAGTGTGAAGAAATTAATGAAGAATTTGATTCTCAGAACCCTACGACAATTGTACGCGGTGTCTGAAATCATCATTCTTACACGGTGGGTCACGCCACCACAAAAGTTGAAAAATCTTCAATTTGAGTTTTTCCTCAACTTTTGAAATTCTTCAGTTTTTCAAATTCTTCAAACTTTACAAAGTCTTCACTTGTGCCGTCGTTTTTCTTCATTTGCTATATATATATATATATATATATATATATATATATATATATATATATATATATATATATATATATATATGAGTTTATGTCCTCTACAGCATTCACTTATAGCTATTTCTTCAAGTTGGAACTTTTTTTTTGCTAAGTGAATGTGATCGGACCCTTCCCCTCTATGCTATACTCAATCCAGTCTATTCACAAATTCTTCATGTGCGTTCGATTTGAAACTCGTTCAAATTCTTCACTGTGTCCTTGTCAGCTGAAGAAATTGCCAACGGAACGTTAAAACTAATCTTATCCAAACCTTCGGTTTTGCCGCGCAATCCGTTCCACTTCCCACGATGGATTATTTTACTCACTTATGATCTTACACGATCTCCACTACACAGTACGTGGGTGACACATTTCAAGTGAAGGAGAACGGCCAGGGGCATGTTAGTCCTAAATCTTCGGACGAGCAGTTTTTCACTGCGGCTATAAATACCCCTCCGTTGCCATCCTCACTTCCTTTACCCCGCTCGATCTCACTCCCTCGCTTGAGCTCTCCAAACCCTAGCGCCGTCGTTACTCCATCGTCGCCGGTGAGGAAAAGCTTCACTGCCTCGAGCTCATCGCCGACGTACTCGCGCCGACAGCGGAAACCTTCACCTCCTCCGCCGCCGTAGACGTCTTCCTCCGCCAAGTTAGGGCGTGGAAGATCTGCATTGACGAACTTCACTGTTCCAACTCACAGTTCGTCGTGTTCTTCATTCAGGGTAATTAAAAGCTATTTTTACTGCCCTCTTTGATTCAAAGTTTTTCCACAAAATCTTCAAAGGTGTTTTTATTCTTCAAATCCTCACACACAAAACACCTCACTTATTCTCTGTTCTTGATTTATTTCCCTAAGTCTAAATTTCTTCAAGATTCCTCAATTGTGTGGATTCTCAATCTATACAACTCTGGAACCTAAGATATATATGGAGCTTAGTGAAATTCCTCAAGACGAATCTGGTCAAATTCCTCAAAACTTGTTCTTTATGAAAAACCCTCTGAGAACGCATATGACCTCTTCAAATTCCTCGCAACTATACTCTGTTCACAGGTACACATGTCCGCTGCTGAATCCTTAGGTTCTCATCAACTTAACTCATTTGCAGCGTTCCTCGAAGAAAAGTTGCATACTTCTTCAGAGAATTCCATTGTTCAAATTCCTCATCTGAAGAAAATGGCTGAAGGTAAAAGGCCGCAGAAAGGAGGAAAGAGACCAGAGGTCATGACTGCATTTGAAATCCCTGAGGACATTTATGCTGGGTACTGCACACCTCCTGAAGAAGATAGAAATCAGCGCAAGGTGCGCATACAGAAGATTGAAAGGAGATGGGCAAGAGAATGGAGGGAGTACAGATATGTTACTCCTAAGTACATGAAGAAATTTGCCGTAAACCCTCCATGTCAACGCCCTCCATTGGCACCTGGCCAAGTGGCTGATCCCTCTAGCATCAGAAGAGGTGAGGAATTTCCTCAAGAATGGGCCAAGCGCCAGCGTAAACTGCAAAAGCAAGCAAAAGAAGCAGTGAGGAAATTCAATGAAGAATTTGCTGCTGCTGCTGCCACTGAGGCTTCTGCCAAGCCGAGGAAATCAATGATGAAGGAGCCTGCTCGTAAGCCAAGTGCTTCACCTTCAATGCCCTCACGGCCAAGTTCCTCAGCTGCGCCCTCACGGCCAGAATCTTCAAAATCTTCAAAGCAAATTCCTCATGCTGCTCCTGCTCCCACAAAGTCCTCAGCTCCTGTGCATCTGGCCTCATGCCAAAGGACAACTGGCATCTCTATTGCCTCTGGTGTCTCAGCTAGTTCCTCAGCTGCACCAAAATCCTTAGTTGGACCCTCGTTACTGAAGAAAAAGGCTACCGCTGGACGCGGCACTCGCCCAAGTCCAAAGAAGCAAGTGGTCTTCACTGTGCCATCTGATGACGATGAAGCTGATGAAGAAGAACTCGCTGAAATCATCAGAGACCGCCAAGAAAGGGCTGCTAAAGCCAAAGGCACACCTGTGCCCCTGCTTTTGGATCCAAGGGCGATCCTAGACTATATTGATCTCTGGCACAAGGATCCCAACACTCCTATGCCTGATTTCAAGCTGACACCTGGCCAAAGTCACATGCTGACTCACTTCATCCAAGAGGAGAAGTGGAAATATGATAGGGCCGGAGAGATCAAGAAATCCTAGTACCGCAAAGAGAAGCTGCTGAAGAAAAATGTTCTCAAAATGAAGCCTGAGGAACTTGTCAAGATGCAGGCTGAGATCAAAGCCCTCAGCGACAACTTTGACTCGTACTATGCTGATTGGCAAGGAGCCAAGGTCAGATTTGTGAGGCTGACTGATACCTTCACCAAGGGTACTGCCTCAAAGCAACAAATTCCTCAAGCTGAAGCATCTGTTCAGCAAACTGAAGAACATGCCAGCACCGCTGATGAAGTTCAGGCTGCTGAAGAAAATGCTAGTTCCAAGGCTGATGACTCTGCTCCAGCCGTTGATGAAATTGCCAGGGCATCCACTAATGGTGCGCCTGAAGAAAATGAAGAGACCAGGGCAACTGCATCAGTTGTGCCTGAAGAAAATGAACCAGATTCCTCAGCTCCACCTGCACCAACTCCAACTCCAATTCTTCCCTCTGCTTTAGATGTGAAGAAAACCAAGGCTACAGAGCGAGCTGCAGTGAAGAAAAGGAAAGCATCAAGTGCTTCAGAATCTTCAGTCCCAAAGAAGATGAAGCCCATGACCAGCTCATTTGCCAATCCAATTGATGCTGTCCTATCTCCTCCATGCCATCAAAGGACCTTGTTCCTTTTGGTGAAGATTATGAGATCCCAAGTGGATCAGATGAAGAAACTCAGTCTGCTGCTTCCTCAGAGCAGATTGATGAAGAAATTGAAGTGGATACAATACCTTCAACCCCAATAGTCTCATCACCAATGCCTCAGTTTGATGCTGAAGAGGCTGGTGTTGAAGAATTTGATGATGAAGATGTGGATATTGGAAGCACAACTCCAGTAATGAATGACGACTTTTGGGAAAGTCAGCATCCCAATTCCCCACTCTTCACTCCCCTGTAGCAAATTCCTCACTCTCCTTCACCAACCGTAAAATTGGGCTCTGATGCAACTCATCCCACTGCTTCTGTGAATGAAGAAATTCCAGCCACTAGTGCTGAAGAAACTGCTGCTGAAACAGACAAGGTGACTGCACCTGAGGAAAATCCTGAAATTCCTCAGCCTGAAGAACCTGAGCTTGTGATTCCTGAGGTCGTGATGCAACTCACTGACACTCCTCTGCCAAGGCCAAAGGATCCATTCTCACGCAAATAGAAATTTAAGGCTGAAGACTTCTATGGCGAGCACGTATTCTTCACTGAATACAATCCTTATGACTCTGCTCGCATAAGGAAGAGGCGTTTCTGGACTGCCAGCCAAGCAAATTTCTATTCCTCAGTGCTTTACAACAAAGACAAAGTCTTCGACCATGCACATATTCCTCACGTGGATATGGAATCTATGCCGTGCTTTACGCCAGTCCTCCGTGTTCTTCACGAAGCTGGGCTACTCAACTTCTGCACAGATATATGCGATTGGAATGAAGAACTTATTCTTTAGTTCTATGCTACACTGCACATCACTGGCAACTCTGAAGATGTCAATTCATGGGTTCTGGACTGGATGACTGAAAATACACATTACAAGGCCCCAGCAACTGAATTGCTTCGCTGCCTTTCTCTTAGTCCACCCACTGAAGATGCGCGTTGCGTGTATGATGAACCTGAACTGTCAAACCACTATATGCAAGTGCTCATGAAGCCTCTGAATCCAGGGCAATCACTTCGTACCAAATTCCTCGTCAAGGAATTGCTGTATGTGCCTAGGACTGTCTATCGCATTCTGACGAAGACAATATGTCCCATCAAAGGACACGATTCTTCCGATGAAGAAATTGTTGGCATCATGAAGAATATGCTTTTCAATATCATACATGGTGTTTCCATAAACTTCCATGATTTCTTCATGAGGACTCTGGCCAACATTGCTATGTCACCATTTGAGCTGAAGCCTTATGCACCTTGGATTATGAGATTCATCAGGACAAGGTCTTCACTCAACTACAAGGCTGAAACTCTCAACCACTGCAGCTACTTGCCTCCTATTGAAGTCCTCAAAAGGACATTTTCCTCAGCTGATGAAAAGGGCAAGGCCACTGCTGTGATAGATGAAGGCATTCGTCCATTGGATGGTCAATTTCGCAAGGCTGCTTCTTATTCCACCAATGATGACTCTGCCACACATGACTCTGCTGCTAATACTGCCAAGACAAATCCTCAAGCCACAACACCCAGGGTGATGACTGATCGTGAGTTACTCCTCAGTCTTCATCAAAAGGTTGATCGCAATCACAAATGGGTCAAGCGTCAGTTTGGTTCAATTCTTCACAACATGACTACCACACACAATGCAGTGAAGAAAAACCATTACTACCTTCATGAAACCCTCAACCGCACCTGGGCTGTTCTGTCTCAAGTATATAGTGCTGAAGATTTGGAGAACATGGGCCTCAAAGAAGAATTTGCCTGGTCGGCACCTCCGCTGAAGAAATTCAAGAAGGTCAAGGTTCCTTCTCTGGTGGCCAGTTCATATTCTTCATCGCGCGACACTGATGAAAATGAAGACTTGGACGACACTGCAGCAGGCCCTACTTCAACAACCGACCCCAACAACACTGGCGCTCCTCCATCAACTTGAATATCTTCAGGGGCGTTAGTCCTCAGTTTCGATCCTTTTGGTCATTTGATGACAAAGGGGGAGAAATCTGAGTTAGTCTTCAAGCGGGTCTATAATAAGGGCATATTTTTTAAGTTGCAACTCTCATTCTTCCGAAACTTTTATTGGATCGAGTTGTAATCTTAAACCCTATGGTGCTCGGTGCTCTGATACTTCGATACATGCTTGAGCTCTGATACTTTTGATGCGCTATTCTGCATGCTTATTCCTCATTAATGTTATCGCACGCATGCTGAATTGCATCAGGCACCATATTTCATCATGCATTTCAAATTCTTCAAATCATATATCAAATGCGTGTATGAATTACAAGATATAGGGGGAGATCTCCATGATTTAACTCTTCAAGTGTGCATTGCCTCAAAAGCAAATTCCTCACTATGCACAACTTCAGGGGGAGTTCTTCTATATCTTGCAATCAAATTCCTCAATATCAGTTTCTACACTTCATATATTTATCCCCGTTGAAAACTTAACCTATGTTGTCATCAATCACCAAAAAGGGGGAGATTGTAAGTGCATCTAGTGCCCCTTAGTGATTTTGGTGTATTGAAGACTTATAGGTTAAGCATCTGATGTGTTTATGAGTGTACACAGGTCTATAGGTCTATGAGGAGTTTGATATTTACAGTAAAAGTCGACCCCTAAAAATGAAGTTCTTCGACTGAAGACTTTGATATTCTGAAGACTTTCTGAAGACTTTGAAAGTGAAGAAATTGGTGTGACCTTGAAGACATGGTATTCGTTCGAGGAACGTGAAGCGTGAAGACCTTGTTTTCGTAGTTTCATTTTTCTCTTTCTTGAGTCATAGGAAACACCGTACTGTTAAAGGGGGTCGAGGAAATACTAAGGAGAAAATTTCCATGTGATGCTCAACTTAAATCCTACACCTACCAATCCCTTCGAGTGAAGCCATTGGAAATCTCATACAGTTCAGTCAATTTCTTCAGTGACAGAGACGCAGTTCTTCTGGTCACTGAGGACTTTGCTCTGACTGAGGAGTTAGGAATTCGCCAGTGCGAATTGCCTACACAGTGAGGAACATGATAGCCCTGAGGAATTTGTACTCCAAATTTCCGACCGTTGCTGTGCCACGCGCCAGCTGTCCTAAAATATCTTGTCCACCTAACGGTCATATCATTGAAGGGCATTTATGTCTTATCATGTCGGGCTGCTCCCTAGGCTATAAATAGCCGCCCCCTACAACCACTAGCTGGTTGGCTGCTCCGCGTGAACTTGACACTTGTCATTTGAGAGCAACCCATCCTCCGAGGACTTTGAGCGAAAATCGTCAAGTGAGGAAAATCCAAACCCAAACCCAAAACACCTACAAACCCAAAGTGATTGAGCATCACTGAAGAAATTGATCCTGCGTGGATCCGACGCTTGTTACCTTTGAAGACTGTGCTTCTTCCAGATGGTTAGGCGTCAAGGTCTAGAGCATCCAAGAGGAATTGTGGATCGCCGAGTGACCAAGTCTGTGAAGGTTTGGAAGTCACCTGAAGACTTACCACGAGTGATTGGACGAGGACTGTGTGTCCTTAGTTCAAGGAGAATACGGTGAGGACTTGGTGTCCCGAGCCACGTGCTCAGGACTGGGTGTCCGGGACTGGGTGTCCTCGAGTTTAAATACTCAGCCGCTCCAACCAGACGCACAACTGAGACAGCAGTTGGAACTGGTCTACCAAGTCATTGTCTTCACCAAGCTTACTAGTTCCATTTCCTCAACACCTTCATTTCCTCATTACTGTGTTGTCTGTTTGTTCATATCTGTGTTTGAAGACTTTGACTGAAGACTTTCACAAATTCCTCAGTTCAATTTCTTCAGTCTGTTTGTCTTCATCTAGAGTTATCCTGTGCCTACGCTTTCTGTACTCTGTGTTTGTCTTCATTTCATCATGATGACCATGCATGTAATCTGTTATGTTTACTTTTGAGTACTTATTCCGCTGCTAGTATTTCTTCGCTAAGGAATTTCCTCATGAGCAAATTCCTCAGTGAAGAATTTCATAAAAATCGCCTATTCACCCCCCTCTAGTCGATATAACGCACTTTCAGAGACACCTGTAGAGCTCCTTTATAATCACCCAGTTACGTTGTGACGTTTGGTAGCACACAATGTGTTCCTCCGGCAAACGAGAGTTGCATAATGTCATAGTCATAGGAACATGTATAAGTCATGAAGAAAGCAATAGCAACATACTAAACAATCGAGTGCTAAGCTAACGGAATGGGTCAAGTCAATCACATCATTCTCCTAATGATGTGATCCCGTTAATCAAATGACAACTCATGTCTATGGCTAGGAAACATAACCATCTTTGATCAACGAGCTAGTCAAGTAGAGGCATACTAGTGACACTCTGTTTGTCTATGTATTCACACATGTATCATGTTTCCGGTTAATACAATTCTAGCATGAATAATAAACATTTATCATGAAATAAGGAAATAAATAATAACTTTATTATTGCCTCTAGGGCATATTTCCTTCAGTCTCCCACTTGCACTAGAGTCAATAATCTAGATCACATCACCATGTGATTAACATCGATAGTTCACATCATCATGTGATTAACACCCATAGTTCACATCGCCATGTGACCAACACCCCAAGGGTTTACTAGATTCAGTAATCTAGTTCACATCTCTATGTGATTAACACCCAAATAGTACTAAGGTGGGATCATGTTTTGCTTGTGAGATAATTTTAGTCAACGGGTCTGTCATATTCAGATCCATAAGTATTTTGTAAATTTCTATGTCAACAATACTCTGCACGGAGCTACTCTAGCTAATTGCTCCCACTTTCAATATGTATCTAGACCGAGACTTAGAGTCATCTAGATTAGTGTCAAAACTTGCATTGACGTAACCCTTTACGACGAACCTTTTTGTCACATCCATAATCAAGAAACATATCCTTATTCCACTAAGGATAATTTTGACCGCTGTCCAGTGATCTACTCCTAGATCACTATTGTACTCCCTTGCCAAAATCAGTGTAGGGTATACAATAGATCTGGTACACGGCATGGCATACTTCATAGAACCTATGGCCAAGCCATAGGGAATGACTTTCATTCTCTTTCTATCTTCTGCCGTGGTCGGGCATTGAGTCTTACTCAACTTCACACCTTGTAACACAGGCAAGAACCCTTTCTTTGCTTGATCCATTTTGAACTTCTTCAAAACTTTGTCAAGGTATGTGCTTTGTGAATGTCCAATTAAGCGTCTTGATCTATCTCTATAGATCTTAATGCCCAATATGTAAGCAGCTTCACCGAGGTCTTTCATTGAAAAACTCTTATTCAAGTATCCCTTTATGCTATCCAGAAATTCTATATCATTTCCAATTAGTAATATGTCATCTACATATAATATCAGAAACGCTACAGAGCTCCCACTCACTTTCTTGTAAATACAGGCTTCTCCAAAAGTCTGTACAAACCCAAATGCTTTGATCACACTATCAAAGCGTTTATTCCAACTCCGAGAGGCTTGCACCAGTCCATAAATGGATCGCTGGAGCTTGCACACTTTGTTAGCTCCCTTTGGATCGATAAAACCTTCTGGTTGCATCATATACAACTCTTCTTCCAGAAATCCATTCAGGAATGCAGTTTTTACATCCATCTGCCAAATTTCATAATTATAAAATGTGGCAATTGCTAATATGATTCGGACAGACTTAAGCATTGCTACGGGTGAGAAGGTCTCATCGTAGTCAATCCCTTGAACTTGTCGAAAACCTTTTGCGACAAGTCGAGCTTTGTAGACAGTAACATTACCGTCAGCGTCAGTCTTCTTCTTGAAGATCCATTTATTCTTAATTGCTTGCTGATCATCGGGCAAGTCAACCAAAGTCCAAACTTTGTTCTCATACATGGATCATATCTTAGATTTCATGGCCTCAAACCATTTTGTGGAATCTGGGCTCATCATCACTTCCTCATAGTTCGCAAGTTCGTCATGGTCTAGTAACATGATCTCCAGAACAGGATTACCGTACTACTCTAGTGCGGATCTCACTCTGGTTTACCTACGAGATTCGGTAGTAACTTGATATGAAGTTACATGATCATCATCATTAGCTTCCTCACTAATTGGTGTAGTAGTCACAGGAACATATTTCTGTGATGAACTACTTTCCAATAAGGGAGAAGGTACAATTACCTTATCAAGTTTTCTACTTTCCTCCCACTCACTTCTTTCGAGAGAAACTTCTTCTCTAGAAAGTATCCATTCTCAGCAACGAATGTCTTGCCTTTTGGATCTGTGATAGAAGGTGTACCCAACTGTCTCCTTTGGGTATCCTATGAAGACACATTTCTCCGATTTGGGTTTGAGCTTATCATGATGAAACTTTTTCTTATAAGCATCGCAACCCCAAACTTTAAGAAACGACAACTTTGGTTTCTTGCCAAACCATAGTTCATAAGGTGTCGTCTCAACGGATTTTGATGGTGCCCCTTTTTAACGTGAATGCAGTTGTCTTTAATGCATAACCCCAAAAACAATAGTGGTAAATCGGTAAGAAACATCATAGATTGCACTATAACCAATAAAGTACGGTTATGACGTTCGGACACACCATTATGATGTGGTGTTCCAGGTGGCGTGAGTAGTGAAACTATTTCACATTGTTTTAACTGAAGACCAAACTCGTAACTCAAATATTTTACCTCTGCGATCATATCGTAGAAACTTTTATTTTCTTGTTACGATGATTCTCCACTTCACTCTGAAATTCTCTGAACTTTTCAAACGTTTCAGACTTATGTTTCATCAAGTAGATATACCCATATCTGCTCAAATCATCTGTGAAGGTCAGAAAATAATGATACTTGTCGCGAGCCTTAATATTCATCGGACCACATACATCAATATGTATGATTTCCAACAAATCTGTTGCTCGCTCCATTGTTCCATAGAACGGAGTCTTAGTCATCTTGCCCATGAGGCATGGTTCGCAAGCATCAAGTGATTCATAATCAAGTGATTCCAAAATCCCATCAGCATGGAGTTTCTTCATGTGCTTTACACCAATATGACCTAAACGGCAGTGCCACAAATAAGTTTATCATTATTAACTTTGCATCTTTTTGGCTTCCATATTATGAATATGTGTATCACTATGATCGAGATCCAACAAACCATTTTCGTTGGGTGTATGACCATAGAAGGTTTTATTCATGTAAACAGAACAACAATTTATTCTCTTACTTAAATGAATAACCGTATTACAATAAACATGATCAAATCATATTCATGCTCAACGCAAACACCAAATAACACTTATTTAGGTTTAACACTAATCCCGAAAGTATAGGGAGTGTGCGATGATGATCATATCAATCTTGGAACCACTTCCAACACACATCGTCACTTCACCCTTAACTAGTCTCTATTTATTCTGCAACTCCCGTTTCGAGTTACTACTCTTAGCAACTGAGCCAGTATCAAATGCCGAGGGGTTGCTATAAACACTAGTAAAGTACACATCAATAACATGTATATCCAATATACCTTTGTTCACTTTGCCATCCTTCTTATCCACCAATTACTTGGGGTAGTTCCGCTTTTAGTGACCATTCCCTTTGCAGTAGAAGCACTCAGTCTCAGGCTTTAGGTCCAGACTTGGGCTTCTTCACTTGAGCAGCAACTTGCTTGCCATTCTTCTTGAAGTTCCCCTTCTTCCCTTTGCCCTTTTCTTGAAACTAGTGGTCTTGTCTACCATCAACACTTGATGTTTTTCTTGATTTCTACCTTCGTCGATTTTAGCATCACGAAGAGCTTGGGAATCGTTTTCGTTATCCCTTGCATACTATAGTTCATCACGAAGTTCTACTAACTTGGTGATGGTGACTAGAGAATTTTGTCAATCACTATCTTATCTGGAAGATTAACTCCCACTTGATTCAAGTGATTGTAGTACCCAGACAATCTGAGCACATGCTCACTAGTTGAGCGATTCTCCTCCATCTTTTAGCTATAGAACTTGTTGGAGACTTCATATCTCTCAACTCGGGCATTTGCTTGAAATATTAACTTCAACTCCTGGAACATCTCATATGGTCCATGACATTCAAAATGTCTTTGAAGTCCTGATTCTAAGCCGTTTAAGCATGGTGCACTAAACTATCAAGTAGTCATCATATTGATCTAGCCAAACGTTCATAACGTCTGCATCTGCTCCTGCAATAGGTCTGTCACCTAGCGGTGCATCAAGGACATAATTCTTCTGTGCAGCAATGAGGATAAACCTCAGATCACGAATCCAATCCGCATCATTGCTACTAACATCTTTCAACTCAATTTTCTCTAGGAACATATCAAAATAAACATATGAAAGCAACAACACGAGCTATTGATCTACAACATAGATATGCTAATACTACCAGGACTAAGTTCATGATAAATTAAAGTTCAATTAATCATATTACTTAAGAACTCCCACTTAGATAGACATCCCTCTAATCCTCTAAGTGATCACGTGATCCAAATCAACTAAACCATAACCGATCATCACGTGAAATGGAGTAGCTTTCAATGGTGAACATCACTATGTTGATCATATCTACTATATGATTCACGCTCGACCTTTCGGTCTCCGTATTCCGAGGCCATATCTGTATATGCTAGGCTCGTCAAGTTTAACCTGAGTATTCTGCGTGTGCAAAACTGGCTTGCACCCGTTGTAGATGGACGTAGAGCTTATCACACCCGATCATCACGTGGTGTCTGGGCACGACGAACTTTGGCAACGGTGCATACTCAGGGAGAACACTTCTTGATAATTAGTGAGAGATCATCTTAAAATGCTACCGTCAATCAAAGCAAGATAAGATGCATAAAAGATAAACATCACATGCAATCAATGTAAGTGATATGATATGGCCATCATCATCTTGTGCTTGTGATCTCCATCTCCGAAGCACCTCCATGATCGCCATCGTCACCGGCGTGACACCTTGATCTCCATCGTAGCATCGTTGTCGTCTCGCCAATCTTATGCTTCTACGACTATCGCTACCGCTTAGTGATAAAGTAAAGCATTACAGGGTGATTGCATTGCATACAATAAAGCGACAACCATATGGCTCCTGCCAGTTGCCGATAACTCGGTTACAAAACATGATCATCTCATACAATAAAATTTAGCATCATGTCTTGACCATATCACATCACAACATGCCCTGCAAAAACAAGTTAGACGTCCTCTACTTTGTTATTGCAGTTTTACGTGGCTGCTACGGGCTTAAGCAAGAACAAATCTCACCTACGCATCAAAACCACAACGATAGTTTGTCAAGTTGGTGCTGTTTTAACCTTCGCAAGGACCGGGCGTAGCCACACTCGGTTCAACTAAAGTTGGAGAAACTGACACCCGCTAGCCACCTGTGTGCAAAGCACGGCGGTAGAACCAGTCTCGCGTAAGCGTACGCGTAATGTCGGTCTGGGCCGCTTCATCCAACTATACCGCCGAACCAAAGTATGACATGCTGGTAAGCAGTATGACTTATACCGCCCACAACTCACTTGTGTTCTACTCGTGCATATAACATGAAACCATAAAAACCTAGGCTCTGATACCACTGTTGGGGAACGTAGTAATTTCAAAAAAATTCCTACGCACACGCAGGATCATGGTGATGCATAGCAATGAGAGGGGAGAGTGTTGTCTACGTACCCTCGTAGACCGAAGCGAAAGCGTTGACGCAACGTAGAGGAAGTAGTCGTACGTCTTCCTGATCCGACCGATCCAAGCGCCGTTACTCCGGCACCTCCGAGTTCTTAGCACACGTACATCTCGATGACGTTCCCCGGGCTCCGATCCAGCAAAGCTTCGGGGATGAGTTTCGTCAGCACGACGGCGTGATGACGATGATGATATTCTACCGACGCAGGGCTTCGCCTAAACACTGCAACGATATGACCGAGGTGGAATATGGTGGAGGGGGGCACCGCACACGGCTGAGGAACGATCACGAAGATCAACTTGTGTCTTCTAGGGTGCCCCCTGCCCCCGTATATAAAAGAGGGAGGGGGAGGCGCGGCCGGCCCCCAAGGGGTGCGCCTAGAGGAGTCCTACTCCCAGCGGGAGTCCTACTCCCACCGGGAGTAGGACTCCCTCTCTTGCCTTGTTGGAGAAGGAAAAGGGGAAGGGGGAAAAGGAAAAAAGGGGGGCGCCGCCCCCCCTTCCTTGTCCTATTCGGACTAGGGAGGGAGGGGGCGCGCGGCCTGCCCTGGCCGCCCCTCCTCTTCTCCCTTAAGGCCCGTAGGGGCCCATTAACCCCCCGGGGGGTTCCGGTAACCCCCCGGTACTCCGGTAAAATGCCGATTTCACCCGGAACAATTCCGATGTCCAAATTTAGGCTTCCAATATATTGATCTTTATGTCTCGACCATTTCGAGACTCCTCTTCATGTCCATGATCACATCCGGGACACGGAACAACCTTCGGTACATCAAAATATATAAACTCATAATAACTGTCATCGTAACGTTAAGCGTGCAGACCCTACGGTTCGAGAACAATGTAGACATGACCGAGACACGTCTCAGGTCAATAACCAATAGCGGGACCTGGATGCCCATATTGGCTCCAACATATTCTACGAAGATCTTTATCGGTCAGACCGCATAACAACATACGTTGTTCCCTTTGTTATCGGTATGTTACTTGCCCGAGATTTGATCGTCGGTATCCAATACCTAGTTCAATCTCGTTACCGGCAAGTCTCTTTACTCGTTTTGTAATACATCATCTCACAACTAACATATTAGTTGCAATGCTTGCAAGGCTTATGTGATGTGCATTACCGAGAGGGCCCAGAGATACCTCTCCGACAATCGGAGTGACAAATCCTAATCTCGAAATACGCCAACCCAACATGTACCTTTGGAGACACCTGTAGAGCTCCTTTATAATCACCCAGTTACGTTGTGACGTTTGGTAGCACACAAAGTGTTCCTCCGGCAAACGGGAGTTGCATAATCTCATAGTCATAGGAACATGTATAAGTCATGAAGAAAGCAATAGCAACATACTAAACGATCGAGTGCTAAGCTAACGGAATGGGTTAAGTCAATCACATCATTCTCCTAATGATATGATCCCGTTAATCAAATGACAACTCATGTCTATGGTTAGGAAACATAACCATCTTTGATCAACGAGCTAGTCAAGTAGAGGCATACTAGTGACACTCTGTTTGTCTATGTATTCACACATGTATCATGTTTCCGGTTAATACAATTCTAGCATGAATAATAAACATTTATCATGAAATAAGGAAATAAATAATAACTTTATTATTGCCTCTAGGGCATATTTCCTTCATTCTTGAACTTCTGCAACAAAACAAAATATGCTATGATATGAGATGCAAATAAATAATCCGTTGTCGGTGTCAAAACCGGCGGATCTCGGGTGGGGGGTCCCGAACTGTGCGTCAAGGTCGGATGGTAACAGGAGACGAGGGACACTTTATTTTACCCAGGTTCGGGCCCTCTCGATGGAGGTAAAACCCTACTCCTGCTTGATTAATATTGATGATATGGGTAGTACAAGAGTAGATCTACCACGAGATCAAGGAGGCTAAACCCTAGAAGCTAGCATGTGGTATGATTGTGTATAATGATCGTTGTCCTACGGACTACAACCCTCCGGTTTATATAGACACCGGATAGGGTTAGGGTTACACAGAGTCGGTTACAATGGTAGGAGAACTTGAATATCCGCACGCCTAGCTTGCCTTCCACGCCAAGGAAAGTTCCTTCCGAGCACGGGACGAAGTCTTCAATCTTGTATCTTCATAGTCCTGGAGTCCGGCGAAGGTATAGTCCGGCTACCCGAACACCCCCTAATCCAGGACACCCTCAGTAGCCCCTGAACCAGGCTTCAATGACGACGAGTCTGGCGCGCAGATTGTCTTCGGCATTGCAAGGAGGGTTCCTCCTCCAAGTTCTTCAAGAAGATTATAAACACCAAAAATAGTGTCCGGCTCTGCAAAACAAGTTTCCACATATTGCCATAGAGAGAATAATATTAACACAAATCAAATCTGCTGACGTATTCCGCAGTGCGTCATAACACTGTGTTGGGGAACGTTGCAGAAAATAAATTTTTTCCTACGGTTTCACCAAGATCCATCTATGAGTTCATCTAAGCAACGAGTATTCAGATTGCATCTACATACCTTTTGTAGATCGTGAGCGGAAGCGTTCACTAGAACGTGGATGATGGAGTCGTACTCGCCGTGATCCAAATCATCGATGACCGAGTGCCAAACGGACGGCACCTCCGCGTTCAACACACGTACGGAGCGGATGACGTCTCCTCCTTCTTGATCCAGTAAGGGGGAAGGAGAGGTTGAGGAAGATGACTCCACAAGCAGCACGACGGCGTGGTGTTGGTGGAGAAGCAGCGCTCCGGCAGGGCTTCGCCAAGCGTGTGACGGAGGAGGAGAGGTGTAGCAGGGGAGAGGGAGGCGCCAGGGAGCAAGGGTGTGGCTGCCCCCTCCCTCCCCCCTTTATATAGGCCCTTGGGGGGCGCCGGCCCCCTGGAGATTCAATCTCCAAGGGGGGGCGGCGGCCAAGGGGGGAGGAGTGCCCCCCAAGGCAAGTGGGGCGCCCCCACCCTAGGGTTTCAACCCTAGGCGCAGGGGGTGGGCCTAGGGGGGCGCACCAGCCCACTAAGGGCTGGTTCCCCTCCCCACTTCAGCCCATGGGGCCCTCCGGGATGGGTGGCCCCACCCGGTGGACCCCCGGGACACTTCCGGTGGTCCCGGTACAATACCGGGTGACCCCGATACTTTCCCGATGGCCGAAATACCACTTCCTATATATAATTCTTTAACTCCGGACCATTCCGAAACTCCTCGTGACGTCCGAGATCTCATCCGGGACTCCGAACAACATTCGGTTTGCTGCATACTCATATTCATACAACCCTAGCGTCATCGAACCTTAAGTGTGTAGACCCTACGGGTTCGGGAGACACGTAGACATGACCGAGACGGCTCTCGGGCAATAACCAACAGCGGGATCTGGATACCCATGTTGGCTCCCACATGCTTCTCGATGATCTCATCGGATGAACCACGATGTCGGGGATTCAAGCAACCCCGTATGCAATTCCCTTTGTCAAGCGGTACGTTACTTGCCCGGGACTCGATCATCGGTATCCCAATACCTCGTTTAGTCTTGTTACCGGCAAGTCACTTTACTCGTACCGTAATGCATGATCCCGTGACCAGACACTTGGTCACATTGAGCTCATTATGATGATGCATTACTGAGTGGGCCCGGTGATACCTCTCCGTCATACGGAGTGACAAATCCCAGTCTCGATCCGTGTCAACCCAACAGACACTTTCAAAGATACCTGTAGTGTACCTTTATAGTCACCTAGTTACGTTGTGACGTTTGGTACACCCAAAGCACTCCTACGGTATCCGGGAGTTACACGATCTCATGGTCTAAGGAAAAGATACTTGACATTGAAAAGCTCTAGCAAAACGAACTACACGATCTTGTGCTATGCTTAGGATTGGGTCTTGTCCATCACATCATTCTCCTAATGATGTGATCTCGTTATCAATGACATCCAATGTCCATAGCCAGGAAACCATGACTATCTATTGATCAACGAGCTAGTCAACTAGAGGCTTACTAGGGACATGTTGGTGTCTAAGTATTCACACATGTATTACGATTTCCGGATAACACAATTATAGCATGAATAAAAGACAATTTTATCATGAACAAGGAAATATAATAATAATGCTTTTATTATTGCCTCTAGGGCATATTTCCAACAGTCTCCCACTTGCACTAGAGTCAATAATCTAGTTACATTGTGATGAATCGAACACCCATAGAGTTCTGGTGCTGATCATGTTTTGCTCGCGGAAGAGGTTTAGTCAACGGATCTGCGACATTCAGATCCGTGTGTATTTTGCAAATTTCTATGTCTCCATCTTGAACATTTTCACGGATGGAGTTGAAGCGACGCTTGATGTGCCTGGTCTTCTTGTGAAACCTGGGCTCCTTGGCAAGTGCAATAGCTCCAGTGTTGTCACAAAAGAGTTTGATCGGCCCCGACGCACTGGGTATGACTCCTAGGTCGGTGATGAACTCCTTCACCCAAATTGCTTCATGCGCTGCCTCCGAGGCTGCCATGTACTCCGCTTCACATGTAGATCCCGCCACGACGCTCTGCTTGCAGCTGCACCAGCTTACTACTCCACCATTCAACATATACACGTATCCGGTTTGTGACTTAGAGTCATCCAGATCTGTGTCGAAGCTAGCGTCGACGTAACCCTTTACGACGAGCTCTTCGTCACCTCCATAAACGAGAAACATGTCCTTAGTCCTTTTCAGGTACTTCAGGATATTCTTGACCGCTGTCCAGTGTTCCTTGCCGGGATTACTTTGGTACCTTCCTACCAAACTTACGGCAAGGTTTACATCAGGTCTGGTACACAGCATGGCATACATAATGGATCCTATGGCTGAAGCATAGGGGATGACACTCATCTCTTATTTATCCTTTGCCGTGGTCGGGCATTGAGCCGAGCTCAATTTCCACTACAAGAAATATGTCAACTTGTAACCACCACTGTTGGTCACTGAAAGGTCACAAATTTCCATTTACGACCTTTTTGTGACCAAAAACAGAAGGTCAAAAGCTGGCGGTCGTAAACTGACTATAGCGACCTTTCTTCTGGAATGGTCAAAGACGTTTACGACCAAAATATTCCTACTGTGGCATTTTGGTCACTAGCAACCTCCCCAGGACACGTAGGCATCCAGCATGGCCAGCTGATGTGGCACAAGATTCAGCCCGGTCCAATTCGGTTTTCTACATGGGCCTAGCCCAACAATTCGGCCCATTTATGATTTTTTTCCTAGATGTTTTTGGGCCTTTTCTATCATGGGCCTTTACCTTTCCACAGAGTTTGTTTCCTTTTTGTTTCTATTTTCTATTTGAGTCGAGGCCTTCTTATAGTACTACTGAATAGCTTTTCAGCCCAGGTTATTTTGGGCCATGGCATCTTAATAGTACAAGTATATTTGGGCCGTGGCCACTATCAGGTCCAGTAAGAACATTTTCCGGAGAACTTAATGTTCAAGTAAAATGTACACAACATTACACGAAAATAACACATACAACAGCAGATAGTATTTCATTTCACTCCTACAGCTCACTACATCATAGACAGTACATGACAATCATTCAATTTTTTACTAGGTAGTAGCCAAGTACATCATTCAATTTCAAATAAACAGTACTACTCTTGGAAGCAAAATAGGCCGCCACACGCCATGGTGCCCCAAGTAACCAGCAGCGCTGCTTGCCCCCTTGGCCCAGCTCCTTGCTGCCGACGATGGACGAGACTCGGATGCGGAGCTCCCTGCACATGACATATTGTGTCAATGCTTGCAGCAATAGAAGGAACTCACATACCATAGAACTTGTACAGTAGTGTATCAACACCCGAAAGATTGACTGAATTGACTGTTATATAACCAAGTTAGAGCTGGCAGAAGTTGCAGGTACATAAACATCCATAGAGCTAACATGTTGTATTTCTGTAGAAAGAAGCATCAACTCACTATTCTACACAAAAAGCTATCCCATACATGCACAGACACCAGAACGGTACATAGAATGAAGCACAGGGCTAGTACTTGCTACCCTGACATTTCAGGCATTCTAGTGTTTAGGAGATTTGACTTCCAGCAGAAAACTAAGTCGATAGACTTAGCACTTGTGACTTCAACTAACTCGACCAGTGCTAAGTTATTAATAGACTTAATTGTGACTTCAACCAACTTGTGGACTGATTTTGCTCAAGTTTCTTAATAGACTTACAATGTTTAGCTTCCAGAAATTAAATCACAAAGTTTAGCTTACGGAAACAAAATTACAAGGTTTTCTATCTGCAATCAGTACAAACTTGATAGTGCTACAAGTGCTAATGATCCAACAGCGTCCCAGCTCCACACATCCTAGTACTGGATTTCCTCACACTTGATAGTGCTACAAGCAAGCAAGCAAGCAAACATGCAAATACAAGTAGTAGTACTGGTTGTCTAATGAATGGGATACATGATTCTCCTTAAATAAATTGACAAGGTTTTCTTCTTTTTTCTAGTTAATGACAACAAGTCATCAATCAAGCAAGCAACATCACACTGGTACAGCAGCTAGCATCGTTCAGCATATATGGGGTGTGAGCAGTTAACACCTACTAATTTTATTTTATTTGTTTGCATCGAGTCAGCACCTACTAGATGGGATGGAAATGCATCTTCTATATTAGTTGTGGAGCATGCGTGTATTATTAACAACGAAAGCAAGGTCGACACTAGTGAAAGAGCAGACAGGAATATTTGCTTGCAACCAGACAACATTGCTTGTGTGAGGCGAGGCGAGGCGAAGAGCAGCTCCTCGCTCTTGGCGCCGAGCTTGACGAGGGGAGGGGGCTCCATGGAACCTGCCACAACCCGACCTGTGTAAATAATAAGGTCTTGATTAGATATAAACAGTAGTACTGAATGATAGATATAAACATTAGTATTGTCTGAGCTCAGTTTTTTTGCAAGGATAAGCATGTCCTAAACCGCCATTGTGAGATCGTTGAAGTAATATATGCCAGAATGTGAGAATGGATAAAACAGAAGATGAATGTTCTCAAGTGCCATGAAGTGAGAAAGCAGGTAGTCAGAATGACGAGGCATGTTATCTGCCAAAACAGATTCAGACTAACTGCATGTCCAGACAGACGGGCCATTCCCAAGCATTTCAAGACACCAGCAGAGGTCAGTAAACAACAAACTTGGATGCTATCTATCCATACTAGTATAGAATGATATGAGGCCAGTAGAAACTGTTTGCTACCGACGAGCTCGTCAAGGTGCATAGTTGTTCAAAAAGGAAGCACATTTGACTAAAGTACCAGATTTCAGAGTTTGTAATAGCATCATGAACATCAGCTGTAAATTACTAAATGTTACCATACTGAATGCTATCTAGAAAGATAGATACCATGCAGGGGGTGTCCATTACCGACGATCTTGCCGAGGTGCATGGAGATGGAGTTGAGCTGGGCCTTGTTCTCGTAGAGGTGGTTGACTGCCTTCCTGGACTGCACCTTCAGGAACAAGCATCACCAGCAGAGGAAACCAAATCAGTAAATCAGCCCAAATCGAGGACCATGACCTTGAGCTGCTTCTCCTTGGCGCCCTTCACCAGATCCGAGGTCACTGTTAAACACACGCACGCACAAACGCATCAGAAAAATTAACATAAAACGAAGTAATACACGGAATTAGTTTAGGAAAATGGATACAAGCGGACGAAACATCCTAGCTAACCAGAAACAAAACATTGTTTAGTCGCTAGGCGTTAAAGCGATAGATGTTAAACACTAACTGCCTTCATAAAAAAGAGCAATAATAACAACCAGCAGGTACTTAACACTCAGCAAGGGTTGATAGATATATAATGGGTTCAGCAACCAATTTGGCTCAGAAACTAAGAAAATCAGAAAGATTGTTCGCTCAGAATACGCTAACAAGTAACCTGTTCCGACTACACAAAGTTCAGCTACACTGGTAGGCACTTGACATGCCCCAACTATGTCTGAAAGCCCTGATCTACAGTTCAATTGAAACTAACTCACGTGCGCAAGAAACAAAAATACCTTGCATGTATTTATGTGTTGGCTTCAGGGGACTGCAACTACGCAAAGATGAGGAGGGTGTCAACCGTTGCTGCACTGGAGGCACCATCAAGAAATAGCCTCCAACTCCTAACCTACGGAAGAGATCCATCGAGCACTAACCAACTCTTGACCTCGGCATCACTATCTAGTGCATATCACGAACAGATCTGACGCGGCAAGCAAGAACGAACCAAGGATAAAGGCGGGAGGGAGATGGATCTCATCTATTACCTGGGAGAGACGCCCGCTGCCAGTCGCTGGTCGCGGTCGCAGTCGTCGGAGCCGAGGGAGACGATGGCGCTGTCCTGTCCTGGTGGCCGGAGACCCTAGACAGGCCACGCGCGCGCCGGATCCGGCCAGATTGATGGAGCATCGTGCTCGTCGGCGAGCAAGACAGCCGTGGTTGCTCGGCGGCGACGCTTCTATCTCTGGCGAAGTTGAGGCGGGCGGTGGAGAGCAGGGCCGATCGAGATCACAGAGGGAGGGAGAGGGTTGGGGGTGGCGGGCGTGGGTGCGTGGGGGCTGAGGGGGTGAGGGAGATGGGTCCATGAGGTCCGCTGCCATGGCTTTCTGATCCGCACGACCGTCGCCGTGGTTTTGGATCTGCGGGGAGGGGAAGTCGGCGATGGCGGCGGCGTATGGATCTGGGAGAGAGAGGAGGGGAAGTCGTGCGGGGGACGAGTGGTGTGCGGGGGAGAGTGGGTGGGTGTGGGTGGGTGAGAGGGTGGACGTTGGATCCATCCGCCGTGGACAGCTCAGATTTCATAGAGCGGGGCGATCCTTGTGAGAGATCCTGATTGGTTCGATATTTTTGTCATTTAAAATAGTTACTAAGTGCTAAAACATAGTAAAATGTGAAGCAACTGCCCGTATTATTTTGCAAAATGGCACCATTAAAATTTTCACTCAAATTATACCACATTTTATGAATGATCACCGACTTTAATGCATTTACAATCTTTCTACCTATTTTTGGCCATTTAAATGGGTTCCTTCCGAATCAACTGGGACTGGGTCAAATTTGAACTACACCTACTTCATATCTTGCTCGTTATTTTTTACATAAATAATTTTAATATTCACAAGTATATATTTCATCAGAGATGCGCCAATAGTTTTGCAAGATTCCACACATAGATACAAATGGTCAAGCCCGCCGTTTTGACCGCATTTTGAAACGGGCATAAAAAATTCAAAAAGAAAACCAAAAATTGGAAAACCTTCGCATTGTGTCATTATATGTGACCAAGTTTTCAGGAAAAATAATAAACTTGTAATACGGAAATTTATTTAAAAAAGTGTTCTAAAAAATGAGCTGTCATGTGTGAAGATTCATGGTTTTCAAGCCAAATGATCAATCTTATGGCCACATTCATGGCATAGTTTGTTCAAATGACCTCATATTGTGCACAAGGGTGCATCTTGGAATTCCAAATAATGTTGCCTAAGGGAGTTTTCACTTTCTTTGCACAAAAGAGCCATTTTCCATTTTTCGAGTGCCCAAAAGGAGGTTTTTTTGTGAAGGGCCTCCCAAATAATTGTTGCAAAATTGGACCAAATCATTTTTATAAAATACTAGACCATATTTAATGCACAATTGACCAAATGGTTGGGTGTAAAAAGTTTTTGATCCACCTCTCGTGAAAAAGACAAATTTCCACCGATTCACTTGGAAGCGGGTCAAACTTGAACTGTAGTTGCATCGTAGTTTGCTATTTATTTTTTACAAAAATCATTTCTAGGTACATAAGTATCTATTTTATCATAGAAACATCAAAAGTTTTCGAAGATTCAACCACTAGCTAGGAACGGTCATTCCTGTCGTTTTGACCGCATTTTGAAACGGGCATAAAAAATTCAAAAAAAATCAAAAAATTAGGAAACCTTCGCATTGTGTCATTATATGTGGCCAAGTTACCAGGAAAAATAACAAACTTTCAATACGGCAATTATTTTAAAAAAGTGTTCTCAGAAATAAGCTATCATGCGTGAAGATTCATGTCTTTCAAACCAAATGATCAATCTTATTGCCACATTCTTGGCATAGTTTGTTCAAATGATCTCATATTGTGCACAAGGGTGCATATTGGAATTCCAAACAATGTTTCCAAAGGGAGTTTTCATTTTCTTTGCACGGAAAATTCATTTTCCATTTTTCGAGTGCCCGAAATGAGGTTTTTTTGTGAAGGACCTAGCATATATTTGTTGCAAAATTGTACCAAATCATTTTTATAAAATACTAGTCCATATTTAATGCACAATTGACAAAATGGTTGGGTGTAAAAAGTTTTGATCCACCTCTGGTTAAAAAGACAAATTCCGGCCGATTCAGTTGGAAGCGGGTCAAATTTGAACTGCAGCTGCCTCATAGTTTGCTATTTATTTTTTTACAAAAATCATTTCTAGGTACATAAGTATCTATTTTATCATAGAAACACCAAAAGTTTTCCAAGATTCAACCACTTGCTAGGAACGGTCATTCCTGTCGTTTTGACCGCATTTTGAAACGGGCATAAAAAATTCAAAAAAAATCAAAAAATTGGAAAACCTTCGCATTGTGTCATTATATGTGACCAAGTTTCCAGGAAAAATAATAAACTTGTAATACGGTAATTATTTTTAAAAAGTGTTCTCAGAAATGAGCTATCATGCGTGCAGATTCATGGCTTTCAAGCCAAATGATCAATCTTATGGCCACATTCATGGCATAGTTTGTTCAAATGATCTCATATTGTGCACAATGGTGCATCTTGGAATGGCAAACAATGTTGTCTAAGGAAGTTTTCATTTTCGTTGGACGAAAGAACCATTTTCCATATTTCGAGTGCCCGAAAGGAGGTTTTTTTGTGAAGGAACTACCAAATAATTGTTGCAAAATTGGACCAAATCATTTTTATAAAATACTAGGCCATATTTAATGCACAATTGACAAAATGGTTGGGTGTAAAAGTTTTTGATCCACCTCTCGTGAAAAAGACAAATTTCCGCCGATTCAGTTGGAAGGGGGTCAAATTTGAATTGCAGCTGCGTCATAGTTTGCTATTTATTTTTTCCAAAAATCATTTCTAGTTACATAAGGGCCTATTTAAGCATAAATACATGGTTTGGTGGCGATACGTCGAGGTTTGGGCGGCGGCCGAGGGCCCCAACTCTAGAGCGCGTAAACTCGCATGCCCGCCGCGTGGTCGCCGCGTGACCGTGGTGTTGCCATGTGTTCTGGGCAGCCTAGGCATGTCTAGTGGGTTGAGCACTCCCCGAGTAGGTGCTAGGAAGAAAATTACAACATAAGATTCTCACGAGGAGACCGATCGATGCTCAAACATGAATTAGCAGCCAAGTGTTTGATTAGCGGTACGGGAAATGTACATGGCTAATGGGCGTGAGTTTTGGCTGAGCATGATCAGTTACTAAGAGGACCGTATTCACAAATTTTCAGCTGAAAAGGAGGAGCCTAGGTGGTACTTGCTTTGCAAACCACTACACTGGACATAAATACGAATGTTGAAGCTCGGCTCAAAATAATGAATGGATTGAGCTGGCATTTGGTGAATGATGGTTATTTGGGCATAGGAAAGCACTGTAGAAAATGGATACTATTTGGACATGTCAAAGTGGTACTTCCTTCACAAACTGTTACTCTGAACATAATAGGAAAATGAATATTTTTGAATTATTTTTGAACTAGGCAAGGAAGCTTTTTAAATATTTGACGAAGATATGACCCAAAGAATTTATGAGATTTTTTTGGAAATTTTGGAAATGATAGAAATATAGGTTGCTTCACAACCTAGGGCAAAAACTGCCACATGGACATGACACATAGGCAAAACTGATGAGGTGGCGCCTAGTCATAGCAACCCACCACAATTTACAAGGCTATGACCATCTATATTGGTCGTTAACAACTAGAAATAAGGCAGCGGACTAGCGCTGTTTGCTTTATGACCATTTCGTGTAAGGAAATTATGACCTTTCTGACCAAAATGGTCGCAATGGTTTAGGGTTTGGAGCCCCTCGAACAGCTTTTGACCAATTGGTCTCAAATGGTCATAAATCTATGACCAGTTCTTCCAGGGTCACTGACAGAAGTTCATAAGTTGACATATTTCTTGTAGTGTTCACACCTTGCAATACAGGCAAGAACCCTTTCTTGGACTGATCCATTTTGAACTTCTTCAAAATCTTATCAAGGTATGTGCTTTGTGAAAGACCTATGAGGCGTTTTGATCTATCTCTATAGATCTTGATGCCTAATATATAAGCAGCTTCTCCAAGGTCCTTCATTGAAAAACTCTTATTCAAGTAGGCCTTAATGCTGTCCAAAAGTTCTATATCATTTCCCATCAAAAGTATGTCATCTACATATAATATGAGAAATGCTACAGAGCTCCCACTCACTTTCTTGTAAACGCAGGCTTCTCCATAGGTCTGCATAAACCCAAACGCTTTGATCATCTCATCAAAGCGAATGTTCCAACTCCGAGATGCTTGCACCAGCCCATAAATGGATCGCTGGAGCTTCCATACCTTGTTAGCATTCTTAGGGTCGACAAAACCTTCCGGCTACATCATATACAATTCTTCCTTAAGATAACCGTTAAGGAATGCCGTTTTGACGTCCATTTGCCATATCTCATAATCATAGTATGCGTCAATTGCTAACATGCTTCGGACGGACTTCAGCTTCGCTACGGGAGAGAAAGTCTCATCGTAGTCAACCCCTTGAACTTGCCGATAACCCTTAGCGACAAGTCGAGCTTTATAGATGGTAACATTGCCATCCGCGTCCGTCTTCTTCTTAAAGATCCATTTTTTTCTATCGCTCGCCGATCATCGGGCAAGTCTGTCAAAGTCCACACTTTGTTTTCATACATGGATCCTATCTCGGATTTCATGGCCTCAAGCCATTTGTTGGAATCCGGGCCCGCCATCGCTTCTTCATAGTTCGAAGGTTCACCGTTGTCTAACAACATGATTTCCAAGACAGGGTTGCCGTACCACTCTGGTGCGGAACGTGTCCTTGTGGACCTACGAAGTTCAGTAGCAACTTGGTTCGAAGTACCTTGATCATCATCATTAATTTCCTCTTCAGTGGATGTAGGCACCACAGGAACATTTTCCTGAGCTGCACTACTTTCCGGTTCAAGAGGTAGTACTTCATCGAGTTCTACTTTCCTCCCACTTACTTCTTTCGAGAGAAACTCTTTTTCCAGAAAGGACCCGTTCTTGGCAACAAAGATCTTGCCCTCGGATCTTAAGTAGAAGGTATACCCAATGGTTTCCTTAGGGTATCCTATGAAGACGCATTTTTCCGACTTGGGTTCGAGCTTTTCAGGTTGAAGTTTCTTGACATAAGCCTCGCATCCCCAAACTTTTAGAAACGACAGCTTAGGTTTCTTCCCAAACCATAATTCATACGGTGTCGTCTCAACGGATTTAGGCGGTGCCTATTTAAAGTGAATGTAGCTGTCTCTAGAGCGTATCCCCAAAATGATAGCGGTAAATCGGTAAGAGACATCATAGATCGCACCATATCCAATAGAGTGCGATTACGACGTTCGGACACACCGTTTCGTTGAGGTGTTCTAGGCGGCGTGAGTTGTGAAACGATTCCAAATTTCTTTAAGTGCGTACCAAATTCATGACTTAAATATTCTCCTCCACGATCTGATTCTCTACCTCATTCTGAAATTCCTTGGACTTTTCAAAGGTCTCATACTTGTGTTTCATCAAGTAGACATACCCATATCTACTCAAGTCATCACTGAGAGTGAGAACATAACGATATCCTCCGCGAACCTCAACGCTCATTGGACCGCACACATCAGTATGTATGATTTCCAATAAGTTGGTTGCTTGCTCCATTGTTCCGGAGAACGGAGTCTTGGTCATTTTGCCCATGAGGCATGGTTCGCATGTGTCAAATGATTCATAATCGAGAGACTCTAAAAGTCCATCAGCATGGAGCTTCTTCATGCGCTTGACACCAATGTGACCAAGGCGGCAGTGCCACAAGTATGTGGGACTATCGTTATCAACCTTAATTCTTTTGGTATTCACATTATGAATATGTGTAACATTACGCTCGAGATTCATTAAGAATAAACCATTGACCATCGGAGCATGACCATAAAACATATCTCTCATATAAATAGAACAACCATTATTCTCAGATTTAAATGAGTAGCCATCTCGTATCAAACGAGATCCTGATACAATGTTCATGCTCAAACTTGGCACTAAATAACAATTATTAAGGTTTAAAACTAATCCCGTAGGTAAATGTAGAGGTAGCGTGCCGACGGCGATCACATCGACCTTGGAACCATTCCCGACGCGCATCGTCACCTCGTCCTTCGCCAGTCTCCTCTTATTCCGCAGCTCCTGCTGTGAGTTACAAATATGAGCAACGACACCGGTATCAAATACCAAGGCGTTACTACGAGTACTGGTAAGGTACACATCAATTACATGTATATCATATATACCTTTAGTGTTGCCGGCCTTCTTGTCCGCTAAGTACTTGGGGCAGTTCCGCTTCCAATGACCCTTCCCCTTGCAATAAAAGCACTCAGTCTCAGGCTTGGGTCCATTCTTTGACTTCTTCTCGGCAACTGGCTTACCGGGCGCGGCAACATCCTTGCCGTCCTTCTTGAAGTTCTTCTTACCCTTGCCCTTCTTGAACTTAGTGGTCTTATTGACCATCAACACTTGATGTTCTTTCTTGATTTCAACCTCTGCTGTTTTCAGCATTGCAAATAATTCAGGAATGGTCTTTTCCATCCCCTGCATATTGTAGTTCATCACAAAGCTCTTGTAGCTTGGTGGGAGCGACTGAAGGATTCTGTCAATGACCGCCTCGTCCGGGAGGTTAATGTCCAGCTGGGACAGGCGGTTGTGCAACCCAGACATTTTGAGTATGTGCTCACTGACAGATATTTCCCTCCATCTTACAGCTATAGAACTTGTCGGAGACTTCATATCTCTCGACCCGGGCATGAGCTTGGAAAACCATTTTCAGCTCCTCGAACATCTCATATGCTCCGTGTTGCTCAAAACGCTTTTGGAGCCCCAGTTCTAAGCTGTAAAGCATGCCGCATTGAACGAGGGAGTAATCATCAGCACGAGCCTGCCAAGCGTTCATAACGTCTTGGTTCTCTGGGATGGGCGCTTCACCTAGCGGTGCTTCTAGGACATATTGTTTCCTGGTAGCTATGAGGATGATCCTCAGGTTCCGGACCCAGTCCGTATAGTTGCTGCCATCATCTTTCAGCTTGGTTTTCTCTAGGAATGCGTTGAAGTTCATGTTAACATTAGCGGCGACCATTTAATCTACAAGACATATTTGCAAAGATTTTAGACTAAGTTCATGATAATTAAGTTCATCTAATCAAATTATTTCAATGAACTCCCACTCAGATTAGACATCCCTCTAGTCATCTAAGTGTTACATGATCCGAGTCGACTAGGCCGTGTCCGATCATCACGTGAGATCGACTAGTCATCGTCGGTGAACATCTCCATGTTGATCGTATCTTCCATACGACTCATGTTCGACCTTTCGGTCTTCGTGTTCCGGGGCCATGTCTGTACATGCTAGGCTCGTCAAGTTAACCCTAAGTGTTTTGCATGTGTAAAACTGTCTTACACCCGTTGTATGTGAACGTAAGAATCTATCACACCCGATCATCACGTGGTGCTTTGAAACGACGAACTTTAGCAACGCTGCACAGTTAGGGGAGAACACTTATTGAAATTGTTATAAGGGATCATCTTATTTACTACCGTCGTTCTAAGTAAACAAGATGCATAAACATAATAAACATCACATGCAATTATATAATAGTGACATGATATGGCCAATACCATATAGCTCCTTTGATCTCCATCTTGGGGCTCCATGATCATCTTGTCACCGGCATGACACCATGATCTCCATCATCATGATCTCCATCATCGTGTCTTCATGAAGTTGCCACGCCAATGACTACTTCTACTTCTATGGCTAACGCGTTTTAGCAATAAAGTAAAGTAAGTTACATGGCGTTCTTCAATGACACGCAGGTCATACAAAAAATAAAGACAACTCCTATGGCTCCTGCCGGTTGTCATACTCATCGACATGCAAGTCGTGATTCCTATTACAAGAACGTGATCTCATAAATCACATATATCATTCATCATTCATCACAACTTTGGCCATATCACATCACGCAACACTTGCTGCAAAAACAAGTTAGACGTCCTCTAATTGTTGTTGCAAGTTTTTACGTGGCTGCATTAGGGTTCTAGCAAGAACATTTTCTTACCTACGTGAAAGCCACAACGTGATTTGTCAACTTCTATTTACCCTTCATAAGGACCCTTTTCATCGAATCCGCTCCAAGTAAAGTGGGAGAGACAGACACCCGCCAGCCACCTTATGTAACTAGTGCATGTCAGTCGGTGGAACCGGTCTCACGTAAGCGTACGTGTAAGGTTGGTCCGGGCCGCTTCATCCCACAATACCGCTGAAGCAAGATAAGACTAGTAACGGCAGGAAAGTTGACAACATCTACACCCACAACAAATTGTGTTCTACTCGTGCAATAGAGAACTACGCATAGACCTGGCTCATGATGCCACTGTTGGGGAACGTTGCAGAAAATAAAATTTTTCCTACGGTTTCACCAAGATCCATCTACGAGTTCATCTAAGCAACGAGTATTCAGATTGCATCTACATACCTTTTGTAGATCGCGAGCGGAAGCGTTCACTAGAACGTGCATGATGGAGTCGTACTCGCCGTGATCCAAATCACCGATGACCGAGTGCCGAACGGACGGCACCTCCTCGTTCAACACACGTACGGAGCGGATGACGTCTCCTCCTTCTTGATCCAGCAAGGGGGAAGGAGAGGTTGAGGAAGATGACTCCACAAGCAGCACGACGGCGTGGTGTTGGTGGAGAAGCAGTGCTCCGGCAGGGCTTCGCCAAGCGCGTGACGGAGGAGGAGAGGTGTAGCAGGGGAGAGGGAGGCGCCAGGGAGCAAGGGTGCGGCTGCCCCTCCCTCCCCCCTTTATATAGGCCCCTAGGGGGGGGGGCGCCGGAGAAAGGGACGGCGGCCAAGGGGGGAGGAGTGCCCCCCAAGGCAAGTGGGGCGCCCCCACCCTAGGGTTTCAACCCTAGGCGTAGGGGGTGGGCCTAGGGGGGCGCACCAGCCCACTAAGGGCTGGTTCCCCTCCCCACTTCAGCCCATGGGGCCCTCCGGGATGGGTGGCCCCACCCGGTGGACCCCCGGGACACTTCCGGTGGTCCCGGTACAATACCGGGTGACCCCGAAACTTTCCCGATGGCCGAAATACCACTTCCTATATATAATTCTTTACCTCCGGACCATTCCGAAACTCCTCGTGATGTCCGGGATCTCATCTGGGACTCCGAACAACATTCGGTTTGCTGCATACTCATATTCATACAACCCTAGCGTCACCGAACCTTAAGTGTGTAGACCCTACGGGTTCGGGAGACACGTAGACATGACCGAGACGGCTCTCGGGCAATAACCAACAGCGGGATTTGGATACCCATGTTGGCCCACATGCTCCTCGATGATCTCATCGGATGAACCACGATGTCGGGGATTCAAGCAACCCCGTATGCAATTCCCTTTGTCAAGCGGTATGTTACTTGCCCGAGACTCGATCGTCGGTATCCCAATACCTCGTTTAGTCTCGTTACCGGCAAGTCACTTTACTCGTACCGTAATGCATGATCCCGTGACCAGACACTTGGTCACATTGAGCTCATTATGATGATGCATTACTGAGTGGGCCCGGTGATACCTCTCCGTCATACGGAGTGACAAATCCCAGTCTCGATCCGTGTCAACCCAACAGACACTTTCGAAGATACCTGTAGTGTACCTTTATAGTCACCCAGTTACGTTGTGATGTTTGGTACACCCAAAGCACTCCTACGGTATCCGGGAGTTACACGATCTCATGGTCTAAGGAAAAGATACTTGACATTGAAAAGCTCTAGCAAAACGAACTACACGATCTTGTGCTACGCTTAGGATTGGGTCTTGTCCATCACATCATTCTCCTAATGATGTGATCTCGTTATCAATGACATCCAATGTCCATAGCCAGGAAACCATGACTATCTATTGATCAACGAGCTAGTCAACTAGAGGCTTACTAGGGACATGTTGGTGTCTAAGTATTCACACATGTATTACGATTTCCGGATAACACAATTATAGCATGAATAAAAGACAATTATCATGAACAAGGAAATATAATAATAATGCTTTTATTATTGCCTCTAGAGCATATTTCCAACACACTGCGGCCAAGCTTCTTATACAAATTGTTTTCATTTTTCCACCTCAGCACATTTAGCGAGGCGGTTTCCTTGGCACGTCTTGTCAAAGCAGAGATCGTGTGCCCCTTTAAACGGGATTCTCATTAATACGGACGTGGGTAACCCAATCGTGCCCGTTAGCACGTTTGCCTTAATTAACGGCTAGTCCCAAACGGTTACGGGGAGGGCTCTTGGTATTCGACCTCTTATAAAGAGACCAAGGCCCTGCTCCTTTCTTTTACTCTCAAAACGAGTTCGCCCGTCGCCTCGAGTTCCAACACCCTAGGCTCTAGATTCCAGGCGCATCGGACCTTCGACAATGTCCGATTTCGACCTTCAAGGCCGATGGATGCCCTCCTCCGTCATGGAGGAGGACGTATCAAGGTTGAGAGAGGCTAAATTCCTGACCGGCGAGATTTCGCACAGATTGCCTGTTCAAGGACAGGTGATTCCCAGTCCCCAGCCCGGTGAGAGCGTGGTGTTCATATCCCACTTCCTTCGGGGGTTAGGCTTCCCAATGGATCCCTTTGTGAGGGGGCTGCTATTTTATTATGGGCTGGAATTCCATGACTTAGCTCCGGAGTCCATCCTCCATATCTCCTCATTCATCGTCGTGTGTGAAGCGTTCCTCCATGTTACCCCTCACTTCGGATTATGGCTCAAGACCTTCAAAGTGGAGCCGAAGATAATCGAGGGACGGCACGCAGAGTGCGGAGGCGCTGTCATAAGCAAGAACGCCGATGCTCCATGGCACGAGGGCTCTTTTCAAGAGGAGTACGGCTTGTGGCAACAAGAGTGGTTCTATATCACCGCTCCAAGGGGCACCAAATGGGTGGCGCCTCCTGCCTTTCGCTCGGGTCCCCCACCACGGTTAGCGTCGTGGGTCAGCAAAGGGTTAGATTGGGGATTACCCAAGGACGTGCCTCTGTTGCAGGGCCGCATTAGGGATCTCTTAAAAGGAGACCTCCACCTGGTCAAAGTGACACAAGTCATGGTGATTCGCCGAATATTGCCTGGCAAACATCGCTCCCTTCGCCTGTGGGAGTTCAATCTGGAGGGACCTCGGGCTCTCCAGCATTTCATGGGCGCAACGCCCGCAGAGATGTATAAACTGTTCTTCGGATCACAAGCAATGTGTCCGGATTTAACCGAGGATGCAGGTCTAAGCTGCAATCGCCCGGATTCCCATGTGAGTAACCAAGTACCCGGATCTGCTATCCGCATAATTACCGTAAATTTGCCCCTAAAGAGATGTCCTTTTAAATAGGAGTGGATAGCGACAACAAAGCTGATCAGGTGTCCGGCTCCCCTTCCCGAATCCAGGCCGGATCCCGTACTTGTCAGGATGCTAAAGATAATGCCTTTGGAGGGAAGCAAAGGGGAGGACAAGGAGACTATGGCTTCCTCGAAGGAGGCCACTCTGAAGGGAGGAATCGACAATTCCTCTCCTAAGGGAAAGAAAAGGGCCGCCTCTGACGACCTGGAGGCCATGGCCTCGAAGCGGGGGAGAAAATCCTTGTCAGAGGGTCCGACACCGGGGAGCCCATCGGACGAACTACACCCACAAAGGGAACAGCTCTCCAGCAAGCCGTAAGTAGGAAAAGATTTTCCTTTTGAGAGAAATCCTTAATTTACGTCCGAGAAGTTTTAACCGAAGTCTTACCTTGTAGTTCGGACCTCAGCCCTTCTGAGCAGAGCTCATCTTCGGGGGATCTTCTTTCGGAGATGATGGAGAGGGGGACGCCTCCTCCTTTCGTACCGCGTAGCGAGGCGGGCGACACTGAAGTGTCGTCGCGAAGGATTTCTCCGAATCCGGCAGGGGCAGAAGACAGCTGTGCGTCCCCCCAAGGTTCTCCGCATCCGGCCTTCGAAAGAGGCCATAGGACCAGTCCGGCACCGGCTGGTGCTCGGCTGGAGGAGCTAAAGATTCTGCTAGGGCGAGCCCCTATCTCAAAGGAACATCGTGCGTTGATGGGCACGGTGATTGGAAGGATTTCATCCGCAGAAAGCGGATTGCATGAAGCCGTCAAAAGTTTACTGACGGGTTTTGAGGAGCGCCCTGTGTAGATAGTAGCCCCTAAGACTCTGTGCGTCGTCAAAATTGACGGCGCGCAGAGGATCTTAATCCCAGGTCCTTTAAACAGCTCCTTTATATATAGGTGGCTAATTGTCCGGGGTCAAGCCGGATTGGTGATTTTGCCGAACTAAAGCGGCAACTTGATGTGGCAGATGCCGACATCGCGCTTGTCAACAAGCGGCTTGATGATGCTCAAGGTATGTAATTCATCCGGCGACGGCTAGTAAGAGGAGCTTTATGTCAATATCTTACCGTGTGTGTGCTTGACGCAGATGGTGCGGCCGCCGTGGAGGGTCTTAGGGCCGAACTCGCCCGAGCGAAAGAACAAGCCAGAAAAAGCGATGCGGCCGCCGAAAAAGCCCGTGAAGAGCTGAAAGCCGAACAGGCTGCCCATTGCCGAAGCAGGGAGGAGATGGCCGATATGGCCATAAATTTAAAGAATGCTACTGACCATTGCAAGCTTCTTGAGGAAGAAGGCCGGGCAAGGCAAACGTACTTAGAGAAGGCCGTTGCTGATGCCAAGGATGCTCGCTCTGCGATGAGAGCAACAAGGGAAGAGCTGCGTCAAGCCGGACAAATTGCGGATGGAAAGCCCTTTACGCTACGGAGGAAATTTTGTGACCCGAAGTTTGCTCCGTTAGACCGGATGTGGAGTGTGAAGGACACCTATCTGGATTTGGCGGCGAGTGCTGCTGATGCGACCAAACACTTTCGAGATAAAAAAGATCACGAAGTGGAAAAGCTTTTCTGGTCGCAGTTCCTCAATCCAGAGCGTCCACTTGCAGTGGACGATCGCCTGGCTCAATGGGCCGAGCTGAATAGGTTGCCCGGACTCGCCATGAAGTATGTCATGGGTCATCTATGGCCGGGGAGATCGGAGCCGAAGAGTTATTTCAGCTTGGTGCAGCAATTTGTTGATGTGGTGCCCCGTGTCGATGCGATGAAGAGGTCATCATGCATAGAGGGCGCACGGATGGCTCTTGCCCGTGTCAAGACATACTGGGCAGATATGGAGGCCACCGTTGTTGCGTCCCAGGATTCGGACAAAAGCCGAGTACCCTCCAAGCACTATTTTCAGGAAGTCCTTGAAGGCGCTCGTGTAATAGAGACGCAGTGCTCGAAGGATGCTATGTTATGATAACATATGTAATCATAAAATAGTATTTTGATAAATTGTAAGGGCATTTTTTAGACTTGTGCCTTCAAGTATTAGGAACACCTCCTGTGCGGCCGTTTTAATTTATATATATATATATATATATATATATATATATATATATATATATATATATTCTGAAAGATTGCAGTCGTTGGCTTCAGCCCCCATGCATATAGTGCAGGGGTGCGTGCAGAAGACGCATTTTCACACTTAACCCAACGTCTTGGTCCTACAAAGGAGGTGATAACGCAGCGGGCTAGGCAACCGGACTATAATGCTTTAACACTTTCACTTAGCCATAGGAGCTTGACAGTGGGACTCTTTAGGTAGCCCCTTAGTGGCGACTGCGCTCGCCCGAATTCGGGGCGCGTACGTGCCTGGCCGGGAAACGGCCCTTCGTCAAAGCGGAGGAATTCGATAAATTCCTATAAGTCATCGAGTGGTGACCAGTCTCACGCTACATCATGACAGTCAGTTTTCGGCTTTCTCTACTGAGGTGCTCGCCCGGCCGAACCGGTGCACAATCGCAGTAGTTCTCCTGGTGCTACCTTAGCCGATAGAGCGGAACGTAAGGTAGCCGAACTCAGGAGCCGGGCAACCCAACATTTGACCCAAGACATGATTCGGAGCTGATGCATATAATGCCAAAACTCGCGACGCCGAACACTCCCTAAGGTATTCGGTCTTTATGAGTGCGGGCGAAACAACACCCTTTATTATTAAAAAAGCCCCTGGTGTCCAGGTACGAGCAGAAATTCTGACATGGCCACATGCCAAGACGCCAGCCTCCTCCTTAGTTATAGCAGAAGAAACCAGGGGATGTATAGCAGCAAGAGACAGTAAAAAAGGTTTACGCAGGGTCTTAATCTAAAAAGAATACTTAGGATGGGTCCCTACTGCACGTCTGCGCCTGTGTCTCCGCTGTGCCGTATCCTGGACGGGCGCCGCATGACGTTCATCTGTAAAAGAGAGGAACTGAATTGAGAATGGGTCGTGCGGAACAAAAAGTTGATAATAAACAAAGTATAAAGTAAAATATATGAAATTGAGCTTTATTGTCTCTGCGTATAGCCCCTAGTGCGGGGGTATATGGCCTCAAATCCTGCGTTGATGACGGACTTGTGCCGAACTCGTCTATTCCGGGTCCGTGGCCTTTAATGACCAATGTCAAAAAGTCTTTTGGCTGGTGAGGCCATTTTACTGTGCAGCTGTCTAAGCGGCCGTACAGTCCTCCGTTTGGGGGAGGCGTACTCCTAGTGCGTCCCCTTCAAAGATATGATGCCTCGTGGACCGGGCATCTTGAGCGTGAGGGATGCATAGTGCGGTATTGCATTAAAGCGAGCGAAAGCTCTGCGTCCCAATAGTGCTTGATAGGGACTTGAAAACGGGACGACATGGAAGGTCTGCTTTTTGCGACGGAAGTTATCTGCCAAGCCGAATATAACTTCGAGCCGGAGAAAACCCATACAATGGGTGTCCGGGCCAGGTGCTACCCCTTGAAAGGAGGTTTTGCTGCGGCGGATTCTTGCTGGGTTTATCCCCATGCGATGGATTGTATCCTGATATATCAGGTTTAGTCCACTGCCGCCATCCATACGGACATCTGTAAACTGGAATCCGCCAACTATTGGATCGAGTATCAGGGCAGTCCAGCCTGCGTTTTTGATATTTCTAGAATAGTCTAGCTGATCGAAAGTGATTGGTTTTAACAACCAGTGGCAGGATCCTTTAAGGATAGGTTGTATTGCGCGTACCTTTATGGGTGCCGCACGTTTTGTTACGTGAAGTAAGTTCACTGTTTTTACTTCTTGAGAGAAGTTCTTTTGTTTCCTGGTGCTCTGCTTTTGGGGTTCGTCCTCGTCTTCGCTTGGTGTTTCGAGCCCCCTGTGTTCGGCATTAAGCCTTTCGAATTGTTTAAAAACCCAACAGTCTCTGTGGGTATGGTTAGCAGGCTTCCTAGGAGTACTATGTATCTGACATATCCGGTCCAGGATTCTGTTTAAGTTGGACGGATCATCCCTATTGTCCGGGAGGGGTGGTTTTGTCTGATTTTGTCGCGAGCCTTTGAATCCGGCATTGACTGCCGTTCTCTTCGGACTTTTTTCTTTAGTTCGGCGACGATCCTTGCTGCGTCGCGATTTTCTGTTTCCATCCCTGATTTCGGATGTACTTGGGTCGCTGGGGCTGCATCTTGCCAATCAGCTGTCCTCTCCTGCGCAAAAGCGGGTCACGAGGCTTGTAATTGCGGCCATTGTTCTTGGCTTTTCCTGGCCGAGGTGTCTGGCGAGCCATTCATCTCGAACATTATGCCTGAAAGCTGCTAAGGCTTCGGCGTCCGGACAATCCACTATCTGATTCTTTTTAGTAAGGAATCTGTTCCAGAACTGCCGAGCTGATTCTCCGGGCTGTTGAGTTATGTGACTGAGATCATCTGCGTCCGGAGGGCGGAGATAGGTCCCTTGAAAATTTGCTCGGAAAGCGTCCTCGAGCTCTTCCCAACTTCCGATTGTGTTTTCGGGAAGGCTTTTAAGCCAGTGCCGGGCTGGCCCTTTAAGCTTAAGAGGTAAATATTTGATGGCGTGGAGATCATCTCCTCTAGCCATATGTATGTGGAGGATATAGTCCTCGATCCAGACTCCGGGGTCTGTTGTTCCATCATACGCCTCTATGTTGACGGGTTTGAATCCCTCTGGAAATTCATAGTCCAGAACCTCATCGGTGAAGCATAGGGGGTGTGCCGCGCCCCTGTATTTGGGTGTGCCGGATTATGATGGTGGCCTTTTTGCATTGCTTACGAGAGCTTGCTTTCTTGGCCCATAAATGGACCTGGCTGGGCCATGATGCGAATCCTTGACTGGGTCGCATGCCGCCTTGAGTGCGGCGCCGCTTGCCGTTTGATGCTGGCCATGGGGTCGTCTATCCGATCGTGTGGCTTTCTTATTTTTTGAACGCGAGGGCTCTAGGGCCTCTTCGTCGTATTCGGGCAGTAGATTTCTCTTTGGATAGCTTTTAGTGCGGCGACTGCCGCTGTATTTGTCGGCGGTGTTGATTACCTTGCTCCATCTGATTCTGAGTGCATCTTCCGCCGTCTTTAGCTTCCGCTTCTGCTTTTTCAGGCTGCGTGCAGTTGCAATGAGCCTTTCGTGGAGATTCTTCTGCTCCATGGGTTTATCCGGCGTAAAGTCGTCCGGAGTTCCGTTATGGCCGGGGGAGGGCTGTCCGGTTTCTCTATCCGCGTTGCCCTGTTCGGACGGTTGCTGTAAGGCATGCTCGTCGTCTACCGGCTCATCCTGCTCTATAGCTGGGTCTTTATCGAGGCGGGGCTTGGGTCGGCGCCTTCGCCGACGCTTTGATTGCTTTTCGAGGGATTTATCCCCTTTTCCATCCCCTTTTTCCTCATTGTCGTTTCCTTTAGGGGTATCCACCATTTACACATCGTGAGATGGGGTGGCTGTCCAATGCCCTATGGGCGTTGATGCATCTGTATCTCCTGCATCGTCATCCATGCTGTCGATGTCTGTGGAGTCAAACTTGAGCACGTCGTTAAAATTGTCGACAGTAGCTACTAAGTGGGTGGTGGGTGGGCTTTGAATTTCTTCGTCGTCCGAACCCCAACCTAGCTGACCATAGTCCGGCCAGGGCTCCCCTGATAAAGAGAGAGACTTGAGAGAATTCAGGATATCGCCAAAAGGTGAGTGCTGAAAGATGTCCGCGGCGGTGAACTCCATTACAGGCGCCCAATCGGATTCCACCGGCGGCGGCACAGGAGGCTCGGAGTTCGGGGAGGAATCCGGCTCCTCGGAGTCATGGGCCGTGCGGAGTGCGGGGCTAGCATTCGGCTCGATCGCCTTTGAGATCGCAACCCCCGAGGTGACGTCCAACCGTTCATCCTCAATTAGCGCAGCGGGCTCCGAGTCGAGGGTCGGAACCAGTGCGTGTGCGGCCTCCAGGATACTGTTCCGAGGCAGAGCTAGATCGTGCCCCATAAGGTAGTGCGGCGCGCTTGGCTGTGGTTCGAGCCCGTCGAAGATCAAGTCTCCGCGGATATCAGCCGTGTAGTTTAAGCTTCCAAACCTGACTTGATGGCCAGGGGCGTAGCTTTCGATCTGCTCCAGATGACCAAGCGAATTGGCCCGAATAGCGAAGCCGCCGAAGATGAAGATCTGTCTGGGAAGAAAAGACTCACCCTGAACCTCGTCGTTGTTGATGATCAAAGGAGCCATCCGGCCTAAAGGCGATGACACAGAGGAACTCTCAATGAAAGCACCAATGTCGGTGTCAAAACCGGCGGATCTCGGGTGGGGGGTCCCAAACTGTGCGTCAAGGTCGGATGGTAATAGGAGACGAGGGACACTTTATTTTACCCAGGTTCGGGCCCTCTCGATGGAGGTAAAACCCTACTCCTGCTTGATTAATATTGATGATATGGGTAGTACAAGAGTAGATCTACCACGAGATCAAGGAGGCTAAGCCCTAGAAGCTAGCCTATGGTATGATTGTGTATAATGATCGTTGTCCTACGGACTACAACCCTCCGGTTTATATAGACACCAGATAGGGTTAGGGTTACACAGAGTCGGTTACAATGGTAGGAGATCTTGAATATCCGCATGCCTAGCTTGCCTTCCACGCCAAGGAAAGTTCCTTCCGGACACGGGACGAAGTCTTCAATCTTGTATCTTCATAGTCCTGGAGTCTGGCGAAGGTATAGTCCGGCTACCCGAACACCCCCTAATCCAGGACTCCCTCATCCGCGAAAAGAAACTTTTCTAATATATTGGTCACACCTCCATCGTGCTCCTAAGAGTTCTCTCAGATAATCCACCACCAAGTGGATGACTCAGTGCAACATTGGCATCGTTGACGCACAGAAGCAACTCTCAGCCCTGCAATTCATGGACACACCAAACTTATGTATTTGAAAGAAGACAACATGATGCAAGTATGTTAGAATAGGTCAAACAGACTACCATTTCGTCATCCATCGGTACATAGTCAACATGAGCCCCTCTGGTGTCTCTCACAGCCGTGTTGAAGGTATGATAACCTTCTGCAGTCTCCGGGTCTTCAGACACCAAATCCGACCACTCCTCGTGAGTCCAACCTGGCTTCAGCTTTAACCGGTAATGATCCGCATACCACACTTGATACTTTTGATATGCTAACTGATTGTGAGGTCTATTCTCTGATTGTACTAGCGTGTCTCTTTGATTCCAAATTTCTATCCATGCATGGTGTTTATTTGCCCAATCCGATATATCCTGATTGTTCCTTCGATCGAACCTACAAATGATGCACGGGACAAAGCATTAGCAAACATTGACTTATTCAATGCTCTACTACATACTCAAGGCATGCTTGCTTACCGATGCAGAGATAGCATTTCCTCCTTGCTCTCCTCAATTGGAATACCTTGTCTTCTTCCAAATTGTCTTGCCACACGGTCTACAAAGTGCCACTCGACTGCGAAGAAGCATATCATTGCGCACCTCGCCCGCCAAAGATGGCTATCACACGTGCACATCTCATTAAGATCAAAGCCACGATCTTCCACATAAGCCAACCAATATACCTGCAAAACAAAGAGATACATTGTTAGCTACAAGTTTCATTCTTGACTAAATTTTATCTCATCGAACTTCTCAAAACCTGCTCAGCAGTCAAGGTGTCCAGCTCGTTCATATAGCACTTGTGTCGCACATGCGAGCTTCCTGTGTAGACTGTCACTTGTTCCCAATAGTAAGCAAGCGTAGGGCGCCGATATGGATCATCATCATGCACCCCGTCATGATTACCCCGTGGGTTTGCCATGTTGGGTTTCTTGAAATCGGGCTGAGAGAGTCCTGGATTAGGGGGTGTTCGGGTAGCCGGACTATACCTTCGCCGGACTCCAGGACTATGAAGATACAAGATTGAAGACTTCCTCCCGTGTCCGGAAGGAACTTTCCTTGGCGTGAAAGGCAAGCTAGGCGTGCGGATATTCAAGATCTCCTACCATTGTAACCGACTCTGTGTAACCCTAACCCTACCTGGTGTCTATATAAACCGGAGGGTTGTAGTCCGTAGGACCAACCATCATCATACCACAGGCTAGCTTCTAGGGTTTAGCCTCCTTGATCTCGTGGTAGATCTACTCTTGTACTACCCATACCATCAATATTAATCAAGAAGGAGTAGGGTTTTACCTCCATCGAGAAGGCCCGAACCTGGGTAAAATAAAGTGTCCCTTATCTCCTGTTACCATCCGACCTTGATGCACAGTTCGGGACCCCCTACCCGAGATCCGCCGGTTTTGACACCGACATTGGTGCTTTCATTGAGAGTTCCTCTGTGTCGTCGCCTTTAGGCCGGATGGCTCCTTTAATCATCAACAACGATGAGGTCCAGGGTGAGACTTTTCTCCCCGGACAGATCTTCGTCTTCGACAGCTTCGCTCTGCGGGCCAATTCGCTTGGTCATCTGGAGCAGATCGAAAGCTACGCCCCTGGCCATCAAGTCAGGTTCGGAAGCTTAAACTAGACGGCTGATATCCGCGGAGACTTGATCTTCGACGGGTTCGAGCCACAGCCAAGCGCGCCGCACTATCTCGAGGGGCACGATCTAGCTCTGCCTCCGAACAGTGTCCTGGAGGCCGCACACGCACCGGTTCCGACCCTTGACTCGGAGCCTACTGCGCTAATTGAGGATGAACGGTTGGACGTCACCTCGGGGGCTGTGATCTCAAAGGCGATCGAGCCGAACGCTAGCCCTGCACTCCGCACGGCCCATGACTCCGAGGAGCCAGATTCCTCCCCGAACTCCGAGCCTCCCGTGCCGCCGCCGATCGAATCCGATTGGGCGCCGATAATGGAGTTCACCGCCGCGGACATCTTTCAGCACTCACCTTTCGGTGATATCTTGAATTCTCTCAAGTCTCTCTCTTTGTCTGGAGAGCCCAGGCCGGATTACGGTCTGCGAGGATGGGATACGGACGACGAAGAAATTCAAAGCCCTCCCACCACGCCCACTTGATAGCCACTGTCGACGATTTAACCGACATGCTTGACTTCAGCTCCGAAGACTTCGAGGTATGGATGACGAGGTAGGAGACGAACAAGAACCAGCACCTGTAGGGCGCTGGACGGCCACCTCGTCATATGACATATATATGGTGGACACTCCAAAGGATGGAGATGGCGATGGAACAACGGGGGATGACACCTCCAAGAAACAGCCAAAGCGCCGGCGTCAGCGGCGCCACTCTAAATCCCGCCAAAGCAAAAACGGTGATTCCGGCACGGGAGATAATACTACCCCGGATAGCGCCGAAGAACACCAAATCCAGCAAGATTCAGCACAGGAAGATGGAGAAGCCAGCCCTCATGAGAGAGCGACAGAACGAGAGGTTGAGGACGATAACTATATGCCTCCCTCCGAAGACGAGGCAAGCCTCGATGACGACGAATTCATCGTACCATCAGACCCCGCCGAACAAGAGCATTTCAAACGCAGGCTTCTAGCCACGGTGAACAACCTAAAGAAAAAGCAGCAACAGCTTCGAGCTGATCAAGACTTGCTAGCTGATAGATGGACTGAAGTCCTTGCGGCCGAAGAGTACGAACTCAAGCGCCCCTCCAAGAATTATCCTAGGCGCAGGCCGCTACCCCAATCAGAGGAGGAAGCACCTACATCACCAGCGCATGACATGGCAGACCGGCCAACTCGCGGCCGTGACAGAGAGGCCTGTCGAACCTCCAACCAAGCCATGTCCCAACGCCGCTCAGCTAAGGCACGGGAAAATGCGCCAGACCTGCGAGATGTACTGGAGGATAAAGCAAGGCAAACAAGATCGATCTACGGATCGCGCAGGCGCCCGACGACACATGACGATGATCTTCACTCCAGACACACTAAATCCGGCCGGGCTGAACACAACAGACATAGCTCTTCCGAGCTGCGTCGTGACATAGCCCAGTACAGGGGCGCCGCACACCCACTATGCTTCACAGATGAATTAATGGATCATACAATCCCAGCGGGTTTCAAACCCGTAAACATCAAATCGTACGATGGTACGATAGATCCGGCAGTATGGATTGAGGATTATCTCCTTCACATCCACATGGCACGTGGCGATGATTTACACGCCGTCAAATACCTCCCCCTCAAACTCAAATGACCGGCCCGACACTGGCTCAACAGCCTGCCAGCGGACTCAATTGGTTCTTGCGAGGACCTGGAAGCCGCATTCCTTGACAACTTCCAGGGCACTTATGTGCGACCACCGGACGCCGACGACCTAAGCCACATAATTCAGCAGCCAGAGGAATCGGCCCGGCAATTCTGGACACGGTTCCTAACAAAGAAAAATCAGATAGTCGACTGCCCGGACGCAGAAGCCTTAGCAGCCTTCAAGCATAACATCCGCGACGAGTGGCTTGCCCGGCACCTGGGACAGGAAAAGCCGAAATCTATGGCAGCCCTCACGACACTCATGACCCGCTTTTGCGCGGGCGAAGATAGCTGACTAGCTCGCAGTAACAACTTATCAAAGAACCCTGGTAATTCAGATACCAAGGACAAAAGCGGCAGGACACGTCGAAATAAGCAAAAGCGCCGCGTTAGCAGCGACAACAATGAAGATACGGCCGTAAACGCCTGATTCAGAGGCTATAAATCCGGTCAGCGGAAAAATCCATTTAAAAAGAATACTAAGGGCCCGTCCAGTTTGGACCGAATACTCGACCGCTTGTGCCAGATCCATGGCACCCCTGAAAGGCCGGCCAATCACACCAACAGGGATTGTTGGGTGTTCAAGCAGGCAGGCAAGTTAAGATCCGAACACAAAGACAAGGGGCGGCATAGCGACGAGGAGGAGGAGCCCAAGCCGCCGAACAATAATGGACAGAAGGGGTTTCCGCCACAAGTGCGGACGGTGAACATGATATACGCAATCCACATTCCCAAGAGGGAGCGGAAGCGTGCGCTACGGGACGTATACGCGATGGAGCCAGTCGCCCCAAAGTTCAACCCATGGTCCTCTTGCCCGATCACTTTTGATCGAAGGGACCACCCCACTAGCATCCGTCATGGCGGCTTTGCCGCATTGGTTCTCGACCCAATCATCGACGGATTTCATCTCACAAGAGTCCTCATGGACGGTGGCAGTAGCCTGAACCAGCTTTATCATGATACAGTGCGGAAAATGGGCATATATCCATCAAGGATTAAGCCCACAAGGACGACCTTTAAAGGCGTCATACCAGGTGTAGAGGCCAATTGTACAGGCTCTGTGACACTTGATGTGGTCTTTGGTTCTCCGGATAACTTCCGAACCGAAGAGTTAATCTTCGACATAGTCCCGTTCCGCAGTGGCTATCACGCCCTGCTGGGACGAACCGCATTTGCCAAATTCAATGTGGTGCCGCACTACGCATATCTCAAGCTCAAGATGCCAGGCCCTCGAGGAGTAGTCACGGTCAACGGAAACACCGAACGCTCCCTCCATACGGAGGAGCACACGGCGGCCCTCGCAGCGGAAGTACAAAGTAGCCTTTCTAGGCAACTCTCCAGTCCGGGTGTTAAAAAGCCGGACAATGCCAAGCGCGCCCGGAGTAACCTGCAACAAGACCGCCTGACATGTTCTGAGCAAGCGTAGCAATACGGCCCCAACCCCAGCCGTCGCAATATAGCGGAGCTAGTACCTCACGTACATAATTGCGCCCTTGAAATTCCATGGGCACAGGGGGAGGGGCACAGTAACGGCATGCTCACAATACGGCTTAAAACGTACCAGGGGCTGCCGGATTCTTTTTATTACTTTCAGGACTCCACACTTTGGATGGCCTGTTCGGCTATTCGGCTGCCGCACAGACGATGCAAGACCCAGGGAAGCAGACAAAGCTACGCCGCATTATGGAACTCTCAGGCGGTCTCTATTTCGAGCGGTATACTTGTTTCAAAAACAATTCCGCGGCCTGCCCCTAGTCAGGACATGTTAAATAGTCTAATATCTTTTTGCTTATCGCACTACTTGTATCGTTCAGCTTTGATAAATAGCCTCTTTATAAACAATGCATAGATTTTTATCTACTTTTTTCATTATTTTCTTTTAATGTATATGTTTATTAAATAACATGATCGCACCCGTACACCATGGTATGGCAAACACACCAGGGGCTTCATTACCCTTTGATCTGGTGTGAGAAGTCCGTACACTTTCACAAGTGCGGCACCTCGAACTTATAGCACTATATGCATCGGCTCCGAATCATGATTTGGGTCAATAGTTGGGTTTGCCCGGCTCCTATGTTTTGGTGCCTTACGTTCCGCTCTATCGGCTAAGGTAGCACTAGGAGAACCACTGCGATTGTGCCCCGGTTCAGCTGGGTTAAGCACCTCAGTGGAGAAAGCTAAAAATGACTGTCATGATAAGGCGAGAGACCGGTCGCTGTTCGAGAGGTTTTTCGAGTCCCTAAAGACTTATGCCGCTTCGAGCGAGGAGCTGGCTATGTCCGGCCAAAGGCGTGGATAGCGCCCCGAATTCGGTCTTCCGAACTAGGGGCTTCGCCGAAATTTAAAATTATAAAGTTCTATGGCTAAGTGAGAGTGTTCAAGCATTATAGTCCGATTGCCTGGTTCGTTGTGCTGAGCGCCTCCCTCGAAGGACCCAACTATGGGAAAAAGAGCGCTCAGGTTTATCCCGAACACCCCAGCACTAGTGGCATGGGGGCAGAAGCCGACGACTGGCCATCTCTCAATTTTCAATAAACAGCCGCACAGAAAATAATATTTTAAATTCCATAAGCATTGCTTAGCGCATATGAACAAAATTTTCAGCGCACAGGATACACACGAGCGAGTTCATTCAAATACTACATCTTTAGTACATTCATCCGCAATAAGGCGGGCACCGGCAAGAACTTCCTTGTAGTAGTTCTCGGGCTTGCGATGCTCCTTCCCCGGCGGCGGCCCGTCCTTCACCAGCTTCTCTCCGTCAAACTTACCCCAATGCACCCTTACACGGGCAAGGGCCCTCCGGGCACCTTCGATGCAGACGGAGCGCTTGATGACCTCAAGCCGTGGGCAGGCCTCCACCAGCCGCCGCACCAGCCCGAAATAGCTCCCAGGCAGGGCCTCTCCAGGCCACAGCCGAACTAGTAAGCCCTTCATGGCTTGTTCGGCCGCCTTGTGGAGCTCGACCAGCTGTTTCAGCTGATCGCTCAAAGGCACAGGGTGTCCGGCCTCAAAATACTGAGAACAGAACACACTCTCCGTCGAGCTGCCCTCTTCAGCTCGGTAGAATGCGGCGGCGGCGGATACGCTGCGGGGAAGATCTGCGAACGCCCCTGAAGAGCTCCGGATTCGGGTAAGTGACAAGTAGTTTACTTTTATATTCCTACTTTGCATTAAGAATGCCTTACCCGCTGCTATCTTTTTCATCTCCTCCAACTCTTGGAGGGCCTTTTGGGCTTCGGCCTTGGCACTCTTGGCGGCCTCAAGGGCCGACGTGAGCTCGGATGCTTGCGCGTTTGACTCAAGCTCCAAACTCTCATGTTTTTTCATGAGAGTCTGCAGCTCTTGCTGCACCTCGCCGACCTGAGCCCCAAGTCTTTCTCGCTCGGCGTGCTCCTCGGCCGTTTTATTCCCGTCCTCAGATAGCGCCTGCTTGAGGGTCGCCACCTCAGTTGTGGCCCCTACAATAAGTACTACGATCCTGTTATTCTTTGCAATCACGCCTCTCTATAGGCACCCTTTTTCTTTTTTGTAGGGTATTTCTTACCTTCTTTCTCCTCGAGCTGCCGTTTGGCAAGGCCGAGCTCTCGCTCGGTCCGCCCCGAGGTCCTTTTTTAGGGCATCCACCTGTGCAGTCAGTGCGGCGGTGGATAGCAGCGAAGCCTGCATACGCATATTGACTCTTTATTATTAGACTCCTACGAAAATTGACCGATCCTCTATTCGGCTTTTCTTTCCGAACACCGAACAGAGCATCAGGGGATACTGTCTATGCGGTAATATTTTGACATATTTTTACTTACCTCGAAGCCTGTCAGAAGGCTTGCGCAAGCTTCAGTCAGTCCGCTCTTGGCGGACTGAACCCTTTGGATCACCGTACTCATAACGGTACGGTGTTCCTCGTCGATGGAGGCGCCGTCAAGCACCTCCAGCAGATTGTCCGACGCCTCCGGTTGGACGGAGGCTGCCGGCTCAGAAGGCTTGCTCCTCTTGGAAGGAGTTCGCCCGCCGCGGACCGGGACTGTTGAAGAGTCTGGCGCGGCGTCCGGTGCAAAGCCGGACTTGGAGCCCTGGGGGGCCTTGTCCCCTTTACTCCTGGGGTCTGGAGGGTTGCCTTGCGGCTCCTCCAGGACTATCTCCTCCTGCCCCGGAGCTTGTTGCGATGCCACTTCGGCGTCGTCTGCCCTGCAGGGGGAGACAGCGGGCGGAACTGAGTTCACATCCGACGAATCCAGGGAGCCGCTCGACGAATCGTCGAGTTCGGCCCGTGGCGGGCTGCATAAATTACGTTCAACATTAGGGAAATATGCGCATTAAAAGAATATCATGAGTCACTTTGGTATGAATACTTACGATTTCGCCGGACGCTTGGCTCTGTCCGGCCACTCCTCTCCGCCCTCTTCGGCGTCGTGGGAGTAGTCGGTCTTCCTTTTCCTAGACCCCTCGGCCTCCCCCGATGGGGCGGCCTTCTTCTTCTTTTCTCCCCTCGCTGGGGGGGGGGGAGAGTTTTCTTGTTCCTCCTCCTCGTTTCCAAGAGAGGAGGGCGCCGCGGATTCGTCAGATGACGAATCCGACACCACCGTATTACGGGAACTCTTTCGAGTCCCGGTGGTCTTCTTCTTCTCGACCTTCTTCTCCGGCACCATGTAAGGCACCGGAGTCAACAGCTTCACTAGGAGAGCTAGGGCCGGGTCTTCGGGCAGGGGAGCCGGATAGTTAATTGGTCCGGATATCGCCCGCCAAGCCTATCAAAGGTAAAGGGAGTTTAGATCCTGCATAGAGTTAATCGATGAAGAAGAGCTTAACAAACCTGTCAAAGGCATAGATAGCTTACCTCGCTAGCGTGACGCTGTGAGCTGTATCCGCGGTCCTCGGAAGCGGATGCGGGGGACTCGGCGCCTTTGGTCAGCACCTTCCAGACGTCTTCATACGTCGTGTCGAAGAGCCTGCTGAGGGTTTGATGCCGCGCCAGGTCGAATTCCCACAGAGTGAAATCCCGTTGTTGGCATGGGAGGATCCGGCGGACGAGCATGACCTGGATCACATTGACAAGCTTGATCGGCTTGTTCACCAGGGACTGGATGCAAGTCTGCAGTCCGGTCACTTCTTCCTCGTTGCCCCATGACAGGCCCGTCTCTTTCCAGGACATAAGCCGCGTGAGGGGTCCGGATCTGAACTCGGGGGCTGCGACCCATTCTGAATCGCATGGCTCGGTGATGTAAAACCACCTGGCCTGCCACCCCTTTAGTGATTCCACAAAGGAGCCCTCGAACCAGAGGACGTTGGCCATCTTGCCAGCCATAGCACCTCCGCACTCCGCCTGGGTGCCGCACACCACCTTGGGCTTGACGTTGAAAGTCTTGAGCCAGAGGCCGAAATGAGGGCGGACGCGGAGGAAGGCCTCACACACGACGATAAACGCCGAGATGTTGAGGATGAAGTTCGGGGTCAGATCGTGGAAATCCAGGCCGTAGTAGAACATGAGTCCCCAGACAAATGGATGAAGTGGAAAATCCAGTCCGCGGAGGAAGTGGGGAAGGAAAACTACCCTCTCATGGGGCCTTGGGGCGGGGAGAAGCTGCCCTTTCTCAGGAAGCCGATGCGGGATGTCCTTGGACAGGTACCCGGCTTTCCTTACCTTTTTTACTTGAGCCTCCTCCGTTTGCCTCCCGCTCCGGACATTGCTGGAGAAGGTTGAGGTGGGAAGAGCGGGCTTGGGCGCTAGAGCTTGAGTGCGCGAGAGATGGATTGGCAAAGGAGGAAGAAGGCATAGGTGAAAAGGTGGATCCTTATCCCCTTATATGGGCGGATGCGGTTATGCGTCCCCACCTACCTAATAAAACTCGCTTGCCTCCCAAGCGCTGTGGTAAATGGTGCGGTTGGGTTACCCACGCCCGTATTGATGAGAATCCCGTTAAAAGGGGCACACGATCTCTGCTTTGACAAGACGTGCCAAGGAATCAGCCTCGCTAAATGCGCTGAGGAGGAAAAGTGAAAACAATTTGTATAAGGAGCTTGGCCGCAGTGTTATGACGCACTGCGGAATACGTCAGCAGGTTTGATTTGTGTTAATATTATTCTCTCTATGGCAATATGTGGAAACTTGTTTTGCAGAGCCGGAGACTATTTTTGGTGTTTATAATCTTCTTGAAGAACTTGGAGGAGGAACCCGCCTTGCAATGCCGAAGACAATCTGCGTGCCGGACTCGTCGTCATTGAAGCCGGGTTCAGGGGCTACTGAGGGAGTCCTGGATTAGGGGGTGTTCGGGTAGCCGGACTATACCTTCGCCGGACTCCAGGACTATGAAGATACAAGATTGAAGACTTCGTCCCGTGTCCGGAAGGAACTTTCTTTGGCGTAGAAGGCAAGCTAGGCGTGCGGATATTCAAGATCTCCTACCATTGTAACTGACTCTGTGTAACCCTAACCCTACCTGGTGTCTATATAAACCGGAGGGTTGTAGTCCGTAGGACCAACCATCATCATACCACAGGCTAGCTTCTAGGGTTTAGCCTCCTTGATCTGGTGATAGATCTACTCTTGTACTACCCATACCATCAATATTAATCAAGCAGGAGTAGGGTTTTACCTCCATCGAGAGGGCCCGAACCTGGGTAAAATAAAGTGTCCCTCGTCTCCTGTTACCATCCGACCTTGACGCACAGTTCGGGACCCCCTACCCGAGATCCGCCGGTTTTGACACCGACACGGGCCGTCCAACCGGGATCCGCTCCCACATCCACACGGATAGGCTCCAAGCAAACCCAGCCAATGAGGATGTATCTCCCTTCCTCCGACACGCCAGGTCAAGCTGCAATCAAACAAACATGTTAGATATGTAGGCGCATGACAAATGCAAGATAAATGGTTGCAAATATCTCTTACCTGACGATACAAATATGCTAGTGCGGCCGAACCCCAGCTATACTGGGTATCCCAGTTATTGAGTAGCTCCAGGAACATCCAGAGGGCTGAGTTACCGGTTGCATCTGAGAAGACTACCTTGGTTAGTACATACCAAAGATAGGCCCGCGCGTCCTGCTGCACAACCACGTCATTGGCACCCTGAGGGCACGGATTGGTGTTTCCTCTGACTAGTTTTAGCCAAGAATGCCTCACTCTCGCGGTATCGGCCTTGCCTTCCTGAGGGTCCTCGGGCTGAACACCAATTAAATCGGTAGTCCGTTCTCGCCAATTACCCACGCTGACACGACCGGTAACAGCTTGTCCGTTGATAGGAAGGCCGCTTATCATAGCCATGTCCTGTAGGGTCATCGTCATCTCCCCACATGGAAGGTGGAACGAGTGAGTCTCCGGCCTCCAATGATCCACAAGTGCGGTCAGCGCCGCGTGGTTCACCGGCGGAGCGCGTCGCTTAAACTGCAACACGAATGGGAGAAGACCCAATCTCCGAATGTAAGGCTCATACCGCGGATCGTAAGTAAAGTCATCAGCGGAATGACCCCTCATGCGCATAGCAACTACAAGCTGCAAATAAAGTGATGTTTTAATAATCAATACAAGAACACAAATGAGAAACAACGAAAATTGACCCAGTCTTGCTTCTTACCTGTCCCTTCTCAATGGCACGAGCACGATGCTCCTTATCCGACTCATCGATTAATCCGTCATACCAAGGTACATCACAAACATCTATGAATACATGAACAATATCAAACCATACAATTTTCTTCTCCAAGTTATGCCACATGAACACACCATTCTTCTCAAACATAACCACATCATTTTTTTCTTCTTCATATGCACACATAATTCTTCTCAAACATACCAACATCATCTCAATCAAATAAATTTGTCAAATAATATGGTGTCACATATGCAAATACATATCATCTAGAGTACCAAATTTCACCATATCTTTTGCAAATATAGTATGCCAACAATAGGATTATCTACACATACACACATCATCTATCAAACCAAATTATCAAACAAGTCTATTTTACATACAAAAATCATGTATTCATCACCCCTCTTAGTTCAAAATAAATAAATCCTATGGACAACATATACACAAAACGGAATTGATTTTGCCTACATGTTCAACTACACATCATCCACTGCCTACCAAATCATCTATCAACTACAAACAATTTCCTAAAACAAAGAAACCATCTACTCATCTAACATCACCTAGTGTTGAATAATGCATCCAAAATAAGAGGACTCAACCCAAATAAATTGGAGGAGACGGGGAAGAATACCTCAAGGATGCTTAGGGGGCCCAGATCCACGAACTAGAGTGGAGGATGGAGTAGATCAGGTGAGGATTTGGTGTGAGTGAGAAGAGGGGCGAAGGAGAGAAACCCTCTGTTCGTGCGCCGCCCAGGAGGAAAAGATATGGGTGGGTGGGCTCGGCCCGCGGGGGTTATCCCCTTACCAGGGCCAGACGCCAGGGTCCCTGGCATCTGGCCCCTTTGCCACGTCAGCAGGTCAACGGGCAGGCGGGCAGTGCGGGCCAGGGGCCAGACGCCAGGGCTCCTGGCGTCTGCTTCGCAACCCAGACGCCAGGGATGTTGACGTCACCCAAAAAGGTCAGAAACAAAATTTCTTTTGAAACAAGGTCAAATCAGGATTTTGTTAGCCCTATAGGTTAGAACAGTAATTTTGTCCTACTTCAGGAGCCCATGGTCGCTGCTTGCCCTCGTCACCGCCATCTTGCTTGTTGTCGGAGACATTGTGCAGGCAGTGTTTGCAGTCTTATCCTACTATAAACCCGACAACGACAAACCCAAAATGCATTAATTAGATAATTAAAGTTTTTTTGGCATGTTTGTTTGAAAAGTACAAAAGTGAAAGAAAGCCGGTAAATCCTCGTGTGTTTTTTGATGGCAAACAATCTCTGTCCGTGTTTGCGTGTGCGTGCGTGCGTGCGTGCGTGCGTGCGTGCGTGCGTGCGTGCGTGATCCTGTGAGTAGTTGCACTTTCGGCAACAACAAATGGGAATGTGGACGCGAGCCGGTGGTGCAAATGGTGGTGAAGGAGGTGTACCTGATCTTCGAAAATGCTCTGCACATGACAGTGCACGTATGAATTCTGGACGATGCCTACTTTGAACGGTGCTTATTTGTGAAATGATTCAATATAATGAATGTTTTGATCCATCGTTCAAAAATCAGGTGAAAAGCTATCGTTCGTATAGCATTGCTCGGTACTTTTTTATGTAGATAATGCTGAAGCACAGGATGGTTACAGCATCTAGAACCACGATGTACAAATCTGACCTCCTCTATTTCCAATCTACAGATGCATTTTACTTTTACTACTCTTTTATATATCCCACCACCAAACCATAAGATCCTCATCCTCACCGTTCGATTTTGGGAGCCCCTCTTAATGTTACTCCAGCTGGCTACGCTGTTGTTGTTTAGTGCTGCCAGCAGATTTTCATTTTGCTGAATGGGAGGGAGTAGTGAAATGGATACATCTCAGTTTTCATATTCTTACAAATGTTTTGACGGGAGTCTTCAAGGGAAAGATTCAGTTCATCTCTATTTCCTCCATGGTTCTAGTCTTTGGATTATCTGTCAGCATTTGAAAAAGCAGGTGCTACAAGATTTACGTTCCATGCAAAGCAATCAGAGGTAAGTTCACATACTGATAGCCGTATTCCACCTACGGGAAATTTCAGTATTGTCATGATATATGTATGCGAGCCATGACCAGAATTGTTGCTTCAAAAATCTATCTACTAAACCCAAAATAGAAAATTTATTTGTGCATCACTTCGCGCTTGTTGCTCCTTATCTTTTCAGATTTGTACGTCCGTTAGCTATGTGAACCAGGACTATTCTGTTACATGTACTTTTGGGGGTACTATGTCACCACTCATCTGCATGTAAAACTGTTATTCAGAAACAAGTCAATGGTTTATACCTGAACAATCTCACCTGTTTAGATTTACTGAAAATGCTCAGTTTTATTAACTATTAGCTGTCCAAATATATAAAAGAAGTTTTATCGGTCTTCAAACTGATGTTTGAGGAGAGCATGGTCTATGTCTCCTTACTCATGTTTGCGCACCAGACATAGTTTGATAGAATGCGTTTTGTTTCAAATGTTAGGTATTCCACACACGCAAGGAGCGAGGTTCTACTTTTACTTACGTTTTTTCCTCCCAGGTAAAACCAGAAGCTTAAAGTGCAATGATTCATCGTCCTACTTCACGCGAGTTGCTTAGCATCTACCGCCAAAGACTTATGTAAAAATCTATAGTTATCTCGATAGAGGAACCGATGAATTCAAAAGATACTTCAAAGATTCCAACTCGACATTGATTCTTCTGTGTTATTGAAATTTGTGTTCCATGGCACTTTGCTATGTCTTGCGACAACTCAATTTGAACGAAATTACCTATGGATATGCAATTTTGACTTTTCATATCTTAGATATGTCCCTGGGGAAAATATCAGGTGCACCGGAGCTTGTGGTGTTGCCGGTGCACAGAACTCACATTGAAGGAATTAATTTGCCACCACAACTGAAGAAATTAATTTCATGTAAATCGGCCAGCCACAGCTCCAAGAATACGCGGAGGAGGTGGCCCGGATCGGCGTCGGCGCCGTCCGGTGCGGGCCACGGGCCCGCTTCCAAGTGCGTCTGCGCGCCGACCATCCACGCCGTGTCCTTCAAGTGCCGCTTCCACCACACCAACTCCCAGGGCCACGGCCACGGCCAGGGCCAGGGAAGTTGCCCTTCTTCGCCCCCTTCACCGGCCGCGGCCAACGCGGTGCCACGGCACCCGGCCTCGCCGTCCTCGTCCTCCGGCACCGTCGCGACTCAGTGACGCAGCCCAAGCATCGGCCTCGGAGAGGGAAGGGAAGATCATATACATGTCATAAGAAAGGGAGTTTATTTACTACTCTCTCGATGTATTGTTTCCTTTGTTTGGAGATTGATTACCATCCGTGAGTTAAGGTAAGGTTAATGTGATTGAGCGATTTTTCTGAAAATCAAATATTTGTTTTTTAATTAATGTGATTGAGTGATTTAAGGTAAGGTTAATTAATTTAGGTTTGATCTTTAGAGATTGTTCGTGATTGATTCTACATTACTAAATAACTTGCGCCAGTATGGAAAGTTCTGATCTGTTCAGATTTCTTTCGTTGTGTGAGAGGGTGACGCGAAAATAAACCGATGAAGTGGGGGAGGGGACGAAAAAAAATCTACGAAAAAAACCCAGCGAAGGTGGGAGGAGGTACCAAAAAAAACCATGGGAGGTGGGACGAAAAAAAACCTGGAAGCAAGACTACCAACTGCTCCATTAAGAGTAGAGATTTGATCTGTCATTAAAAGATCAGGTGAAAAGCTATCGTCTGTTCTGCTCGGCACTTTTTGATGTAGATAATGCTAAAGGGCTCACTGTTGAATATATGAACAAATTACTACGAGATTTAATGCGAACATACAGTAAATAAATCATGACGATGAATACAGAGACTAAACTAATCATGCGGACTAGTATAGTAGATGAACAAATCAAATCTAGGGCACAGACTAGAACTAAGAATTCTAGCATGATCTCGAACAAGGAGGACAAGATCACATGCGATGCAGCGGGAGCAGGACCGCCAGCGTTGATGTTGTCGCCCATGTCATTGAGAAAGAGGTTGCCGAGGTCGGGGAAGAAGTCGTCGTCGTCGGCGTCCCTGCCAGCAGTCGCGCGAGTGCGCTCCCCAAAAACCTGATTGCTCCTCTCCCGTACAGGATCACGAGAGGCGGGGTTCCGGAGGCCTGTTGTCCCTTCTTGCGGTGCACGCCGAAAGGGATGGAGAAGGCTTGCGTGGCGGCGCAATGATCTGGAACGGTGATGTGAAACCATACGATATTGTAGCCGCTAGGGTAGACGTCTGCATGACTATATAGTGCAGGCCGGGTAGGTTGTGGGAGTAAACCCCACATCTGAGTCTTGGCGATCCAAAAGAATCGAAAACGGTTCAGTAATTAATGCGTCCGTTAATTATTAATTAATGACTCATTAATTTTTCCCGAGCAGCAAAAATATAGACAACAGGCCAGGCCTGGCATGGCGAGCAAGGAGGAGGAGCGCGCGTGTAGGTCTCCTTTTCTAATGCTCATACAAATGGTAGAAGAACTCACCTTATAAAGAGGTGCAAGTCTCTCTCAACTTTCGGGATGGGACTAAACTTTAATCTCACTCACACCACTTACGTATGTGCATGAATGAGCCAAGAGAATTTCAGGATTTTAGTTAGGCTTTGGGCCAAAGGCCTACAAGCAAATTCCAACACTCACCGCCCATGCGATGCCCTAGACCAGCAGAAGCACGGGATGCGTTGCAGCATCTAGAACCACAATGTAGAAATCTGACCTTCTCTATTTCCAACCTACAGCTGCATTTTACTTTTACTACTCTTTTATTCCATCATCAAACCATAAGATCCTCATCCTCACCATTCGATTTTGGGTGCCCCTCTTTATGTCACTCCAGCTGGCTACGCTGTTGTTGTTTACTGCTGCCAGCAGATTTTCATTTTGCTGAATGTGAGGGAATAGCGAAAAGGATACATCTCAGTTTTCATATTCTATTATTCTTACAAATGTTTTGATGGGAGTCTTCAAGGGAAAGATTCAGTTCATCTCTATTTCCTCCATGGTTCTAGTCTTTGGATTATGTGTCAGCATTTGAGAAAGCAGGTGCCACAAGATTTACATTCCGTGTAAAGCAATGAGAGGTAAGTTCATATACTGATAGCCGTATTGCACTTACTCGAAATTTCAGCATTGTCATGCTATATGTACTTGTGTTTAGGTACGTGAGCCGAGACCAGAATTGTTGCTTAAAGAAAGATCTCATGTACTAAACCCAAAATAGAAATTTTAATTGTACTACACCCAAAACAGAAATTTTAATTTTGTCCTGTTACATGTACTTCTTGGGGGCACTATAGTACCAGTGTACCACTCATCTGCATGTAACACTGTTATTCAGAAACAAGCCAGAATGACTGCAATCTTGGTTTATACCTGAACAGTCTCACCTGTCTAAATTTATAGAAAATGCTCAGTTTTATTACCTTTTAGTGCCATTTTCTTTCCAAATATAAAAAACTGTTTTATCGGTAAGAGAAAACTCTTCAAATAGATGTTTGGGGAGTGCATGGTCTATGTTAGGTGTTCCACACACGCAAGGAGCAAGGTTCTACTTTTACTTACCTTTTGTCTTGCTAGGTAAAACCAGAAGCTTAAAGTGCAATGATCATCATCCTACTTCACGCGAGTTGCTTAGCATCTGCCGCTAAAGACTTACGTAAAAATCTATAGATAACTCGATAGAGAAACCGATGAATTCACAAGATACTTCAAAGATTTCAACTCGACATTGACTCTTCTATGTTGTTTAAATTTGTGTTTCATGGCACTTTGCTATGTCTTGCGACAACTAAATTTGAACGAAAATTACCTATGGATATGCAATTCTGACATTTCATATCATAGATATGTCCATCCCAGCTGCTCCCACCTACAATTCTCCACTTGTTCACCGTGTCACACTCCGCCTGCCTTCTGCCAACGGCGGACAACATCACTCAGGCTGTTGCGGGGGCGAGTGCAGTGGCGAATCTTTCGGCCCACTCGAAACACAATGTATCGTTGCCCCCGCTCAGCCCAGGCTATTTTCCTCCACTCCTTAATTTTTCTGTTATATAAAGCCCATCCGCCCATGTGTGAGTTGCCGCCCATGTAGAGAGAATACGAGCAGGCAGATGCATACGGGCAATTGCTTGCCAAATCGCTAGAAACCTATGCACCGCGACATCTGCTGCTCATGCGACCGCCGTGACGAGCCGAAACAGTCGACGCCTGCAACTCACTACAGGAAAATTCAGTTTTCCCGTGTGTTAGCCTATAAGCCGAGATCTATTTTTCGGGCACCCGGCTTATGCACCTCGAAGCCGAGTCCTAGAAAAAAACACCCGGCAAAAATGAAGGACTCGGCTTATGGTTACCTATAAGCTGAGTGCGGCAAGAAAACTCTGGGCTTATACGAAGGTCACGGTATCTACTCGAAAAAGCACCCGGCTTACAGCACACACTCGACAAAGACAGACTGCCACGTGTCCGCAACGGACGTGGCTGACGGCGCCGTCACGGAGCATCCTGTAAGCCGTGCGTCCGACGCAGCCACTCGACTTACAGGAGATATAAGCCGTGTGCCCCGTCCACCACTCGGCTTATAGGACATATAAGGCGTGTGCCCCTCTCAAGCACTCGGCTTATAGGACATATAAGCCGTGAGCCCTATGAAAGCACTAGGCTTACATATTTGCGGATTTTTTTCAACCCATAACATTTATGCAAAATTGATTTAAGATGGTTTTCATTGCATTTATATTTATTACTTAATTAGTATTATTGTTCTTCCTTATTTTCTACCGACTAGTAGTTTTCATGGGTCTTATTTGTGAAACTCTAAATTTAACGCCACTTTAATATTTATATGATTTTCGACCCCCTAGCGTACCCATATTATGATGACATGCAAAAGCAACTACTGAAACTTCACTCTACACCGAGTGCTTTTCTCTTCGTCTAGAGCCAAGACACGGGCACTCGGTAACGCGAAGCAAGGCATGGAGCCGAGGTAATTTTGCCCCCCCCCCCTAGTGGCCGGGCCTGCCCATCCCTCGTCTGCAAAAGGCCTACGGATGTTGCAAAGACATCACATAGGACTTTACATGGCGCTTCTGGGCATGATTTCATGTGCCGCCGTGCAGATCTGCAATTTCCGGAGCCGAAACCCTAGCAGTGCAATAAATGTCTAAAATATTCTAGGCTGGTCTGAAAAATGCGGGGGCCTGACACGTGTCATTCGATGGCCTCCTTTGAGAGCACGAGAAGTTTCGAGGCCAACGGAGTAACAGGGCCCACACTTTCTTCACTAATCCGACTCGTTCCCTCTCGGTACCTAGAGATTACATCAGAGATGGTGTAGTTTACAAGCAGCCGCAGGTGATCCCTACTCGAAACATGCCCAAACATTTACCACACCCTACAGGGGCCATGTTATGACACCGTGCCAGCTCCCGAGGATTTCCGGCATCATACAAGTTTTCGAGGATTTAAACGGTTGGATCAGGCATGGCGCCGAGGCAATTCCCCCCCCCCCCCCCCCGTGGCTGGACCTGCCCCTCCCTCGTCTGCAAAAGTCCTACGCATGTCGCAAAGACATCACATAGGACTTTACATGCTGCTTCTGGGCATGATTTCATGTGCCACCTTGCAGATCTGCAATTTCCGGCGCCGAAACCCTAGCAGTGGAATAAATGTCTCAAATATTCTAGGCGGGTCCGAAAATTGCGGGGGCCTGACACATGTCATTCGATCACCTCCTTTGAGAGCACGTTAAGTTTCGATGCCAATGGAGCAACATGGCCCACACTTCCTTCACAAATCGGACTCGTTCCCTCTCGGTACCTAGAGACTACAACGGAGATGATGTAGTTTACGAGAAGCCGGAGGTGATCCCTACTCGAAACACGCCCAAACTTCTACCACACCCTACAGGGGCCATGTTATGACACCGTGCCAGCTCCCGAGGAGTTCCGACATCGTACGAGTTTTCAAGGATTTAAACGGTTGGATTAGGCGTGGTGCCGAGGTAATTTTGCACCCTCCCCCTGGTCGCTGGGCCTGCCCCTCCCTCGTCTGCAAGAGGCCTACGCATGTCGCAAAGACATCACATAGGACTTTACATGCCGCTTTTGGGCATGATTTCATGTGCCACCTTGCAGATGTACTACTGTATATATGTTGTTCTGCTCCCTGAAGTGCCTGTATACATGTTATATGGCCTATAAGCCGTGTACCCCAGCTATCTGGCACCCGGCTTATAAGCCATATAGCTGCGGCCGGCTTATAAGCCGTGTAGCCCAGCACCAGGCACCCGGCTTATAGCATATAAGCCGTGTAGCGCAGCGCCTGGCACCCGGCTTATAAGCCCTATGGCGGCGGCCAATATATAAGCTGTGTATCCCAGCATCTGGCACCCGGCTTATAGACCATCTGGACACATGAGCAGGCTATATAAGCCATGTACCTCAGTTAACCGGCACCCGGCTTACATATGTATATAAAAACCGTGCTGTTGTCGGTGAAACTCGGCTTATATAGTAACCGTGCGGTTCGAGGTTGCACCCGGCTTATATATAAACCATGTGTTCGCGGTCGCATCCGGCTTATATATAAACCGTGCGTCCGCTGTTGCACCCGGCTTATATATAAACCATACGTAGTGAGATGCACTCGGTTTATGTTTAAACCGTGCCCTGACGACGACACTCGACTTATATAGACAGTGACACGTGGCCGTTAACATCGGGCTACCGTCAGGTTACTTTATTAAACCGGGAGCCCTGTGAAAATACTCGGTTTATACATAAACCGAGTGCTATAAGCCGGGAGTTTTACTCGGCTTATACATAAACCGAGTTTAAATCAATGTAAGCCGAGTGTATTAGGTACACGGCTTATAAGTTTTTCCGTGTAGTGACTCTAAGCTACGTACATGCCGCCCCTCCGACGATCAGCCTTGATCAGCACCATGCACCCCGGCTGGCCGGCCTGGTCGCCGTCCCTAAGTAGAAAAAATACGTGCGCTACTCATCAATCTTTCAATCAAGGTAAGCCCTAGGTTCAGTTCTCATTTTTATCTTCTAATTTCCATATTTTCAGTCTATTCTGATTCTGTGTTTAAAAGGTAGTACAAATTGGTAATTAGGTTGATTGAATCTTTCTTTATGTAATAATTTCATATGAATAAGTTTGAGCACATGGGAGTATAATAAATCTCTGGACTATAGTAATATTCTGCTTTCATATACTTCAATTTATTTAGAATGCTAATAGAGAGATTTTTTGCAAAATCCTTAACTTTTTTTTTACCGAATACGCAAGTTGCGTGTCATTCCATTGATAGGTTGGGGGAGAGGCCTATGACGCTCACCCTTGCAAAATCCTTAACTGGTAGTATGCTTGAAATAGTCGACCTGAACAAGCTTACCCGGGATCCATCTGAAAGGAAGATACTTACAGGATTTTAATATCACTCATCCAAATGGATGGTCGTGCTCAAGCTTATATTTTTAGCAGTCAACGTTTACATTCTCTCTTTACATTTAAACACTTCTCTTCTGCAGCTTGAAGGCTAGAATTCATGGACGTACCAACGAAAAGGAACGTCATATTTATATTTCTCAGGTTATTTTGCCTAAAGTGGTTAGTTTACTTTTATTTTGATTTGACAATGATTTTTTTCATAATTACGTGTGTGATCATATGATTTTTTGCTTCTTCCACACTATATGTATGCTTTGTGTGGTTAGTTTCTTAAATGATCTAGCCATTAGTTTGTATACACATTTCTGAAGAAAAATAATTATATTTCTCTTTGCCCCCTCTTGTGTTTCATCCTGGCTCCACCCCTGCTAGAGAGCATCTGGATCGCCGGATCTATGATCAACTTGCGCGTCATCTCCACAAACGTCCCAGACAACTCATGGTTGGGTGCGGCATGACTAATCTCACGATAGCCTGAGATCAATGCAGCATCGCCGAAGATGCTTGATGGTGATATGAGTGTCGGATGATAATCCCACATATTCGCCTCAAAAGTGGTGGTATCTTTGAATGACTCTGGGATATCATATTGGATTCTCATTGAGCCGATAGCCACCAGCCTCGTGCCGCCACCTTTTTCCTCTTCTCCAGCTACCTCGCCGGCGTTGAGGTTGTACAAGTAGGCACTGCTGGCAAACTTGGCAAACAGGAGGCCACCTCCGCAGTCCCAGGCGGCTGACAAACGATGAGAGCTTTGCTTGACCAAGATGTAGCGCCGCTCCCACCTGTGATCCGGGTTGAGTAACCAGAGCACCGTGTCTTGGCCCTTGTCCTCGTAGATGCACGGGCGGCCACAAACCACCAGCATACGGTTGAATGTGTGTGACTCCTTCTTTGGGAGATCAATTCTGGTGATGATCTCGTCATCGGCGTCGAAAGCAAGCACGAACCACGGGTAGTTCTTGAACACGTTCATGTTATCTATAAGGATGTAGATTTTGCCGTCACCCATGTGTAGACATTGTGGCGAAAACGGCACCTCGTCATATGAGAACAAGCTCCTCGGCTCTTGCTGGCATCCCAATGATACCGCCATCAACCTTGTGCCGTGGCGGTCCACCTCACAGATGAGAGCCTTGTAGACCTTGCTCGATGGCGCGTACGCAAACCCTAAGAAGTTGGTAATTAGGTTGATTGAATCCTGCTTTATGTAATAATTTCATATGAATAAGTTTGAGCACATGGGAGTAGAATAAATCTCTGGACTATAGTAATATTCTGCTCTCATATACTTCAATTTATTTAGAATGCTAATAGAGAGATTTTTTGCAAAATCCTTAACTGGTAGTATGCTTGAAATAGTTGACCTGAACAAGCTTACCCGGGATCCATCTAAAAGGAAGATACTTAGAGATTTTAATATCACTCATCAAAATGGATGGTAATGTGCTCAAGCTTATATTTTTAGCAGTCAACGTTTACATATTCTCCCTTTACATTTAAACACTTTTCTTCTGCAGCTTGAAGGCTAGAATTCATGGACGTACCAATGAAAAGGAACGACATATTTATATTCCTCAAGTTATTTTGCCTAAAGTGGTTAGTTTACTTTTGTTTTGACAATGATTTTTTTTCATAATTAAGTGTGTGATCATATGATTTTTTGCTTCTTCCACACTGTATGTATGCTTTGTGAGTTTCTTAAATGATCTAGCCATTAGTTCATATACACATTTCTGAAGAAAAAAAATTATATTTCTCTTTGCCCCCTCTTGTGTTTCATCCTGGCTCCACCCCTGCTAGAGAGCATCTTAATCGCTGGATCTATGATCAACTTCTGCGTCATCTCTACAAACGTCCCAGCCAACTCATAGTTGGGTGCAGCATCACTGACCCCAGAATGGCCTGAGGTCAATGCAGCATCGCCGAAGATGCTCGCTGGTGATATGAGTGTCGGATGGTAATCCCACATATTCGTCTGAAAAATGGTATCTTTGAATGACTTTGGTGTTTCGTATTGGATTCTCATTGAGCCGACAGCCACCAGCCTCGTGCCGCCACCTTTTTCATCTTCTCCAGCTGCCTCGCCGGCGTTGAGGTTGTACAAGTAGGCACTACTGGCAAACTTGGCAAACAGGAGGCCACCTCCGCAGTCCCAGGCGGCTGACAAACGATGAGAGCTTTGCTTGACCAGGATGTAGCGGCGCTCCCACCGGTGATCCGGGGTGAGTAACCATAGCACCGTGTCTTGGCCCTTGTCCTCGTAGATGCACGGGCGGCCACAAACCACCAGCATACGTTTGAATGTGTGTGACTCCTTCTTTGGGAGATCAATTCTGGCGATGATCTCGTCATCGGCGTCGAAAGCAAGCACGAACCACGGGTAGTACTTGAACACGTTCATGTTATCTTTAAGGATGTAGATTTTGCCGTCACCCATGTGTAGACATTGTGGCGAAAACGGCACCTCGTCATATGAGAACAAGCTCCTCGGCTCTTGCTGGCATCCCAATGATACCGCCATCAACCTTGTGCCGTGGCGGTCCACCTCACAGATGAGAGCCTTGTAGACCTTGCTCGATGGCGCGTACGCAAACCCTAAGAAGTTGTGGTGCGGGTGGCTCTCGCCCTTGTTGCCAGCGGGCGGAGGCAATGGCACGGACAGGCGTACCTCCTCCTTTGTGGCCGGGTTGAAAACAACACCGTGGATGGAGGACTGCGGCCCTTCCACTAGATCGGTGAGGAGGACTAGCCCGTTGCAGGTGTTGACGTATTCCAACCACTACTCGTCGTTGACGGTGTGCTTCAAGGTGGCCAACGCGGGGCCGACAACCTGGAAGTAGAAGGTACTAGCAAGGAGCCCATGTTTGTAGAGGCAAGCAGTCTTAGAAGAAATTTCCCATTGCTTTCATCCCCCTTTGAGTGTCAATTGCAAAGTTCATCCGTTGGTGAAAGGAAACGGTACTCTTCTTTGTTTTAGTGCTCTGTCTCCCTACTTCTATGACAGAATGGTGTGGCTTCGTGTACAATAAATGTTCTCTACTCTTGCAGCCCATGTATTACTATTGACAGGGTTTGTCTACACTTATCTTTAAGGCTACAACCTGGAGTCTCATAGGTGTGTGAAGATGATCTAGGGCATTGCTTTGTTAGGGGTTCACTTATGTACAAGAATGGCATGTTCTTTCACGTGTAATATATTGTGGTTTTTTCTACTCAACACCACCTGAACCATGTATCATTGTAACCTGCTCTACGGTTTGGATCTGAGCACTGGACCATGGTGCTGGACAGGGCACGACGCCCTAAGACCGCTCTTTGGAATTCCAATATACTTAGATAGATAGAAGTGAAAGTTGAGGACCAACATGTATGTTATATCGTGGATGTCCCCCTTCATAGCATTGTTTTATGAAATGCACTAACACTCCGAGAAGTTGTCCTGAGTATATTTGTATATTTGTTACGACAAGTATGCTTTGGTATGAAATTTGCCAATATCGTGTGATGAACCTTGATGTTTAGTACTGAATCATTAGTAAGTGTTTACTAACCACCTTTTTTAGATGTTACCTTTGCAGTGAAGTTGTTTTTGGTATAACTTTAGCCTATGTTGGCTAGCTGCCTTGCTTATATATGGATGTGCTGCAAACTTTGCTTCAGATTAGGACATTGCTCTCTTATGTTCGCGCTCTTAGTTCTGAACTTAATGGAAGTGGTTACCTTTCGTGGTCTCCTGACTCGATGTCTTTTATTAGAAGTGAATGTTTCTTCTTTCTTTTATTTTGTTGTCCTATTTGAATACGTATGCTACCCTCGCGCCAAGGCGCGCTGCCGATCTGGTATATAGGAGTACAATGATCAACTTGAAGTATAAGACAAGTCAGAACATATCCTAGTCTATCTCCTATTTCCTTACTAAACATAATACTCAACACTCATTTTTATCTTCTAATTTCCATATTTTCACTCTTTTCTGATTTTGTGTTTAAAAGGACAAATTGGTAATTAGGTTGATTGAATCCTGCTTTATGTAATAATTTCATATGAATAAGTTTGAGCACATGGGAGTAGAATAAATCTCTGGACTATAGTAATATTCTGCTTTCATATACTTCAATTTATTTAGAATGCTAATAGAGAGATTTTTTGCAAAATCCTTAACTGGTAGTATGCTTGAAATAGTTGACCTGAACAAGCTTACCCGGGATCCATCTAAAAGGAAGATACTTAGAGATTTTAATATCACTCATCAAAATGGATGGTAATGTGCTCAAGCTTATATTTTTAGCAGTCAACGTTTACATATTCTCTCTTTACATTTAAACACTTTTCTTCTGCAGCTTGAAGGCTAGAATTCATGGACGTACCAATGAAAAGGAACGACATATTTATATTCCTCAAGTTATTTTGCCTAAAGTGGTTAGTTTACTTTTGTTTTGACAATGATTTTTTTTCATAATTAAGTGTGTGATCATATGATTTTTTGCTTCTTCCACACTGTATGTATGCTTTGTGAGTTTCTTAAATGATCTAGCCATTAGTTCGTATACACATTTCTGAAGAAAAAAAATTATATTTCTCTTTGCCCCCTCTTGTGTTTCATCCTGGCTCCACCCCTGCTAGAGAGCATCTTAATCGCTGGATCTATGATCAACTTCTGCGTCATCTCTACAAACGTCCCAGCCAACTCATAGTTGGGTGCAGCATCACTGACCCCAGAATGGCCTGAGGTCAATGCAGCATCGCCGAAGATGCTCGCTGGTGATATGAGTGTCGGATGGTAATCCCACATATTCGTCTGAAAAATGGTATCTTTGAATGACTTTGGTGTTTCGTATTGGATTCTCATTGAGCCGACAGCCACCAGCCTCGTGCCGCCACCTTTTTCATCTTCTCCAGCTGCCTCGCCGGCGTTGAGGTTGTACAAGTAGGCACTACTGGCAAACTTGGCAAACAGGAGGCCACCTCCGCAGTCCCAGGCGGCTGACAAACGATGAGAGCTTTGCTTGACCAGGATGTAGCGGCGCTCCCACCGGTGATCCGGGGTGAGTAACCATAGCACCGTGTCTTGGCCCTTGTCCTCGTAGATGCACGGGCGGCCACAAACCACCAGCATACGTTTGAATGTGTGTGACTCCTTCTTTGGGAGATCAATTCTGGCGATGATCTCGTCATCGGCGTCGAAAGCAAGCACGAACCACGGGTAGTGCTTGAACACGTTCATGTTATCTATAAGGATGTAGATTTTACCGTCACCCATGTGTAGACATTGTGGCGAAAACGGCACCTCGTCATATGAGAACAAGCTCCTCGGCTCTTGCTGGCATCCCAATGATACCACCATCAACCTTGTGCCGTGGCGGTCCACCTCACAGATGAGAGCCTTGTAGACCTTGCTTGATGGCGCGTATGCAAACCCTAAGAAGCTGCGGTGCGGGTGGCTCTCGCCCTTTGTGCCAGCAGGCGGCGGCAATGGCACGGATAGGCGTACCTCCTCCTTGGTGGCCGGGTTGAAAACAACGCCGTCGACGGAGGACCGTGGCCCTTTCCCGATCCCTTGATCGGCGAGGAGGACTAGCCCGTTGCAGGTGTTGACGTATTCACACCACTCCTCGACGTTGACGGTGTGCTTCAAGGTGGCCAACGCGGGGCCGACTACATGGAAGTAGAAGGTCCTAGCAAGGAGCCCATGTTTGTAGAGGCAAGCAGCATGTGGGAGTTCCAGGCCTGGTGCGCCGAGATGCCGGCGGCGAAGCCAGAAGTACGGTGTTCTGAGGAGTTGCCGGAAGCGCTTGGAAAGGACGACGCAGCGCACGGCGCAGCGGGCCGGCAGACGGGCGAGGATCTCATCAGCCACGAACTCGTCTCCGAAGACGGCATCGTTGTCTGCCATGAAAGAATTTCCTTGATGATTTCTATGACCAATGTCACCGTACGTCTGCCGCCCTAGCTAGCGACAACGGCACTAACAACTCTTGCTTGTCTTTTGCTAGTACAAAAAGACAAGAGAATCAACTTGCTCTGCGCTGTCTTTGCGCTGCCCATATATAAAAAGAGCACACCTCAATCAATCCGAGTCCTATCAAGCCAAGGTATAATAATTCCAGTACAACTCGGATTTGTTGGGCCACGACTCTCTCAGTCCGATGTCGAATCCATACCGCTGTTAAAGCCAGTTATTAATAACCGACTCTCTCATTCTGGATGCTGGGCGGCGGCCCTGGCAGTGGGAGATGCGCGGATCTTGGGCACATTGCGCAGCTCGGGTGTAGGCGAGCAGACATGGCCGCGCGGGCGGCATGGATGTGGGTGGTTGGCGGAGCAGGGGATGCCGAAGGGTTGGTGCATCGGGGTACATCATTTGCCCAATCCTTATACTGGCCGACGGTGGCGGTGTCTGCGGACGTCGTTTCCTCCCTGCAGGCTCCGTCGCGGTGCTCCCTTTCCTTTCGGGTTACTCCGGGTGAAAGCCTGATCTATATAATCGGACGCTGGCGGCTATGGTCGTGCCCTTGTTGGAGGCACCGTCTTGGAGTCCTTGCTCCGTCGTCGGTCGTCTCACCTCTCCTCGGTGGTTGCTCATGGTGATCTCCGTCGGCTCAAGGCGATGCCTCTTTGTTCATCTTTAGTGTGCTTTGTAGTTCGTTGGAATGGTGTGTCGGTGTGCGGCACCCTTATATCTCGTCCTGGGTGCGTGTTCTTGCCTTGGGTGCGTGATGTGTGTAGTGGTGGTGTGTGTTTGTATCGGCTCTCGGTTGTAATCGGTGATGGATGCTTCACTAGTAGAAAAGGGGACAAAGGTTTAGGCCGGGTCAGCCCATTAGTCCCGGTTCAGTCCAGAACCGGGACCCATGGGGGCATTGGACCCGATTCGTGAGCCCAGGAGGCCGGCCGGGCCACATGGGCCATTGGTCCCGGTTCGTCTGGACCTTTTGGTCCCGGTTGGTGGGACGAACCGGGACCAATGGGCCTGGCTCCTGGCCCACCACCATTGGTCCCGGTTGGTGGCTTGAACCGGGACCAAAGGCTGCCCTTTAGTCCTGGTTCATGCCACGAACCGAGACCAATGAGGTGCCTATATATACCCTCTCGCATAAGAGTAGAGCACACTGCTCTGTTTTTTCTTGCCGCCGAGGGGAGAGGGCTTGGTGGTGCTCTAGCTCACCTCCTATGCACACAAGGTGTTCGATGGAATGCCCGAGCCACACTACTTAAGCTTTCTCCTCTCCAAGCTCGACCTCCAAACTCCATTTTTCTCAATATTTGTCTAGATTTAGCGGTCCGTCACGTCCCGTCCCCGTCTTCACCGCCGTCGATCACCTGCGTCGATCTCATCGCCGGCACCACCGTGGTGAGCCTCTTGTTCTTATCGTCTTTCTGAAAGGAAAAATATTCTTACTTGTATGTTTAGATAGATACTTGTATTATTTTCTTACTTTTATTATTGCATCTTATATAGTGCGATGGTTTTGGTATCCACCCCCGTCGGCCCTCGTCCTGTCTATGATTCGGATGTGGTATATATTATCTTTATAAATATTGGTTCATTTATTGTTTATGAAAATTATGCCGACCAAACGCGACATAGATGTTATTTATCTAGGAGGTATGTGAACCGGAAATTCCAACCGACCCTACACTAGTATAAAACCGGCCTATTGTCCCGGCTCGTAAGGGCCTTTAGTCCCGGTTCCTGAACCGGGACTAAAGGGTCGTTACTAATACCCTCACCCTTTAGTCCCGGTTCAAACCAGAACCGGGACAGATGGGCCTCCACGTGGCCTGTGCGCCAAGCCCAGGCAGGAGGGCCTTTGGTTCCGGTTGGTAGCACCAACCGGGACCAATAGGCATCCACGCGTCAGCATTTCTGTGGCTGGGGTTTTTGGTTTTTTTTGAAAGGGGGGAGGGGGTTTGGGGATTTTGGGGGGTTAATTTAGGTATTTCATATATTGTGTTAGCTAGATAGCTAATTAATAGAGAGAAGTGTCCTCTCTTATGTCCGTGCTTGGTCGACGTTACGTACTAAACATACGTATAGAGAAGACTAGGCATATGCTAGCTAGTAAGCAAACGAAGGAAACAGAAGATCGTCATGAACATATATGCATACAGAGAGAAGTGATATCGACCACATCTCCTTCTCCGAGAGATTGGTCGAACAACAAGTTCTCGTATATCTATCGTCTGACACTACCGGCTACATATATACAATAATTATCTTTTACAAATATAATCTCTTAAATTACGGACGCATGGTCCACATAGTATTCTCCGTCTTCAGCGATCACGTGGTCAAGAAAGAATGCCGCCAATTCCTCTTGAATTGCTCGCATGCGATCTGGTCCTAGGAGTTCATTCCGCTGCCGAAACATCTAATTTGAAGAAGGGGGTCAATACACACACACACACACACACACACACACACACACACACACACACTACACACACACACACACACACACACACACACATATATATATATATATATATATATATATATATATATATATATATATATATGAATGAATGAATGAAACTCAACACAAATGATGGTAATAAACAAAAATTGTGAATATTATTTCTTACGCACTTCATATTGTTTCTCAGAGTACCCGCCCCGCTCACAGGTCGTGTGGCGGATGGACTCGCAGACGTAGTATCCACAGAAATCATTCCCTTGTTCCTGCCACAACCACTTTACAAGAAATAGAGGTCAATTAAATAGATAAGCAAGAATGCCAAATGGTATTGATGAAACTAGCGCTTGAATCAATAGCTAGGAGACGCGCGGAACATGGTACTATAGTACTTACTTTCGGGTATCTAAATTCCAGCTCCTTCGGGAGTCCCGGGAAATTTGTGCTGAATTTTCTTCAAACACTGCCAGACAAAATAAAACAATTACTTGATATCAGGAAATGAACAAATTTGCTGATATGGTGGATAATGATCGATTTAACTTACTTCTTGAGGATTTCAGTCATGTCCGCATACTCCTGGGGATCTTTTCGTCTCGAGTCCAAGACAGTTACTACTCCCTTCTCAAGCCTAATCTCTAGGAGAATATAGTGGTAACTGCGCACGCATGCATAACTCATCAATTACATTACTATAACCTGGACTAATATATAAGGGAAACCGAATATGCACAAGACAACACTCACTTGAAGTTGTAAGGAAAGAGTAATATATTTTTGTGTTCATTTATTTTGAATGATCGTAGCAACCTGGCCTCAGTATCTGCGGCATGATCTTTAACCTGAACTGCATCTATGAGATTTGTGTTAATGAACCCAATATCACCGATTTGTCTTTTCTTCAATTCGGCGATCTTCAATCTGCATAATATAGTGAGGATAATTATAAATACATGCAATGAAAGAGCTGAGCTATGTAGAGAGACTTAATGACAGAAGTAGTAGTACTTACAGACAGTAGCAGGTGACCGTTGCTTTATCGAGGGCCAATTTATTGAAATACTGATAGAACTCCTCAAATGGAACATGCAACAGTTCAATTCCAACGAGTTCATGCTCCGGTTTAACTCTCATATACAAAGTATTCCTCCCCCCAGACTCTCTGCAGGTTTTCATGTACCAATCATGCAATCTTCGCATCATCGTTGTTAGAGATCTTTCATCTTTGACGAGAGGCTTCCCGTACTCGTATATGTGTATCTGCACGTCCAGGAAACCATAATCTACATCGTCGGGCAGATAATCGTCAAGATTGGTATAACCGGGCGCCATCCTCGGATCGACGCTAGGCACCTTGAGCGGGGGGCACGATTGCTTTGCTTGTTCGCCGAGCTGGGCAATTTGTTTCCCAGCTCCTCGTCGTTCTTTCAGCCTTTGATCACTGATTGTACTTCCCGACCGCGACGCTTCGGCCCATGTCTTTGCAATAATGCGCTCATAGTTGCCTTTCGGCGGAGACTTGGGTGGTTTTGCCAGGGCAGTCAGAGTGCGCTTCACTTTCACCCGATCTAGCTTCTCCTTTGGAGGTGGATTTCTCTTTGCTTTCAACCCTTCAAACCAGTCATCCACCTCGGTTTGCGCGATCCTCGCGTTCTCCTCCGGGGTCCTCTCGTATGGTAACTTCTCTGGAGTCTTCAGAGAAGGACCGAATCTGTATTTGCTCCCGCCTCTGGCTGTACTGCTAGACGCCGGCAGAGCAGATGGAGCGGCAGTCTTCTTGACTTGCTTACGAGGCGGAGGAGAAGGACTACGATGCGCCGGAGCAGCTGCCGGTGCGGCGGCGGGTCTCTCCCGCCCTTGCTGACGAGGCAGAGAAGGAGGAGGTTGGCTGCTCGGGCGCGCTGGCGCAGGCGGAGGAGGCGGAGTGCCGCCACGCGCCGGAGAAGGAGCCGGCCGACTGCCCTGGTCGTCACTCGCCGGAGGAGGAGGCGGTGGAGGAGGCGGAGTGCCCTGACTCGCCGGAGGAGGAGGAGGAGGTGGAGGCGTCCAGTTCGGAAGGTTGATGAGCTCCTTCCGCCATAGGCATGGAGTCTTCAGAGCAGAACCCAGCCGAGTCTCCCCTTCTCCGGTAGGGTGGTCAAGCGAGAGGTCCTCAAATCCCTCCGTTATTTCATCCACCATCACCTTAGCATATCCTTCTGGAATCGGCCGGCAGTGAAAACTTGCGCTGGGTTCATTAGGAAAAACAGAGCCAACAGCCGCCTTGACCTTCAAATTCATCCATTGCGTCATAAGGTGGCAAATTTGAGCCTCCGTGATAGCATCCACGGGATAGCTGGCAGGAGCCGTCAAGACAAGCTCCGGCTGAAGCAGCTCGGTGGAAGCCACGGTGCTTCTCCGCTGAGATGGCGGGGTAGCTTCAGGGGAAGCTTCGGCAGTTCGGTTGCTGCGATTTGCTTCTCGTTCCTCTATCCTGAGTACCCTTGCTTTAAGCGCCTGCAGTTCGGACTGTTGCACTTGCTTCCTCCTCTCCTGGCTTTTGTAACCGCCTGCGTCCGGAAACCCAACCTTCCACGAAATGGAGCCTGGCGTGCCTCGTGTCGGTCCAGGGTGCTCAGGATTCCCGAGGGCCTTTGTGAGCTCGTCATTCTCTCTGTCTGGAAGGAACGTCCCTTCCTGCGCTGCTTTGATATAGTATCGAAGCTTCTTCAAGGGAATGTCACGTTGCTCGTCCGTCCAAATGCACTTCCCTGTTACAGGGTCCAAGGTTCCGCCAGCCCCGAAGAACCAAGTACGGCAACGGTCTGGCCAGCTCATTGTCTCTGGTTCGATCCCTTTTTAAACCAGATCATTATCAGCCTTGGCCCACTGAGGCCGGGCTACCAGGTAGCCACCTGACCCCGTGTGATGGTGATGCTTCTTCTTCGCAGCATTTTTCTTGTTTGTCTCCGACATCTTCTTACTCTTTTCCGATGTCTTGTGGGCCACAAATGCAGGCCAGTCATCTCTGGTCTTCTCATATATGCCCTTGAATTCTGGTGTCTCTTTTTTCTCGACAAACCTATTCAGGTCTTTCTTCCACCTCCTGAATAGGTCTGCCATCCTCTTAAGAGCAAAAGACTTGATTAATTCCTCTTTAACTGGCTTCTCCGCATCATCCTCTAGCGGTAGGGTGAAATTTGTCTTCAGCTCATTCCAAAGATCATTTTTCTGCATATCATTGACGTAAGACACCTCAGGGTCTTCAGTAGCCGGCTTGAACCATTGTTGGATGCTGATCGGGATCTTGTCCCTAACCAGAACCCCGCACTGAGCAACAAATGCCTTCTTTGTTCGGATGGGTTCAGTAGGTTGGCCGTCGGGCGCGATTGCTATGATCTCAAACCTTTCATCCTACCTCAACTTTCTCTTCGGGCCTCGTCTCTTTACCTCAGTCGTGCTCGATCCGGAGGGCTAGAAAAAAGAACACAGACTTAATTAATATGTGTACATACCAAAACAATAAATGCATTAATTAGCTAGTCAGCACAGGCTTAACTAATATATATACCTGGCCGGACTCAGTTTGGTCACCGGACTCGTTTCGGTCACCGGAGCCGTCCTCACGTTCTTCTTCTTGCACCGGCAATAGGTCACCAGAGCCAGCTTCTTCACCCTCTCCTTCTAGAGTACCATCGGTGTCGTTGATATACAACGAGACGGCATCACTTCCTTCTGCGATTATGTCCGTCAACGACGCTTCTCTTGCTTCGTCTCGGGCGATAGTGTCCATAGTTTCTACAAATATTTACAACATGGCAATTATTATTCAAACATGACAAATGGATATATTAGTGGCAAACGTAGAACTAGCTAGCTAATCATAGTAAGGAATCATATATATCGGAAACGAGGGTCGTCGAGGGTCGCCGAACGTTAGAGGAAACCCTAAATAGCAAGTATCGTGGGTGTGAAATACAAGTGGTCGTCGGTGTCGGACACTACATCCACGTCCCACAAGTGACGTGGGCGTCGAAGCCCGCGTCACTTGTGGGACGTGGATGTAGTGTCTGACACCGACGGCCACATGTATCTCACACCGACGATACTTGCTATTTAATTAGGGTTTCCTCTACCGCTCGGCGACCCTCGTTCACGATAAAAAAAGAGGAAGAAGAAGAAAAGAAAAAGAGGAGAAGAAAAAAAAGAGGAGAAGAAAGAATAGAGGAGAAGAACTCCTCTATTCTTTCTTCTCCTCTTTTTTTCTTCTTCTTCCTCTTCTTTTTTTATCGGAAACGAGGGTCGTCGAGGGTCGCCGAACGGTAGAGGAAACCCTAAATAGCAAGTATCGTGGGTGTGAGATACAAGTGGCCGTCGGTGTCGGACACCACATCCACATCCCACAAGTGACGTGGGCGTCGAAGCCCGCGTCACTTGTGGGAAGTGGATGTAGTGTCCGACACCGACGGCCACATGTATCTCACACTGACGATACTTGCTATTTAATTAGGGTTTCCTCTACCGCTCGGCGACCCTCGTTCACGATAAAAAAAGAGGAAGAAGAAAAAAAAGAGGAGAAGAAAGAATAGAGGAGAAGAACTCCTCTATTCTTTCTTCTCGTCTTTATTTCTTCTTCTTCCTCTTCTTTTTTTTATCAGAAACGAGGGTCGTCGAGGGTCGCCGAACGGTAGAGGAAACCCTAAATAGCAAGTATCGTGGGTGTGAGATACAAGTGGCCGTCGGTGTCGGACACTACATCCACTTCCCACAAGTGACGTGGGCGTCGAAGCCCGCGTCACTTGTGGGAAGTGGATGTAGTGTCCGACACCGACGGCCACGTGGATCTCACACTGACGATACTTGCTATTTAATTAGGGTTTCCTCTACCGCTCGGCGACCCTCGTTCACGATAAAAAAAGAGGAAGAAGAAGAAAAAAAAAGAGGAGAAGAAAAAAAAAGAGGAGAAGAAAGAATAGAGGAGAAGAACTCCTCTATTCTTTCTTCTCCTCTTTTTTTCTTCTTCTTCCTCTTATTTTTTTATCCTCTTCTTCCTGTCATGTTCGACGACCCTCGTTCCGATAAAAAATAAGAAGAAGAAGAAAAAAAGGAGAAAAAAAAGGAGAAGAAGCTCCTCTATTCCTTCTTCTTCTCCTCTTTTTTTTCTTCTTCTTCCTTTTCTTCCTCTCCTTCTTCTTCTCCTTCTTTCTCTACTTATTTTCCTTTTCTTCCTCTCCACTATCCTTCTTTTTCTAAAATTGTAACTTTTGCATATATAAAACTTTTCTAAAATTGTAACTTTCTATATATGAACAAAAAACTTTCTATGAACAAAAAACTTTCTATGAACAAAAAACTTTTCTAAAATTGTAACTTTTGCATATATAAAACTTTTCTATTTTCTTTTCCTCTCCTCTTCTTCTTTCCTATCCATCTTTTTCTAAAACTTTTGCATATATATTTAGCAAATTCTAGCCACATACATCACATACACATATACATTATAGCCACATACACACATACATCACATATGAACAAAAAAAATAAACTAATAAAAACAAAAAAAACATATTGCAACATATGAAAAAAAACATGGTGGCGCCGGCGGGGCAGAGGGGCATGGCGGCAGGTGCTCACAGAGGGGAGCGGCGCCGGCGTCGGGGCAGATGGCGTCGAGGGCGGCGGCGACGGCGTCGGGGCGGCGCGGGGCAGTGACGGCGTCGGGGTGACGCGGGGCGCGGGCGACGACGACGGGCGCGGGCGATGGCGACAAGGAGCAGGGCGTCGGGGCAGATGGCGTCGAGGGCGGCGGCGACGGTGTCGGGGCGACGCGGGGCGCGGGCGGCGACGGGGCGACGATGACTGGCGCGGGCGACGGCGACGAGGAGAAGGGCGTCGGGGCAGATGGCGTCGAGGGCGGCGGCGACGGCGTCGGGGTGACGCGGGGAGCGGGCGGCGACGGGGCGACGACGACGAGGAGCAGGGCGTCGGGGCAGAGGGTGGTTCGGCGGCGGGGAGAATGAGGAACTGAATGAAAATTTTGACAAGTGTTGTATATATAGCCAAACTTTGGTCCCGGTTGGTGGCACCAACCGGGACTAATGCACCCCTTTAGTCCTGGTTGGTGCCACGAACCGGGACCAAAGGCCTCTTTTCAGCAGCCCAAAGGGCGGGAAGCGGCGGCCTTTGGTCCCGGTTGGTGGCAACAACCGGGACTAAAGAGGGGGCATTGGTCCCGGTTGGTGCTACGAACCGGGACCAATGCCCCCTTTGGTCCCGGTTCGTCCCACCAACCGGGACCAAAGGCCTGTGCTGCCCCGCGCCCAAAAGTTTAGTCCCACCTCGCTAGTTGAGAGGGAGGCGCACCTGTTTATAAGGTGTGGTGCGCCATCCCTCTCGAGCTCCTCTCTAAAGCAGGCTTTCGGGCCTAACACTGCAATCTATGCCTGTGGGCCTACTGGGCCTCCCTCGGGCCTGAATCCTGGCCCATGGTAGGGTTTCTAGTCGTATTCAGGCCGTGGGGCCCAGTAGGTGGCATTTTTTTGTTTTTCTTCTACTTAGAACTAAATACTTATAGTTTTGTAGTGATTTATTTTTTATTTTAGGTCACAAAAATTATAAACTTTCTGTTAGTGCCATTAGTTTTAAAATTTGAATAGTTTAACTTTGAATTTTTTAAAATTTGTGTGAATCACTAGTTTATGAATAAGTTTACTATAAAAAATTCATGCTGTTTAATATTACTGTGTTTTATCATTATTCATCTTGCTTTATTTTTTAATTCTTTTAGCTTTTAAACTTTTTTAGTTTTAGAAAAATTATAAACTTTTAAACTTTCTTGCTTTATAGTTTTAGAAAAATTATAAACTTTCTGTTAGTGCCATTAGTTTTCAAATTTGAAAACACTTTTTTAGTTTTTTTGTTTTCTTTGTTTCTTTATCTTGTTTTTGCTATACTTTTTAATTCTTTTTGCTTTTAGGTCAGCAAAATTATGAACTTTCTATTAGTGCCATTAGTTTTCAAATTTGAATATTTAAAATTTGAAATCTTTGAAATTTGTGTGAATCACAAGTTTGTGATTAACTTTAATTAAAAAAATTAACATAGATGCACCTACTCGTCTGTTTTCAAATGAACTCTAAAATACTTGGCATAACATACTCGTCTGTTACAGATTTGGCATGGTATCATCATAATAGTTGCGGGAGAAAGTCTTCACTTTTTCTTCGCTTGTGTCATTTGCTTATTGCGCCGTAACCATGGATAATCTTCAGCGTTTATCAGGATGCTTGGGTCAGCCTTGACATTGAAGGGAGGAATTTCATGAAACCTTTCATAATCTTCAGACATGTCTGTCTTGCCATCCACTCTCAGGATATCCCTTTTTCCTGAAAGAACTATGTGGCGCTTTGGCTCATCGTATGATGTATCCGTTTCCTTATCTTTTCTTTTTCTCGGTTTGGTAGACATGTCCTTCACATAGATAACCTGTGCCACATCATTGGCTAGGACGAACGGTTCATCAGTGTACCCAAGATTTTTCAGATCCGCTGTTGTCATTCCGTACTGTGGGTCTACATGTACCCCGCCTCCTGACAGATTAACCCATTTGCACTTAAACAAAGGGACCTTGAAATCTTGTCCGTAGTCAAGTTCCCATATGTCCACTATGTAACCATAATATGTGTCCTTTCCCTTCTCGGTTGTTGCATCAAAGCGGAAACCGCTGTTTTGGTTGGTGCTCTTGTGATCTTGGTCAGTTGTGTAAAATGTATTCCCATTTATCTCGTATCCTTTGTAAATCAATACAGTCAAAGATGGTCCCTTGGACAACAAGTACAACTCATCACAAACAGTGTTGTCACCTCTGAGACGTGCTTCCAACCAACTGCTGAAAGTCCTGATGTGTTCACATGTAATCCAGTCGTCGCACTGCTCCGGGTGTTTGGAGCGCAGACTGTTCTTGTGTTCATCGACATACGGGGTCACCAAGGTTGAGTTCTGTAGAACTGTGTAGTGTGCTTGAGACCAAGAATGCCCGTCCCTGCATATTATTGAGTCCGCTCCTAGCGTGCCTTTTCCAGTCAGTCTCCCCTCATACCGTGATTTAGGGAGACCTATCTTCTTAAGGCCAGGAATGAAGTCAACACAAAAACCGATGACATCCTCTGTTTGATGGCCCATGGAGATGCTTCCTTCTGGCCTAGCGCGGTTATGGACATATTTCTTTAGGACTCCCATGAACCTCTCAAAGGGGAACATATTGTGTAGAAATACGGGCCCCAGAACGACAATCTCGTCGACTAGATGAACTAGGACATGCGTCATGATATTGAAGAAGGATGGTGGGAACACCAGCTCGAAACTGACAAGACATTGCGCCACATCACTCCTTAGCCTTGGTACCATTTCTGGATCGATCACCTTATGAGAGATTGCATCGAGAAATGCACATAGCTTCACAATGGCTAATCGGACGTTTTCCGGTAGATGCCACCTCAATGCAACCGGAAGCAGTTGCGTCATAATCACGTGGCAGTCATGAGACTTTAGGTTCTGGAACTTTTTCTCTGGAATATTTATTATTCCCTTTATATTCGACGAGAAGCCAGTCGGGACCTTCATACTGAGCAGGCATTCAAAGAAGATTTCTTTCTCATCTTTCGTAAGAGCGTAGCTGGCAGGACCTTCATACTGCTTCGGAGGCATGCCGTCTTTTTGGTGCAAACGTTGGAGGTCCTCCCATGCCTCGGGTGTATCTTTTGTCTTTCCTGAAACGCCCAAGAAGCCTAGCAGGTTCACGCAAAGGTTCTTCGTCACGTGCATCACGTCGATTGAAGAGCGGACCTCTAGGTCTTTCCAGTAGGGTAGGTCCCAAAATATAGATTTCTTCTTCCACATGGGTGCGTGTCCCTCAGCGTCATTCGGAACAGCTAGTGCGCCGGCACCCTTTCCAAGGATTACGTGTAAATCATTGACCATAGCAAGTACGTGACCACCGGTACGCATGGCGGGTTCTTCCGGTGATCTGCCTCGCGATTGAAATGCTTGCCTTTCTTTCGACATTGATGGTTGGTCGGAAGAAATCGACGATGGCCCAGGTACACATTCTTCCTGCATTTGTCCAGGTATATACTTTCAGTGTCATGTAAACAGTGTGTGCATGCGTGGTATCCTTTGTTTGTCTGTCCTGAAAGGTTACTGAGAGCGGGCCAATCATTGATGGTCACGAACAGCAACGCCTTTAGGTTAAATTCCTCCTGTCCGTGCTCATCGCACGTATGTACACCATTTCCATTCCACGGCTGTAAAAGTTCTTCAACTAATGGCCTTAGGTACACATCAATGTCGTTGCCGGGTTGCTTAGGGCCTTGGATGAGAATTGGCATCATGATGAACTTCCGCTTCATGCACATCCAAGGAGGAAGGTTATACATACATAGAGTGACCGGCCAGGTGCTGTGATTGCTGCTCTGCTCCCCGAAAGGATTAATGCCATCCGTGCTTAAAGCAAACCATACGTTCCTTGGGTCCTTTGCAAACTCATCCCAGTACTTTCTCACGATTTTTCTCCATTGCGACCCGTCAGCGGGTGCTCTCAACTTCCCGTCTTTCTTACGGTCCTCACTGTGCCATCGCATCGACTTGGCATGCTCTCCGTTTCTGAACAGACGTTTCAACCGTGGTATTATAGGAGCATACCACATCACCTTCGCAGGAACCCTCTTCCTGCGGGGATCGCCGTGAACATCACCAGGGTCATCTCGTCTGATCTTATACCGCAATGCACCGCATACCGGGAATGCGTTCAGATCCTTGTATGCACCGCGGTATAGGATGCAGTCATTAGGGCATGCATGTATCTTCTCCACCTCCAATCCTAGAGGGCATACGACCTTCTTTGCTGCGTATGTACTGTCGGGCAATTCGTTATCCTTTGGAAGCTTCTTCTTCAATATTTTCAGTAGCTTCTCAATTCCTTTGTCAGGCACAGCATTCTCTGCCTTCCACTGCAGCAATTCCAGTACGGTACCGAGCTTTGTGTTGCCATCTTCGCAATTGGGGTACAACCCTTTTTTGTGATCCTCTAACATGCGATCGAACTTCAGCTTCTCCTTTTGACTTTCGCATTGCGTCCTTGCATCGACAATGACACGGCGGAGATCACCATCATCGTGCACATCGTCTGGTTCCTCTTGATCTTCAACACCTTCACCCGTTGCAGCATCATTGGGCACATCGTCTGGTTCCTCTTGATCTTCACCAGCTCCCCCCGTTGCAGCATCACGGTATTCAGGGGGCACGTAGTTGTCATCATACTCTTCTTCTTCGTCGTCTTCCATCATAACCCCTATTTCTCCGTGCCTCGTCCAAACATTATAGTGTGGCATGAAACCCTTGTAGAACAGGTGGGTGTGAAGGATTTTCCGATCGAGTAAGACTTCGTATTCCCACAATCAGGGCATGGACAACACATAAAACCATTCTGCTTGTTTTCTTGAGCCGCATCAAGAAACTCATGCACGCCCTTAATGTACTCGGAGGTGTGTCTGTCACCGTACATCCATTGCCGGTTCATCTGCGTGCATTATATATAATTAAGTGTCCAAATTAATAGAAGTTCATCATCACATGCATTAAAAGAAAAGTACATACATAGTTCTCATCTAACAACATATAGCTCTCCAGAGCATCTAATTAATTAAACCATACATTAATTAAAACAAAGGCGACCATAATCGCAACCAAGGTAACAATTGATCCAACGGCATAATGATACCAAGCCTCGGTATGAATGGCATATTTTCTAATCTTTCTAATCTTCAAGCGCATTGCATCCATCTTGATCTTGTGATCATCGACGACATCCGCAACATGCAACTCCAATATCATCTTCTCCTCCTCAATTTTTTTATTTTTTCCTTCAAGAAATTGTTTTCTTCTTCAACTAAATTTAACCTCTCGACAATAGGGTCGGTTGGAATTTCTGGTTCACATACATCCTAGATAAATAACATCTATGTCACGTTGGTCCGCATAATTATCATAAACAATAAATGAACCAATAGTTATGAAGATTAATATATATACCACATCCGAATCATAGACAGGACGAGGGCCGACGGGGGCGGATACCAAAACCATCGCACTATATAAGATGCAATAATAAAAGTAAGAAAATGATACAAGTATCTATCTAAACATACAAGTAAGAATAGTTTTCCTTTCAGAAAGAAGATAAGAGCAAGAGGCTCACCACGGTGGTGTCGGTGATGAGATCGGCGCGGGTGATCGACGGCGGTGAAGACAGTGGTGGGGCGTGACGGACCGCTAAATCTAGACAAATCTCGAGGAAAATGGAGCTTTGAGATCGAGCTTCGAGAGGAGAAAGCTTAACTAGTGTGGCCCGGGCATTTCATCGAACACCTCATGTGCATAGGAGGTGAGCTAGAGCACATAAAGCCCCTCCTCTCGCCGGCCCAGAAAAACAGAGCACTGAGTGCTCTGCTCCGGCGCGAGGGGTATATATAGGCTGCACCACTGGTCCCGGTTCGTGCCATGAACCGGGACTAAATGGGTACCTTTGGTCCCGGTTCATGCCACCAACCGGGACCAATGGTGGTGGGCCAGGAGCGAGGCCCATTGGTCCCGGTTCGTCCTACCAACCGGGACCAAAAGGTCCAGACAAACCGGGACCAATGGCCCACGTGGCCCGGCCGGCCCCCTGGGCTCACGAACCGGGTCCAATGCCCCCATTGGTCCCGGTTCTAGATTGAACCGGGACTAATGGGCTAACCCACCCTGGACCATTGCCCCCTTTTCTACTAGTGCTATTGTCGAGAGGTTAAATTTAGTTGAAAAAGAAAACAATTTCTTGAAGGAAAAAATAAAAAAAAATTGAGGAGGAGAAGATGATATTGGAGTTGCATGTTGACGATGTCGTCGATGATCACAAGATCAAGATGGATGCAATGCGCTTGAAGATTAGAAAGATTAGAAAATATGCTATTTATACCGAGGCTTGGTATCATTATGCCGTTGGATCAATTGTTACCTTGGTTGCGATTATGATCGCATTTGTTTTTGCATTGAAATGTTTTACATAGTTTGAATGTATAGTTTAATTAATTAGATGCTTTGGAGAGCTATATGTTGTTAAATGAGAACTATGTATGTACTTTGGTTTTAATGCGATGATGAACTTCTATTAATTTGGTCACTTAGTTATCTATTCATGATGTTCTGTAATGGTTTTTGACACACTTAATTATATATAATGCACGTAGATGAACCGGCAATGGATGTACGGTGACAGACACACCTCCGAGTACATTAAGGGCGTGCATGAGTTTCTCGAAGCAGCTGAGGCAAACAAGCAGAATGGTTTTATGTGTTTTCCATACAGTAAATGTGGGAATACGATGTCTTACTCTAACCGGAAAATCCTTCACACCCACCTGCTTTACAAGGGTTTCATGCCACACTATAATGTTTGGACGAGGCACGGAGAAATAGGGGTTATGATGGAAGACGGCGAAGAAGAAGAGTACGATGAGAACTATGTGCCCCTTGAATACGGTGATGCTGCAACGGGGGGAGCTGGTGAAGATCAAGAGGAACCAGACAATGTGCCCAATGATGCTGCAACGGGTGAAGCTGCTGAAGATCAAGAGGAACCAGACGATGTGCCCAATGATGATGATCTCCGCCGGGTCATTGTCGATGCAAGGACGCAACGCGAAAGTCAAAAGGAGAAGCTGAAGTTCGATCGCATGTTATAGGATCACAAAAAAGGGTTGTACCCCAATTGCGAAGATGACAACACAAAGCTCGGTACCGTACGGGAATTGCTGAAGTGGAAGGCAGAGAATGCTATGCCTGACAAAGGATTTGAGAAGCTACTGAAAATATTGAAGAAGAAGCTTCCAAAGGATAACGAATTGTCCGACAGTACATACGCAACAAAGAAGGTTGTATGCCCTCTAGGATTGGAGGTGCAGAAGATACATGCATGCCCTAATGACTGCATCCTCTACCGCGGTGCATACACGGATCTGAACGCATGCCCGGTATGCGGTGCATTGCAGTATAAGATCAGACGAGATGACCCTGGTGATGTTGACGGCGAGGCCCCCAGGAAGAGGGTTCCTGCGAAGGTGATGTGGTATGCTCCTATAATACCACGGTTGAAACGTCTGTTCAGAAACGGAGAGCATATCAAGTTGATGCGATTGCACAGTGAGGGCCGTAAGAAAGACGGGAAGTTGAGAGCACCCGCTGATGGGTCGTAGCGGAGAAAAATCGAGACAAAGTACTGGGATGAGTTTGCAAAGGACCCAAGGAACGTATGATTTGCTTTAAGCGCGGATGGCATTAATCCTTTCGGGGAGCAGAGCAGCAATCACAACACCTGGCCCGTGACTGTATGTATGTATAACCTTGCTACTTGGATGTGCATGAAGCGGAAGTTCATTAAGATGCCAGTTCTCATCCAAGGCCCTAAGCAACCCGACAACGACATTGATGTGTACCTAGGGCCCTTAGTTGAAGAACTTTTACAGCTATGGAATGGAAATGGTGTACGTACGTGGGATGAGCACAGACAGGAGGAATTTAACCTAAAGGCGTTGCTGTTCGTGACCATGAACGATTGGCCCGCTCTCAGTAACCTTTCAGGACAGACAAACAAGGGATACCACACATGCACGCACTGTTTAGATGGCACTGAAAGTATATACCTGGACAAATGCAGGAAGAATGTGTACCTAGGCCATCGTCGATTTCTTCCGACCAACCATCAATGTCGAAAGAAAGACAAGCATTTCAAAGGCGAGGCAGATCACCGGAAGAAGCCCGCCATGCGTACCGGTGATCACGTACTTGCTATGGTCAATGATTTACACGCAATTTTTGGAAAGGGTCCCGGCGCACTAGCTGTTCTGAATGACGCCGAGGGACACACACCCATGTGGAAGAAGAAATCTATATTTTGGGACCTATCCTACTAGAAAGACCTAGAGGTCCGCTCTTCAATCAACGTGATGCACGTGACAGAGAACCTTTGCGTGAACCTGCTAGGCTTCTTGGGCGTGTATAGAAACATTAAAGATACACGTGAGACACGGGAGGACCTGCAACGTTTGCACGGAAAAGACGGCATGCCTTTGAAGCAGTATGAAGGTCCTGCTAGCTATGCTCTTACGAAAGAAGAGAAACAAATTTTCTTTGAATGCCTACTCAGTATGAAGGTCTCGACTGGCTTCCCGTCGAATATAAAGGGAATAATAAATATGCCAAAGAAAAAGTTCCAGAACCTAAAATCTCATGATTGCCACGTGATTATGACGCAACTGCTTCCGGTTGTATTGAGGGGGCTTCTACCGGAAAACGTCCGATTAGCCATTGTGAAGCTATGTGCATTCCTCTCAGAAGGTGATCGATCCAGAAATTGTTCCAAGGCTAAGGAGTGATGTGGCGCAATGTCTTGTCAGTTTCGAGCTGGTGTTCCCACCATCCTTCTTCAATATCATGATGCACGTCCTAGTTCATCTAGTCGACGAGATTGTCATTCCGGGGCCCGTATTTCTACACAATATGTTCCCCTTTGAGAGGTTCATGGGAGTCCTAAAGAAATATGTCCATAACCATGCTAGGCCAGAAGGAAGCATCTCCATTGGCCATCAAACAGAGGATGTCATCGGGTTTTGTGTTGACTTAATTCCTGGCCATAAGAAGATAGGTCTCCCTAAATCGCGGTATGAGGGGAGACTGACTAAAAAAGGCACGCTTGGCAGGGACTCAATAATATGCAGGGACGGATATTCTTGGTCTCAAGCACACTACACAGTTCTACAGAACTCTACCTTGGTGACCCCGTATGTCGATGAACACAAGAACAGTCTGCGCTCCAAACACCCGGAGCAGTGCGACGACTGGATTACATGTGAACACATCAAGACTTTCAGCAGTTGGTTGGAAACACGTCTCAGAGGTGACAACACTGTTTGTGATAAGCTGTACTTGTTGTCCAGGGGACCATCTTTGACTGTATTGATTTACAAAGGATACGAGATAAATGGGAATACATTTTACATGATTGACCAAGATCAAAAGAGCACCAACCAAAACAGCGGTGTCCGCTTTGATGCAACAACCGAGAGGGGAAAGGACACATATTATGGTTACATGGTGGACATATGGGAACTTGACTACGGACATGATTTTAAGGTCCCTTTGTTTAAGTGCAAATGGGACAATCTGTCAGGAAGCGGGGTACAGGTAGACCCACAGTACACTGACGAACCGTTCATCCTAGCCAATGATGTGGCACAGGTTATCTATGTGAAGGACATGTCTACCAGACCGAGAAAAAGAAAAGATAAGGAAGCGAATACATCATACGATGAGCCAAAGCGCCACATAGTTCGTTCAGAAAAAAGGGACATCGTGGGAGTGGAGGGCAAGACAGACATGTCTGAAGATTATGAAAAGTTTCATGAAATTCCTCCCTTCAAAGTCAAGGCTGACCCAAGCATCCTGATAAACGATGAAAATTATCCATGGTTACGGCGCAATAAGCAAATGACACAAGCGAAGAAAAAGTGAAGACTTTCTCCCGCAAGTATTATGATGATACCATGCCAACTTTGTAACAGAAGAGTATGATACCGTTGGTCCCGGTTCGTCTGGACCTTTTGGTCCTGGTTCCACGCATGAACCGGGACCAATGCGCCTCGCCCCTGGCCCATGACCATTAGTCCCGGTTTGTGCCACAAAGCGGGACTAAAGGGTTGGTCCTTCTTGCGGTCAGAGTTTAGTCCCACCTCACCAACCGAAGGGCGCTCACACCGGTTTATAAGCCCGTCCCTCTCTACCTTGTTGAGCTCCTCTCAAAGTGAAAATAGATGCCCCTATACAGGGAATTTGACCTAAATTCATAGTGAATTTCTCTGAAATTCATAGAAATTTATTATGAATTTAGGTGGAATTTTCTCTATAGGCGCATCTGTGTTCATTTTTTAGTAAAGTTAATCACAAACTTGTGATTCACACAAATTTCAAAGAATTCAAATTTTAACTATTCAAATTTGAAAACTAATGGCACTAACAGAAAGTTTATAATTTTTCTAAAACTAATGGCACTAACAGAAATTAATAATTTTTCTAAGACTAAAAGCAAAAAGAATTAAAAAATAAAGCAAAAAACAAAAGGAAATAAATAATGCAGAAAACAAAACAAAATAACTGGAAAAAATTAAAAATTGCAACAATAAGTATTTTGTTGTAAGTAGAAACAAAATAAAATAAATAAATCAACAAATAAAACAAAAAAACAAAAAAAGTGTTTTCAAATTTGAAAACTAATGGCACTAACCGAAAGTTTATATTTTTCTAAAACAAAAAATAAAAATAATTTAAAAATAAAGCAAAAAACAAAAGGAAATAAATAATGCAGAAAACAAAACAAAAAAACTGGGAAAAAATTAAAAATAGCAACAATAAGTATTTTTTTGTAAGTGAAAACAAAATAAAATAAATAAAGAAACGAAAAAAACAAAAAAAAAGTGTTTTCAAATTTGAAAACTAATGACACTAACAGAAAGTTTATAATTTTTCTAAAACTAAAAGCAAAAAGAATTTAAAAATAAAGCAAAAAACAAAAGAAAATAAATAATGCAGAAAACAAAACAAAAAAACTAGAAAAAAATAAAAATAGCAACAATAAGTATTTTGTTGTAAGTAGAAACAAAATAAAATAAATAAAGCAACAAAGAAAACAAAAAAAAGTGCCACCTACTGGGCGCCCACGGCCTGAATACGACTAGAAACCCTACCATGGGCTAGGATTCAGGCCCGCAGGAGGCCCTGTAGGCCCACAGGCACACAGCGCACGGTTAGGCCCGAAAGCCTGCAATTGAGAGGAGCTCGAGAGGGTGGGCGCAGCAGCGCTTATAAACCACTCTCGAGCTCTCTCAGCTAGCGAGGTGGTACTAAACTTTTGACGCGGGGCAGCACAAGGCCTTTGGTCCCAGTTAGTGGCACCAACCGGGACTAAAGGTGGCATTGGTCCCAGTTCGTGGCACCAACCGTTACCAATGCCCACCTTTAGTCCCGGTTGGTGCCACCAAACGGGACCAAAGGCCACCGCTTCCCACCCTTCGGGCTGCCGAAAACTGACCTTTGGTCCCGGTTGGTGGCACCAACCGGGACTAAAGGCGGGCATTGGTCCCGGTTGGTGCCACGAACCGGGACCAATACTCTCAATATATAAGAAAGCACTTGGCGTTTTTCAGATTCATCTGCATTCAGTTCCCCCGCCCCGACGACGTCGCCGGGCTGCCCGAGCTCCCCGTCGACGCCGTCGCCGCCCTCTGCTGCCTCATCGACGCGCGCCGCCCTGCCCCGAGCACGCCGCCGGCGGCCCGCCCCGACCACGCCACGCGCCCCTGCCCCAACCACGTTGTCATCGCCCCAGCTGCCTCGCGCCGTCGTTGCCTCTGCCTCGCCCTGCCCCGGCGCCGCCGTCGCCTCTGCCCCTTCCCCGACCACGCCGTCGTCGCCTCTGCCCCGGCGCCGCCGTCGCCTCTGCCCCTTCCCCGACCACGCCGCCGTCGCCTCGGCCTCGCCCTGCCCCGGCGCCGTCGTCGCCTCTGCCCCTTTGGTCAGGGCCGGCACCGCCCCCCTCTTCCTCCCTGTTTTTTTGCACATATATATATGTTTTTTACCTGATTATATTTATATGTATGAGTATATGTATGTGTGTATATCTGTTTATATGTCTTTTTTTAGATTTTTTGTTTTTTGCATTTTTATAAATATGTATGTATGTATATATGTTCTCTGTGTATATATATGTTCATGTATATATGCAAAAGATAGATTTTTAGAAAAATTCGGATTTTTTCCTGTTCATACATTTTTTGGTGATATTAATTATTGTAAATATGCAAATGTTTGTATATTCATATTAACAATGAATTAGGCAAAACCTTTACTTTTTTTCTAAAATTTCTATTTGAACATTATTAAAAAAACAAGCAATACTACTTCATGTATTTTTAAGAAGGAAGAAGAAGAAAAAGAATGAGAGGAAAAAGGAAATAAGAAGAGGAAGAAAGGAGAAGAAGAGGACAGGAAGAAGAGGAGAAATAAATAAGAAGAAGAAAAAAGAAGAAGAAGAAATATTTTCTTCTTCTCCTCTATTCCTTTCTTCTTCTCCTCTTTTTTTCTTCTTTTTTTTTCTTCGATCTTCTCCTCTATTCCTTTCTTCTTCTCCTCCTTTTATTTCTTCTTTGTTTTCTTATGTTTTATCGGGTCTGTCGTTGTCAATATACCCCTCCCGATAACTTCAACACGAGGGGGGGGGGTCGATATACCCCCTCCCCGATAATATTATTTTCCCATGTACGTATGTCGTGTCGATATGAACTCCTGATAACTTCAACACGTGGGGGGGGGGGGTCGATGTACCCCCTCCCGATAACTTCAACACGAGGGGGGGTCGATATACCCCCTCCCGATAACTTCAACATGTGGGGGGGGGTCGATATACCCCCTCCCCGATATATTATTTTCCCATGTACGTATGTCGTCATCGTTGTCGATATAAACCCCTCCCGATAACTTCAACACGTGGGGGGGGGTCGATATACCCCCTCCCCGATATACTATTTTCCCATGTACGTATGTCGTCATTGTCGATATAAACCCCTCCCGATAACTTCAACACGTGGGGAGGGGTCGATATACCCCTCCCGATTACTTCAACACATGGGGGGGTCGATATACCCCTCCTGATAACTTCAACACGTGGGGGGGTCGATATACCCCCTCCCTAATAATATTTTTTCCCATGTACATATGTCGTCGTTGTCAATATACCCCCTCCCGATAGCTTCAACATGTTGGGGGGGGGGTCGATATACCCCCTCCCCGATAACATTATTGTGGTTCCTTATTGTGATTAGCTAGCTAGTTCTACGTTTGCCACTAATATATCCATCTGTCATGTTTGAATAATAATTGCCATGTTGTAAATATTTGTAGAAACTATGGACATCCCCCGAGACGAAGCACAAGAAGCGTTGTTGGGGGACATAATCGCACAAGGAAGTGATGCCGTCTGCTCGTTGTTTCTCAACGACACCGATGGTCTGGAAGGAGAGGGTGAAGAAGCAGCTGGCTATGATTATGATGGCTCCGGTGACCCAATGCCGGTGCAAGAAGGAGACCGTGAGGACGGCTCCTGTGACCCAATGACGGTGCAAGAAGGAGACCGTGATGACGGCTCCGGTGACCGAACCAAGTCCGGCCAGGTATATATATTAGTTAAGCCTGTGCTGACTAGCTAATTGATGTATTCATTGTTTTGGTATGTACACATATTAATGAACTCTCGTCTTTGTTCTTTCTTCTAGCCCTCCGGATCGAGCACAACTTCGGTAAAGAGACGAGGCTCGAAGAAAAAGTTGAGCTCTGATGAAAGGTTTGAGATCATAGCAATCGCACGCGACGGCCAACCGATTGAACCCATCCGGACAAAGGACGCATTTGTTGCTCAGTGCGGGGTTTTGGTTAGGGACAAGATCCCGATCAGCATCCAGCAATGGTTAAAGCCGGCTAAAGAAGACCCAGAGGTGTCTTACATCAATGATATGCAGAAAAATGATCTTTGGACTAAGCTGAAGTCAAATTTCACCCTAGCGCCAGAGGATGATCCGGAGAAGCCAGTTAAAGAGCAATTAATCAAGTCTTTTGCTCTTAAGAAGATGGCAGACCTATTCAGGAGGTGGAAGAATGAGCTGAAAAGGTTTGTTTACAAAGAAGAGACACCAGAATTCAAGGGTAGATATGAGAAGATCAGAGATCACTGGCCCGCATTTGTGGCCCACAAGACATCAGAAAAGAGTAAGAAGATGTCGGCGACAAACAAGCAAAATGCTGCGAAGAAGAAGCTTCACCATCGCACGGGGTCAGGTGCGTACCTCAAAGCCCGGCCTAAGTGGGCTAAGGTTGAGAATGATCTTATTGAAAAAGGGATCGAACCAGAGACAATGAACTGGCCAGACCGTTGCCGTACTTGGTTCTTCGGGGCTGGCGGAACCTTGGACCCTGTATCAGGGAAGTGCCTTTGGACCGACGAGCAAATGAAAATACCAGTCAAGAGGCTTCAGCACTATATCAATGCAGCGCAGCAAGGCATGTTCGTTCCAGACAGAGAGAACGACGAGCTCACAATGGCCCTCGGGAATCCTAAGCACCCTGGACGGACACGAGGCATGCCAGGCTCCATTCCGTGGAAGGCCGGGTTTCCGGACACAGGCGGTTACAAATGCCAGGAGAGGAGGAAGAAAGTGCAGCAGACCGAAATGCAGGCGCTGCACACAAGGGTACAAGCGATAAAGGAGCGAGAAGCAAATTGCAGCAAACGAACTGCCGAAGCTTCCCCAGAAGCTACCCCACCATCTCAGCGGAGAAGCAGTGTGGCTTCCACTGAGCTGCTTCAGCCGGAGCATGTCTTGACGGCTCCTGCCAGCTATCCCGTGGATGCTATCACGGAGTCTCAAAATTGCCACCTTATTACGCAATGGATGAATTTGAAGGTCAAGGCGGCTGTTGGCTCTGTTTATCCTACTGAACCCGACGCAACTTTTCACTGTCGGCCGATTCCAGAAGGATATGCTAGGGTGATGCTGGCTGAAATAACGGAGGGATTTGAGGACCTCCAGCTTGACCACCCTACCAGTGAAGGGGAGACTAGGCTGGGTTCTGCTCTGAAGACTCCATGCCTATGGCAGAAGGAGCTCATCAACCTTCCGAACTGCACGCCTCCGCCTCCTCCTCCCCCTCCGGTAAGTCAGGGCACTCCGCCTCCTCCACCGTCTCCTCCTCCGGCGAGTGACGGTCAGGGCACTCGGCCTCCTTCTCTGGCGCATGGCGGCACTCCGCCTCCTTCTCTGCCTGCGCCGGCGCGCCCGAGCAGCCAGCCTCCTCCTTCTCTGCCTCCTCAGCAAGGGCCGAAGAGACCCGCCGCCGCTCCGGCTGCTCCGGCGCATCGTAGTCCTTCTCCTCCGCCTCGTAAGCAAGGAAAGAAGATAGCCGCTCCGTCTTCACTGCCGGCATCTAGCACTACAGCCACAGGCGAGAGGAAATACAGATTCGGTCCTTCTCTGAAGACTCCAGAGAAGTTACCATACGAGATGACCCCGGAGGAGAACGCGAACATCGTGCGAACCGAAGTGAAGGACTGGTTTCAAGCGTTGAAAAGACAGAGCCATCCACCTCGGAGGAGAAGGTAGATCCGGTGAAAGCGAAGCGCACTCTGGCTGCCCTGAGAAAACCACCAAAGTCTCCGCAGAAAGGCAACTATGAGCGCATTATTGGAAAGACATTTGTCGAAGCAGAGCGGTCGGGAAGCACTGTCAGCGACCAAAGGATGAAAGAACGACGAGCTGGGAAACAAATTGCCCAGCTCGGCGAACAAGCGAACCAATCGTGCCGCCCGCTCAAGGTGCCTAGAAACATCGTCGCTAATGATCCGAGGATGGTGCCCGGTTATAGCATTCCTGGAGATTACCTGCCCGACGATGTTGTTTATGATTTCTTGGAGGTGGAGGCGGTACACAGATTCGAGTACGGGAAGCCTCTCGTCAATGATGAAAGATCTCTATCAACGATGATGCGAAGATTGCATGATTGGTACATGAAAACCTGCAGAGAGTCTGGGGGGAGGAATACTTTGACGCTGAGAGTTAGAGAGGAGCATGACCTCGTTGGAATTGAACTGTTGAATTATCCATTTGAGGAGTTCTTCTAGTTTTTCAATCAAAGGGACCTCGATAAAGCAATGGTCACCTGCTACTATCTGTAAGTACTACTACTTCTGTCATTAAGTCTCTCTATATAGGTCAGCTCTTTCATTGCATGTATTTATAATTATCCTCACTATATTATGCAGATTGAAGATCGCCGAATTGAAGAAAAGGCAAGTCGGTGATATTGGGTTCATTAACACAAATCTCATAGATGCAACTGAGGTTAAATTTCATGCCGAAGATACCGAGGCCAACTTGCTACGATCGTCCAAAATAAATGAAAACAAAGATATAATACTCCTTCCTTACAACTTCAAGTGAGTGTTACTGTCTTGTGCTTATTCGGTTTCCCTTATATATATTAGTCCACGTTATAGTAATGTAATTGGTGAGTTATGCATGCGTGCGCAGTTTCCACTATATTCTCCTAGAAATTAAGCTTGAGCAGGGACTAGTAACCGTCTTAGACTCGAGACGAAAAGATCCCCAGGAGTATGCGGACATGACTGAAATCCTCAAGAAGTAAGTTAAATCGATCATTATCCACCATATCAGCAACTTTGTTCATTTCCTGATATCAAGTAATTGTTTTCTTTTGTCTGGCAGGGTTTGGAGAAAATTCACCAGAAAAGCTCCGGGACTGCCGAAGAAGCTGCAATTTAGATACCCGAAAGTAAGTAGTATAGTAGCATGTTCCGCGCGTCTCCTAGTGATTCAAGCGCTAGTTTCATCAATACCATTTGGCATGCTCTTGCTTATCAATATGATTGAGTTCTATTTCTTGTAAAGTGGTTGTGGCAAGATCAAGGGAATGATTTTTGTGGATACTACGTTTGCGAGTCCATCCGCTACACGACCTGTGAACGGGGGTACACTGAAGAACAATATGAAGTGCTAAAGCAATAATATTCACAATTTTATTTTATTACCATCATTTGTGTTGAGTTTCATATATATATATATATATATATATATATATATATATATATATATATATATATATATATATATATATTGACCCCCTTCTTCAAATTAGATCTTTCGGATGCGGGATGAACTCCTACCACCAGATCGTATGCGAGCAATTCAAGAGGAATTGTCGGCATTCTTCCTTGACCACGTGATCGCTGAAGACGGAGAATACCATGTGGAGCTTGACTTCGTATATAATTAGGAGATTATATTGTAGAGAATACCATGTGGAGCTTGACGATCGGACAGCGCCACATCTCCCGTAAATCCTATGAGTAGGTTATACTGACATGACCTTAAGTGTGTAGACCCTACGGGTTCGGGAACCATGCAGACATGTCTGAGACACCTCTCCGGCCAATAACTAATAGCGGGATCTGGATACCCATATTGGCTCCCACATGTTCCACGATGATCTTATCAGATGAACCACGATGTCGGGGATTCGATTAATCCCGTATTCAATTCCCTATGTAAATCGGTATGTTACTTGCCCGAGATTCGATCGTCGGTATCCCAATACCTCGTTCAATCCCGTTACCGGTAAGTCACTTTACTCGTTCCATAATGCATGATCCCGTGACTAACTGCTTAGTCACATTGAGCTCATTATGATGATGCATAACCGAGTTGGCCCATAGATACCTCTCCATCATACGGAGTGACAAATCCCAGTCTCGATTCGTACTAACCCAACAGACACTTTCAGAGATACCTGTAGTGCACCTTCATAGCCACCCAGTTACGTTGTGACGTTTGGTACACCCAAAGCATTCCTACGGTATCCGGGAGTTGCACAATCTCATGGTCTAAGGAAATGATACTTGACATTAGAAAAGCTTTTAGCAAACGAACTACACGATCTTGTGCTATGCTTAGGATTGGGTCCCGTTATCAATGACATCTAATGTCCATGGTCAGGAAACCATAACCATCTATTGATCAACGAGCTAGTCAACTGGAGGCTCACTAGGGACATGTTGTGGTCTATGTATTCACACATGTATTAAGGTTTCCAGTTAATACAATTATAGCATGAACAATAGACAATTATCATGAACAAGGAAATACAATAATAACCATTTTATTATTGCCTCTAGGGCATATTTTCAACACACCTTCCAGAGAAGGAAGTTGCCGGCCCCGAGCTTGATGGTGATGAAGGCGGACCGATCTAATTGAAGAGACTAGGCAACACATTATACGTCAACACTCCCCTTCACGTATGGCTCCCTCAGGCCTAAACGTGGACCGAAAGTGGGCTGCAATTCAATTGCGCCAGCCGGGTCTTGAACTCAAGAACTCTTGGCTCTAATACCAGAACTCTTGGCTCTGATGCCATGTAGAAGAATGCCAAATGGTATTGATGAAACTAGCGCTTGAATCAATAGCTAGGAGACGCGCAGAACATGGTACTATAGTACTTACTTTCGGGTATCTAAATTCCAGCTCCTTCGGGAGTCCCGGGGAATTTGTGCTGAATTTTCTCCAAACACTGCCAGACAAAAGAAAACAATTACTTGATATCAGGAAATGAACAAATTTGCTGATATGGTGGATAATGATCGATTTAACTTACTTCTTGAGGATTTCAGTCATGTCCGCATACTCCTGGGGATCTTTTCGTCTCGAGTCCAAGACAGTTACTACTCCCTTCTCAAGCCTAATCTCCAGGAGAATATAGTGGTAACTGCGCACGCATGCATAACTCATCAATTACATTACTATAACCTGGACTAATATATAAGGGAAACCGAATATGCACAAGACAACACTCACTTGAAGTTGTAAGGAAAGAGTAATATATTTTTGTGTTCATTTATTTTGAATGATCATAGCAACCTGGCCTCGGTATCTGCGGCATGATCTTTAACCTGAACTGCATCTATGAGATTTGTGTTAATGAACCCAATATCACCGATTTGTCTTTTCTTCAATTCGGCGATCTTCAATCTGCATAATATAGTGAGGATAATTATAAATACATGCAATGAAAGAGCTGAGCTATGTAGAGAGACTTAATGATAGAAGTAGTAGTACTTACAGACAGTAGCAGGTGACCGTTGCTTTATCGAAGGCCAATTGATTGAAAAACTGATAGAACTCCTCAAATGGAACATGCAACAGTTCAATTCCAACGAGGTCATGCTCCGGTTTAACTCTCATATACAAAGTATTCCTCCCCCCAGACTCTCTGCAGGTTTTCATGTACCAATCATGCAATCTTCGCATCATCATTGTTAGAGATATTTCATCTTTGACGAGAGGCTTCCCGTACTCGTATCTGTGTATCTGCACGTCCAGGAAACCATAATCTACATCGTCAGGCAGATAATCGTCAAGATTGGTATAACCGGGCGCCATCCTCGGATCGACGCTAGGCACCTTGAGCGGGGGGCACGATTGCTTTGCTTGTTCGCCGAGCTGGGCAATTTGTTTCCCAGCTCCTCGTCGTTCTTTCAGCCTTTGATCACTGACTGTACTTCCCGACCGCGACGCTTCAGCCCATGTCTTTGCAATAATGCGCTCATAGTTGCCTTTCGGCGGAGACTTGGGTGGTTTTGCCAGGGCAGCCAGAGTGCGCTTCACTTTCACCCGATCTAGCTTCTCCTTCGGAGGTGGATTTCTCTTTGCTTTCAACCCTTCAAACCAGTCATCCACCTCAGTTTGCGCGATCCTCGCGTTCTCCTCCGGGGTCCTCTCGTATGGTAACTTCTCTGGAGTCTTCAGAGAAGGACCGAATCTGTATTTGCTCCCGCCTCTGGCTGTACTGCTAGACGCCGGCAGAGCAGACGGAGCGGCAGTCTTCTTGACTTGCTTACGAGGCGGAGGAGAAGGACTACGACGTGCCGGAGCAGCTTCCGGTGCGGCGGTGGGTCTCTTCCACCCTTGCTGACGAGGCGGAGAAGGAGGAGGCTGGCTGCTCGGGCGCGCCGGCGCAGGCGGAGGAGGCGGAGTGCCGCCACGCGCCGGAGAAGGAGCCGGCCGAGGGCCCTGGTCGTCACTCGCCGGAGGAGGAGGCGGTGGAGGAGGCGGAGTGCCCTGACTCGCCGGAGGAGGAGGAGGAGGCGGAGGCGTCGAGTTCGGAAGGTTGATGAGCTCCTTCCGCCATAGGCATGGAGTCTTCAGAGCAGAACCCAGCCGAGTCTCCCCTTCTCCGGTAGGGTGGTCAAGCGAGAGGTCCTCAAATCCCTCCGTTATTTCATCCATCATCACCTTAGCATATCCTTCTGGAATCGGCCGGCAGTGAAAAGTTGCGCCGGGTTCATTAGGAAAAACAGAGCCAACAGCCGCCTTGACCTTCAAATTCATCCATTGCGTCATAAGGTGGCAAATTTGAGCCTCCGTGATAGCATCCACGGGATAGCTGGCAGGAGCCGTCAAGACAAGCTCCGGCTGAAGCGGCTCGGTGGAAGCCACGCTGCTTCTCTGCTGAGATGGCGGGGTAGCTTCAGGGGAAGTTTCGGCAGTTCGGTTGCTGCAATTTGCTTCTCGTTCCTCTATCCCGAGTACCCTTGCTTTAAGCGCCTGCAGTTCGGACTATTGCACTTGCTTCCTCCTCTCCTCGCTTTTGTAACCGCCTGCGTCCGAAAACCCAACCTTCCACGGAATGGAGCCTGGCGTGCCTCGTGTCCGTCCAGGGTGCTCAGGATTCCCGAGGGCCTTTGTGAGCTCTTCATTCTCTCTGTCTCGAAGGAACGTCCCTTCCTGCGCTGCTTTGATATAGTACCGAAGCTTCTTCAAGGGAATGTCACGTTGCTCGTCCGTCCAAATGCACATCCCTGTTACAGGGTCCAAGGTTCCGCCAGCCCCGAAGAACCAAGTCCGGCAACGGTCTGGCCAGCTCATTGTCACTGGTTCGATCCCTTTTTGAACCAGATCATTCTCAGCCTTGGCCCACTTAGGCCAGGCTACCAGGTATCCACATGACCCCGTGTGATGGTGATGCTTCTTCTTCGCAGCATTTTTCTTGTTTGTCTCCGACATCTTCTTACTCTTTTCCAATGTCTTGTGGGCCACAAATGTAGGCCAGTCATCTCTGATCTTCTGATATATGCCCTTGAATTCTGGTGTCTCTTTTTTCTCGACAAACCTATTCAGGTCTTTCTTCCACCTCCTGAATAGGTCTGCCATCCTCTTAAGAGCAAAAGACTTGATTAGTTCCTCTTTAACTGGCTTCTCCGGATCATCCTCTGACGGTAGGGTGAAATTTGTCTTCAGCTCATTCCAAAGATCATTTTTCTGCATATCATTGACGTAAGACACCTCAGGGTCTTCAGTAGCCGGCTTGAACCATTGTTGGATGCTGATCGGGATCTTGTCCCTAACCAGAACCCCGCACTGAGCAACAAATGCCTTCTTTGTTCGGATGGGTTCAGTAGGTTGGCCGTCGGGCGCGATTGCAATGATCGCAAACCTTTCATCCGACCTCAACTTTCTCTTCGGGCCTCGTCTCTTTACCTCAGTTGTGCTCGATCCGGAGGGCTAGAAAAAAGAACAAAGACTTAATTAATATGTGTACATACCAAAACAATGAATGCATCAATTAGCTAGTCAGCACAGGCTTAACTAATATATATACCTGGCCGGACTCGGTTCGGTCACCGGACTCGTTACGGTCACCGGAGCCGTCCTCACGTTCTTCTTCTTGCACCGGCATTAGGTCACCAGAGCCAGCTTCTTCACCCTCTCCTTCCAGAGTACCATCGGTGTCGTTGAGATACAACGAGCCGGCATCACTTCCTTCTGCGATTATGTCCGTCAACAACGCTTCTCTTGCTTCGTCTCGGGCGATAGTGTCCATAGTTTCTACAAATATTTACAACATGGCAATTATTATTCAAACACGACAAATGGATATATTAGTGGCAAACGTAGAACTAGCTAGCTAATCATAGTAAGGAATCATATATATCGGAAATGAGGGTCGTCGAGGGTCGCCGAAAGGTAGAGGAAACCCTAAATAGCAAGTATCGTGGGTGTGAGATACAAGTGGCCGTCGGTGTCGGACACTACATCCACGTCCCACAAGTGACGTGGGCGTGGAAGCCCTCGTCACTTGTGGGACGTGGATGTAGTGTCCGACACCGACGGCCACATGTATCTCACACCGACGATACTTGCTATTTAATTAGGGTTTCCTCTACCGCTCGGCGACCCTCGTTCACGATAAAAAAAGAGGAAGAAGAAGAAAAAAAAGAGGAGAAGAAAAAAAAGAGGAGAAGAAAGAATAGAGGAGAAGAACTCCTCGATTCTTTCTTCTCCTCTTTTTTTCTTCTTCTTCCTCTTCTTTTTTTGTCGGAAACGAGGGTCGTCGAGGGTCGCCGAATGGTAGAGGAAACCCTAAATAGCAAGTATCGTGGGTGTGAGATACAAGTGGCCGTCGGTGTCGGACACTACATCCACGTCCCACAAGTGACGTGGGCGTCGAAGCCCGCGTCACTTGTGGGAAGTGGATGTAGTGTCCGACACCGACGGCCACATGTATCTCACACTGACGATACTTGCTATTTAATTAGGGTTTCCTCTACCGCTCGGCGACCCTCGTTCACGATAAAAAAAGAGGAAGAAGAAGAAGAAAAAAAGAGGAGAAGAAAAAAAAAGAGGAGAAGAAAGAATAGAGGAGAAGAACTCCTGTATTCCTTCTTCTCCTCTTTTTTTCTTCTTCTTCTTCCTCTTCTTTTTTTATCCTCTTCTTCCTGTCATGTTCGACGACCCTCGTTCCCGATAAAAATTAAGAAGAAGAAGAAAAAAAGGAGAAGAAAAAAAAGGAGAAGAAGCTCCTCTATTCCTTCTTCTTCTCCTCTTTTTTTTTCTTCTTCGTCCTCTTCTTCCTCTCCTTCTTCTTCTCCTTCTTTCTCTACTTATTTTCCTTTTCTTCCTCTCCACTATCCTTCTCTTTCTAAAATTGTAACTTTTGCATATATAAAACTTTTCTAAAATTGTAACTTTCTATATATGAACAAAAAACTTTCTATGAACAAAAAACTTTTCTAAAATTGTAACTTTTGCATATATAAAACTTTTCTATTTTCTTTTCCTCTCCTCTTCTTCTTTCCTATCCATCTTTTTCTAAAACTTTTGCATATATATTTAGCAAATTCTAGCCACATACATCACATACACATATACATTATAGCCACATACACACATACATCACATATGAACAAAAAAATTAAACTAATAAAAACAAAAAAAACATATTGCAACATATGAAAAAAATACATGGTGGCGCCGGCGGGGCAGAGGGGCACGGCGGCAGGTGCTCACAGAGGGGAGCGGCGCCGGCGTCGGGGCAGATGGCGTCGAGGGCGGCGGCGACGGCGTCGGGGCGGCGCGGGGCAGCAACGGCGTCGGGGTGACGCGGGGCGCGGGCGGCGACGGGGCGACGACGACGGGCGCGGGCGACGGCGACGAGGAGCAGGGCGTCGGGGCAGATGGCGTCGAGGGCGGCGGCGACGGCGTCGGGGCGACGCGGGGCGCGGGCGGCGACGGGGCGACGACGATGGGCGCGGGCGACGGCGACGAGGAGAAGGGCGTCGGGGCAGATGGCGTCGAGGGCGGCGGCGACGGCGTCGGGGCGACGCGGGCGGCGACGGGGCGACGACGACGAGGAGCGGGGCGTCGGGGCAGAGGGTGGTTCGGCGGCGGGGAGAATGAGGAACTGAATGAAAATTTTGACAAGTGTTGTATATATAGCCAGGCCTTTGTTCCCGGTTGGTGGCACCAACCGGGACTAATGCACCCCTTTAGTCCCGGTTGGTGCCACGAACCGGGACCAAAGGCCTCTTTTCAGCAACCCAAAGGGCGGGAAGCGGCGGCCTTTGGTCCCGGTTGGTGGCAACAACCGGGACTAAAGAGGGGGCATTGGTCCCGGTTGGTGCTACGAACCGGGACCAATGCCCCCTTTGGTCCCGGTTCGTCCCACCAACCGGGACCAAAGGCCTGTGCTGCCCCGCGCCCAAAAGTTTAGTCCCACCTCGCTAGTTGAGAGGGAGGCGCACCTGTTTATAAGGTGCGGTGCGCCATCCCTCTCGAGCTCCTCTCTAAAGCAGGCTTTCGGGCCTAACACTGCAATCTGTGCCTGTGGGCCTACTGGGCCTCCCTCGGGCCTGAATCCTGGCCCATGGTAGGGTTTCTAGTCGTATTCAGGCCGTGGGGCCCAGTAGGTGGCATTTTTTTTGTTTTTTGTTCTACTTAGAACTAAATACTTATAGTTTTGTAGTGATTTCTTTTTTATTTTAGGTCACAAAAATTACAAACTTTCTGTTAGTGCCATTAGTTTTAAAATTTGAATAGTTTAACTTTGAATTTTTTAAAATTTTGTGTGAATCACTAGTTTATGAATAACTTTACTATAAAAAATTCCTGCTGTTTAATATTACTGTGTTTGATCATTATTCGTCTTGCTTTATTTTTTAATTCTTTTAGCTTTTAAACTTTTTTAGTTTTAGAAAAATTATAAACTTTTAAACTTTCTTGCTTTATAGTTTTAGAAAAATTATAAACTTTCTGTTAGTGCCATTAGTTTTCAAATTTGAAAACACTTTTTTAGTTTTTTTGTTTTCTTTGTTGCTTTATTTTGTTTTTGCTATATTTTTTAATTCTTTTTGCTTTTAGTTCAGCAAAATTATGAACTTTCTGTTAGTGCCATTAGTTTTCAAATTTGAATATTTAAAATTTGAATTCTTTGAAATTTGTGTGAATCACAAGTTTGTGATTAACTTTAATTAAAAAAATTAACATAGATGCACCTACTCGTCTGTTTTCAAATGAACTCTAAAATACTTGGCATAACATACTTGTCTGTTACAAATTTGGCATGGTATCATCATAATAGTTGCGGGAGAAAGTCTTCACTTTTTCTTCGCTTGTGTCATTTGCTTATTGCGCCGTAACCATGGATAATCTTCAGCGTTTATCAGCATGCTTGGGTCAGCCTTGACATTGAAGGGAGGAATTTCATGAAACCTTTCATAATCTTCAGACATGTCTGTCTTGCCATCCACTCCCAGGATATCCCTTTTTCCTGAAAGAACTATGTGGCGCTTTGGCTCATCGTATGATGTATCCGTTTCCTTATCGTTTCTTTTTCTCGGTCTGGTAGACATGTCCTTCACATAGATAACCTGTGCCACATCATTGGCTAGGACGAACGGTTCATCAGTGTACCCAAGATTTTTCAGATCCACTGTTGTCATTCCATACTGTGGGTCTACATGTACCCCGCCTCCTGACAGATTGACCCATTTGCACTTAAACAAAGGGACCTTGAAATCTTGTCCGTAGTCAAGTTCCCATATGTCCACTATGTAACCATAATATGTGTCCTTTCCCTTCTCGGTTGTTGCATCAAAGCGGACACCGCTGTTTTGGTTGGTGTTCTTGTGATCTTGGTCAATCGTGTAAAATGTATTCCCATTTATCTCGTATCCTTTGTAAATCAATACAGTCAAAGATGGTCCCCTGGACAACAAGTACAACTCATCACAAACAGTGTTGTCACCTCTGAGACGTGCTTCCAACCAACTGTTGAAATTCCTGATGTGTTCACATGTAATCTAGTCGTCGCACTGCTCCGGGTGTTTGGAGCGCAGACTGTTCTTGTGTTCATCGACATACGGGGTCACCAAGGTAGAGTTCTGTAGAACTGTGTAGTGTGCTTGAGACCAAGTTTGCCCGTCCTTGCATATTATTGAGTCCGCTCCTAGCGTGCCTTTTCCAGTCAGTCTCCCCTCATACCGCGATTTAGGGAGACCTATCTTCTTAAGGCCAGGAATGAAGTCAACACAAAACCCGATGACATCCTCTGTTTGATGGCCCATGGAGATGCTTCCTTCTGGCCTAGCGCGGTTACGGACATATTTCTTTAGGACTCCCATGAACCTCTCAAAGGGGAACATATTGTGTAGAAATACGGGCCCCAGAACGACAATCTCGTCGACTAGATGAACTAGGACATGCGTCATGATATTGAAGAAGGATGGTGGGAACACCAGCTCGAAACTGACAAGACATTGCGCCACATCACTCCTTAGCCTTGGTACCATTTCTGGATCGATCACCTTCTGAGAGATTGCACTGAGAAATGCACATAGCTTCACAATGGCTAATCGGACGTTTTCCGGTAGAAGCCCCCTCAATGCAACCGGAAGCAGTTGCGTCATAATCACGTGGCAGTCATGAGACTTTAGGTTTTGGAACTTTTTCTCTGGAACATTTATTATTCCCTTTATATTCGACAAGAAGCCAGTCGGGACCTTCATACTGAGCAGGCATTCAAAGAAGATTTCTTTCTCATCTTTCGTAAGAGCGTAGCTGGCAGGACCTTCATACTGCTTTGGAGGCATGCCGTCTTTTTAGTGAAAACGTTGGAGGTCCTCCCGTGCCTCGGGTGTATCTTTTGTCTTTCCTGAAACGCCCAAGAAGCCTAGCAGGTTCACGCAAAGGTTCTTCGTCACGTGCATCACGTCGATTGAAGAGCGGACCTCTAGGTCTTTCCAGTAGGGTAGGTCCCAAAATATAGATTTCTTATTCCACATGGGTGCGTGTCCCTCAGCGTTATTCGGAACAGCTAGTGCGCCGGCACCCTTTCCAAAGATTACGTGTAAATCATTGACCATAGCAAGTACGTGACCACCGGTACGCATGGCGGGCTTCTTCCGGTGATCTGCCTCGCGATTGAAATGCTTGCCTTTCTTTCGACATTGATGGTTGGTCGGAAGAAATCGACGATGGCCCAGGTACACATTCTTCCTGCGTTTGTCCAGGTATATACTTTCAGTGTCATGTAAACAGTGTGTGCATGCGTGGTATCCTTTGTTTGTCTGTCCTGAAAGGTTACTGAGAGCGGGCCAATCATTGATGGTCACGAACAGCAACGCCTTTAGGTTAAATTCCTCCTGTCCATGCTCATCCCACGTACGTACACCATTTCCATTCCACAGCTGTAAAAGTTCTTCAACTAATGGCCTTAGGTACACATCAATGTCGTTGCCGGGTTGCTTAGGGCCTTGGATCAGAATTGGCATCATAATGAACTTCTGCTTCATGCACATCCAAGGAGGAAGGTTATACATACATAGAGTGACCGGCCAGGTGCTGTGATTGCTGCTCTGCTCCCGGAAAGGATTAATGCCATCCGCGCTTAAAGCAAACCATACGTTCCTTGGGTCCTTTGCAAACTCATCCCAGTACTTTCTCACGATTTTTCTCCACTGCGACCCTTCAGCGGGTGCTCTCAACTTCTCGTCTTTCTTACGGTCCTCACTGTGCCATCGCATCGACTTGGCATGCTCTCCGTTTCTGAACAGACGTTTCAACCGTGGTATTATAGGAGCATACCACATCACCTTCGCAGGAACCCTCTTCCTGCGGGGATCGCCGTGAACATCACCAGGGTCATCTCGTCTGATCTTATACCGCAATGCACCGCATACCGGGCATGCGTTCAGATCCTTGTATGCACCGCGGTATAGGATGCAGTCATTAGGGCATGCATGTATCTTCTCCACCTCCAATCCTAGAGGGCATACGACCTTCTTTGCTGCGTATGTACTGTTGGGCAATTCGTTATCCTTTGGAAGCTTCTTCTTCAATATTTTCAGTAGCTTCTCAAATCCTTTGTCAGGCACAGCATTCTCTGCCTTCCACTGCAGCAATTCTAGTACGGTACCGAGCTTTGTGTTGTCATCTTCGCAATTGGGGTACAACCCTTTTTTGTGATCCTCTAACATGCGATCGAACTTCAGCTTCTCCTTTTGACTTTCGCATTGCGTCCTTGCATCGACAATGACACGGCGGAGATCACCATCATTGTGCACATCGTCTGGTTCCTCTTGATCTTCAGCACCTTCACCCGTTGCAGCATCATTGGGCACATCGTCTGGTTCCTCTTGATCTTCACCAGCTCCCCCCGTTGCAGCATCACGGTATTCAGGGGGCACGTAGTTGTCATCGTACTCTTCTTCTTCGTCGTCTTCCATCATAACCCCTATTTCTCCGTGCCTCGTCCAAACATTATAGTGTGGCATGAAACCCTTGTAGAACAGGTGGGTGTGAAGGATTTTCCGGTTAGAGTAAGACTTCGTATTCCCACAATCAGGGCATGGACAACACATAAAACCATTCTGCTTGTTTGCCTGAGCCGCATCGAGAAACTCATGCACGCCCTTAATGTACTCGGAGGTGTGTCTGTCACCGTACATCCATTGCCGGTTCATCTGCGTGCATTATATATAATTGAGTGTCCAAATTAATAGAAGTTCATCATCACATGCATTAAAAGCAAATTACATACATAGTTCTCATCTAACAACATATAGCTCTCCAGAGCATGTAATTAATTAAACCATACATTAATTAAAACAAAGGCGATCATAATCGCAACCAAGGTAACAATTGATCTAACGGCATAATGATACCAAGCCTCGGTATGAATGGCATATTTTCTAATCTTTCTAATCTTCAAGCGCATTGCATCCATCTTGATCTTGTGATCATCGACGACATCCGCAACATGCAACTCCAATATCATCTTCTCCTCCTCAATTTTTTTTATTTTTTCCTTCAAGAAATTGTTTTCTTCTTCAACTAAATTTAACCTCTCGACAATAGGGTCGGTTGGAATATGCGGTTCACATACATCCTAGATAAATAAAATCTATGTCACGTTGGTCCGCATAATTATCATAAACAATAAATGAATCAATAGTTATAAAGATTAATATATATACCACATCCGAATCATAGACAGGACGAGGGCCGACGGGGGCGGATACCAAAACCATCGCACTATATAAGATGCAATAATAAAAGTAAGAAAATGATACAAGTATCTATCTAAACATACAAGTAAGAATATTTTTCCTTTCAGAAAGAAGATAAGAGCAAGAGGCTCACTACGGTGGTGTCGGTGATGAGATCGGCGCGGGTGATCGACGGCGGTGAAGACAGGGGTGGGGTGTGACGGACCGCTAAATCTAGACAAATCTCGAGGAAAATGGAGCTTTGAGGTCGAGCTTCGAGAGGAGAAAGCTTAACTAGTGTGGCTCGGGCATTTCATCGAACACATCATGTGCATAGGAGGTGAGCTAGAGCACCTAAAGCCCCTCCTCTCGCCGGCCCAAAAAAATAGAGCACTGAGTGCTCTGCTCTGGCGCGAGGGGTATATATAGGCTGAACCACTGGTCTCGGTTCGTGCCATGAACCGGGACTAAATGGGTACCTTTGGTCCCGGTTCATGCCACCAACCGGGACCAATGGTGGTGGGCCAGGAGCGAGGCCCATTGGTCCCGGTTCGTCCCACCAACCGGGACCAAAAGGTCCAGACGAACCGGTACCAATGGCCCACGTGGCCCGGCCGGCCCCCTGGGCTCACGAACCGGGTCCAATGCCCCCATTGGTCCCGGTTCTAGATTGAACCGGGACTAATGGGCTAACCCACCCTGGACCATTGCCCCCTTTTCTACTAGTGCTATTGTCGTGAGGTTAAATTTAGTTGAAAAAGAAAACAATTTCTTGAAGGAAAAAATAAAAAAAATTGAGGAGGAGAAGATGATATTGGAGTTGCATGTTGACGATGTCGTCGATGATCACAAGATCAAGATGGATGCAATGCGCTTGAAGATTAGAAAGATTAGAAAATATGCTATTTATACCGAGGCTTGGTATCATTATGCCGTTGGATCAATTATTACCTTGGTTGCGATTATGATCGCATTTGTTTTCGCATTGAAATATTTTACATAGTTTCAATGTATAGTTTAATTAATTAGATGCTTTGGAGAGCTATATGTTGTTAAATGAGAACTATGTGTGTACTTTGGTTTTAATGCGATGATGAACTTCTATTAATTTGGTCACTTAGTTATCTATTCATGATGTTCTGTAATGGTTTTTGACACACTTAATTATATATAATGCACGCAGATGAACCGGCAATGGATGTACGGTGACAGACACACCTCCGAGTACATTAAGGGCGTGCATGAGTTTCTCGAAGCGGCTGAGGCAAACAAGCAGAATGGTTTTATGTGTTTTCCATGGACTAAATGTGGGAATACGATGTCTTACTCTAACCGGAAAATCCTTCACACCCACCTGCTTTGCAAGGGTTTCATGCCACACTATAATGTTTGGACGAGGCATGGAGAAATAAGGGTTATGATGGAAGACGGCAAAGAAGAAGAGTACGATGACAACTATGCGCCCCCTGAATACGGTGATGCTGCAACGAGGGGAGCTGGTGAAGATCAAGAGGAACCAGACGATGTGCCCAATGATGCTGCAACGGGTGAAGCTGCTGAAGATCAAGAGGAACCAGACGATGTGCCCAATGATGATGATCTCCGCCGGGTCATTGTCGATGCAAGGACGCAACGCGAAAGTCAAAAGGAGAAGCTGAAGTTCGATCGCATGTTAGAGGATCACAAAAAAGGGTTGTACCCCAATTGCGAAGATGACAACACAAAGCTCGGTACCGTACTGGAATTGCTGCAGTGGAAGGCAGAGAATGCTGTGCCTGACAAAGGATTTGAGAAGCTACTGAAAATATTGAAGAAGAAGCTTCCAAAGGATAACGAATTGTCCGACAGTACATACGCAGCAAAGAAGGTTGTATGCCCTCTAGGATTGGAGGTGCAGAAGATACATGCATGCCCTAGTGACTGCATCCTCTACCGCGGTGCATACACGGATTTGAACGCATGCCCGGTATGCGGTGCATTGCGGTATAAGATCAGACGAGATGACCCTGGTGATGTTGACGGCGAGGCCCCCAGGAAGAGCGTTCCTGCGAAGGTGATGTGGTATGCTCCTATAATACCACGGTTGAAACGTCTGTTCAGAAACGGAGAGCATGCCAAGTTGATGCGATTGCACAGTGAGGACCGTAAGAAAGACGGGATGTTGAGAGCACCCGCTGATGGGTCGCAGTGGAGAAAAATCAAGAGAAAGTACTGGGATGAGTTTGCAAAGGACCCAAGGAACGTATGGTTTGCTTTAAGCGCGGATGGCATTAATCCTTTCGGGGAGCAGAGCAGCAATCACAACACCTGGCCCGTGACTGTATGTATGTATAACCTTCCTACTTGGATGTGCATGAAGCGAAAGTTCATTAAGATGCCAGTTCTCATCCAAGGCCCTAAGCAACCCGACAACGACATTGATGTGTACCTAGGGCCCTTAGTTGAAGAACTTTTACAGCTATGGAATGGAAATGGTGTACGTACGTGGGATGAGCACAGACAGGAGGAATTTAACCTAAAGGCGTTGCTGTTCGTGACCATGAACGATTGGCCCGCTCTCAGTAACCTTTCAGGACAGACAAACAAGGGATACCACACATGCACGCACTGTTTAGATGGCACTGAAAGTATATACCTGGACAAATGCAGGAAGAATGTGTACCTAGACCATCGTCGATTTCTTCCGACCAACCATCAATGTCGAAAGAAAGACATGCATTTCAAAGGCGAGGCAGATCACCGGAAGAAGCCCGCCATGCGTACCGGTGATCACGTACTTGCTATGGTCAATGATTTACACGCAACTTTTGGAAAGGGTCCCGACGCACTAGCTGTTCTAAATGACGCCGAGGGACACGCACCCATGTGGAAGAAGAAATCTATATTTTGGGACCTACCCTAATGGAAAGACCTAGAGGTCCGCTCTTCAATCAATGTGATGCACGTGACGAAGAACCTTTGCGTGAACCTGCTAGGCTTCTTGGGCGTGTATAGAAACATTAAAGATACACCTGAGACACGGGAGGACCTGCAACGTTTGCATGGAAAAGACGGCATGCCTTCAAAGCAGTATGAAGGTCCTGCCAGCTATGCTCTTACGAAAGAAGAGAAACAAATTTTCTTTGAATGCCTGCTCAGTATGAAGGTCCCGACTGGCTTCTCGTCGAATATAAAGGGAATAATAAATATGCCAGAGAAAAAGTTCCAGAACCTAAAATCTCATGACTGCCACGTGATTATGACGCAACTGCTTCCGGTTGCATTGAGGGGGCTTCTACCGGAAAACGTTCGATTAGCCATTGTGAAGCTATGTGCATTCCTCTCAGAAGGTGATCGATCCAGAAATTGTTCCAAGGCTAAGGAGTGATGTGGCGCAATGTCTTGTCAGTTTCGAGCTGGTGTTGCCACCATCCTTCTTCAATATCATGATGCACGTCCTAGTTCATCTAGTCGACGAGATTGTCATTCTGGGGCCCGTATTTCTACACAATATGTTCCCCTTTGAGAGGTTCATGGGAGTCCTAAAGAAATATGTCCATAACCATGCTAGGCCAGAAGGAAGCATCTCCATTGGCCATCAAACAGAGGATGTCATCGGGTTTTGTGTTGACTTAATTCCTGGCCATAAGAAGATAGGTCTCCCTAAATCGCGGTATGAGGGGAGACTGACTGGAAAAGGCACGCTTGGAAGGGACTCAATAATATGCAGGGACGGATATTCTTGGTCTCAAGCACACTACACAGTTCTACAGAACTCTACCTTGGTGACCCCGTATGTCGATGAACACAAGAACAGTCTGTGCTCCAAACACCCGGAGCAGTGCGACGACTGGATTACATGTGAACACATCAGGACTTTCAGCAGTTGGTTGGAAACACGTCTCAGAGGTGACAACACTATTTGTGATAAGTTGTACTTGTTGTCCAGGGGACCATCTTTGACTGTATTGATTTACAAAGGATACGAGATAAATGGGAATACATTTTACACGATTGACCAAGATCAAAAGAGCACCAACCAAAACAGCGGTGTCCGCTTTGATGCAACAACCGAGAGGGGAAAGGACACATATTATGGTTACATAGTGGACATATGGGAACTTGACTACGGACATGATTTTAAGGTCCCTTTGTTTAAGTGCAAATGGGACAATCTGTCAGGAAGCGGGGTACAGGTAGACCCACAGTACACTGACGAACCGTTCGTGCTAGCCAATGATGTGGCACAGGTTATCTATGTGAAGGACATGTCTACCAGATCGAGAAAAAGAAAAGATAAGGAAGCGAATACATCATACGATGAGCCAAAGCGCCACATAGTTCGTTCAGGAAAAAGGGACATCGTGGGAGTGGAGGGCAAGACAGACATGTCTGAAGATTATGAAAAGTTTCATGAAATTCCTCCCTTCAAAGTGAAGGCTGACCCAAGCATCCTGATAAACGATGAAAATTATCCATGGTTACGGCGCAATAAGCAAATGACACACGCGAAGAAAAAGTGAAGACTTTCTCCCGCAACTATTACGATGATACCATGCCAACTTTGTAACAGAAGAGTATGATACCATTGGTCCCGGTTCGTCTGGACCTTTTGGTCCCGGTTCCACGCACGAACCGGGACCAATGCGCCTCGCCCCTGGCCCATGACCATTAATCCCGGTTTGTGCCACAAATCGGGACTAAAGGGTTGGTCCTTCTTGCGGTCAGAGTTTAGTCCCACCTCACCAACCGAAGGGCGCTCACACCGGTTTATAAGCCCGTCCCTCTCTACCTTATTGAGCTCCTCTCAAAGTGAAAATAGATGCCCCTATACAGGGAATTTGACCTAAATTCATAGTGAATTTCTCTGAAATTCATAGAAATTTAATATGAATTTAGGTGGAATTTTCTCTATAGGCGCATCTGTGTTCATTTTTTAGTAAAGTTAACCACAAACTTGTGATTCACACAAATTTCAAAGAATTCAAAATTTAACTATTCAAATTTGAAAACTAATGGCACTAACAGAAAGTTTATAATTTTTCTAAAACTAATGGCACTAACAGAAATTAATAATTTTTCTAAGACTAAAAGCAAAAAAGAATTAAAAAATAAAGCAAAAAACAAAAGGAAATAAATAATGCAGAAAACAAAACAAAAAACTGGAAAAAAATTAAAAATTGCAACAATAAGTATTTTGTTGTAAGTAGAAACAAAATAAAATAAATAAATCAACAAATAAAACAAAAAAACAAAAAAAGTGTTTTCAAATTTGAAAACTAATGGCACTAACCGAAAGTTTATAATTTTTCTAAAACTAAAAATAAAAATAAAGCAAAAAACAAAAGGAAATAAATAATGCAGAAAACAAAACAAAAAAACTGGAAAAAAATAAAAATAGCAACAATAAGTATTTTTTTGTAAGTGAAAACAAAATAAAATAAATAAAGCAACGAAAAAAACAAAAAAAAAGTGTTTTCAAATTTGAAAACTAATGACACTAACAGAAAGTTTATAATTTTTCTAAAACTAAAAGCAAAAAAGAATTTAAAAATTAAGCAAAAAACAAAAGAAAATAAATAATGCAGAAAATAAAACAAAAAAACTGGAAAAAAATGAAAATAGCAACAGTAAGTATTTTGTTGGAAGTAGAAACAAAATAAAATAAATAAAGCAACAAAGAAAACATAAAAAAGGGCCACCTACTGGGCCCCCACGGCCTGAATACGACTAGAAACCCTACCATGGGCTAGGATTCAGGCCCGCAGGAGGCCCTGTAGGCCCACAAGCACGCAGCGCACGGTTAGGCCCGAAAGCCTGCAATTGAGAGGAGCTCGAGAGGGTGGGCGCAGCAGCGCTTATAAACCACTCTCGAGCTCTCTCAGCTAGCGAGGTGGTACTAAACTTTTGACGCGGGGCAGCACAAGGCCTTTGGTCCCAGTTAGTGGCACCAGCCGGGACTAAAGGTGGCATTGGTCCCAGTTCGTGGCACCAACCGTTACCAATGCCCACCTTTAGTCCCGGTTGGTGCCACCAAACAGGACCAAAGGCCACCGCTTCCCGCCCTTCGGGCTGCCGAAAACTGACCTTTGGTCCCGGTTGGTGGCACCAACCGGAACTAAAGGTGGGCATTGGTCCCGGTTGGTGCCACGAACCGGGACCAATACTCTCAATATATAAGAAAGCACTTGGCGTTTTTCAGATTCATCTCCATTCAGTTCCCCCACCCCGACGACGTCGCCGGGCTGCCCGAGCTCTCCGTCAACGCCGTCGCCGCCCTCTGCTGCCTCATCGACGCGCGCCGCCCTGCCCCGAGCACGCCGTCGGCGGCCCGCCCCGACCATGCCACGCGCCCCTGCCCCGACCACGTTGTCGTCGCCCCAGCTGCCCCGCGCCGTCGTTGCCTCTGCCTCGCCCTGCCCCGGCGCCGCCGCCGCCTCTGCCCCTTCCCCGACCACGCCGTCGTCGCCTCTGCCTCGCCCTGCCCCGGCGCCGCCGTCGCCTCTGCCCCTTCCCCGACCACGCCGCCGTCGCCTCGGCCTCGCCCTGCCCCGGCGCCGTCGTCGCATCTGCCCCTTTGGTCAGGGCCGGCACCGCCCCCTCTTCCTCCTTGTTTTTTTTGCACATATATATATATATATATATGTGTGTTTTTTACCTGATTATATTTATATGTATGAGTATATGTATGTGTGTATATCTGTTTATATGTCTTTTTTTAGATTTTTTTGTTTTTTGCATTTTTATAAATATGTATGTATGTATATATGTTCTCTGTGTATATATATGTTCATGTATATATGCAAAAGATAGATTTTTAGAAAAATTAGGATTTTTTCTGTTCATACATTTTTTTGGTGATATTAATTATTGTAAATATGCAAATGTTTGTATATTCATATTAACAATGAATTAGGCAAAACCTTTACTTTTTTTCTAAAATTTCTATTTGAACATTATTAAAAAAACAAGCAATACTACTTCATGTATTTTTAAGAAGGAAGAAGAAGAAAAAGAATGAGAGGAAAAAGGAAATAAGAAGAGGAAGAAAGGAGAAGAAGAGGACAGGAAGAAGAGGAGAAATAAATAAGAAGAAGAAAAAAGAAGAAGAAGAAATTTTTTCTTCTTCTCCTCTATTCCTTTCTTCTTCTCCTCTTTTTTTCTTCTTGTTTTTCTTCGATCTTCTCCTCTATTCCTTTCTTCTTCTCCTCCTTTTATTTCTTCTTTGTTTTCTTATGTTTTATCGGGTCTGTCGTTGTCGATATACCCCTCCCGATAACTTCAACACGAGGGGGGGTCGATATACCCCCTCCCCAATAATATTATTTTCCCATGTACGTATGTCGTGTCGATATGAACTCCTGATAACTTCAACACGTGGGGGGGGGGGTCGATGTACCCCCTCCCGATAACTTCAACACGAGGGAGGGTCGATATACCCCCTCCCGATAACTTCAACACGTGGGGGGGTCGATATACCCCCTCCCCGATATATTATTTTCCCATGTACGTATGTCGTCATCGTTGTCGATATAAACCCTTCCCGATAACTTCAACACGTGGGGGGGGGTCGATATACCCCCTCCCCGATATACTATTTTCCCATGTACGTATGTCGTCATTGTCGATATAAACCCCTCCCGATTACTTCAACACGTGGGGGGGGGGGGGGGGGTCGATATACCCCTCCCTATAACTTCAACACGTGGGGGGGGGGGTCGATATACCCCTGCTGATAACTTCAACACGTGCGGGGGGGGGGGGGGGTCGATATACCCCCTCCCTGATAATATTTTTTTCCCATGTACATATGTCGTCGTTGTCAATATACCGCCTCCCGATAGCTTCAACATGTAGGGGGGGGTCGATATACCCCCTCCCCGATAACATTATTGTGGTTCCTTATTGTGATTAGCTAGCTAGTTCTACGTTTGCCACTAATATATCCATCTGTCATGTTTGAATAATAATTGCCATGTTGTAAATATTTGTAGAAACTATGGACACCCCCCGAGACGAAGCACAAGAAGCGTTGTTGGGGGACATAATCGCACAAGGAAGTGATGCCGTCTGCTCGTTGTTTCTCAACGACACCGATGGTCTGGAAGGAGCGGGTGAAGAAGCAGCTGGCTATGATTATGATGGCTCCGGTGACCCAATGCCGGTGCAAGAAGGAGACCGTGAGGACGGCTCCTGTGACCCAATGACGGTGCAAGAAGGAGACCGTGATGACGGCTCCGGTGACCGAACCAAGTCCGGCCAGGTATATATATTAGTTAAGCCTGTGCTGACTAGCTAATTGATGTATTCATTGTTTTGGTATGTACACATATTAATGAACTCTCGTCTTTGTTCTTTCTTCTAGCCCTCCGGAGCGAGCACAACTTCAGTAAAGAGACGAGGCTCGAAGAAAAAGTTGAGCTCGGATGAAAGGTTTGAGATCATAGCAATCGCACGCGACTGCCAACCAATTGAACCCATCCGGACAAAGGACGCATTAGTTGCTCAGTGCGGGGTTTTGGTTAGGGACAAGATCCGGATCAGCATCCAGCAATGGTTAAAGCCGGCTAAAGAAGACCCAGAGGTGTCTTACGTCAATGATATGCAGAAAAATGATCTTTGGACTAAGCTGAAGTCAAATTTCACCCTAGCGCCAGAGGATGATCCGGAGAAGCCAGTTAAAGAGCAATTAATCAAGTCTTTTGCTCTTAAGAAGATGGCAGACCTATTCAGGAGGTGGAAGAATGAGCTGAAAAGGTTTGTCTACAAAGAAGAGACACCAGAATTCAAGGGTAGATATGAGAAGATCAGAGATCACTGGCCCGCATTTGTGGCCCACAAGACATCAGAAAAGAGTAAGAAGATGTCGGTGACAAACAAGCAAAATGCTGCGAAGAAGAAGCTTCACCATCGCACGGGGTCAGGTGTGTACCTCAAAGCCCGGCCTAAGTGGGCTAAGGCTGAGAATGATCTTATTGAAAAAGGGATCGAACCAGAGACAATGAACTGGCCAGACCGTTGCCGTACTTGGTTCTTCGGGGCTGGCGGAACCTTGGACCCTGTATCAGGGAAGTGCCTTTGGACCGACGAGCAAAAGAAAATACCAGTCAAGAGGCTTCAGCACTATATCAATGCAGCGCAGCAAGGGATGTTCGTTCCAGATAGAGAGAACGACGAGCTCACAATGGCCCTCAGGAATCCTAAGCACCCTGGACGGACACGAGGCACGCCAGGCTCCATTCCGTGGAAGGCTGGGTTTCCGGACGCAGGCGGTTACAAATGCCAGGAGAGGAGGAAGAAAGTGCAGCAGACCGAAATGCAGGCGCTGCACGCAAGGGTACAAGCGATAAAGGAGCGAGAAGCAAATCGCAGCATACGAACTGCCGAAGCTTCCCCAGAAGCTACCCTGCCACCTCAGCGGAGAAGCAGCGTGGCTTCCACCGAGCTGCTTCAGCCGGAGCATGTCTTGTCGGCTCCTGCCAGCTATCCCGTGGATGCTATCACGGAGTCTCAAAATTGCCACCTTATTACGCAATGGATGAATTTGAAGGTCAAGGCGGCTGTTGGCTCTGTTTATCCTACTGAACCCGATGCAACTTTTCACTGCCGGCCGATTCAAGAAGGATATGCTAGGGTGATGGTGGCTGAAATAACGGAGGGATTTGAGGACCTCCAGCTTGACGACCCTACCAGTGAAGGGGAGACTAGGTTGGGTTCTGCTCTGAAGACTCCATGCGTATGGCAGAAGGAGCTCATCAACCTTCCGAACTGGACGCCTCTGCCTCCTCCTCCTCCTCCGGTAAGTCAGGGCACTCCGCCTCCTCCACCATCTCCTCCTCCGGCGAGTGACGGTCAGGGCACTCGGCCTCCTTCTCCGGCGCGTGGCGGCACTCCGCCTCCTTCTCTGCCTGCGCCGGCGCGCCCGAGCAGTCAGCCTCCTCCTTCTCTGCCTCCTCAGCAAGGGCGGAAGAGACCCGCCGCCGCTCCGGCTGCTCCGGCGCATCGTAGTCCTTCTCCTCCGCCTCGTAAGCAAGGAAAGAAGATAGCCGCTCCATCTTCACTGCCGGCATCTAGCACTACAGCCACAGGCGAGAGGAAATACAGATTCGGTCCTTCTCTGAAGACTCCAGAGAAGTTACCATACGAGATGACCCCGGAGGAGAACGCGAACATCGTGCGAACCGAAGTGAAGGATTGGTTTCAAGCGTTGAAAGCACAGAGACATCCACCTCGGAGGAGAAGGTAGATCCGGTGAAAGCGAAGCGCACTCTGGTTGCCCTGAGAAAACCACCAAAGTCTCCGCAGAAAGGCAACTATGAGCGCATTATTGGAAAGACATTTGTCGAAGCAGAGCAGTCGGGAAGCACTGTCAGCGACCAAAGGATGAAAGAACGACGAGCTGGGAAACAAATTGCCCAGCTCGGCGAACAAGCGAACCCATCGTGCCGCCCGCTCAAGGTGCCTAGCAACATCGTCGCTAATGATCCGAGGATGGTGCCCGGTTATAGCAATCCTGGAGATTACCTGCCCCACGATGTTGTTTATGATTTCTTGGAGGTGGAGGCGGTACACAGATTCGAGTACGGGAAGCCTCTCGTCAATGATGAAAGATCTCTATCAATGATGATGCGAAGATTGCATGATTGGTACATGAAAATCTGCAGAGAGTCTGGGGGGAGGAATACTTTGACGCTGAGAGTTAGAGAGGAGCATGACCTCGTTGGAATTGAACTGTTGAATTATCCAATTGAGGAGTTCTTCTAGTTTTTCAATCAAAGGGCCCTCGATAAAGCAACGGTCACCTACTACTATCTGTAAGTACTACTACTTCTGTCATTAAGTCTCTCTATATAGGTCAGCTCTTTCATTGCATGTATTTATAATTATCCTCATTATATTATGCAGATTGAAGATCGCCGAATTGAAGAAAAGACAAGTCGGTGATATTGGGTTCATTAACACAAATCTCATAGATGCAACTGAGGTTAAATTTCATGCCGAAAATACCGAGGCCAACTTGCTACGATCGTCCAAAATAAATGAAAACAAAGATATAATACTCTTTCCTTACAACTTCAAGTGAGTGTTACTGTCTTGTGCTTATTCGGTTTCCCTTATATATTAGTCCACGTTATAGTAATGTAATTGGTGAGTTATGCATGCGTGCGCAGTTTCCACTATATTCTCCTAGAAATTAAGCTTGAGCAGGGACTAGTAACCGTCTTAGACTCGAGACGAAAAGATCCTCAGGAGTATGCGGACATGACTGAAATCCTCGAGAAGTAAGTTAAATCGATCATTATCCATCATATCAGCAACTTTGTTCATTTCCAGATATCAAGTAATTGTTTTCTTTTGTCTGGCAGGGTTTGAAGAAAATTCACCAGAAAAGCTCTGGGACTGCCGAAGAAGCTGCAATTTAGATACCAGAAAGTAAGTAGTATAGTAGCATGTTCCGCGCGTCTCCTAGTGATTCAAGCGCTAGTTTCATCAATACCATTTGGCATGCTCTTGCTTATCAATTTGATTGAGTTCTATTTCTTGTAAAGTGGTTGTGGCAAGATCAAGGGAATGATTTTTGTGGATACTACGTTATCGAGTCCATCCGCTACACACGACCTGTGAACGGGGGTACACTGAAGAACAATATGAAGTGCGTAAGCAATAATATTCACAATTTTATTTTATTACCATCATTTGTATTGAGTTTCATTTATTCATATATATATATATATTGACCCCCTTCTTCAAATTAGATCTTTCGGATGCGGGATGAACTCCTACTACCAGATCGTATGCGAGCAATTCAAGAGGAATTGTCGGCATTCTTCCTTGACCACGTGATCGCTGAAGACGGAAAATACCATGTGGAGCTTGACTTCGTATATAATTAGGAGATTATATTGTAAGAGATAATTATTGTATATATGTAGCCGGTAGTGTCGGATAGATATACGAGAACTTGTTGTTCGACCAATCTCTCGGAGAAGGAGAGGTGGTCGATGTCACTTCTCTCTGTATGCATATATGTTCATGATGATCTTCTATTTCCTTTGTTTGCTTACTAGCTAGCTAGCTAGCGTGTATAGTCCTCTCTATACGTATATAGTATGTAGCGTCGACCAAGCACGGACAAAAGAAAGGACTCTTCTCTCTATTAATTAGCTAGCTAACACAATATATGAAACACCTAAATTAACCCCCCAAAACCCCCACCCCCCACCCCCCTTCAAAAAAAACAAAAACCCCAGCCTCTGAAATGCTGACGCGTAGATGCCTATTGGTCCCGGTTGGTGCCACCAATCGGGACCGAAGGCCCTCCTGCCTGGGCTCGGCGCACCGGCCACGTGGAGGCCCATTTGTCCCGGTTCTGGACTGAACCGGGACTAAAGGGCTAGGGCATTAGCAACGACCCTTTAGAACCGGGAAAAAAGGCCCTTACCAACCGGGACGAAAGGGGGTTTTTGTACCAGTGCTTTATAATATAAAGCGGGGAAACCCTTTTTCTTATAATAACCACCTAAATAGCTGTCAGATTGTAGCACAAGGTATGTTTTTACTATAGTGTCACTGGATATGTATAACGGACAGTGGGGTTCATGTATCAATATCACACGTTGGTGCATGTCATAGTTCCACTGCCGAGTGAGAATCTGCATATGATGAGCGGCATCATTGACTTCAAAGCCTCCATACGATCGGACAGCGCCACATCTCCCGTAAATCCTATGAGTAGGTTATACTGACATGACCTTAAGTGTGTAGACCCTACGGGTTCGGGAATCATGCAGACATGTCTGAGACACCTCTCCGGCCAATAACCAATAGCGGGATCTGGATACCCATATTGGCTCCCACATGTTCCACGATGATTTTATCAGATGAACCACGATGTCGGGGATTCGATTAATCCCGTATTCAATTCTCTATGTAAATCGGTATGTTACTTGCCCGAGATTCGATCGTTGGTATCCCAATACCTCGTTCAATCCCGTTACCGGTAAGTCACTTTACTCGTTCCATAATGCATGATCCCGTGACTAACTGCTTAGTCACATTGAGCTCATTATGATGATGCATAACCGAGTTGGCCCATAGATACCTCTCCATCATACGGAGTGACAAATCCCAGTCTCGATTCGTACTAACCCAACAGACACTTTCAGAGATACCTGTAGTGCACCTTCATAGCCACCCAGTTACGTTGTGACGTTTGGTACACCCAAAGCATTCCTACGGTATCCGGGAGTTGCACAATCTCATGGTCTAAGGAAATGATACTTGACATTAGAAAAGCTTTTAGCAAACGAACTACACGATCTTGTGCTATGCTTAGGATTGGGTCCCGTTATCAATGACATCTAATGTCCATGGTCAGGAAACCATAACCATCTATTGATCAACGAGCTAGTCAACTGGAGGCTCACTAGGGACATGTTGTGGTCAATGTATTCACACATGTATTAAGGTTTCCAGTTAATACAATTATAGCATGAACAATAGACAATTATCATGAACAAGGAAATACAATAATAACCATTTTATTATTGCCTCTAGGGCATATTTTCAACACACCTTCCAGAGAAGGAAGTTGCCGGCCCCGAGCTTGATGGTGATGAAGGCAGACCGATCTAATTGAAGAGACTAGGCAACACATTATACGTCAACACTCCCCTTCACGTATGGCTCCCTCAGGCCTAAACATGGACCGAAAGTGGGCTGCAATTCAATTGCGCCAGCCGGGTCTTGAACTCAAGAACTCTTGGCTCTGATACCATGTAGAAGTGCATGCTCTAGCCAATGCAACCAAAACACCGATCTGATTGAAGAGACTAGACAACACATTATACGTCAACAGTCACGGCAAGGGTGGTGCCAATCATGGTGGATCTGCTGTGCTTACCAAGTGAAAAAGCAATACGTGATGGAGAGAAGATGTGTTTACCGTGAGTAAAGCCTCCGGCTGCTCATCTACTTATATTAGAGATATACATGGGTTAGGTTCTTGTTACAACTATTAATCCATCTAAACAGCTGGGTAGGGATAAGTATATCCTGTTGCCGGATATTTTACAATGCTAAATACTACCTATTCACATGCGTTCACACCGAGCTTGTTGCCGCCGTGGAGGAGGTAGCTGAGAAGAACAGAGGAAAGTTCCTCGAGATGATGATCACGGAGTGACCACGGCTGCTTCCAGCTGGAGGTGATGAGGACGGCCGTGAGCCCGTGACCCTAGAGAAGAAGGACTCCATTCCCACATCAAGCCGTTCGCCCAGCGTGACATGCTCATGGTCGAGAACCAAGCTGCCACTGAGGTTGCTCGAGAAAATCGTCGCCATGGAGAGCGGGTACCTATAGGAATAGCATTATATGTTCAGCTTTTCCATGGAGACAACTTGGCTCACGGGCGTGTCCCATGTGTGTGCCTCCTCGATAATGATGATGGATATATACGCTTCCATAAACTCCATGGTGCTCAAGTTCATGTGCTGAAAAGATTCCCCGGAAGGGATCGACCTGGGACTCCACCCGCTCGACATCTACCGGACGAGCCTGCTCATGGCCTCCCATATGCATGTTGACAGTCAGACAAGTGCGGAGACGGCATATGCCTTTGATGGCGGCTAGCCTTGTGCCCGGATCGGCGTGGAAGCTGACTATGGCAGGGTTCTGGTTCGGGGCCAACGAGACGAGCTGCCTCGACAACATGGACCTCAACACGGGTCCAGCTGGACGACTCAACGTCTACAGCTTTCGCAACATGATGGCGTTCGAGGCGATGCACGTCGGCACGGGCAGCAACCACGCCCTTGTAGACGAGGACGCCGTAGTGAGGCTCTTCAACGGCCTCACCAAGGGCATGGCTTACAATTGGGAGTCTAATATGTGGCACCTGCATCAGCAGCTGGAGTACTACTGCAGGAGGAGGACCACCATGTTCACAAGCTGTGTGCGCCTCTTCCTTTTATGAATGAGAGCTGCTATACGCACGACACTGTCCGGCCGATATTTGGACGATGCTATGGATCCAACCATACGCTGGATCAGGCATCGTCCCAAAATCGGCCACCGTGTGTCGGCCGCATAGTACTTCGTTTATGAATCGTGGGCCTACCTCATGACCAAGTACTTGAGGAACCCCTGGACCTTCCTTGCCCTCGTCACCGCCACCTTGATCCTCGTCGCAGATATCGTGCATGCCATGTATGCAGTCAAATCATACAAGGGCGCCCCCTAAATGCATTGATCAAAAGCATTTCGTACATGTACTATTTTTACTCAATTGTTTTGAATTATTTCAGGCAGATTTCATTCTTTCAAGAAATTTAGTAAAATCCTTTGTATTTTAATCAAAAACATTGTTGCAGTAATCCACGCAAATCAGCAACATCCTTCACAAACTATTTAAACTAGTTGTTGGGGCGCCCCCTGGTGGCGCCTCCTGAGGTGTTATTGGGGGCACTAATCAAGCTTCCGTAGTTAATAACGCGCTAACAATGTAGACAAGCAACAATTGTTAAAAATATATCACAACTTTATCAATAGTTGCAAACAATGGCACTATCAAACATTTTTTGGTCTTTTTTAAATCACATTCATACACCTCTTATCAAGAGACAAACCCATTATTCATGGCCAAACCAGAAAGAGTCATTCATGTACATCAGGAAAGAACATTAATAACTAAGATAGCACTCGCATTAAGATAGGTCAACTGATAACCTAAAAACTCAGGGTACGAATTTGGCGGTTGCCAAGCCAGTCTCCTGAACACAAGAAAAGCAAACATACATTATCATCACATCAAGCTGATTTGTTAACTCCATAATTAGACATAGCTAGCAACAAGCAACAGGGAGCGCAACATCAATTCATTTATGGCAGTTTGAGCATCCTTTTAATAAATAACAAACGAAGATGATAAATGGCAGTTCAAATAAACTCAAACTTAGTTCTGAGTCCAGACTAATGTTTTAAGTTGCCATGGTAACACCTACCTGCTGATTCCTAAAAGAAACAAAACTGAACCCTCTGGATCGTCCAGTCTTCTGATCCCACATAATTCTAGCATCTCTGCATAAGTTATCAAGCTAAAGTGGTAAGGCAAAATATACTGTACAAATGGGATGAAGTACACAGAGCTATCAACACGTACGAACAGACAGAATATGCCAAGAAAAAGCAAAAGAAAGTGGCATCCGTAACCTCCGGGCAAAGATCCCCGGAAAAGATGCTAAAGACCTGCAAGAATAAACAGCCAGACCACATCTTAGTTATAACAGTCTCACATGAAAGAGGATGCACATACATATATGATGGAACATCTAGACCATATTTCAGTACCAGACCTGATGTGTACTCTGTCTGGGTACTTTCCTATGTCCAATTGACTCGTATTGGCTGGCCAAACCTTGTTATCCAGTACTATAAGAAACATTAGTGTGAAACATGGGACACTGTATTTATATCTGTTCATACATAATTAATATTGAAAGAAAACACTTAGTACTACCATTGAGTATACTCCACCTGACCACCGTCCTAGTCCAGGTGTCTTGCACGACCTGTTACACATCACGCCCCTTCGAGCATCTTCCCATGCCAAATTGCCAAGTCGACCAAACCCTGTTTTAGTGCTTGTGTGTCACTGTAGTCTGAACAAGAATTCTTCAGTGGCTTAATAGGTCTGTTAATTGTGTAACATTAGGGTGACACTAAATTTTGTTATTACAAAAAACATGTTTGTAATTCAAGCGAATGTATGAGAAAGTGTCCTTTTCTGTGTACAAACATTACTAAATCTATAGTCTGGAAGAAAAATACTTCTGTGGCTTAATGTAACAGAACAAGTATGTTAATTGAGTAACATTAGGACATCCCTGAATTTCATTATTACAGGAAACACGTCTGTAATTGAAGTTAATGTAGGAGAAAGTGTTTTTTTCTTCTGCGCAATTCAATTTCTCGGTACCATAAAAGAAACATTATTTGAATCATAATATAGAACTAAAATGAATGGGAACATGTCCTGCAGCAGGGCACAAAGTCAAGACCATAACCCAATGCTACCATTTTTTTTAACAAGTCCATGACTTCCTGAACCTGAAGTAAAAAAGAAGTAGACGTACCTTGTTGCTTAAGAAGACCCAGGATTTGCAGGCGAGGTGCACGGTGCCGCAAGGAAGCCCACTGCCCTCGACGAGGAAGAACTCGCGGTGGTTCCGGATGGCCACCACGCCAGCGCCTGGCTCGCCGAAGCCGGCCTCCACCATGAACTCGGCCGTGTACACCACATGCTTCCCCTTGGTGCCCCGCTTCTAGCACCAGTCCTTGATCGACGCATCGCCGCTCTGTACCGCCTTTTTTGTGTTCGTGGCTGGCAATCTTGCACGGGGAAGTGATAGCACAAGAAATTTTAGTATACATGGAATTTTCTTCGGTCACAAGTGATAGGTACAGTGGAAGCTATCTGGAGTACATAGACAGAAATAGAAAGTTCCATTGCAACATAAAAGAAGCACAATAGACATCCTCTCATCATTATTTCTACCACATAGTATTTGTAGATGATACATCCTTACACTGCAATTTAAGATTTGATATTCATCTCACATTATATCAGGAAACAACTTAATACATACATGATGACCCTTGGTAAGAATGAAATTTATCAAAGCGAGCGAGTCAAGATGTAAATCTAATTATATGATCAAAATAGAACCATTAAACAATAGGTGACTCAAAATGATTTTAACTGACCAAACTTCAAACAAAAAAAAGGTATACTTGTATAATTTAGTTATGAAAACTTGCAAACATACATCCTACTTGTGCTTCCTGGGAAATAATTAACCTTGTAAATATTAATCCTACCAATGTGACTTGTCATACTAATCAAACTGTACTTAATTATCCAACTTGTCAGCCGCAAGAAAAGGACAAACCTAAACCGAGTATATTTAGAATAGAACTAAATTTTGAACGACGTGCTAGACATAATGCAGTTCAACTCATCTTTTTTCCACGGAAAAAAACTCGCCTTTCAAAATACGCCTAAGTTAATACCTTTGATTTGGTAATGTCTACAAAGTAGAGTCTAAACAACCACACCAGACCAGAACGCCATCGATGTTATTGTTTCCTGTATGCTTCATATATGACTCCGGCAATTCACACTGGAACTGAAAGGGAAATTCATGTAGCGCAGTTTGAATGATCAGTAAAGGTTTGAATACCATACAGAAAAGTCGTAAACCATAAGAGACGTTATTCAAGTACCTCAACATCGTTAAGATACAGAAACTTCCGTCCCTTTATATGTGCCCCGACAGCAATATCCATGTCTTAAACTTCCGTTCTCTCCATCGATCCTCCAGAGACCTTGAGTGCTTTAATTCTCCACACTACCGTGATTCCGTTGAATCCAAAAAAAAATGAGGAATGCTCTCTTAACCTGCTGTTCCACCTCAAAGTGGAAGCACATATTTATGTTTTGTAGCCTAAGTATTTGAAGTTTTACGAATAAAAGTAGAAACAACATGACCATATATGATTGAGAGCTTAAACTGAATTACCACTATTCAGTACGGGGGAATCAAGGAATCAAGATTCTGAAGATTAAATGCCAAACCGTCATCCAACACCTAGCATACCCAGACAAGGGAAGGGGGAGTAAAGGCGCACCTTGACGATTTCCATGGCGTCTAGGGAAGTAGCCCCTCCTCGAGCACCTCCGTCGCGAATCCATGGACAAGAGGGGATCATCGATGTGCACTCTCCCGGAAAAACGACGAGGATCTGCAACAGCGTCCTGGTGAACGCGGTCACCTCGCCTCCAATCGCTGTTGGCCTGCAACATGTGCCTCGTCGGCCGTGTTGCTCGTGCAGGTCACGCGTGGCCAGATCGTGCACCAACGCCCATCGGCTCTCCTGATGGCGCCCGACCTCCGCCCATGACGTAGCCTCGCCCTCTTTTCCCGCGACCCTGTCACGCTAGAACCTCGACGGCAGTGATTGGGGAGGATGAGGATGGAGTGGATTTGGTGGAGAAAGGAGGCGGCGGCGGAGCACCGGGGAGGGGAAACAAGAGAAAAGGGGCGGCAACGACAGAGCTGAATCGACCGAGGCCGCAAGCTGGGGTGTGGTGACGGCGGCGGCGCCAGCACGGTCGCGGTAACCCTAGCCGCCACTTGGGGAGGAGAAAACGAGAAAGGGTGAATGAGGAGACGAGAGCATCGATGGTTGGACGTGTTTTCACCTTGTTTTTTTATTCTTAGTACTACAAGGCACAGTAAAATCGACGTGGCATAGCTCTTTGCTCGCCCCTTGCGCGACTGTTAAAGGGTTGAATGGGAGTTACCGTTGGTACGTTGCTATTTTTCATGAGTCCTCCCTTCGTATATGTCCTACACTCTGCCTTGTTTTTTTTCCTCGCCTTTACCTTGCATCCGTTGTGTTTACTTGTGAACCTAGTCCGAGCAACGCGTCTCTGATGCCTCTCCCCCCGACACTTCCCTGGCAGGTGTCCTTCTCCCAAGTTATGCACTTCTGAATTCTCCTGTACTTTTTTTTGGCTTCGCAAGGTCCTGCATTAAGGACACTAAAATATGCAACTGTCCCAAGTTGGCAGGTTAGTACAAATATAGTATGCATGAATTGTTAAGGAAATGTCATGAAAGATGCAAAATTTATTGTTATGTTTGAGACGTTCCGTTCATAATTATGTAAGGTGCTCATATGATCTAAACACTAAATCCGACAGAAATATATTGCTACATCGCTACTACAACAAACACATAATCCAATGGTTGGACTATGCACACCTCATCGGGGAGTAGCTCAATGATGATATTGGATGGCATTGTATTTCCCTTCCGGCAGGGTGCTGGAGAAACGATCTAGAAGGGCCGCTCCGGATCGTCGTAGTGGTAGTGAAAAAAAATGATATAAATAGTCTGGAGTTCAGGGGGTATATATAACTGATTAGTGATGTGACCAAAGGGCAAGGAGGAGGGTGCGCGGGGGGGGGGGGGACTCATGGTCATGGGATGGCGTTCCCCGGCCTTTGTCCATGCCCCGGGTTGCCCTAACCCTTGATGGGCCCCATTGCTTCCCCCTTTTGCAAGACGGAAGTTATCTTCGACCTTTTTTTTAGTTCTAGAAGATTCCTAAAAACACCGCACAGACAAAAGGAATTATGTCTGTTGGCATTTTATTGGTAATACACATGATTAAACTTCAAAATAAATTGATACATTTAGGACGTACCATTCGTCAACTGCTATCAAAAGGCATATAACTCTTCAATAACAGCTCTACCATGAACTAATCTCCTGACTCCAAAGATAATTCATCTCCAATACCCACCACTTGTTCTAAGCAAGAGGAAGGAAACCAGGCAAAGATCTGGATTGGCCTTTTTGGTGGATTCTCTCACGGATTTTGATTGTATCTTGGATTTGTGTAAGCATTGGTTCTCACACTTTGTTCTTCGTAAACCTCTCTTGATAATACGGCTTCCATATAACTCAATCATAAACAAAAGATATCCGACCACTTTTACTTCATTTCTATTGGACTAAAAACATGTTCATATACCCATGAATATGGTTAGCCGAGGCCAGATGTTACTCATCATGATTTGTATCCACTTGATGCTACAATTCGATTTAATAAAAGTGCCCTTTATCAACAAATGAATATCATACCTTTATTAAATTCTCTTGTGGCCACCTTGCAGCCACTTGTATCCTCTGTAGTCTCTGTGTACCTCACCCCTACTCTCCTGCTTCTGTACTTGCTCTAGCTACTACACCTTTTCTTCCACCCCCACCCCCACCCCTTTCTCCTCCCTTTACATATGTAATTGTACTGAACTCTGATACTTAATATAAAGTTAGTGGGAGCCTCTCCCACTGTCCGCAGTTTTCAAAAAAAATCATTAGCCTCCTAGTTACATGTCACGAACACCAAAACCCACATGGCTGGTGGCAAAGCTGTTGTTTTTTTTTTTGAAGGTCACCGGGGAGGGAGAGAACTCCCCCACCTGAATTGTATTCAAATTGCCTATAAGACTTCGCAGCCTTTTGCAGGATGGGTTCAAGTGAACCAGAATTACAGGGGGGGGCACATGGGGAGAAGAGGTAAAGCAAAGAACACAACAAATAAATAAGGGAGAACAAAGAGGGAAAACACGCCCCGACACAACACAAAGCACCCCAGCGAGATCGAATGGCATTGCCAGCCGAGAACAAGCCATGGCACTGCACCATCGACGCAATCGGAGGCATCACGCAACCAAGACTGCACAACGCCACGACACCACCTGCGTCGGGGGTGCATTCGAACGGTCACGCGAGACCGAGACGACGCCACGGCGCCTGTGTACCGCAAGCAAAGTTGGCATCGCCAAGCAGACAAACCCATGACACTGTACCATCGACGCAATCGAAGGCATCACGCAACCAAGACTACACAACGCCACGACACCACCTGCGTTGAGGGTGCATTCGAACGGTCACGCGAGGCCGAGACGACGCCACGACACCTGTGTGCCACCAACAAAGTCGCTTGACATCGCCAAGCAGAGACTCACCAAGGAGCACAGGAGCAAGAACAGAAGAAGAACACCACCAAAGAGGGGCTCCAGCCACCGTCGACCCCAAACCGGCCGCACCACCACCACCTCAAACTTATCAGCATAGCTAGCCTGAAGGAGGGCGCCAACTTTCATCTTCATCTGACCAAACAAGGCGAAGCGCCTTGAGCATTGGCCGTCTGGTCGCCACCCAACAACCCCCCGAAAGGGGAGAGGTGGGAACGAGGAAATCCAATATAGGACCACACCTCGCTAACACGGCTTCCGACGAAAGAATCAACCCCACTTCAGGGCATGGCCGAGCCAAGATCATGAAGACAGAGCACCATTTCTCCGCCACCATCTCCCCCACGAACCACCAACGGAACCACCTCGAGCCACTGCTCACCCTAGCAAGGCCAGCTCAAAGACGAAGCCCATGGAAGGGATGTGACGTTTGAGCGCCACCATCGCCTGATCCGGGAGACCGGGATCCAAAGTTTCCTCTGGAGCAGAAAGGAGGGGAGACGAGCACTGCGTCACGACGCCTTCAACAAGGATACGGTGCCCACAGGCACCGCCGTCGTTGGCCACGACCGAAATCGGAGCCCGGCATTAGCCGGCAGTGTGCTCAACCCTAAAACCTGTAGCCTGCTAGTGCTCCCAAGCCAAATCCACACAAGCAGATGAAGCACTCGCTGCCAGCCCACGAACAGAGACTGTCGCGCCATGCGAAGCTTCCAGATCGGGAGAGAGAACCCGGGACGAGCGAGAACCGCACCGCTGCACGCCGAGCCCTCCGCACACCACGTGCGAAGAACCCCGACGCGCTCACCCGCCCCCATTCCGAGTCCCAGCTCGCGGGAGAGAGCAAGGACCGCCAGATCCGCCGCCGATGGCAACGCACACCCAGGCCCGCCACCGCCGTCCACGGCCGAGGCAGATGACCCTGCCGCAGCAAGACGCCGCCCTCACGGCCAGAGGGACTCACCCCACGCCACACGCGCCGATGGAGGCACCGCGGGCAGGGCCACCCCGCCGGATCTGAGAGGCGACGCGCCGACGCGCGCACCACAGACGCAGGGCACCAGCTGGCCGCGAGCACCGCCGCCCTCCCCACCGCGCCGGAGCACGAACGGCGCGCGCGGAGGAGCGACGCACCGCCGCCGCCACACGAGCCCCCTGCTCGTAGACCGGCCGCTTCGGCGCGCCAGAGCCCCGCCGCCGCCGGATCCACGCGGGGGCTTTTCCCGGCGGAGGCTGTTGGGCGGCGGCGAGGGGGAGGGAAGCCGGTGGTGGGGGGCCCGCTGCGGTGACGAGATGCGCCGCCGCCCGAGTCGCCCTGGGAAGGACGACGCGGGGGCTTTTGATGAAAAAGGTTTTTGTAATCAGTTCACCTAGGCCCGCCCGCAAAGCTGTTGTTTCAAAATGTTGTAAGACATATATGTAATGTGTGATCACTGGAATATGTTTGTTGTGTGTAGGTGATATGGCCACAAAGGATGGTTAGTTCTGCTTAATTTCCAATTGTATCTGGGGTAGTTTGTGGCCAAGCAGGCATTGCTAGCGATCTATTTGGGGCAGTCAAACACCACAAAAACATTAAAGAGACATACCTTTGAAGTTGGTTGTAAGCAGTAATCACACCCCAATTTTTCGATAAAGGGCGCTTCATTACTTAAAAGGTTTAAGCATTACACCCGACCTCTGCATAACTAAGATGCACACAGCCAAACAAACAGTAAGCACACCCCAATGATGGTTCTTGCCATGTCGTTGGGCATGTATTGCTATTGAGTCTATTTTTTTCCTTTAGTTGACTTTGTGGAGTACTCGAACTACTTTCTTTTGTTTAATGAACATAGTTGTGTGCACCGTGATGATGCTGAGGTCGGGGCACTCCACTTCTAAAAAAACAATTGCTGCCAGGTGACTGCTAGTGTGGTTCACGTATAATGCCTGGGTTAAAATTGGGTCTGCGTCTGGTAGTTTCATCTCTGATGAGTGCTTTACGAAAATCCACATCAGTGAGCCACATCATTTATCTGAAAGCCACCGTCATCCACCTCCTATGACAGGCGGTTTTTCGGCGCACCCTTGTAAATCAAGCGATTACTGGCATATGACATCGTTTGGTGGGTGGTAAAGCGGTCAGATGACGCATGTGGTAGTAACGTGGATTAACTAGGTTTAGCATTCTGTTAAATATAAAAGGGCCGTAGCGATGCCACCCCAGTGAAGTTAAGCATAATGATATGCTGTTTTAGTTTGGCTCTGACGGAAGCATCCTACTATTTCCTTTTGGTAAAGCCTGATTTAATAGTAGTAGAAAAACATCCTTCCGGCCAATGCTTTCTGCAAAGCACGCTAGTCTAAATGATGTTAAGCACCTAACTTTGTTCCTAACTCTAGGGGACAAGGCAAGTGACACCGTCCTATAATGATTCATTATCCTATCATGTCCCTATAACCCAGGCCTGCGTAAGTAAGGTATAATCCTGTGATAACACAGCAAGAAAGGAATATGAATGAGCAAGAAAGCCGGCTCTGTCAATTCTTCCCCTACATATACACAACAATTCAGAAGCACAAAGAGTGTGTAGCTAGCCAAGCTAGGGGAGACAAGCTACTTCACTTGGTTGCAGGATGTCGTCGTCGTGGGTGGTGGATGTCGACTACCTTGAGCCGCAGGCGAAGGTGGAGGGATGGGTGGTGGACATGGAGAAGAAGCTCGAGGACGCGGAGCCGCCGGCAAAGGTGCAGAGATGGCCGAAGCACTGCATCTTCCGCGTCCCATTGCGCTTCACGAGCAAGATGGTGGATGGAATGTAAGCCGCACGCCCCATCAGGCCATCACCCGCATTGTAGTAATCGCCGCTTTTGTATTTTTCTTTATGTGAAAATGTAATGGCAGGGCGAGCAGCGTATTCAAGCCGCAGACGTACAGTGTCTCTCGGCCCATTCCACCACGACGACAAGGACCTGAAACCCATGGAGGAGCACAAGCTGAGGGCCGTCCGTCACCTCCTCCGTCAGGACCATGCTGGTCGGGACAGCAAACTGACCCTCGGCGGGCTTGTCGCCGCCATGGAGACGGTGGCCGACGAGCTGGAGGACGCCTATATGGACCTGGGTGACGAATGGCGGGGCGAGGAGAACAGGGGCAAGTTCCTTGAGATGATGATCACAGACGGTTGCTTCCTGCTGGAGGTGATGAGGATGGCCATAGGGGGGAAGGGCTCCATTCCCAAGGACTACAAGGAGGATGACCCCGTCTTTAGCTGGCATGGCATCCAGCACATCGGGCCATTTGTCCAGCGCGACATGCTCCTGGTCGAGAACCAGCTGCCACTCAGGTTGCTCGAGAAGATCGTCGCAGTGGAGGAAGGCACATCTCCGGTACTGGTCGACTGTTAACATAGTAGCATCGTTAACACTGTACATTTGATGCCCACACCTGAACATCGACAATGATGCATGCATGCAGAGCGCGGCTTGGATAAACTCCATGGTGCTCAAGTTCCTGGAAAGGGAAGATGCCCCGGAAGGGACCGGCCTGGGACTCCACCCGCTCGACATCTACCGGACGAGCCGGCTCAAGGGCACAAGTCAGATCAAGAGTAACAAAAAGGTTCTTCACAGAGGCGTGAAGATGACGGCGGCGCCAACGGAGGTCGGCATCTTTCGTTCGCAGAAAGTGGTTCCCCGATCCGCATGGAAGCTGTCGGATGCAGGAATCCGATTCCTGCCCAGCAAGACAGGCTGCCTCGATGACATCTACCGTACAATGGGAGGCTCTACATGCCCAAGGTCCATATGGATGACTCCACCGCCTACAGGATCCACAACATGATGGCGTTCGAGGCGATGCACGTTCGCACTAGGAACGACGTGACGGCGTACGTGTTGTTCGTCAAGGACCTCATCAGCTCTGCCGACGACGTGCGCCTGCTAGGGAGGAAGGGGATCCTGGAGCATGACCTTGCCGATGACGACGACGCTGTGGTGAGACTCTTCAACAGCCTCACCAGAGATGTGTCCAAGAATTGGGAGAGTCATCTGTGCCGCGTGCGCGACGCCGTGGAGCACCACTACACCAGCAACCATCTACGTGTCTTCCTCTATGAGTCGTGGTCACACCTCAAGAGCAAGTACTTCAGGAACCCGTGGTCGCTCCTCGCCCTTGTCACTGCAATCTTGCTCGTCGTGGGGGACATCGTGCAGGCCGTGTACGCAGTCATATCGTATGATCCTAACGAGGGCAAGCCCAAAATACATTAACCAGGAAATGTTTCTCCTTTTTTGCAAAGAATAAAAAATGTGTGTGTGTGTGTGTGTGTGTGTGTGTGTGTGTGTGTGTGTGTGTGTGTGTGTGATCGCCTGACTACTTCTGTTGATGGTAACAAGAGATGGGAATGTGGACTGCTGCCTTCTTCTCATTGTTTACTATTACGGCAATTATATGTGGGACAAAATGTTGCACAAAAACATGTCAAAAAAAATCTGTTGCACAAAAAGCACGAGGCACTCAGAGAGACTGAGTGCAAGGTAAAGCTCATGGCATTCTATGATAGAGAGAATATTGAGATAAAATAGGACAAAGGTGGTTGAATTAACATAGAAATTGAGCAATGTATCTTCTAAAATTATGATGCAAAATGCACATAGTAGAATTTTAGAACATCATTTCGCCAGGCGTATTACTAGCATGTAGATCACCCGTGCACACTTGGGTCGAAAATCATACCCGATTAGATTGTTTCATCTCTCACAAGTACTTCACAAAAATCCACATAGGATGAGCCATATCATTGATCTGAAAGCCACCGTCGCGCGCCTATCATATGCTGTTTTCCACCGCGCCCTTGTGGATCAAGCTATTAGTGACATATGTCATCATTTGAAGGATTGTAAAGCGGTCAGATGTGACGATTTCCACTCATCAAAGAGGACCCATGTTGTGATAATGTAGATTAACTAGCTTTATCATTGTTAACTGTAAAAGGGCATTAGCAACTCTGCCACCCCATGAAGTTAAGCATAACGATACGTTAGTCTGAATTGATAGTGTTTGAAAACATCCTTCCAGCCAATCCTTTCTGCAAAGCATGCTCGTCTGATTAACTCTGCCACTACCCCATCAAGTTAAGCACATTCGAATTGGTTGTTTAATTAAGAACATTCGCATCTATCTTTGTGCCTAACCTAGGGGACAAGGCAAGTAACACGGTACTTCAATCATCCATTCATTATATCATGTTGCTTTAACCACATGGCCTGTGTAAGTTTATGGTGGTAATACAGCTCCAAAGCATTGTGGATAAGAAAACCGGCTCTTGCACACAGGAGTTCAGAAGTACAAAGCGTGTAGTTAGCTATAGGTAAACAAGGTAGTATTTGGTTGCAGGATGTCGTCATGGGTGGTGGATATGGAGAAGAAGGTCCAGGGCGCTGAGCCGCCGGCGAAGGTGGAGAAATGGCGGAAATAATGCATCTTCCGCGTCCCGTTGCGCTTCAAGGTGATCGATGGCAGGTATGGAGAGATACTTCATTGGTGTTGATTGCTTCAACATGACAATTTTTATGCCATGATATTTATTTATGTTTTTGTGTTTTCTAGTTTTCTTTCTTTCAATAGTTTGGGTGTCTGCTTCCTCAATGTGTCAACTGCACCTTCCAAAAATGAAATATGTGGATTGCTGCTTCTTTACATTGTGATATTGTAGTCTGATATTAACATATCACCTTTCTTGAAAAAAAAACACAAATTGCAGGGTGAGCAGCATATACAAACCGCAGACAGTGTCTTTGGGCCCATTCCACCACGACGACAAGGACCTGAAACCCATGGAGGAGCACAAGCTGAGGGCCGTACATCACCTCCTCCACCGGGACAGCTGCAAGACCACACTTTCTGAGCTCGTCGCCACCATGGAGAAGGTAGGTGAGGAGCTTCAGGATGCCTACATGGAATTGGGCGACGAGTGGCGGGGTGAGGAGAACAGGGGTAAGTTCCTGGAGATGATGATCATCGACAGTTGCTTCCTACTGGAGGTGATGAGGACGGCCATAGGTGGGAAGTACTCCATTCCCAAGGACTACAAGCAGGATGACCCCGTCTTTAGCTGGCATGGCATCCAGCACATCAAACCGTTCATCCTACGCGACATGCTCCTGGTCGAGAACCAGCTGCCACTCAGGTTGCTCGAGAAAATCGTCACTGCAGAGAGCGGCAGATCTCCGGTACGCAGGTTACTGGCTTAGTGCTAACATCTAGTGCTGTTCACCTAATCTCACAATAAAAACTTACCCTCTCTTACTCTATGTATCCTCAATGTCTCAACTATTTTCTCATATCGTGTTATGTCATTGTAGTGGCTGGGTGTACTTGATACCAACTTATATATTGCCCTTTGTTTGAAAAACTTAACATAATGATGAATGGATGAACATGCATGCAGAGTGCGTCGTCGATCAATTCCATGGTGCTTAAATTCCTGGAAGGCAAAGATGCCCCCGAAGGGTCCGATGAGTTGGGACTCCACCCGCTCGACATATACCGAAGGAGCCAGCTCAAGGGCCATCTGAAGCCTTACCAGAGGGACAGAGGTGGCGTGGAGAACACCATACCGACAGCGAACGCCGTCGTTGTTCGTCACAAGAGAGTGGTCCCCGATCGGCGTGGAAGTTGTACGAGGCAGGGATCCGATTCATGCCCAGCAAGACGACCTACCTCGACGACATCAACATGGACAATGGCAGGCTCCACATGCCCAAGTTCCATCTCGACGACTCCACGGCCTACAAGTTCCACAACATGATGGCGTTCGAGGCGATGCACGTCAGCACTGAAAATGACGTGACAGCGTACGTGCTCTTTGTCAAGGACCTCATGGACTCCGCCGAAGACGTGCGCCTGCTCGTGAAGAAGAGGATCCTTGAACATGACCTCGCCGACGACGACGATGCCGTGGTGAAGCTCTTCAACAGCCTCACCAGGGATGTGTACAAGAACTAGGAGAGTAAATTGTGCCGCGTACGTGAGGACGTGGAGCACCACTACCTCGGCAACCGCCCGCGCGTCGTCCTGTACGAGTGGTGGGCAAACCTCAAAAGCAGGTACTTCAGGAGCCCGTGGACGCTCCTTGCCTTCATCACCGCCATCTTGCTCATCGTCGGAGACATCGTGCAGGCTGTGTTTGCAGTCTTATCCTATTATAAACTTGACAAGGATAAGCCCAAAATGCCTTAACTAGATAGTTAATGCTTCATTTTTTTCTTTTTCTTTTGGCATGTTTGTTTCGAAAGAATAAAGGTGAAAACAAATCAGAAAAGCTGTATGCCATAAAATGCCCCCGATCTCTCCCTCGTCTGTTTGATGTCAAACAATCTCTGCTCTTGTGCGCGCAGATGTTTGAGAGAGAGGGGGGGCACGTGATCGTGCTCGACTAGTTGTAGGTTAGAGCATCAAATGTTTTATTGGACTCTCCGGTCATTGTTCGGACAACAGAGAATACAACAAAAAATCACCCAACAGTATTCCTCATTTTGTGTTGGCTTGTGCGGGCAGTCCATAAATCCTTATATCCAAATCATATATGAAGAGGATATGAGGATGTCCGTGCAAGGTGGCACGTAGAATTTGGCCCAGCGCGGGTTACTTTTTCTTTTTCTTGATTCTTTCTTTCTGTTCTCTATCTTCGTCTTCACCAATTATACGTATGTGACCGGACAATATGAGGATAATATACGAAGTGTGATTGTTTTGTGTTAGAGTTGTGTCGAATATAGTGTACAAGGTAGGTTACAGTTGGACTTGTCACGGCAGGAGAGAATGACTTCCTCACGGCACCTTTCTCAGAAGAGGAGGTGAGAGCAGCGGTGTTCCAAATGGAACATAACAAAGCTCTAGGACCTGATGGCTTCCCTGCAGAATTCTATCAGAATTTCTGGGATATCATCAAGTCTGACCTTTTGGAGTTGTTCAATTGTCTTCATGCCGATCAACTTGACTTATTCAGGCTGAATTTTGGCGAGATTGTTTTGTTGCCGAAGATTAAGGAGGCTGAACGGATCCAGCAATATAGACCCATATGCCTACTTAATGTCAGCTACAAAATTTTCACCAAAGTAGTAGCTACGAATAGGTTAAACTCGATAGCTGACCATGTTGTCCGGCCATCTCAAACGGCGTTCATGCAAGGAAGGAATATACTCGATGGCGTAGTAATCCTGCATGAGACCGTTCATGAGATGCACCGAAAAAACATGAGTGGAGTAGTATTCAAAATTGACTTTGAAAAAGCCTATGATAAGGTTAAATGGTCTTTCCTCGAACAGGCCTTAAGGATGAAAGGTTTCTCCGATAAATGGCGTCAATGGATCCACAATTTTGTAACTGGAGGTAGCGTGGCCATCAAAGTCAATGATGATGTAGGCCATTAATTTCAGACAAAAAAAGGACTGTGACAGGGTGACTCCATGTCCCCAATGTTATTTAACATTGTTGCTGACATGTTGGCCATTCTGGTTGAGCGCGCCAAGCAGAACGGACAGATTGCAGGAGTAGTGCCACACCTTGTGGATGGTGGTCTCTCTATTCTGCAATATGCCGATGACACAGTTCTTTTTATGGAACATGACCTGGACAAGGCTCGAAACCTGAAACTCTTGCCTTCAGCATTTGAGCAAATGTCGGGTCTTAAAATTAACTTACATAAAAGCGAAATTTTCTGCTTTGGAGAAGCCGTTGAGGCGGCAGCCGATTATGCTGACCTGTTTGGTTGCGCACATGGCCATTTCCCGATTAAATATCTGGGAATACCGATTCATTATCGACGTCTCACCATTGCGGAGTGGAAGCATGTAGAGGAGCGGTTAGAGAAACGGTTGAGCAGCTGGAAAGGCAAGTTGTGTTGGGGAACGTTGCAGAAAATTAAAATTTTTCCTACGGTTTCACCAAGATCCATCTAGGAGTTCATCAAGCAACGAGTATTCAGATTAGATAGCATCTACATACCACTTTGTAGATCGCAACGGAAGCGTTCGAGTGAACGTGGATGAGGTAGTCGTACTTGCCGTGATCCAATTCACCGATGACCTAGTGCCGAACGGACGGCACCTCCGCGTTCAACACACGTACGGAAAGCGTGACGTCTCCTCCTTCTTGATCCAGCAAGGCAAAGGAGAGGTTGGGGATGAAGGCTCCAGCAACAGCACGACGGCGTGGTGATGGTGGAACTGCAGTACTCCGGCAGGGCTTCGCCGTGCTCAATGGAGGAGGAGGAGGTGTTGGAGAGGGAGAGGGAGGCGCCAGGGCAATGGGTGATCAGCCCCCTCTCTCCCCCCCTTTATATAACCCCCAAGGGGGGGCGCCGGCCCTAGGAGATGAGATCTCCTAGGGGGGGGCGGCGGCCAGGGAAGGGGGCTTGCCCCCCAAGCAAGGGGGCGCCCCCTTTAGGGTTTCCCTCCCCCCAAACCCTAGGCGCATGGGCCCATGGGGGGGGAGGCGCACCAGCCCCCTATGGGCTGGTTCCCTCCCTCATACAGCCCATGGGGCCCTCCGGGATAGGTGGCCCCACCCGGTGGACCCCCCGGGACCCTCCGGTGGTCCCGGTACAATACCGATAACCCCGAAACTTGTCCCGATGTCCGTATGATGACTTTCCATATATAAATCTTTACCTCCGGACCATTCCGAAACTCCTCGTGACGTCCGGGATCTCATCCGGGACTCCGAACAACATTCGGGTTACTGCACATACATATCCCTACAACCCTAGCGTCACCGAACCTTAAGTGTGTAGACCCTATGGGTTCGGGAGACATGCAGACATGACCGAGACGGCTCTCGGGCAATAACCAACAGCGGGATCTGGATACCCATGTTGGCTCCCACATGCTCCACGATGATCTCATCGGATGAACCACGATGTCAAGGATTCAATTAATCCCGTATACGATTCCCTTTGTCAATCGGTATTTTACTTGCCCGAGATTCGATCGTCGGTATACCAATACCTCGTTCAATCTCGTTGCCGGCAAGTCACTTTTCTCGTTACCGTAATGCATGATCCCGTGATCAAACACTTTGATCACATTGAGCTCATTGTGATGATGCATTACCGAGAGGGCCCGGTGATACCTCTCCGTCAAGCGGAGTGACAAATCCCAGTCTCGATCCATGTCAACCCAACAGACACTTTCAGAGATACCCGTAGCATACCTTTATAGTCACCCAGTTATGTTGTGACGTTTGGCACACCCAAAGCACTCCTACGGTATCCGGGAGTTACATGATCTCATGGTCTAAGGAAAGGATACTTGACATTGGAAAACTCTAGAAAACGAACTATGCGATCTTATGCTATGTTTAGGATTGGGTCTTGTCCATCACATCATTCTCCTAATGATGTGATCCCGTTATCGATGACATCCAATGTCCATAGTCAGGAACCCATGACTATCTGTCGATCAACGAGCCAGTCAACTAGAGGCTCACTAGGGACATGTTGTTGTCTGTTATTCACACATGTATTACGATTTCCGGTTAACACAATTATAGCACGAATAAAGACAATTATCATGAATAAGGAAATATAATAATAAAGCTTTTATTATTGCCTCTAGGGCATATTTCCAACAGTCTCCCACTTGCACTAGAGTCAATAATCTAGTTACATTGTGATGAATCGAACACCCATAGAGTTCTGGTGCTGATCATGTTTTGCTTTAGGGAGAGGTTTAGTCAACGGATCTGCGACATTCAGATCCGTGTGTACTTTACAAATTTCTATGTCTCCATCTTGAACATTTTCACGAATGGAGTTGAAGCGACGCTTGATGTGCCTGGTCTTCTTGTGAAACCTGGGCTCCTTTGCAAGTGCAATAGCTCCAGTGTTGTCACAGAAGAGCTTGATTGGCCCCGACGCATTGGGTATGACTCCGAGGTCGGTGATGAACTCCTTCACCCAAATTGCTTCATGTGCTGCCTCCGAGGCTGCCATGTACTCCGCTTCACATGTAGATCCCGCCACGACGCTTTGCTTGCAACTGCACCAGCTTACTGCCCCACCATTCAAAATATACACGTATCCGGTTTGTGACTTAGAGTCATCCAGATCTGTGTCGAAGCTAGCGTCGACGTAACCTTTTACGACGAGCTCTTCGTCACCTCCATAAACGAGAAACATTTCCTTAGTCCTTTTCAGGTACTTCAGGATATTCTTGACCGCTGTCCAGTGTTCCTTGCCGGGATTACTTTGGTACCTACCTACCAAACTTACGGCAAGGTTTACATCAGGTCTGGTACACAGCATGGCATACATAATAGAACCTATGGCTGAGGCATAGGGGATGACGCTCATCTCTTCTATATCTTCTGCCGTGGTCGGACATTGAGCTGAGCTCAATTTCACACCTTGTAACACAGGTAAGAACCCTTTCTTAGATTGATCCATATTGAATTTCTTCAATATCTTATCAAGGTATGTGCTTTGTGAAAGACCTATGAGGCGTCTCGATCTATCTCTATAGATCTTGATGCCTAATATATAAGCAGCTTCTCCAAGGTCCTTCATTGAAAAACTTTTATTCAAATAGGCCTTAATGCTATCCAAGAGATCTATATCATTTCCCATCAAAAGTATGTCGTCTACATATAATATGAGAAATGCTACAGAGCTCCCACTCACTTTCTTGTAAACACAGGCTTCTCCATAAGTCTGTGTAAACCCAAACGCTTTGATCATCTCATCAAAGCGAATGTTCCAACTCCGAGATGCTTGCACCAGCCCATAAATCGAGCGTTGGAGCTTGCATACTTTGTCAGCATTCTTAGGATCGACAAAACCTTCCGGCTGCATCATATACAATTCTTCCTTAAGGAAACCATTAAGGAATGCCGTTTTGACGTCCATTTGCCATATCTCATAATCATAGTATGCGGCAATTGCTAACATGATTCGGACGGACTTCAGCTTCGCTACCGGTGAGAAAGTCTCATCGTAGTCAATTCCTTGAACTTGTCGATAACCCTTAGCGACAAGCCGAGCTTTATAGATGGTCACATTACCATCCGCGTCTGTCTTCTTCTTAAAGATCCATTTATTTTCTATGGCTCGCCGTTCAACGGGCAAGTCAGTCAAAGTCCATACTTCGTTTTCATACATGGATCCTATCTCGGATTTCATGGCTTCCAGCCATTTGTCGGAATCCGGGCCCGCCATTGCTTCCTCATAGTTCGAAGGTTCACCGTTGTCTAACAACATGATTTCCAAGACAGGGTTGCCGTACCATTCTGGTGCGGAACGTGTCCTTGTGGACCTTCGAATTTCAGTAGGAGCTTGATCAGAAGTATCTTGATCATAATCATTAATTTCCTCTCTAGTCGGTGCAGGCACCTCAGGAACGATTTCTTGAGTTTCGCCATTTTCCGGTTCAAGAGGTAACACTTCATCAAGTTCTACTTTCCTCCCACTTACTTCCTTCGAGAGAAACTCTTTCTCTAGAAAGGATACATTCTTGGCAACAAAGATCTTGCCTTCGGATCTGAGGTAGAAGGTATACCCAACAGTTTCTTTTGGGTATCCTATGAAGACGCATTTTTCCGATTTGGGTTCGAGCTTTTCAGGTTGAAGTTTCTTCACATAAGCATCGCATCCCCAAACTTTTAGAAACGACAGCTTAGGTTTCTTCCCAAACCATAATTCATACGGTGTCGTCTCAACGGATTTCGACGGAGCCCTATTTAAAGTGAATGCGGCAGTCTCTAAAGCATAGCCCCAAAAGGATAGCGGTAAATCGCTAAGAGACATCATAGATCGCACCATATCTAATAGAGTGCGATTACGACGTTCGGACACACCATTACGCTGAGGTGTTCCAGGCGGCGTGAGTTGTGAAACTATTCCACATTTTCTTAAGTGTGTGCCAAATTCGTGACTCAAGTATTCTCCTCCACGATCTGATCGTAGAAACTTGATCTTTCTATCACGTTGATTCTCAACCTCATTCTGAAATTCCTTGAACTTTTCAAAGGTCTCAGACTTGTGTTTCATTAAGTAGATATACCCATATCTACTCAAGTCATCAGTGAGGGTGAGAACATAACGATAGCCACCGCGAGCCTCAACACTCATTGGACCGCACACATCGGTATGTATGATTTCCAATAAGTTGGTAGCTCGCTCCATTGTTCCTGAGAACGGAGTCTTGGTCATTTTACCCATGAGGCATGGTTCGCACGTGTCAAATGATTCATAATCAAGAGACTCTAAAAGTCCATCTGCATGGAGCTTCTTCATGCGTTTGACACCTATGTGACCAAGGCGGCAGTGCCACAAATATGTGGGACTATTGTTATCAACTTTAACCCTTTTGGTACTCATACTATGAATATGTGTATCATCACGTACGAGATTCATCAAGAATAAACCATTAACCATCGGAGCATGACCATAAAACATATCTCTCATATAAATAGAACAACCATTATTCTCGGATTTAAATGAGTAGCCATCTCGAATTAAGCGAGATCCGGATACAATGTTCATGCTCAAACTTGGTACTAAATAACAATTATTGAGGTTTAAAACTAATCCCGTAGGTAAATGTAGAGGCAGCATGCCGACGGCGATCACATCGACCTTGGAACCATTCCCGACGCGCATCGTCACCTCGTCCTTCGCCAGTCTCCGTTTATTCCGTAGCTCCTGCTTTGAGTTACAAATGTGAGCAACTGCACCGGTATCAAATACCCAAGAGCTACTACGAGTGCTGGTAAGGTACACATCAATTACATGTATATCACATATACCTTTGGTTTTGCCGGCCTTCTTGTCCGCTAAGTATTTGGGGCAGTTCCGCTTCCAGTGACCACTTCCCTTGCAATAAAAACACTCAGTCTCGGGCTTGGGTCCATTCTTTGGCTTCTTCCCGGCAACTTGCTTACCGGGTGCGGCAACTTCCTTGCCATCCTTCTTGAAGTTCTTTTTACCCTTGCCCTTCTTGAACTTAGTGGTTTTATTCACCATCAACACTTGATGCTCCTTCTTGATTTCTACCTCTGCTGATTTCAGCATAGCATATACCTCAGGAATGGTCTTTACCATCCCCTGCATATTGTAGTTCATCACAAAGCTCTTGTAGCTAGGTGGAAGCGACTGGAGGATTCTGTCAATGACCACTTCTTCCGGAAGATTAACTTCCAGTTGAGTCAAGCGGTTGTGCAATCCAGACATTCTGAGTATGTGCTCACTGACAGAGCTATTTTCCTCCATCTTACAGCCAAAGAATTTGTTGGAGATCTCATATCTCTCAACCCGGGCATGAGCTTGGAAAACCATTTTCAGCTCTTCGAACATCTCATATCCTCCATGTCTCTCAAAACGCTTTTGGAGCCCCGGCTCTAAGCTGTAAAGCATGCCGCACTGAACGAGGGAGTAATCATCGCATCGCGACTGCCAAGCGTTCATAACGTCTTGTTGTGCAGGGAGAACAGGTGAGTCACCCAGCGGTGCTCGTAGGACATAATCTTTCTTGGCAGCTATAAGGATGATCCTCAGGTTCCGGACCCAGTCCGTATAGTTGCTACCATCGTCTTTCAGCTTGGTTTTCTCTAGGAACGCGTTGAAGTTGAGGACTACGTTGGCCATTTGATCTACAAGACATATTGTAAATATTTAGACTAAGTTCATGATAATAAAGTTCATTTAATCAAATTATTTAATGAACTCCCACTTAGATAGACATCCCTCTTAGAGTCATCTAAGTATTACATGATCCGAGTCAACTAGGCCGTGTCCGATCATCACGTGAGACGGACTAGCCAACATCGGTGAACATCTTCATGTTGATCGTATCTTCTATACGACTCATGCTCGACCTTTCGGTCTTCTGTGTTCCGAGGCCATGTCTGTACATGCTAGGCTCGTCAAGTCAACCTAAGTGTTTTGCGTGTGTAAATCTGTCTTACACCCGTTGTATGCGAACGTAAGGACCTATCACACCCGATCATCACGTGGTGCTTCGGAACGACGAACCTTAGCAACGGTGCACAGTTAGGGTGAACACTTTCTTGAAATTATTATGAGGGATCATCTTATTTACTACCGTCGTTCTAAGTAAACAAGATGCAAAACATGATAAACATCACATGCAATCAAATAATAGACGTGACATGATATGGCCAATATCACATTGCTCCTTTGATCTCCATCTTGGGGCTCCATGATCATCTTGTCACCGGCTTGACACCATGATCTTCATCATCATGATCTTCATCATCGTGTCTCCATGAAGTTGCTCGCCAACTATTACTTCTACTACTATGGCTAACGCGTTTAGTAATAAAGTAAAGTAACTTACATGGCGATTCTCAATGACACGCAGGTCATACAAAAATAAAGACAACTCCTATGGCTCCTGCCGGTTGTCATACTCATCGACATGCAAGTCGTGATTCCTATTACAATAGCATGAACATCTCATACATCACATATAGATCATTCATCATTCATCACAACTTTGTCCATATCATATCACAAAGCACTTGCTGCAAAAACAAGTTAGACGTCCTCTAATTGTTGTTGCAAGTTTTACGTGGCTGAATTAGGGTTCTAGCAAGAACGTTTTCTTACCTACGTTAAAACCACCACAACGTGATTTGTCAACTTCTATTTACCCTTCATAAGGACCCTTTTCATCGAATCCGCTCCAACTAAAGTTGGAGAGACAGACACCCGCCAGCCACCTTATGCAACTAGTGCATGTTCGTCGGTGGAACCGGTCTCACGTAAGCGTACGTGTAAGGTTGGTCCGGGCCGCTTCATCCCACAATACCGTTGAAGCAAGATAAGACTAGTAGCGGCAAGAAGAGTTGACAACATCTACGCCCACAACAAATTGTGTTCTACTCGCGCAAGAAGAACTACGCATAGACCTAGCTCATGATGCCACTGTTGGGGAACGTTGCAGAAAATTAAAATTTTTCCTACGGTTTCACCAAGATCCATCTAGGAGTTCATCAAGCAACGAGTATTCAGATTAGATAGCATCTACATACCACTTTGTAGATCGCAACGGAAGCGTTCGAGTGAACGTGGATGAGGTAGTCGTACTTGCCGTGATCCAATTCACCGATGACCTAGTGCCGAACGGACGGCACCTCCGCGTTCAACACACGTACGGAAAGCGTGACGTCTCCTCCTTCTTGATCCAGCAAGGCAAAGGAGAGGTTGGGGATGAAGGCTCCAGCAACAGCACGACGGCGTGGTGATGGTGGAACTGCAGTACTCCGGCAGGGCTTCACCGTGCTCAATGGAGGAGGAGGAGGTGTTGGAGAGGGAGAGGGAGGCGCCAGGGCAATGGGTGATCAGCCCCCTCTCTCCCCCCCTTTATATAACCCCCAAGGGGGGGCGCCGGCCCTAGGAGATGAGATATCCTGGGGGGGGCGGCGGCCAGGGAAGGGGGCTTGCCCCCCAAGCAAGGGGGCGCCCCCTTTAGGGTTTCCCTCCCCCCAAACCCTAGGCGCATGGGCCCATGGGGGGGGAGGCGCACCAGCCCCCTATGGGCTGGTTCCCTCCCTCATACAGCCCATGGGGCCCTCCGGGATAGGTGGCCCCACCCGGTGGACCCCCCGGGACCCTCCGGTGGTCCCGGTACAATACCGATAACCCCGAAACTTGTCCCGATGTCCGTATGATGACTTTCCATATATAAATCTTTACCTCCGGACCATTCCGAAACTCCTCGTGACGTCCGGGATCTCATCCGGGACTCCGAACAACATTCGGGTTACTGCACATACATATCCCTACAACCCTAGCGTCACCGAACCTTAAGTGTGTAGACCCTACGGGTTCGGGAGACATGCAGACATGACCGAGACGGCTCTCGGGCAATAACCAACAGCGGGATCTGGATACCCATGTTGGCTCACACATGCTCCACGATGATCTTATCGGATGAACCACGATGTCAAGGATTCAATTAATCTCGTATACGATTCCCTTTGTCAATCGGTATTTTACTTGCCCGAGATTCGATCGTCGGTATACCAATACCTCGTTCAATCTCGTTGCCGGCAAGTCACTTTTCTCGTTACCGTAATGCATGATCCCGTGATCAAACACTTTGATCACATTGAGCTCATTGTGATGATGCATTACCGAGAGGGCCCGGTGATACCTCTCCGTCAAGCGGAGTGACAAATCCCAGTCTCGATCCATGTCAACCCAACAGACACTTTCAGAGATACCCGTAGCATACCTTTATAGTCACCCAGTTACGTTGTGACGTTTGGCACACCCAAAGCACTCCTACGGTATCCGGGAGTTACATGATCTCATGGTCTAAGGAAAGGATACTTGACATTGGAAAACTCTAGAAAACGAACTATGCGATCTTATGCTATGTTTAGGATTGGGTCTTGTCCATCACATCATTCTCCTAATGATGTGATCCCGTTATCGATGACATCCAATGTCCATAGTCAGGAAACCATGACTATCTGTCGATCAACGTGCCAGTCAACTAGAGGCTCACTAGGGACATGTTGTTGTCTGTTATTCACACATGTATTACGATTTCCGGTTAACACAATTATAGCACGAATAAAGACAATTATCATGAATAAGGAAATATAATAATAAAGCTTTTATTATTGCCTCTAGGGCATATTTCCAACAAGTTGCTCTCTGTTGGAGGACGGCTGGTTTTGATTAACTCAGTCCTCACAAATATGGTCCTCTATATGCTTTCTTTCTTCCAACTCCCAAAAGGGGTCCTACAAAGACTGAACTATTTCAGATCCAAATTCTTTTGGCAAGGAGATGGGGAAAAGAAAAAATACAGACTAGCCAAGTGGAGTGTGGTTTTGTAGGCCGAAAGACCAAGGTGGCCTTGGAATTCATGACCTGCAGGTCAAGAATGAGGCTCTCCTTAGTAAATGGTTGTTCAAACTTCTTACTGAGGATGGTGTTTGGCAAACCATACTGCGCAACAAGTATCTAGGCCACAAGGCAGTGTCTCAGGCATATTGGAAACCTGGCGACTCGCACTTTTGGGCTGGCCTAATGGCGGCAAAGAAACATCTCTTTCGCTTTGGGTCTTTCGCGATAAAGGACGGGTCGGAGATTCGTTTTTGGGAAGATATTGTTGGAAATATGCCCTAGAGGCAATAATAAAAGCATTATTATTATATTTCCTTATTCATGATAATTGTCTTTATTCGTGCTATAATTGTGTTATCCGGAAATCGTAATACATGTGTGAATAACAGACAACAACATGTCCCTAGTAAGCCTCTAGTTGACTAGCTCGTTGATCGATAGATAGTCATGGTTTCTTGACTATGGACATTGGATGTCATTGATAACGAGATCACATCATTAGGAGAATGATGTGATGGACAAGACCCAATCCTAAACATAGCATAAGATCGCATAGTTCGTTTGCTAGAGTTTTCCAATGTCAAGTATCCTTTCCTTAGACCATGAGATCGTGTAACTCCCGGATACCGTAGGAGTGCTTTGGGTGTACCAAACGTCACAACGTAACTGGGTGACTATAAAGGTATACTACGGGTATCTCTGAAAGTGTCTGTTGGGTTGACACAGATCGAGACTGGGATTTGTCACTCCACTTGACGGAGAGGTATCACCGGGCCCTCTCGGTAATGCATCATCATTATGAGCTCAATGTGATCAAAGTGTTTGATCATGGGATCATGCATTACGGTACGAGAAAAGTGACTTGCCGGTAACGAGATTGAACGAGGTATTGGGATACCGACGATCGAATCTCGAGCAAGTAAAATACCGATTGACAAAGGGAATCGTATACGGGATTAATTGAATCCTCGACATCGTGGTTCATCCGATGAGATCATCGTGGAGCATATGGGAGCCAACATGGGTATCCAGATCCCGCTGTTGGTTATTGCCCGAGAGCCGTCTCGGTCATGTCTGCATGTCTCCCGAACTCGTAGGGTCTACACACTTAAGGTTCGGTGACGCTAGGGTTGTGAAGATATGTATATGCAGTAACCCGAATGTTGTTCGGAGTCCCGGATGAGATCCCGGACGTCACGAGGAGTTTCGAAATGGTCCGGGGGTAAAGATTTGCTGATTTATCGAATGGTCCGCTAGGGTTGTGAATACAATAAAAGCATTTGACCCCCCTTGTTTATCGAATGCTGACGGCATTTGCTGATTTGATTTCAATCGCTCCTTGAGTACCGTCGTCTGTTTTCTATCTTTTCTCACCACCAGGGCACCACTCTTGCTGCAAATTTCTCAAGATATATACCTGCAATTGGGTTTCAGGTCTGGGTAAATACAGCAGTGTCTCTTGCAACTTCCTTGATTGAGCTACTATTGCCTTGTAATAGTCCTCTTTGTTAAGCTGCAACAAAGCTAGTTGGCTTTCTTTGATCAGCTTAGACTCTGATTTGTGGTTGAAACAACGGCGAGTGGATGAGCTTTCTAGGATGCTTTGTTATGAACAAGCACTAGTAGCTGTGAATTGAATTATCGCTCCTACATGAGCCCGGGCTCCGAATTGAATTATCGCTAGTAGCTGCACATGTTCTCCAGGATAGATTGTTTTGAAAGCAATTTAGTTGCGTCGTGCGACTCCCTATGTAAAGAAAAGTAGAGGGAGTATACTTCTAAATATAAGCCTTTTTAGAGATTTTAATATGGACTACACACGGATGTATATAAATTTTTAAAATGTAGATTCACTTATTTTGCTTTGTATGTAGTCCGCATTAGATTCGCTAAAAGGTCTTATATTTAGGAACCGAGGGAATAGTTGGTTCCCAGAAGTAACTAAAAAAATAATCTATTTTGCATGGTTCAAACCTTCTCCACCATAATGTAGTGCATATACATTTTTTACGAGTCAAACTTTGATCAGGTTTACTGAGAAAATTATCAACAGGTTTGCTATTTCACATCTAGATGTGAAATAGTTATCTCACATCTAACTCCTAAGCCGTTTGATGAAAAACTTTACAATTCTTATTCTTTTTAAAATATACGCTCACGCGGTTCTTTATTTCTCTCCGTACGTTGTTTGCTTTTTTTTGTCGAGAATCCCGTACGTTGTTTGCTTGTCCCGTTTCAGGTAGCTGGCTCGCATAGGTTCTTATCATGGGCTGCAGTCTATATGGGCTGCTGCATTTTTTTTGTCATTTCTTTTTTTCTTCTTTTTCCTGTTTCATTATTTGTTTCAAATTTTGAACTATTTCAGTTTCTTGTTTTTGTCTTTTATTTATATTTATATTTTTTCCTTTTCTTTTTTTATTTTGTTTTATATTCATGAAAAAAATCACATTGTCATATGTTTGGTTTAAATGTCCTGAAATCTAGATCACGGATAATTTTGTCGCCCCGTTCCATGTCACGTCGTGCGTCTGGTGCTTACTTGTCGACCTGCTTGTGTCTGCGTTTTGTTTTGGACTGTTTTACGACACGGTCTAGGTGTCCCATTTCAGATTGGTTTTGCTAACTCTCATCTAGATAAGAGTTAACAATGTCTCATCTAACTCATATACCGTTAGATATATGTGCTTCTGAGTTGCGCTTGTTGTCGTGTTTTTTGTTCGCCCTTTTATGAAGCAGTGAGGCCCGATATGACTTTTTTTAGCAGGTCGTTTTTACATTTTTTTTATATTTTGTGTATTGGTTTTATTTTGTGGGCTGTATCATTTTTGTGGAGGGTCACCTATTTTTTATTCCTTGTTTTGTTTATTTTGTTGTGTAGTTGCGGAGAGCGTAGGTTGATTGTTTTCTTTCAGATTTGCTAAATCTCATCTAGATGAGATTTACTGATGTCTCATCTAAGTTTATAATCATATGATTTGTTTAATGTTCGCATAAATTCAATTATGTGCATCCGTGTTAGCTCGTTCTTTTTTGTTGTCCATCCTCTTATCTCATTTTATTTTGTGTCGGCCTGTTCTTGCATTTCTTTTGACATGGACCCATACACATTGCCGTTTGGGAGGCACGACCCGTTTCTTTTTTGTTCGTTTTTTGCTGTGCATTTTTTGTGGCGTGGTGGAGAAATTTTAGAGTCGATCCTCGACTTGTAAATGGATTCGTACTTGTCCCAGTTGTAAGTTCATTCTTGACTCACAACTAGGTATGTGCTTTGTTTTTCATCCTAGTTGCAAGTTCTTACTCGACTTGGAACCGGGCTTGTAGTTTGCTATTGTCCCGGTTGCAAATTCACCCTCGACTCAAAAAGAATATCGTTGTTTTGTGTAGTTGTCCTAGTTGCAAGTCCGCCATCGACTCGCAACTAGGCATATAGTTTGTTTCATCCAGGTTGCAAGTTCACTCTTGATTCGCAACTGGGCTCATAGTTCATAGTTGTCACAGTTGCAAGTTCGCCCTAGACTCACAACTAGGCCTAAAGGTTTTGTTGTTGTCCCTGTTGCAAGTCCATCCTGAACTTGCAACTCGTATTATAGTTTTGTTTACTTGTCCGAGTTGCAAGTCCACCCTCGACTCGCAACTCATATTGAAGTTTTTTGTAGTTGTTCCAGTTGCAAGTCTACCCTCGAGTCACAACTATGTCCGTAAGTTGCAAGTCGACCCTTGACTCGCAATTGGGCCCGTAGTTTCGTAGTTGTCCTAATTACAACTCCATCCTCAACACGCAGATGGCCTCTTAGTTGTCCCAATTGCAAGTCCACCCTTGACATGCAACTGGGTATGTGTTATGTTTTCATCCTAGTTGTAGATCTATACTCGACTCACAACTGGGATTGTAATTTTTATCGTGTCAGTTGCAAGTTCACCTTTGACTCGCAAATGGTATCATAATTTTGTGTAGTTTTCGAAGTTGTAAGTCTGTCCTTGACTCGCAACTAGGCTCATAATTTGTTTTATTTCAGTTGCAAGTCCACACTTGACTCGCAACTGGGCTCGTAGTTTTGTAGTTGTCCCAGTTGCAAGTCCATCCTCGACTCGCAATAGAACCATGATTTTGTTGTTATCCCAGTTGTCCATGGGTTGGTGTAGTTGTCCGAGTTGCAAGCCCACCACTCGACTGGCAACTAGAGCCTGTTTTTTCTCATCACAGTTGCAAGTCCACCCTTGACTCGCAATTGGCTCCGTAGTTTATTTCATCCCAGTTACAAGTCTACCCTTGACTCGCAACTGGGCTTGTAGTTGTCCAAGTTGCATTTCCATCATCGACTCGCAAAATGGGATTTTAGTTGTCCTAGTTGCAAGTCCACTCTCGACGCGCAACTAAGCATTGCTTTCTTTTCATCCCAGTTGCAAGTCCACTCTCGAGGCGCAACTGGGCTTGTATTTTGTTCTTGTCTCAGTCGCAAGTCGACCCCCGACACGCAAATGGTATCGTAGTTTTGTGTAGTTGTCTGAGTTGCAAGTACGCCCTTTACTCACAACTAGGATCGTAGTGTATTTCATCCTAGTTGCAACTCCACCCTTGACTCGCAACTCGACATTTTTTTTCATACTAGTTGCAAGTTCACCCTTGACTCGCAACTGGGCATGTAGTTTGTTTCATCCTAGTTGTATGTCGACCCTTGACTCACATTTGGGCTCGTAGTTTCATAGTTGTCATAGTTGCAAGTCCACATTGGACTCGCAATTAGGCATGTGTTCTTTCATCCTAGTTGTAAGTCCATGTTCGACTCACAACGGGGCCCTAAGTTATAGGTGTCCCGGTTGTAAGTCCATCCTTAACTCACAATTGGGCTTGTAGTTGTAGTTTCCCAACTTGCAAGTCCACCATCGACTTACAATTTGGGCTTGTAGCTGTAGTTGCTCTAGTTGCAAATCCACCTCGACCCGCAACTGGGCCCGTGATTTGTTTTCATCCAAGTTGCAAACCCACCCGCGACTCGCAACTAGGCATATAGTGTGTTTGTCATCCCAGTTGCAAGTCCACCCTCGACTCGCAACCAGGCTTGCAGTTTATTCTCACCCTAGTTGCAAGCCCACCAATAACTCGCAACTAGGACTATAGTTGTTGTTGCCTCAGTTGCAAGCCTACCCTCAGCTTGCAACTGGGCCCGACCTTTTTTATTCGCACCTAGTTGCAATCTCGCCCTCAACTGGCAACATGGCTTGGCCTTTTTTTGTTCACACTCAGTCTCAAGTCCACTCTGTACTCACAACCGGGTTCAAATTTTTGTTTTTGCCCAAATTGCAAGTCCACCATCAACTTGCAACTAGGCTTTGAAGTTTTTTGTTGCCACCTCAATTAAAATTTCACCTCAGTTGCAAGTCGATCATCTGTGACTCACAACAGGCTTGAAATTCACGACCAATTTTTGAATCCACAAGCAAATTTTGAAATCGTGATTTTTTTAAATCAAAAATATTTTTGGAACTCGTGAGTATTTTTTTCTCAGAGTTTCATATTTTATAGTCACAAACATTTTTCAACCTCGTGAACATTTTTTGTACCCACCAAGTTCACGGACATTTTTCAAAGCAGTGCATAATATTTAAATTCATCAGGTTTTATTAAAATATTTACTTGAAAAATGTAAGCTTTTTGCCCGAAAGCACTTTCATCATTTGAAAAGAAAAAATATTAATGCCCACATAGATGCTTTTTTGGGACGTACAGGCGTTTTGTGCTTTTTCTTAAGGTTTAGTGTGATGCAAGGTACAACCGATTGTTACTTTCACGATCATTATTTTTCTTGGAGCAGCCCAAGTGGGAATCGTGAGCCACGTTAATGATGGGCTGGACGTTAGCTACGTGAGCGATTCTCAAAAAAGAAAAAGGCTACGTGAGCGAGGTTAGCGATCGTAACAAAACAAACAAACAAATTTGCCCCCTCAAAAAAAAATACATGCGGCACAAAAATTGATGATGTCATACTTAGATGTGAGATATTATCTCACATCTAGATGAGATATAGACAGACCCAATTATCAATATCTACAATGCCAGACATATTAATCAAAACTGTGTCTTATGACATATCTGATGATACGTATCTGTTACTCTAGATGCAGATATTTTCCTCTATAAACTTAGTTAAAGTTTGTAGATTTTGACTTTTAGGAAAAGCTATATGCACTATATTATAGTAACTATAATAATTTGGCTTGCAAGGTTCAGACTTTCTATCTGGCCGTTTCAATTTCAAATCGCACTAAATCAGGGATGAGGCTGCCGCCATCCATCCACCCGTCCATTCCTAATAAAAAAGTGTATATGAGAGCATCTAGACTTGGCAATTCCGACCCCCTAAATTCCATCCACGCGTCAGGTTTCGCGTCCAGACTCACGCAAAGTCCCCTCACTTCTTGTCTTCGTTTTGTGGAAGAAAAAACATCTGAACCGCGTCGCGGACCGATACAGGACCGCGTTGGATGGTTTTTCGCGCCGTCCGGGCGTATACGAAAGGTTTGCGGGTCGGCACTGGAGATGCTCTAAATGTCCAATGGCATATGTCCGATCTGAGAGCATCTACTGCCACAAAGTTAAAACTAAATGCCGTTTTTAGCGCTGATGACGGGTGGTAGGAAGCTGCATTTTGAGATGCACTGTTGTACATTTGAGAGTAAATTAGGATTAGTTTGGAGCAGAGCTTCTAAGGAAATGTGCTTTATTTAAGCGTATGTGTTGCTGCTCATGTTGAGGCTGGTGCTGCGGTGATTTTGACAGCTTGAAGCCGACTTATTGCACATTTATTTGGCTCGGTGCAGTCTTTGGAGTACTGTCCGTACTCTTGACAGTTGTAGCAACGCACCTTGCGTATGTCGAAGTTTCCTTTCTTCTTGCCCGCGCCGCTGCGGTGGCGAGCAAGCCACTCCTCCTCCCTGAGGAGCAGGCGACTCCCACCACCTTGGTCGTAGTTGTTGGCGCCTTCGTTCAAGTCGCTCCGGTCTTCCGCCGTTTTGAGCCTTCCCACAAGCTCTTCCATGGACATGGTTTTAAGATCAAGAAGCTGTTCAATGGCAATAGCTACCTGGGTATACTTGGATGGCACGATGCGGAGAAGCTTCTTCACGACCTTCACCTCGTCGAGGTTCTCGTCGAGCGTGCGCAGCTTGTTGGCGATCCCGTTCATGCGCATGGCGAGCTCATCGAGGGTCTCGCCGCACCTCATGCGGACGGCATCAAACTCCTTGAGGAGAGTCTGCGCCTTGGCCTCACGGACGCGTGCATCGCCGACCCGCATGATCTTGATGGCATCCCATGCCTCCTTTGCCGTCGCCTTCACGGCAAGCGTGGAGTGCATCTCCTCCGGCACGGCTCGCAGAATTGCCGCAAGCGCCGCCCTGTCCTGGCTGAAGCTCCTGCCTCCCTCGATGGCGTCCCACACGCGTTGGGCCTCCATGTTCACCTTCATGATCAGCGACCACTCGAAGTAGTTCGTCGCCGTCAGCGGCGGGTAGACGACGGTGCTGCTGGCCTGGTGGACGACCTCCTGCTGCACCACCACCTCGCGGCAGCCACGCCGCGTCGGGCTCCGGCCTCGGCGCACCACCGGCGAGACCGTGACACGGCGGCGACCCGGCGATGGAGTGCGTGAACCTTCAGTCACCATGGTTCTGAATACCAAATGTTGGCACAGCCGGAGGAGGAAGAAGACTCACACACACACAACTAGAGGTGGAAGAAGATACGAACAGAGTCTTGGCACGCACACACTTTGCCTTTTCTTTTTTTCTTCTCACACTTGCAATGCAATTACATGATGGCTTAAATAGCCGGAAGCACACGGCTAAAACGCAGCCACTCACCCACTATCTCCATGCACACACACGCACAAGCCACAACTGTCTGACCCGGTTACTATTCAACTAACCCACGTCTAGATTGAGTCACTTCCAAGTTTTCTGCAGATCAACTAAGAGTTCATGCAGCCGGCGCATGCCACAACTGATTTTGCCCGCTTCTTTCTCCACCTCTTTCTGCTACACAACTCGGCCGCTTGGACTCCACGGAACTAGACGCATGCAGCTAGCCTATCCATGCAAACTACTCCCTCCGTTCCTAAATATAAGTCTTTGTAGAGATTCCACTATGAACCACATACGGATGTATATAGATGCATTTTAAGTATAGATTCACTCGTTTTGCTTCGTATGTGGTTCATAGTGAAATCACTCCAAAGACTTATATTTAGGAACGGAGGGAGTACTAACAAACTCAACGGGATACACTACTGACTTGCATATACACGTGTGATCTCTTCTCTACGTGAGTACATGCCCACAGCCAGGTAGGTTGGACGTGACAACATGCATGCCACTGCTAAATAAATATGATGAAAAAAAACAAAAAACAGCAAGGTTAATTCTAACACAGCTCTCTGAATGGGAGGGTCCGGTAGTGTAGCTGTCCTTGTCGACCGCAGAAGATGTCGCCGTCCCCGGGCCGGAGAGTGGCAGGTGGAGGTGGAGGAGGAGTCGGTCATGCCATTTGAGATGCCGGTGGGGCAGAGCCAACATCCAGACAATGGTTGTAAAGATTTCCCTAAAAATCACATTTTTATTATAATTTTAAATTCATTTTATGCATATATGTGTATTATAGGAGTACATAAGTAGCACACCTTCTTGCAAAAGTAATAGGTGTACAAGTGTACACCCAAGTACTACCCTACTAGCTCGGTCCAGCGCTGGAATTGAAGTGGCAGAAACATTTTGACACATAGATTTTGAAATCCCCACTCTCCTCCCAGCGACGGCTTGTCTCCCCCGCTTCCTCCGCTCACTAATTGAATTACCAGTATAAGAGAGCTAGCAATGAGATGGCGCGGTGCCGGCACCGTCGTACCTTGGGAGGCCACCCTGTGCTTCGCATGGCCTACAGCACGGGCGCCCGCCCACTCGAGCAAGCAACCATTGACCTCCTTCCTCCTCCGGACGCCCCTGTTCAGTCTGCAGCGGCGGCACTGGAGCTGGCTGCCTCTTGTGCCGCCGCTGGGAGCACCTCCTCCAAGACGATGACCCCATAGCGTACCACAACCTTGTCATCCGCATGGTTTGCAACCGTGCCCATCCGCATGGTCCTCACGAGTAAAGATTGCCATTTGAGTAGGCAAATTTTTGGGCAATGTGCACAAGACTTTCGTGCGTACGTGAGAAGTCAATCCTTTACGACAGAGATTTTCTGCGAATAAATTTGGATTTATTATTACCAGTAGTAAGAAGTTATAGAGAAATGACTAACGGGGAAAAAATTTGAGAACCATGTTTCAGTGAGAATGAAAAATATTTTCATATATGTGAAGCTGCGTGTACAAATCAAACTCACGAACTCGATGGCGAACAATAAGAAAAAGAAATCATTAACTCGTTGAGCTAGGATGTGCCCATCTTGCCATAATCATGATCCGGGAACTAAATGGGTTCATCAAGCATACAAGCACTTACCACCGAACTGTTGGTGAAGAGAGATAGGACGGAAGCTCGAGCGCGCGCGGAACGCAACGCCGGCGTCCGGATCTAGCATCCCAACCCCCTTGCGGTGAATCCAGGAGGAGTGAGGGCTAGGTGGGGAGAGACATGGAAACTAGGGCCGTGGGAGAGAGCGCGGAGTGGGAGACGATGAAGCAGGGTGGACCGGACACCGGACGACGAGGACCGGCCCACCAATCAGCACCGCCGCCGGCCGTCCGGTTGATGTGGGGAACGTTTGATCGGCGGCAGATCAGAGGTGGGTGGGTGCGATTCTTCTTCCTCCCCTCTCAAGTGCTAACTAACCAAGTTAATTTAATTAATTTAGTCGCGATCAAGTACTTCATGCTTAAGAGCCTTTTGTCCTTTGCTATGCTGTCACTGAGAGAAAACAAAAATCAAGTTGCTACATGCTCATATCTTCGTGAAAACTGAAGATGGTCACCTCTGTAACGCAACACTGAAAACCCACCCATGAAGTACATATTTTTATACCAAACTTTTTTAGCTAGTATATGTTTTACTATATTTAAGACAAGTAACACATCAATTATGTTAAATAGGAAGTTAGAACTTCGATATCTATCTTTAAAAATACAATGTTTAGAACTGAAATTTTATTTCGCAACATTTTATTAAATCATTTGAAACTGACAAGAAAACATTTGGTTGAACTGAATCTACCTTTATCTAAAAATATAATAATGACCAATAACATTTCATTGTGAATTAACATGTATCGAGATGAGTTTTTATGCCTTTGCAATTATTGTAATATCGTTGTAGAAAGCTCAAGATTTACGTCTCTAACAAATATCTTGACAATGATTTATGTGACAAATGCTTATGTTAACTAAAAATAAATAAAAATTATAGAGTACACCCTTTTTCAAGTATAGGGTGGAGAAAAATCTCAGCTAGTACCGACATCATGAATTACACAATATTTGATAATTTTAGTTTGTTCAGCTTTTGAATGGTTTGTATATAGTAGCTTGAAAATATATCTGGTTTCCCTTTAATACTTCTGTGGACCCCTCCCTTATAGTGTTCACCAAACAAATAGAAAAACAGTGTATGAAATTTCTACAAGTGTCTGCAGACTCATTGCATATATTTGTTCTCGAAAAAGTGTTGGAACTGAACCATAATTCCTATCGACAAGGACACAAGGTCCACCATGTTGTTCATGTATGTATTTGTTGTTGATATATTGTCTAGAGCATTTTCTCAATAATGATGATCAGATGGTGCCACAAACTTAGTTGCATGCGTGAAAAAAAACATCAAATAGATCCCTAGTATAGCGTGTGATACCAGCTCGTGTATTGTTCATGATCTTGTTTTCCTGATCATGGGCATTGTCAATGTGACAAGGATGCCGGCAATAATGAGAACACATTGTTAGTAGAACAATTGTGTTGGATAGACCCAACTTATGATATAGTGCGAGATCACATAATCTATATTGTTGTTGGTATTTTCATATCTCTACTCCTAATGTCTGAGTTGGTGAATAGCATTCACGGTTTATTTTCATCCCATCACTTTCATCATTTTTATTTCGCTGGTTTTTTTTGTCTCCCTTCCCACCACCACTGCTTCCTCTCGCACGTAGCAAAAAACTAGGAACTGAGCCCCGTCCCACGAAACGAAATCAGAGGAACGAGGCCCCTGTTGGGGAACGTAGCATGCAATTCAAAAATTTCCTACACTCACGCAAGATCTATCTAGGAGATGCATAGCAACAAGAGTGGAAGAGCATCTTCATACCCTTGAAGATCGCAAAGCGGAAGCGTTTATCAACGCGGTTGATGTAGTCATACACCTTCACGATCCGTCTCGATCAAGTACCGAACGTACGGCACCTCCGCGTTCAGCACACGTTCCGCTCGATGACATCCTCGCCTTCTTGATCCAGCAAGACGGGTGAAGTAGTAGATCAGTTCCGGCAGCACGGCGGCACGGTGACGGTGTTGGTGAAGAACAATCTCCGCAGGGCTTCGCCAATCACTACTGAAACTATGAAAGAGGATAAACTAGTGGGGACGGGGTTGCCAGCGCACGGCTTGGTGAATCTTGATGTGTTCCAGGTGCTAGCCCAAACTTGACCTGACCTAGGGTATGATGTCTATAGTCCAGGGCCTAGGGTTATACAAACTTATGTTTTCTCCCCAAATCCGACCCGTCTGCTAAAAAAACCAAATCTATGTGATCCGTAGCAATGGGACAAAAGCGACACCGAAAGAAGGCCGCCGCCGCCGCCGCCCCCATCGTCAGCCTGCCCGTGGATATGCTAGCCAACATCCACGACTGCCTGAGCCTCCTCGACTGCCTTTTATAATAAATATGAATAGTTTTCCAGAAAAAAGGGGTATTAACCCTCTAAATTTTTTGAAAACTAGACGAAACAGTACACATATAAAAAGTGGAATGGTTTTCGCAAATATGAAACATTGAACACCATAGTGGACCCCTACCTCATTACTATAGGCCCGTAGGCCCACATGTTAGCCTCATAGCTCTCCCCGTCTCTTCGTTGGGAAGCGCAAGTCAATGGCATAGCCCACCACCGCCTCTGCCGTGCAGAGGCAGCGTCCGACGCGATGGCAATCACTTGCAGTGCCTACATCACCACTCCTCATTGGATGGCAATGTCCGCTCCGACCTCACCGCTTCTCATGGCGTGGCAATGCCCGCTCCGACCTCACCGCTCCTCGCGACGTGGAAGAGCTAGCAATGACTCTGGTCCTCTAACCACCAATGAGGTAGCGCTCTTCGGCATGGCGGTGAAGCTAGCTTGTGCGGCCCTAGGCTTGTCCCAATGGGGCTCCCCGCTATGCGGTGCCTCTAGGGGCGACGCGCAACTAGGTCTTGACATGGTGCACGGCTATGACTCGACTCCTAAAGTTCGCCCGGCACATGGACTTGGGAGAGGCCCGGGGCAACTTGATTGCGCTTTTTGCCCATGGCCGCCCTGAGGCAGACATCAATGACTAGAAATATATGTCCACCTCAGCAAAACCACCTGCCAAAATTTGTGGAAGATGGCCCAGAGAAAAACCTACGCGTGAAAAGCCTAACCCAATGGGCCGAGCGCAAAAGCCTGACATCCTAATCAGGCTTGCTGTTAACTTTTTTTCAGGCCCATGAAAAGTCTAAATGGGTGGGGAAAATTGATATTTCTGGAAATTAGGTATACAATCTTTTTGAGGCAATGATTAAATTAGAATTTTTTTGAGGGGTGACTGATTAAATTAGACAGGAATGACACTCTTAAATTTTGTTTTTGGGCAGGGGTGGGCTCGAATTTTCATAGCAGGCTTTGTTAAGCCCGGCCCTAATCCGACTTCGACATGGCCTGGGGGGGTATGATCATAAAAACTTCTTTTTTTATCCCCAAATCGGTTCCGATTCATAGGCAATGGGGCGAAAGCGACACCGAAAGAAGGCCGCCGCCGTCGCCGTCGCCGTCCCTGCGGCCCCCGTCGCCAGCCTTCCCGTGGATATGCTAGCCAACATCCACGCCCACCTCAGCCTCCTCGACCGCCTCACCTTCGCCGCCGTCTTCCGTGCCACGCGCGACGCGTTCAAGCCGGAGGCGCCCTGTCTCCTCCTGCCAGGCCCCGGCGACGCCCCGGATACCGCCGCTCTCTTCTCCCTCGCCGAACGCCGCGCCGCAACCGTGCGCGCCCGGGGGCCCTACCACGCCGTCCTCGGCTCCTCCCCCGCGGGTGGCTCGTCACCGCCGACGACAGGGCCCGGATGCACCTCGTCAGCCCGGCCACCGGCGAGCGCCGCGCGCTGCCGCCCATCGACACCATCCCTCACGTCTTCGCTGACGGCGGGCGCCACCACTTCACCGTCAACGTCATGTGGTTCCTCAGGGGACCCCCACCGTACCCCTACGGCACCATGACGTACACCGCCGAGAGGGTGCGCCACTCGCTCTACCGCAAGGTCGTCCTCTCCGACTCCGCGGACGTCGCCATGCTCATCACGGGGCCGGAGTACGGCGTTGCGGCCTTCGCCACGGCGGGGGGCGGCGCGTGGAGGCTGGCGCCCCCGCGCGACGGGTCGAGCCGGTTGCCACGCCGGAGGGCGGCTCGTGGAGGCTGTGGCACTCGCGCAACGGCGTTGAGGACGCCGTCCACCACGACGGCAGGTTCTACTCGATCACCTACTCCGGCCAAGTGGAGGCGTGGGAGGAGCACGACACCGCCGGCGTGTTCACGAGCGCGGTGGTTGCGCCGAGCCTGATGCTGCCGGCCAATACGGACCATCATCGCAAGTACCTCGTGGTGTCACCGGCCGGACGGCTGATGGTCGTGCTCAAGGAGACCATGGGACGACGGACGCCGCCGTCCTTCGAAGTGCAGGTCCTTGACGCCGGCAGGGAGGGGTGGAAGGAGACGGACGACATCGGCGACACCGCGCTGTTCGTCGCGGTGAACGGTTCGCTGTGCGTGTCGACGAGGAACCACCCGGAGCTCAGAACCGGCTGCGTCTACTACTACACCGAGGATGAGGATGATGTGGGGCCGTGCAAGGATGCACACGACGAGGAGGAGGAGGAGAATGGCGTCAGGGTGTTGAGCCTCAAGGACCGCAGAAGAGAGATGGTGGAGGGCCTCGGATGGCGCCGGAGCTGGCCGCCCCCGGCGTGGTTCATTCCTTCCATCCCATGATGATGGATACGGATAATGATTTCATTTATAGCTTTTGGGGGTGGGTTAACTACTTTATTATGTTGCATTACTACTACACTACAGATTGCAGCACAGCAAACAATTAGGTGGCCGCTTTAAGTTCTTCGATGAAGCAGTCGAATTAGTGTGCAGGGATTTGAGAGACTTAATTTTCATCCTACGGTGGTTGCAATCAAGATTACTAAGTAGTTATTGACTTGGGAGGTTCGACTTGTTCCAAACTGCAACCAAGCTAACATGCTGCATTTGTTTCCCAGGACTTTTGATTGTTTCCATGTTTTGCATGTGTTGCATCCATCATCAGTTTTTCATAGCACAAGAGTCGGTTAATGTGCATCTCTGAGACATGCATGTTTGTAGCTGTCTTATGTATGCATATTTTTTCATTTTCAGACTAGCATATAAGAGAGTCAGAGTCCATAGTAAAAGAAGAAATTGGTTATTTATCCAAAAGTTGACAAGTTTTCAGACGAGTGTGCTGGATGGACGGCTCGTACACGAGCTGCAAGGCAAGATCACCAAGGCAAGATCACCAAGATCACCAAGACAAGTTTTCAGACTAGCATATTCAACGCCCTCTCCTCGCTTCACCTATGATCATGATCAAATCCAATCCGGGTATATATATACTCCCTCCGTCCGAAAAAGCTTGTCCCTCAAATGGATGTACATTTAGAAAGATCCATTTGAGGGACAAACATTTTTGGACGGACGGAGTATGTACATTTAGAAAGATCCGACAGCTAGGGCCATATATACCTGCCATTGGGTTTTAGTAGGACTAGTAAACGCAGCAGTTTGACTTGCAACTTCCTTGTTGAGATACTATTGCCTTGTAGTAATCGTCTATATATGCAGCTGCAACAAAGCTGGCTTTCTTTGATTGTCTGCAACTGCAGTAAAGCTGGCTCAGAACCTGGTTTATCGGTTAGACCCTATGCTTACTGCACACCATGTTAAAAGGCAGTTGTGGTTCACAATTAACTAAAACAAGCTGATTTACAAGGTTCAGACTTCTTAGAAGTCTGTTCCGTAATGTAGTACATATAATTTTTATGTAAGACAAACTTTGAGAACTTGCACAAAGTTTATAGGGAAAACTATCAATATCTACACTTCCAAACATATAGTATGAAACTATGCCTTATGACGTATATATATATATATATATATATATATATATATATATATATGTAATAATGCGCAGTATTTGGCATTTTAGATATGTTCCTCTGTAAATTAAGTTAAAATTTATGAATTTTAAATTTAAAAATAAAATATCTGCACTGCATTATAGCAACAAAAACATTTGGTTTGCAAGGTTCAGGTTCCTCTGTGATTGTTTCAGTTCTAGACCAATGAGTGAGATAAAGGTGTGGTGAGCCCGCATCCACCCATCTATCCCTGTAATAAAAAATGTACCGTAAATTCTCCCCTTACAATCCCCTCATTTAGAAACAATCTGGACAAAACACCCCCTGCACAAACACATAGAAATGGGACTGTTTTCGCAAATATGAAACATTAAACACTATACCCCATCATTGCCTCACATGGTGGACTCATAGCACAACTCTCTTCGGCCTCCCATGTGATCGTCCTCCATCACTGCTCTTGTGGGATCGCCGCATCCGCCCTCACGACATGAGAGAGCCCGCAATGACTCGGATCCCGACCACCGTTGAGACGGACGACATCGGCGACGCCGCGCTGTTCGTCGGGGTGAGCGGTTCGCTGTGCGTGTCCACGAGGGAGCACCCTGAGCTTAGGGCCGGCTGCGTCTACTACACCGCCGACGATCTGTCGCCGTACTACCCTGACAACCAGCGTGGCGCCGGGGTGTTCAGCCTCAAGGACGGTAGGGAGGAGAAGGTCGAGGGCCTTGGGCCACACGGGAACAAGCCGCCGCCCGCATGGTTCACGCTTTGCATCCCATGATAGATTTGTTGTCTGATTTCATAGCTTGGGTGGGTTAAGTACTAGCAAAGTTCAGATGCAGTTACAGGATTCTAAATTAAGGAACAGTTCTGTTTGATTTTCAGTAAAAGGTTTCAGAACACAGGAAACAGTTTGATTTTCAGCTTCTTCTTTTCGCCCTTCAGATCGCGGCACCAAACAAAGGTGGCCCCTTTAGGTCTTCTGAGGGAACAGTATAATCAGTGTTGCAGGGTTCTGACTTAACTTTATGCTATGATGATTGGCACCCATATTAGTAAGTAACTATTGCCTTGTGAGGTTTCTGGATTGACTAACAGGTTAAATTCAGAACTAAACAGAGGAGAAGAGTAATTCTAATGATTTATTCCAAACTTCAACCAAGCTAACAAAATGAAGCTGCACTTGTGTTTCAGAAGGCATTGCATTTGCTTGCCTCTTGATTTGAGGTGTGGGGTGCTGAGAGGATGCATTACCAGCCAAATCGGTGCCATTCGGTTTTGCCTTGTTAAGCAAGCATTTGATGCCTTTGATTATTGAAAGGAATCAAACCGTCGTTTTCGCCATTTCTGTGGTTATTGAAAGTAGTAGCATCCTCTGCTTTCTCTTACCAGCAGAGCATGACTCTGTGGTTTCAGTGACAACTAAAGAGAACATTTGGAAACAAAATATAATTTAAGATATGCAACAAGGAGCAGGTAGCATCATAAATTAGGATTTTTTTTTTCTACTAGCAGGTTGCAGGTGCCACATTTCTACTGCCACAGAGTTAAACTAAATGCCTTTTTTAGTGCTGATGGTGGCTGGCAGGAAGCTGCATTTTCAGATGCAGGGTTATACATTTGACAGTAAATTAGGATTAATTTGGACAATGAGAAGAGCTTAGCTAGGGAATATTATTTATTATTTAAGTATATGTGTTGATGCTGGCGCTTTTAGTGATTTGAGAGCCTGAAGCCGGCTTACTGTACTTTTTTTTAAGACAGTGTTTGTGGTTCAGGAGTACCGAAAACAAATTGCTGAAGCAGCTCACTAATACAATTAGTGATGCGGAGCTGCTGGTGTTTGGAGTTGTTTAAGACAGTGTTTGGGGTTTCAGAAGTAAGGAAAAACAAAACAAAAAATTGCAGGGTTCAGACTACTCTCTTGTGATTGTTTAAAGCTGCAACCAAGTTGGACGTATGGCCCTGCGGTTTCAAGCTTTGGAAGTAGACAAGTACCAGGCTAAAGTTTGTTGTAAGCAGTTTTATGCCTCCACTGATCATTTCAATCTGAAGTTGAGTGGGCTTAACTTTAGGTCAGATGGCCGCTGCACTTGGAGCTGTTGTACATTTGGTTTGAGAGCCAGATGATCGAGGTGAATTTTGTTTTGTTTTCACGCGTGCAATGTATTTGTGATCAAGGATGTCGGTATTCCGGTCGCTCCGTATTCGACACATTTGTTTTCACCACTGTGTACAGCTTGGAAATAAATAAAGAAATATAATTTAATACAGTATAATATATGCAACAAGGAGAGGAGCAGCTAGCATCAAAATTCTAGGATAAGATGATGACTAAGCTTACACCTGGGTGTTGTCGCCAAGGAGAAGCAAACAAAGCGACCATGGTTGGTTGCTACTTCCGCCCACAAGCTATATGTATGTGAGGGTTGACACCTTCCAAGAGATATTGTCATTGGGCTCCCCTCCCTCACATTTCAGACCCATCCAAGATTTATCTGCTGCTGCTGCTGCTGCGCATTTGGCAGTGAGCTGCTCGTCGACGGCAAGCAGCGCCGGTCCAGGTGAGCTTCCTCTACCTCTTTTGCGTTCCACATACTCTTTGATTTTCCTTTGTGTTGAATATAATCCACCAACCTATTTTAGCCCTGAAAAAACCATTTTTTCCAAGAAGGAAATTCGAGGGAGCCGAGCAGGAGAAAACTAGAGCAAGCAGAAGGCTCCTTTTTATGAAGGTGTGGAGAAGGAGGAGAAGATAATTTGGTATTTTCATGCGTTGCTCCTACAGTCTCTCTTTCATGTGTCGACTTTCGACTCCATCATATTTCATGTTTCATGGCATGGTCCTCCCTGGGCTATTCTATATGTCAACTCATTTCAATACGCAATGTATATTTCACCACACGACATATATATTGAGTTATATGCATTCCACATACACGATTTCTAGTGAAAGTACAGTATGTTTGCTAATAATCGCAAACAGATATTGAAACTCAATGATTTTCTCCCTTGAGCTTTTTTGGTTGGTTCGTTTGAGACTTCAAGACCTTTGTTGAACTTATTTGCTTTTTAATAAATGTGGCTGAATGCATCGCTCTGATGCAGAGGCCGGGGATCTCCCCCTTTTCTAAAAAAAATAAAACTTAATGATTTTTTCACTGCAACATCATTCATGATGTTACTTTAACTTGTTGTCTTGCTGATGTATCCGTTGAGACTAATTTCATGGGTGGAAACGTATCTGGAGAAAATAATTACTGCACTAGTCGGCTCGTTGTATATTCCGACAACAAAAATTACTTCCATAATGCTAATTGTGTCCACTGTTTGCTCCCAGGACGAAAATTGATGTCCAGGCTCCAGCAACCATGAGCTTATCTGCCGTTGGGATCCTCAGTGCCATCAATGATTGTGTCAGTTTGTTTCAGTCAGCCAAATCTGCCATTTCATCTCTTCACTCTCGATGGAGTAGCTCACAGGAGCAAATTCTTCAGGACCATGTATTGCAATTACAAAGTGACCTACGACGTCTCTGCGACAGTCTACCTGCAATGTATGACCTCATTAATGGAGCAGAGTGGAGAAGCTACGAAGAGCGTGTGGAAAAGCTCCTTCCAAGTCTCAAGGATGCCGTGTCTGAGGCTGAGGACCTTATTGATGAGTTCAGATGGTACGAGATGAAGGTGCAAGTTGAAGGCAATGCAAACCAATCTCCTTTCATTGATTTCCTTGATAAGGTCACCCAAGGTAACTTCAACAAATTGAAGGAAGGATGACGTCTTTTGGAATTTCTTCAAGTTATGCGCGTTTGGATCTGACGATTCTAGCAATGATCCTGAGTTAGAGCGCATTGGAAGAAGAATACTACCTAAACTGAAGGGTTCTCCTTTGGCCGCCAAAACTCTGGGCCGGATGTTAAGCATGCACCTTGAAGCATCACACTGGAATTCTATACTTGACAGTGAATTGTGGGAGTTGAAACAAAATCAAACTGAGATCTTGCCTGCCCTTCGATTGAGCTACATGTATTTACCATTTTGTTTGAAGCAATGCTTTGCATTTTGTGCCGTGTATCCCAAAGATTACAAATTTGAGAAGACATGCTTAGCTGAAATTTGGGCAGCGGAAGGCTTTGTGGAGCCTCAAGGTGGTGTTCCTATTCAATATATTGGTTGCCAGTACTTTGAAGACCTTGTGGCACGGTCCTTCTTTCAAAAGGTCAATGGTGGATACGTAATCCATGACTTGTTGCATGACATGGCACAAAAAGTTTCAAAGCACGACTGCTCCATCTTAAGAAATAAGAGTGACTTTGATAAAGTTCCCCAGAACGTTCGGCATCTGTATGTACTCCCTAGCAGTGACTTTGATGATTCTAGCATGTTGAGACTATGCAAGTACACAAAGTTGCGCACACTAATTTGCCCGAATTATTTTGAGAAAACAGGCATTGTAATGGGCCATTGGTGTACTAAACTTCCGTCTATCCGTGTGATTTCTTGTGCCTTCATAGATGAGTTACCAGATAGTATTGGCAATTGGAAGCATATTCGGTACCTTGAAATCTCCGGACCTTCTATTTCAAAGAGGATCCCTTCAACTTTCTGTTGGTTATATAATCTGCAGATTTTATATGCCAAGAATTACACACTACGAAGCTTATCCGGTGACTTTGGGAAGATGATCAATTTGCAGAAATTCGAAATAGAAGGACTTGCTCTTGATTCATCCCATGAAGAGGGACAGGGAATTAGGTCAATAAAGAATCTGAACCAAATTCATGGATACTTGGTGATAAATAATATTAGCATGCTAAGTAAGGATCACGCAGCAGAAGCTGAATTGAAGAATAAGAAATATCTTGATAGGTTGATATTGATTATGCGAGTGGCTTTAGGCTTCCCCGAGGTTTATATTCACAACAATGATTTAGAAGTGCTTGAAGTTATGCAACCTCCTATCAGCCTCAAGTCTTTGCTCCTCTCAAATTATGTAGGTGTCTCGCTCCCAAGATGGTTTGAACCACACAACTTGCCAAGCTTGAAATCACTTACTTTTACAGGTTGTGTTGGGCTGAAGAGCATATCATTTCCCATGATCTCACGGAGCATAAATCGAAATGGGATACATGCAACTGGTAATTTCTTGTCCTTGATAGACATAACCATTGGTAACTGTGAAAATATATCAAGCCTAGAAGATTTTCTGCATCCAGATTATGTACCAGCCATCCAAAAAATAAAAATTTCCAATTGCAAGATGCTAGAATCAATACCAACTGAAGTGTTTGGGGATTTTCATTTCCTTGAATCATTGTGCATAGCTGATTGTCCAAACATCCGCCTCCAAAGATTGGTTTCGCCGTCCCTCAAGTGGCTCAATTTGTCGGATTCTAGTCTCTTTAGCAATATTGACTGTTGCTCCCTCACGTACTTTCGTTGCCAATGCCCGTTTGTCACGTCCATACAACTACAAACTTGGAGTCTTCCAGCTCTAAGGAGGTTGGATATTTGGTGCAAATCCCTTACATCTATTGGAGGCTCACTTAATCTCTCCATTTCTACGGGCACTCGCAACATTGGAGTACTCCCGTCCCTTACCGACCTAGAAATTACTTTGTGTGAGAATTTGTCAACCCTTGATGGCATCCTAACACAAGAATATGTACCTGCTATTGAGGAAATTTACATCAAATATTGTCCCAAGTTACTATCCCTGCCAGTTGAAAGGTTTCAGAATTTTCCTCATCTGAAACATTTGAATATTTATGACTGCCCAAGTCTCAACTGGCAAAGGGGGCTGGTGTTGCCATCTTATCTAAAGGTGCGGATATCCCAGTGTCCAAAGTTAGAGGAATGGATGAGATCAAACGAAGACCCCCCCCCCCCCCTAAGGTATTTGTGCTAACCTTGTTTCCTGTCCAGCTTTTACCTCTCCATTGCTCGAAATTCCCTATATATTGTAAATTACTCGTGCATTATGCAGTGATGATCCGACTTAAATCGGTATCACTAGAGTATGCTGGATTTACTCATTGATGACATGTACATGCACTGTATGTCTTGTTTCTGCTTGTTAGTTCCAATGTTGGGAAAGTTGTGATCCCAAATCCCAATATTCAGTCCATATAAAATCTTGATACGTTAATCATGCATCTCCATAAAGAAATTCCAATATGGACTAACATCTAAAGAAACTCATCCGCAAGATTGCTGCCATGTTGTGCGTATTAAGTCGAAACTCTTGTTTTTTTTTTTGCCAAATTATGTTATACTGATCATGTTTCTTTTTCAAGGAACTCATTGCTGCATTACATGAAGTTGGAAGACCTGAGGACAACAAGATATCATGTTGTTATCTTGCCTTCTCAGCCTCCCGATTCACCCCAAACCGTATGTGAATAATTGCTAACACATTGTAACAACTAGTTAAGACGCATCATAAGTTCATAACACACAAATGCATACAAATACCACATGTATGACACAACGACTCTGACATTTCACAAGTTGTTATCAGAACGAGCTTACGGTTGTGCAAACTGGGAATTGGGAAATGATTGATGGAATAAGACTGTCAAAATGGAGAAACAACCACAGAGCCACAGAGAGATAGTCATTCAAGTTAGAGATAGGCTAGGATTCCCTAAATAGTTATTCAGTCCCCATGTACTTTATCTTTCTATCTCTTGTTTGTATCTTGACTTGTACTTCAAACATATGTATGCATCTCAGGGATAAGCCCCTGTATATAAACATGGACGCGTCCCCTCGACCAAGGGTACGACGCTTTACCCTATCGCACATGGCAGTCAGAGCGTTGTAAATAGCAAATTGATGGCTAGTGACTACAAGTAGGAGTGGCATGGTAGTTGCTCGAGCATGTATGTATTAACAACACCAGCATCCCAACTAGCGAAAATTCCTCTTCTGCACATCATGTCTACCTGCTCTGTTTCACTGTTTTCGGGCCAAAAATTTGGGCAGGGAAAAAATGAAAAAGGAAAGTAATCGAGTAATCCTGTTGCTGTGCTCATTGTTTCAGAAAGAGAAAATATATATTTCGTACCGGTTCCCAAAGACTGGTAGTACCAGTACGCTGTATATGTGCAATTTAATTAAGTGCAGAATGGCAACCAATTATTGAGTAAGCAACGGATGCAAGGACAACAAAATACATCTAAATATGGAAAGAGAAGAAAAACACTGGGCCATGTAATTTGGCAAATAAAACAGCAAAGAGTCTGAGCCACCTCAAAGTGCCAGCCGTCAGACCTCAAAAGGGCATTTGGTTTTGCGTTGTGGCAGTCCGAAATATTAATCCATCAGAGGCATACAAATCTGGATACAACTTGTCTTACAGACACGGCACAAATCTTTGCCGTTTTCATAGGTTACCACAAGTTCGCTATGATTGTGCAAACTGAGAATGAAAGTTATCAGCACAAATACGGGTAACAATTGATGCAACTGTAGTAGAAAAATAAAACAGGGAGAAGCAGCAATGGAGAGACAGAAACGGCGAGACGAAGGCATACAGTAAACAACACAATTTTCATTCACTGTCATCAACAAGTATCCTTGTCCTCGGGTCTTCCAACTTCCAAATAATACAGCTATGGGTTCCTGTGTGCTCGCCTATTTTTTCATTACCCTTGAAGAACAAAACTTGGCAACAAAAAGAGACTTTCAACTTAACACATGCAACACTCGTACATAAGGAATTACTGTAAACATCACACTTTTCAAAATAGTACCCAAGGATAGGGTTAGGGTTGAGATGGGTTCCTGTGTGCTCGAGCAGACATATTTGATTGGTAGTGTGTTGAGATGGCACATTACATTACCAACCAAATTGGTGGCGTTAGTTTTGCCTTGTTTAATAAGCATTTGATGCCTTTGATTATCAAAAGGAATTAAGCTTACCATTTTTTTTCCATTGTTGTTGCTCCTGGAGTAGCATCCTCTGCTTTCATTTACCAGCAGACCACGACTCTTACTGCAGTGCACCAGGAAGCGGACAAAGCTGTGAGCTCACCCAGGACCATGGCTAGTTCTTCCTGGAAGTTCCCCAGAAACTGTGAAGGTTGACTCCTGTAGACTGATATATAGGCTCCTCCCACTCCTCAGTCTCATCCAACATTGCTAGGTTCATTTCTCTCCTTCTCCTGCTGATGATGCTGCTGCGCTTTTGACAGAGAACGCTCGTCGACGGCAAGTAGCAGTAATCCAGGTGAGCACGGCTTTGTCTACCAGATTCACGATTTGATTTCTTTTCCACGTATGAAGGTCATCCTCCTTTTCTAAAAAAAACGTATGAAGGTCATTTGGTGACTATGGTACCCTTTTTTTTGTATTAATACAGTACAGATGCAGTAATAGGCTTCTCAATTTAAATTTGCCTATATTACAGCTGGCTTACAGGGATAATACTTCTTCATTTGTCTGTCTTGCCTTGCTGCAGGGTATTTGTTTTCTTGCTTTCACCGAGGATGTCGGTATTCAGTTCGCTCAGTCTATTCGTTAATAATAGAGACACTTGGGAGAAAAGTATGATGCAACGTGCTCCCTCCGTTCGGAATTACTCGTCCAAGAAATAAATGTATCTAAATGTATTTTAGTTATAGATATATCCATTTTTGTGACAAGTAATGCCCAATGGAGGAAGTATGAAACAAGGAGCAGGTAGCATCAACAATTTAATATATTTTACCATAGCTCTACAACCCGGTGCACCGGCAACCCGGGATCATGGTTGCTTCTTCCTGGAAGCTTCCCAGCATTTTGTATGCAACAAGGAGCAGGTAGCATCATGATTTTTGTGTGCAATAAAGAACAGGTAGCATAATGAATTTAGCATAACAACAAGGAGCAGGTAGCATCATGGATTTTGTATGCAACGGCAAGCGAACAAAGCTGCCAGCTCACCCAGGACCATGGCTTGCTTCTTCCTGGAAACTTCCCGGAAGCTGTGAGGGGTGACTTTTGGACATTGTTAAGCACCTCTCCAAGATTGTTAGCTTAATTTCTCTCCTCCTCCACCTTCTGCGCTTTTTACAGTGAGCGCTCGTCCAAGCCAAGCAGCACCGATCCTGGTGAGCAGGCCTCTCTTGAACCTTGCTTTCTTCTACGGTTCGGATTCTCCTTCTGTGTTCCCCATGTCTTTTTTTTCTGTTTGTTTCTGTATGTGCGTTCTTAAAAGTAGAATCCAGGGATCAATTTTAGCTTAGAACAAATCTTTTTTCCGAAGAACACTCTGCTATGAAGATGTGAAGCAGGCGGACAAGATAGTTTAGTTTTTCATGTATTGCACCACGAGTTGCATAAATAAATTAATGAAAGGAGAAAAATTTCTGTCATGTTCCTCCACATGTTCTTTCTCTCAGTTCAGTTCCATGTGTGCATAAAGTCAATGTTTGGATCAGGACGTAAATAGGCTGTGCTAAGCTGTGGCGAGCCACAAGTGCGGGCGGACGAATCGTCCATTACACTTTACCTGCAAAATGGTGACGCGTAATGGCTTATTTTGATTTGGCATGCTAGAGTGTGGTAGAAACCAAACAATTCCTGAGTTAGTTTGGCAGGCCACACATGCACAGCTCGCCGGTGCAAGGCATGATCCAAACACGCCATAAATCTCACTGGAATATAGCAGTGTATATTTCAAATACATGATTAAGTAAATCATTTTTGTTAATAATTGCAGAGACATACTGGATTTCTAACTAAATTTTTACTTCATGATGTTTCTCTAATTTGCTGCTGTGTCTGTTCAATCTAACTTGATTGAAATTTTGGTGGAAACGTATCTGCTGAAAACAACTACTGCAATAGTCGGCTTGTTACATACTCAAACTGCAAAATTTACTTCCACAATGCTAATTGCATCTTGTTTGCTCGTAGGAAAATAATAGCGTCCAAACTCTGGCCACCATGAGCTTATCTACCATTGGGGTCATTGGTGCCATCAATGAATGCGTCACTTTGTTTCAGTGGGCCAAATCTGCCATTTCATCTCTGCAATCCCAATGGAGTGGCTCACAGCACCAAGATCTCCAAGGTCGTGTATCACGGTTGAAGAGTGGACTGCAGTGCCTCAGGGATACTCTTCCTGCGATGTATGACCTAATCAACAAAGCAGAGTGGAGAAGCCATGAGGAAAGTGTGGCCAATCTGCTTCCCATTCTCAAGGATGCAGTGTATGAGGCCGAGGACCTTCTCGATGAGTTCACATGGTACGAGATGAAGGTGCAAGTGGAGGGCAATGCAAGCGAATCTCCTTTCACTGATTTTTATGATACCGTCATCCAAGGCAGCTTCAACAAACTGAGTGATGTCCATTCAAGATTGAATCTTCTTTCAGGCCATCTGGAGAATATGGGGATTCGTGGAGTTGCACAACGCTTTGACAAATTAGTCAGGACGGAGACCACCTCTCTGCCAAATGAAACAAAAATATTTGGTCGTGAGAAAGAGCTGAAGCAGGTATTGGGATTTCTTAATATACCTACAAATTCAAAACGCAAGCGAGCAATTAGTTCAACTAATGCATCAACAAGCGCATCAGCAAGCAACCAAATTAATGTTCTGTCAATAGTTGGAATTGGGGGTGTAGAAAAGACTACTTTGGCCCAACATATCTCCAACCATCAACGAGTGAAGTCACACTTTGAGCTAATAATTTGGGTTTGTGTCTCAGATGACTTTGACGTAAAGAGGTTAACTAAAGAGGTCATACAATCTTGTAATGGAAAGGAGGCAACATCTGATAATTTGGACGCTCTTCAACGTGCACTTTCAAACCATGTGGACAAAAAAAGGTTATTGATTGTCCGTGATGATATGTGGGATGATGCCTTGAAGGAAAATAGGCAGTGCTGGAAGAGGTTTTGTGCACCTTTTAGAAGTGTCCAAGAGGGAAGTGTGATATTGGTCACCACTAGATGTCCAACAGTTGACGAGGGGGTGCGCACAATGGATCCTGTTATATTGGAAGGTCTAGAGGATGACGTTTTTTGGAATTTCTTCAAATTGTGTGCGTTTAGATCTGAGAGTTCTTACGATAATCCCGAGTTGGAGTGCATTGATAGAAAAATACTTCCTAAACTGAAGGGTTCTCCCTTGGCCGCCAAAACTCTCGGTCGCATGTTAAGCACGGACCTTCAAGCATCACATTGGAATTCTATACTTGAGAGTGAACTTTGGGAGTTGAGTCAAGAAGAGACTGACATTTTGCCCGCCCTTCGGTTGAGCTTCATGTATTTGCCATTCCATTTGAAGCAATGTTTCTCATTTTGTGTTGTGTACCCAAAAGATTACAAATTTGAGGAGGGTTCCTTAGCTGAGATTTGGAGAGCAGAAGGCTTTGTGCATCCTCAAGGTGGAGCTACAGTTCTATCGACAAGTTTGCAGTATTTTGAAGACCTTGTAACACGGTCCTTCTTTCAAAGGGTTGGTAGTAGATATGTAATCCATGACTTGCTGCATGATATGGCACAAATGGTTTCAATGCATGATTGCTTCATCTTAAGGAATAAGAGTGACTTTGATAAAGTTCCCCAGAGTGTTCGTCATCTGTACGTACTCCCCAGTGGTGACTTTGATGATTCCAACTTGTTGAGACTATGCGATTTCACAAAGCTGCGTACCCTCATCTGTGAGAAGAAATTAGGGAAAAGATCAGTATTTGCGGTGGATCAGTGGGGTATTAAACTTCTGCGTATGCTTGTTTTTTCTTGTGCCTTCATAAATGAGTTACCAGATAGTATTGGCAACTGGAAGCATCTTCGGTACCTTGAAGTATCCAAGGCCTGTCCTTTGAAGAGGATTCCTTCAACTATATGTTGGCTATATAATCTGCGGATTTTATTTTCCAGGAAATGCAAGCTGGAAAGCTTGCCCAACGACTTTGTTAAGTTGATCAATTTAGAGAGGTTTCGTGCACCTAGACTTTCATATCATGCCGGGACTGACATGACTACTGATTCAGCCAAGGAGTTAGGACAGGGAATTAGGTTAATGAAGAATCTGAACCAATTTCATGGAAAGTTGACTATAGAAAATGTTGGTAACCTAAGCAAGGAGTATGCAGCAGAATCTGAACTGAAGAATAAGAAATATGTAGAAGAGTTGTCACTGAGGATGAGTTCATTGATTCAAGGCTCCCCTGAGTCTGAAATCATCCAGAACTTGCCAAGCTTAAAATGTCTTTGTTTTGGAAGTTGTGTTCGACTTGAGAGCACATCATCTCCCTCGAGGTTAGCGTCAGTACCAACTGAAAGTATTGGGGATTTTCATTCCCTTGAAGTACTGAAAATGAGTATCTGTCCAAACATCCAGCCCCAAAGATTGGTATCACCGTCCCTCAAGAAGCTCTATCTATGGGATGCTGGTCTCTTTTGCAGTATTGACTGCTTCTCCCTCACCGACTTTCACTTACAGAGTGGTTATGTCACGTCCATCCAACTAGAAATGTGGAGTCTTCCGTCTCTACGGAGTTTGACCATTGTCTGCAGTTCTCTTGCATATATTGGAGGCAACACTACAACATTCCCGTCTCTTAATGTCCTAAACGTTATATCCTGTTATGAGTTGTTAACCCTTGATGGCCCCAATCTACACTCTCTGCCCATTGCGAATTTTCCTAAGCTGAAACACCTGGTGGTTGACAAGTGCCCAAGTCTCAACTGGCACAGGGGATTGGTGTTACCATCCTCGCTCCAATGGCTCGGCTTAACACAATGTGGGGATATCTCACCATATGTCCCCGACTGCCTAGAGAACCTCACATCCCTTGTCTCACTTAGCATTGGTGGCCAGGGTATAACATCCATTCCAGGCCACATTTGGCATAGTAATCTTGCATCACTTCAGGAATTGAGGATTTCGGGCTGTCCAGACCTAATTTCAATTGGTGGAGCAAAGGCAGTTAGGAAAATAAAGGAGGTGGTGATCACCGAGTGTCCAAACTTAAAGAAAGAGGAGCAGATCTATCGAAGACCACGCCAAAGGTATTACTTGTTTCTTGTGCAGCTTTTACTTCTCCTTTGTTCGAAAGAAAATATATACTGAACATGTATTATGCAGTAACAATCCAACTCAAATCATTATCACTAAAGTGCGCTGGAGTTGCGCACTGATGACACCTACTCCTATTTTAGTTTTAGATACATCCATTTTTAAGACAAGTAATTCTGAACGGAGGGAGTACATGCATGCATTGTCTGTTTTGTTTCTACTTGTTAGTTCCAATGTTATAGTCCGTATAGAATCATGATGGATTCATATTTCCTGAAAGCAAAGCGTGATGTTTACACTAATTGCGTGCGTACATTTTGACATTTTGAGAAAACTTGCTAACATGTGGATGTACAAGTGCTGTCCTGTTGCATGTGTTAAGTCGAAACTATCTTTTTGTTGCCAAACCTGCTTTCCTGACCATGTTTTGTTCTTTAAGGAACTAATACCTGCATTGCTTGTAAGTTGGACGAAGACCCGGCGATGACGATATATCATGCCTTCCGCGTCGTCATCTATATCTATCTCAGTGGATACTTCTCTCTTTTAGCAGTTTTATTCCGTCGATTATTTCCTACTCCGTAGTTTGCAAATGTCATTGCCGGCTATATCTATCTATATCATGCCTTCCGCGCCGCCGTCTATATCTGTAAACTTGTTGTAACCTATAGAATCATGCTGCGCCTGTAAGGCATGTTGTATCCGTTTGTTTTGGTGCATCTTTACTATGGAATTATTGATAGATTATTGCAATAAGGAATTGCTGTGTGCTGCAGAGCACTTTTTTTTGGAGACAGTATTTGGGGTTCTGACTTTGGCGAATTAGGATTAGTCTGCACAACAATTAGGAACACCGAACATGCAAGGTAATTCAGATTTTTTGTCTTTCCCTTGAGCATCTTCAACACATGCTGTGGCTGTACCCTTTACGCGTGCAGGTGTGTTTGTTTCTGCTTGTTGGATACGTTTAATTACAACGTATGAGCACTGCATATGCCTGCCTGTCTGTTGTTGATCGTAATTAACTAGTCTGAACAATTAACAGGCAGGCAGATCTTAGGTGTTGTTTGGAAGTGATTGATGCAATTGAAATAATTCATCATCAGTGTCACTGTTGATGGCATCTCTAATCAATCCCTTATAATTTAGCCTCTTAGATGACCACTTATATCTTAACTCCATATATTTACGAAGTTATTAAATAAAAATGGTTTCTAATTGAACTCCTAACACTTGACTTCCAGAAAAAAAATCTTCGTCAAATTCTTCATTTTTGTTTACATACTACATTCCACCTAGATATTTGCACACATATTAAATCCAAACTTCATAATAAAAGTCTCACACAAATCATGAATATTACAAATTTGAAGTTTATAAATCATTTTTTAGATTCAAACACACAAAAGGATCCAAACAAAGTAAAGAGCATAAAAGAAGCACACCAATCAAGTGATATGGAGTACGGTGGCGGACCCGGAATCTCAGCTCTAGGGGTCCCCGGTTCAGAGTTTACACTAAACATCATTGTAATATCAATAAATAGTCTTAAAATGGCATAAATTTGATAGCTATCTAGTGTTCAGTAGATAGAAAATATACTTTACAATTTTGTAGGTGGTGCCACGGCACCCCCACTAGATCCATTGGAGTAGCACCTGACGCTTAACAAGATCATCTTGGAGTTGGATATGAACTTCTTGGTCCTTGATGCTTTGAAGTGCTGCGAAGAATCTATGTATCATGTTTGCACCGTGTTCTCGCTCAACAGGATCCCCATTGGAGATGTACCGAAAGTTCTCTAGCATGCCTCTCTCATCTTCAATGATCAGGGCCGGCTCTGGCCCAGGGCAGTAGGGGCGACGGCCCAGGGCCCGGCCGAAATAGGGGCCCATATCTGGTATAGAGTATGTACACGTATGGGACATAATAGAGAGAGAAAAAAGGCCCATCTACCCAAGGCGCACAGCAAGCCCAGGAAGGTAGCCAGCCACGCATGGAAAAGAATTGTCTTGAATCGTCTTTTCCTTTTCTTTCCAGTGATTCTAGATCTGATTCACGCACTGAACTGTCGCCCAGTCGCCGTCTCGTCTGGTCGTCCTGATCCAGTCCGGAGTCCCTGACCGGCCGATGGCCTGACTGCATCACTGTAATCGCTAGTTCCCTGATCATGTTGTGTCCGTCTCAGGCAAGAAATTGTCAGAAAGATCAAGATCAAGAGGCAATCTCAGATCAAAATTCTATTTCTATGAAACCCTGATGGGTGACTCTATTTTCTCGTGCTATATGTTCTTAGTCTAAAATCTCAATCCGGTGTCTGATTCTTTCTTTGCATCGCTCATCACTTGCAGCTGAATCCATTGGTAGTGTAGTCATGTTGCCTAAAAAGCATCTATCTGGTCATCAGAAAAGAACTAACAAGAAACGAGTAGAGAAGTTAGTTCGATCTCAGAAAGGGGCTATGAATAAATTCGTGCTGAGGAAGGATGCTGCTACGAATTCTGCGCAATTATATATCACCAATGGCGAACAACCAGATCAGGCTGAGAATGCAATTGAGGAAAATCATGCCGATGTTGATGCCAATCAGAGCACCGGAAATTTTAGTGGCCATGGAAACATAGATGAGCAGGCTTCTTCTTTTGATATTTTTTATCCTAGAACTTGGAATATTCTGGACAATAAATCAAGAGATATTCTCATTGAAAAAGGACCTACAAGGGAGTACAATCTTGTGTTTCCCGTGGCTAAGAAAGGCAGGCATTTTTCATATGCTTACTACTCAAGACAGCTAAGGAATGGTGAGGCCAATGATCGGAGGTGGTTAGTGTACTCTAAACATGTGAATAAAGTTTATTGTTTTTGCTGCAAATTGTTCAAATCTGAGAACAGCAAAAGTTTGCTAGCATCCGAGGGATTGATGGATTGGAAACATCTTAGTGAGAAGCTCAAATCATTTAGAGACGTTGCAATCGCTTCCTTGACTAGCAGATTTGAGGAACTGAAGTCATTTGATGTACACATGGTTACCTCGGATAAAATCATGATTGTTACATGTGGACATATTTTCCAGGTGACCTCAATTAACAATTACACCATATATTATTTTTTTGCCCAAGACGAAATTACGACACCAAATCTTATTTTGTACAGAATTAATAGAGAACTATGTGTCAAGATGAAGAAAGAGATCACCAGCCTTTTGAAACAATCAACAACAGCACTGTTTGCTTACAAGAAAAAGAAAGTATATATTCTGATGGGCCATGCAAGAAATGCAACGTGCATGCAAGGGGGTGGGCCCCGGACCAACATGACGCATGCATGCAATTTAGTGCAAACCAGATGGGCTTCAGAAGGCCTCATTATTGTTTTCATCGCACGTACGCAATATATTCATGACATTGAGGGTGCCGTTATTCGGCTCGCTCCGCACCGCATTCGAGTCACTTTCACGACCTTGTCTGACTTGGAATACATATATGGTTATATGTATAAGATACGCAACAAGGAGCAGCTCTCCTCGGTGTTGCCGCAGGCGGACGAAGAAAGCTGTGTGAGGCCGGCCGTGACAAATTAAAGCATGGTTGCTACTTCCGCCCACAAGCTGTACGTATGTGAGGGTTGACACCTTCCAAGAAATTGTCATTGGATTCCTCTCCCACACATTTCACACCCATCCAAGAGCTCTTCCATCCTCCTCTTGCTGCTGCTGCTGCGCATTTGACAGCGAGCCTCTCGTCGACGGCAATCAACGCCGATCCAGGTGAGCTTCAACCTTGCTTTCTACTAAGTACCGCTTCATATCTTCTTCTCATCTTTTTTCCTCTGTGTGTTGTTAAAAATAGATCAACCAATCTATTTTGGCTTCGAGCAACCCATTTTTCAAAGAAGAAAAATCGAGGGAAATTTCAGCAACCTGATGAAGAGAGCACTAGCTATAGCAAGCAGAAGATAATTTGCTATTATTTCAATATTTGAGGTATTTTCATGTACTGCTTCTAGAGTCTTCTGGCATATTCACAAAATGAGGGATATCTCTCTCTTTCTGTTGTGCACTGTCCTCCCCAGGCTCTATTATTTCAATGTTTCGAATAGCGGGCTATGCTAAATAGCGGCGGCCTTCAAATCAGCTATAGCGGGCTATTTGTACATGAGACCATTTAACGACGCTGAAAAGGCTATAGCGGACTATAGCAGGGCTATAGCTGGCTAAAACTATGGAATAATCTCATTTTAATTTATACTCCCTCCGTCCCAAAATTCTTGTCTTAGATTTGTGTAGATACGGAAGTATCTAATACTAAAACGTGACTTGATACATCCGTATCTAGACAAATTTAAGACAAGAATTTTGGTACGGAAGGAGTATATGCTTGTGTATATTTCACTTAGGTGATTTCTAGTGGAAGTACAATATCTTTCTTAACGTTACCAATTGCAAAGACACACTGGAACTATAAAACATTGTATTCACTTCATGACAGTTCTCCAACGTATCCACTGAAACTAACTTCATGGGAATTTTTGGTGGAAACATATCTGGAGAAAATAAATTAAACAGTAGTTGGCTTGTTGCATACAAATAGTCCGCTTGTTATATACTCTAACAACAAAAATTACTACCAAGATGTTAATTGTGTCCACTGATTGCTTGCAGGACCTGCCAAGCACAATGAGCTTATCTGCCATTGGGATCGTTGGTGCCATCAATGAATGTGTCACTTTGTTTCAGTGGGCCAAATCTGCCATCTCATCTCTGCACTCCCGATGGAGTGGCTCACAGAAACAACGTCTTCAGGATCATGTCTTGCAACTAGAGAGGGGCCTACAACGAATGAGGGATACTCTTCCTGCAATGTACGACCTCATTAACAAAGCAGAGTGGAGAAGCCATGAACACTGTGTGGCTAAGCTCCTTCCGTGTCTTAAGGATGCTGTGTATGAGGCCGAAGACCTTCTTGATGAGTTCACATGGTACGATAAGAAGGTGCAAGTGGAGGGCAATGCAAGCCAATCTCCTTTCATTGACTTCTTTCATACCGTCATCAAAGGCAGCTTCGACAAAGTTAATGATGTCCAATCGAGGTTGGGCCATCTTTCAAGTATGCTGGATAATTTGGGGCTTCATGGAATTGCACAACGCTTTGACAAATTAGTCAGGCCAGAGACCACATCTTTACCAAATGAAACAAAAATATTTGGTCGTGCCAAGGAGCTGAAGCAGGTATTGGGATTACTTGGTGTACCTACAGGCCCAAAACGTAAGAGAACAACTAGTTCAATTGATGTATCAACACGCACATCAACAAAATCAAGAATATCGAGTCTTCCTGTTTTGGTGATAGCTGGAATTGGTGGTGTTGGAAAGACCACTTTGGCACAACATGTCTGCAGCCATCCACGAGTGAGGTCCCACTTTGATCTGATAATTTGGATTTGTGTCTCGGATGACTTTGATGTGAAGAGACTAACTAAAGAGGTCATACAATCATGCACTAAAAAGGAGGGGGCAAATGATAATTTGAATTCTCTTCAACATGCTCTCTCTAACCATGTGAACAATACAAGGCTATTGATAGTCCTTGATGACATGTGGGATGACTCCTTGAAAGAAAATGGGCAGTGTTGGAAGAGGTTTTGTGCACCTTTTAGAAGTGTCCAGGAGGGAAGTATGATGTTGGTCACCACTAGATGTCCAAATGTTACCGAGGGGGTGCGCACAATGGAGCATGTTATAGTTGAAGGTCTGAAGGAAGGCGTATTTTGGAATTTCTTCAAATTGTGCGCTTTTGGATCTGAGAGTTCTGACAATGATCCCGAGCTAGAGCGTATTGGCCAAAGAATACTTCCAAAATTGAAGGGTTCTCCTTTGGCAGCCAAAACTCTAGGACGCATGTTGAGCATGGACCTTCAAGCATCTCATTGGAATTCTATAGTTGAGAGTGAACTATGGGAGTTGAAACAAAAGGAAACCGATATTTTGCCTGCCCTTCGGTTGAGCTACATGTATTTACCATTCTATTTGAAACAATGCTTTGCATTCTGTGCCATGTATCCCAAAGATTACAAATTTGAGAAGGCGTGCTTAGCTGAAATTTGGGTAGCAGAAGGCTTTGTGGAGCCTCAAGGTGGTGTTCCCATTCAAGATATTTGCTATCATTATTTTGATGACCTTGTGGCGCGGTCCTTCTTTCAAAAGGTTAATGGTCGATATGTAATCCATGACTTGCTGCATGACATGGCACAAAAAGTTTCAGAGCACGACTGCTTCATTTTACAAAATAAGAGTGACTTTGATAAAGTTCCCCAGAATGTTCGCCATGTATACATACTCCCTAGCAGTGAATTTGATGATTCCAACTTGTTGAGACTATGCAAGTACCCAAAGCTGCGCACCCTAATTTGCAAGATTAATTTGGGAAAAAGTACATGCTTTGTAATGGACCACTGGTGTACTAAACTTACACGTATGCGTGCGATGTCTTGTGCTTTCACAAATGAATTACCAGATAGTATCGGTAATTGGAAGCATCTTCGGTACCTTGAAATCTCAAGACCTTGTACTTTGAAGAGGATTCCTTCAACTTTCTGTTTGCTATATAATATGCAGATTTTATATGCCAAGAAATGCATGCCACAAAGCTTACCTGCTGACTTTGATAAGTTGACCAGTTTAAAGAAATTTGAATTGAACGGATTAAGTATTGATTCAGCCAATCAAAGGGGACAAGGAATTAGGTCAATAAAGCATCTGAATCTAATTCGTGGATACTTGGTGATATATAATCTTGGCATGCTAAGTAAGGATCATGCAGCAGAAGCTGAACTCAAGAATAAGAAATGTCTTGATAAGTTGACACTGAATATGCGAGTTGCTTTACACTCCCGTGAGTTTTATATGCACAACAATGATATAGAAGTGCTTGAAGTTCTGCAACCTCCTACCAGCCTCAAGTCTCTGTTCGTCAAGAATTATGTCGGTGTCTCGCTCCCAAGCTGGTTTCAACCACAAAACCTGCCAAGTTTAACATCACTTAGTTTTGAAGGTTTTGTTGGGATGAAGAGCATATCATTTCCCATGATCTCACAGAGTATAAACCAAAATGAGATATATGCAATTGCCACGTTCTTGTCCTTGACAACCATAAGCATTGATAACTGTGAAAATTTATCAAGCCTAGAAGATTTTCTGCAACCAAGTTCTGTACCTGGCATCAAGAGAATATATATTATAGATTGCAAGATGTTAGCATCTGTACCAACTCAGATTTTTGGGGGTTTTCATTTCCTTGAAAAACTGTGCATAGTTGGTTGTCCGAACATCTGCCACCAAAGATTGGTTTCGCCATCCCTCAAGGAGCTCCGTTTGAGGTGTTCTAGTATCTTTTGCAATATTGACTGCTGCTCCCTCACCTCCTTTCATTATCAATGCGAGTTTGCCACGTCCATACAACTACAAACGTGGAGTCTTCCGGCTTTAAAGACGTTGCAAATTTGGTGCAAATCTCTTACATCTATTGGAGGCTCCCCTGATATTTCCATTTCTACGGGCACTAGCTGCATTAGAGCATTCCCGTCCCTTACTGTCCTAGAAGTTACATCTTGTAAGAAATTGTCGACCCTTGATGGCATCCTAACACAAGAATACCTACCTGCTATTGAGAAAATTGACGTTGGATATTGTCCCGAGTTACTGTCCCTGCCAGTTGAAAGGTTTGTTAGTTTCCCTTATCTGAAGCATCTGGAGATTTATAACTGCCCAAGTCTCAACTGGCAAAGAGGGCTCGTCTTGCCATCACATATAAAGGTTGAGATATCCCAGTGTCCAAAGTTAGAGGAAGTGGATGAGATCAATGGAAGATCGGCCCACCTAAGGTATTTGTGCTATAACGCTTGTTTCCTGTCCTGCTTTTATATCTCTGTTGCTCGAAATTCCCTATATACTGTAAATATTTTACTCGTGTATTATGCAGTGATGATCCAACTTAAATCGGTATCACTAGAGTATGCTGGACTTATTCATTGATGACACCCACATGCATTATTTGTCTTGTTTCTGTTTGTTAGTTCCAATGTCTAGTTCGTATAGAAATCTGGATCTGTTAACCATTTCCATAAAGAAATTCCAGTATAGGGCAACATTTAAACAAAACTTATCCATACGAGTGCTGCCGCATTGTGTGCGTTAAGTCGAAACTCTTGTTTGTTTGTTTTTTGGCCAAATTTGCTATACTGATTGTGTTTTCTTATTCAGGAACGTATAGCTGCATTACTTGGAAGTTGGAAGACCTGAGGACAAGAAGATATCATGCCATTGTTTCGCCGTCTCTATCTGTATCGCTGTGGACCCATGGTTGTTTCTCCCTCTTTTTTTTTTACAGTTTTGTTCCATCAATCATTTCCCATATTTGTTCTGATAACTATGTAATAACTTATGAAACCGTAGACTTGCTGTAATAACTTATGAAACGACAGAGAGTCACTGTGTGAGGCATGTGGTTCTGTAAGCATTTGTGCGTTATGGTGCATCTTAATTAGTTTGTACGGCGAAGAGGCAAGCAGATGGGTTCAGGTTTCAGAAGTAAAGAATATACTGTATAAATTAGGTCGTTTGGTGTTGCAGTTTGCAGGGGACAGATGTGGACGTCTGTGATGATTATTTCAAACCGCCAGAGAGTTGGACTAAGTTAAAATGCCCGGTTCAGGTCGGATGGCTAGGAGAAAGCTGGAGTTTCAAAGGGAATTGCAGTTTGCAGCAGAGCTGCTAAGGGTGCTTGCCTGAATTAGAGAGCCTGCTTACTGAACATTTTTCAAGACTGTGTCTGGGGTTCAGAAGCGTGGACCGAACAATTACAGTTTGGTTTGCAGCAGGGATGCAGAGGGATGGCTGGATATGATGGTGCGTGCCTTCCTGAGTCTGGTCGGGTCCTCCCAGCTCTGGCGTGTGGACGACGACGAGCGGCGCGGGATGTACCCATCCTTGGCTGCAATGCATGGCGGCTGATCTGCCCCCCTCGTTGGCTGTTGGTGGCCTCGCGTTGTTCTGGGCCAGCAGCCATGGTGGGGTGTGTTCGGTGGGGAGGTTTTTTAGACAAAAGGCCAGAGCCCGACTTTATAAATAAAGCCACATGGCAGCGTCACGAGACCAAACAGGAAAGAGACCAGTTAACGACGAGAACGCACACAGCGCACGGAACGAAAAGTATATAAGAGTAGCCAAGGAAGGATGGATACAAGCAACTGCCATACACGGCGCGCAGGCCGGAAAGGAGTGAGACCTAAACTCCGCAAACAACACCACCAGGATTAGACGACAGGATCCCGTCCGGAGATGTGAGATGCCGAAGCCCGGATTTTGTCGATGAGCAGGTCCAGGGCATCCCGATCAACCCCCTTAGTCAATGATCTCCACTGCTGCAATAATATACATGATTTGAAAAGAACGTCAGCAGGCTTAGATGGAAAGATATGCTCAATAGTAAATTTGTTCCTAATGGTCCACAGAGCCCAACATAAGGCACCCAGGCCAACCCAAAACACCCTCTTGGTGACCCCAACCAAAGCTTTGGCTAGGGTTCGAATATCGGAGAAAGAGGAGGGGTTCCAAGAGACCTGAAGCCAAGATCTGACACAGCACCAAACCAGCTTGGCCAGCACGCAATTGAAAAAGATGTGATCAGAGTTCTCCAAGGCCCCACATAGATGACAGAAATCCGAGCCAGGCCCATTGCACTTTTTAATCTGGTCAGCAGCCGGCAAGCGACCACGAAAGGCTTGCCAAAGGAAAATTTTAATCTTAGGAGGAACTTAGCTAACGGAGTCATAGGCTTTCTCAAAGTCTAGCTTAAGGATAACTGCTTTAGCTCTCTGAGCGTGAAGATCGTGAACAATCTCATGAAGGGATAGGATACCATCAAGGATGAAACGCCCTTTGATGAAAGCAGATTGATAAGGACTAATAACTCTATGAGCAACCGGCGACAAACGATTCGCAAAGCCTTTAGCCGGGAATTTGGCGAAGTTGTTAATCAAAGCAATAGGTCGGAATTGGGAAATAACATCAGCACCCTTAACCTTGGGGATCAGGGTTATCACTGCATAGTTCAGGCGGGAGATATCGACAGTATACCAAGACAGAAGCCCTGGATAACATTACAAACCAGCTGTTTCAACTGGTGCTAGAATTTCCGAAAGAAAGGAATAGAGAAGCCGTATGGCCCAGAAGCAGCATTTGGATTGGCAGTGTTAACAACATCCCAAATTTCCTGATCAGAAAGAGGGATCATCAAAGAGGCATTCTCCTCGGGTGAGATTTTAAGACCTAAGTTCCAAAGGGAGGGAGAAATGGAGAAGCCCGATGGAGGTTTAGCCCCCAACAACGAAGAGAAGAAATCCACCACATGAGCCATAATAACAAACTGCTCCGAAGATCGCACACCATTAATGAGCAGGCTATTAATACCACATCGTCTACTCCTGCCGTTCGCGATCGCAAAGAAATATGCGGTAGGGGAGTCGCCTTTTAGAGTCCAGTTTAGAGTACCCCGTTGACGCCAATAAATCTCAGCCTGATGGTGTAACTGTATTAAAGCAGCCTCCAGATTATAACGAACCGCCCAACCATCGTCAGAGAGCCCAATAGAATCAGCCGCGCGATCCAGCGACAAGATCTGGTCTTCGAGGAAAGATTTGGTGCGACGATCCTCCGCCGCACGATTACGAGACCAACCTCTGAGGAATTTACGCAGGTTATAGGAACATGAATGCCAATCATCCAAAGGCCCAAAGGACCGAGCATTGGATGATAGAGAAAGGGAGATCTTCGCCGCAACCATATCGACAAAGCCATCCACAGCCAACCAGGAGGCGTCAAATTGAAACTAGCCGGAGGCCTGAGGCTAATGGAACCATCGTCAAGAATTAAGGGGGTATGATCGGAACCGATAATGCATTTGGCGTAAAGAGAGGCCCTAGGGAACAAGGAATCCCACCTGGGACAAAGGAAGACTCTGTCAAGCACTGATGTAATAGGGATTGACTGATGATTGGACCAGGTATAACGAGCTCCCCCCCCCCCCCCCGAGGTAGCTCACGAATAGCATTGGCACTAATGAAGTCGTTAAAGGCATTAGCCAGCGGCCAGGAGAAGTTATCATTACTTTTGTCATTAGGGCACCGCAGAAGGTTAAAGTCTCCCCCGATAACCATCGGTAAATTACAAGCATAGATCTTCAACGAAAGTTCATTAAGAAATAAAGGCGACAAGGAATGGTCCGCAGGCCCATAGACGACGATAAACTCACAAAGAGTATTCAGAGCTTTATGAGAGAGAGCAACACTGGCCCAAAAGATCCCATGATCAAAAGCAACAAAATCAAAAATATCTTTATTGGATCCTATCAAGATCCCGCAAAGTGCCCCGAAGCAGGTAAAAAGTTCCAATTAAATCTGTCCATGCCCACAATAGCAGAAAAGTCATTAGGGGAGAAGGATTCCTTGAAGGTTTCTACCAGCCCCACAAAGTCAATCACTACAAGAAAATTAAGATACTGTGACGAAAGTCCGCGTGACGATGCTTGACAACGTCACGAAAATATCTAGTGTGTGATGTTTTGGAGGTAGCGTCACTGATTACTGTAAATGAGTGACAGTTAATGTCACTGAATTGCCTAAGCCACCGAGTGCCACCTGGTTGCCAATTTCTATGACATTTATTACAAATGTGCGACGCTCATTTTTTTTATCGTGAAACTACTAGCAGTGGGACCCCCATAGAAGCTTCACGGCTTATTGTGCAGTAGGTCCCATGTGCCAATGCTGGTAGTTGGACCCCGGCATAATTTTTTCATAGGTTATTGAGCGTTTTTTTTAATAGTTTGGGTTGCTTACCACATATATCATGTGGTAAGTGATGCAAAAAAAATTCAACATAATACACATAAGCAGTGGCAAAATAAAGCTTAATGGTGCTGTCGTGAGCCCATGGATGTGGCGTGCAGTTATTTTGTTCCATCTCAAGAAAGGGAGTATAATGAGAGAACTCAAGATACATGATAAATTGTACGTGGTACATGCCTTTTGTTTTTATTTTATCAAGATTATATACATATGGTATGTGGTACATGTTTTTTTATCAGAATAGATACATGGTACGTGTCTTTTAAGAAAATTTATCAGGAGTGTTAAAAAAAATCAGGTTATCAGATTATACACGTACATGCCCCCCCCACCCCCCATCACCACCACCACAAAAAAAAAAGATTATACACATACATGGTAGTGTCAAACCCACTATCTTTCCGTGTTAAAAAAATCAACTGTCTTTTTGACGTAAGCGTATCAAACCCACTAGTTGCAGTAGAATGGATTTGCTCTAGGGCGCAGAGAATGAAAATATATTTTTTGAAACGAGAGGATGAAAACTTTAAGTTTTTTTTGAGCGGTATGAAAACTTTAAGTTGCCTAGGCGGGGTTGGCAATTCTTTTTAGGAGCGAAGCCCATTTAGCTATACACCGGCCGACCCTAATTTCATTATCCGATCTTGCGCCGTCCTTTTATTTCTCAACCCCGATCCAATCTTGCAATCTCCTCCGCCGTTCGTCTCCCACGTTCCCACTCCCGTCCACCTCCGCCGCCCCCACGATCGACGCAACAACTCCCGCCACCGCCGGCATCGAGACCCCGAAGGATGGCCCTGCAGCGGCGACAGTCGGGCCCGGGAGGACGAGCCCTCCGTGTACCTGCTCTTGTTGACGTTCTCGGGCCGCACGTCCATGGCGTGATATCCGCTGCAGCTGTCGCGTTTCCTCCCCGACACTGCGATCCCTAACGCGGCCGACCACTCCACCACGTTGACGCACGCATCACCACCTTCGTGGCCCTCCTCCAACATCCACTGCGGTGGAAGCAGAGGTGCGGCCCTGCCACGATGGACACCTCCTTCCCGCGCTCCCCGCCCCTCCCGGCGTCTGCTCGTCGTCGTCAGCCAACATGGTGAGCAAGGCCAACCTCCACGACGACTGGATCCGTCACCACCGTCACGAGGACGACCGTCCTCCACGGCCACCCCCTAGGCCCCTACCTGCCTAACCGCCATCCAGGGGCTCCACCCGCGCATGGTCGGCAGATGCAGGGGTCGCCGGCCACCTCAAAGACGACGAGCACTGTGAGATACCATTTTCTCCATCTATTTCCCCTTTTTTTGTAGGAGTGAACTTTTGAAGTTTTGATCTACTGATGAACTAGGTGATGTGAAATTGGTGAACTAATTAGCTTACTAAGTTAATGAACACATAATTCATAATGCTAGAATTTTGTGATAATGCTAGAATTTTGTACAGGTGCCAGTCGTGAGGTCGATGATGATGGCTATTACCTCCACTGAGCAGCAGCAAAAAACTATGAGGCATCAATAATCTAGTCGCCGTCATGTTTTTTTCATCTCTACAGGTAAGCCATATTCCCACCACCTCTAGTTCGTCTTTGCCTCCGATTGACAGGACCGATCTAACATCATTCCTCTCTATGTAGGACGAACAATGTGGCACTCCCTCCATCCTGATCCAACAACGCACGGTAGCTGCTACTCCATCTTCCTCCTCAACCATGTTGTTCCAAATTTTTGGATTGTTACAATCCACAACGTACACAGTTTTGCATTGTTGCGTGTGTGCCAAAGTGCTATATAGGCAACAAGTTTCTTCCTCGTGTGATTATACCCCACATCAGCCAATTGATGGTTGTTTTGCAAGTGGAGTAGTGCTCATGCCAAAATCAAGCATAGTCTGAAACAGATGTCGTTCTCTCTAGATGCTAATAGGTACCAGTGTGATTCTCACCTCCCCTCTCTGTCTTCCATCTGTAAATAAACCAAAATTGCTCTTACCCGCAAGTAATGGATCTGCATGGTCCTCACGGCGTAGCTTGCTGCCCGAGAGCGCCTCACTGGAAGAGCCCCGCGACTTGTCCATGGATAGCACCACAGCAAAAGGAAGGAGGAGGGGTGGAGGTGGGGAGGATCTAATGAGGCGACGAATGGGAAGACGGTGACGGCGCAGATCGGAAGCGGAAGCCGGAAACCCTAGGAAAGGGGAGGAAGAGCCGCGGGGGATCGATAAATAGCCCGTCCGAGCCGTGCCCACCTGGGCCCGACTCGCCACATGGGCCAAAGAAGGTTGAGGAGCAGGAACCCGGACGATGGGCCCAACTGGGCCGGACGGGACCAGAGGGGGGAAATCTGCCACCGACGAAAGAGGGGGAGGAGAGGCAGGCCCACTGGGCAACGGCAAACCGCAAGGCCCATCAAGCCCACCCGAGGGGACGTCCCGCGGCCCGATGGCCACCGCGGAGAAATCGAGATCTAGGTTACACGATGCCACCAACGACCCCGCCGTCGCCGCCGCTGGCGACGAGGCCACCGCAGAGGCTGCAGGAGAGGGTGATGGGAGGCCACCAAGCTCCCCATCAGGCGCACTGCCCAGGAGAATGAGATCAGGTGACGCAATAGCAAACTTACCAGACTTACGCCGCCGCCGAGAGATCTGAGTCCAGCCATCGACCGACGAGGACGCGGCCACCGACCGGCCCCGGCCACCAGGAGCGAACTTGCGGGGACGAGGAGCGGCGGAAGGCACCACCCCCCCCCCCCCAGCACAAGGCACGGGACCACAGGGGGAAGGGACCGACGACCGCGAATCCTCCTCATCAGACGCAAGGGCCCAGAAACGAGATCCGAGCACCGACAACGGAGAAGACAGAGGGAAGAACCCACCCGCGGGGAGCCAGGGGAGGGGAGAGAGAGAGCACCTGCAAGCGGAGAGGGGGATGACCGGGCACCGGCCAGCGGGTCAGGGCGGGGAGCGGGACGGCTAGGGCAAGGAAGGGAGGAGGGGGAGAAGGAGGCGAGAGAGGAGGGAGGGAGGGGATCCATCTGTCTAGTCTCACATTTGTTTTGTTCGGTGGGGAGGTTGATAGGAAGGATGGGAGCTCTGACGTGGTCGAGCCGCTCGTCGCCAGCAAAGGGGGTGCCGGTCGTGGACGTGAACCGCTCCTTCTCCTCCCCCTTTCACCGGTCTGGTGCTCTCTGGTCTCAAATTTAGCAATGCTCAAGGCAGGTGGGACGCTGGTGGCTCTCGGTGTGGTCTGGATGTAAGGCAGCGGCCGTGGTGGTGGGAGGCATCGATATTAGGCATGGTGTGTTAGAATACTTGTATGCGTATTATGGTGCAAGTATAAACCGTATATACACTGTAGGGCCGGTGCGGCGTGTTTATCTTTTGTGTAACTTGGTTGGTAGGTTGTTGGAGTATCTCTATCTTGTATAGTTAACTTGGAGATCAATCCAACAACCTAACTAACTAAATCCTTGTAAACCCTAGCCGCATTGTGGCCTATATATAACACGCAGCGCGTCCCTGCTAGGCATACGCTTAACGCAATCTTATATGGTATTCAGAGCCTCCTTCTCTAGCACATCACGCAGCCATGGCCTCCTCAAGCTCCGCCGTCGCCACACCAGCCCTCATCCCAATCGCTGATCGCCTTCACGGCTCCAACTTCCTGGTGTGGCGCGCGCAGGCCATAGCAGCTATCCGAGGCGCGCGGCTCGTCTCCTACCTCGCCCCTGAGAGGGAGCTGCCAGCCCAGAAGCTCACGGACAAGGACGGCAAGCCCACCGATGTGCCCAATCCGGCGTACGACATCGACAGGGCCCGTGACTCTCAGGTGCTGAGTTTCATCTTTAATTCAATCAACGCACCAGTGATGATCCAGATTGCACACTGCAACACGGCGGCCGAAGCTTCGGTCGCCATCACGGAGATCTTTATCTCCCAGACTCAGGCGCACATTGTCAACACCAGAATCGCTCTCTCCATGATGAAGAAGGGCAACTCGACGGTGGCCGAGTACTTCGGGCGCATGAAAGCGCTCGGCGATGAGATGGCATCTGCAGGAAAGCCTCTCACCGACGACGACATGGTGTCCTACATCCTTGCGGGGCTCGACTTCGACTACATGTCGTTCGTCTCCACCATCTGCACCCGAACTGAATCCATCAAGGTGAGCGAGCTTTACTCGCAGCTCATTAACTTTGAAAGCAGGCTGGCTATGTTTGAGGGCGGCAGCCAGTCGTCCCACTCCTCTGCCAACGCCGTCTCACGTGGCGGACGCGGCGGACCCAACCGCGGTGGTGGCCGCGGTGGCAATAGTGGTCGCTATGGAGGCGGCCGAGGAAACGGAGGCGGTGGTCATGGCCAAGGCCTTGGCGGTGGCCGCGGCAATGGAGGGGGAGGTCGCAACGATCTTCCTGAAGTCTTCTGTCAAATCTGCACCAAGCCGAACCACACCGCCATGGAGTGCTACGCCGCTTCGACATCTCCTTCAACAAAGAGAAGAGCGCGGCGACCGTCAACACCAACCACGCCAACTCCCAATCCTCCTACGGAGTGGATACCAACTGGTATGTGGACTCTGGAGCGTCAGATCACATCACCAGCGAGCTCGACAAGCTCACCGTCCGGGACAAGTACAACGGGCATGATCAAGTAAACATGCCCAACGGCGCAGGTATGAAGATTGCTCATATAGGTCATGCTTATGTTCGTACCCCTTCCCACAATCTCCATCTCAAAAATATTCTACATGTACCAAATGCCACCAAGAACTTGATCTCTGCTCATCGGCTATCCTATGACAATCATGTTTTTCTTGAAACTCACCCTCACTTTTTCTGTGTCAAGGACAAGGCAACGAAGAAAACCCTCCTCCACGGCAGGTGTAGAAACGGGCTCTATCCCCTATCATCAGCTCCCGTAAGCTCGGGCAGGCATGCACTTGGCGCCACCAAGATCTCATCGTCATGGTGGCACAATCGTTTAGGTCATCCATCTTCGGCAATCGTTCAGCATGTTCTCGAGCACAATAAGATTTCCTTTTCTAGCAAAGAGTTGAATAATCAGGGTGTGTGTGATGCTTGCCAACAAGGCAAGAGCCATCAACTACCCTATCCGAGTTCTAGTAGTGTTTCCAATGCTCCTTTAAAGCTAGTTTTTTCTGACGTATGGGGGCCTGCCCGAGATTCAATCAATAAGAAAAAATATTATGTGAGTTTCATAGATGATTTCAGTAAGTTCACTTGGATCTACATTCTCAAACATAGATCAGAAGTGTTCAAAGTTTTCCATGAGTTTCAAGTACTTGTTGAACGTCTTTTTGACCGAAAAATCATTACCATGCAAACGGACTGGGGAGGCGAGTATGAGTGCCTAAACTCCTTTCGTCAGATTGGCATCACACACCATGTGTCATGTCCTCACGCCCATCAACAGAATGGGTCAGCCGAGAGAAAACACCGCCACATTGTAGATGTAGGTCTCTCACTTTTGGCTCATGCTTACATGCCCTTGAAATTTTGGGACGAAGCATTCCTCGCTGCCACTTATCTCATAAACCGCACTCCCAGTAAGGTGATCAACCTTGAAACTCCCTTAGAAAAGTTGTTCCATGAAAAACCAAATTACCATGCTCTACGCACCTTCGGCTGTGCTTGCTGGCCAAATCTCCGTCCCTTCAACTCTAGAAAGCTAGAATTTTGCTCAAAGCAATGCGTTTTTCTTGGCTATAGCAATCTTCACAAGGGTTTTAAATGTCTTGATATACAAGCAGGACGGGTGTATATTTCCCATGATGTCATCTTTGATGAATCGGTTTTTCCCTTTGCTGCTTTAATTCCAAACACTGGAACTCCTCTTCGCTCCGAAGTTCTTCTTCTTCCTGAAACCGTGCCCTCTGACCCTCTTGATCATGGGGACGAACAAACAGCTGATCCATCGGGTGATCTTCATAAAAATTTTGCTGTTAATTTTGGTGGAAATCCGGTTGTTTTCATGATTTTATGCAGCAGACAGGCGCGGAACACCATGCAGATTCAAGTGCTGCAGCAAATCCTGACGGCGACGATCCCGGGGTTGATTTTCCCTCGTCTGGCGCACCTGTCAATAGCAGTGGCGGCATATCCGCCTCGGGAGGAGGCGAGCCACCAGCGTCGCCCCACGCGTCCAGCCGCGGGCCCGCAGGCGAGGGCCCGGAAGCGCACTCCATGCCCAACCAGTCGAGTGTGCCCGTCCCAAACCGCCAGGTGGCGCGGTCGCCTGCACGCGGTCGGGCTGACCAGCCGGGTGCCCCACGGGCAGGAGGCAGCATCCGCCTCGCCCCTCGCGCAGACCAATCAGGTGCGTCGCATGCGGCTGACAGCACCCGCATCGGATCGGATGCATCTGGATCGGCTGCTCCGGTGCCTGGTACGAGGACAGATGGATCTTCTGCGGCTGATGGTTCTGTGGTTATTTCTGCACCAACACAGAGGACAACAAGATCACAACACTGTATTTCGACACCAAAAATATGGACAGATAGTACAGTCAGGTATGATAAGGTGCGATTTGTTGGTCTTACCACCACTGGAGAACCACATAACTTGATAGAAGCTTTAGAACATAAAAACTGGAAAAATGCAACGGATGAGGAATATAATGCTCTTATGAAAAAACAGAACATGGCATTTAGTTCCTCCAGCTAAAGGCAGAAATATAATTGATTGTAAATGGTTCTATAGAATCAAAAGAAGAGCAAATGGAGAAATAGATAGATACAAAGCAAGACTAGTTGCAAAGGGTTTTAATCAAAGGTATGGAATAGATTATGAAGATACCTTCAACCCAGTTGTGAAAGCAGCTACTGTCAGACTTGTTCTCTCTATTGCAGTATCAAACAACTGGAATCTTCATCAATTGGATGTGCAGAATGCGTTTCTTCATGGCGTTCTAGAGGAGGAAGTGTATATGAAGCAACCACATGGGTATGAGGTAAAAGATAAACATAATTATGTTTGCAGGCTTGATAAGGCTTTATATGGTTTGAAACAAGCACCCAGAGCATGGTACTCTAGGCTGAGTGAGAAACTCCAAAGGCTTGATTTTCGGCCATCAAGAGCTGACACATCACTGTTCTTCTATAGGAAAGGAAAAATCACCATTTTCATGTTAGTATATGTTGATGATATTATTGTTGCAAGCTCATCACAAGATGCAACTAGGGCATTGCTTGAAGATCTAAGAAGAGATTTTGTTCTAAAAGATCTTGGTGATTTGCACTATTTCTTGGGAATAGAAGTAAAGAAGGTTAAAGATGGCATAGTCTTAACTCAAGAAAAGTATGTGTCAGATGTGTTAAAACGAGCAGGTATGATGAATTGCAAGGTTTCGAATATGCCTCTCTCAACTTCTGAAAAATTGTCAAAAGAAGAAGGTGAGCCCCTAAGTGCTGAAGAATCTACAAACTATAGAAGTGTTGTAGGTGCCTTGCAATATCTAACGCTTACAAGACCTGATATATCTTTTTCTATTAATAAAGTATGTCAGTTCTTGCATACTCCTACTCTTGCACACTGGACAGCAGTAAAGAGGATCTTGAGATATCTAAGAGGCACTATGAGTACAGGTTTGAAAGTCACAAGGTCAACATCAACTTTGGTGAGTGCATTCTCTGATGCAGATTGGGCAGGTTGTCCTAATGATAGAAGATCAACAGGGGGCTTTGCTGTTTTCTTTGGACCAAATCTCATTTCATGGAGTGCACGGAAACAAGCTACTGTATCAAGATCAAGTACAGAAGCTGAGTATAAAGCCTTGGCCAATGCTACGGCAGAATTAATATGGATTCAAACCTTACTGAATGAGCTTCGTGTGAGTCATTCTCCTGTTGCACGTTTGTGGTGTGATAATATTGGTGCCACTTATCTTTCAGCAAATCCAGTGTTTCATGCAAGAACAAAGCACATTGAAGTGGATTATCATTTTGTGCGAGAAAGAGTAGCTCAGAAGCTACTTGATATTCGTTTCATTCCCACCAATGATCAAGTTGCAGATGGTTTCACTAAAACCTTATCTTGGCGGAAACTAGAAGAGTTCAAGAACAATCTCAACTTGGTAAAGTTATGATTGAGGGGGAGTGTTAGAATACTTGTATGCGTATTATGGTGCAAGTATAAACCGTATATACGCTGTAGGGCCGGTGCGGCGTGTTTATCTTTTGTGTAACTTGGTTGGTAGGTTGTTGGAGTATCTCTTTCTTGTATAGTTAACTTGGAGATCAATCCAACAACCTAACTAACTAAATCCTTGTAAACCCTAGCCGCATTGTGGCCTATATATAACACGCAACACGTCCCTGTTAGACATACGCTTAACGCAATCTTATAGTGAACATGGGCTCTCGGGTGCAGACAGTGTGAGTTGAGTGATGCAACGTCTCGGTTGCAGACAGTGTGAACAAAGTGCCATATTCAATGGTAGCGGGGCCAGTGCTACCAGCGTGAGGTTATTCCTCGAAGGAAAAGGTGACTAAAAAGTCAAAGTTGACGTGATACCATAGCAACCTGCGACCAGTGGTAGTATTTTATGAGAAAGTAACAATGAGCTCACCATGGATCCCCCATATGTTGTCTCCACTAGCTCCTGTGGATTTTTTTTTAAAAGGAGGTCATCCCCGGCCTCTGCATCGGATAGATGCATGCGGCTACACTAACTCTCGTGGATATCATCGGCCCTTAGTTCCGCTGACAATGAGCGCACCATACATGCATGACAGGACGAAGTTTTGTGGAACGTGGAAAGTAACAATGCCACATACTTCCTCAAATAATTTTCACATATATAGCACCGTACCATCGATGCTTCCTCGTCACATTCCTCTGTTCCTTCTCCGCACCTCTATCACGGCATCGACACAACATGTGGAGGCGGCCGCTTAGCATGTTTTCCTTCTCCGCACCTACAGGAACAATATTGGTTTGCGGCTGGATTAGCGTCTATCGTTAGCGCCCGGCGTTGGGTTAAAGCTGATTTTTTATTTTAGCATATTTATTTTTCCTTTCTAAGCGTCCGCACAAGCACCTTGCATCGGAGATGCCCTCAGGTGACTTGAGCGATGCAACGTCGAAAGCAGTGTGCACAAAGCGCCATATTCAATGGTAGCAGGTGGTGGTGACAGCACGCGTGAGATTATTCCTCGGAGGAAAAGGTGACTAAAAAGCCAAAATTGACGTGGTACCAACCTTAGCCCGTCCAAGGATTGTAGTACGTATTTTATGAGAAAGTAACAATGAGCTTACCATATGATATTTCTCTATATATAGAATATGACATCCCCATATGTTGTCTCTACTAGCTCGCGTGGATATCATCGTCCCTTAATTCCGCTGACAATGAGCGCACCATACATGCATGGCAGGATGAAGTTTTGTGGTGGAAAGTAACAATGCCACGTACTTCCTCAAATAATTTTCACCATCGATGCTTCCTCGTCACATTCCTAGATCATACATATTTCGTTCAACAGTCCACACCATTTCTCCTTTCTTGTTCCACCTCCCAGTCCGGACGGACGGAATGAGAGGTAGACTAATTAGAACAAGCCTCCTCGCCATGTTCCGCCTAATCTGCAAGGCCTTTGACGAGGCGGATATTCTCATCTCGTGGCTGATATGTAAGCTTCACCTTCGAGACATCCCCATCCTCATCTCGACACTGATATGCAAGCTGCGCTGTGGGAAAAGTGCAAGCCATCGCCTCTTCATCGCTGTCAAGAATGTCATTGCCAGCGTCTCGTGTCTGAGATGTAAGCTGGGTATGGCCATGTCTGCGGATGATTCGCCTCCTGCTCCTGCGGTGGACGGCTCCGCTGGCCTCTCAGATTTCCTCACTGGCATCCTCTTCATTCTGGCTTATTCCATGGGGTTCGTCATCATTATGGTCTTTGGCGCCGGTTTGGTTACAATGGCAGCGCCCGTTGCATTCGCTGTTGACATGATAGCCTCTCTGCACGACCACAAAAGATCATGCCGTCGCCGAATGTTATCAAGACCTCCACACCACCCAGGTACGTTGGCCCCATGTGTAATCTCCGGACCTTTTGGTCCAATGAATCAATGGTGATGCCATCGATCCATGAACTCGGACAACTTGTTATCTTGTTCTTTTCAGAGTGGCAGCAGGAACGTAAATACAGCGGAGTGACATTGTTTCTGTTGTTTGCCATCATGTTTGCCTCTGTTGTAGCATATAGAAGCGTCCGTCGGGTATCCTGTCTATCGTTCTCACTAGTCAATGTATATAGCAGACTCTATTCACTTCAAAAATTTGACAATTCTCTTCGTCAAGGAGTTTGCAGGTTGGGGATCGATGTAACTCAGATGCCCACTGCAAGTCGGGACTATCTTGCCGCAAGTGGACTGGAACTGGATGCACCCGTAAAACATGTGTCCGGACAACAGTGGCTAGCCCATTCGACACAGTTGTATGTTCTGTTGTGCATTTTTGTTTTGCCATTTGATTATTCTTTTTATCCTGACAATTTGTTGATACCATAGATATCACTCACTAGTCATGTACTACACATTATCAGTGAAACTAGCAAGTATATACCACAAATAACGTTGTAGATACTTACCCATAGGTGTCACTGCCTTAAATCAACTTTAGCATAAATGGCTATGTGCATCACATTAATGTAGAGGCCGGGGGTTCCGACCTCCTTTTCCAAAGAAGAAAACATAAACTAGCAAGTATTCCTGACAAAGCTAATAATACCAATTCACCAGGACAACTCACTGCCATTCAACAAGTATGCGTTCCTCACGACGCACAACTCATTCTCAATAACAGATATCCCAACCTTCACATTGTTCAACCAGGAAGATTCGGTCACCGATCAACTGAATGTAAGAGCCACTCCTGCTTGCCAGTTGATTCTGAAATTTTTGCGTTATGATTCTTAATAATGCAACCACACATGACCCTTTATGGCAGAATGGCGTCAGAGCACTGATGCTGGATGTATATGACTTCCGGGAGGACATATGGTTGTGCCATTCACACGATCGAACGTGCTGGGAGACCAATGCCTTTGTGAGTGAGCAGAATTGTCCTCTGAATGGATTGGCCATTAAAATGTTTCAGAATCATACTCCATCCGTTCCTAAATATTTGCCTTTTTAGAGATTTCAAATGGACTACCACATACGGATGTATATAGACATATTTTAGAGTGTAGATTTACTCATTTTGCTCCGTATATAGTCACTTGTTGAAATCTCTAGAAAGACAAATATTTAGGAACGAAGGGAGTATATCATATTGTGACCAGTAACTATTTATGTAGGAGCCCGCCATAGGTACCATGAGAGAAATAGAGGTCTTTCTTGTAATGAACCCGTCAGAGGTGGTGACACTCATCCTCGAGGACTATGTCAAGTCTCACCGTGGCCTCTCCAAGCTGTTCATCAAGACAGGCCTCACCAAGTACTGGTTTCCGGTATCGAGGATGCCACGGAACGGGGAGGACTGGCCCCGTGTCAGCGACATGATCAGGCTGAACCAGCGTCTCCTTGTCTTCACCTCCAACCGATTCAAGGAGTCAAGTGAAGGAATTGCCTATCAATGGAACTATATGGTCGAAAACATGTGTGAGTTTAAGCTTCAGACTTTTTATTTTCTTCAGTTAATGTCTCAAGATAAATATGATTTGCTCTTGTAGTTTACGCGATCGCCTTCTCTTATCATAGATGGTGATGTCGGAATGAACTCTCGTGTCTGCTGCAATCGCTCCGAATCGGCTGTCCTAAGCAACAGAACTAAATCATTGGTTCTTGTGAACTATTTCCGCACGTGGCCGGTCCAAGGGACAGCATGTATGGAGCACTCGCGAGGGCTCATGGAGGTGCTCCACACGTGCCACGCTGCTGCCGGCAACCGTTGGGCTAACTTCTTGGCTGTGGATTACTACAAGGTAACGCCAGCAGCTGCTGCAACTCAGCAGGACATGCTAGAATCTTGAAATCCCGAATCGAAATAATGATTCGTTGGCTGGTTGCCCGATTTCAGAGAAGCAATGGTGGGGGCGTCTTCCAAGCTATGGACATGCTCAACGGGATGCTAATCTGCGGCCACGATGATGTGCATGCTTGCGGTGGGCGGACAAGTCCACCCTTGTTCTTGTTTCGTTTCCTTCGTGGCTTGTTCTTGAGGGCTGCTGCCTACTTGTGGCAGGCTGTTCTCTTGTAGAAACCAACTCTCAAGGGCCTGCTTCCCAAACTTGGGGAGTTGAGGTATGATGCAAACACGAAATGACAAGTCATGATCTAAATGGAGTTTACAAATGGTCTCTACATTGGGGTACTTCACTATTATTAACTGCACTGTTGTACGTATTTGCAATCTAGACAGACTGCACGATATTTTAAACATGTCAATCCACATTGTATCTGCAATCCAGGACATATATATTGCACGGTCCTATCTTATGTTTCGTAATTGGATGCATCACTCAAGGCTCCAAGTTAATTATCTTGTATTGATTACTTGGATGCACCATTCGATGCTCGACGTTAATCGTTAGAAACAATGCTAACTATCCGTACAATCTCTGTATTAATATATCCTTAGGAGCCCTTGCCCATTGTCACACGTCCAAGCCTCTGGAGTGAAATCTTTCACGGGATGCCAAAAAACCACACATCTTTTTCTCTTTGCAGAAAAAAAAACACCTCTCTAGCAATTTTCTTCCTCCCCCGATCTTACGCCGCCGACGGACCTAGGGTCATTTACTGACAAAAAGTACAGGTCTTTGCCACGATCCAGCAAGTTTATTCCCGAGCTCCGTCTTCTTCACGCAGCAATCTCCATGTTGGAATAATCCATACAATGCCTAGTAGGTTAATTAGTTTCTAGATAAGTCAATTAGTCCGGCTAGGAATCGTGTTTGCATGTTACGTGACTTAACTGTTTGGAAAGTAACAAGTCATGTACGTGTAGGAGTTGGCTTGCAGTTGCTTGGCGTGCTGCTGGGAGTATTTGGTTTTCTGCTTTCACACAGTATATGCGTCGTCAAGGATGTCGGTATTCGGCTCGCTTCATCTATTCGTTAATGCTATAGACACTAAGGCTCAGCCGCCACTGCCTACAATTGCCAGTTCGCTGGTTCCTTCACCACCATGCACTTTGACAAGCTCTGGTCGGCCAAGATTGAGCCCAAATGCGTCTTCTTCATGTGAGTCTGGCTGCGAGGTAGAATTCTCACCAATAACAATCTGGAGACAAGGGGAATTCCGCACTCTGAAAAATGCAACCTCAGCGACCAGCGGGATGAGACACCCCTTCACCTTATCCTCCAATGCCCCTTTGCCCGAGCCGTCTGGTTCCTTGGCTACTGAGCTGGGAACCCCATCCCTTTTTGCTGCGGCCCAGCAAGCATCCTCCATCACTACTTAGTGGAATGATTTCGCCTCCAACCTGGGCAAGAAGGCGAAAAGTGCAGCCATCTACACCGCGTGGAACATATGGAAGGAGAGGAATCGCCGGGTCTTCGATCACAAGTCTCTACAAGAGTCTGCTATTCTACAACTTATCAAACAGGACATTCTACAGCCTGCCCTCTCTACTCATTGGCTCTCGATGTTGAGAACAGCCCATAACCGGAACCATATTAATGTAATTTCCCTTTTCATGGTGGAGGTCACCTTAAAACCTGGTCTGAAATGCAACCTTTGTAGCACTTTCTTCCCTCGTTCTTAATATATGGGCAGCACAATCTGCCAATTCCTCAAAAAAAAACATATGATTTAAGAGCAGGCGGCATCATCAATTTTGTATGCAACAAGGAGCAGGTAGCATCAGGAGTTTAGCATAACAGCAAGGAGCAGGTAGCATCATGAATTTAAGATATATGTTGGTATCATAGCTTTATACTCGGTACAATGGCAAGCGGACAAAGCTGTGAACTCACCCGGGAGGCCGGGACCATGGTTGCTTCTTCCTGGAAGCTTCCCAGAAGCTGTGATGGTTGACTCATGTAGCTTGTTAGGCTCCCCTCCCTCACTCTCATCCAAGATTGTTAGCTTCATTTCTCTCGTCCCCCCGCTCCTCCTGCTGTGCTTTTGACACTGAGCGCTCCTCCACGTCAAACAGCACCGATCCAGGTGAGCAGCCCCCTCTTGAACCTTCTGCTTTCTTCTACTGGGTTCCACATACCATTTTTTTTGTTTTTTGTTTCTGTGTGTTGTTAACAGTAGAATCCAGTGAGCCATTTTTAGCTTACAACAAGCCTCCTTTTTTGAAGAGAAAGATCGGGGGGAATTTTCAGCAAAGAATCAAGTGAGCTGTTTCTGTTTGTTGTTGGAACTAGAATCCAGTGAGCTGTTTAAGTTTACAAGAAACCTTCTTTTTTGAAGGAAATTCAGCAAAGCTGAGGAAGACAGAACTAGAGCAGAGAGGAAGCAGAACAGAACACACTGCAATGAGGATGTGAAGTAGGTGGTGAATATGATTTGGTATTTTCATGTACTGCTTCCAGAGTCGCGTAAATTCATAAAATTAGGGGCATCTCTTTCATGTTTCAACTCCATCATAATGCTCTTTCTCTCACATCCATATGTGAATAAATATCACCTGAATATCTCAGTGTATAGGACTTCTAGCCAAAGTAAAGTATCTTTGTTAATAATTGTAAAAGACAAGTTCATTTCACTTCATGTAACTAATTTCATAGGAATTTTCGGTGGAAACGTATCTGCAGTAAACAATTACCTACGATAGTCAGTTTGTTGTATACAAATAGCCTGCTTGTTAAATACTCTTGACTGCAAAATTTACTTACGCAGTGCTAATTGCATACACAGCTTGCTCCCAGGACGACTCCATAACTCCAGCGGTCCAGCCACCATGAGCTTATCTGCTGCCATTTGGGCTATCAGTGGCTTCAAGGATAGGCTCCACTCCTTCAGTCCCATCCAAGATTGTTTTTGACGAAAAGGCAGGGCCACTGCTTTTCATTGCGAGTAGGAGAAATAAACAGTTACAAAAGTAAGATTAGAGAAGGGGGGAATGAGTTTAGAGATACAACAGGAATACATCAGTCTGGCTCTAGGGGTCGCTCTACAAGAGCCATTGCACGCTTTCATCCAGCATCTACCCGGTCCTTCGCTTCTAGTTGAATCTTCTGGAACACTTGTGTGGGGCGGCAAGAACTATTTCTGAAGGTTCTATCATTTCTTTCTTTCCAGAGGTTCCACCATACCAGTGCCAAAATTGATCTCCAAGATTTCGCTTTTTCCTTTCCCATGGAAGAATTTGTACGATGCCACCAGCTTACAAGGGAATCATCATCGGTTGCTGCCCAATTAGAGCTCATATTCAGCTTGCAGAGTGTCATGTGCCATACTTCCTTCGCATAAGGACAAGAAGCAAGTAGGTGGGCAGCAGTTTCTGGTTCTTGTAGGCAAAGCACACACTGCGGGTTATGGGGCCATCCTCGCTTAGCAAGGTTGTCCGCCGTTAGACATCGATCTTGCGCAGCTAGCCAAACGAAAAACTGGCATTTGGGCGGGGCATCCGAGCTCCAGGCGAGCTTCGCAAATGGTGGTTTAATGTTGGCAGTGAGAGTGGCAGCATAGGCCAAGCTGGAGGAGAACTGACCATTGCTAGTCCAGCGCCAGGTAAGTGAATCGTCATGAGCTTGAGTTAGCTGGATCGACTGCAGGTCATTCCAAAGGGTCGTGAATTGGGTGATGGCCTGTTGAGTTAGGTTTCCCTTGAAATGTCTCATCCACTTTCCATCAGCAAGGGCACATCTGATGGAGATTGTTTTGATCGTGCAATGGTTGAAAAGCTCGGGGAACCTTCTGGAGAAACTTTCCCTTTGATGCCAAGGGTCAATCCAGAATTTTGTGTTGGCATCGTTTCCAATATTAAACTGCACTGATGCCTCAAAAAGAGCTCTGACCGAGGTGCTGATTGGTAGAGGTAAGCCGTGCCAAGGCCTATCAGGTTCCATCCACAATAGCCAAAGCCATCTGCATCTCATTGCCTCACTCTTTCGGGTTAAACAAGGGATTCCGAGCCCCCCAAGTTTCTTGGGCAAGTACACCTGATTCCAATTGACTAGACATTTGCCACCAGTTGCCTCATCTTTATTTGCCCAAAGGAATCCTCTGCAGCCCTTGTTAAAATTTTTTACCACCCACTTAGGGGGCTCAATGGCCAAAATCTGAAAGATAGGCAGAGCATATAAAACCGAGGTGATCAAGGCAAGTCTGCCAGTCGTGGGTAGCATTAATTTGATCCATCCAGAGGTGTTCCGCTTGAGCTTGTCAAAGATAGGTTGATAGTGAATTTTCTGGAGTCTTGTAAAGCTTAGGGGCATCCCAAGGTAAGTGACAGGGAACTCCTTGATTGGGCATTGCAGGATCATGGCCAGCTGATGGATATCAATGTTATCACACCGGATGTGGCATAAATTGCTTTTGCTGAAGTTAGTCCAAAGGCCGGTTGCATTTCCAAATACTTCCAAGATCATCTTCACCGTTGTGATTTCTTGTGGGTTGGGCTTGACAAAAATCATCACATCATCGGCATAAAGGGAGGCTCGCAATGTTGGTAGGTTTCTTCCAAAGGGAGGTAATACTTTGGCAGAGACAGCACGCCTCACCAATGCATCAAGAATGTCCATAACTAGCACAAACAGGAGCGGAGATAGCGGGTCGCCTTGCCTTAGGCCCTTTCGGTGTAAAATTATGTCAGTGAGCTCCCCATTGACAAGGACTCTGGTTGAAGACGAGGCGAGCATGGAGGCGATCCAGTTCCTCCAAGTTTGGCTAAACCCTTTGGCCGCAAGGACCTCCAACAAAAATTCCCAAGAGACACTATCAAATGCCTTTTCGATGTCTAGCTTGAGCATAATGGATGGAATCTTCTTCAAGTAGAGGGACCTGACCATGCCTTTGACAAACATAAAGTTGTCGTGAATCGCTCTTCCTTTGATGAAAGCACTTTGCGAAGGCAATACTAATTCCTTCAGCCTTGGTTGTAATCTTCGTGCAAGAATTTTCATGACTAGCTTTGCGAAGAAGGTGAGCAGACTTATAGGCCTATAATCTTTGGCTTCAGCAGCGTCAGCCTTTTTCCTGATGAGAATCAACGTGGCATTATTTAAGCTGGCAAGGTTCGCAATGTTCATCCCTTCAAAAGCTTTGATTGCACACATTATGTCAGTTTTTATTATATCCCAGCAATTCTGGAAAAACAGTGCCGTGTAACCATCGGGGCCGGGTGCTTTTCTGGGGTTCAGATCCATAACAACAGCTCTCACTTCATCTTCCGAGAAGGGTCCGTCAATACTGCTTAAATCAATCGGGTTGATGCCAAGAGCAGCAAAGTTTATGCAGCAGCCTCTTTGAGTTCTAGAACCCAAAACCGAGGAGAAATGCTCCCAGACAGCGTGCAATTTCTCTTCTTGGCTAGTGACAACTGCCCCATTGTGCAGCAAATTTAGCACAAAATTCTTTTGTCGTCTTGCCGAAGCTTTTGCTTGGAAGAAGGAAGTGTTGGCATCTCCATCTCTCAACCAATCAATTCTAGAGCGTTGTCTGCTGTGAGCACGCTGAACAGCTGCAATACCAAGCAGATTCATCTTCAGGGCTGCCCTTAACCGTCTCTCACCGTCAGATAGATCCCTTTCATCTAGGGCGGTGTCCAACTGTCCAATAAGCTCACTAGAAATTGCCGCACGGAGCTTGAGGCCTCCGATGTGAGCAGTGCTCCACTTTCTTAAGGCTCTGGCCATTCTTGTGAGCTTGCAGTGCAGTCGTAGATACGGGTCCGAGCAATTGGTTGGTTGTGCCCAACAGTCAAGTACAAGCTGATTGAACCCCTCGAACTTTACCCAATAATTGTCAAATCTGAAGTGTCTTGGAGGCTTGAAGGAAACATCAGTGGAGAGCAGCAATGGGCAGTGATCAGACATGTCTGTGGCAAGGGCAGCAAGTAGACAACAAGGGTGTGCTGTCATCCATGGATCATTATAGAGCACCCTGTCCAACTTCACTTTTGTTGCAATTTGCTGTTCGTTGGTCCAAGTATATTTTCTGCCATGGAGGTACATGTCTCTAAGCTCCAGCTCATTAATAAATCTCCTAAAAGCTGCCATCATTCTTCGATTTATATTCATGTTGTTCTTGTCCGAAGCATCAGCAATAAGATTGAAGTCACCAATGAAAATGCAAGGAAGATTGGAATGACACAATGGTCTCAGATCATCTAAGAAATTTAGCTTGTCAGCATCAGACTGAGGTCCATAGACTGTGACTAATCTGAACTTAGTATCTGTCAGCCTCCAACAGCAATCGGCGGCAATGAAAGATTTCTGCTGAGCAAGGAGGTTTATATCAACCACATCGGGGTCCCAAGCCACAATTAAACCACCTCTAGTACCCAAAGCAGGCTCGAATAAGAACTCTGTGTACTTTGGACCACAGACTTGACTAATGATCTTACTGTCAACCATTGCTAGCTTCGACTCTTGCAGGCAGATAATTGCCGGGCTATGCAACAGTACAACATTTCTGACCACCCCACGACGGGCAGGGTTGTTAAGCCCTCGAACATTCCATGCTAAGATATTTGCGCTAATCATAAGAACTCAATCGACAGAAAACAACAACAACAACAGAAACATAGCAGCATCAGGTACGCCGCCCCTTCCGGGCGTTCCTAATGGAGGCAGACTTGGCCAGAGCAGAGAGGGCATCGATTTGCCTGTCAGTCAGGGGCTTCTTGAAGGTAAGCTTGTACCTCTCGAGGGTCTCCTCCTCTTCTTCCTCTCCAGGCTCGGCAATGGCGAGCCCTCTCTTTCCGACAAGGACTCGTCGGGCCAACCGCACCGAAGTGTTGCCCCCTCCACTGAGGGCCTCCTTCCTTCCCTGCAGTCTGTAGCTACGCCTGGTCGCCGTTTGCTGGTGGGCGTCGGGCGCGCCTTTGCTTGGTCAACGGCGGAGGGGATCTGGGTCCGGCAAGAAGCGGCGCTGAAACAGGGGAAGTCATGTCCAAGAGGAATTGCTGGACGGGGTGAGGTGGCGATGATTGGTCAAGAGACGTCGTAGCGTGCTGGTCGATAGCACCGCTTTGGTCCAGCACAAGGCAGCAGGCCGTGGTGGATTCAGCACAACCCATCTGGGCGGCAAGGATTCTCGGCCCAACAGACGGGCCAGGCTCGGCGCTGCGGTTGACCATGGGCGGCGACTGGTCGTGGGTATCGCATGCAGCAGGTCGCAGCACCCCATCCGTCATCAGGTCGTTCGTCTCCACGCCTGCCGACAGGGCATGGGCAGCAGGGGTATGGTGCAGATCGGCATCCAAAAACACAGGGGTCTCGATCGAGGAGCTTATCATTGGCAGGGCAATCTGCCTTTCATCCCTGTCACCTTGTCTGGTGGCCGTGGTTCATTTCTCTCCTCCTGCTACTGCGCATTGGACAGCGAGCGCTTCTTTACGGCAAGCAGCATCGATCCACGTGAGCACGGCCCCCTTGAACCTTGCTTTCTTCTACGGCTTGAAGCTCACTTGGCTACTATGGTACCTTTTGACTCATATCACCATAGTTCCACCGTTGTGCAGACCCCGCTTCAAGCTGCCATGAGGGCATGTACGTCAGTTGAAGGGATTCTAGCATTAGTTTGGGAAGTTAGCTGTTTTTGGTGTATAGTTTGACGCATATCTTATTTGCTGCCTAGCATGTTCTTTTTTTTGGGTGAAGTTAGCTCTAGACTCACTTTCCATGGAAGTGTTCTGTAGTTGGTATGTTAACATCATGAGCTAATCTTTTTTACATGGCTGACAGCTATGTTCTGTTTCATTATTAAAGAGGAGTGTATTGCACAGCCATACAAGTATACAACCAAATACACCGTTAATTAATGCAACTGCGGTGCCAAGACTTGACTCATGTGCTTCCTTGCTTCCATATCTGTTGAGACACTAGTGTTACTTGGTAAACCTAGCTGGTTTTGTTGCATAGTTTAACTCTCTCATTGCAGCCTGCTTTGCTTTCTTTCTGACTTACCAGTTCCTTCCTTTTGATGCATCATCGCTCTCCTTTCCTCTAAATCCATCTGTTTGGTTTCTCCCCTGTGCAAGGCCTACTTTTGCTCCTGCTTGCTGTGCTACCTATGGAGTGCCGGGAGATGACAGGGTTTCTTGACACGGTAGTTGGCGCAGCAATAGGATGGCTGGTGCAAAGCATCCTTGGGACCTTCTTCACTGAACAGATTGAAGCCTGGACTCGTGAAATTGGACTTGCTGAAGATGTGGAGAAGCTCAAATTTGAGACGAGAAACGTGGAGATGGTTCTTGCTGCTGCCGAGGGAAGGAGGATTGAAAACAAGCCTCTGGCACATTCACTAGATTTTCTCAAAGAGCTTCTTTATGACTCAGAAGATGTGATGGACAAGCTCAATTACTACCGACTCCAGCAACAGATCGAAGAAGGTGCTTCACTCGTCTCTCTTGTTCCATATTTGTTGCTTTCAGCTTTTATATATTTTTTTGACAAGTGCTTTCAGCTTTTATATTGGTGTGATTGTAATTGTTACTTGGTCTACAGTTTACTCCCTACGTTCTAAAATGTTAGGTGCACACACATTACAAAAATTAGGTTTGACCAACCGTTAGACTAAGGATATATGCGCTATATACACAAAAGTGATACCATTAGATTTGTATTCAGAAGCAATTTCCTGTCGTACAATTTTTGTCACGTGATCTATGTAGTATTTTGTCACGTACCCTATGCAGTACTCCCTCCGTAAAGAAATATAATGTTTGTCAATCTTGAACTGTGTGCTGTGCATTTTGGGATGAATGGAGTGATACGAATCATAGGAACCACCCCTCAGATTGTTTCTTGTTTAATTGTGATCTACTTTAGCATTCAACCTTTGTTTTTTTCTTGGTGAAGGTTATAGTGGTCTCTTATGAAACTTTTGTTAATTACTACTCCCTCCATCCCATAATATAAGATCGGTTTGCAAGCTGTTTTATCTTGCAAAACGATTTTACATTATGGGATGGAGGGAGTAGCAGTTACATGATAGTATCTTTTGTTTTGCTTAAGTGGCTTTCGCTTGCTTGTCCCAAAATAATTGATAATTGAGTTCTCTTATGCAGGGAAAGGTTGTAGTGCTTCTAGTGATGTTAATTCTGATGGAAGCTATGCGTCCTCATCCAGTCCATCTTCTGCTTTTAAATTATTAGTATGCAGTGCCACAAGCCAAATGACGAGTTGGGCCCCGTTCAGCAGAAAAAGGAAACGTGAAGAGGTGCCAGCTCTAGCTCCTGAGATTAAACAAGACATTTCTCACAGAATCAACAGAATAGTGAAACATTTATGCACTATTGGCAGTTCTGTGCAGAGAGTTCTTCAGCTCGAGATCTCGCGCACCACTGCAACATCAAGTGAGAGTCAGAATATTTGCAGGAATGTTCGCATGACAACTTCTGTTCCAACTGAATGTAAGGTGTACGGGAGGAATGCAGAGAGAGACAAGATAATAGAGCTGTTGATAGAGGGGGGGTCTAGTGATCTGAATGTTTTGCCAGTGGTTGGCATGGGTGGTGTTGGGAAGACGACTCTTGCTAGATATGTATACAATGATGAAAGAATTGCAAATCATTTTGATTTGCAAATGTGGATTTGTGTATCCACGAACTTCGATGAAAGGAGACTTACGCTTGAGGTCTTAGAGCATGTTTGTAAAGATAGACAAGAGTACCAAAATGTAAGCAATTTCAATGTACTACAGGGGATCCTTTTGAAGTACATCAGAAAGAAAAGATTTCTGCTCGTATTGGATGACATGTGGGAAGACAAGGACAAGAGTGGATGGATTAAACTCTTGGCTCCATTGAAAGGTAATCAAGTAAGTGGTTGCATGATACTAGCAACAACTAGAATGAAATCAGTTGCAGAAATGATACGAACGATGGATGAAGTCAGAATGAGTGGCCTGAATGAAAAGGAGTTTTGGGTGTTATTCAAGGCATGTGCATTTGGTAATGAGAACTACGAGGGTGATCCTCGTTTGCAGTCTATTGGCAAACAGATTGCTAAATCACTAAAGGGCTTCCCACTTGCTGCACGAAGTGTTGGTGCCCTTTTGAACACAAGAAGATGCTAATGGTATTTTATCTGTCTTGAAGCTCAGTTATGATTATCTACCAGTCCACCTTCAACACTGTTTCTCGTACTGCTCTTTATTTCCAGAGAACAAACTATTTGATGGGAAAGAATTGGTCCATGCATGGATATCACAGAATTTTGTGCAGTGTGAAGACCCTACCATGAAATTGGAGGAAATAGGGCAGCGATATTTGGATAGATTAGTTGATTTGGGCTTCTTCCAGAAGTTTGGCTCACACTATGTTATGCATGATCTAATGCATGAATTGGCAGGGAAAGTTTCATCAAATGAGTGTGCTATTATACATGGATTGAAACCTGAGGCAATTCGACCAAGTGTTCGCCATCTGTCAATCATAACTACTGCTTTTGATAATGATAAACCTGGCAGTTTTCCTCATGAGAAGTTTGATCAAATACTTCAGAAGGTTGGGCCTTCGCAAAAATTGAGGACTTTGATGTTGTTTGGGCGAAGCAGCATAAATTTATTTTGGTTCTTGCATACTTTATGCAGGAAGGCAAAATGTTTACGATTCCTAAGAATTTATGTGACAGATGCTGACATCAGCTCTATACACAGTTTATTAAATCCATGCCATCTTCGCTATCTTGAATATATTCATGTTCACATTACAGACAGATCGTTATATAGTCTACAACAACACTGTGTTTCCTCAAGCACTGACAAGATTCTATCAACTTCAAGTATTGAATGTGGGAATTTCAGGCAATTTTGTTGTGCCTACTGATATGCATGATCTTATTAATTTGCGCCATCTTATTTCTCATGAGAAAGTGCATCAGGCAATAGCTTGTGTTGGCCACATGACCTCTCTTCAGGAATTAAGTTTCAAGGTTCAAAATGTCGGTAGTTTTGAGATAAGAGAACTTCAGTCCCTCAATGAGCTTGTACTACTTGGAATTGCTCAACTTGAAAACGTGAAGACTAAAGAAGAGGCCAGTAGGGCCAGGCTGTCAGACAAAGAGTATCTAGAAACATTGTCCTTGTCATGGGAGGATAACAGCACGAGCCTTCAACCAGAGGCAGCAAAGGATGTGCTTGAAGGTCTTTAGCCACATCAGGATCTCAAAACTCTAGAGATAACCGGATATGGTGGTGCTACCTCCCCAACCTGGCTTTCTAATACTTCCTCACTTACCTTGCTGCAGATACTTCATCTAGAGAAGTGTAGGGAATGGCAAATTCTTCCAACTCCTGAAATGCTTCCTTTCCTTAGGAAACTGACATTGATCAGAATGTTGAACTTAACGGAAATCTCAGTTCCTTCCTTGGAAGAGTTGATCTTGATTGATATGCCCAAATTGGAAAAGTGTATCAGTTCTTACGGAATGGAATTGATGTCTAAGGGTTTTGATGATAAAAAACTGCCCTCAGCTGAATGAGTGCACTCTTTTCCAGAGTTACTCTTCTTTTGACACAGCAGAAGTCATGGTTTCCGTCTCTCTGCAAACTGTCCATCGGGATGTGTCCTCATATAGTGAAGTAATTTTCTTCTCTATAATTTTCCTATTCAACACATCTGCAAATTCTTGGACACTTACTTTGATAAATGATGTTGCAGCAACTGGCCAGTCCTTCCATTAAGAGACATGGCGGCGCTCAAGGAGTTGGAGTTGATGGACCTGCATGTTCTGAGAGAATTGGCTGTCCCCTCTCTGGAGAAGTTGGTGTTGATAAAAATGTCAAGACTGGAAGTTTGCAGCAGTCTAATGACCTCTCCACCTCTGCAACTTTCACCTTCCCAATGTGATCCAAAGGGATGGCCATCGAGTCTCCGTAGACTCATCATCCATGACTGCCCTTGTTTGATAGTGTCCCATCCTGTTCCGCCTTCTGCTCTAATTTCAGAGTTGTCCATCAAGGGGGTTCCGACCCTTCCAACAATGAGGATAAACTGGAGAGGTTTCACTGTCGAATCTAATGAGTTGTCTGTGTTGGATGACAGTATCCTGGCATTCAATAACCTTGGGGGCACAATATCATTGCACATAAAAAATAGTCCAAATCTGGTATCTCTTTCAATTGAAGCTTTCAGCCAGTTCATTGATTTGGAGTATTTAAATATACACAACTGCCCTAATCTGACCATGTCAAACACTATGTCAGAGGTTGTCCAGGAAAACAGTATACCTGCAAGCAACATTGTCCTCCCATCTCTCAAACGTGTTAACATTGACACATGTGGAGTAACAGGGAGGTCGCTAACACAAATGCTTTCACATTCACCGTCCCTTGAGGGGTTGCAATTAACTAACTGTCCGCGGATAAAGTTTCTATCAATCAGTCAACCTACAGAAACAGAAGGAACCAGGAGTTTGGCTTCAACAGTGATAACCACAGCCCAAGATGAACAGGAACTAAAACTGCCATATAATCTCCTATGTTCTCTCAAGACGTTATGGATTCAGAAGAGCCTGGACCTGGAGTTCTGCGGGGATAAGAGAGACCTCACAGGATTCACCTCTCTTAGGCAGCTACACCTTATTGGTTGCCCCAAGCTAGTCTCATCGTGGATGGGCGAAACAAATGATGATGGTACCCTGCATGTTAGATCACTCCCGCCATCACTTGAAGACCTTTGTATGGGTCCTCTCCCAGAAAACTTGCAGTCATTCACTCCTCAGGGCCTTCTCTGCCTCAAAGAGTTAAATCTATTTAGTGGCCCGTGCTCGAAGTCTGTGCAGCTACATTCCTGTACGGCCTTGGAGTTCTTGCGAATCTCACGTTGTGTCCAGCTGGCTGCACTGGAGGGCTTGCAGTTTCTCAGCTCTCTCCGACACTTGTGGATGGAGATGAATCCCGAGCTGTCTTCTGCATGGGATCTCAAACTGCTGGAGCAAGAACAGGGTGGCAATCAAATGCAGCTGCTTCCTCCCTCACTTGTAGAACTTAAGATATGGACGTACACAGATACTGTCCTGTCCCGTCTCCTGTCCTGCCTTCCTGCCGTGACCAAATTAGGAATCCTGGGTAGTACAGAAATGACGTCTCTACAGCTGGCATATTGCACGGCATTGGAAGAGTTGGAAATTGGACATAGCAAGTCGCTTCCATCGATCGAGGGGCTCCAGTTCTGTAGAAACCTGACATCCTTGAAAGTATGTAACTCCCCTGGCTCCAGTTCCTGTTTGGAGTATGTGTTGCGCCAGCAAGGGGCCTCTGAGATCTGGTCTGGACTGAAAACTCTTGACATTAGTGACCCACCATCTGTCCTTTCCAAGCCCTTGTGCAAACAGCTCACAACTCTAAGACGCCTAAACTTCACATGTGGGGGTGATAAATAGGGAGAGACCTTGGTGACCCTAACAGAAGAACAAAAGAGTGCGTTACAGCTTCTAACCTCACTCCAACAACTTGTATTTCATAGCTTCCCGAATCTCTTGTCACTTCCTGCAAACCTACACAGCCTGACCTCCCTCGAGAAGTTATCTATCAATCTTTGTCAGAGCATCACAAGGCTTCCAGACATGGGTCTTCCACCTTCACTTAGGTACCTTGAGTTAGTCAGCTGCAGTGAGGAGCTAGGTATGCAATGTAGAATTGCAGCAACTGAAAAACTAAGGGTCACGATTGAATAGAATTAATCAACAGTGTCTACTTATAAGGTATACATTCAGAGCATTTTGCCTACAGAATTAGTTTACATGCTCACCCTCTTCTTGCTAAATATAATTCATCCCTATGCAGACAGACTGCAGCCACCCAAGATGTTGTACATATTGCTGAACTCGCTGTCACCACTCACCAACACATTTTGTGCAAGTGCCATTCACCCCTTATTTGGCTTTCCACGAGCTACTTTAGTCGCATGTGGGATGGAGGCAGAAACCATGGTGGAAAGTGGCTAGTCTTTTCGGGTTACCAGGGGCATTGTGACCATTCACTCATTCTTGTGTCTTTTCTAGTTGGTGGCTGCCATTGATCTATGCTATAGAGCAAGCCTTACCATGGTAAGCTTCTTTTACTTATAGTTTTATCCTGATTAGGTTTGTCAATGTCACCGTGCTGTAGTATAGTATATGGTGATATTATTTCTTCTCGGTTACTTTCTGATTAAAGAATGAAAATCTTTTAAGTATGTTTTCTGCTACCTAACTAATTACGCATCCATCTTGTCCAGTTCCATTAATCACCCCCTGTGCTTATTCTGAACAGCACATATATATCAATGCTTTTAACTAGGATCTCTGTCATGGTTTGATGAAAATAATGCTGTTAACTAAAAGTAATGGCTCGTATTTTTCGATTTGTAGTTGATTGTTCAGCATGAAATATGATGTAAAAAATATAGGAGAATCATAAAATTCACTAGTTACTACTATCTCTGTCTCATGATGTACTTTCGCTGTGAAAAAAGGATGGCAGTTGACACTAGGTTTGTTGCTGCAGTGTTGTTACATTGCTCTAGGCTTGTTATTCAGTAAAACCATGCAGCCGACCGCTGGAACCGACCTCACACAGGATGCTTAATGTTATCATATTACATTGGTAAACCAGGACTATACTTGATGAGTGATGACGAAACATTAATTTGTTGGTTGCCTGGCTCTACCATTTCAGGTATGTTTTGTTTATTACCCCCTCCGTCCCAAAATAAGTGTCGCTGACTTGGTACAACTTTGTACTAAATCAGCGACACTTGGTTGCAATGTTTTAGATAGCGGACTATGACATATAGTGGCGGCTTCTCCAGGAGCTATGAGAGGCTATAGCGGGCTAAGTCTCATTTAGCGGTTTTGCATAAATCATAATAAAACCAATCAATAATTATTATACAATTAGGCATCATGTATATTCATAATAGATCACGATCTTCTAGCTAGTTATTGAACTTAATTACAAGATCTACCATGTTTGCATTTGCCATCTAGTAGGGCCGTGGAAACTGGTCTGCTACAACACCAATCCAACTCTGAATACAACACCTATGCAATTGAGTTTACAGATTCAGGGAAAGAACAGAAATGAACCAAGGAAATTAACATGGATCGATTCAGATGTTACTGCACATCTGAATCAGCCAGATGGTGTTATTTTCATACAGCATCAGTTCGTCAGTTGTCAACACAACACAAATGAACCGAGAAAATTAACATTGCTCGTTGTATGAAAACAGAGGGGAAGACAAAAGATAGAGGACCACGAGCCTGGCGGTGGAGTTTGGCCGAGCTCGGTAGCAGCGGGAAAAGCTGAAAAGAGAGGCGGCCGCATCGCCGAGCCGCCGCGTCAGCCAGTCAAGACGCATCGCCGGAAGCTGCGGGAGAAGGCGCGACCGAACTCGGAGCAACGGGAGAATGGCCGAGCCGCTGCGGCAGCCAGAGCACTCGCTGGTGGGTAGCCGGGACCAGTAGCCGCCATCGCCGTTTGTACCGTGGATTTGTTGGGTTTTTTTTTAGGAAAAGTTTGTAGCGTGGATGCAGGGCAAGTGATTTGGGGCGGCTAGGTTAGACTGTTTGGCCCACACACGCGATGTTGGGCCGACATTTTGAGTTGGCCGGCTAAATGAGCTCCAGATTGGCATTTCCTATTTAGCGCTGCAGGCGCCGGTTATAGCTGTTTCCGCAAACCGGCGCCTGCAGCCGCGTTAGCTGGGCCTGGCCCATCTTTTCCTTTCCTTCCTGTCGTGAGGGCAGCTATCTCGACATTTCCTAAATGGCGCCCGTAGCGCCCGTTATAGGCTTAGTGCAACGTGACTCGAACTCCCAATCTCCTGGCGTAGTGTTCGTTGTCACAACCAACAAGCCACCCTCCTTGACTTGTTTACTCAAAGCTTTTCCCTTCTTATACTCTTCGTTAATTTTCTTTTTTCCCTGGAATGCTTTCGTTTGGTTTTTTTATTTTTCTATTTTATTTCCTTTTTCATTTTTTGGAACAGTTTTTTGCTAAACCTTTTTAAAATACATTTTTTCAACATTCGTGAACTTTTTTAGAATTTGATAAACTTTTTCAAATTCAATAAACGTTTTTGGAATTTGATGAACTTTTTCAAATTATATGAATTTTCCAAATTGGATGAACTTTTTTTCGAATTCAATGAACATTTTTCAAATTTGGTGAACTTTTCTCAAAATTAGTGAACTTTTTTCAAACTTGATGAACTTTTTAAAAAAACTTTGATGAACTGTTTTTTAAGTTACAAAAAAATATTCGTGAACTTTTTTCCAAAATCGATGAACCTTTTTCCATTTTTGATGAACTTTTTTCATGATTGGTGAACTTTTTTCGAATTTGTGAACCCTTTTTGAAAATCCGTGAACTCTTTTTCAAATCGATGACCTTTTTTTTCAAAATTGATGAACCTTTTCCAGCTTTATGAACTTTTTTTAAAAAAAATGAACTTTTTGGAATTCATGAACCCTTTTTTGAAAACCCGTTAACTCTTTTTCAAATCGAAGAACTTTTTTTCAATCTTGATGAAGCTTTCGTGATTGGTTAACTTTCTTTCAAAAAAATTGAACTTCTTTTGATTTTATGAACCCTTTTTGAAAATCTGTGAACTCTTTTTCTAATGGAATGATTTTTTTTCCAAATATGTGATTTTTCTTTTCAAATCCGATGAACTGTTTTACAAATCGATGAACCTTTTCCAGATTTGTGAACTTTTCTTCAAAAATGATGAACTTTTTCTAAAGTGATGAACTTCACGGTTATTTTAAATAATTCAGAAAACTAAGTGCATTAAATAGCGCGGCCGCATGTCCTTATATTATTGATACTTTCCTCATCCACTAGAGTCGAGTAGGTCTACTGGTTATGTGCGCTAGTACGTGAAGTTAATGTCCCGAGTTTGAATCCTGGACAGGGTGACCTTTTTTTGCGCTTTTTCGCTCGTTCAGGTTGTGGCAACCGGGCGCATTGACTTTGTTGGGCCAGGCCCAGGTGGGCAGCGCGCGGGCGCCAAAAAGCGCTGCTTAGGAGCTCCCAGCTATCTCGCGGTCGTCTGACTCACGCACTTACCACCTCACTACCTCATATTAGTTGCTTATCTACTGCTTCTTCGTCTTTTCTTCTTATAACGATTCCTTTTTTCTTTTTATTCGGAACGATTTTGTTATTTTTTTTCTTTTTCTTTTTCTTTCTTTTCGGAACGTTTTTTCTTTTTTCTTTTGCTAATTTGAAAGAATCGTTGAACTCTTTTTCAAAATCGGTGAACTTTCTTTCACAGTTGATGAACTCTTTTTTAGAATTGATGAACTTTTTTCTAAATCGATGAACTCTTTTCACAATCCATGAACTTTTTTTCAGAATCGATGAACTTTTTTCTAAATTGATGAACTCTTTTTCAAAACCGATGAACTCTTTTCACAATCCATGAACTTTTTTTCAAAATCGGTCAATTGTTTTTGGAAATCGATGAATTTTTATCAAAATCAGTGAACTCTTTTCCAAATAGATGAACCTTTTTCAAAATTGATGAATGTATTTCAAAATAACTTTTTCCCCAAAAAATCAATGATTCTTTGCTAAAAATCGATGATTTTGTTTTGTTAAAAAGAATAAAAAATCTGTGGTCTTCAGAATGAACTGTTTTGCACATTGTTTGAAATGTCTTCAAGGCCTTATAAAAGTGAGCAGAGGGAAATTTGTGGTCTTTAATTAAGTATATGTGTTGCTGTTGGTGCTGACGGTGATTTTGAGAGCCTGGAGCCGGCTTACCGCACATTTTTGTAAGACAGTGGTATATGGGATACCAGAAGAGAAACAATTTGGAGGTGTACCGGCCGCACATATAATCAGGTGTATAGTAAATAAAGGGGTACCCGTAAAAAAAGAAGTAAATAAAGGGGTTTAAGGCTACACAAACTTTCCTTCGTCTATCCCCTGTCGATCCGATCCGATCAATACGCGCAATGGAGCGAAAGAAGGCCGCCGCCGCCTCCATGGCCAGCCTCCCCGTGGAGATGATAGCCAACATCCACCACCGTCTGAGCCTCCTCGACCGCCTCGCCTTCGCCACCGTCTTCCGCACCTCGCGCGACGCGTTCATGCCGGAGGCGCCGTGCCTCGTCCTGCCCGGCGACGCCCCGGCGGCCGCCACTCTCTTCTTCCTCACCGACCGCCACGCCGCAGCCGTTCTCGCCCCGGATCCAGACCACGTCATTCTGGGCACCTCCTCCCGCGGATGGCTTGTCACCGCCGACAACCGGGCCCGGATGCACCTGGTCAACCCGGCCACCGGCTAGCGTCGCGTGCTTCCGGTCATCGACACCATTCCCCACATTTACGCCGACTGCGGCCGCCACCACTTCACCTTCCCCCTGATGTGGTTCCTCAGGGGGCCGCCGCCGTACCCCCACGGCGCTGTTAAGTTTAGAGCCGAGGAGATGCGCCACTTTCTCTACCACAAGCTTGTCCTTTCCGACTCTGCCGCCATCGCCATGCTGATCATGGGGCGGGAGTTCGGTGTCGCGGCCTTCGCCACGGCGGGGGGCGGCTCGTGGAGGCTTGCACTCCCGCGCGACGGAGTTGAGCCCGTCGCCTCATCTATGCCCGGCCCGTAGAGTCTGGTGCACTCACGCAACTGCGTCGAGGATGCCATCCACTACAATGGCAGGTTCTACTCGATCACATACTTCGGTGCAGTGGAGGTGTGGGAGGAGCGTGGCACCAACGACCCTGGCGTGTTTGGCAGCACGGTTATCGCGCCGAGGCTGCTGCTGCTGCCGGCCGACATAGACCACCACAAGTACCTCATGGCCGCCCCGGGCGGGCGGCTGATGGTCGTGCTCAAGGAGGGTCGGCGGACGTCTCCGTCCTTCAAGGTGCAGGTCCTTGGTGCAGGCGGCGAGGAGTGGAAGGTGACGGACGACATCGGCGAAACCGCGCTGTTCGTCGGGGGGAATGGTTCCCTCTGCGTGTCCACGAGGGAGCACCCGGACCTCAGGGCTGGCTGCGTCTACTACACCGAGGACGATCCGGTGCGATACAAGGATGCTCGCGACCGCTACTACAATGGCATAGGGGTATTCAGCCTCAAGGATGGCAGCCGGGAGATGGTGGAGGGCCTTGGGCGGCAGCGGAGCTGGCCGCCACCGGTGTGGTTCATGCCTTCCATCCAGTGATGATGGATACTGTGACTGGTTTCATAGCTTTTGGGGTGGGTTAAGTGCTATACTACGTTAGGTGCATTACTACAGTACAGATGCAGTCACATGATTCTGAAGTAAGGAAATAGTCTGGTTTTGCAGCATGTTCTTTTTGCCTTTCAGATCGCAAGACAACAAATAAAGGTGACCCTTTTAGGGTTGTTTTGAATTCTTCGAGGATATGGTTTCATTAGTCTGCAGGGCTTGCTCAGATTTTATATTTGCTATGATGATTGCAACCAAGATTATCAATTGACTATTGCCTTGTGAAGTTTCTGGACTAACAGGTTTAATTCAGAACTAAAACAGAAGAGCACAGTAGTTATAATTATTCATCCCAGATTGCAACCAAGCTAACAAAAAGCTGCACTTGTTTTCCAAGATGGATAGATTATTTCAAAAGGAATTTATTGCAGTGTGCAGCCGAGCTAGCTAAGGTAGTGTACTTCATTTAGTTCAGTAATAAATACAGTATATGCATTGGTTTGCAGCAGGGTTCAGACTAGCCTTTTTTGTTGTTGTTTCAAACTGCAACCAAGTTGTAGCATGCATCATACAACGACTCTGGAATATGTTTACCTACCATGGTTAGTTTGAACAATGAACACGCAGATTTGATGCCTTTCACTATAAGGGCCTTTAGTGCCGGTTCTGTAACTGGCACTAAAGTATGGGCACTAAAGGCCCCCCCTCCTTAGTACTGGTTCGGCACGAACCGCCACTAAAGGCCCACCACGTGGCGTGAGCTCGCGCCGGTACTAAAGGTTTTGTTTTTGAATTTTTTGAAAAAAATTTGATTTTTTTCGATTTTCAATTTTCCGAATTGAATTATTTGATGATTTAGTCTCTAATCAACCCTCTTAACTGCTCAAGTGTGGATCACTCATTCCAAATCGTCTAACTTCCCGGTCGGTCGTCCATCCTCTCACTCCCCCAGCCTAAGCATGCTTAACTTCGGAGTTCTATTCCCCCTATTTTCCAAGTCTGTACTTGTTGTTTTCCTGACAAATGCAAGCTGTCAATCCTATTAACCCTCAGCAGTTTAGCTTAAGCATTAGGTCACTCGTTTCACCATTTGAGTTTGAAATTATTATTCTAAAAAACAGTAATTATTTAGTAACATTAATATTTCTTGAATAAGTTTGACCATATTTGAGCAAAATTCAAAAAATTGAAATAATTATTTAGTAACACTAATATTCTTCAACAATTATGTAGTAACATTAATACTTCTTGAATAAGTAGTTTGACCATAGTTTGACCAAAATTTAAAAAAAAACTGAAATTTGAGCATATCTTTTTTCCTTTTGGAATTTGAGGATTCTAAAAAATTGCAAACAGGCCGTAGGTTGTCAAAATCGGATGCGGATTTTCGTGCTGAATTTTTTGATATATTATACGTTTTTTTTCCGACATCATATGCAAAAGTTATAGCCGTTTTACATTTTCCCTACACTTTTTGCAAAACATGTCCAAATTTAAGTTTTTAAATTTTTATAACTAGTAGGTGTAGTAATATAACTACCTCTCGAAGGATTTTATTTTCTGAAGTTTTTATCATTTTCTTTTGATTTTTTCAAAACTGAAATGGCGATACACGAGGGGGCGGGGGGGGGGGGGGGGGGGTAGAGTTTGAAAATTGCCCTATAGTTCCGTTTTGTGTCTCCAACCGGGACTATAGGTCAGGCCCCTTTAGTCCCGGTTCATGGCACGAACCGGTACTAAAGGTTAGCCCTTTAGTACCGGTTTATGCCATGAATCGGTACTAAAGGTGATCATGGGGCCCCGGCCTGACGCCAGCCTGCCACCACCCCTTTAGCACCGGTTCATGGCACGAACCGGTACTAAAAGTTTAACACGAATCGGCATTAATGCATAGCCGTTCGAACCGGCACTAATGTGTCTCACATTAGGTCCTTTTTCTACTAGTGTTTATTAATTATTGAACAATGAGAGCTGTTATTTTTGCCCATTTGTGTTGCTGCTTGAGTAGCATCCTCCGCTTTCTGTTATGTACGAGCAGAGCAACACGCTTACTCCACTTTTCTCAAGATTATCACTTGACTATTGCCTTGTGAGGTTTCTGGATTAACTAACAGGTTTAATTCAGAAGAGCACAGTAATCATGATTGTTTATTCGAAGCTGCAACCAAGATAACAGAAAGCTACACTAGATTGTTTTCCAGGATGGATAGATTATTTTGGAAGGAATTTATTGCAGTCTGAAGCCGAGCTAGCTAAGGTTGTCCTTTCCAGGATTAGTGTACTTTAGCTCACTAATACAGTACTCCCTCTGTCCAGAAATACTTGTCCTCAAAATTGTTGTATCTAGATTTATTTTAGTTGTAGATACATCCATTTTATCCATTTCTAGGACAAGTATTTCCGGACGGAGGGAGTATATGCATAGGTGTGCAGCAGGGTTCAGACTAGCTTTTTTTGTTTGTCTTGCTTGTGGTTGTAGCATGCATGATCATTGATCACAGCACTGCATCTGCCTGCCTGTCCACAATCAAGATTAGTTTGAACAATGAACATGCATATTTGAGGGGTAAGGCCTTAATTTTCAGGTCTGATGGTTGCTAGCCTTTGAACTGCTAGCCTTGGGTATACGTTTCTCCCTCCGTTCCTAAATATTAGTCTTTTTAAACATTTCAAATGGACTGCAACATACGGATGTATGTAGACATATTTTAGAGTACACATTCGCTTATTTTGCTCCGTATCTAGTCACTTGTTGAAATCTCTAAAAAGACTTATATTTGGGAACGGGGTGCATTTGAGCTGTAGGGTGCTGTTGGAACTCATTGATGCAACTGAATTCCTCACCTGCTCCAAAGAAACAGTGGAGTTTGTTTGTTTGTTTGTTTGTTTTTGACCAGCAGAGTGCCACTGTTGCTGCATTTTCTCAAGATATTCATGTATTCATTTATAGTTGGGTTTCAGAGAAGAGGATTCAGAACTAAATGAACACAAGAGGTTGGTTTGCGACTTTCTTGTTGCCTTGTGATGATCAAATTGCAACGGAACTGGCTTCGGACTTCTTGCCACTTTCTATGAAAAGCTGCACATGTTTCTCATCGATGAGGCATTCCTCTCCATTTGTATCATTCGAAAAAAAGGCATTTCAGAAGTAACTGCACTCTGCAGCAGCAGCAGCAGCAGCAGAGGTACTAGCTCTAAGGTAGATTAGCAAGGAAGGTTCAGACCACTCTTCTATGTTGGGTTTGCCTTGACCAGAGTCAGCTAGGATTAGTTTGAACAATTAGTAATAATGTTCTTAAGCATTTATTTTTAGCATGGCAGGTGGTATGTGATGCATTCATCATCAGTTTTTCATAGCACAAGAGTCAGTCATTGCGCATCTCTTAGACATGTTCTTAAGGCTGTCTATGTATGCATATTTTTGTTTTATCTTGTAAGCTAGCATAATTGTCAGAAAAAAAGAGAGTCAAAGTGCATAATAATTGTCAATAGTAAAAGAAAATTTTGGTTATTTACCCACAACTTGGCAAGTTTTCAGAGGAATCTGCTGGACGGGCGGCTTGTCGATGAGCTGCAGGGCGAGATCACCAAGAGATGAAGGAAATGGAACATCATCAACGCCCTCATCTCACTCCTCCTATGATCAATTGATCCTGATTGGATCCGATAATCCAGTCCGGGTATATGTGTATGTACATTGAGAAATAGTTGAGATATGGTAAGTAATGCATTGCACTGCTTGCAATGAAGGAGGAAGAAAGAAGAGATCTTTCATTCATTCTTTTTGCTCTGTCTGGTCATTCCTTTGCCTTGACAAGAGAAACCACTCTAGGTAACAAGCTAGCTCTTCTTGAGATGCACATTACCAACCAAATTGGTGGCGTTCATTCACTGTTTTAAGTAAGCATTTGACACCCCTTGATTATTGGAAGGAATGAGCTGACGACATTTGCCGGCGTTCACCAACAGAGCACCCGCCACGGTTATTGCAACTTTCTCAAGATATGTGGTTTCTGTAGTGGGGTTTCAGGAAGAGATTTGAGAACTAAGAGAATCTCCTAAACTTTTCCTCCACTGATAGAAGACTAATTACAATGATTTATTCCAAACAGCTTGTCGAATAGACATATTTGATGGGTAGGGTGTTGAGAGGGTACATTACGGACCAAATTGGCGGTGTCAGTTTTTCCTTTTTTATAAAGTATTTGATGCCTTCGATTATGAAAAGGAATCAAACTAAGTGTGTTTCCCCATTTCTGTTGCTCCTGGAGTAGCATCCTCTGCTTTCATTTACCAGCAGAGCGTAACTCTTACTGCAGTGCACTTTTCTCCAGATATATACATAGTTACATACTGAGGTTTTAGTAATATAATTTATGATATGCAACAAGGGAGCAGGTGGCATCCTGAATGTAGCATCATAAAGTTAAGATATGAAAATACACATCAGTGCACTGACAAGCGGACAAAGCTATGAGCTCACCCGGGACCATGGCTAGTTCTTGAATGTGGTTAAGAATGCAACAAGGAGCAGGTAGCATCTTAAAGTTAAGATATGATAATATAGCTTACACATGGGTACACCGGCGAGCGGACAAAGCTGTGAGCTCACCCGGGACCATGGCTCGCTTCTTCCTGGAAGTACCCCGGAAGCTGTGAGGGTTGACTCCTGTAGCTTGTTAGGCTCCCCTCCTGTGAGGGTTGTTAGCTTCATTTCTCTCCTTCACCTCCTCCTCCTGTGCTTTTGACAGTGAGCGCTCGTCCACGCCAAGAAGCACCAATCAAGGTGAGCAGCCCCCTCTTGAACCTTTTGCTTTCTTCTACATTCCACGCACCATTTTTTGTTTTTGTTTCTGTTTGTTGTTAGAACTAGAATCCAGTGAGCTGTTTTAGCTTATAAGAAACCTTCTTTTTTGAAGGAAATTCAGCAAAGCTGAGGAAGACAGAACTAGAGCAGAGCGGAAGCGGAACAGAACACTCTGTTACCAAGATGTGAAGAAGGTGGTGAATATGATTTGGTCTTCTCATGTACTGCTTCCAGAGTCGTAAATTCATAAAATGAGCATGTCTCAACTCCGTCATATTGCACGTGTTCCATTTGTTCCTGCCCAGGCTATTTCTCTCAGATCCATATGTGAATAAATGTCACTTGAATATCTCAGTGTATAGGACTTCTAGCCAAACTAAAGTATCTTTGTTAATAATTGTGAAAGACAAGTTTATTTCACTTCATGTGTTTCTCTAACTGTCTTAGATGTTTAGGTTTGGCTGCGATGTCTGTTTGGTATTAGGCCCAGACTATCTGCACCCCTTCATCAATTGGATAGGTGTAGCAACAGTTGTTGCTTAGACGGTGGCTTTAGTCTTGCTCTTGTTTGGCTTTGTTAGGTCTTGTGAGAATAATTAATAAAGTGGCCGTATGCATCGCCCAGATGCAGAGGCCAGGGGTCATTCTCCTTTTCTAAAAAAAATGTGTTTCTCTAACTTCCTAACGTATCTGTTGAAACTAATTTCATGGGAATTTTTTGGTGGGAACGTATATCTGGAGAAAATAATTACCTATGATAGTCAGTTTGGTGTATACAAATAGCCTGCTTGTTAAATACTTTGACTGCAAAATTTACTTACGCAATGCTAATTGCGTCAACTGTTTGCTCGCAGGGCGACAACAGATGCCCAAACTCCAGCCACCATGAGCTTATCTGCTGCCATCGTGGCCATCAGTGGCCTCAATAAGTGTGCCACTTTCTGGCAGTGGGCCAAATCTGCCATTTCATCTCTGCACTCCAGTTGGAGTGGCTCACAGCAGCAAGATCTCCAGGCTCGTGTATTGGAGTTGGAGAGTGGCCTACCACGTCTCAGGCATACTCTTCCAGCAATGCACGACCTCATCAATAAAGCAGAGTGGAGAAGCCATGACAACATAGTGACCAATTTTCTTCCGAATCTCAAGGATGCAGTGTTTGATGCTGAGGACCTTCTTGATGAGTTCGGATGGTATGAGAAGAAGGTGCAAGTGGAGGGCCATGCAAGCCAGTCTCCTTTCATTGACTTCTTTGATACCGTTATCCAAGGCAGCTTCAACAAACTGGATGATGTCCAGTTGAGGTTGAGCAGTCTTTCGAGTCAGATGGAGAGTATGGGGCTTCGTGGAGTCATACAACGCTTTGATAGATTTGTCAGGCCGGAGACCTCTTCTTTTCCCAGTGAAACAAAAATATTTGGTCGTGACAAGGAGCTGAAGCAAGTATTGGAATTTCTTAATGTGCCTATAAATTCAAAACGCAAGAGAGCAACTAGTTCAATCAATGCATGAACAAGTACATCAGCAAGCAACCGCAATAATAATGAATCGCATATTCCTGTTTCAGTGATAGGTGGAATCGGTGGTGTTGGAAAGACTACTTTGGCTCAACTTATCTGCAGCCATCAACGAGTGAGGTTACACTTTAAGAAGATAATTTGGATTTGTGTCTCAGATGACTTTGATGTGAAGAGGCTAACTAAAGAGGTCATACAATCATTTACTGGAAAGGAGGCTAAAAATGATAATTTGGATTCTCTTCAGCATGCTCTTTCTAACCATGTGAGTAATAAAAGGTTATTGATAGTCCTTGATGATGTGTGGGATGATGCCTTGAAGGAAAATGGGCAGTGCTGGAAGAGGTTTTGTGCACCTTTTGGAAATGTCCAAGAGGGAAGTGCGATGCTGGTCACCACAAGATGTTCAAATGTTACTGAGGAGGTACGCACAGTGCGGCCCATTATACTTGAAGGTCTAACCGGCGATGTCTTCTGGAATTTCTTCAAGTTGTGCGCATTTGAATCTGGAGGTGGTAACAATGATCCTCGGTTGGAGGCCATTGGTAAAAAAATACTTCCTAAATTGAAGGGCTCTCCTTTGGGCGCTAAAACACTGGGACGCATGTTAAGCATGGACCGTCAACCACCACACTGGAATTTTATACTCGAGAGTGAACTATGGGAGTTGAAACAGAAGGAAACGGACATTTTTGCCTGCACTTCGGTTGAGCTACATGTATTTACCATTCTATTTGAAGCGATGCTTTGCATTCTGTGCTGTGTACCCCAAAGATTACAAATTCCTGAAGGCAAGGTTAGCTGAAATTTGGGTGGCAGAAGGCTTTGTGGAACCTCAACGAGGTGTTCCAATTCAAGATGTTGGCTGTCAGTATTTTGAAGACCTTGTAGCGCGGTCCTTCTTTCAAAAGGTTAGTGGTGGATACGTAATCCATGACTTATTGCATGACATGGCACAAAAAGTTTCAGAGCACGACTGCTTTATCTTAAGAAATAAGAGTGACTTTGGTAAAGTTCCCCGGAATGTTCGTCATTTCTGCGTACTCCCTAGCAATGAAATTGACCATTCCAACTTGTCAAGCCTATGCAAGTAAACGAAGCTGCGTACCCTAATTTGCAAGAAGATTTTAAGAAACAGAGCAGGTGTTGTGATGGATCGCTGGTGTACTGAACTTCTCCGTATGCGTGTGATGTCTTGTGCCTCCGCAGATAAGTTACCACATAATATTGGCAACTGGAAGCATCTTCGGTACCTTGAAATATCCAGAGGTTGTTCTTTGCAGAAGATTCCTTCAACTTTCTATTGGCTATATAATCTGCAGATTTTATATGCCAGGAAATGCAAGCTAGAAATCTTGTCCCGTGACTTTGGTAAGTTGATCGGTTTACAGAAATTCGAAACACATACATTAACTCTTGATTCAGACAATCAAGTGGGACCAGGAATAAGGTTATTAAAGAACCTAAACCAATTTCGTGGACACTTGGAGATAGCTAATGCTGGCATCCTAAGTAATGATCATGCAGCAGCAGAAGAACTAAAGAACATGATATATCTTGAGGAGTTGAAACTGAATATGTCTTCCACCATTCAGAACAGAGAAGTGCTTGAAGTTCTACAACCTCCAATCGGCCTCAAGTCTCTGTTCCTCCAGAATTATGGCGGTTCCTCACTGCCAAGCTGGTGTCAGCCACAAAACTTGCCAAGTTTAGAATCACTCACTTTTGGAAGTTGTGATGGACTTGAGAGCATAAGCTTTAATGAGATACCAGTATTCCTGTCCCTCGCAGACGTAACCATCCAAGGGTGCAAAAATATATCAAGCCTTGAACATTTTCTGCAGCCAGGTTATCTACCAGTCATCAAGAAAATAGTGATTGCCGATTGCGACATGTTAGCATCAGTACCAACAGAGAAGTTTGGGGATTTTCATTTACTTGGAAAACTGTGCATAACCAGTTGTCCAAACATCCGCCTCCAAAGATTGGTTTCGCGGTCCCTTAAGGAGCTCGAGCTGCTGGGTTCCGGTCTCTTCTCCAATATCGACTGCTGCTCCCTCACTGAATTTACTTTATCATGCGAGTCTGTCACATCTATCCAACTACAAATGTGGAGTCTTCCAGCTCTGCGAGAGCTGTATATTAGGTGCAGCTCTTTTGCATCAATCAGAGACTCCGGTAATAGTTCCATTTCTGCGGGCACTGACAGCATTAGAGCATTCTCGTCCCTCAATGTCTTATCAATTTCTGAGTGTGTTAAATTGTCAACCCTTGATGACCTCCTAACACAAGAATATCTACCTGCTATTGAGAAAATTGAAATCAGGTGTTGTTGGGAGTTAAAGTCCCTACCAGCTGAAAGGTTTGGGAGTTTTCCTTATCTGAAACATCTGGTGGTTAGTGACTGCCCAATTCTCAACTGGCAAAGGGGATTGGTGTTGCCATCATCCCTCCAAAGTCTCAAATTAATGAGATGTGGGGATATATCTCCATGTGTTCCCACCTGCCTACAGAACCTCACGTCCCTTGTTTCACTGAGCATGGGTAGATGCAAGGGTATAGCATCCATTCCAGGCGACATTTGGTGCACTAACCTTGTATCACTCGAGAAATTGGTGATTCACTATTGGCCAGACCTTGTTACAATTGGTGGAGCAGAGGCAGTTGCAAACATAAAAGAGGTGGAGATATGCGGGTGTCCAAACATAGAGGAAGGGGGGCAGATCAATAGACGACCCCGCCCAAGGTATTTGTGCTAACACTTGTTTTCTGTCCAGCTTATTGTTCGAAATACCCTATATACTGGAAATAACTCATGCATTATGCAGTAAAAATCCAACTTGTATCATTATTACTAAAGTACGCTGAACTTGTTGATCACACCTGCCTGTATTGTATCATATGTCTTTTCTCTGCTTGTTAGTTCCCATGCTTAATTAGTCCGTATGGAGTCCTGATGTTTTGAGTAATTCCATACGTGTGACATTTTGAAAATGGTTGCTAACCAGTAGATGTACATGCGGGTTAAGTAGAAACTCTCCCTTTTTTATTTGCCGTATTTGGGGAGCCAAATTTGCTTTTCTGAGCATGTTTTCTTCTTCAAGTACAAGGAGGACAAGGAGGACTAGGTGACAGGCGATGGAGCTGGAACCAACAGCTGGTTTACTTGGAAGTTTGGAAGACCTGAGGACAACGGGACATCGTGTATTTTCCCCGTTGCACAAAACTCTCCTAGCTACGGTTCTATTCCATCTGCAGTCCATATTTGTACTCCTCCTTTTTTTTTTACGGTTCCATTCCATCAATCTGCAATCCATATTTGTGCTGATAACTATCAGTTCCCAGTTTGCACAATCGTAGCAAAGTTGTTGTAATTTCTGAAACAATAGTCTGTTATGTGAGGGTCAACAGTACTATTAGGGAGAAGGATTTGAATATGGTAGGGTTTTTGTCCCGGAGAAGGTTTCCCCACCATATCCAAATCTGTTTAGAGTCCAAGTTGTGCACCTACCAGAGTCGCTGTGCGTCTCTAAGACATGTTGTATCTTTCTGTATGGATTTTGTGTGTTTTGGCGCATCTTAACTCTGGAATATGTGCATGTGCCTGTCTGCGATTTCACCCCTTTTTTTTTATAGTTTTTGTTGTTAGCTCTGTGGTTTCTGCTTGTGCTCTCTTTCTTTGCTGGTTTCCCCTATGTCTCTGTTTCTCCTAATACCAAATGGCGCGCACTTTGGCGCGTACCTGAGAAAAAATAGAAATGATCTTAGCACTTGTAGATGTATGCAGGCAGATTTCTAGGCCTCCTCTGATGGGTTAGTATTTCAGAGTGCCAGAAAGTAAAACTAAATGACCCTTTCCAGCACCTCTAGATGTAGCAGGCTGTACATTTGAGAATAAATTAGGATTAGCTTGGACAAGGAGCCTATTTGATAGTACTAATGAATTGCAGTGTCCAGCAGAGCTATTAGCCAAGGGTGTAGGGTGTATATTTCTACTCGACATTGAATTAGGATTATACGTAGGGTTTATATGTCTACATCTAATAAATACGATTGATGGTTCTGGTGCTCATGATGAGAGCCTGAACTAGAGCGGCATGCTTACTGCAACATCTTTTGATAAGACAGGGGGTGTTCGGAACTAGCCTCTTGTGATTGTTTCAGATTACAACCGTCTGAAAAATACAAGTACTGTAGTAGCCTAATGGTTTGATGTGGGAATCGAGCTTGAAGGGCTCAGGTTATGCCTAAGGTTCGATGTAGGACCAGAACTGGGCTCGGGCGACTGTCGGCGGATACGCCTCCGATGTCCGGTGCGAGGGGAATAACCTCCGACGTCCGGCACTGAATACAGTATATGTGTGTGCTACTGATGTTGCTGCCGGTGCTTGAGTACCTTGAGATTGAGCCTGAAGACAGCGGGGGTTCAGAAGTGAGGAAAAAGCAAATTTGGTTTGCAGGGCTTAGACTAGTCTTTTGTGTTTGTTTCAGTTTCAACTCAACAAAGCTGCAACCAAGTCATAGGATGGACCGGCGGTTTCAAGTTTCACAAGTACTCCATAGCCAAGCACAAGCCTAAAGTTTACTGTAGTACATACATTTGGTCAATTAGGATTAGACTGCACAATAATTTCTTTGGAACACTGAAAGTGGCATCTTGGTACAGCTTAGGAAGCATCATAAATTAAACGAACTCTGGAATATGTATGTGCTTAGTTACATTGCATTGCATGCATGATAAGAGCCTGTTGATGGTCAAGAGTTGCTTTGCAATTTATTCTTTGCATTTCGAGCTGCAATATCACTAGAATTCAGTTCATAGCAAAGCTACTGATGTTGGTGCTAGTTCTTGTGGTGACTTGAGAGCCGGAGCATAGGGAAGCCTTCTTACTGAACATTTTCTTTTAAGACAGTGAGTGTTAACAAGTAAAGTTACAGTTTTGCCTTGAGATTAATTCAAACTGCAACCAAGTCGATTGGACCTTCTAGGAAGATTGACAGTTTCAGGTTTCTGGAGTACTAGCTAGTTCAGTGTAGCAGTTTTGTAGGGTTCAGATTTCGAAGCCTCCGATGACTATTTCAGTCTGCAGCACAAAGTTGAGTCTGTCTGTGTTGTGTTGATGATCGATATTAGTTCTTTGGACAATGAGCAGGCAGAGATGCAGTATGTTGTTTTGGACAATGAGTCTGTATGTGGATTGTCTCCCTGCCACTGCAAATTATTTGCTCTCTCTGGTTGACAAGAGAAACTATAGACAAAGGTGTGTTTATTCGGAGCAGATTTACATTATTATATGAACCAAATCGGTGTCGTTCGTTTCACATTGGAACGAATCAAGCTTGGCATTTTTGCACATTTCCGTTCCTACTGGAGTACAGTAGCATACTCTGCTTCCTAATTTTACCAGAAGACCGTCACTCTTACTGCACTTGTTTTGCAACTAGTTTCCCCTTCTGCATCTCGAGCTCCAACCTCTAGTAGTCCTCCCTTTCCAATAAAAAGACACCCTCTAGTAGTCCTCCATACTCCACATAACCTGTTTTTTTGTTTGCGAAATCAGAAACCTCTAGTTGTCCTCCCTTTCCAAAAAAAGAACCCGTCACATAACCTGTTTTTTGTTTGCGAAATCGAAAACAACTTGTTGCTCAGGAGGACTAGGGGAATCTCGGCAACAACGTGACTGATGGCCGCGCAGACGACCAACCTCGCCGGTCGCGACGTGCTCTGGGCGCTGATAGCGTTCTGTTTTCACGAAATGCTAGAGGGGCTGAGATTTGGGGTAGAATTGAGGCTTCCAGCAAAGGTCCTATTGGTGCGAGGCAAGCTGGGGAAGTGGCCCATGCCGGCAGAAATCCTTGGCACGGTGGGCGGTGACAATTCTGTTCGAACTCGATTTCGTCGCAGATAATGCACAATTGTGGTGTTGCTGCGCTCAGCGCCTATGTATCCTGCCCTGGGTGTGTGCGTGTGTTGCGGTGGCGTGGCGTGTGTTTGTACTGGATGCTTGTTGATTGGTGCTTTATATATAAAGCAGCGCAAAAGCCTTTTTCACTAAGTGCGGGGACTGAATCTTCGTTCCCCGGTGATCACTACGGTGCAAAGAAACGTTCAAAATACCAAGGAAGGAGGAAAGCAATAGATGCTAAAATGCGTGGCACGAAGGAGTTTCATGCTATCGCGAGGTAGAAGACAAGGCTTGACCCAACACTACTGGAATCTGGCATTTTGCCATCTGCCAACTCTTTGCCGTCCGCTTTGTGGAAACAGACGGCAAAGAAAGTGCTGATGGCAAAAAAAGAGTATTTGCCGTCAGCTGCTTCTTTGCCGTCAGTCAGCTGACGGCAAAGAGCTAAAAGGCAGACGGCAAAGAGCCAGGTGGGCCCCACAGGGCACGGCGTGGCTAAGTCAGCTTCTTTGCCGTCTGTCAGCTGACGGCAAAGAGGTGCCCTTGCGAACAGAAACTTCACCCGAAAAATCAACACCTCGCATGCATAATCAACTTCCGTGCCTCGCGCGATGCCTTCATGCCGGAGGCGCCATGCCTCGTCCTGCCCGGCGACGCCCCGCCGGCGGCCGCCGCTCTCTTCTCCCTCGCCGACCGCCGCGCCGCAGCCGTTCTCGCCCCGGATCCCGACCACGTCGTTCTGGAATCCTCCTCCCTCGTCACCGCCGACGAACGGGCCCAGCTGCGCCTAGTCAACCCGGTCACGGGCGAGGGCCGCGCTCTCCCGGCCATTGACACCATCCCCTACATCGACGCCCGCTACGGGCGCAACCACTTCACCCTCGTCATGATGTGGTTCGTCAGAGAGCCGCCGCCATACCCCTACGGCACCGTGACATTGACCGCCGAGACGATGCGCCACTCGCTCTACCGCAAGGTCGTCATCTCCGACTCCGCCGACGTCACCATGCTCATCACGGGGCCGCACTACGGCATCGCGGCCTTTGCTATGGCGGGAGGCGGCGCGTGGAGGCCGGCTCCCCCGCGTTATGGCGTCGAGCCCGTCGCCACGGCGGAGGCCGGCACGTGGAGGCTGCGGCACTGGCGCAACGGCGTCGAGGACGCCGTCCACCATGAGGGCAAGCTCTATTCCATCACATACTCCGGCGAAGTGGAGGCGTGGGAAGAGCGCGACACCACGCCGCCGGCGTGTTCATGAGCGTGGTGGTTGCGCCGAGCCTGCTGCTGCCGGCCAATACGGACCATTGGAAGTACCTCGTGGTGGCGCCGGCCGGACGGCTGATGGTGGTGCTCACGGTGACCACGGGTCGGCGGACGTTGCCATACTTCATGGTGCAGGTCCTCGACGCCGTCAGGGAGGGGTGGAAGGAGACGGACGACATCGGCAACGCCGCGCTGTTCGTCGCGGTGAACGGTTCCCTCTGCGTGTCCACGAGGAAGCACCCAGAGCTCAAGGCCGGCTGCGTCTACTACTACACTGAGGATGATATGGGGCCGTGCAAGGATGCACGCAACGAGGACGACGAGGACAATGGCATCAGGGTGTTCAGGCTCAAGGACCGGAGAACAGAGACGGTGGAGGGCCTCCGATGGCGCCGGAGCTGGCCGCCCCCGGCGTGGTTCATTCCTTCCATCCCATAGTGATGGATACGGTGAATGATTTCATAGCTTTTGTGTTGGTGGGTTAACAAATAAGTACATCATTACGTTGCATTACTACAGACAGTACAGTTGCAGTAACAGGATTCTGATTTAAGGAATAAGGAAACAGATGATTGCAACCAAGATTATCACTTGACTATTGCCTTGTGAGGTTTCTGGATCGACAGGTTTAATTCAGAACTAGTAAAACAAAAGAGCGCAGTAATTGTGATTGTTTTTGAGGATGGAAAGATTATTTCGAAAGGAATTTATTGCTGTGATGCATTTGGTTTGCAGCAGGGTTTTGTGTTTGTCTTGCATTGTGGTTGGTTGTTTCAAACTGCAACCAAGTTGTAACTTTGGAATAAATATGTTTCAAACTGCAACCAAGCTGTTGATGATCGTCTGCTTTCCTTTACTAGCAGAGCACGACTCTTACAGCAGTGCACTTTTCTCAGGATATATGCATACTGATGTAGGAGCAGATTCTTGACGCCTCTAGGTGATCAGCACGGAGTTGAGTGGGCCTAATGGCTGCTACAGTAGAAAGCTGCTGGTCTTTGAGCTTTAGCATCATGAACCAACTCTGGGATATAGGTATAATTACAATGCATTCATGCATGAGCACTGTATCTGTTGCCTGTCCATGATCAGGAATAGCATTTGAGCATACGGTGTTGCTGGAATTCCTCATCTGCTCCAACAGATACAGTGGAGTAGCATCCTCTGTTTGTTTTGCAACGGATGCATTTCTCTCAAGATATTTATGTATGTGTTTATAATAGTTGGGTTTCGGGAAGAGGTTTGAGAACTAAACAACACAACAGGTTGGTTTGCAACTTTTCTTGTTGCCTTGTAATTTTCTGTCTATGAGAAGCTGCACATGTTCTTCAGGATGTAGATCATTTCACAAGGAACTGCACCGTGCCAATGCATCAGAGGTACTAGCTTTGGCTCACTCGGTCGTGTTGGTGTTGGTGATGGTGCTTGGGATGATCTGAGAGCAGAGAAGCAAAGCTTCCAGACTATTTTTTGGTGTTTGTTTTTTAGGATTAGTTTGAACTATTAGGAACAATGAACAGGCAGCCCAGCCACTGTCTTAAGCATTTTTTTGGGTATGGCATGTGGCATGTGCTGCATCCATCATCAGTTTTTCATAGCACAAGAGTCAGTCATTGTGCATCTCTAAGACATGTTTGTAGCTGTCTTATGTATACATATTTATGTTTTTTCCCTTTTCAAGCTAGCATAATTGTCAGAAAAAAGAAGAGTCCGAGTCCATAATAATAATTGTTAATAGTAAAGTAAGAAATTGGTTATCCTATATTCTTAAGAAGTTGATCTCCACTACTATGAATTCTCTCAACATGCTGCCCAACGCCTACTGTGGCCTCACGATCTGCCACTTTGGTCTGTCATGGCCATCGTCGGACAAGGACATGATTACTGAGTACGTGGTAACCCGGTAGTACCTTCCCCGGAGTTGCTGCTCAATTCCATTGACTACTCCGCCGCCATCAACGTTTGGTCCGCCAGATGCATCTTCATGGATCTCATCAAGACACAACCATGCCCTGCTCTTCCAGGTGAGAAACCACAACGATCTGCGCTTTATTCGGACGCCAGACGTTACACGAGGCACTTGCCGAAGTTCCCCCTCCTGCCCTTCCAGGGACAGTTCCGGAAGGTGCAGTCTGCTTGCGAATCAAACCCAATCCTTAGGCTCTGAGACATTGGTGCGGACGTCAAGGAGACAGATGGTGATGACGCCATGGAATCAAACCCAATCCTTAGGCCAATTCCCACAACGTCCATTTAATTCAGTATGACTAGCGTTAGGATTTTCATAGTGGCACTTACTTTTGGGGTTAAGCGTTTCTCTACATGGATTTACATGTGATGCCTTTGATCAGTTGGGTTCATCCATTCCCACTATTTTTATCCATGCGGATAAGTTTCCATGTTGCTACAACAATATATTTACTTGCAGTTTTCTCCTGGTTTGGTTGCTCTATATGTACTTTATTACATGTTGTTTTTCAGTTCCTCGACATCCTTGGTTTGCTCACGAAGGATAGAATGAAGGATACCTAACGATTTTGTTCATACTATACTTTTCGTATGTGGCTTTGGCAAGAATTTTGCATGGTCTAAATTGTGTATATGAACTTCATGCCAGGTTGTGGAGATTGAAATGTTATAGTTCCATCTATGATTCAGTATGACATTCGTATTGAAAAGAAAAGGTTGGTGATCATTTCGTGTATAGAGATCTTCATAATTTTTTGGCACTAACATTCGTTTCTTGATTGTTCCTTTCATCTTAACGGCCATCTTGAATTTAGGTTTACAATATGCTTTTCTTTTTGGAACGGAGGCTCCAGGGGAGCCCGACTTTGAATTAACAAAGCCATCAACCGGCCAGGGATTACACAAGGCCATCGTTACAACCACGAGACAACTGCGAAAAGCCGCTAACAAGAACAGAAAAACAACAGCAGATACATAGTGTTGCCGACGCAACTTACAAGCACCAAAGACTACAAGCCCTCGAGGGATAAGCAAACTAAGCACTAGCTAGAAGTCGATGGAGTCCACCAAGTGAAGTAGATCAAGCAGAGCACAACGGAGGGGTTCTTCAAACGGAGACAAAGTCCAGCGATGATCGCGCCCTCATCTACCCCGAAAGGTGACACCTTGTTCGATCCTCTCCTCTCCAAATCCAGTGGGGACCCCTGCCCCTCGCCTTGGCTCGAAAGGCGCCGGACCGCTGGAAGATGGAGAAGCTCACCCTAGAGCCAGGATTGGACATGATGCCGGGCACCATGGGAGATTCTCAACCCGACGCAGCACTACACGAGGATAACCAGCCGAATTGCCACACCGCAGGTCGCCGCTACAACCACCAAGGGGAAAAACTGCGCAAAGGCACTGACACTGAACAAACGAACAGCAAGCAGGATGAAGCAACCTGACAGTATGCAGATCAAGTCCGTATGGATAGGCTCCGTGCCCAAGCCACCGTATCAAGTTGCTGCTAGCCGAAGAGGGGAGCCCTATCCCCTCCCTACCCAAGAATGGCGCCAAACGGCGAGCAAGCAAGCAAGGATCCGGCGAGCAATCCAAAGTAGAGCAACACTGCTACATCAACAGAGCACCAAGCTTCATCGCCCTCGCTGCTGATGCAGCCAACCCGACACCCACCTCACAACACTCTGCACACTCCTACCATGCCCAAGACGACACCTTCAAGAAGGTGACGACGCACGTTGCGCCGTTGCCGTCCAGTCTTGAAAAGACAAGGGTTTTCACCCGGGTCATGGAGCAGGAGGGAGAGGAAACGAACCTCGACGAAGCCTCCAAGGAGGAGAACGGCACCTGCCCGTGTCGTCGACGCCGTGGCCGGAGAACCAGACAGGGATTTCTCCCGGTCCAGTTCCGCTGCTCCAGGCAACCCCACCAACCACGGATCCGGCGTCCAGAGACCGCCGGCGACCAGATCTGGTGAGGAGGAGCGCTCTGAGGGGAAGAGGGAGCCGCCTTCAGATCCAGACACGAACAGGGAGGCCGCACCCCCGCTGCGACCGGCGCCAGCGCCCGCCGTCACTCGCCTCCCTCGCGACCAAGGAGACGGGGGACAACACCCGCGACGCCGCTCGCCGCAGAAAACGACGCCGCCGCGCCACCCGAGGCCGCTGCCTCGGCGCCCAAAACCCTCCGCGAAGAGCGAAGCAGCCAGATCCTCGCCGCCGCCGTCCTGGGCGACCACGCGGGCTTCGCCGGAGGCCTCCTCGGGCGGCGGCGAGAGGGGGAGAAGGGGGGGAGGGGGGCCGGCGGCTAGGGTTTTCGTCGCCTCCCGTGTCGCCCGAGTGGAGCGACGCGGGGGCCAGAGGAGGGGGGTCGCCTTAGGCGCTAGTTCCCGGTTTACAATATGCTACAGAGCAAGTAAATCATTCATCTCAGATTGTGCACTACATCAAGATAAAATCATTCTGTGTAATCTCTAAGACGGGGTCCAAAAATCAGTCAAGTTGAACAGAAAATATTTCCTCGAATGCATTCTATCCCTAACCCCACACGGCCCCACACATGCTAGTGGACGACACAAGCTCAAATTGTCTTTTATCATGTCACTAGAGTAATGTGAGGAAAACTCTGAAGCCCAACTATATTGGCTCAAAACATATAGAGATTGTGAATTCTCAAAGTGCAACGAATTGTAACAAAGTATATAATACTACATTTACCTAACATCCATCCTATGTAATACTTCTTTTCCTTAGGTGAATTCTCGCTTCACCTAAGATCATGATCGAATCCGATCCGGGTATGTGCATTGAGAAAGATGTGAGAGATATGGCCGTAAGGGAAAGTAAGACACAATCTTTCATTCATTCTTTTTCTCTGTCCGGTCATTCTTCAGTTAAGATGTACTTTACCAACCAAACTGGCGCATCCGGTCACCTTTTAGAGCATCGACAGTTAGACTTGGCAAATCCGACCCATCAAATGCAGGGCGCGTCCGCAGACTGTTATCAGTCACGCCTCAAAAAATGCATTCCACGTTCGGATACCTCAAATTAGAAACCTCAAATCCATATTATTACATGCAATGTGAAACATAATCTAAGCGGAGCTCGTCCAGTTTCGTTCCCCGCTTGCTCGGCTTCGCCCTGGCCATGTCTGGCGGCCGGTTGCGCTCCTCAGAGTGTTGGTCCGGTCGCCGGCAAGGTAGAGTAGGGCATGGGACACGAGCCGGCTCACGGGACTCAAGGCGCCGCCGTCTCCCATGCCCTACTCTTCCTCGTCGGATCCCGAAACTCGAACGGTGCCGCTGGACGTCAGATCGAGAACGGATACGTCCGGGGACGAGACGCCGACGTCCACCACGATGCAGTTGCGTCGCCCGGATTGATGTCCCATACGGTGCACCGGAGAATGCGACTTCGCCTCGTCGACGCCGGCCGCCGCCTCCCGCGCCCGGCGCCTTGCACGGTGCCGTGCCATGTCCTCGTGGGACGATGGTGCGTCCCGAATATCGGCATGCCAACGGAGGGGTTGCGCGTCCGCCGGCGCGTTCGGGCGCCAGGCGGACTGCACGACCTCCAGCGAGGCAGCTACGGCTGGCCTAGCGGCTGATTCTTACGTCATTTGGGCGGACGCAATGGATTCTCGACGGATGGAGTACAAGCGCAGCCATGCACGGGCCTCCTCGCGGGGCCCGACGGAGTGCAATGACTAGGTCTTGACATGGTACAAGACTCCAAGGCCATGGCCCAACTCCTAAAGCTCGTGGCAGCACATCGGCTTGTGGACATCACTTGTAGGCGAAATCACTAATTAAGGAGTACTCGTTGCAAAGAACACTTCACTTTTCCAGGTCTCGACAAGTGACGCACATGCAGCGCGCCACTTGTCGCAACCTGGGAGTTTTTCCTTTTTCGTAGATCCGTTTATTCAAAACGTTTTATCTCTTAAACCGTGCGTCCAAATCTCAAACCGTTTTCATCATTGGATTCCTCGCGTCGAGATCAGGCGAAAAAACCGGACGAAAAAAACCAGGCGAAAAAACCGAACCGAAAGCACGGTTTTTTTCCCTTTTCAAAAGAGGCACGCCCATGCCTCTCGCGAAATCACAACCGTGCCTCTCGTGGAATCAAAACCGTGACTCTCGTGGAAGGAAAAAAAATAGAAAATGCGTTTTTTTCGTTTCCGAGAGGCACGGCCGTGACTCTCGCGAAAGCACAACCGTGTCTCTCGCGAAAGCAAAACCGTGACTCTCGCGAAAGAAAAAAAACAGAAAACGCGTTTTGTTTTTTCCCTTTCCGGGAGGCGTGGCCGTGACTCTCGCGAAAGCACAACCGTGCCTCTCGCGGAAGCAAAACCGTGCCTCTCGCGAAAGCATAACCGTGACTCTCGCGAAAGAAAAAAAAAACAGAAAACACGTTTTGTTTTTTCCCTTTACGAGAGGCGTGGCCTTGACTCTCGCCAAAGCACAACCGTGCCTCTCGCGGAAGCAAAACCGTGACTTTCGAGAAAGAAAGAAAAAAACAGAAAACACGTTTTTTTTCCATTTCCAAAAGGCACAGCCGTGACTCTCGCTAAAGCACAACCGTGCCTCTCGCGAAAAAAAAACATAACTTTCGCGAAAGAAAAAAAAAGAAACGCGCTTTTTTCGCGCCAATTTTTTTTTTGAATTTTTTTATCGAAAAGCTAAGGAAGACCCGGGGAAAACCAAAACGTCGAAATAAACCCGGAAAAAACCTTTTAAAAAGCTGAAAACACGTACGGAAAAATAAAAAATAAAATCCGAAGAGAGCATCCAGAGCGCGACACATGGCGAATGGCTGAGAGCGTGTCAAGTGACGCTGATCGTTGCGAGGCTCCCAAAAAAACACTCGTTAACTAGTTGCTCTCACTTGTAAGAGCCAGTTGTTTTTCTTCACGTTAGCAGAACCACCCGCCAAAAGCCACTTAAGATGGTCGTGATAAAATCTGAGCATGAAAAGCCCAAAGCCCAAGAAAAGCACCATGCCAAATAATTATATTAAAATAAGACTGTTCGTGTGTTTGGCAGGCCGGCGGCTCTAAAATTATTATATTACTCATAAATTAACTTTTTTTACGACGATCTCGTAAATTAAAATGACACGTCAGCTTAGTGTTTTTAAACCGAAACCCAGTCTGATCCAGGGTAGGTATAATCAGGTTTTTTAGGGGTATAAATATAATGAGGTGTCGAAAAGGGATTATATTTAAGGCTACACAAACCCCAATCGATCGATCCGATCCATCAGCAATGGAGCGAAAGAAGGCCGCCGCCGCCGCCGCCGTCGCCAGCCTCCCTGTGGAGATGCTAGCCAACATCCACGGCCGCCTGAGCCTCCTCGACCGCCTTGCCTTCGCCGCCGTCTTCCGTGGCTCGCGCGACGCGTTCAGGCCGGAGGCGCCGTGTCTCGTCCAGTCCGGCGACGCCCCGGAGACCGCCAGTCTCTTCTCCCTCGCCGAACGCCACGCCACAGCCGTGCGCGCCCCGGGGCCCCAACATGCCATCCTCGGCACCTCCTGCTGCGGGTGGCTCGTCACCGCCGACGACCGGGCCCGGCTGTGGCTCGTCCACCCGTTCACTGGCGATCAGCGCGCGCTCCCGGCCATCAACACCATACCCGGCCTCTACGCCCACCGCAGGCGGCAGGAATTCACGCTCGACGTGACGAGGTTTCTAAGGGGGCCGCCGCCGTACCCCTACCGCACCATGACGATGACAGCCGAGGAGATGCGGCACTCCCTCTACCGCAAGGTCGTTCTCTCCGACTCCACCGACGTCGCCATGCTCATCACGGGGACGCACTACGGCGTCGTGGCCTTCGCCATGGCAGGAGACGACGCGTGGAGGATGCCGCCCCCACCCCCGCGTGACGGCACCACATCCGAGGGCGGCTCCAGCTCGTGGAGGCTGCACTCGCGCAATGGCGTCGAGGACGCGGTCCACCATGACGGCAGGTTCTACTCGATCACATACTCCGGCCAACTGGAGGCATGGGAGGAGTGCGACGCCTACACCCGCGACGTGTTCACAAGCACGGTGATCGCGCCGAGGCTGCCGCTGCCGGCCGACCCGGACCACCGCAAGTACCTTGTGGCGGCACCGGGCGGGCGGCTGATGGTCGTGCTCAGGGAGTTCAACGGTCGGCGAACGCGCTCCTTCAACGTGCAGGTCCTCGACGCCGGCAGGGAGGGGTGGAAGGAGACGCACGACATCGGCGACACGGCGCTGTTCGTCGGGGTGAACGGTTCGCTGTGTGTGTCGACGAGGGAGCACCCGGAGCTCAAGGCTGGCTGCGTCTACTACTACAACCAGGATGATCCGGGGGCGTGCAACGGCAACTACAACTACAATGGCGTCTGGGTGTTGAGCCTCAAGGATGGCATAGGGCAGTACCGGAGCCTTGGGCAGTACCGGAGCTGGCCACCGCCGGCATGGTTCATCCCTTCCATCCCATGATAATAGATATGGTGACTGATTTCATTAATAGCTTGTGTGCATTACTCCTAATGTGCATTACAACAATATAGTTGCAGTAACAGGCTAATGAATTAAGGAAACAGTTCGGTTTTGGTTTTCAGTGGAAGCAGATTTATTTTCAGCTTCTTCTTTTTGCATTTCAAATCGCGACACCAAAAAGGTGGCCCCTTTAGGTTTTCTGAGGAAATAGTTTAATCAGTGTTGCAGCGCTCAGACTTAATTTTGTGCTATGACTATTTTGTTGCAACCAATATTAGTAAGTACTCATTGCCTTGTGAGGTTTCTGGATTAACAGGTTTAATTCAGAACTAAACAGAGAGGAGTAATTATAATGATTTATTTCAAGCTGCAACCAAACTAACAACAAGCTGCACTTGTTTTCCAGCTAGATTGTTTTTCAAAAGCGATTTGTTACTTAGCTCACTAAGTAATACAGTCGGTATATGCATGTGCTGCTGGTTTGAGAGCCTGTTTGATTGGCAGGGTTTTTAGGCTAGTATTTTGCCTTGTGATTGTTTCAATCTGCAACCAAGTTGTGGCATGCATGATAAACCAACTCTGGAATAAGTGGTCTGCCCGCCTGTCGATGATCAAGGTTAGTTTGAATAATGAACATGTAGATTTTCTCAAGATATATACATATATACCGAGGTTTCAGTAACTAAAGAGAAAGAACACTTAACAGAGGCTCAAATTTTTGACGCCTCTAGATGATCACTTGAATCTTCTGCATGGAGTTGAAACCTTCTGTCCTATGAGCTTTAGCATCATAAACAAACTCTGGGATATGTTGGCATTTGAGTTTAATAATTACAACGCATTCTTTCATGAGCACTGGTAGGTTGTTGAGCAATGAACCGGCATTCAAGCCGTAGTGTTGTTGTAACTCGTTGATGCAGCAGACTGAATTCCTCATCAAACTGCAACAGAGCTGGCTTCAGACTTGAGGCTACTTGCCTCGCTTCAATGCCCTCGCCTCGCTTCTCCTATGATCATGATCGGATCCAACAATCCTGCCCGGGTTTATAAATATGTACGCCGAGAAAAATTTGAGAACAATGCATTGCATTGCTTCTATGGAGGAAAGAAAGCAACATTTCATTCATTCTTTTGCTCTGCTCTGGCTCGTCATTGATTGAAAAGAAGAAAACTCCAGACGTACATTACCAACCAAATTGGTCCATTTCACCTTGTTAATTAAACTGCATCGTCTATTTATGCTTTTCACTTTGCAATAAGAGTGGTGCTCTGCTGGTGGAAAAAATAAACTGCATCGTCTATTTATGCTTTTCACTTTGCAGTAAGAGTGGCGCTCTGCTGGTGGAAAAAAAAAACAGACGTTCTTACTCGAGAGCGATAGAAATCATAATAATTAAGCTCCGACAAAGATGGCTTTCTTTGATTAGAGCATCTCTAATCAATCCCTTACAATTTAGCCTCTTAGGTGACCACTTATATCTTAACTCCATATATTTACAAAGTTATTAAAGAAAAACGGTTTCTAGTTGAACTCCTAACACTTGACTCCCTGGGACAAAAATTCTTCGTCAATTCTTCGTTTTTTGTCTACATACTACATTCCACCTACATATTTGCACACATATTAAATCCAAACTTGATAATAAAAGTCTCACACAATTCATGAATATTACAAATTTGAAGTTTATAAATCATTTTTAAAATTTAAACACACGAAAGGATCCAAACAGAGTAAAGAGCATAAAAGAAGCACACCAATCAAGTGATATGAAGTACGATGGCGGACCTAGAATCTCAGCACTAGGGGTGCCCCGGTTCAGAGTTTACACTAAACATCATTGTAATATCAATAAATAGTCTTAAATGGCATAATTTTGATAGCTATCTAGTGTTCAGTACATAGAAAATATACTTTACAATTTTGTAGGTCTTGCCACGGCACCCCCACTAGATCCATTGGAGTAGCAACTGACGCATAACAAGATCATCTTGGAGCTGGATATGAACTTCTTGGTCCTTGATGCTTTGAAGTGCTGCGAAGAATCTATGTATCATGTTTGCACAGTGTTCTCGCTCAAAAGGATCCCCATTGGAGATGTACCGAAAGTTCTCTAGCATGCCTCTCTCATCTTCAGTGATCATGTTACACAAGATGATGCAACATGTCATTATTTGCCATAGGACCCGTGGGTTCTAATACTCAGCAGTGTTGTGCATAATGCCAAAGCGCTTCTGAAGCACACCGAAAGCTTTCTCAACATCATTCCTTGCCGACTGTTGACACATTGCAAAGTGGGGTCTCTTGTTGCCTTGAGGATGTGGGATTGTCGTCACAAATTTGGCCCATGGAAGATATATGTCATCTGCAAGGTAGTAAGCCATCATGAACCGACGACCATTGACAACAAGCCTTCCGAACAATGGTGATCTTGACAACACATTCAATTCATTATGAGAGCTTGGTAATTCAAAGTATGAATTCCAAATCCATAGATCCTCCGATGCAACAACCTCAAGAACGATTGTTGGATCTTTGGAGCGCCCTTTGTACTGAACTTTCCATCCCACACGACAATTCTTCCATGTCCAAGAGCATGCAATCAATTAATCCAAGCATCCCAGGAAATCCTTCACTTAAATCCAAGAGTCTCTCGGTGTCTATAGGCTGATCCACTGTCATTCGCCATAAGCCGAGGGGGGGGGGTCCTGAGGGGCCTAGGTCATGCAGGGCCCTGAGGCTGGCCCACTGTCGGGCTTCCCAGCATGGAAGGCACACCCCTGATGTAGTGCACCGTCCTTCGCCATCAGCGTGATGGGTTAGTATATACCACCTCATCAAAATATACATGCTGACAACAGTTTTTCAAGCCCTAGCTACCACAAAATGTACATCATCATCGTCGATCCTCATGCACGCCGTCACCACCACCAGAAGCAGCACTAGTAGTAGTGCTTTCCTAGCCAGGTCATAAGCCCGATCACCCTATCGGCGTCCCCCAAGGCAATGATCCCAACACCCTATGTCGAATCATCTAGCAGGTGGCTAGGAGCAACCATCAGAGGCTCCGGACTGAAGCCACCTTGATCCATGCCGGCGGTGTACAGCTCGGGATGGACGTCGACCAACTTGCTCTCCCTAATGCGGTTGCCACCTCCTTGACGAGGTCAGTCATGCCGCTGAAGGCGCTCAGTTCCTCTTGATGTAGAAAATTATGTTATATAAGGAATTCTTTCCAACTTGATGTAGAAAAAAGGACATTTTCCAACTTATTAGGGTGTAAGGAAGGCTAGTCAATTTGTGAACCGTTGATCTCCAATCGGACCACCCATCTTCTCTCGAGTCCCCAACTGCTCCATCCATCCCCAATCCAATGCGGCGAGATCGAGCAGAGGCCGCCGTCGCCGCTGGTGTCACCGGCCTCCCGCCGGACATGCTAGCCAACATCCGAGACCGCCTAGGCCTCCTCGACCGCCTCGCCTTTTCCGCCGCCTTCCGCATGCCGGAGGCGCCGTGCCTCGTCCTGCCCGGCGACACCCCAGAGACGGCCACAGTCTTCTCGCTGGCGCACCGCCGCTCTGCCGTCGTGCGCGTCCCAGGGCCTGACCACCTCATGCTGGGATCCTCATTCTCCCGCGGGTGGCTCGTCACTGCCGATGCCTTCGCCCGGCTGCACCTCGTCAACCCGGTCACCGGCGAGCAGCGCGCGCTCCCGGCCATCGAGACCATTCCCTGCGTCGACGCCGAACGCGGGGGCTCCGTCTTCTCGTTCGAGGAGAAGCCGTTCATCAGGGGGCCCCCGCCGTACCCCGACGGATCCGCAGCGATGACCGCTGGCTCAATGCGCCGCTACTTCTACCGCAAGGTCGTCCTCTCCGACAACGCCGCCATCGCCATGCTCATCACCGATCTACGGTACGGTGCCGTGGCCTTCGCCACGGCAGAGGGCCGCGTGTGGAGGCTAGTGCCCTCGCGCCACGGCATCGCCAAGGCCGGGACCAAGTGTGCTAGGTGGCCGAGGCCGCCATCACGCGATAGCATCGAGGACGCCGTCCACCATGAGGGCAGGTTCTACTCGATCTCTTACTCCGGCGAGTTGGAGGCGTGGGAGCAGGGCGCCGATGGTACCGGCGTGTTCACCAGTGTGGTGGTAGCGCCAGAGCAGCCCTGGTGCGACCACAGCAAGTACCTGGTGACGGCGCCGGGCGGTCGGCTGATGGTCGTGCTCAAGCAGTCTGATAAGGTCACACATCGGTTGACATTCAAGGTGCTGGTCCTTGAAGCGGGTGCCAAGCAATGGAAGGAGGTGGACGACATCGGCGACGCCGCATTGTTCATCGGGGTGAACGGCTCACTGTGCGTGTCGACGAGGGAGCACCCGGAGCTTAGGGCCGGCTGCGTCTACTACACCGCCGACGATCTTTCGCCGTACTACCCCGACAACCAGCGTGGCGCCGGGGTGTTTAGCCTCAAGGACGGCAGGGAGGAGAAGGTCGAGGGCCTTGGGCCGCACCGGAACAAGCCGCCGCCAGCGTGGTTCACGCTTTGCATCCCATGATCGATAGATATGGTGTCTCATTTCATTCATAGCTTGGGTTGGTTAAGTACTAGCAAAGTTCAGATGCAGTTACAGGATTCTAAATTAAGGAACAGTCCGGTTTGATTTTCAGTAAAAGGCTTCAGAACAGAGTAAATTAAGGAACAATTCGGTTTGATTTTCTTAATACAGTGGGGGGTTTCAGAAGTATGAAAACAATTTAGCTTGCAAGGTTCAGACATGGTATTAATTTGGCGTTCATTTTGTCTTTGTGATTGTTTTAAACTGCAACCAAGTTGTTATAGCATATGTATCTGCCTGCCTGTTGATGATCAAGGTTAGTTTGGACAGACATTACGTTACCAGCCAAATCGGTGGCGTTTGGTTTGCATTGTTAAGCAAGCATTTGATGCCTTTGATTATTGAAACAAATCAAGTTGCCATTTTGGCCCATTTTGTCAGCGACCCGTGTTGGGCTGGACAGTTGGCCATCACCTTGGGCCTGGCCCGCCCTGGCATTAGCAAGGAGAAGTCCTACAAATAGCAGGAAGAAGGAAACAGAACGGGGCTTGGACGGACGGGCTTCGGCCTAGGCTTGGCAAGGCGTGCTAGTTCCTCTCTCCTGTAGCTCGTCTTCCTCTACTCTCCTTCCTCCTCTTAATTCTCCTCTGAAATTCAAGTGTTGTAATCGAATCCATGGCTAATAGAGTGAATTGGTACTGAGATCCTCACAAGGATGATGATGAAAATGGCCATTTTAGGACTGTCGGCTCGAGGCTCCTTGCTATGAAAAACCCTAGCTGCAAATCTTCTTCAGGCTTGTTCCCATTTCATGAGCGAACTATGGTGGGCACAAGCCAGCCTGACATTTGATTCCCTTGATCATTCAAAGGAGTAGCTTTTGCGGCTGGAGTAGCGCAGCATCTTCTGCTTCTTTTACTAGCACGTACACTAGCAGAAGCAGAGCACCACTACTCTTACTGCACTTGTACAGTTTGGTTTGAAGCTTATCTCCTTTTCTGCACTTCGAGCTGCAGCAGATGAACAGTTCAGTTTATGTAATGGTTCATTACTCACTTGTATGGTTGCGGCCATGAGTAGATGGCCATTTTTTAGGACCCCATAATCCACTTTGTTTTGTTTTCAGGCATGCAATATACTCGTGATCGAGGATGTTGGTATTCAGCTCGTTCCGTATTCGATTCATTCGCTTTCACGACTTCGTCCAACTTGGGGAAAAAATACTCCTACAATTTAAGGAAATAATATGCAACAAGGATGATGACAATGACATAGCACCTTACCTGGGCGTTCTCGCCAAGGAGAAGCCAACAAAGCCACAGTGGTTGGTGGTTCCGCCCACAATTTGTATGTACGTGAAGGTTGACACTTTCCAGGAGATACTCATTAGTGTTATTTTTGTGGTGATCCAAATTCCTAAAAGAAATAAAGATAAAGGCAACTTCGGCCAGAGCGAAGCGAGGCCCGTCGCCGGGAGGCTTGGGCCTCGCGAAGCGGGGGGCGGCAGCCCCCCGCGGTACGGTACGAGTTGTTACCGAGTTGGACTAGGGTTCACCTATTATAAATACCTCTTGTAAGCCGCCGTAAGGGATAAGTTGCATTGAGAAAATTCCCCGGCGTTTGTAACCTCACCCGCGATATAGTAAAGTCTTGCTGGCTGGCGCCCGTGGTTTTTCCCGCAAGGGTTTTCCACGTTAAAATCTCGTGTCCCCGTTGGTTGATTTCTTGGTTCATCGTTGTTTCTTGCTATCGAGTATAACAAGTGGTATCAGAGCCCTGGTTGCAGATTAGGGTTTTGCGATGGCATCGATGAAGTTTGATCTACCGATGCTGGACTACAAGACGAGATTCTCGCTGTGGCAAGTAAAGATGAGGGCGTTTCTCGCCCAAGCTTCGGATCTGGATGAGGCGCTAGATGCGTTCGGTGAAAAGGCACCGAGCACGTGGACTGCCGAAGAGAAGCGCAAAGATCGTAAGGCTTTCTCTTTGATTCAACTTCATCTTTCTAATGATATCTTGCAAGAGGTGCTGGCAGAGAAATCCGCCGCCGCGCTGTGGCTCAAGCTGGAGTCGATCTGCATGTCTAAAGATCTTACCAGTAAGATGCACGTGAAGATGAAGTTGTTCATGCACAAACTCCAGGAGGGTGGTTCCGTGATGAACCACATATCGGTCTTCAGGGAGATCGTTGCCGACCTAGTGTCGATGGAGGTAAAATATGAGGATGAGGATCTAGCTCTTCTGCTGCTAGTTTCATTACCTAGTTCTTTTACAAATCTGCGAGATACCATATTATTGAGCCGTGATACACTAACCCTTGCGGAAGTATATGAGGCTCTCCAAACCAGGGAAAAGATGAAAGGTATGGTACAGTCTAACGCATCGTCATCCAAGGGCGAAGCGTTGCAGGTTCGTGGCAGACCTGAGCAAAAGAACTATAACAACTACAACCGTGACAAGAGCAAGGACGGTCGAGGCCGTTCGAAGTCTAGAGGCAAAGATAAGTTCTGCAGGTATTGTAAGAAAACTAATCATACCATTGATGATTGCTGGAAGTTGCAGAACAAGGAGAAAAGAAACGGTACGTATAAACTGAAAGATAAAACTGAAGGTGCTGGTAACGCCTCTGTTGCAGCCGGTGGTGAAAGTTCTGATTCCGGCGATGCTCTTGTTGTTCTTGCTGGTTGTGTTGTTGGTCGTGATGAATGGATTCTTGATTCTGCATGCTCGTTTCATATTTGCACTAACAGAGATTGGTTTAGTTCATATGAGCCTGTGCAGAGTGGAGATGTCGTGCGTATGGGAGATGATAACCCACGTGAGATTGTGGGCAGAGGCTCCGTTCGAATCAAGACGCATGATGGTATGATCCGCACTTTGACGGACGTGAGGCACATCCCAACCATGGCCAGAAATCTGATTTCCCTTAGCACACTTGATGTTGAGGGGTATAAGCACATCAGCTCAAACCGTGTGATGAAGGTATCAAAAGGTTCCCTTATTTACATGGTTGGTGATATGAATTCTGCTAAGTTATATGTCCTTAGAGGTAGTACTTTACATGGTTCTGTTGCCGCTGCTACTATTTCTGATAATGAACCAAGTAAGACTAACCTGTGGCATATGCGTCTTGGACATATGAGTGAACTTGGTATGGCAGAATTGATGAAGAGGAACCTGCTGCATGGCTGCACCATGAGTAAGACACCGTTCTGTGAGCATTGCGTGTTTGGTAAGCACAAGAGAGTAAAATTCCCTACTTCTAAACATACCACAAAAGGTATACTTGATTATGTGCATGCTGATTTATGGGGGCCGTCACGTAAGCCCTCACATGCTGGTTCTCGCTACATGCTCACTATTATTGATGATTACTCTAGAAAAGTGTGGCCATATTTTCTGAAAAGTAAAGATGAAACTTTTGCTGCTGTTAGAGGATGGAAAATTATGATAGAGAAGCAAACTGAAAAGAAGGTTAAATTGCTTCGTACTGACAATGGTGGTGAGTTTTGTTCGCATGAGTTTGATGACTTCTACAGGGAAGAAGGCATCGTGAGGCACCACACCATCCCATACACTCCGCAGCAGAATGGTGTAGCTGAGCGCATGAATAGAACCATCATCTCGAGAGCTCGCTGCATGATATCAAACGCTAAGCTGAACAAGCGTTTTTGGGCTGAAGCAGCCTCCACCGCCTGCTACTTGATTAACAGGTCACCTTCTATTCCGCTTGATAAGAAAACTCCCATTGAGGTATGGTCAGGTAAACCTGCTGATTATTCAGAGTTGAGAGTTTTTGGTTGCACTGCTTATGCTCATGTTGATAATGGAAAGCTAGAACCTAGAGCCATTAAGTGTATGTTTGTTGGATATGGTTCTGGAGTAAAGGGATATAAGTTATGGAATCCTGACACTGGAAAGTTTTTCATGAGCAGAAGTGTTGTTTTCAATGAATCTGTTATGTTTAATGACAGTTTGCCTACTGATGTTTCGCCTGTTAGTTCTGATGATGAGCAGGAGGAAATTAGCGTGCAGGTGGAGCACGTTGATAATAAAGAAAATGAAACTGAAACTGAAAATATTGTTGATGATACTGTTCAGCACTCACCCATTGTCTTGCAGCCACAAAATCAGTCCATTGCTGCTCGACGTACTCAAAGGAATTGTGGACCTCGTCCACGTTTAATTGAGGAGTGTGATATTGTTCACTATGCTTTTAATTGTGCTGAACAGGTGGAGAACAACAATGAGCCATCCACGTACACTGAAGCAGTTGGTTCTGGTGATCGCGAGAAGTGGGTCTCCGCTATGCAAGAGGAGATGCAATCACTTGAGAAAAATGGTACGTGGGATGTTGTTCGCTTGCCTAAGAAAAAGAAGACCGTTCGTTGTAAGTGGATCTTCAAGAGAAAGGAGGGTTTATCTCCTAGTGAGCCTCCAAGGTATAAGGCAAGGTTAGTTGCAAAAGGTTTCAGTCAAATGCCAGGTGTTGATTACAATGATGTTTTCTCTCCGGTTGTGAAGCATAGCTCTATTCGTACTTTTTTTGGTATTGTTGCTATGCATGATCTTGAGCTTGAGCAGTTAGATGTGAAGACTGCATTTTTACATGGAGAGTTGGAGGAGGAGATATACATGGACCAGCCAGAAGGGTTCATAGTGCCTGGTAAAGAGGGCTTTGTGTGTAAGTTGAAAAGGTCCTTATATGGTTTGAAACAATCTCCTCGTCAATGGTATAAAAGGTTTGATTCATTTATGTTGCCACATGGCTTTAAGAGGTCTGAATTTGATAGCTGTGTGTACATTAAGTTTGTCGATGGATCACCTATATACTTGCTGCTATATGTTGATGACATGTTGATTGCTGCCAAGGGCAAGAAAGAAATCACTACATTGAAGAAATTGTTGAGTAGTGAGTTTGAGATGAAGGATCTTGGTGCTTCTAAGAAAATACTTGGTATGGAGATTGCTAGAGATAGAAATTCTGGTTTGTTATTTCTTAGTCAGCAGAATTATATTAAGAAAGTTCTTCGTCGTTTTAACATGCATGATGCAAAGCCTGTTAGTACTCCCATTGCTCCTCATTTTAAATTGTCTGCTTTACAATGTGCTAGTACGGATGAGGATTTTGAGTACATGTCTAGAGTGCCATATTCTAGTGCTGTTGGTTCTTTGATGTATGCCATGGTTTGCTCTCGTCCTGATTTATCATATGCTATGAGCTTGGTTAGTAGATACATGGCTAATCCTGGTAAAGAACATTGAAAAGCTGTTCAGTGGATTTTCAGGTACCTACGTGGCACATCCAATGCTTGCTTGAAGTTTGGCAAGACTGATGAGGGACTCGTTGGCTATGTGGATTCAGATTTTGCTGCCGATTTGGATAAGAGGAGGTCCCTCACAGGTTATGTGTTCACGGTAGGTGGTTGTGCTGTGAGTTGGAGGGCGACGTTGCAGCCAGTTGTTGCCCTGTCTACCACTGAAGCAGAATATATGGCCATTGCTGAAGCATGCAAAGAGTCTGTTTGGCTGAAAGGTTTGTTTGCTGAGCTTTGTGGAGGTGATACTTGCATTAACCTGTTTTGTGATAGTCAGAGTGCCATTTACCTTACTAAGGATCGGATGTTCCATGAGAGAACAAAGCACATTGACGTCAAATACCATTATGTGCGTGATGTTGTTGCACAAGGTAAGCTGAAGGTATGCAAAATCAGCACTCATGATAATCCTGCTGATATGATGACAAAGCCAGTTCCTGTTACTAAGTTTGAGCTTTGCTCGAACTTAGTTGGTATCACTGTCTAGCCCAAGAGGCTATTTGGCGCCGAAAGTGTTTTCTTTGTTGTTTCAGGGTGAAGGTTCTCGTTCATGCTACAAGAGGGAATTTGGCTCAAGGTGGAGTGTTATTTTTGTGGTGATCCAAATTCCTAGAAGAAATAAAGATAAAGGCAACTTCGGCCCGAGCGAAGCGAGGCCCGTCGCCGGGAGGCTTGGGCCTCGCGAAGCGGGGGGCGGCAGCCCCCCGCGGTACGGTACGAGTTGTTACCGAGTTGGACTAGGGTTCACCTATTATAAATACCTCTTGTAAGCCGCTGTAAGGGATAAGTTGCATTGAGAAAATTCCCCGGCGTTTGTAACCTCACCCGCGATATAGTAAAGTCTTGCTGGCTGGCGCCCGTGGTTTTTCCCGCAAGGGTTTTCCACGTTAAAATCTCGTGTCCCCGTTGGTTGATTTCTTGGTTCATCGTTGTTTCTTGCTATCGAGTATAACAATTAGGTTCATCCTCCTGGTGCTACTGTTGCTGCTCCTCCTGCGCATTTGAAGGAGTTGCTCGTCGACGGCAAACCGCACTGATCCAGGTGAGCTAAAACCTTTACTTTCTTCATTTCTTCTTCTGCGTTCCACTCATATCTTAGCACCGATCCAGGGAAATTTCAGTAAGCCGGGGAAGGGAGAAGTATGCGCGGGCAAGCAGAACGCTCTGTCTTATGAAGGTGTGAGGAGTCATAAGAAGATAATTTGGTATTTACAACATGCAGTTTATATTTCACGTCACGACATCCATATATATCGAGTATAACATGCATTCCACATACATGATTTCTAGTCAAAGCACAAAATGTTTGCAAATAATTGCAAAGACATGTTGAAACTTAATGATTTTATTTGCACCGCAAGTGCCAGATCATTCATGATGTTTCTCTAACCTGCTTTGCTGCTGATGTATCCACTGAGACTAATTTCATGGGTGGTAACTCGGATCTGGACAAAATAATTACCGCAATAGCTTGTTCGTGGCTTGTTGTATATTCTGACTGCAAAAATTACTTCATGGCTTGTTGTATATTCTGACGGCACAAATAATTTCTTCGTGGCTTGTTGTATTCTGACTGCAAAAATTACTTCTTGGCTTGTTGTATATTTTGACGGCAAAAATAATTTCTTCGTGGCTTGTTGTATATTCTGAGGGCAAAAATTACTCCCACAATCCTAATTCTGTCCACTGTTTGCTCACAGGACGAAGACAGATTCCCACTCCTCCAACCATGAGCTTGTCTGCCATCGGGATCATTAGTGCCATCAATGAGTGTGTCAGTTTGTTTCAGTCGGCAAAATCTGCCATTTCATTCCTGCGCCACCGATGGAGTGGCTCACAGGAGCAAAGTCTCCAGGATGATGTAATGCAATTACAGAGTGACCTACAACGACTCTGCGACACTCTTCCTGCAATGTACGACCTCATTAATGGACCAGAGTGGAAAAACTATGAAGAGTGTGTGGCCATGCTCCTTCCAAGTCTCAAGGATGCCGTGTCTGAGGCTGAGGACCTTATCGATGAGTTCAGATGGTACGAGAGGAAGGTGCAAGTTGAAGGCCATGCAAACCAATCTCCTTTCATTGACTTCCTTGATGAGGTCATTCATGGCAACTTCTACAAACTGAATGATGTTCAATCAAGGTTGAATCACCTTTCATGTCAGCTGGAGAATATGGGGCTTCGTGGAGTTACACATCACTTTGAAAAATTAGTCAGGCCGGAGACCACCTCTTTGTTGTCAAAGGAAACAAAGATATTTGGTCGTGGCAAGGAGCTGAAGCAGATATTGGGATCTCTTAATGTACCAACACGTCCAAAACGCAAGAGACAAACAAGTTCAATCTATGCATCAACAAGCACATCATCAAGCAACCATGTTAATGGTGAACCGATAATATCGAGTCTTCCTGTTTTGGTGGTAGCTGGAATTGGTGGTGTTGGAAAGACTACTTTGGCCCAACATATCTGCAACCATCAACGAGTGAAGTCTCACTTCGAGCTAATAATTTGGATTTGTGTCTCAGATGACTTCAATGAGAAGAGGTTAAGTAAAGAGGTCATAGAATCATGCACTGGAAATGAGGCAAAGATTGATAATTTGGATTCTCTTCAGCGTGCTCTTTCTAACCACGTGAAAAATAAAAGGTTATTGATAGTCCTTGATGATGTGTGGGATGATGCTTTGAAGGATAGTGGGCGGTGTTGGGAGATGTTTTGTGCACCTTTTACAAGTGTCCAAGAGGGAAGTGCGATGTTAGTCACCACTAGATGTCCAAATGTTACCAAGGCCGTGCACACAATGGAGCCTGTTATAATTGAAGGTCTAAAGGACGATGTCTTTTGGAATTTCTTCAAGTTATGTGCGTTTGGATCTGAGGGTTCTAGCAATGATCCTGAGTTAGAGCGTATTGGGAGAAGAATACTCCCTAAATTGAAGGGTTCTCCTTTGGCCGCCAAAACTCTAGGGCGCATGTTAAGCATGGACCATCAAGCATCACATTGGAGTTCTATACTTGAGAGTGAACTGTGGGAGTTGAAACAAAAGGAAACCGAGATTTTGCCTGCCCTTCGGTTGAGCTACATGTATTTACCATTCTATCTGAAACAATGCTTTGCATTCTGCGCCGTGTATCCCAAAGATTACAAATTTGAGAAGGCATGCTTAGCTGAAATTTGGGTAGCAGAAGGCTTTGTGGAGCCTCAAGGTGGTGTTCCCATTCAAGATATTTGCTATCAGTATTTTGAAGACCTTGTGTCGCGGTCCTTCTTTCAAAAGGTTAATGGTCGATATGTAATCCATGACTTGCTGCATGACATGGCACAAAAAGTTTCAGAGCATGACTGCTTCATCTTACGAAATAAGAGTGACTTTGATAAAGTTCCCCAGAATGTTCGCCATGTATACATACTCCCTAGCAGTGAATTTGATGATTCCAACTTGTTGAGACTATGCAAGCACACAAAGCTGCGCACCCTAATTTGCAAGATTAATTTGGGGAAAAGAACATGCTTTGTAATGGATCACTGGTGTACTAAACTTACACGTATGCGTGTGATGTCTTGTACCTTCACAAATGAATTACCAGATAGTATTGGTAATTGGAAGCATCTTCGGTACCTTGAAATCTCCAGAACCTGTACTTTGAAGAGGATTCCTTCATCATTCTGTTGGCTATATAATATGCAGATTTTATATGCCAAGAAATGCAAGATACAAAGCTTACCCGCTGACTTTGATAAGTTGACCAGTTTACAAAAATTTGAATCAAACGGATTAACTATTGATGCAGCCAATCAAAGGGGACAAGGAATTAGGTCAATAAAGAATCTGAATCAAATTCGTGAATACTTGGTGATAAATAATCTTGGCATCCTAAGTAAGGACCGTGCAGCAGAAGCTAAAGTGAAGGATAAGAAATTTCTTGATAGGTTGACATTGATTATGCGAGTTGCTTTACGGTCCGCTGAGTTTTATATCGACAACAATGATACAGAAGTGCTTGAAGGTCTGCAACCTCCTATCAGCCTCGAGCGTCTCTTCATCAAGAATTATGTCGGTGTCTCGCTCCCAAGCTGGTTTCAACCACAAAACTTGCCAAGTTTAACATCACTTCGTTTTGAAGGTTTTGTTGGGATGAAGAGCATATCATTTCCCATGACCTCACAGAGCATGAACCTAAATGAGATACATGCAATTGGTACTTTCTTGTCCTTGACAGACATAACCATTGATAAGGGTGAAAATATATCAAGCCTAGATGATTTTTTGCTTCCAGATTATATACCAGCCATCAAAAAAATAAGTATTTCCAGTTGCAAGATGCTAGAATCAATACCAGGTGAAGTATTTGGGGATTTTCATTTCCTTGAAGAATTGCAGATATTTGATTGTCCAAACATGCGCCTGCAAAGATTGGTTTCGTCGTCCCTCAAGGAGCTCATATTGTGTCGTTCTAGTATCTTTTGCAATATTGACTGTTGCTCCCTCACCTCCTTTCGTTTTCAATGCGAGTTTGCCACGTCCATACAACTACAAACTTGGAGTCTTCCAGCTTTAAAGACGTTGAAAATTGAGTGCAAATCTCTTACGTCTATTGGAGGCTCCCCTAGGTTTTCCATTTCTACGGGCACTGGCAACATTAGAGCACTCTCGTCCCTTACTGTCCTAGAAGTTACATGGTGTGAGAAATTGTCGACCCTTGATGGCATCCTAACACAAGAATACCTACCTGCTATTGAGGAAATTGACATTGGATATTGTTACGAGCTACTGTCCCTGCCAGTTGAAAGGTTTGTGAGTTTTCCTTACCTGAAGCATCTGAGGATTTGTAGCTGCCCAAGTCTCAACTGGCAAAGAGGGCTCGTGTTGCCATCACATATAAAGGTGCAGATATCCCGGTGTCCAATGCTAGAGGAAGTGGATGAGATAAATGGAAGAACGGCCTAAGGTATTTGTGCTAACGCTTGTTTCCTGTCCAGCTTTTACCTCTCTGTTGCTTGAAATTCCCTATATACCGTAAATATTTTACCCGCGTATTATGCAGTGATGATCCAACTTAAATCGGTATCACTAGAGTATGCTGGACTTACTCATTGATGACACCTACATGCATTAATTTCTTGTTTCTGCTTATTAGTTCCAATGTCTAGTTCGTATAGAAATCTGGATCTGCACATACGAGTGCCGCCGCGTTGTGTGCGTTAAGTCGAAACTCTTGTTTCTTTTTGGCCAAATTTGCTATACTGATTGTGTTTTCTTCTTCAAGGAACGATAGCTGCATTACTTGGAAGTTGGAAGACCCGAGGACAAGAAGATATCATGCCATTGTTTCGCCGTCTCTATCTGAGTCGCTGTGGACCCATATTTCATGTATACTGGTTGTTTCTCCTTCTTCTTTTTACAGTTTTATTCCATCAATCATTTCCCATATTTGTTCTGATAACTATGTGGTTTACACAAACCATAGACTTGCTGTAATAACTTATGAAACGACAGAGAGTCGCTGTGTAAGGCATGTGGTATCTGTAAGCATTCGTGTAAATGATGACATCTTTTGGAATTTCTTCAAATTGTGCGCGTTTGGATCTGAGGATTCTAACAATGATCCCGAGTTAGAGTGCATTGGTAGAAGTATACTTCCTAAATTGAAGGGTTCTCCTTTGGCTGCCAAAACTCTGTGACGCATGTTGAGCATGGACCTTCGAGCATCACATTGGAATTTTATACTTGAGAGTGAATTGTGGGAGTTGAAACAAGAGGAGACTGACATTTTGCCTGCCCCAAAGATTACAAATTTGAGAAGGCATGCTTAGCTGAAATTTGGGTATCAGAAGGCTTTGTGGAACCTCATGGTCGTGTCCCAATTCAAGATATTGCTTGTCAGTATTTTGAAGACCTTGTAGCACGGTCCTTCTTTCAGGAAGTTAATGGTGGATACGTAATACATGACTTGCTGCATGACATGGCACAAAAAACACATCAAAATACTTATGTGGATAAGTTTCTTGCTCTGGTGGCCGCATGTATTACATTGATGTTACAGTGTCACATGTTGACAATTTTTTTAGGGGGTGAGAAGATGTGATGTGTTTTTTAGGCTGGCTGCTGCCGATTAATTTGAGAAATTGTTGAACCTATCAAATCATGAATCAAATTTAAAATTGAATACCTTAACTGAATGAGAGAGTTCCCTGAGAAATTATTAACCAATCAAAATCGTGAACCAAATCTAAAATTGAGCACCTCAATTCAATGAGAATGCACCAAAATCAGGATGTATAGTGAATTAGAGGATATATTTATGCCCTCCAAAATATTTCATCAATTTTTTTTGTGATCACCAAGCAAATACACGTTAGAAAATAACTAGGACAACCACCAGGAGTAGGAGTAGTTGCCTTGGCTAAACTTCCACAATAAAGTACTCCCTACGTTCCTAAATATAAGTCTGTTTAGAGATTCAATAAGGACTACATACGGATGTATGTAGACATATTTTAGAATGTAGATTCACTCATTTTGCTATGTATGTAGTTTTCATTGGAATCTCTAAAAAGACTTATATTTTGGAACGGAGGGAGTAGCTTCTATTGGAAATGGTAGCCAACACGGTAAAGAGCAGGTGTGACTTGCCTTGGCGAAGAAGGGATAGGAAAAACATAGAATTGAAATCCCGTCAGTCATTGCTAAATGAGATAAGTATATTTTCCATCCTCGAATTCTCTCAAAAGTTTAGAATTCGTCCCTCAATTCCGAAACCAGTAAAACTCAGTCCCCGAACTAATCAAACCAGATAATTTTCGTCCCCGATAACACTTTGGGCGATTTGAGTATGACCTGGATCTGGTTTTGACTTGGCCACCACATCTCTTAAGCTTAGGTTTCGGGAGCTGATGGATGCCGGTAGCTGCTCCTTCATCGCACGAAGCTCAGCGCTAGGAAGCAGTCGAGTTGGTGGGCGGACGTGGCTGAACCATCGAGTGCGCCGGTTGAAAGTGCTTGATCAACAAGAAGCGCACGCCGGAGTCGGCGGGTTCCTTGTGGCGGCGCTGTTCACGTGTCAGATGATGGCGGCGTATCTTCCCCTGACCCGGTGTGGTGGGCTGGCATCACAAATCGTGCGCGACGGCGGCTAAGGAATTCAGACGACCGCCCCGTGACTTTCTTGCAGAGCTGGAGGTGCTCGGTAGCCTCAACCATCGCAACCTCGCCCGCCTTCTACCTCGAGCTCGGCCTCCGTGTGTGTTACCTCGACCTTGGCCACGACCCATGAGCCACCTTGCGTACCACCTTGAACTCGAACGATACAATAGCAGAGGTGGCATGACTGACGCGTGGAAGGACACGCACTAGTCGATGAGTGGCGGCAAGGCCGGCTGCCGGCGAAGCGCCTAGAACGACGTGAGGGCTCGGCTGCACCATGACAGCTTGACATCTCCGGGTACGGCGGCGCGGGCATCCCTAGCCGCCATACTCCTCACGGAGCACACAAGCATGCTAAACGGGTTCACGACGCTCACGTACAGCCGGCGTAGTGCGGCTGGCTGCGGACGAGCTGGCGGGCGCCGGCGTGTGAACACCTTCTCGCCCGTTTGCTACAGTAGCGTGGTGGTCAAAACCGGGCCACGTGGCCACTGTTAGTCAAAACCAGGTGCACATCATACTCAAACAGCCGGAAGCTTTATCAGGGACGAAAAATATCCAGTTTGATTAGTTGAGGGACTGAGATTTGCTGGTTTTGAAGTTGAGGGACGATTTCTAAACTTCAATGAGAATTCAAGGACAAAAAATATACTTATCCCTTGCTAAATTATAATTAGGGGGCAATTGCCCCCCTCCCACACATGATCTCCATTTGTTTCAATATTTATTTCCTATCGAACACTTTGTGTTGGGCTCTAAGTAGTTCCAGCTTTCCTGCACTACACCTCATCATCAAGATATTTCCTGTTTTTCAGTTGAGCTTCTGCTGCCTCATCCTTACTCAGCACGCGGGCATTAGTTATCTCGAACGGTCATGAAAATTCCATGTCCCTGATAATCTTCTGAACTAAGAGTTAAGTGCCCCCCGGCATAATAATGCAATCCATCTGATTCAAATTTCTGTAAACTGATCAACTTGCCAAAGTCACTGGGCAAACTTTCTAGCCTGCATTTTTTGGCATATAAAATCTGCAAATTATATTGGTTCTGAGCTTCACAGCAGGGGGAGCCTGACTCGGGTTCCACACAAAGCTGATGAGGAAGTACGACGACATACCAACGTGGTGGTTCTATTCGCTGGCGGTATTGTCGATGACAGTGTCCCTCATCCTCTGCACCGTCCTCAAGGACCAGGTTCAGCTCCCATGGTGGGGCCTCCTCTTAGCGTGTGGCATGGCCTTCGTCTTCACGCTCCCCATAAGCATCATTACTGCAACCACTAACCAGGCAAATATATTTTAGAATTTTAGTGTTTATCCATTTCTCGTGCTCTTTCATGATTTCGGCGAGAAAAACTGACAAAAGCCTTATAATTTTGATGGACACACTCCTGGTCTGAATGTCATCACCGAATATGCCATGGGGCTAATAATGCCGGGATACCCCATAGCCTGTTGGGATTATGTGTCCTGCAACTATATTCAAACAGTTATTATCATTAATATTCGGAATACCTCATATGAAATTATACATGTGTTTTGTGCATGGAATTACTCTTGCTGGAATGTAAGTGTTGCATACTTAAGGAAGCCGATCAATTATCGGTGGAATACAATATGCTTTATATATTGGAAAGACTACCCGGGTGCGCTAATAATTGAAAGAAGCTAGATCGTGTAATAATTAGATTACGGCCCTAATGTTGATCTACATAATTAGAGGAATTTATATTGTATTATGACGCGTTGCTCACAAGCGCGTGCTTCAGGGACTCGACGGATAGGATCCGCTAACAGACAAACTATATTGTGATTGGTAGTTTGATCTGGACTCTATCCGGAAACTAGTTTAAAGACTAGGAATCTTATAACTGTACAAGAGCCGGACTCTTTGGAAACGCAGTATAAGAAGGTCCCTACCCTCTAGCCTCGTATATGCGATTGTGAGCGGCACCACCGATAAGCGCGGAGGAATAGGGGTAGACCACAACATGTTTCTAACTGTTAGAAGGGAGGGAGAGGATTGATGGAATAGTTCGTTGTATTGCTTGAGCCTTGTGGTAATATATATAGGAGTACAAAGACCAACTTGGAGTACAAGACAAGGCAAGACCAAATCTTAGTCTACCCTATGCTATCTAATAATCCTTATACTCAACATCCCCCTGCAGTCACAAAGGTAGCGACGCAGACGGTGAGACTGGAGAAGAATCCGAAGGCAAGCCGACGGACACCCCCCCACAGTCGTAACGGTCGATGCATCGCGGAGTCGTGGCTGGAGTGGAAACCAACGAGGTTGCTCAAGCAGGCGGTAGCCCTTTGTGCCGTTTGTCGATGTAGCTGAGAGCGTGGGTGGTGGAGCCGTAGTCGAGGTAGCCGTGCGAAGAATGCCGTGGTCGATATCGAGTCGGGGTGGACGGTGTCGAGGAAGTCGCCGTGGACCCGCGGGCACAAGGGGGCGCCGAGTTAGCATGGGCGCAGTGGTGTCGAAGTAGTGGTGCGCCGGGAAGAAAATATTGTTGACGACGCGTCGCGGCGGGTTTGCCAAGCCCGGGGCACATCATGGACGAAGGCACGCACTGGTGTTGCCAGCACCGGGCATGCGTAGACGGACGAAGATGAAGTTGACGAAGGGTCGACCAGGCTTGCCAGGCCCGGGGACATGTCGTGGATGAAGGCACACATCGGTGTTGCCAGCACCGGACATGCGTAAACGAGGGACCTGCACGAGCTGTACGCCATGTCGGAGAAGTCGGAGGGGCCAGCAGAGAAGAACTCGACGACGGTTGCGGCGCCAATCGGCACGTGGCCAATGTCGCCCGCGGTTGTCGGAGTAGATGAAGCGGTCGGGGCAGATGATGAAGGAAATATGCCCTAGAGGCAATAATAAAGTTATTATTTATTTCCTTATATCATGATAAATGTTTATTATTCATGCTAGAATTGTATTAACCGGAAACATAATACTTGTGTGAATACATAGACAAACAAAGTGTCACTAGTATGCCTCTACTTGACTAGCTCGTTAATCGAAGATGGTTATGTTTCCTAACCATAGACATGAGTTGTCATTTGATTAACGGGATTATATCATTAGGAGAATGATGTGATTGACATGACCCATTCCATTAGCTTAGCACCCGATCGTTTAGTATGTTGCTATTGCTTTCTTCATGACTTATACATGTTCCTATGACTATGAGATTATGCAACTCCCGTTTATCGGAGGAACACTTTGTGTGCTACCAAACGTCACAACGTAACCGGGTGATTATAAAGGTGCTCTACAGGTGTCTCCAAAGGTACATGTTGGGTTGGCGTATTTCGAGATTAGGATTTGTCGCTCCGATTGTCGGAGAGGTATCTCTGGGCCCTCTCGGTAATGCACATCACTTAAGCCTTGCAAGCAATGCAACTAATGAGTTAGTTGCGAGATGATGTATTACAGAACGAGTAAAGAGACTTGCCGGTAACGAGATTGAACTAGGTATTAAGATACCGACGATCGAATCTCAGGCAAGTAACATACCGATGACAAAGGGAACAACGTATGTTGTTATGCGGTCTGACCGATAAAGATCTTCGTAGAATATGTAGGAGCCAATATGAGCATCCAGGTTCTGCTATTGGTTATTGACCGGAGACGTGTCTCGGTCATGTCTACATTGTTCTCGAACCCGTAGGGTCCGCACGCTTAACATTACGATGACAGTTTCATTATGAGTTGATATATTTTGATGTACCGAAGGTTGTTCGGAGTCCCGGATGTGATCACGGACTTGACGAGGAGTCTCGAAATGGTCGATACATAAAGATCGATATATCGGACGACTATATTTGGACACCGGAAAGGTTCCGGGTGAGATTGGGACAATACCGGATCACCGGGAGGTTATCGGAACCCCCCGGGAGGTATATGGGCCTTATTGGGCCTTAGTGGAAAGGAGGGGAAAGGAGCAAGGGAGGGGGCGCCGCCCCTCCTAAGCCCAATCCGAATTGAGAGGGGGCCCCCTCCTTTCCTTCCTCCCTCCTTCCTCTTCCTTCCCTCTCCTACTCCTAATAGGAAAAGGGGGAGTCCTACTCCCGGTGGGAGTTGAACTCCCCCCCTTGGGCGCGCCACCCTCCTTGGCCGGCCCCCTCCTCCACTCCTTCATATACGGGGGCAGGCGGGCACCCCATAGACACAACAATTGATCATTGATCTCTTAGCCTTGTGCGGTGCCCCCCTCCATCATAATCCTCGATAATATTGTAGCGGTGCTTAGGCGAAGCCCTGCGACGGTAGAACATCAAGATCGTCACCACGCCGTCGTGCTGACGGAACTCATCCCCGACACTTTGCTGGATCGGAGTCTGGGGATCATCATCGAGCTGAACGTGTGCAAGAACTCGGAGGTGCCGTAGTTTCGGTGCTTGATCGGTCGGGCCATGAAGAGGTACGACTACATCAAACGCGTTGTTATAACGCTTCCGCTTCCGGTCTACGAGGGTACGTAGACAACACTCCCCCCTCTCGTTGCTATGCATCACCATGATCTTGCGTGTGCGTAGGAATTTTTTTGAAATTACTACGTTCCCCAACAGTGGCATCCGAGCCTAGGTTTTATGTGTTGATGTTATATGCACGAGTAGAACACAAGTGAGTTGTGGGCGATATAAGTCATACTGATTACCAGCATGTCATACTTGGGTTCAGCGGTATTGTTGGATGAAGCGGCCCGGACCGACATTACGCGTATGCTTACGCGAGACTGGTTCTACCGACGTGCTTTGCACACAGGTGGCTGGCGGGTGTCAGCTTCTCCAACTTTAGTTGAACCGAGTGTGGCTACGCTCGGTCCTTGCGAAGGTTAAAACAGCACCAACTTGACAAACTATCGTTGTGGTTTTGATGCATAGGTAAGATTGGTCCTTGCTAAGCCCGTAGCAGTCACGTAAAACTTGCAACAAACAAAGTAGAGGACGTCTAACTTGTTTTTGCAGGGCATGTTGTGATGTGATATGGTCAAGGCATGATGCTAAATTTTATTGTATGAGATGATCATGTTTTGTAACCGAATTATCGGCAACTGGCAGGAGCCATATGGTTGTCGCTTTATTTTATGCAATGCAATTGCCCTGTAATGCTTTACTTTATCACTAAGCGGTAGCGATAGTCGTAGAAGCATAAGATTGGCGAGACGACAACGATGCTACGATGGAGATCAAGGTGTCGCGCCAGTGACGATGGTGATCATGGCGATGCTTCGGAGATGGAGATCACAAGCAGAAGATGATCATGGCCATATCATATCACTTATATTGATTGCATGTGATGTTTATCTTTTATGCATCTTATCTTGCTTTGATTGACGGTAGCATTATAAGATGATCTCTCACTAAGTTTCAAGATAAAAGTGTTCTCCCTGAGTATGCACGGTTGCCAAAGTTCGTCGTGCCTAGACACCACGTGATGATCGGGTGTGATAAGCTCTACGTCCATCTACAACGGGTGCAAGCCAGTTTTGCACACGCAGAATACTCAGGTTAAACTTGACGAGCCTAGCATATGCAGATATGGCCTCGGAACACTGAGACCGAAAGGTCGAGCGTGAATCATATAGTAGATATGATCAACATAGTGATGTGCACCATTGAAAACTACTCCATTTCACGTGATGATCGGTTATGGTTTAGTTGATTTGGATCACGTGATCACTTAGAAGATTAGAGGGATGTCTTTCTAAGTGGGAGTTCTTAAGTAATATGAATAATTGAACTTAAATTTATCATGAACTTAGTACCTGATAGTATCTTGCTTGTTTATGTTTGATTGTAGATAGATGGCCCGTGCTGTTGTTCCGTTGAATTTTAATGCGTTCCTTGAGAAAGCAAAGTTGAAAGATGATGGTAGCAATTACACGGACTAGGTCCGTAACTTGAGGATTATCCTCATTGCTGCACAGAAAAATTACGTCCTGGAAGCACCGCTGGGTGCCAGGCCTGCTGCTGATGCAACTGACGACGTTAAGAACGTCTGGCAGAGCAAAGTTGATGACTACTCGATAGTTCAATGTGCCATGCTTTACAGCTTAGAACCGGGTCTTCAACGACGTTTTGAACGTCATGGAGCATATGAGATGTTCCAGGAATTGAAGTTAATATTTCAAGCAAATGCCCGGATTGAGAGATATGAAGGCTCCAATAAGTTCTATAGCTGCAAGATGGAGGAGAACAGTTCTGTCAGTGAACATATACTCAAAATATCTGGGTATAATAATCACTTTATTCAACTGGGAGTTAATCTTCCGGATGATTGCGTCATTGACATAATTCTCCAATCACTTCCACCTAGCTACAAGAGCTTCGTGATGAACTATAATATGCAAGGGATGGATAAGACAATTCCCGAGCTCTTCGCAATGCTAAAAGCTGCGGAGGTAGAAATCAAGAAGGAGCATCAAGTGTTGATGGTCAACAAGACCACTAGTTTCAAGAAAAAGGGCAAGAGGAAGAAGAAGGGGAACTTCAAGAAGAACAACAAGCAAGTTGCTGCTCAGGAGAAGAAACCAAGTCTGGACCTATGCCTGAAACAGAGTGCTTCTACTGCAAGCAGACTGGTCACTGGAAGCGGAACTACCCCAAGTATTTGGCGGATAAGAAGGATGGCAAGGTGAACAAAGGTATATGTGATATACATGTTATTGATGTGTACCTTACTAGAGCTCGCAGTAGCACCTGGGTATTTGATACTGGTTCTGTTGCTAATATTTGCAACTCGAAACAGGGACTACGGATTAAGCGAACACTGGTGAAGGACGAGGTGACGATGCGCGTGGGAAATGGTTCCAAAGTCGATGTGATCGCAGTCGGCACGCTACCTCTATATCTACCATCGGGATTAGTATTAGACCTAAATAATTGTTATTTGGTGCCAGCGTTGAGCATGAACATTATATCTGGATCTTGTTTGATGCGAGACGGTTATTCATTTAAATCAGAGAATAATGGTTGTTCTATTTATATGAGTAATATCTTTTATGGTCATGCACCCTTCAAGAGTGGTCTATTTTTAATGAATCTCGATAGTAGTGATACACATATTCATAATGTTGAAGCCAAAAGATGCAGAGTTGATAATGATAGTGCAACTTATTTGTGGCACTGCCGTTTAGGTCATATCGGTGTAAAGCGCATGAAGAAACTCCATACTGATGGACTTTTGGAACCACTTGATTATGAATCACTTGGTACTTGCGAACCGTGCCTCATGGGCAAGATGACTAAAACGCCGTTCTCTGGTACTATGGAGAGAGCAACAGATTTGTTGGAAATCATACATACAGATGTGTGTGGTCCAATGAATGTTGAAGCTCGTGGTGGATATCGTTATTTTCTCACCTTCACAGATGATTTAAGCAGATATGGGTATATCTACTTAATGAAACATAAGTCTGAAACATTTGAAAAGTTCAAAGAATTTCAGAGTGAAGTTGAAAATCATCATAACAAGAAAATAAAGTTTCTACGATCTGATCGTGGAGGAGAATATTTGAGTTACGAGTTCGGTCTACATTTGAAACAATGCGGAATAGTGTCGCAACTCACGCCACCCGGAACACCACAGGGTAATGGTGTGTCCGAACGTCGTAATCGTACTCTACTTGATATGGTGCGATCTATGATGTCTCTTACAGATTTACCGCTATTGTTTTGGGGTTATGCTTTAGAGACGGCCGCATTCACGTTAAATAGGGCACCATCAAAATCCGTTGAAAGGACGCCTTAGGAACTGTGGTTTGGCAAGAAACCAAAGTTGTCGTTTCTGAAAGTTTGGGGCTGCGATGCTTATGTGAAAAAGCTTCAACCTGATAAGCTCGAACCTAAATCGGAGAAATGTGTCTTCATAGGATACCCAAAGGAGACTGCTGGGTACACCTTCTATCACAGATCCGAAGGCAAGACATTTGTTGCTAAGAATGGATCCTTTTTAGAGAAGGAGTTTCTCTCGAAAGAAGTGAGTGGAAGAAAGTAGAACTTGATGAGGTAACTGTACCTGCTCCCTTATTGGAAAATAGTACATCACAGAAACCGGTTTCTATGACACCTACACCAATTAGTGAGGAAGCTAATGATGATGATCATGAAACTTCAGAACAAGTTACTACTGAACCTCGTAGATCAACCAGAGTAAGATCCACACCAGAGTGGTACGGTAATCCTGTCCTGGAAGTCATGCTACTATATCATGATGAACCTACGAACTATGAAGAAGCGATGGTGAGCCCAGATTCCGCAAAATGGCTTGAAGCCATGAAATCTGAGATGGGATCCATGTATGAGAACAAAGTGTGGACTTTGGTTGACTTGCCCAATGATCATCAAGCAATTGAGAATAAATGGATCTTCAAGAAGAAGACTGACGCTGACGGTAATGTTACTGTCTACAAAGCTCGACTTGTCGCAAAAGGTTTTCGACAAGTTCAAGGGATTGACTACGATGAGACCTTCTCACACGTAGCAATGCTTAAGTCTGTCCGAATCATGTTAGCAATTGCCGCATTTTATGATTATGAAATTTGGCAGATGGATGTCAAAACTGCATTCCTGAATGGATTTCTAGAAGAAGAGTTGTATATGATGCAGCCGGAAGGTTTTGTCGATCCAAAGGGAGCTAACAAAGTGTGAAAGCTCCAGCGATCCATTTATGGACTGGTGCAAGCCTCTCGGAGTTGGAATAAACGCTTTGATAGTGTGATCAAAGCATTTGGTTTTGTACAGACTTTTGGAGAAGCCTGTATTTATAAGAAAGTGAGTGGGGGCTCTATAGCATTTCTGATATTACATGTGGATGACATATTGCTAATCGGAAATGACATAGAATTTCTGGATAGCATAAAGGGATACTTGAATAAGAGTTTTTCAATGAAAGACCTCGGTGAAGCTGCTTACATATTGGGCATTAAGATCTATAGAGATAGATCAAGACGCTTAATTGGACTTTCACAAAGCACATACCTTGACAAAGTTTCGAAGAAGTTCAGAATGGATCAAGCAAAGAAAGGATTCTTGCCTGTGTTACAAGGTGTGAAGTTGAGTAAGACTCAATGCCCGACCACAGCAGAAGATAGAGAGAAAATGAAAGATGTTCCCTATGCTTCAGCCATAGGCTCTATCATGTATGCAATGCTGTGTACCAGACTTGATGTGTGCCTTGCTATAAGTCTAGCAGGGAGGTACCAAAGTAATCCAGGAGTGGATCATTGGACAGCGGTCAAGAACATCCTGAAATACCGGAAAAGGACTAAGGATATGTTTCTCATATATGGAGGTGACAAAGAGCTCATCGTATATGGTTACGTTGATGCAAGCTTTGACACTGATCCGGACGATTCTAAATCGCAAACCGGATACGTATTTACATTAAACGGTGGAGCTGTCAGTTGGTGCAGTTCTAAATAAAGCATCGTAGCGGGATCTACATGTGAAGCGGAGTACATAGCTGCTTCGGAAGGAGCAAACGAAGGATTCTGGATGAAGGAGTTCATATCCGATCTAGGTGTCATACCTAGTGCATCGGGTCCAATGAAAATCTTTTGTGACAATACTGGTGCAATTGCCTTGGCAAAGGAATCCAGATTTCACAAGAGAACCAAGAACATTAAGAGACGCTTCAATTCCATCCGGGATCTAGTCCAGGTGGGAGACATAGAGATTTGCAAGATACATACGGATCTGAATGTAGCAGACCCGTTGACTAAGCCTCTTCCACGAGCAAAACATGATCAGCACCAAGGCTCCATGGGTGTTAGAATCATTACCGTGTAATCTAGATTATTGACTCTAGTGCAAGTGGGAGACTGAAGGAAATATGCCCTAGAGGCAATAATAAAGTTATTATTTATTTCCTTATATCATGATAAATGTTTATTATTCATGCTAGAATTGTATTAACCGGAAACATAATACTTGTGTGAATACATAGACAAACAAAGTGTCACTAGTATGCCTCTACTTGACTAGCTCGTTAATCGAAGATGGTTATGTTTCCTAACCATAGACATGAGTTGTCATTTGATTAACGGGATCATATCATTAGGAGAATGATGTGATTGACATGACCCATTCCATTAGCTTAGCACCCGATCGTTTAGTATGTTGCTATTGCTTTCTTCATGACTTATACATGTTCCTATGACTATGAGATTATGCAACTCCCGTTTATCGGAGGAACACTTTGTGTGCTACCAAACGTCACAACATAACTGGGTGATTATAAAGGTGCTCTACAGGTGTCTCCAAAGGTACATGTTGGGTTGGCGTATTTCGAGATTAGGATTTGTCGCTCCGATTGTTGGAGAGGTATCTTTGGGCCCTCTCGGTAATGCACATCACTTAAGCCTTGCAAGCAATGCAACTAATGAGTTAGTTGCGAGATGATGTATTACAGAACGAGTAAAGAGACTTGCCGGTAACGAAATTGAACTAGGTATTAAGATACCGACGATCGAATCTCGGGCAAGTAACATACCGATGACAAAGGGAACAACGTATGTTGTTATGCGGTCTGACAGATAAAGATCTTCGTAGAATATGTAGGAGCCAATATGAGCATCCAGGTTCCGCTATTGGTTATTGACCGGAGACGTGTCTCGGTCATGTCTACATTGTTCTCGAACCCGTAGGGTCCGCACGCTTAACATTACGATGACATTTTCATTATGAGTTGATATATTTTGATGTACTGAAGGTTGTCCGGAGTCCCGGATGTGATCACGGACTTGACGAGGAGTCTCGAAATGGTCGATACATAAAGATCGATATATCGGACGACTATATTTGGACACCGGAAAGGTTCCGGTGAGATTGGGACAATACCGGATCACCGGGAGGTTATCGGAACCCCCCGGGAGGTATATGGGCCTTATTGGGCCTTAGTGGAAAGGAGGGGAAAGGAGCAAGGGAGGGGGCGCCCCCCCCTCCTAAGCCCAATCCGAATTGAGAGGCCCCCCCTCCTTTCCTTCCTCCCTCCTTCCTCTTCCTTCCCTCTCCTACTCCTAATAGGAAAAGGGGGAGTCCTACTCCCGGTGGGAGTTGGACTCCCCCCCCCTTGGGCGCGCCACCCTCCTTGGCCGGCCCCCTCCTCCACTCCTTTATATACGGGGGCAGGGGGGCACCCCATAGACACAACAATTGATCATTGATCTCTTAGCCGTGTGCGGTGCCCCCTCCACCATAATCCTCGATAATATTGTAGCGGTGCTTAGGCGAAGCCCTGCGACGATAGAACATCAAGATCGTCACCACGGCGTCGTGCTGACGGAACTCATCCCCGACACTTTGCTGGATCGGAGTCCGGGGATCATCATCGAGCTGAACGTGTGCAAGAACTCGGAGGTGCTGTAGTTTCGGTGCTTGGTCGGTCGGGCCGTGAAGACGTACGACTACATCAACCGCGTTGTTATAACGCTTCCGCTTCCGGTCTACGAGGGTACGTAGACAACACTCTCCCCTCTCGTCACTATGCATCACCATTATCTTGCGTGTGCGTAGGAAATTTTTTAAAATTACTACGTTCCCCAATAGATGACGGGGAAGATGGCGATGGGCTGGTGCTGGACGAAGACGAAGGGGTTGGACGGGCGGCTACGGCGGCTACGGAGGTAGCGGCGGCGACAGCCTGACGGCGGCGGCATCGGGTAGGTTAGGAGTGCGGCGGCGGTGCTGGAAGTAGGCGAAGAACCCTGACAGCGTGATGAAGACCGGCACGGACGGTGGCGTTCCCGCGCCAAGGAGACGGCGCGACGCATACCACGGGAGGTCGACGCGCGGTGACGGCAGAGTGGACCGAGGGCCGCGGCGTTACGGCCCGAAGGGGCGATGCAGCGGCGGCAGGCGGGTCGGGGCGACGGCAGGAAGACCTCGGGGCGGTGGCGGGGACCGAGGGCCGCGATGCTGCGGCCTGAAGGGGCGACGCAACAGCGGTTCGCGAGTCAGTGCAACCGCGGGGACGGCCTCGAGGCCGCGGCGGGGACCGCGTATCGCAGCACTATGGCCCAAAGGGGCAACGCAGCGGCGACGCACGAGTCGATGCAGCCGCGAGGAGAACCACGGGGCGGCGGCACTGCGGCCCGATGGGGCGACGCAGCGGCAGCCCGATGCTCGATCGGTGGAGAGGCGCGCTGAACTCGGGGACGATCTTCACGGGACCTGCGGAGGCGCGCGTAATCGACGGGCCAGGTCGGTCGCGCGGCGTAGATGAGGCGGATCGCGGCGGCGAGCGGGTGATCAAGCCGATCACGCGCGAGGTCGGGGACGCCGCTCGGTGAAGGCGTGGTGGCGGCGGAGTCCGAGATGAAGCCGGCGACGACGGACGGCGTGAGACGTCGTGCGGACGAGCTTGTCAGCACCGGCACCTGGGCTGCCAAAGCAACGCCGGCGCCCGAGCAGCGAGGCCTGAGTGACCAACGGAGCAGCAGCACCCGAGTTGAGGCAGCGGACGAGGCTGACGCAGCCGTCAAAACGCAGCCGAGGACGAGGCCGGCGAGGTAGACCGCCGGGCCACCGTGCAGACGCGGCGGAGGCGGGTGATGTGGATCGATGGGCGGGCAAGCGCGTGAACGACGGCTATGATTGGCCGTCGCATGGCGCGAGGCCACCGGATCGGGGCGATGCAGGTGACCCGATCGGAGCAGGGCGGTGACGGCCGGCGCAGGGCAACGGGCCGCCTCGGCGCGCGTGGCCGCCGGGTCGGAGGAGAGGACCACAACATGTTTCTAACATAGCCAATGTCTGCTTCAAGGTGTACGGCTACATGAGCATGTTGCAGGCGCCTTCCACTCAGATTTCAAGCTAGGATACTACATGAAGATACCTCCCAGATCGATGTTCATTGTTCAGGTAATTAAACCACTAAATCTGCTTACGTTGTAAGCCAAGGAGTGATATATGCAGGAAGATAAAATTTCCTGACATTCGCGCACTATTTATCCAGGTTGCTGGTACACGGGTGGCCACAACTGTAAACCTCAGCGTGGCATGGTGGCTACTTGGCTCCGTCGAGAACATCTGCCAGGACCAATTACTATCACCAGACGGCCCATGGACGTGCCCCGGTGACCGTGTCTTCCTTGATGCATCGGTTATCCGGAAGCGCATTTTTGGGCCACATGGACATGGTAACTATGAAGCTCTCAACTGGTTCTTCCTCATGGACGCAGCAGGCCCTGTCATAGTGTACATCTTCCACAGGATATTCCCCAGCCAGAAGTGGATGCTCATGATAAACCTGCCAGTGCTCATCGGCGCTACAGCCTACATGCCAGCAGCGACAGCCGTCAACTACAACTCGTGGCTGCTCATATGAATCATCTTCAATTTCTTTGTGTTCCGGTACCCGAAGACGTGGCGGCAGAAGTACAACTACATCCTCTCTGGCGCACTTGATGCAAGCGTTGCGTTCATGGCGGTACTGCTGAGAACCGGACCGTCGACTTGGGATCAGAAAGTGTGTGCCCTGTGTTCTAAACTAAATATCTTTCAGCCTCAAGGAACAGCTACAAGATTAGTGATATGATACATTCCAGTTGTGTCAGCGTCATATTATAATAATAGATTTCTATTGCTCTTCCACCAAAAAAGAGATCCATACGTGTAAGCTGTAATTAAAGGTCATAGTCAGGCGGCACGCAAAATAAAGATAAAAGACAAAAAAACATCTCAGCAGGAATGGTGCGATAATTAGTTATTTGGGCAACACAAAATGATTGCTAGTTCAGGAATCCTATAAACTTAATTTGACAGTTGTTGCAAAAATATTTTAGAGCAGTAGTGTACATCTCAATTGAAATGGTGAGTAGTAACACAAACCGTTCATCAACAGCATTCAGTGAGAGCAAAGTCAATCGCACAATTTGAAGAATTCTCGTTTCTTACGGTCCTGCAATATACGTACGGTTTGCAATGCATACATAGAGTAACAACTCGGCAACAGATGGTTTTCAATTGAGAAAATGGCACCAATTTTCTGCCCATTGAACGGAGATAAGCAAAACCTTACATTTCACTCCAACATAGGCTAAAGGAAACAAGAAAGAGACGAGGCACTCCACCTTCTTGGAATGCGGTCAAAAATGTCAACTCGTATGCCACATAAATAGAATATACTACCTCTATCCAGGTAAGCCGAGAGCTGTAGCTCGGCAACTGGAAAATTGTTTGCCGAGTTCTACACTGGATCGCGGCAAAAGACCTGACGACACCGTCCTCACCCGGTGGATGTGAAATCACTTTATTTTGCCGAGATTGTGCCTTTGGATCTCGGTAACAAGTTTGTCGAGCAACCGACGATCGGTTTTCAACAAAGTTTTGTTTGCCTGCGAGATGTGCACCTAGTACGCATTGCCGAGAACAGTTCACGGCAAAGGCTTTGCCGAGTTTTTCGGCCATTCACCGAGTGTTCATGACACTCAGCAAAGCAACGGATTCCAGTAGTGTGAGCTTAGACCTTGAAGACAACCTTAATTTATTTTTTATTTTTTATATGCATTGTAGCCCGTAACAACACATAGACATTTTCTTAGTAGATATAGATTGATACATACGTAGATATAGACATGACATGTGAGGCTTATTTTTTATTTAAGTCGGTCAAACTTGCCTAATTTCTTGTTTTGGCGAAGACACCCATTGCAACAAACTTTCCATTGTCACACGTTCCGGCCGCAGCTGCTGTCATCGTCCACGGCGCGTGGGGAGGCGGTGGCGGGTACTATGGCACGGTGCAGGGAAGAAAGAGGGGGAAAGTTTACTCGGCCGGGCGGAGGTGAGAAAATTTAGATGCCGCGGGCCAAATTTTCGACAGAGGAGTAAAACATTTGCTCCTCAAACTGTTTTAGGACATGGATTAGATGTGGTTTAGAGGAGTAAATCATTTTTTACTCCACTACCGGGTTTTATTGGACCTGCTAGAGATGCCCTTAGAAGCAATATTCCTCAATTGGCTAGGGGCATCTCCGAGTGTGCTGCGAGCCCATGAGCAAATAATTGCGGTCTGTACTAATAGATTTGATTTGACAAAAAGAAAAACTGTTCACCCTGTCCTTTATGTGTGCAATTATTGGTATGCAACCGAGCATTAGACTGAAGCTCTTTTACCACCTGTGCACAGTAGGTATTAGTCATAACCCGGTCCTGATAGACAGTTGTTAATACTTCCAGACCAAACATGACCCCAAATCCTCTGCTTCCTCCACCTAATTACAGACTCTAGGGTTGCGGCCCACCGACAGGATAATTTCGCCTCTGCAGTTCCCGACAACCGCACCCGCCCAACCTCGTCCCGGTTCAGAAAGGAATGAGGCGTCAACATTCATTTAAATAGAGTCAGTGTAAGGCAGGATCCAGCTTCTCATAGGAAACTCAGGTTGTAGCCTCCATGGTTGTCGCATTACTCTTGATACATTTGATATTCATCTTCCTCCTTGCAACCACATATGTCACATATGTTGTCCACTTCTAAAGTGCACTTTCATTTGCCCCTCTTGGTGGGGAGTGTGTTTGTAGCAACCCTCCACCCTAAAATCCGATTCATTTCCTGCATTTTGGCTTGCCATATCAAGTCCCAAATACTTCACTCATCGGCCTCACGAATGGAGATAGAAGCATGACGCTCATCTTGCAGTTTTAGATGAGTGGCAAGAAGATATGCACTCCGGATAGAGAATATGCGAGTCTTCTCTTAGTGCCATCCCAAAGTCATCAACATTTTTTTAAGTGCACAATCATCAACATTTGAGGTGTGGTCAGGTGTGTTGCGTTTAGTCCCACATCGGTTGTGGGAGGAGACATAACACGATTTATAAGAGCGGGGTGTCCCCTCCTAACAGGCTTGTCTTTTCGGGGGAGAGGGCCCAAGGCCTGTCATAAGTCGGTGTTGATCTCCGGTTGGGCCTGGTTGGCGCATGTGGGTTGGCCATGGAGACGCTGGTGATAGCGGACCTGGGATTGTGTAACAAGGTGTGGCAGAGTATGGCTAGGAATGAAACAGCCCCTCACTGCTCGTCATGGACCCAAGCTAGAAAGTTGATTCGGGTGCGATGAAGCCCCCGGAGCGTGGGTACATGCTGTCCCACTGAGCATGCACGCGCCGTTGGAAAGCCTCCTGTCAAGCATATCAAATACAAGTCTTGTCATATATTTTTCCAACATGATTTTTGGAGGAGTCTTTCTCAAGAAGAAGATGATGAATATTCTCAAAGGCAAACACATAATAGGAGGAATTTTTATCATGACGGTTCATATTTACAAAGTCAAGCATTGATTAGGGGGAGTGTTAGAAATAACTTGATTAAGATAATTTAAGAATAATCCCTGCTTACTAGCAACGGCCTTAAGTTTAGCAACCGTCGTCATTGTTGCCATCCTTTGTTAGGTCGCGTCCATCCCGCTCAAATTGTATATGTAGCCTTGTTCATCATCAATAAACAGAGAATTAATCATTCTCATTACTTTCACTTGTCAACAGATCCAGTGGGCAGCACCAAACGGGGCGCCAGCGCCAGAGCACAGTTCGATCGGCAATCATGCATGATCAGTGTGAACAACTAGGAATGTTGGGATGCACAGGAACGCTTCTCTTTGGTGCAGCCAATGTGGCCAACTAGTTAGTGTCCTCAGAATCATGCTTGGATACTGATAGCAAGGAAAGACTAGTGAAGGAGAAGGGCTTTCTTTTACTTGCTATCAGGTCGTCAAAAGGAAAGACTAGTGAAGGCTAGGGGCAGGATACTGATAGCTTGCTCCTTTTGACGACCTTTGACTCTCACTGAGAGCCGAAAGGGAATCTAGCCACGTATGAAACGTACGACATCTCAATCGAGGATGTCAAGCTGTGAACCTCCGTCTTCCTCACTAAAGGCGCAGCTGGTCTCCCTTCCAAGATCTTGCAAAACAGCTTCATAGAAAAGCATACTGAGCAGCTTAATTTGGGGTGAGTGGACCCAAAAGCATACTGAGCCCGACCACTTGCGCTGGGTGGACTCTGCGAGATAGATAGCACCGGTCGGGACTGCTCATCGTCCCATCCAGATCCACCCATTTCTCCCCTCCCGCTGCTCGTTCCACGCCGCTCGTCGCCGGAAGCAGCGTCGATCCAGGTGAGCCTGAACCACCTTTGCGTACATTTCCTTTACTGCATCTGCGTCGTCATACTAGCTACTTCTTGCTATGGTCACATGATGCCACAGCTTACATACACAACATGCATTTTTCAGCCATAATAATGAACATGCATTTTGTAAATTTTGGGAGAGAATTCCTCAACATGGCGCCCAAACCCTTCCTAGCCGTCTACGGCACTAGTTCTAGGGAGGATCTTCGAGGAGGCCGATGCGTGGCCCGTTACGGGTTAACTTGTTTTGAGGGGGAATTGTCGGAACCCCCCTTTGCGGCTTTAGCTAGGCGGGTTAGTACCGCGTAGTTTCTTATTTTGCCTTAAACGGTCGAGGCCGATGGCCATTATAAAACTGTGGGTGGGCGTCTTGCCCCTTCTTCTATGAATACTAGTGGTTGGGGCGTCACCCTATGGTGCCTCGCCTCCATCTAAAAAAGAATTTTTTAAAATTCTCACCTCCTAGAAAAAAAAGTGAAAAAAATCACCAACACAGCCTACCAGCGAGCGTCACTTTGCGTAGCCTTCCATTTAAAGAAAATGTATGGGGCCCTCACCTACATCTAAAAAGAAAAAAAATTCCTTACCTCCATCTAAAAAAAATATCCCAAAAACTTTTTCACCGTGGCCGCCCTTCGCAGGATGCTTAATGGGTTTAATATCATCGACATGTTTGTGCCTATTCTAGAAAGAGAAAAAAAAACCTTCCTTGCCGGGGAGACCCTCCCTCATGCGCCAATCACTACTAGAGAAAACCCTAGTAGCTGCTACTATTTTTTCTCTTTTTTTTTCACTTCTGGCTACACATACACAGTATTTATACATGTTTTATATAGTATACACATACACATACACATACACATATAATGAATCTATATGAGACAACAATCATCATAGTGCTCCAACATAGTCACATCATCCTCATCATAATGATCCAACATACACATGCACATGTTGACATCATCATCATCAAAATTTGATGATGATCATCGCAATGTCCTACTGGATGAGATAGAAGCCAGTTCTGAGTTTACGGTCCAGTTCGGCCCCTATGGCTTCAGCCCATTTGCGGATATGGGCACCGGATGCAGATGTCATGCTAAGTTATTTGTTATCCCTTCTGAACTCCATTATGTGATGGATGATGTAGAATCCAACCTTCGTACTTGTTGCCGGCTGCTAGATACACCATAAGTCAATTTTATGGCTGAAAGCTGGCGCGCCTTCCCTTTGTTTATTGATCTGGATGTGGCCACTCCTCATGTTGAAGCCTACAACAGCACGATACTCATTATTTATGTGTTGTCTTTCTTCAACGTGTTTTTGGATGAGTCCAAATACAGAGCGTGGGAGACTCACCGGAAAAGAATGATAAGGACAACCTCAAATTAGCCTCCATACATTCAAAGGAAAGACCGAAATGTATGAAAGGATGTGTTATAGGGCTATCCGGGAATGACTTACATGGGATGATAAGGCAGGACAATTGTTTCATTGTCCTTATATATTAACATGTAGTCTTCGATGTAAACTCGCAGATTCACATTCCACGTTGTTGTGTGCCAAGAAGCCCTCATGCATGTATTAGGGGTCCGGTACCACAATTTGCGAGATTTACTCTTTCCTGGCGATGTAGTTCATATGTAGCACAAAAATGTGGACGGTCGTAAAATCGAGCTGCCTCATGATATACATGTCAATGATGTGATGAAACCGCGGGAAGAACAGATCCGCGGGGCATGTGTGGACGTGGCACTTGCCCATAGGCACATGAACCGCGTATAGTGGGTATCCCGGATCCTTCGAGGGGAGAATGCTCTTATCTGTCGACAACACATGGTCATGCAGTCTCCTCAGATACCCTGATACGGCCTCGAGCACTTTTTGCGCTAGCATCGGGGTGCCCGCGAGATGGAGTAACGACGAATTGATGATCGGTACACTATTCGCAACCCGGTTCGTGCTACCTGTTGAGCTTGCGTTGGTTTTTCCATTGAAGAGGAAAGGGTGATGCAGCAAAGTAGAGTAAGTATTTCCCTCAGCTTTCGAGAACCAAGGTATCAATCCATTAGGAGACAACACTTAAGTCACCGAATACCTGCACAAACAAACACCAACTTGCACCCAACGCGATAAGAGGGTTGTCAATCCCTTCACGGTTATTTGCAAAGTGAGATCTGATAGAGATGGATAAACGGCAAAGTAATATTTTTGGTATTTTTGGTTTATGGAACGGAAACTGAAAGATTGCAAAGAAAGTAAATAGGAAACTAGAATTGTAGATCGAAAACTTATATGATGGAAAATAGACCCGGGGGCCATTGGTTTCACTAGAGGCTTCTCTCAAGATAGAAAATATTACGGTGCGTGAACAAATTACTGCCGAGCAATTGATAGAAAAGCACATAATGATGACGATATTTAAGGCAATGATCATGAATATAGGCATCACGTCCGTGTTAAGTAGACCGACTCTTGCCTGCATCTACTACTATTACTCCACACATTGACCGCTATCCAACATGCATCTAGATTATTAAGTTCATAAGAACAGAGTAACGCTTTAAGTAAGATGACATGATGTAGAGGAATTAACTCAATTAATATGATGAGAACCCCATCTAGTTATCCTCGATGGCGACAATACAATACGTGTCGGTTCCCCTTCTGTCACTGCTACCTCTTGAGCTTGTGTTGGTTTCCCTTAAAGAGGAAAGGGTGGTGCAGCAAAGCAGCGTAATTATTTCCCTCAGTTTTGAGAACCAATGTATCAATCCAGTAGGAGACTACACGCAAGTCGCCTCGTACCTACACAAACAAATAAGAACCTTGCAACCAACGCGATAAAGGAGTTGTCAATCCCTTCACGGCCACTTGCAAAAGTGAAATCTGATAGAGATAATAAGATAAATATTTTTGGTATTTTTATGATATAGATTGGAAAGTAAATGTTGCAAAATAAACGGCGCCAGATATCGCTTGTTGACGGGAGATTAATATGATGTAAAATAGACCCGGTGGCCATTGGTTTCACTAGTGGCTTCTCTCAAGATAGAAAATTTCTACGGTGGGTGAACAAATTACTGTCGAGCAATTGACAGAAAAGTGCATAATTCTGAGAATATCTAAGCATGCTCATGTATATAGGCATCACGTCCGCGACAAGTAGACTGAAACGATTCTGCGTCTACTACTATTACTCCACACAACGACCGCTATCCAGCATGCATCTAGAGTATTAATTTCATAAAAACAGAGTAACACATTAGGCAAGATGATATGATGTAGAGGGATAAACTCAAACAATATGATATAAATGAAGGAAATATGCCCTAGAGGCAATAATAAAGTTATTATTTATTTCCTTATATCATGATAAATGTTTATTATTCATGCTAGAATTGTATTAACCGGAAACATAATACATGTGTGAATACATAGACAAACAGAGTGTCACTAGTATGCCACTACTTGACTAGCTCGTTAATCAAAGATGGTTATGTTTCCTAACCATGGACAAAGAGTTGTTATTTGATTAACGGGATCACATCATTAGTTGAATGATCTGATTGACATGACCCATTCAATTAGCTTAGCATCCGATCGTTTAGTATGTTGAGTTTATATAATGATGTGATCACATCATTTGATTAAAGAGTTGTTATTTGATTAACGGGATCACATCATTTGATTAATGAGTTTTTCTGTTTATTTAATTTTTTAAATATTTTGAGTTTATATAAATGTTAGATTAATGTCGAATGTTAGATGAATTAGATAGAAAAGTTAAATATATAGTAATGTCAATTGAATATATAGTTAGATATATTAATGTCAAATGTTAGATGAATATATATTTGGCTAGACATAGGTGTTTAATGTTTCACCTATATGAACATAGGAAATGTCATCTGACGACGAAAAAGATTTCATTATGTGCGAACACTGTGAAGACCAGCGCGGCCTGTGCGACCAAAATTTCCTTGTTAATGGTAGGTGCTTCAACATCAAGCTGGATGAGACATTCGAAGTTGATACAGTAAGTCACTTTGTCAATTATTATTTGAATGCAAAACTTATGCTTCATTTGCTTCAACTTATAATTTTAAATTTTCACTATTCTACTAGCGCATCCCCTGCCATGCAAGAATTTTTGTTTTGGATAAGATAGGTTTTAGTGCTATAGATAATATGGAGGTAAAGAGAGTTTACTTGAAGACGGAGCATGGGTATACTTTCAACGTCAAATTATATAATGGAGACACATTCACCCATTTTGAATGCAAAACTTGGCAAGCACTATGCAAGGCTTATGCATTTGAGCTTCATATGGTTATCACCTTTGATATTCGTCCGGAAGATGATATTGAAGGTAATATAGACATCTGGGTCGATGTGCAAACGCCTCTAGTTCTACCATTTGGTGAGTTTTTCTCAACCATGCATGCATATGTTTATATCTTTGATACAGTTTATTCAAAAATAGTTGACAACTAATTTGTATTGTCAGCTTATTTCAGTTCAAGCAAACATGTCCGGCGCTTGGTAGACAGGACCTACTACTGCCCCGGGGCTCAACTAAACTGCGAGGAGATAAGTCATTATGTTTCATGGCTTGAGGATCTTAATACTGTCAAGACAATTTTTTTTCCTAAACTTAGAAATGTTACTACTCAAAACGTGCGACCAATGGTGATCGTATTGAACTACGGTCACATCTATAATCCAAAGATGGTAAGATTTTAAATATTTGTCCTTAATTAGTGCATCTTTTGCATACATTATTTTTGAAGCTAAACTTTCATTGCTTAGTATATTAATTACTATACGATGTTCTTCAACAGGGACTTCCGATGACAGTTGTGCCTCAGTGGATCGAGACAAAAGGTCGCATGTCAATGATTAGCTTACGACCAAGATTTCCTACATTGCACATGAGTGCATTCAGGATTTCTGAAAGCGAAGAATGCTTAATAGTGAAAGATTGGAGCAAAATTGTTAACGATCGCAGAGAACTACTAGGGGGCAGCAAGGAGAAGCGCAACCCAAGATTAGGAGACAGATTCATCTGCATGCTCCAGTATGATGAATCAGGAGAGCTATACATGTTCTATGCTATTCTACCTGAGAGGGAGCAGCAGGATCAGTAGCTACTAGTTCATGCTCTTAATTAGTACTTGTCTCATGTCCGTGTCCTGAACTTCGATGTTGGTGATGATTATGTTGAACTTGATGATATCTTTGCTTCTGTTACAAAGTGAATGTTTCCTCTTTAAGCTAGCCAGCGTTGATGATGATTAGATAGCTAGCGGTAATGACTATATGATGATTAAATAATGGTAATTAGAGGACTGTGATGATTTTTAGCTAGCTAGAGTTTATTTATTTATTAATATGCGATGATGATGATGATGATGAGACTACAACTCATTATAACGTAAAACAATCCTAAATTAAATTGATAACACAAATTTAATTGAAAAATACAAAATAAAACAAAAACCCACAACCATTTAGTACCGGTTGGTGTTACCAACCGGTACTAAAGGGCTCCCCGCCCCCGGAGCTGGCTCGTGCCACGTGGTTCCCCTTTAGCACCGGTTCGTGCTAAACCGGTACTAAAGGGGGGGGCTTTAGTGCCGAAATGTTAGTGACGGTCCCTAAACCGGCACTAAAGGGCCTTACGAACCGGTGCTATTGCCCGGTTCTGCACTAGTGTGATATGGTCAAGACATGATGCTAAATTTTATTGTATGAGATGACCATGTTTTGTAACCGAGTTATCGGCAACTGGCAGGAGCCATATGGTTGTCGCTTTATTGTATGCAATGCAATCGCGATGTAATGCTTTACTTTATCACTAAGCAGTAGCGATAGTTGTGGAAGCATAAGATTGGCGAGACGACAACGATGCTACGATGGAGATCAAGGTGTCGCGCCGGTGACGATGGTGATCATGACGGTGCTTCGGAGATGGAGATCACAAGCACAACATGATGATGGCCATACCATATCACTTATATTGATTGCATGTGATGTTTATCTTTTTATGCATCTTATCTTGCTTTGATTGATGGTAGCATTATAATATGATCTCTCACTAAATTATCAAGAAGTGTTCTCCCTGAGTATGCACCGTTGCCGAAGTTCGTCGTGCCCAGACACCACGTGATTATCGGGTGTGATAAGCTCTACGTCCATCTACAACGGGTGCAAGCCAGTTTTGCGCACGCAGAATACTCGGGTTATACTTGACGAGCCTAGCATATGCAGATATGGCCTCGGAACACGGAGACCGAAAGGTCGAGCGTGAATCATATAGTAGATATGATCAACATAAAGATGTTCACCATTGAAGACTAATCCATTTCACGTGATGATCGGTTATGGTTTAGTTTGATTTAGATCACGTGATCACTTAGAAGATTAGAGGGATGTCTATCTAAGTGGGAGTTCTTAAGTAATATGATTAATTGAACTTAAATTTATCATGAACTAAGTCCTGATAGTATTAGCATATCTATGTTGTAGATCAATAGCTCGCGTTGTTGCTTTCATATGTTTATTTTGATATGTTCCTAGAGAAAATTGTGTTGAAAGATGTTAGTACCAATGATGCGGATTGGATCCGTGATCTGAGGTTTATCCTCATTGCTGCACAGAAGAATTATGTCCTTGATGCACCGCTAGGTGACAGACCTATTGCAGGAGCAGATGCAGACGTTATGAACGTTTGTCTAGCTCAATATGATGATTACTTGATAGTTTATTGCACCATGCTTAATGGCTTAGAATCGGGACTTCAAAGATGTTTTGAACGTCATGGAACATATGAGATGTTCCAGGAGTTGAAGTTAATATTTCAAGCAAATACCCAAGTTGAGAGATATGAAGTCTCCAACAAGTTCTATAGCTAAAAGATGGAGGAGAATCGCTCAACTAGTGAGCATGTGCCCAGATTGTCTGAGTACTACAATCGCTTGAATCAAGTGGGAGTTAATCTTCCAGATAAAATAGTGATTGACAGAATTCTCTAGTCACCATCACCAATTTAGTAGAACTTCGTGATGAACTATAATATGCAAGGGATACTGGAAACGATTCCCTAACTCTTCGTAATGCTGAAATTGACGAAGGTAGAAATCGAGAAAAACATCAAGTGTTGATGGTAGACAAGACCACTAGTTTCAAGAAAAGGGCAGAGGGAAGAAGGGGAACTTCAAGAAGAACAGCAAGCAAGTTGTTGCTCAAGTGAAGAAGCCCAAGTCGGGTCCTAAGCCTGAGACTAAGTGCTTCTACTGCAAAGGGACTGGTCACTGGAAGCGGAACTACCCCAAGTGATTGGCGGATAAGAAGGATGGCAAAGTGAACATAACTATATTTGATATACATGTTATTGATGTGTACTTTACTAGTGTTTATAGCAACCCCTCAGTATTTGATACCAGTTCAGTTGCTAAGATTAGTAACTCGAAACGGGAGTTGCAGAATAAACAGAGACTAGTTAAGGGTGAAGTGACGATGTGTGTTGGAAGTAGTTCCACGATTGATATGATCATCATCGCACACTCCCCTATACTTTCGGGATTAGTGTTGAACCTAAATAAGTGTTATTTGGTTTTTGCATTGAGCATGAATATGATTTGATCATATTTATTGCAATACGGTTATTCATTAAAGTCAGAGAATAATTGTTGTTCTGTTTACATGAATAAAAACCTTCGATGGTCATACACCCAATGAAACAAGTTCATTGGATCTCGATCGTAGTGATACACATATTCATAATATTGAAACCAAAAGATGCAAAGTTAATAAGGATAGTGCAACTTATTTGTGGCACTGCCGTTTAGGTCATATTGGTGTAAAGCGCATGAAGAAACTCCATGCTGATGGGATTTTGGAATCACTTGATTATGAATCACTTGATGCTTGCGAACCATGCCTCATGGGCAAGATGACTAAGACTCCGTTCTCTGGAACAATAGAGCGAGCAACTAATTCATTGGAAATAATACATACTGATGTATGCGATCCGATGAGTGTTAAGGCTCATGGCAAGTATCGTTATTTTCTGAACTTCACAGATGATTTGAGAAGATATGGGTATATCTACTTGATGAAACATAAGTCTGAAACATTTGAAAAGTTCAAAGAATTTCAGAGTGAAGTGGAAAATCATCATGACAAGAAAATAAAGTTTCTACGATCTTGATTGGCTGTTTCCCCAAAGTGACAAGGCTGAGCTCCCCTGTACTTGATTTCTACTAGTTAGTAGTCACAGTAAAGTATCTTTTTAATTGCTTGCAAGACGTGTAAGAACTACTCCCTCTGTAGTGATCTAAGCTCTACTATACAACTTCCCTCTCACCTGATGATCATTCATGGTGTTTCTCTAACTTGCTGCGTTGAAACTAGCAAATGGCAAAGCTTGCACGAGAGTGAGCTTCATTTCTCGCCTACTCCCCCTCGGCCCTCCTGCTGTTGCCCATTTGAGGAAGAAGCAGCAGCAGCACCCCGATCGAGGCCTCACACGCCACGCAACCAAGTGGGCGCCGCCGCCGACACCACAACCCCTTGAACCTTTGTTTTCTTTTACACATTTGCAAGTCCTACTTTGATTTATTTACTGATGACTGCTACTTGTTGTCTCCTGCCGCCATCCTTGTTCTTTCTCCCCACCACCACAGATTTTCACTAAAGGGGGGCAGTAACTGCACTGCACTGCACTTATTTTTCCTGGCAAGGGTAAGGGTCTTTTTTCCTTTACGAAGAGACTTGAATCCTAAAATTACCATTCGTAGAAACCAAAAAAATTACTAGCTTAAAGCCTCCCTTTTCTACAAAAAGGATAAGAAAATTGGTAACAGATATGCATATTGTAACAGTGGAAAAAGGACAGCAGATTTTCATTTTAGGCTGACAGTAGCTGGAGCACGGTTTTAATTTAGTTTATTTTATCGGCATGCCTATAGACTATTTATCAAGAGGCTTAAAGCCTTTGATTCCTATTCATAGGAACCTGAAATTTAATAGCTGATCTTATTGCAACAGAAAAAAGGTAGAAAAACATAATCTCACATCAACAACGACTTGTGTTTCGTTGGATTGGATGTTTCCCCAAGGTTTGAAGGCCCTTGTTGTATATTTGCACCTGAATTGAGATGACATCCACTTTGTGAATTGTCGGGTATTTTGACAAGAGTTTTGCCAAAGCTCATATCAATGCTGAGCACCCCTGTACTTTATTTCTACTAAAAGTCAAGACATAATGAAACTTTCAGCTCATGACATAATGAAACTTTCTAACTACACTTTATTTTTCTACTAAAAGTCAAGACATAATGGAACTTTATGACTACACTTTCAGCTCATGATTCATTCATGATGTTTCTGTTACTTTCTGATGAATCTGTTCAAACTAATTTCAATGGAACTAACATACCCGGAGAAAGTAACTGCTACAATAGTGGGCTCGTTGTATATTCTGAGTGCAAACATATCTCCATAGTTCTAAGGGTGTCCACTGTTTGCACCTAGGGCAACAACAGATGTCCAGACTCCAGTCAACATGAGCTTAGCTGCTGCCATTGGGGCCATCAGTGGCTTCAATGAGTGTGTCACTCTGTGGCAGTGGGCCAAATCTGCAATTTCATCTCTGCAATCCCGATGGAGTGGCTCACAGGAACGAAGTCTGGACCATGTATTGCAATTGGAGAGTGGCCTACAACGTCTCAAGGATACTCTTCCTGCAATGTATGATCTCATTAATAAAGCAGAGTGCAGAAGCCACGAACACGGTGTGGCCAAGCTCCTGCCTAATCTCAAGCTTCTTAACCCTAAACGCACATGACAACCTCTGCTTCCCTCTGCGAAGGGCCTATCTTTTATTTTATGTTTTTACTTTTTTCTTGAGTCAAGGTAATCTTCACCTTTTCCCTTTTTCAATTTATCCTTTGGCAAGCTCCTCGTGTTCGAAAGATCATGATATATATATCCAATTGGATGTAAGTTAGCATGGATTATTATTGTTGACATCACCTAAAGGTGAATACGTTGGGAGGCAATACAATAAGCCCCTATCTTTCATAGTGTCCGGTTGAAACTCTATAACCACAAGTACCGCATGAGTGTTAGCAATTGTAGAAGACAACATGATAGTTGAGCGTATGGACTTGCTGAAAAGCTCTATTCTTGACTCTTTCTGATGTTATGATAAATTGCAATTGCTTCAATGACCGAGATTACAGTTTGCTAGTTCCCAATGAAGTTTCTGAACCATGCTTGACATTGTGAATTGAACGTTACTTGAGCATAAGAAATCATATGATAAAACCTATTTATGTTGCTGTTATAAGAATGATAATGATGCCCTCATGTCCGTATTTTATTTTTATCGACACCACTATCTCTAAACATGTGGACATATTTTTCGATTTCGGCTTCCGCTTGAAGACAAGCGAGGTCTAAGCTTGGGGGGTTTGATACGTCCATTTTGCATCATGCTTTTATATCAATATTTATTGCATTATGGGCTGTTATTACACAGTATATCTCAATAATTATGGCTATTCTCTCTTATTTTACAAGGTTTACCATGAAGAGGGGGAATGCCGGCAGCTGGAATTCTGGCTGGAAAAGGAGCAAACATTGGAAACCTATTCTGCACTGCTCCAAAAATCCTGAAACTCCACGAAACTTATTTTTGGAATTAATAAGAATAATTGAGCAGAAGAAACACCAGAGGGGGCCCACACCCTAGCCAGGAGAGTGGGGGGCGCGCCCACCCCTACTGGGCGCGCCCCCTATCTCCTCGGCCCTCTGGTGGCCCTCTGGTGTCCATCTTCTGCTATATGAAGGCTTTTACCCTGGGAAAAATCGTGGGCAAGCTTACGAGATGAAACTCCATCGCCACGAGGCGGAACCTTGGCGGAACCAATCTAGAGCTCTGGCAGAGCTGTTCTGCCGGGGACACTTCCCTCCGGGAGGGGGAAATCATCACCATCGTCATCACCAACGATCCTCTCATCGGGAGGGGGTCAATCTCCATCAACATCTTCACCTGCACCATCTCCTCTCAAAACCCTAGTTCATCTCTTGTATCCAATCTTGTATCAAAACCACAAATTGGTACATGTGGGTTGCTAGTAGTGTTGATTACTCCTTGTAGTTGATGCTAATTGGTTTACTTGGTGGAAAATCATATGTTTAGATCCTTAATGCATATTATTACTCCTATGATTATGAACATGAATATGCTTTGTGAGTAGTTACGTTTGTTCCTGAGGACAAGGGTGAAGTCTTGCTATTAGTAGTAATGTGAATTTGGTATTCGTTCGATATTTTGATGAGATGTATGTTGTCTTTCCTTTAGTGGTGTTATGTAAACGTCGACCACATGACACTTCACCATTATTTGGGCCTACAGGAAGGCATTGGGAAGTAATAAGTAGATGATGGGTTGCTAGAGTGACAGAAGCTTAAACCCTAGTTTATGCGTTGCTTCGTAAGGGGCTGATTTGGATCCATATGTCTAATGCTGTGGTTAGGTATACCTTAATACTTCTTTCGTAGTTGCGGATGCCTGCAATAGGGGTTAATCATAAGTGGGATGCTTGTCCAAGTAAGGGCAGTACCCAAGTACCGGTCCACCCACATATCAAATTATCAAAGTACCGAACGCGAATCATATGAGCGTGATGAAAACTAGCTTGACGATAATTACCATGTGTCCTCGGGAGCTCTTTTCTCATTATAAGAAACTTTCCAGGCTTGTCCTTTGCTACAAAAAGGATTAGGCCACCTTGCTGCACTTTATTACTTTATTTACCTGTTACCCGTTACAATTTATCTTATCACAAAACTATCTGTTACCTACAATTTCAGTGCTTGAAGAGAAAACCTTACTGAAAACCGCTTATCATTTCCTTCTGCTCCTCGTTGGGTTCGACACTCGTACTTATCGAAAGGACTATCATAGATCCCCTACACTTGTGGGTCATCACTTAGCCAAATGACTCGCATTGTATTTGTAACTCAAACCCATTAATAATTTTACATTATTCTTAGAAAACTTTGAGAACATCCGCATACGTAATATGTATATATCTTTCCACAAGATCGAAATCCAAAATTAATTCACACAGCAAGCAAAAAAGACAAGTCCTACCTTAAAAAGTGAGAACAATTCAACTACTGTCCACATAAGGAATTCTTTCCATGTGCAGTTTAAATGTTTTTGGACATGAATTCTTATGGTAAGGTAGATCGTGCAAGTTGTATCGATATTGCAAATTTTCTTCAATTTTTTTCATCATTATTATAGATTTATTTAAGCATTGTGTACAACATACACTCATATAACTTGATGCACATAATAATGCGCTTATGCCTTCATGTCATGGCTTCCATGTTTTTCAGCTGCATCCTTAATACTTCTGAGAGATTCAACAAAGTCGTCCAAAAGCTCGTGACAATCTGGAAACTGTGTTTCGTCCACAGCTAGAACCACCCTGATGGTGTTGACGTAACTATTAAAGTTAATGTTTACGGCCTACACAAAAATACGACAAATGTAATAAAAAGTTAAGTTGTTCATTGTCATAAGTACAAACTTTGGTGGAAAGACATACACTTACACATGCTAGTATAATTAATTTTAGGCCAACTAATTTAATTACTTTTTAGCAAACTTGTCCGTAGTACCATGTACAACACATATAAATGGTTGATCCCCACTACATTTGTGTATCTTAACATGCACACATGACACACCACCATTGGTTATCTCGTTAAAGACACACCTAAACATGCATGTGTTTTTTTCATTATTAGTTGATTTCAATATGCATGATTCCCATCTGACCTCACATGCCACCTCATACAAGGCCAATCAGAACAAGCATGGAAAACATTTTTCTCTATATTCTGCTACTTATATCCGTAGATATTTGTAAAATATAAAATAATCAAATAAAATATTATTTTTTTTAGTTTTAGTTTGCATATTTTAAAATCAAATACTAATATTTCGTAAAGCAAATTTTATTGAAATATATTGCAACTGATAATCGCAGCATTGCGTGGGTTACCATCTAGTTTCTGATAGTTTAGGCTGCATATATAAAATTATAGTTTGCATTTATTTAATTTGTTGTATCTATTTAGTTCCGGTGTTGTCTAACTTACTTGTGGTAGTCCGTACTGGCTAGGGGCAATGAAGACAATAGGATGTCCACAGAACTCCACCTGTTCAACTGGACCTATCATGTTTGACAATAACGTAGTTGTATTGGAGAACATACGATCGATGATATAAGCACCTGCCTGTTTCACAAGTTGCAACACATAAAATATATTATAATCAAAATAATATAATCAACTCTTTTATATTATACTCAAAATAATATAATCAACTCTTTCATATGTACCTTTCGACCAAATATTTTATGGATGACTTCTGCGGCAACATGAGTGAATGCCACTTCTAGTGAGCTCTTCTTCCGATCCACGGTATTCTTAGCCTTGCGAATAAAATTGAGTGGATCATGGTGCATGGCTATATGAACTGGAAGGATGATGAAACCAAGTTGGTTTCCCCATTTCACATCACTTCCATTCGCAGACTGTATCGTACTAACACATTCCTGGCCATAGTAGTATGAATGGTATTTAAAACACAAGATAACTTGTGAATTATAGATAGGGCCTAATACGTATTTTGAGGTTTACCTTAACCACTTGTTATGACAACTATATATGTTGTGTATGCTACAAAGACTATTCCACGGAATTTTTAGTTGAAAGCGAGTATTTTATTTATATAATAGTTATAGCATACATCTCATAAATCATTGAGCTTATCTATGGTAAAATTAAATCTCAAGGTGCGTATACCAATATATATGTATGGAGGCAGTAGTTGTCTCTCTTTTCTAGTACTTACGTGTAGGGCTGTAGTTGCCCTTAAATTAACCACAAGGACCGATCGTATACGTATCTCCTTGCCAGTTTTATTGTCACCTAAAATGGAGAAGGATTAAAAAAGAATGAGTCAAACTGAAGTGTGACATTAGTTAGGAATAGACTAGTATCAAGCGTTTGGTAATAATCTCCTCACCCGACTTCCGGTAGTAATATCGTGATAGGGCAGCATCCGTACATCCAACTAACACATCATTAACTGTCTGTGCAAGCAAACAAGCATAAAGATTATTCCCAGAGTTACACTTCATGGAAGAGGGAAACTGTCAATCGAGAAGGGAAAACAAAATCTGTGCAATCCTCCAAAATGAATTTGTATCTTCTAGTAGTGACAAATATAAAAGCAACAACAATTTTGAGGCAATACGGAACAATATATTGGAGGCCATGTGACATAAGAGAAACAAATATGTTGATCAAAATATTCCAGTCTGGGAACTTCTAAACCTAAATAACTAATGTTACTACGAAAAAACTTAACGTGTGTAGCTATTGTGATTTCGTGACGTTGGGTTGAATTAATTCTATATAACCAATAATGGATCCCCACTATATATATTTCTATCACCATGAACTCAAAATCTCATCAGGCATGAGAAAAGAACCATCGTAGCATGACCCACTATCTCTAATACTCTCAAGATGTAACTATGCTAACTAAACTTGCCACCGTGCATTAGGAAAGACCCACCTTAACATCCACCATGCATGGTACTTATATTAAATCAGTATTCCGCAACTACAAAATAACCATATACAATAAACTATATATATTCTACATTCAAATATCACATTTTAAAACTAAATACTAATGTTTCATACAACTAAATCCAAATGAAATAATTGCAACCAATTCCCTCAGCAGTGAGAGCTACAGTACATGCTCTATTGCTTCAACCATAGAATATATTTTGTGATTTTCATGCAGGTCACGAATAAATATGTTTTTTCTGCAAAATAATGATTATATTATTTTATAGGAAGTTAACATGGTAAGGTTTTGTTCCAAATATATATCAAAAATTCGTGTCATAATTTTTCAAAACTGCAAAGGTGTATCCTTTTTTCTAAGTTTTAGAATATATATTCGTATGTGCCTGTTTCGTGAATAACATTTTCACATTATAATGAACAACCAAGCTCTACAGCGACTCGTCTTTATGTGCTTGCTACTATACCTACAACTATTAACTCTGTAGATTCTGGCATATCGATGTGATAGACAACTAACGTTTTTGATTTTTTTTGCAGGGACTAACGTGTATGCAAACTATTTATGGCTGCTTAGTTAGACAAGAAATACATTGCTGTACAATATATAATTAACTAAAAAAACAGAACTAAGAAAAGAAATTTCGAATTCAATGAAACTTTAGAATATATTTTTCTTAAAAGGTAGTCTAATTTATATGTGATTAAATGTAGGACAACCTGTACATTCCTGGAAATGAAAAGAAGCAAATAATTTATTTTTGTTGATGCCATGCAACACATACTAACTAATGACAAAGATGGCTACAAAGTAAAAAAATGAAAAATTCAGAAAAAAGGTGTTTTCATAAGCACCTAATGAATTCCACAAAGATTTATATGTATACTAAATATGGAATAACATAAATTGAACCTTTATTAAGTAAAAACAAATTATATTTTGTTTAATATCATTGTGACGTCAAGTACTAATTCTAACTATACAAACCAAGCATGCCCATGATTATCAACATGAATGGGTTCAATGATACAGGGAAATAAGTGTATACTAGTTCATGAGTTTTGGTATATTTTGAAGAATCAAAATCTATGTGTGCATGCGAAATGGGTCTAATGCATGCAAGACATCGGATAAAAGGAATTGAAATATGATTTCTGTGTGAAACATGTATCATACTGGAAACACAATAATGTTCTGACTATAAAAATAGCAATGTATAAGTCCTTGCAGAACAACATATACAATGAGAGATAATTCATATGAAAATGGAGGAAAGTGCGGGCGAGAGAGATAGTACTTTACAAAATATTAGTATAGAGAAACCATCTCAAGGCTTTAATATACATTTTATTAATGCAGAAGGGATAAAGCGAGTGAGAGAAATAAATATTGTGTTGCTAACCTTATATAACTGATACCAATTATATCGACGGTTAGTGGACTTACACAATAAGAGTAAGAATAGCTATCTAGAAAGAAATAAGAGCCATAACATGGAGGGAAATACAGCCACCGAGAATATGGTTAGAAAATAAAGACATCTAGGGTTCAAATATGAGTACGAACTACAAGTGTTTGGATTGAATTTCGAGAGAATTTGTAATCGTCATGGAAAACATACATAAATTATAAGTAGAAAATTAGGCACTTGCAAACGTGGATTTGAAATAAAAAAACATCATGTCTTATTCAATCTAATAAAGAAAATAAATATTAGTAGATCTAGTTCTTTACCAGTAAACTATGGGACTGAATCTCACTGATATTGCACGTATGGAGATCGTAACAAGACTCACTTGCTCAGTCACCATACAAATTATGGTTCGTACGGTCTTTCAAGAGAATCGACGTGCATCAGTAACAAATTAGGATTCCAAAATTTAAATAAATCTTACGCAGTTCATGGCATCCTTGACGAACTTGACGTCGTCAAGGCTAAGACATTGGTGCACGATGCGGTTGGGGCGACGGTTCCCATGGTCCGTACATGAGAATAGCGTCTGTGTATCTTTCCGAAATAGTATGGTCGAGATAAAGATTGCAGCATCCCACATGGTGTGCCAAGCGAGCAGGACGAAGGACCAAAGCCACAAGGCGAAGGCCAGCGAGCCGGCAGACATTGGCGGTCGTGGACGCACGTATAAAGCACCGGTTCGTGCCGGCAACGGTGGCAAAGCTGGCGGCTTGGAAGGATCGGCGGCGCTGCGTGTGCTCGACAATAGGAGCATGAGCAGGGAGGTGCCATCGCTGAGGGAGTGGTGCACGCGTATCACGGCTGTTGCGGTGGCCTCTGAGGTCGGGAAGTCGAGGATGTGGAACTCCCACATAGGTCGGGAATGATCCATGGGTTTAGTGGACAGAGACGCCACGTAGTCTTCCACAGCCTGGTCTGGGTTGACTAAAACGGCCGCCGTGTCCAGCATGGGGAAGATGATGTGGTAGTCCAGGTCAACCGTTGTCCTCACCCACCGTAGAGTACCGTCCTTATCTGTCGCCTGCACGTAAGTTACACCAGGGAGCGAGATGAGATACGGTTCTCCTTGTTTCAAAACAAGTTACACCAGGGAGTAGTACCTGGATGCTGTGAAAGCGTGGGTAGCATGCAATCTTCGTACCGATGCCCGCGCGGCCGCTGGATTGGTTAATGGGCGCCCCGAGGCCTATGACGACAACGATGAAGTACTCCTCAACGATCCTGGCGGAGGGGCTCACCGGTTCCCCAAGCGACTCACCGTCATCCGCCGTCCGCCCTTCCACAGCCGACGCTGCTCCATTGCTCCCCGTGCGAACCGAGAGTGACCGCTTTCGCAGGGTACTTGAAGCGTCCATTTGCCTTCTTTACAGCCTTTCGCTGGACGCTGTACAAAACAGTTGATTAGTGTGGGTGCTATCCATAGTCGAGGAGGCATGTGGTATATATAAGGACATCAATGGTTTGTCGTTTGTGTGCTTTCTAGCGCTCGGTCGATTACGAACACGTTTAAATAATGCGATCCACAAAATGAGCAATATTTTCCCAGCACTGGTCAGGGAAAACTGGGCTATGAGGACTGTTCGCCCAATGCAGTGGAAAAACAACTCGACGAAGATACAAAAGTTACCAAAGTAAAACCATTACTGATTTTCGCAAAAAATGAACTCGGCAAAGACCTGAGCGAGTAACCCCACAAAGATAAACCAACGTCGCCCGGAGACAGCTTACAAATCGGACCATCTCGCACACCTTTCACTCTCACAAAACTTCTTGGAGCTCGTGCTACAGTCGGCTGTAGACTGCTTCCTTTCTCTCTCCTTCAACTAAGCAATAATACAATATTTAAATCCTTACAACCCGCTTACACCATCTATTATACTTGCTCTGAAACCATGTAATGAAATGGGTGGAAACTCCTATGTGTGGTCTTTGGGGCCTTCCTTGGCCATGTGCAGCGGAAGTATAGGAATGGCCAGATAACGGGGAGGAAGCCTATGCCCTTGACAAAACGGGGATGTTGTCGTTTAAATTCAGAAAATTCACGCTAAGCCTAAAATTGACTGGACCAAGCATGGTGTCATCATATGGCCGGTGCATGGTGTGGTCAAAACTTTAGAGCACTTCGCAAAAGCTTTCTCAGAGACCGCATAGAAACTGGAACATCTCCCAGGAAGGTTCTACGTTTCAAGAGGGGGCACGTCTGGTTTGTGAAGCAAGTGTCGTGGCAATACCTAAATCAGCTTTGAAACTTTTTCCGCACTCAACGGAGGCCAATACATGACATGTTCCAGGTTCTGGTCATTTTGGGGGTATGTCTGCTATATTCAGGATATTTACTGCATTTTAAGAGTTTTAATGCCAGAAATCTGCAGCCTCATGAAGTCATCGACAAAAATGGGTGGCAAACTCCTATGTGTGGTCTTTGGCCCATGCATATACCATGTGCACCAAAACTATAGGGAGGGCCCCGGACCAAAGGGGACAAAGGCTAGGCTGCCGATAGGGGATGCTGACATTTAAATCCACATATAGTCACATGAATCCCAAATTTCACAGGACCTGGTAAAATATCAACATAAGGCCCATCGAGAATTTGGTACAGTTTTTTTGTTAGATGCCTTCCCGAAGACAACTTACAAACTGGACCATCTACCAGGAAAGATCTATGTTTCGTTAGGGGACGCGTGAGGTTTATGAAGTAGTTGTTGGGCAGAGGCAGTTAACTGACATTGTCAGGACCTTTTCGGGGTACATCTGCTATACACGGGTAATTTAATGCATTTATAGTGTTTGAATGCCAGATATTCAAGATCCAAACCGTGGCCCCATGAAATCATGGCAAGAAATGTGTGGAAACTTGTTTGTGTGTTCTTTTTCCCTATGCCAAGGACCTATGAATCTAAAGGACAAAGAGGGCCTAATACCGATGGTGTAAAGGCAAGGCCGCCGACATGAAAAATGATGTCGTTTAAATCCACCAAAATTCACATGAAGCTAGAAATTTATGGGACCTTCCATGGTGCCATCATATGGTGTCTGGAAGTGGACCATCTCTCCGGGAGGATCTAAGTTTCGACGGGGCGGTTCATGAAGCAGGTGTTGGCACAGCTTCTCCCTTGGCCTTGCCTCCAAAAGTGATGTGGCGTCCGCCTGGCTACTTGGCCTGAGTCACTCACTCCCTCCGTCCGGTGAAAAGTGTACATATAGAAATTTTAGGACAAATTATCACTACTGGAATCGGGATCTTTGCCGTCAGCCATCTCTTTGCCATCGGCTAGCTGAGGGCAAAGAAGCTCTTTGCCATCAGCTTGAGTAAAGCTGACGGCAAAGAAAGAGCCGACGACAAAGAAGGTGTTTGCCGTCAGCTAGAAAAAGAAATAATAGAAGAAGAAAAAGAAGAAAAGAAAGAATAAAAGAAGAAGAATGAGAAGGAAAAGAAAGAATAAAAGAAGAAGAATGAGAAAGAATAAAAGAAGAAGAAGAATGAGAAGGAAAAGAATAAACGAAGAAGAATGAGAATGAGAAGAATAGAACTTCTCCTTCTCCTTCTCCTTCTCCTTCTCCTTCTCCTTCTCCTTCTCCTCCTCCTCCTTCTCCTCCTCCTCCTTCTCCTTCTCCTTCTCCTTCTCCTTCTCCTTCTCCTTCTCCTTCTCCTTCTCCTTCTCCTCCTCCTTCTCCTTCTCCTTCTTCTCCTTCTTCTTCTTCTCCTTCTTCTCCTCCTCCTTCTTCTCCTCCTCCTCCTCCTTCTTCTTCTTCTTCTTCTTCTTCTTCCTCTTCTTCTATAGGTGCGCCACTATTAACACGCCACTAGTAACAAATAGTAATGGCGCACCTCTGATGCACCATTAGTACCCCAGATAATAGTGGCGCACCACATAATGCGCCATTACTATGTCCAACAGTGCGCCATTACTATGCCTCCTAGGGGGCCATATTTACCTTCACGTATGCCCCCAAGTGCGCCATTACTATGTCCCATAATGCGCCACTAATATTTAGCCTTGGTGCGCCACTAATGCTCAATATGGTGCGCCACTACTGGTGGCCATATTTGCCTTCACCTATGCCCCAAGTGCGCCATTACTATGCCCGATAATGCGCCACTGGTATTTATCTTGGTGCGCCATTAATTCTCAGTATGGTGCGCCACTACTATGAATATTAGGAATTATTATTTTTTGCTTTTCTGGTATTTGCACAGGTTACAAAATACGTTACATGACAGAATATAAACATCACTCAATAGAATTCATCATATTAGTCTCCAAATTCGAAATAGCGAACAAAGTTCAAACATTAGCCAAGTTTAGGTCTCGAGACATTAGCAAAGTTCATCATATTATCCAAGTTTGTCGTCACATTACAAACTCGATGTCGATCATCTAAACTACCATCACATAAAAGAGAGATGCGGTCACGATGAGCATCATCGCGATGAAACTGGTCTTCATCCGGTTCCTCCTCCGCTCCCTCTTCTCTCCCGCTAGATAGTGCGCGTATTTAGCTTCCGCCTCCGCCCTAGTGGTGTACCCTTTGTAACGGTTACCGCTGAAAGGGTGAACCTGTCTCCGACACTCCTCCCAGTCGTCGTAGACTCCGGGAACCTTACCCTTGTACACGACATGCGACAGCATCTCTATGTACTAGACAAACAAAACGTTAGTAGCAATTCACAGATAATATATAAGCATATATAAGTATGCAACAAAATGATCGAAAGAGAAAAGCAACACATTAATAGCATGATTCATGGTCCTACTAATAAATAGCATCGATTACATATAAGTTGAACGACTGTCCAAACTAAAGAGACATACAAGTTCATTAAAGTTTAATTACAACATGAGCTAATCGATATATCAGAACTACATATCATCAATACTTTCGACTCGACTGAGGGGCCGGAGCGTGGATGAAGCCGCCGTCTTTCGTGGATGAAGCTAGCGGACGGTAAAGACAATATCATCTTTGCCGTCCGCTAGCAGACGGCAAAGAGCCCTTCGCTGTAGCCTATTCAGCCAGACCTGTTGCCGTCTGCTGACGGAAGACAAAGGCCTTGCCGTCCGCCAGGCATGCCTTTGCCGTCAGCCATGGCGGACAACAAAGTGCCTGATTCTTATAGTGTATGGAGTGGAGTAAAAATGTAGTATTGGAAAATTGCAAGCCACCAACTCTCTCTTCTTTAATTATCCAATCCTCAATGAGTTAAGTGCATGTAAAACCTAAGGACACCACGTGTAGAACGTTATTGGTCTTGATAACCGTGTGATGAGAGAGAAACATTTTTCTGTACTTTAAAGTGCATTGAGAAGAGAGAAATACACTCTTTTGTGGACAAATTTTAAAGCCAAATGTACACTCTTCACCGGATGGAGTGAGTACCTACCACAATACTAGATTGTATACTTGCGTAATGCTTCAGTTTGAAAAAGCTGCCTGCGACTAAAGACTTGAACAATATGATTTCTGACTTCTCACCTCTAACTACCGTACTATTTAATGAAGTACCAATGTGTGGCTTCTTTATTTTCAAACATTATTTGTTGACATATGGTTATCTTAATAGCAGCTCAGTAATTTTGTTGACTTCTTTAATGGGTTTGCTCAATAATTTTGTTGGCCAATTTAATGGGCGACAAGTAACCAGAAAAATAGCCGTCCAATTAATGTTAATTTATTCGTGGGTGATTACTATATATAACTAACCATTTATTATGGTATTTGTTGTTAGGTGGTTAGTTTAATAACTTCACATTAACTAGGAAAGGTAACCAACAACTATTCAGTCTAACTAATAATAATCAAACAATACTTCCTTAATATGTTTATTTTTTATGTGTGCAGATGCTTAATTACCTTTACAAGTTCTCAACTATATTGACATCTATAATATTTGATGTTTCGTATCTAGAAAATTTGCGCCCCAACTAGTTGACGAAAGTGATATTTACTATATATATAAGATCTTGATTGCACAAAAACTGGACTTGATTAATTGCATTTTCGAACCCTATACAATAAATCTAACTATTGCTTTAATCTTATTATAGCCCATTTATTGCATATGAGTTTTTGGGAAGTTCGTAGTTTGTAAGTGAATTTTAAGCAATCATTGGTTTTATTGGGCCGACAAACTTGCGTCGTTGTATTTCAGAAATGAGCGAGCTGTTGTTACACTATAATATATGTACTAGAGGGGATATATATTTTTAGTCGTTAGTTTTATGAATTGGAAAAGATTCATTGCTTGTAAAAATCTAGGTTTTATTGCATTATAATCAGGAACTAGCCCCTTATCATGTTCTTCAAGGACTATAGCACTAAATTTTTTATTCCGGGCTATATCCCTTTCTAACGTAGCCACCTCGCATTCTATAAGGGATTGCTCCACAATAATTTTAGATTCTTTCGGCAATAGAGGGTTGCAGCAATTTTGCAATTGTGTAGATGATGCACTATATGCTACAATATTAGATGATGGCATGTGTTATTAGGCTATGACCATGAAGGCGCAGAGCCAAATTATAAGGACTTAAAGGAACAACGCGTGACATTTCCCCATAGGGATGGACACATGAGTAAAGAAGGATACATGCTGGTCAATCCATGTGATCTGGAGCAGTAGCAAGCTACTATGGCTCAGTGGAAGCACTAGGAGGCATTTCCATATAGGAAAGGCTACCAAAGGCACACGACTAGGTGTCAAATCCCACACATACCAATGCATCTCCCCGGAAATTTCTATGTTTCGACAGGGGGTTCATGAAGCAGGTGTCCAGACAGCTCCTCCCTTGGCCTTGCCTCCCAACAGTACTTGGTAAAACCCCTAGGTGTCGAATCCCACACATACCAATGCATCTCCCTGGAAAGTTCTATGTTTCGACGGTGGGTTCATGAAGCAGGTGTACGGACAGCTCCCCCCTTGGCCTTGCCTCCCAACACTACTAGGGAAAACCCTAGTAGTAGCGCGGGTTGAATGCCTACTAGTAGCGCGGGACACCGCGCTACTAGTAAGGCGCTACACCTATTCCTTAGCAGTAGCGCGTGCGACAAACGCTACTGCAAAGACATATAGCCGCAACGTGTGTTCACTCCCACGCTACTGCTAATCTAGCTAGTAGTAGCGTGTTTACTCCCCATCTCTACTAGTATTCTTTTTTCATTTTTTTAGTTTTTAGTGTATTTATACGCCGTTATACAAATTTTGATACAATACCAATTATGAGGCTGTTATATCATTATGTCCATAACAGTGTGTCAAATGAAGGTGGATTAGGTTTAAGTGGAGGCAACATGTGGTGCATGCCAAAAGTATACTACTAATCCAAACTTGATCTAGTTTGGAGTAGTAGTACTTTTGATGTGCACCACATGTTGCCTACACTTGAATCTAATCCGCCAACACAAGCTATTTAATCATCACCATAGTCATTACCACCAACTGTAGCTATTTAATCATCATAGTCATAGTGTAGCACATCATCATCTTCAAACTCATTCTAGCTAGCTAATCACCACAACACTAGCTGCGGTAGCTATCTAATCACCACCAACACTAGCTAATAATAATCATCATAGTCATTACCACCAACACTAACTATTTAATCATCATAGTCATAGTGTAGCACATCCATCTTCAAACTCATTTCTAGCTAGCTAATCACTCCTGCTGCTCTCTCTGAGGTAATATAGCATAAAACATGTGTAGCACTCCTGCTTCATCATGTTGGAGCATGCAGATGAACCTGTCTCCTAATCGTGGGATGAGCTTCTGATTGCTACCCCCTAGATTTTCTCTGCGATCATTCACAATTTTGCTCCAGTCTTTCACTATTAAGCAATCCTCGCTTTTAGAAATCTTGAATGCACTAAAGTGCATTCACTACAGGAATCGGCTACTTTGCCATCTACCACGGCAGACGGCAAAGGCATGGATGGCGGACGGCAAAGACCTTTGCTGTCCGCCGCGGACGGCAAAAGGGGACGGCAAAGTATGGTACGACAAAGAGCTACTTTGTCGTCTGCTTCGGGCGGCTGACGACAAAGGGGCCTTTGCCATCAGGAGCGGACAGCAAAGAATGCAGACGGCAACAAATGCGCTGTTACTCCATTAGGTGGTTAACGGTAGGCCTTTGCCGTCCGCCGCTGACGGCAAACTTCGGAAGGCCTTTGCCGTCCGCCGAATGATGTCAGCCGACGTCACTACACGACATGCCTTTGCCGTCGGCCGCTGTAGGCAAAGTTTTTACTCTTTGCCGTCCGCTGCGGACGGCAAAGCCTTTGCCGTCAGCCACTGTAGGCAAACTGACCAAATTGGTCAGCCTCCCAGGAAGCACAGTTGCCTGCCACGTGGCCTCTTTGCCGTCCGCTGCTGATGGCAAAGAGCCCTTTGCCGTCGGTGGCAGACGGCAAACAACTTGCATATTGTCTCTTTTTTTCTGTTTTTTTAATCCAACAATTTTCACAGCAAATATATATGACATATATAGATATATTTCCATATCACATATCCAGCACATAAGTTTCATATCACATATCACATATCACATCAGTTTCATCCATACACATTGTTCATACATAAGCAAGTTCCATCCATACACATTGTTCCATCCATATACATATTACGATGCAAAGTTTCATCAAGATAGCAAGTTCCATCATAGCAAGCTAGATACAATGCAAAGTTTCATCAAAGGAAAAGCAAGCACTCCATCATAGCAAGCTAGCTTCCATGAAGTGAATGAAATCAGCAAAATGGTAAATAAGAAAGTTAAAAATAGGTGACTAGAACAAGAAGAAGACTAGGACAAGAAGTATATGTCATTTATGAGCTAACTTAGGTGAAATGGATCATATATGAGCTAACTAAGTTGAAATGGGTTGTTTATGAGCTAACTTAGTTGAAATGGATCATTTATGAGCTAACTTAGTTGAAATGGGTCGTTTATGAGCTAACGAAGGTGAAGGGCATCGTTTTTGAGCTAAGTAAGGTGAAATGGATCGTTTTTTAGCTAACTTAGGTTAAATGGATCATTTATGAGCTTTTATGAGCTAACTTAGTTGAAATGGGTTGTTTATGAGCTAACTAAGGTCAAATGCCACGTTTTTTAGCTAACTAAGGTGAAATTAATCGTTTTTTAGCTAAATTAGGTGAAATGGATCATTTAAGAGCTAATTTAGGTGAAATGGATCGTTTAGCAGCTAATCTAGGTAAATTGGGTCATTTTAGAGCTAACTTGGATAAACTGGATCATTTATAAGCTAACCTAGGTAAGATGGGTCATTTTCGAGCTAACCTAGGTGAAATGGGTCATTTTCGAGCTAACCTAGGTGAAATGGGTCATTTTAAAGCTAACGTAGGTAAAATGGATCATTTAGGAGCTAATCTACGTAAAATGGGTCAATTTAGAGCTAACTGGGATAAATTGGATCACTTGTAAGCTAACTAAGGTAAAATGAGTCATTTTAGAGCTAACTTAGGTAAAATGGATCGTTTATGAGCTAACTAAGCTAATTATGCAATTTTTGACATAAGTAAGCTAAGTACATATCGTTTCGGAGCTAACTTAGGTAAAATGGATGGTTTATGAGGTCAGTAAGCTTATTAAGTCATTTTGGAGGAAAAGAAGCTAACTCTAGGTCATTATGGTAAGCATATTGGAGGAAATAAAGCTAAGTCTAGGTCTTTATGCATTTGCTAAGCAAAACACTAGACAAACTTACCGTGATCAGGGAGGTGTACAAGCGGGCTGGCTCGCGCCGTAGTTGGAGAAGGATCGTGCGATGCGTTTCTCGAGTTAAGCTGCACCAAAGATCATTTCCAATGTCTCGTTAGCACTATGACACTCAAATAAGACTAGCAAGTAATGTCCATTCAAATTAAACTCACCGTGATCCCAGGAGCAATCACTGGCATCGGCGGAGCGGTCTGACCGGACTTCTCGCACACAGACTGCACATTTGGTTTTCACAACAGAGTCATACTAGTTAGTAATGAGACTCAAATCTTAAGACTAGCAAGTAATCTGCAGAAGAAACTTACCACAAGGAGATCGTAGATGGCCCTTGCCTGCATGTCATTCCGTGCCCTCTCCTCCTCCAACATCTTCGTCGTCCTCTCCGCCGCCTCCGCCAGAAGTTTCTCCGTTCTATCTCTCTCACTCTGTATAGCAGCCTGCAACACCACTCACATGACCATTTGTAATCATTGATGGAAGCGCACACAATGTAATGGAGAAAGATAGCTCAGTACGTATAACTGACTTTGAAGGCGAGTTGGACTAGCCGTTCACGAGGCCTTATCTCAGGAGCGGAGCTCGACTGACGCGCCTTGATCTCCGGGAGAGTGCTAGGACAACGGATAAGTCCATCTCCCATGGCTATGGAGCCATGGGACCTCCCGCCACCAGATATCATCAGCAGCTCTGTATCAATGGGACCCTGGCTCGGGTTAAAGTCCTCCCCTTTCCTCGCCTTCCCCTGATCTCTATATTGCATGAGCTTGTCGTGGGCGGAGATGTTGGTGAAGTTCTTTGGATCATCGAGGTCAGACACAGAGAATGCCTTGACTTTCTTGTAAGGGCCAATGTGGGACATGGCATACAGGTCGTACACCTCTGGCACCTTATCCGCCTTATTGTAGCGTGCCTGAAAGAGGGAAACAAAGTAAATTAGTAATTAAAGGGCTGAAGCTAGAATGAATCATGAAGCAAACCACATACCCAGTTCCACCCGTACTGAAATAAGTTGGAGATGCCTTGGTGGTGTGGCACACCTTACATTTGGGCACGTTTGTCCTTGGCCTCGTTGTGGGTGGCCCGCCATTCTTTTGAGCACCACGCATTGACCAACACCTCCCAACAATCCATCCGATCCGCACACCATCTCGGAGGGGCCTAAGTTAGCAAATAGAAACTTGAGCTCTACGGATATGAATTACTAAATGAAGGAAGTAAGTACAAGGCCTTAAGAATTACCTTCATGTACTGCTCATTACTCAAGAACTTATCGCGGCACTCCTGCTTGGGCTTCTTGATACCACGCCCGGCGTAGTAGTCTCGAACAGCCTGCACCCGAACCTCATGCCGTAAGTTCTGAAGTAGGCGCTTGCACTCCTTGTCGATAACATATGCCGCCTCCTCGTCGTATCCCTCCTCACACCTGTAGAATGTCTGCAATCAAATGAGACAATATTGATTAGTACAATTAATAACTAGCTAGTTGAAGATTTTTAATTGTGTAAAGGAGAAATTACCCAGAACTTTCTGATCACCACATCTGCCCTCGTCTTGCACAAGACACTGTCGATAATCTCACCCGGCGGGGCCGGGGCAGCCAAGTAGTGCTCCCAACTCAATCCAACCTCTGGAAGCCGACCCTCACCAGGCAACGTGAGAAACCCCGGGAAGTTTTGCCGAATCAGAACTCCAAGGATGGAGTTGGGCTGGCGGACACTTTCATGGTGGTCCCAACCCCTGCAGCATGACAAGGCCAACGCATTAGTTATTTGAAGAAACGTGAATGCAGAAGGTACAAAAAGATTAAATGCACTTACCTCTCCCCATCAGGGAAAATCAACCACCTCTGCTCGCAGGTCGCCAGCACGGACGGGAGCCGTGTAGCACCACGCTGGTAGACGTTGCCCCCTCCTCGTCAATATCAGTCGGCTCCCCGCCATCATCAGCATGGCCACTCGGCTCCCCGCCATCATCAGCATGGCCACTCGGCTCCTCAGGATGACCCGACCAGGTACCCCATCCAGACGTGTGCTCCTCCGGGGTCTCGTGGGCCCAACTCTCGTGGGCCGAAGGCCCGTTGACCCGAGGTTCGTGGGCCGAAGACCCGTGGACCGGAGGCTCGTGGACCGGAGTCCGTGTAGCCTCCTCCTCGGACGAGTCCACCCTAGCAGTCACGTGCTCGGGTGAAACAACTCGGGGTGGCGGCGAGGAAGGCGCCGTAAGAGTCACCCTACCTCCTCTCCTGCGACCACGTGCTCCACCTCCTCACTTCTTCTTACCTCGTCCCCTACTGGGCACCGCGGTCGACGAAGAAGGGCCCGGTGGTGTCGCCATACTGTCCAGCAACGCTCGGCGGAGAGGTGCATGTGGAATGAAAGACCTCGCACCACGCGCCAACAAAGAAGGGGCCTCGGCGCGCTCCCGACCAGCGCCCACCATCTTTCAACACCTACCATGACAAAGAATAAACGAAATTAGTACAACATAAAAAAAAGTACCGACATGAATAATGATATGTATATCACTTAAGTGTATCATCATCAAGTACAACATAAAAAAATTGAATACCTGACACTACTAATAATCTCGATCAGTATCATCAATAAATGGATAATCATCATCATCATCACTATAATCAATGATGGGCTCATAGGGTTCATTGGCATCAACATGTGCAAGGCCACCTTGACGTAATCGGTCAAGCATTGACAGGTCATCCGCAGCAGTAACCTCTTCTTGTTCCGGCTCTTCTTATTCCTCCTCTGGGGTGATGTCGGATTCATTGTCGCTGTCTACTTCAATGTTTTGGGGTGAAGTATAGCGGTTCTTGAAACACTTTTTGGAAAGACGTGTCTCTTGGAAGAATTCTCCTTCATATGTGTCTGGGTTAATGTGAGGTTCAGAATCCTCTTCGTTTGGGGGAGAAAGTCTAGCACGTGGCGGCACTTCATAAACGACATCCCAACCTTTCAGATTTGGATTAGTTTGGCAGGCCCACGGTAGATAGAATACTTGGGTCTCCTGTTGAGCCGTAATATAGACATCAGGAACATCTAAATGGGTGCTTTGGTTGATTTCAACTAGGCCTATATGTTCATGAGTCCTTCTAGTCTCCTTCGGCTGAAATCAATAACATTTGAAGACTACGACATTCGGTGGGTTTTCACCATAGAACATAAGTTCATAAATTGCTTCAACTCTCCCATAATACTCGGTACCTCCTTCGCCGATAGTAGATACACAACAATTTGTAGACTTTCGGTCGACCATAGATAGCTCTTTGCCATAGGTACGAAAGCGATACCCTTTGATGTCATACTTGTCAAATGAACGGACCTTATAGTCGAAACCATTAGCGACTTGTCTCAATTCGGCATCCATAGACTCTGAATTAGTCTACAAGTTTAATATGAAAGGATTGTTGCATTACGCACGAATTAGCAAATGAAATGAAATTGTATGATAGAAATTACCGTTTGTTTGAACCAAGAGATGAAACCGGGATAGCCGCCTCCTTGCTTTGCGAGAAGCTCATACTCTTCGGTGGAATCCTTTTGGATCTCCGCTCCATACGAGACTATGGCGACGTATCGACTGTATGACCACTAGTAGAAAAGGGGGCAATGGCCCAGGCCAGTTCAGCGCATTAGTCCCGGTTCTGCCACGAATCGGGACCAATGGAGGTATTTGTCCCGGTTCGTGAGCCCAGGGGGCCGGCCGGGCCACGTGGGCCATTGGTCCCGGTTGGTGGGACGAACCGGGACCAATGGGCCTCGCTCCTGGCCCACCACCATTGGTCCTGGTTGGTGGCTTGAACCGGGACCAATGGCTTCCCTTTAGTCCCGGTTCGTGCCACGAACCGGGACCAATAGTGTTGCCTATATATACCCCCCGCGTAAGAGCAGAGCACACTGCTCTGTTTTTTGTCTTAGCCGAGGGGAGATGGCTTGGTGGTGCTCTAGCTCACCTCCTATGCACACAAGGTGTTCGATGGAATGCCCGAGCCACACTACTTAAGCTTTCTCCTCTCCAATCTCGGCCTCCAAGCTCCATTTTCCTCAATATTTGTCTAGGTTTAGCGGTCCGTCATGCCCCGTCCCCGTCTTCATCGCCGTCGATCACCCACGCCGATCTCATCGCCGGCACCACCGTGGTGAGCCTCTTGTTCTTATCTTCTTTCTGAAAGGGAAAATATTCTTACTTGTATGTTTAGATAGATACTTGTATTATTTTCTTACTTTTATTATTGCATCTTATATAGTGCGATGGTTTTGGTATCCTCCCCCGTCGGCCCTCGTCCTGTCTATGATTCGGATGTGGTATATATTATTTTTTCAGAACTATTGGTTCATTTATTGTTTATGAAAATTATGCCGACCAACGTGACATAGATTTTATTTATCTAGGAGGTTGTTGAATCGGAAATTCCAACCGACCCTATTGTCGAGAGGTTAAATTTAGTTGAAGAAGAAAACAATTTCTTGAAGGAAAAAATAAAAAAACTTGAGGAGGAGAAGATGATATTGGAGTTGCATGTTGCGGATGTCGTCGATGATCACAAGATCAAGATGGATGCAATGCGCTTGAAGATTAGAAAGATTAGAAAATATGCCATTCATACCGAGGCTTGGTATCATTATGCCGTTGGATCAGTTGTTACCTTGGTTGCGACTATGACCGCATTTATTTTCGCATTGAAATGTTTTACATAGTTTCAATGTATGGTTTAATTAATTTAGATGCTCTGCAGAGCTTTATGTTGTTAGAGGAGAACTATGTATGTACTTTGGTTTTGATGTGATGATGAACTTCTATTAATTTGGTCACTTAATTATCTATTCATGATGTTCTGTAATGATTTTTGACACACTTAATTATATATAATGCACGCAGATGAACCGGTAATGGATGTACGGTGACAGACACACCTCCGAGTACATTAAGGGCGTGCATGATTTTCTCAAAGTGGCTGAGGCAAACAAGCAGAATGGTTTTATGTGTTGTCCATGCCCTATATGTGGGAATACGAAGTCTTACTCTGACCGGAAAATCCTTCACACCCACCTACTTTACAAGGGTTCCATGCCACACTATAATGTTTGGACGAGGCACGGAGAAATAGGGGTTATGATGGAAGACGGCGAAGAAGAAGAGTACGATGACAACTATGTGCCCCCTGAATACGGTGATGCTACTGAACATCAAGAGGAACCAGACGATGTGCACGATGGTGCTGCAACGGGCGAAGCTGCTGAAGATCAAGAGGAACCAGACGATGTGCCTGATGATGATTATCTCTGTCGGGACATTGTCGATGCAAGGACGCAATGAGAAAGTCAAAAGGAGAAGCTGAAGTTCGATCCCATGTTAGAGGATCACAAAAAAGGGTTGTACCCCAATTGCGAGGATGGCAACACAAAGCTCGGTATCATACTGGAATTGCTGCAGTGGAAGGCAGAGAATGTTGTGCCTGATAAAGGATTTGAGAAGCTACTAAAAATAATGAAGAAGAAGCTTCCAAAGGATAACGAATTGCCCGACAGTACATACGCAGCAAAGAAGGTCGTATGCCCTCTAGGATTGGAGGTGGAGAAGATACATGCATGCCCTAATGACCGCTTCCTCTACCGCGGTGCATACAAGGATCTGAATGCATGCCCGATATGCGGTGCATTGCGGTATAAGATCAGAAGAGATGACCCTGGTGATGTTGACGGCGAGCCTCCCAGGAAGAGGGTTCCTGCAAAGATGATGTGGTATGCTCCTATAATACCACGGTTGAAACGTCTGTTCAGAAACGGAGAGCATGCGAAGTTGATGCGATGGCAAAGTGAGTACCGTAAGAAAGACGGGAAGTTGAAAGCACCCGCTGACGGGTCGCAGTGGAGAAAAATCGAGAGAAAGTACTGGGATGAGTTTGCAAAGGACTCAAGGAACGTATGGTTTGCTTTAAGCGCGGGTGGCATTAATCCTTTCGGGGAGCAGAGCAGCAATCACAGCACCTGGCCCGTGACTCTATGTATGTATAACCTTCCTCCTTGGATGTGCGTGAAGCGGAAGTTCATTATGATGCCAGTTCTCATCCAAGGCCCTAAGCAACCCGGTAACGACATTGATGTGTACCTAAGGCCATTAGTTGAAGAACTTTTACAGCTGTGGAATGGAAACGGTGTACGTACGGGGGATGAGCACAAAAAGGAGGAATTTGACCTAAAGGCGTTGCTGTTCGTGACCATCAATGATTGGCCCGCTCTCAGTAACCTTTCAGGACAGACAAACAAGGGATACCACGCATGCACGCACTGTTTACTTGACACCGATAGTATATACCTGGGAAGCTGCAGGAAGAATGTGTACCTGGGCCATCGTCGATTTCTTCCGACCAACCATCAATGTAGAAAGAAAGGCAAGCATTTCAAAGGCGAGGCAGATCACCTGGGAAGCCCGCCATGCGTACCGGGGATCATGTACTCCCTCCGTTTTTATTTAGTCCGCATATTAGCTTTGGTCAAAGTCAAGCTTTGTAAACTTTGACTAAGTTTATAAACAAAAATATTAACATATACAATAAAAATTCAATACCACTAGATTCATTATTGAATGTACTTTCACATCATATAGATTTGTTATGGTAAATGTTTATATATTTTTCTATAAACTTGGTCAAACTTTGCAAAGTTTGACTTCGGTCAAACCTAATATGCTGACTAAATAAAAACGGAGGGAGTACTTGCTATGGTCAATGATTTACACATAATCTTTGGAAAGGGTCCCGGTGGACTAGCTATTCCGAATGACGCTGAGAATCACGCACCCATGTGGAAGAAGAAATCTATATTTTGGGACGTACCCTACTGGAAAGACCTAGAGGTCTGCTCTTTGATCGACGTGATGCACGTGACAAAGAACCTTTGCGTGAACCTGCTAGGCTTCTTGGGCGTGTATGGGAAGACAAAAGATACACCTGAGGCACGGAAGGACCTGCAACGCTTGCATGAAAAAGAAGGCACGCCTCCGAAGCAGTATGAAGGTCCTGCCAGCTACGCTCTTACGAAAGAAGAGAAAGAAATCTTCTTTGAATGCCTGCTCAGTATGAAAGTCCCAACTGGCTTCTCGTTGAATATAAAGGGAATAAGAAATATGCCAGAGAAAAAGTTCCAGAACCTAAAGTCTCATGACTGCCACGTGATTATGACGCAACTGCTTCCGGTTGCATTGAGGGGGCTTCTACCGGAAAACGTCCGATTAGCCATTGTGAAGCTATGTGCATTCCTCAATGCAATATCTCAGAAGGTGATCGATCCAGAAATCGTACCAACGCTAAGGAGTGATGTGGCGCAATGTCTTGTCAGTTTCGAGCTGGTGTTCCCACCATCCTTCTTCAATATCATGACGCACGTCCTAGTTCATCCAATCGACGAGATTGTCATTCTGGGGCCCGTATTTCTACATAATATGTTCCCCTTTGAGAGGTTCATGGGAGTCCTAAAGAAATATGTCCGTAACCGCGCTAGGCTAGAAGGAAGCATCTCCATGGGCCATCAAACTGAGGATGTCATCGGGTTTTGTGTTGACTTCATTCCTGGCCTTAAGAAGATAGGTCTCCCTAAATCGCGGTATGAGGGGAGACTGACTGGAAAAGGCACGCTTGGAAGGGACTCAATAATATGCAGGGACGGATATTCTTGGTCTCAAACACACTACACAGTTCTACAGAACTCTACCTTGGTGACCCCGTATGTCGATGAACACAAGACCAGTCTGCGCTCCAAACACCCGGAGCAGTGCGACGATTGGATTGCATGTGAACACATCAGGACTTTCAGCAGTTGGTTGGAAACACGTCTCAGAGGTGACATCACTGTTTGTGATGAGCTGTACTTGTTGTCCAGGGGACCATCTTCGACTGTAATGATTTGGAAAGGATACGAGATAAATGGGAATACATTTTACACGATTGACCAAGATCAAAAGAGCACCAACCAAAACAGCGGTGTCCACTTTGGTGCATCAACCGACAGTGGAAAGGACACATATTATGGTTACATAGTGGACATATGGGAACTTGACTACGGAGTAGATTTTAAGGTCCCTTTGTTAAGTGCAAATGGGTCAATCTGTCAGGAGGCGGGGTACAGGTAGACCCACAGTACGGAATGACAAAAGTGGATCTGAAAAATCTTGGGTACACTGACGAACCGTTCGTCCTAGCCAATGATGTGGCACAAGTTATCTATGTGAAGGACATGTCTACCAGACCGAGGAACAGAAAAGATAAGGAAGCGAATACATCATACGATGAGCCAAAGCGCCACATAGTTCTTTCAGGAAAAAGGGACATCCTGGGAGTGGAGGACAAGACAGACATGTATGAAGAGTATGAAAAGTTTCATGAAATTCCTCCCTTCAAAGTCAAGGCTGACCCAAGCATCCTGATAAACGATGAAGATTATCCATGGTTACGGCGCAATAAGCAAATGACACAAGCGAAGAAAAAGTGAAGACTTTCTCCCGCAACTATTATGATGATACCATGCCAACTTTGTAACAGACGAGTATGATACCATTGTCCGTTTTGTACATGCACATGCTATGCCAACTTTTTCAGAGTTCATTTGAAAACTATGAATTGCGGTTAGAGTTTAATCCCTCTCTGCCTTATTGAGCTCCTCTCAAAGTGAAAATAGATGCCCCTATAAAGGGAATTTGACCTAAATCCATAGTGAATTTCTTTGAAATTCATAGAAATTGATTATGAATTTAGGTCGAATTTTCTCTATATAGGTGCATCTATGTTCATTTTTTTAGTAAAGTTAATCACAAACTTGTGATTCACACAAATTTCAAAGAATTCAAATTTTAACTATTCAAATTTGAAAACTAATGGCACAAACAGAAAGTTTATAATTTTTCTAAAACTAATGGCACTAACAGAAAGTTTATAATTCTGCTGACCTAAAAGCAAAAAGAATTAAAAAATAATGCAAAAAACCAAAAAGAAAATAAATAATGCAGAAAACCAAACAAAAAAACTGAAAATAAAAATAAAAATAGCAACAGTAAGTATTTTGTTGTAAGTAGAAACAAAATAAAATAAATAAAGCAACAAAGAAAACAAAAAAGGTGTTTTCAAATTTGAAAACTAATGGCACTAACAGAAAGTTTATAATTTTTCTAAAACTAAAAGCAAAAAGAATTAAAAAATAAAGCAAAAAACAACAAAAAATAAATAATGCAGAAAACAAAACAAGAAAAACTGGAAAAAAATAAAAATAGCAACAATAAGTATTTTGTTGTAAGTAGAAACAAAATAAAATAAATAAAACAACAAAGAAAACAAAAAATGTGTTTTCAAATTTGAAAACTAATAGCACTAATAGAAAGTTTATAATTTTTCTAAAACTAAAAGCAAAAAAGAATTAAAAAAATAAAGCAAAAAACAACAAAAAATAAATAATGCAGAAAAAAAAACAAAAAACTGGAAAAAAATAAATAAATATAGCAACAATAAGTATTTTGTTGTAAGTAGAAACAAAATAAATCAACAAAGAAAACAAAAAACAAAAAACAAAAAAACAAAAAAAGTGCCACCTACTGGCCCCCCACGGCCAGAATACTTCTAGAAACCCTACCATGGGCCAGGATTCAGGCCTGCGGGAGGCCCAGTAGGCCCACAGGCACACATTGCACGGTTAGGCCCGAAAGCCTGCTTTAGAGAGGAGCTCGAGAGGGAAGGCGCACCGCACCTTATAAACACGTGCGGCTCCCTCTCAACTAGCGAGGTGGGACTAAATATTTGGGCGCGCGGCAGCACAAGGCCTTTGCTCTCGGTTGGTGGCACCAACCGGGACTAAAGGGGGCATTGGTCTCGGTTCGTGGCACAAACCGGGACCAATGCCTCCCTTTAGTCTCGGTTGGTGGCACCAACCGGGACCAAAGGCCGCCGCTTCCCGCCCTTTGGGCTGCTGAAAGGAGGCCTTTGGTCCCGGGTGGTGCCACCAACCGGGACTAATGCCCACCTTTAGTCCCGGTTTGTGCCACCAACCGGGACTAAAGTCTTTGCTATATAAGTTCACACTTGGGAAATTTTCACTCTCATCTCTCGTAGTTGCCGCCCCGACGCCGCCCGTCGCCCCTGCTGTCGCCGTCGCCTCACCCGTGCCCGTTGTCGCCGTCGCCCGCGCCCTCGGCGTCGCCCGCGCCCCTGCCCCGACGCGCTCCGCCCCGGCCCGCCCCTGCCCCGACGCGCTCCGCCCCGGCCCACCCCTGTCGCCCTCGCCCGCGCCCTCGCCGTCACCTCGCCCGTGCCCATCATCGCCGTCGCCCGCGCCCTCGCCGTCGCCCGCGCCCCTGCCCCGACGCGCGCCACCCCGCCCCCCCCCCACCCCCGTCGCCGTCGCCCGCGCCCCTGCCCCGACATGCGCCGCCCCGGCCCGCCCTCGCCGTCGCCCGCGCCTCTGCCCCGACGCCATCCTCGCCGCCGACCCCGCTATCCTCTCCTCAGCTTGGTCCGGCCGCCGGCGCCCTCCCTTTGCATTTTTTTCATATATATGGTTGTTATATATATATATGCTTGTATATATATATATATATATATGCTTGTTTTTATATATATGTAATGATTTTTTTATAGAATATGATGTTTTTTTCATAGATGATCACATATATGATGTATGCACGAATGTGGATGAAATATAAATTTTTTTGTTCATAGAACATGATTTTTTTTAATTCACAGATTTTTTTTTCATGAGAGAGGCGGGGATGTTGAGGGATCATAGATGTATTTTTTCCAGAATTTTCAATCGTGCAACTCGTTTTATGATTAATCTTAGAAATTATTATGCATTACAATAGTGTTTATTCATAAACCTATTTATCATTGACTTATTGTATGTCAAAGTTGAATACTTCATGTCACATAGCTATTGACTAATACACTTAAGCAATATGTCGCTATTATTCGTATTCGTTCCGAATCAAGAAAATATCCGAGCCGCATCCGTATCCGATAACATCTATATTCGCATTCGTATTCGTTTTGTAAATATGAAATGAAAGTGGTAAGAGCACTATCCGATCCACATCCGATTCGTTTCCAACCTTAGATGAACCCTAACTAATTTGATGCAATTAAAATTTGAAGAACCCTAGGCAGTCGTAGGGGAGGGGAGGAGCAGGCGTGCTCACCTCGCGTGCCTGCGGCGAGGGAGGGGCAGGCGGCGTCAAGGGCGAGGCTCGGGCGCGCGGTGGAGGGCGGCATCGAGGTCGGGGTCGGGGGCGGCGTCAAGGTCAGGGTCGGGGCCGGTGTCGAATCCGGGGTCGGGGGCGGCGTCGAGGGTGTGCGGAGAGCGACATGAGAGCGCGTGGCGACCGACGGGCGACGGCGGCGGCGACAGCGGAGGAGTTTGGATTTGGGGGAACTGGCCATGGGGAAGAACAAACCACGAGGTTAAGTCAAAAGTAGCAGTAGCCTGTTCCAGGAAGTGCGCTACTGCTAAGTTAGCTACAATGCGTTCCCGGATATGCGCTACTGCTATTCCTTTCTCTTTTTCCCCTTTTCATTTATTTTTAATTACATTTTATTTTTTTCCTTTCTCCTTTTTCTATTTCTTTCATTTTCATTTACTTTTCTATTTGCTTTCCATTTAATTTTATCTTCTTTAGCAATAGCACCTTTCTGTGTAAACGCGCTGCTACAAAGCAACTAGTGGTAGCGTTGTTCGCAGTAGATCGCTACTACTATGTGTAGCCTATCGGCTTAGCAGTGGGAATTTTAGTAGTAGCGCTTTTATCTTCAGGCGCGTTACTGCTACAATTGTATCTGTAGCGCTGTTTACGCTAACGTGCTACTGCTACTTAGCACTAGCGTGCTTTTTTAACACGCGCTACTGCTAAAGTTCTGTGTATAAGGTTTTCTTTAGTAGTGCAAAGTGATGTGGCGTGCACCTGGCTACTTGGCGTGAGTCACTCACTCACTCCGTCCGGTGAAAAGTGTACATATAGAAATTTTAGGACATATTATTGAGTGGAGTAAAAAATATAGTATTGAAAAGTTGCTAGCCACCATCTCTCTCCTCTTTAATTATCCAATCCCCAATGAGTTAAGTGCATGTAAAAATTAAGGACATCAAATGTAGAACATTATTGGTCTTGATAACCGTGTGATGACAGAGAAACAATTTTTTTGTACTTTAAAGTGCATTGAGAAGAGAGAAATATGCTCTTTTATGGACAAATATTAAAGCCAAATGTACACTCTTCACCAGAGGGAGTGAGTACCTACCACATACTAGATTATATACTTGTGTAATGCTTCAGTTTGAAAACGCTGCCTGCGATGTCCTACATCAAAGAAACAAAGGACTAAAGAATTGAGCAATACGATTTCTGACTTCTCACCTCTAACTACCGTAATACTTAATGGAGTACCAATGTGTGTCTGCTTTATTTCCTAACTTTATTTGTTGACATATGGTTATCTTAATAGCATTTCAGTAATTTTATTGACTTATTTAATGGTTTTGCTCAATAATTTTGTTGGCCAATTTAATGAGCGATAAGTAACCACAAAAATAGCCGTCCAATTAATGTTAATTTATTCGTGGGTGATTAGTATATATAACTACCCATTTATTATGCTATTTGTTGTTCGATGGTTAGTTTAATAACTACACTTTAACTAGGAAAGGTAACGAACAACGATTCAGATTAACTAATAATAATCAAACAATACTTTCTTAATATGTTTATGTTTTATGTTGGCAGATGCTTAATTACCTTTACAAGTTCTCAACTATAGTGACATCTATAATATTCGATGTTTCGTATCTTGAAAATTTGCGCCCCAACTAGTTAACGAAAGTGATATTTACTATATATAAGATCTTGGTTGCACAAAAACTGGACTTGATTAATTGCATTTTCTAACACTATACAATAAATCAAACTATTGCTTTAATCATAATATAGCTCTTTTATTGCATATGTATTTTTGGGAAGTTCGTAAGTTTGTTAGTGAATTTAAAGGAATCATTGGTTTTATTGGGCCGACAAACTTACGTCGTTGTATTTAAAAAATGAGCGAGCTATTGTTACACTGTAATATCTGTACTAGAGGGGATATATATTTTTACTCGTTAGTTTCATGAATTAGAAAAGATTCATCTCGTTGTAAAACTCTAGGTTTTATTGCATTATAATCAGGAACTAGCCCCTTATCATGTTCTTCAAGGACAATAGCACTAATTTTTATATTCCGGGCTATATCCCTTTTTAATCTAGCCACCTCCCATTCTGTAAGGGATTGCTCCACAATACTTTTAGATTCTTTCGGCAATAGAGGGTTGCTGAAATTCTACAATTGTGTAGAGGATGCACTATATGCTACAGTATTAGATGATGGCATGAAGGCGTAGAGCAAAATTATAAGGACTTCAAGGATTAACGCGTGACATTTCCCCATCGGGACACACACAGGACTAAAGAAGGATACCTGCTGGTCAATCCATGTGATCTGGAGCAGTAGAGAACAATTATTGCTCAATGGAAGCACTAGGAGGCATTTCCATGTAGGATAGGCTACCAAAGGCACATGACTAGGTGTCGAATCCCACGACGCATACCAATGCATCTCCCGGAAGGATCTAAGTTTCGACGGGGGGGGGGGGGGGGTCATGAAGCAGGTGTCGGGACATCTCCTCCCTTGACCTTGCCTCGCAAAGTGATGTGGCGTCCGCCTGGCTACTTGGCCTGAGTCACTCACTCCTCCGTCCGGTGAAAAGCGTACATATAGAAATTTTAGGACAAATTGCGGAGTGGAGTAAAAAAATGTAGTATTAAAAAGTTGCAAGCCACCATCTCTCTCCTCTTTAATTATCCAATCCCCAATGAGTTAAGTGCATGTAAAAATTAAGGAGACTATGTGTAGAACGTTACTGGTCTTGATAACTGTGTGATGATAGAGAAACATTTTTTTGTACTTTAAAGCTCGTTGAGAAGAGAGAAATACACTCTTTTGTGGACAAATTTTAAAGCAAAATGTTCACTCTTCACCGGACGGAGTGAGTACCTACCACAATACTGGATTCTATACTTGCGTAATGCTTCAGTTTGAAAAAGCTGCCTCCGATGTCCTACATCAAATAAACAAAGAACTAAAGACTTGAACAATATGATTTCTGACATCTCACCTCTAACTACCGTACTATTTAATGGAGTACCAATGTGTGTCTTCTTTATTTTCTAACTTTATTTGTTGACATATGGTTATCTTAATAGCAGCTTAGTAATTTTGTAGACTTCTTTAATGGGTTTGGTCAATAATTTTGTTGGCCAATTTAATGGGCGATAAGAACCAAAAAAATAGCCGTCCAACTAATGTCATTTTATTCCTGGGTGATTACTATATATAACTACCCATTTATTATGGTATTTGTTGTTAGATGGTTAGTTTAATAACTGCACATTAACTAGGAAAGGTAACCAACAACGATTCAGTCTAAGTAATAATAATCAAACAATACTTTCTTAATACGTTTATGTTTTATGTTGGCAGATCCTTAATTACCTTTACAAGTTCTCAACTATAGTGACATCTATAATATTTGATGTTTCGTCTCTTGAAAATTTGCGCCAACTGGTTAACGAAAGTGATATTTACTATATATAAGATCTTGATTGCACAAAAACTAGACTTGATTAATTGCATTCTCTAACCCTATACAATAAATCTAACAATTGCTTTAATCTTACTATAGCTCTTTTATTGCATATGATTTTTTGGGAAGTTCATAAGTTTGCAAGTGAATTTTAAGCAATCATTCACTTTATTGGGCCGACAAACTTGCGTCGCTATATTTCAGAAATGAAGGAGTTGTTGTTACACTGTAATATCTGTACTAGAGGGCATGCGTATTTTTACTCGTTAGTTTTATGAATTGGCAAAGATTCGTCTTCTTGTAAAAATCTAGATTTTATTGCATTATAATTAGGAACTACCCCATATCATGTTATTCAAGAAAAATAGCACTAATTTTTTTACTCGGGCTATATCCCTTTTTAATGTAGCCACCTCCCATTCTATAAGGGATTGCACCACAATACTTTTGGATTCTTTCGGCAATACAGGGTTGTCGAAATTCCGCAATTGTGTAGATATGCACTATATGCTACAATATTAGATTATGGCGTGTGCGGTCCTGCAAAATTTTCACTTATTTGGCTATGGCCATGAAGGCGAAGAGCAAAATTATAAGGACTTCAAGGAACAACGCGTGACATTTGGCCATAGGGACAGACATAAGAGTAAAGAAGGATACATGCTGGTCAATCCATGTGATCTGGAGAAGTAGCAAACAAATATATGGCTCAGTGGAAGCACTAGGAGGCATTTCCATATAGGATAGGCTACCAAAGGCACACGACTAGGTGTCGAATCCCACACATACCAATGCATCTCCCCGGAGGGATCTATGTTTCAACGGGGGGTTCATGAAGCAGGTGTCGGGACAGCTCCTCCCTTGGCCTTGCCTACTAAAGTGCTGTCGCGTCCGCATCGCTACTTGGCCTGAGTCACTATGTAGCGACCAGACCTCAAACAGCCTGATCTCTGTGCATAAGTGTCATCCCTGGATTGGTAATGCTGACACAGACACAATACTTGAAGGATTTATAACAGAGTAGCAATCACACACTTATTACATCGAGAGTCTCAGAAGAGAATTTAATACAATAAATATGGCTTAAGGCCATCTAATACGATAACAGCAGAAGGCTTGGAAGATAAAGTGAGTCCATCAACTCCAACGGCATCACTGAGTGAAAGACCACGACCTAAGGCTCCTTACTCGTCGTCTGAAAAGTCCGCAACATGATACATTGCCGCCTGAAAACGGGTCAGCACATGGAATATGCTGGCAAGGTAACACAAGAGAGTAATAAACAGAGTAATGCAATCACTACATGCAGATATGGCTGGTGGAGGCTGTATGGTTAATATGTTTTGCGAAAAGCCAATTTTTCCCTACAACAAAGGAATAAATTTTATTTAACTATCATGGTGGTTGTTAAACATTGAGAAGGTTCACCCAACTCAATCCCAATTAAAAATAATCATTAATCCCAATCAAATATTATAATTAAGAGTGATGAGATCCACATGATAATCCAAGAACTAGATACTCAAGATGTTCATAACCGGGGACACGGCTAACCATGATTAGTTCGTACACTCTGAAGTGGTTTGTGCACTTTTCCCCACAAGACTCGATATCCTCTATTGGATTTCTCGCACTACATGATGTTTGAGAAACGGATGACCGAGACACGGTCTTTCCAAAGAGGTCCCCTTAACCGATTGATAGGCCGGTACACCTACAATCCCCTACATTTGCTAGCCCATCATGGAAAGGTTTCCCACAACTTACTCAACTATGCCAGAGCCCATAATGGCATGTGGCTGCACACGGAAGTTTCTAGCATGAATAATCTTATGATCCCTTTTAGCCTAGGTGGCAGTCCATAGGAGAATCACACGGTACCCTGGGATTTCCAAAAAATACAGGCAATCACTGGAATTCCCCAGGTGCCTCAATCCACCTAGATGTGTACTAAAGTTGCCACCTTAAGTTGAACCATTAATTAACAATCTCACATCTGTCATGGATACACTGAAACCCAATCCACGTCTACGAGCATAGGATAGCAATATAAGCAACATAGAAGTAACTCCCAAGGTTTGATAATAAACAGATGAATAGGTACTACATCATCTACTTCCCAAACCCACAAATTAAATCAGATCCTAACCATGCAACTGTTTGCGGATTGATCTAATGCAATAAAAATGGGTAGTATGAGGTATGATCAAAGTGTTACTTGCCTTGCTGATGATCCGCGAAACCTAGAGACTCGTATTAGCACGCTTCGCACTCCGGGTACTCTATCGCAAAAAAACAAGCATACAATAAGTAATCAAGCAAGGGCACGGGTAAAACTCAAATAAGAGATCTACCCAAAAAGTTCAACTTAAGAACTCCGGCTTGCAAAAAGAATCAAATCAAACGAAGCAACAAAACTCAAACGGCGAAAGAAACAAGCTTCGTTTACTAATCTGGACTAAAGTCAAATTTTACAGTAGCAAAATCTTGTTTAAGTTGGTTAAACAGAAAGAGGGTTTCGAGATGAAACTCTAGGCGTTTGAATCGCCTGATTCTGATATACGAGCGAAAAGTTATACTAGAACGTAAATCGGATCAGAAATCACGATCGAAAATAATCGCGGAAAATCCGAGAAAAAGAAAACTGACGAACAGGCTAACGAACGAACGTTTGCTGTCTGCGCCTAAATGGTGAAAACCGTTCGTTAAAACGAACATACGGACGAACGTCCGCTAAATAAACTAAACCAAGAAAACCGACGAACCGATCTATATAAAAAAATAAACCGGGGTTCCAAGAAAAAAACAACGGTTTTCTCTCGAAAATCGCGGCGGCGGCGGGGCTACCTCCGGCGGTCCGGCGGGGTGGTGGCGGCGGACGGCGGCGTCGTGCGGTGGGGCGAGGCGATGGCGACGTCGGGCCGCGGGGCGACGGTGGCGCGGGATGACGTCGGCAGGTGGCGGCGGTGTCGGCAGGTGGCATCGGCGTCGGCGTCGGCGGCGGCAACCGGCGGCGGCTGCGGGCGCGGGGCAGCTGGGCTGTCGGGGCACCCGGATCGCGGCTTAAAAAGGCCCGCACGAGGTGTCCTGGCCGGGTACGGCCCGAAGTCGGTTTCCCTTTTTTTAAACAGTCCGACGTGCAGAAAAAGAAAGAAAAGGACTACTAAACGGACTCCAGAAATCCCGAAATTTATTTTCTCCGTCCTGTAAAAATAGGCCGGACAAGGTGAACATTTATTTTGGGCCCCTAGTGCAATTTTGGAAAACGCATATGTTTTCTAATTCAAATAAAATAGCGATAAAACTCCTAATAAAAATCTTATTTGGGTTTAATATTAAATCTTAGATCTTTTTTATTTTGAGGAAGTCATTTTATCCTCTATCTTTTTATTTTTATAAAAGAAACATACAAAGAGAAAATAATTAAAATTAAACGATCCTCTTTTGAAAATTTGAGAAAACTCAAAAATGAAAATAATGAAATCCCCAACTCTCTCCGCGGGTCCTTGAGTTGCGTAGAATTGCTAGGATCAAACCAAAATGCAATAAAATATCATATGCAATGATGATCTAATGTATAACATCCCAAATTGAAAATTTGGGATGTTACATACTCACTCCCTCCGTCAGGTGAAAAGTGTACATATAGAAATTTTAGGACAAATTATGGAGTGGAGTAAAAAATGTAGTATTGAAAAGTTGCAAGCCACCATCTCTCTCCTCTTTAATTATCCAATCCCTAATGAGTTAAGTGCATGTAAAAATAAGGAGACTGTGTGTAGAACGTTATTGGTCTTGATAACCGTATGATGACAGATAAACATTTTTTGTACTTTAAAGTGCATTGAGAAGAGAGAAATACACTCTTTTATGGATAAATTAAAAAGCCAAATGTTCACTCTTCACCGGACGGAGTGAGTACCTACCACGATACTAGATTCTATACTTGCGTAATGCTTCAGTTTGAAAAAGCTTCCTCCGATGTCCTACATCAAATAAACAAAGGACTAAAGACTTGAACAATATGATTTATGACTTCTCACCTCTAACTATCGTACTATTTAATGGAGTACCAATGTGTGGCTTCTTTATTTTCTAACTTTATTTGTTTACATATGGTTATCTTAATAGCAGCTCAGTAATTTTGTTGACTTCTTTAATGGGTTTGGTCAATAATTTTGTTGTCCAATTTAATGGGTGATAAGTAACAATAAAAATAGTCGTCCAACAAATGTTATTTTATTCGTGGGTGATTACTATATATAACTACCCATTCATTATGGTATTTGTTGTTTGATGGTTAGATTAATAACTGCACATTAACTAGGAAAGGTAACCAACAACGATTAAGTCTAAGTACTAATAATCAAACTGTACTTTCTTAATATATTTATGTTTTATGTTGGCAGATGCTTAATTACCTTTACAAGGTCTCAACTATAGTGACATCTATAATATTTGATGTTTCGTATCTTGAAAATTTGCAGCCCAACTGGTTAACGAAAGTGATATTTACTATATATAATTTCTTGATTGCACAAAAACTGGACTTGATTAATTCCATTTTCTAGCCGTATACAATAAATCTAACTATTGCTTTAATCTTACTATAGCCCTTTTATTGGAGCAAATTACTAAATAGTATGACAGGGCGAGCTGGGAGCCTCCACAAAGCTTTGGCGTTGCTAGCCGTATGACACACTTTTTCTGGGACTTTGATCTGATGACACACCTTTCTTTTTGTTTGATTAGATGACACATCTTTGACATATAATGGATTAAACGACACAAATTAAGTTTTTCTCTCCTTTTCTAGGTATGGCCCCACGTCACTTAAATTTAATAATATTAATCTAATATGCTCATTGGTGTTCCAAAAGTACCTTACCGGGTTCCTGGAGATGAAGAAGCGACTTGGGTTGACTTATACAATGTTATGTATTAAGAAATGACACTTTTTTAGGTCAAGAGATTCGTTGTGAGATCACGAATCATATTACAGGTCTCATGGTATATCTGAGCATAGAAGATAGAATTAGTGATATTTTTTGGTTTATAAACTCCCCAGGCGGGTGGCTAATATCAGTAATGGCTATTTTTGATACGATGCAATGTAGGACGATTTTGCCCCTGGTCGTTTCACCTGCCTGGCTCGGTCGCTGGTTCGATCGATCATTGCTGGGAGAGCCAAACAGGTCTGGATCGGTACGTGCATCCAGCGACTCCATGTATGCACACGTACATACATGATAGCTCTACGTATGGAACGAGGTGATCCTGATGCATGCTTCCCGGTGCCTTATCTCGCAGTGGCTCCTTCCGTCGCCCAAACAGCCATGCCGTCGCCGCGTCTGTCGCCGGCACGGTCGCGCCGTCGCCGGCCTGCGTCGCTGGAGCGTGCCATCGCTGGTAGCTTTGTAGCTATTTGATATTGTTGTATGAGTAGCTTTGTAGACTGTAGGTCTTAGCTTATTGTTGTTGGCTGGAGCCTTCTGTATTCTCCTCGCTGCTATTGTCTGAAGCATGAATTTATGTGCCAGTAATGATCGATCGAACCTGCGACCGAGCCCGGCAGGTGAAACGACCAGGGGCAAAATCATCCTACATAATATTGACATGAGGGCCATACCTAGAAAAGAAGAGAAAAACTTAATTTGTGTCATTTAATCCACTATCTGTCAAAGATGCGTCATCTAATCAAACAAAAAGAAAGGTGTGTCATCAGATCAAAGCCCCAGGAAAAGTTTGTCATATAATCAATTTGCTCCTTTTATCGCATATGAGTTTTTGGGAAGTTCGTAAGTTCGTAAGTGAATATGAAGCAACCATTGGTTTTATTGGGCCGACAAACTTGCGTCGCTGTATTTCAGAAATGAGCGAGCTATTGTTACACTGTAACATCTGTACTAGGGGGGATATATATTCTTACTCGTTAGTTTTATGAATTGACAAAGATTCATCTTCTTGTGAAACTCTAGATTTTATTGCATTATAATCAGGAACTAGCCCCTGATCATGTTCTTCAAGGAAAATAGCACTAATTTTTTTATTCCGTGCTATACCCCTTTTTAATGTAGCCACATCCCATTCTATAAGGGAATGCACCACAATACTTTTAGATTCTTTCGACAATAGAGGGTTGCCGAAATTCTGCAATTGTGTAGACGATGCACTATATGCTACAATAATAGATGATGGCTGATGTCTACTACGCAATTTTATTTTTGTAGACACATGTTGGGCCTCCAAGCACAGAGTTTTGTAGGACAGTAGAAATTTTCCCACAAGTGGATGACATAAGGTTTATCAATCCGTGAGAGGTGTATGATGAAGATGGTCTCTCTCAAGCGACCCTGCAACTAGATACAAGAAATCTCTTTTGTCCCCAACACACCCAGTACAATGGCAAAGTGTATAGGTGCACTAGTTCGGTGAAGACATGGTGATAAAACTGTAATATGGATGGTAGAAATATATTTTTACAATTTGAATAAATAAAAACAGCAAGGTAGCAAATAGTAAACGGGCATAAAAATGGTATTGCAATGCTTGAAAATGAGGCCTAGTGTCCGTATTTTCACTAGTGCAATCTCCCAATAGTGCTAATATAATTGGATCATATAACCACCCCTCAAAGTGCGATGAAGAATCACTCCAAAGTTCCTATCTAGCGGAACATAAGAATAAATTGTTTGTAGGGTACGAAACCACCTCAAAGCTATTTTTTCCATTCGATCTATTCAAGAGTTCGTACTTAAATAACACAAAGCTATTCTTTCCGTTCGATCAATCCTAGAGTTCATACTAAAATGACACCAATGCCAATTCATATTCGTAATACTCAATCTGACACAAAGAATTTCAAAGAGTGCCCCAAGTTTTTTACCAGAGAAACAAAGACAAGAACGTGCATCAGCACCTATCCATTGATTACCCCAATGTCACCTCGGGAATCCGCGAGTTGAGTGCCAAAACATATATCAAGTGAATCAGTAGGATACCCCATTGTCACCATGAGTATTCAATTGCAAGACATATATCAAGTGTTCTCAAATCCATAAAAGTTTTCAATCCAATAACAACGAAATCTCAAACGGAAAAACTCAATGCATCACAAGATAGAGAGGGGAAAACGCCATATGATCCGACTATATTAACAAAGCCCGCGATACATCAAGATCGTGACATCTCAAGAACATGAAAGAGAGAGATTAAACACATAGCTACTGATACAAACCCTCGGCCCCGAGGGTGGACTACTCCCTCCTCATCGTGGTGGCCACCGGGATGATGAAGATGGAAACCGGAGATGATTCCCTCCTCCGGCAGGGTGCCGAAATGATGCTAGATTGGTTTTCGGTGGCTACAGAGGCCTGCAGCGACGGAACTTCTGATCTAGATTAACCCCGAGGGTTTCCGGAATTTTGGGGAAGTTATAGGGTAAAGAGGGGATGCAAGAGGCCACCGAGGTGGGCACAGCCCACCTGGGCGTGCCTGGGCCCTTAGGCACGCCCTGGTGGGTTGTGCCCCCCTCGGGCCGCCCCCCAGGTGCTGCTTTGGCCCATCGGGAGTCTTCTGGTCCATAACAAATACACAAAAAGTTTCGCGGTGTTTGAACTCGGTTTGATATTGATTTCCTGCGGTGTAAAAGACAAGCAAAAAATAGCGACTGTCACATTGCACTGGGTCAATAGGTTAGTCCCAAAAATGATATAAAGTTGCTATAAAATGATTGTAAAACATCCAAGAATGATAATAAAACAGCATGAATACTTCATAAATTATAGATACCTTGGAGACGTATCAGCATCCCCAAGCTTAATTCCTACTCGTCCTCGAGTAGGTAAATGATAAAAGAAATAAATTATGAAGTGTGAATGCTAGCAAAGTGCACAAGTTTGATCAATGACAATTCAATCACTTTCCTAGCATCATGATGGCAATTCTTTTCTCATAAAATTTTCTCATGTTAAAGTAGCAACCAATTCACATGTCAGCTTTAACCAATGAATTCTCTTGAAACTCAACAACCTATGTTCTAAGTCACCAAGCAATTGCAATTCAACTTATTCAACAGAGTCTAAGTAAGAGCTCCACATACTCAACCATCATATAGACTTCTATGATTGCTAACACTCACCGCATACACATGAGCAAAATGTTTCAACTGGACACATTGAAAGATAGGGGCTTAAAATTTGCCTCCCAAAGTATTCACCTCAAGGGTGATGTTAACAATAATAACGCATGCTGCCCATATCCAACTGGATATATGTGCCTAGATCTTTCCTCACCACATGATGCTTCCCAAAAGTGAAAATAAACGGAATAGAGAGAAAAACATTGACTCTTTGCATAAAAGTAAATACATAAAAGTAAAAGATAAGCCCTTCACAGAGGGATGTAGAGGTTGCCATGCGCTTATTTGTTTGTATGCTCAACTCCTTAGTGAAAAAAATGTCACGTTATATTGCCCCTTATGATAGCAACCTTTATTATGCAGTTTGTTGCTTTTATTCTTTGCCATCACAAGTTCGTACAATAACGCTCAATTTTCTCTTACACTAAATGATCTAACACTTTTAGAAGCAATTTTTATTGCCTTATTGCATCGATGACAACTTACTTGAAGGATCTTATTCAATCGTTAGGTAGGTATGGTGGACTATTGAGAATAAGATTCGGGTTTAAGGGTTTTTGGATGCACAAGTAGTATCTCTACTTGGTGCGGAATCTTTGGCTAGCAAAGATGGGGGGCAAGCACCACATGTTGAAGGATCTATGACAATATAATTTCTATGTGAATATGAACAAACATAATCCATTACGTTGTCTTCCTTGTCCAAGGTCAACAATTTTGGCATATAATATTTTGATGGGGGCTCATAATCACAAAAGATTTCAAAGATAGTGTATTTGCATGTGAAAGTTCTCTTCCTTATACTAATTATTCGTGAATTGCCTGTATGCCCAATATTGTGATGGTCAAGCCTCAAAAGATTTCAATTTCTAAACCCAATGTGAAGTTACCACTAGGCATGGTATGATTTCAACTTCATGACATTCAATTTATTCAACAATTACTCATAGGATATAAGTGAAGCACAAGAGTAAATGACAAGCTACTCCAAAAAGATATAAATGAAGATCATGAGCATAATATTTCTTTCTCTCAAATTAATTTAAGTGAAGCAAGATAGAATTCCTTCAAAAATATTAAAGCACACCGTGCTCAAAAAGATATAAGTGAAGCACTAGAACAATTTCCAGAGAAAAGAGCTTCGTTGACGGGATGCGCGTGCCGCTTGCCTAGCCTCCCTGGCAACTATTTGAGGACTCTATTTTATATAAAAACTTTCAGATCTAAGTACTTTATTAAAATAGCAAGAAAAAACAAAATAAAATTACATTCTAAGAATAGCACACATGATGTGAACAAGAAAAAACTTAGGCTCAATCGATACTAACCGATAATTTTGGACGAAAAAAGGTCCAAGTTTAGATGCTTGAGACTTATGGAATATTATCTTGGGATGCCTTGGGCATCCCCAAGCTTGAGCTTTTGTGTCTCCTTAATTCATCTCATATCACAGTTTTCCTAAATCTCAAAAGCTTCGTCCACAAAAAACTCAACAAGAACTCGTGAGATAAGTTAGTATAAACCAATGCAAAAACCTTATCATTCTCTACTGTAGCAAATCATGAAAATTATTATTCAACATTGCATACTAAATGCCTCTTCATATTTAATACTCCTATCCTTAAATAGAATCATTAAACAAGCAAACATATGCAAACAATGAAAACATAACAGCAATCTGCCAAACCAGTAAAGTCTGTAAAGAATGCAAGAGCATAAATACTTCTTAAACTCCAAAAATCATGAAAAATTACCACACTGTAGTAACTTTACCAGAGATTATTTTGCAAAAAGTTTCAACATTTTATCCTATTTTGACTTTTCTAGGGATTTTTTGCAACATCGATAAACTTTCTGTTTTGAAACAGCAACATGTAGACTTGCAAAATAAGCATAGTAAATGCTATCCCTGCCACTTTAATTCAAATAAAAGATGCAAAACACTATTCTAAATAACAGAAAGCAACTCCTAACAAAATAAATTGATTCTCCAAGCAAAACTCGTATCATGTGACGAATGAAAACATAGCTCCAAGTGAGGTTACCGATAATGTTGGAGACGAAAGAGGGGACGCCTTCCGGGGCATCCCCAAACTAAGTTGTTTGGATATTCATTTAATATTACCTTTGGATTCCTTGTTAATTAATCCCCAATCTTAGGGTCTTATCACTCCTTATTCTCCTCATATCGACATCTCACCCAAAACTTGAAAACTTCAATCACACAAAACTTAACGGAACTTTGTGAGATAGGTTAGTATGATAAAGAGCAAACCATTTCACTTTGGTACTGTCAAACAAAATATTCATAATTGTTTCCACACAATGCCTACTGTAGCATAGCATTTCGACAATTTATATTGAGCAATATAAGCCATAGAAACTAGAAAACAAGCAAACTATGCATTGCAAACAGAATCTGTCAAAAACAGAACAGTCGGTAGTAATCTGTACTCAAACAATACGTCTGCTACTCAAAAAATTATAAAACAATTACGACCACGTGAGAAATTTGTATATTAACAATTATGACAACTCAAAAGCACTCTTCTGTTAAAAATGAGAATTATTTTCGTGAGCGCAAAAGTTTCTGTTTTTCAGCAAGATCAAATCATCTATCACCCAACATGATCCCAAAGGCTTTACTTGGCACTTTATTGAAATAAAAGTAATAAAACATGATCAATAAAGTGTCATAATCATGTGAACACACAAAAATAGTAGGTAAAATTTTTGGGTTGTCTCCCAACAAGCGCTTTTCTTTAATGCCTTTTAGCTAGGCGTGATGAGTTCAATGATGCTCGCATAAAAGATAAGAATTGAAACATAAAGAGAGCATAATGAAGCATATGACTAGCACATTTAAGCCTAACCCACTTCCTATGCATAGGGATTTTGTGAGCAAACAACTTATGAGAACAAGAATCAACTAGCATAGGAAGGCAAAACAAGCATAACTTCAAAACTTTCAACACATAGAGAGAAAACTTGATATAATTGCGATTTCTACAAGCATAAGTTCCTCCCTCATAATAATTTTTAGTAGCATCATGAATGAATTCGACAATATAACCATCACATAAAGCATTCTTTTCATGATCCACAAGCATAGAAATTTTATTACTCTCCACATAAGCAAATTTCTTCTCATCAATAGTAGTGGGAGCAAACTCAACAAAATAACTATCATGAGAGTGAAAATTAAAATCATGATGACAAGTTTCATGGTTATCATTATTCTTTATAGCATACATGTCATCACCATAATCATCATAGATAGCAACTTTGTTGTCATAATCAATTGCAACCTCCTCCAAAATAGTGGATCCATCATTAAATGAAGTCACGACCTCTCCAAATGCACTTTCATCAATATAATCATCAGAAATAGTAGGCATGCAATCATCATAATAAATTTTTTCATAAAAACTTGGGGGACTAAAAATATCATATTCATCAAATATACCATCCCCAAGCTTATGGCTTTGCATATCATTAGCATCATGGATATTAAAAGAATTCATACTAACAACATTGCAATCATGCTCATCATTCAAATATTTGTGCCCAACATTTTATTGACTTCTTCTGCTAACAATTGAGCACAATTTTCCAAACCATCATTTTCAAGAAAGATATTATAAAGATGATCAATAATATGATGCAACCTCAATTCCATTTTTTATGTAATTTTCTTTTACGAACCAAGCTAGTGATAAAATAAGAAACTAAAAGATTCAATTGCATGATATAAAGATATACCTTCAAGCACTCACCTCCCCGGCAACGGCGCCAAAAAAGAGCTTGATGTCTACTACGCAACTTTATTCTTGTAGACACGTGTTGGGCCTCCAAGCGCAGAGTTTTGTAGGACAGTAGCAATTTTCCCTCAAGTGGATGACCTAAGGTTTATCAATTCGTGAGAGGTGTAGGATGAATATGGTCTCTCTCAAACGACCCTGCAACCAAATACAAGAAATCTCTTGTGTCCCCAACACACCTAGTACAATGGAAAATTGTATAGGTGCACTAGTTCGGCGAAGAGATGGTGATAAAAGTGTAATATGGATGATAGAAATATATATTTATAATCTGAATAAATAAAAACAGCAAGGTAGAAAATAGTAAACCGGCACAAAAACAGTATTGCAATGCTTGAAAATGAGGCCTAGGGTCCGTACTTTCACTAGTGCAATCTCCCAACAGTGCTAATATAATTGGATCATATAACCACCCCTCAAAGTGCGATGAAGAATCATTCCAAAGTTCCTATCTAGCGGAGAACATAAGAATAAATTGTTTGTAGGGTACGAAACCACCTCAAAGCTATTTCTTCCGTTCGATCTATTCGAGAGTTCGTACTAAAATAACACAAAACTATTCTTTCCGTTCGATCTATCCTAGTGTTCGTACTAGAAAAACACCAAAGCAAATTCATATTCATAATAATCAATCCGACACAAAGAACTTCAAAGAGTGCCCCAAGATTTCTACTGGAGAAACAAAGACAAGAATGTGCATCAACCCCTATCCATAGATTACCCTAATGTCACCTTGGGAATCCGTGAGTTGAGTGCCAAAACATATATCAAGTGAAAATCAATACGATACCCCATTGTCACCACGAGTATTCAATTGTAAGACATATATTAAGTGTTCTCAAATCCATAAAAGTGTTTAATCCGATAACAACGAAATGTCAAAGGGAAAAACTCAATTTATCACAAGATAGAGAGGGGAAAACACCATATGATCCAACTATATTAACAAAGCCCATGATACATCAATATCATGACATCTCAAGAACAGAAGAGAGAGAGAGAGAGATTAAACACATAGCTACTGGTACAAACCCTCAGCCCCCAGGGTGGACCTCTCCCTCCTCATCGTGGTGGTCGCCGGGATGATGAAGATGGCCACCAGAGATGATTCTCCCCTCCTGCAGGGTGCCGGAACGGGGTCTAGATTGGTTTTCGGTGGCTACAGAGGCCTGCGGTGGCGGAACTTCTGAAATAGGTTAACCCCGATGTTTTCTAGATTTTTTGGGAATTTATAGGGTCAAGAGGGGTTGCCGGAGGCCACTGAGGTGGGCACAACCCACCTGGGCGCGCCTGGGCCCCCGGGCGCGCCCTGGTGGGTTGTGCCCCCCTCGGGGCATCCCCAGGTGCTGCTCTGGCCCATCGGGAGTCTTCTGGTCCATAAAAAATCCACAAAAAGTTTCACGGTGTTTGGACTCCGTTTGATATTGATTTCCTGCAATGTAAAAAGAAGCGAAGAACAGCAACTGGCACTGGGCACTGGGTCAATAGGTTCGTCCCAAAACATGATATAAAATTGCTATAAAATGATTGTAAAACATCCAAGAAAGATAATAAAACAGCATGAATACTTCATAAATTATAGATACGTTGGAGTCGTATCAATGGCTTGTGCGTTCCGGCAAAATTTTCACTTATTCGGCCATGACCATGAATGCGCAGAGCCAAATTATAAGGACTTAAAGGAACAATGCATGACATTTCCCCATAGGGACAGACACAGGAATAAAGAAGGATACATGCTGGTCAATCGATGTGATCTGGAGCAGTAGCGAAAAAATTTGGCTCAGTTGAAGCACTAGGAGGCATTTCCATATAGGAAAGGCTACCAAAGGCACACGACTAGGTGTTGAATCCCACACATACCAATAAATCTCCCAGGAAGGATCTAAGTTTCAACGGGGGGTTCACGAAGCACGTGCCAGGACAGCTCCTCCCTTGGCCATGCCTCCCAAAGTGATGTGGCGTCTGCCTGGCTACTTGGCCTACTCACTCACTCCGTCTGGTGAAAAGTGTACATATAGAAATTTTAGGACAAATTATGGAGTGGAGTAAAAAATGTAGTATTGAGAAGTTGCAAGTCACCATCTCTCTCCTCTTTAATTATCCAATCCCCAATGAGTTAAGTGCATGTAAAAAATAAGGAGACTGTGTGTAGAACGTTATTGGTCTTGATAACCGTGTGATGACAGATAAACATTTTTTGTACTTTAAAGTGCATTGAGAAGAGAGAAATACACTCTTTTGTGGACAAATTTTAAAGCTAAATGTTCACTCTTCACCGGACGGAGTGAGTACCTACCACATGAAGGAAATATGCCTGTCGGTGTCAAAACCGGCGGATCTCGGGTAGGGGGTTCCGAACTGTGCGTCAAGGTCGGATGGTAACAGGAGACAAGGGACACGTTATTTTACCCAGGTTTGGGCCCTCTCGATGGAGGTAAAACCCTACTCCTGCTAGATTAATATTGATGATACGGGTAGTACAAGAGTAGATCTACCACGAGATCGAGGAGGCTAAACCCTAGAAGCTAGCCTATGGTATGATTGTGTATGATGATGGTTGTCCTACGGACTACAACCCTCCGGTTTATATAGACACCGGATAGGGTTAGGGTTACATAGAGTCGGTTACAATGGTACGAGATCTTGAATATCCGCACGCCTAGCTTGCCTTCCACGCCAAGGAAAGCTCCTTCCGGACACAGGACGAAGTCTTCAATCTTGTATCTTCATAGTCCTGGAGTTCGGCGAAGGTATAGTCCGGCTATCCGACCAACCCCTAATCCAGGACTCCCTCAGTAGCCCCCGAACTAGGCTTCAATGACGATGAGTCCGGCGCGCAGATTGTCTTCGGCATTGCAAGGCGGGTTCTTCTCCAAATTCTGTGTACCTGTAAGAATAATGTCCGATTTTCAAATGTAGCGCTCCTTGGCTTCCACGCCCAATAATAGCCGCCTTCCACGTGTCAAACGAATGCGAAAAGTCGGGGCATTTTTACATCCACACCCCTAGTGGTATAAACGAGCCGCCTATTTAACAGGATGAGGATTCAGATCCAAACCACACCTCCCCCCTTCTGCGAGAAATCATCAAACCGCCTCCAGCAAAGGTCCATTCCAACATGGCCAGCCGCCGCAGCTCCTCCTCTCGCCCTTCCAGTCCTATCCCTGGAGACTGGGAGAGTTGCTCCATCCCGCATAGTGAATTAGTGTCGCTTCAAGCAAAGGGATTTCTCCCTCAAGGCTACATGGTCTCGGTCCGAGCCGGACTCGCCACTTGTCAATGCTGAAAACAAGCGGAGAGCTCTCCTAGTCCCTCTAAGGGGGAGCGGGTGTGCCTGGTCCCTTATCTAATAGGGGGACTGGGATTTCCAATTCATCCCTTTCTCCGCGGGCTTCTGGAGTTCTACGGCCTCCAGCTGCACCACCTTACGCCCGGCTCCGTGTTACACATCGTGGGCTTCGTTGCTCTTTGCGAGCTATTTTTAGGCGTCGAGGCTCATTTCGCGCTGTGGAAGAAGATATTCTGCCTGGTGCCCCGTTCCCAAGAGGGGTCCATATATCAAGTGGGCGGAGCCGAAGTATGGCGCATCGCCGGGACCGGATACCTGTCCGGAACCCCGAAGAAGGCGTCCGAGGACTGGCCTTCAGAATGGTTTTATATAGACGACGTCCCCCTGCCGGACCCTATCCGGGCCGGTCTCCCTGAGTTCAACAATACTCCCCTGAAGAAACGCCTGAGCTGGCGCCCTCGGAGCTCTCAGAGAGTGAATGACAGAGACGTCCTTTACTTAATGGGCCGGATTAGGCTACTGGCTCATTCCGGACTAACCATGATTAGAGTCATGGCCATATGCATTATGCGGGGGGTGCAGCCACTTCAATATAGAAGCCACCCCATGTGGGATTTCAACGGAGAAGATGACGCTTCCCGCCACGGCCGCAAGGGGCCAGACTCGGCCGCCGCTCTAATGAAGATCTTGTCCTCTTTGTATAAGGGAGAAGAGGAGGAATTCCTCTGCGTCGACCCGCAGGGCGGATTTTCCATGCATAATCCCCCGAATTGGGTAAGCAGACAATCGTGCCTTTCCGTTTATTTCATATCCCTGTGATCGAATACGTAGCCTAACGACTTCAACGCAGGGACTGCGTCGGGAGGTAAAAGATATAACCAGCCGTCCTCCACAGCCCGAGGACCCCGAACGGTCCCTCGATCCGGACTCCGAAGAGGATCCGGACCTATCGGTGGAGCTCATCGACGGAGTGTTTCATCAGCTAAGCAAGGACAATGCCTTGATAGCTATCATAGCTGACTACCCAGGTGACAAATACTGGAGTTTTATTCCCTTAGAAGGGATTCCACTTTCACGGATTCCGGTTGTTCTGACAGCAACCGCGTTTTATAGGGGAGATTCCCGAGGTGGGAGGCCGATCCTGCAGCAGCTAGCCAACGGGGGTCACAGGGCCCCGTGGGGCAAAAAGGAATGTAGTCCGGACTGAGATGCCGGAGCAAAGGTATAGCGCATCCTCCTTTTCCCTGGTGTTTTACTCCTTCAGGGTATATTAACATTCGTGCTATCTTCAGGACGAAGAGACCCTGCCGGACTACATCCGAAGAGGTTGCCAATCGCGCCTCCACCAGCCAGGCTCCAACGCCCGGCCCGGAAACGGAGGCAAGCACAAGGCACGCACCGGACGCCCCTCCGTCAGAGGATGCGGACAGGCTGTCTGCCACCAATTCCGAGGTGGAGAGTGCCATGAACCACAGGCGTCGCCGAACAGTCCTTCGCGATGCTTGTTTCTCCCAGGAGGCTTTAGATGCCTTTAGTTCGGGAGAAGCATACCTCCGTGCTGCTCAAGATGGTTTAGCCAGAGCCACGGAGCAGTATGTGAAAGACATACGGGTAAGAATTTTTTTGGTAAATATATACATACCAGTAGCCCCCGAGACTTGAAGCAGTTAAAATAACTGATTTAAGGATCATGTAACATGCAGTTTCTTACCGAGAAGAACACCGCGCTGTCCCAGGAGTTGGAAAGGTGCAGGGCCCAGCTAGAGGCCGCACTAACGGCCGCAGGGCGGTCTAAAGAGATCCCTTCAGGTAAACAATACATCAAAAGATTAGTATTGTGCGGCTTTAAGTGCCAATCTGACAAATGGTATTGCAGATGGCGCCGGACTCGATCCGGACAGGCAACAGCTTCTACGCCAGTTAAAAGCTGGTGAAAGCGTGCTAACAAAGGTGAGGCGGGAGAAGAATGATCTCCAGGATGCCAACACCAGGCTGGACGTCGAACTGAAAGATGTTCGTGGCCAGCTGTCGGACTCTACTAAGGAGAATCAGCGACTTCGACGCGGCGTATTTAGTAAGTGCTTGAACGAACTTTTGATAAAAAAAAAGAGTTCGGCGAGGAAGTCATCTAACAGAGTAATGTCTGTAGGTATGCTAACAGGCCGTCCTGAAGAGGAGATGCCCGGTTCAACGGGCGACCTTATTACTGAACTGTCGCAACTGCACGAGCGAGTTCAGCAGGCGATGCGAGGCATCGCTTAGGCCTTATGGCCTGCCCACTCCATGCCTGAGGACCTTGGAGAGCTTGCGGAGAAGCTGAAGGGAGCTCGGCGGCGCTTCCGATTGTGGAAGATATCGGCCTGCCGACAAGGCGCTAGGGAGGCCTGGGCCATGGTGAAGACCCGTTTTACGAAGTCTGACCCGAACCACATGGTCGAGGTCGGACCGGTTGGGCCTGACGGGAAGGAGATCCCTGTAAGCTTAGTATATGGCCAAGTAGAATTGGCCGCAAAGTATTCCCAGCAGGACTGCAAATTAGACAGCCTGTTAGATGGTATAAAGGAGGAATACAGTCAGTCAGGATGACTATGTAATATATAATTGACATGTGTAATGCCTTCTAGCCGGATTGTAGATCATTTGTCGTTGCCGACCTTTCCGCTTCGACCTCGGGACCTGACGGTCCGGAGTGTGTCCGAATACCATTACGGTTATATAAGAACCGAGGTATGCATGGAGACCAGGCGTAGGGGTCATTAGTGCTTTATCAGACAAGTGCCCAACTAGTTATGTTATATTACATGGTTAGTAAGAAACATCTTCCAGAGAGAATAGTTCCGTTAAGGGTTCCTTTCGCTGGGGTGGCCTGCCCTAAAGTGCACGTCCGGACTGCAAATGCAGGAAAACGTCTGGGGGCATGTATATGAATAAGTAAAAAAGGTTCATCTTTAGTTCACCGACCGAATATTCCCTTAAGAACGCTAGCTTTCGGCTTCACCCAGTCTGAGGTACATATCCGGCTTATCCGGCAGTAGCAATCGCAGAGGTGCTCCCTTTACCGCCTAGCCGAACAATCGGGAACGTAGGGGTAAGCACAGGAGCCAGGCAACCCAGCTTGGCCAAAACTTAAGTCATATCGATGCATATAATGGTGAATAAAAGGTACATGCGGAAGTTTGACGCATGTTTTGGGCGTGAAACCCATATGAATAAGCTTCTGTAAAGAAGCCCCCAGGTTTAAAAAGCGCTGGTAACGCGTCACTTGATGAGCCTTTAAGGGCTATAAAAGGAAAGAGTGGGAGGAGACAAATAAAAACAGAAAAATATATATATAAATGGACAGAGGAAGGAGACTAACACAGAGTCCGGCGCTAGGCATAGAATCTTCGGAGACATGCGGCGTTCCATGGGTTCGGCTCGAGTCGGTTATCCGATGCATCTCGCAGGCGGTACGCTCCACCAGTCAGGACTTGGTCAATTATGAAGGGACCTTCCCATTTGGGCTTGAGTTTGTCCTTTTTCTTATGCGACAGACGTAGAACTAGTTCACCAACGTTGTAATTTTTGGCCCGTACTTCCCTACTTTGATATCTTCGAGCCTGCTGTTGATAAATGCGGAACGGGCTTTAGCCACGTCGCGCTCCTCCTCTAAGGCGTCCAGGTTGTCCTGCCGATCAAGCTCGGCTTCTCTTTCTTCGTACATGCGCACTCGAGGTGAGTCATGCATTATGTCGCAGGGCAGAACTGCCTCTGCGCCGTACACCATAAAAAATGGTGTGAATCTGGTGATACGATTCGGCGTGGTTCGCAGCCCCTAGAGTACGGAGTCGAGCTCCTCCACCCAGTGCGTATTAGATTCCTTGAGGGACCGCACTAGTCTGGGTTTAATGCCACTCATGATGAGACCATTTGCCCGTTCGACCTGACCGTTAGTTTGTGGGTGATAGACAGAAGCATAGTCGAGCTTAATGCCCATGTTTTTGCACCACAGCTTTACCTCGTCGGAGGTGAAGTTTGTGCCGTTATCGGTGATGATGCTGTGAGGGACGCCGTAACGGTGTACGACCCCGGATATGAAGTCTATCTTAGGTCCGGATTCGACCGTCTTAACAGGCTTGGCTTCTATCCATTTGGTGAATTTATCCACCATGACCAATAAGTATTTTTTCTTGGGGGTTCCGCCTTTAAGGGGTCCCACCATGTCAAGCCCCCAGACCGCAAAAGGCCAAGTGATGGGGATAGTTCGGAGGGCGTTGGGTGGCATATGGCTTTGGTTTGCAAAGAGCTGGCAACCGACGCATCGTTTGACTAAGTCATGAGCGTCTGCTCGGGCCGTCGGCCAATAAAAGCCCGTACGGTAAGCCTTGCTTACAAGGGACCGAGCTGCAGCGTGGTGGCCACCGAGTCCGGCATGAATTTCAGCCAACAGATTCCGCCCTTCCTCTTCGGAGATACATCTTTGAAGGACTCCTGTAGTGTTTTTCTTATAGAGCTCTCCCTCGTGGACTTTATAGGATTTAGATCGCCGCACTATGCAGCGTGCCTCATTTTGGTCCTCTGGGAGTTCCTGCCTAGTAAGGTAGGCTAGGAATGGTTCTGTCCACGGGGCGATGACCGCCATTATTACGTGGGCTGAAGGTGTAATTTCGGTAGCAGAGCCTCCGATTATGTCGGATTGTTCGGCGTCGGGTTGTGCGGTTGTGTCCGGACTGTTATCTGAGGGTTCCCCCTCCCATGCTACAGATGGATTGAATAATCATTCTAAAAAGATGTTGGGGGGACTGCATCTCGTTTTGCTCCGATGCATGCCAGGGCGTCCGCTACCTGATTATTTTCTCGGGCTATATGGTGAAACTCCAGCCCCTCGAACTGTACTGACATTTTTAGGACGGCATTGCGATAAGCTGCCATTTTTGGGTCTTTGGCGTCGAAGTCGAAATCACAAGGTTTGAGTCCCCGCCTACTTCCAGGCGTTGAATGCCCATGGATACTACCATCCGGAGACCATGTAGAAGGGCCTCGTATTCGGCTGCATTGTTGGAGTCCGTGTACATAATTTGGAGTACATATTGGACTGTGTCTCCTGTAGGGGACGTCAAAACGACGCCAGCCCCCAGTCCGCCAACATTTTGGAGCCGTCAAAATGCATGATCCAGTTTGAATATGTGCCGTACTCTTTAGGGAGCTCGGCCTCTGTCCATTCGGCGACGAAGTCGGATAGGACTTGCGATTTAATGGCTCGCCGTGGTTTGTAGGTTATGTCGAATGGGAGGAGCTCTATGGCCCATTTTGCTATCCGGCCCGTTGCATCTCGGTTGTTGATATATCGTTGAGTTGTACTTCCGAGGCTACTGTTATAGAACACTCTTGAAAGTAGTGTCGTAGCTTCCGGGATGCCATAAACACCGCGTATGCAAGGTAATGCGGGTACCGTGATTTGCATGGAGTGAGGACAGTGGACACGTAGTAAACCGGCCTTTGAAGGGGGAGTTTGTATCCGTCCGTTGCCCGCTCGACGACGAGTACTGCGCTGACAACTTGATGAGTTGCGGCAATGTACAATAGCATGGGTTCGCCGGTGTTTGGCGCGGCCAGGACTGGGTTTGTTGCCAAGATAGCCTTTATTTCCTCGAGTCCGGCCGTGGCAGCGTCCGTCCACTCGAAGTGTTCGGTGCGCCTAAGGAGGCGGTAAAGGGGCAATGCCTTTTCTCCCAAGCGGGAGATAAACCGGCTTAGAGCCGCCACTCATCCGGTGAGTTTCTGTATTTGTTTGAGGTCTTTTGGGACATCCAATTGTGACAAAGCTTGGATTTTAGCTGGATTTGCTTCAATTCCTCTACCGGATACAATGAAGCCCAGGAGCTTTCCGGCTGGAACGCCGAAAACGCATTTTTTCGGATTGAGCTTAATGTCATATTTTCGGAGGTTGTCGAATGTAAGCCTCAAGTCGTCTACTAGAGATTTGACATGTCTTGATTTAACGACCACATCATACACATACGCCTCCACTCTTTTGCCGATCTGGTTTGCCAGACATGTTTGAATCATGAGTTGATATGTTGCGCCAGCGTTTTTTAGCCCAAAGGGCATTGTGTTGAAGCAGAATGGGCCGTATAGTGTGATGAATGCCGTTGCGGCTTGGTCTGATTCTGCCATCTTGATTTGATGGTAACAGGAGTATGCGTCGAGGAAACACAGCGAATCGTGTCCTGCAGTGGCATTGATGATTTGATCTATTCGAGGGAGGGGGAAAGGATCCTTTGGGCAAGCCTTATTAAGGTCTTTAAAATCGACGCACAGGCGCCAGGATTTGTCCTTCTTTGGTACCATCACCAGGTTTGCTAGCCAGTCCGGGTGTTTTATATCACTAATGAATCCGGCCTCCAATAACTTGGCTAGCTCCTCTCCCATAGCCTGTCTCTTTGGTTCGGAGAAATGCCGAAGGGCTTTTTTGACAGGTTTGAATCCTTTCTGGATATTTAAGCTGTGTTCGGCCAGCCTGCGTGGGATTCCTGGCATGTCTGAGGGGTGCCAAGCAAAAATATCCCAGTTCTCTCATAGGAACTCTCGCAGTGCGGCGTCTACATCAGTGTTCAGTCGTGCCCCGATGGAGGCTGTTTTATTGCGGTCCGTTGGGTGGACCTGGAATTTGACTATTTCGTCTGCTGGTTTGAAGGATGTGGATTTGGATCTCTTATCGAGTATCACATCATCCCTATTAACCGTGGATCGCAGCGCAGTCAGTTCTTCGGCTGCTAAGGTTTCGGATAGTGCCTCGAGGGCCAATGCGGCTGTCTTGTTTTCGGCGCGGAGTGCTATGTCCGGATCACTAGCGAGAGTGATAATTCCGTTTGGCCCAGGCATCTTGAGCTTCATGTAACCGTAATGGGGTATAGCTTGGAAAACTGTGAATGCCTCCCGTCCTAATATAGCGTGATATCCGCTTTTGAACGGGGCCACCTGGAACGTGATTTGTTCGGACCTGTAATTATCCGGCGTGCCGAATACCACATCTAGTGTGATCTTTCCGGTGCAGCGCGCTTCTTGACTGGGGATTATTCCTCTAAAGGTTGTGCTACTTCGCTCAATGCGGTTCGAGTCTATTTCCATCTTTTGGAGGGTTTCCTCGTAGATGAGGTTCAATATGCTGCCTCCATCCATGAGTACCTTTGCAAGGCGACAGCTGTCCACTATGGGACTGAGGACCAATGCGGCTGGTGCTCGGGCTATTCGGAATTGAGGTTCGTCACTCGCGTTGAAGGCGATAGCCGTGTTACTCCATGGGTTTATTCTCGCTACTTGATAGACTTCAGTGAGGCTGCGGAGTGTTCTTTTTCGCATGTTATTTGATGCGAAAGTCTCAAAGACTGTGAGAACGGAACTGGAATTCTCGGGTTGGCTTCCTTCGACCTATGGAATTAGGAGGTCCTCGCCAATTTTGGCCACCTGCCGGAGTATCCAACATGCCCTGAGGCTGTGAGTTGGAGTGGTGTCCTCTGCACTGTGAATCTTGCAGGGTCCATCTAGCCATTTTTCCAGTACGGTTCCATGCCCTCTGGAGGGTTTTGATTTTTTGATATTTAGTCCGGGTGCCTTACTGTGGTGCACCCTCTTAGTTCGGACGGGATTGCTATTCAAGGCCGGATTATCCCAAAATTTTATTTCGGTTTTCCAAACACTTTCCATCGCACAGTACTTTTGTACCATGGACGCCAAATCAGCAAAGCGTGTAATATTATGACAACTTACGGCGTTAAGTATTCCCTTGTCCGTGCAGTTACTGCAAAAGATTGAAATTGCATCTCCCTCGCGGCAGTCCTTTGTCCTGTTCATAACCAGGAGGAATCTGGCCCAGTAATGATGTACTGTTTCTTCGGGCATTTGCCTGATTTGGGAAAGATTGCTTATGATCGGGCGGGCGGGTGTCGTTGAATCAGAGACCTCACCCAATTTACTGTTCGGAGGCCGAAGAACTTCCGAATTCTGAGATCCGGAGTCTTGGATGCTATCCGATGAGTCAGGCCCGTTGCCTGATTTTAAGCTCGGGTCTTGGATTGTATCCTCCCCTCCGCGGATATTCGGCATGGAGGGTTCGGGAATTCGGACGTAGCTAGTCCTTAAGATAGATGAAGGGTCGCCGCATTGTGCCTCCACCACGGCAATGTGGTGGGTCACATGAGGAGAGTTAATTTCTCTTAGATCGGGTTTAAGCCCAACCTGGTCGTAATTTGTAGCGACACCCAGTGCGGCGATGCGATCCAAGAGCTCATTTATAGAAGAGAGCTCCATCGGATCCAATTGCTCAGTGAGTTCTAAGCTGACGTGGAGGTTGCTTTCGATGACCCGGGAGGTCACCGTCGGCGCAACAGCCGAACAGGCGGTCGCAAGAAAACCACCTAGCCGGAGAGTTTGGCCGACAGCCAGGGCTCCTTTTGTAATGGCGCCGTCTTTAAAGACGGGAAGAGGCATCCTTCCTGATCGCGACGGCATAGAGGAACTCTCAATGAAAGCACCAATGTCGGTGTCAAAACCGGCGGATCTCGGGTAGGGGGTCCCGAACTGTGCGTCAAGGTCGGATGGTAACAGGAGACAAGGGACACGTTATTTTACCCAGGTTCGGGCCCTCTCGATGGAGGTAAAACCCTACTCCTGCTAGATTAATATTGATGATACGGGTAGTACAAGAGTAGATCTACCACGAGATCGAGGAGGCTAAACCCTAGAAGCTAGCCTATGGTATGATTGTGTATGATGATGGTTGTCCTACGGACTACAACCCTCCAGTTTATATAGACAATGGATAGGGTTAGGGTTACACAGAGTTGGTTACAATGGTAGGAGATCTTGAATATCCGCACGCCTAGCTTGCCTTCCACGCCAAGGAAAGCTCCTTCCGGACACGGGACGAAGTCTTCAATCTTGTATCTTCATAGTCCAGGAGTCCGGCGAAGGTATAGTCCGGCTATCCGAACACCCCCTAATCCAGGACCCTCTCAATGCCCTAGAGGCAATAATAAAGTTTTTATTTTTTTTATCTCATGATAAATGTTTATTATTCATGCTAGAATTGTATTAAAGCGGAAACTTGGTACGTGTGTGAATACATAGGCAAATAGAGTGTCACTAGTATGCCTCTACTTGACTAGCTCGTTAATCAAAGATGGTTAAGTTTTCTAGCCATAGACATGAGTTGTCATTTGATGAATGGGATCACATCATTAGAGAATGATGTGATTAACTTGACCCATTCCTTAGCTTAGCACTATGATTGTTTAGTTTATTGCTATTGCTTTCTTCATGACTTATATATGTTCCTATGACTATGAGATTATCTAACTCCCGAATACCGGAGGAACACTTAGTGTGCGATCAAATATCACAGCGTAACTGGGTGATTATAAAGATGCTCTATAGGTGTCTCCGATGGTGTTTGTTGGGTTGGCATAGATCAAGATTAGGATAGGTCACTCCGTGTTTCGAGGAGGTATCTCTGGGCCATATCGCTAATACTCATCACTATAAGCCTTGCAAGCAATGTGACTAATAATTTAGTTACGGGATGAAGTATTACGGAACGAGTAAAGAGACTAGCCCGTAATGAGATTGAGCTAGGTCTAACGATACCGACGATCAAATCTCGGGCAAGTAACCTACCGATGACAAAGGGAACAACGTATGTTGTTGCGCAATTTGACCGATAAAGATCTTCGTAGAATATGTAGGAACCAATATGAGCATCCAGGTTCCGCTATTGGTTATTGACAGGAGACATGTCTCGGTCATGTCTACATAGTTCTCGAACCCGTAGGGTCCGGTCGCTTAACGCTTGGTGACGATCGGTATTATGAGTTTATGTATTTTGATGTGCCGAAGGTAGTTTGGAGTCTCGGATATGATCACGGACATGACGGGGAGTCTCGAAATGGTCGAGACATAAAGGTCGATATATTGGATGACTATGTTTGGACATTGGAATTGTTCCGGGTGAGTTCGGGCATTTACCGGAGTACCGGGAGGTTACCGGAACCCCCCGGGAAGTATATGGGCCTTATTGGGCCATAGTGGGAGAGAGGAGAAGGGAGCCTAGGAGGGGGCTAGCCGCCCCCTTCCCTTCCTCCTTCCTTCCCTCTTCCTTCCTCTCCTAGTCCAACTAGGGAAGGGGGAGGGGAATACTACTCCCGGTGGGAGTAAGACTCCTCCAGGGCGTGCCATAGAGGGTCGGCCCTCCGCCCTCCTCCACTCCTTTATATACGGGGGAGGGGGGCACCCCATAGATAGAACAGACAAATGTATTGCCGTGTGCGGTGCCCTCTTCCACCATAATCCACCTCGGTCATATTGTCATAGTGCTTAGGCGAAGCCCTGCGCTTGTAACTTCATCATCACCGTCATCACGTAGTCATGCTGACGAAGCTCTCCCTCGACACTCAACTGGATCGAGAGTTCATGGGTCGTCACCGAGCTGAACATGTGTAGATCGCGGAGGTGTCGTACTTTCGGTACTAGGATCGGTCGGATCATGAAGACGTATGACTACATCAACCGTGTTGTCATAACGCTTCCGCTTTTGGTTTACGAGGGTACATGGACAACACTCTCCCCTCTCATTGCTATGCATCACCTTGATGGATCTTGCGTGTGCATAGGGAAATTTTTGAAATTACTGCATTCCCCAACAGTGGCATCCGAGCTAGGTCTATGCGTAGATGTTATATGCATGAGTAGAACACAAAGAGTTATGGGCGATAATAGTCATACTGTTTACGCGAGACTGGTTCTACCAACGTGCTTCGTACACAGTGGCTAGTGGGTGTCTATTTCTCCAGCTTTAGTTGAATCGAGTGTGGCTACGCCCGGTCCTTGTTGAAGGTTAAAACAGCACACTTGACGAAAAATCATTGTGGTTTTTGATACGTAGGTAAGAATGGTTCTTGCTAAGCCCGTAGTAGCCACATAAAACTTGCAACAACAAAGTAGAGGACGTCTAACTTGTATTTGCAGGGCATGTTGTGATGTGATATGGTAAAGACATGATGCTAAGTTTTATTGTATGAGATGATCATGTTTTGTAACAGAGTTATCGGCAACTGGCAGGAGCCATATGGTTGTCGCTTTATTGTATGCAATGCAATTGCCTTGTAATTGTTTTTACTTTATCACTAAGCGGTAGCGATAGTCGTAGAAGCAATAGTTGGTGAGATGACAACGATGCTACGATAGAGATCAAGGTGTCGCGCTGGTGACAATGGTGATCATAACGGTGCTTTGGAGATCGAGATCAAAGGCACAAGATGATGATGACCATATCATATCACTTATATTGATTGCATGTGATGTTTATCATTTATGCATCTTATTTTTCTTAGTACGGCGGTAGCATTATAAGATGATCTCTCACTAAATTTCAAGGTAAAAGTGTTCTCCCTCAGTATGCACCATTGCTACAGTTCGTCATGCCGAGACACCACGTGATGATCGGGTGTGATAAGCTCTACGTTCACATACAACGGGTGCAAGCCAGTTTTGCACATGCAGAATACTCGGGTTGAGCTTGATGAGCCTAGCATATGCAGATATGGCCTCGGAACACTGAGACTAACAGGTCGAGCGTGAATCATATAGTAGATATGATCAACATAGTGATGTTCACCATTGAAAACTACTCCATCTCACGTGATGATCGGACATGGTTTAGTTGATATGCATCACCTGATCACTTAGAAGATTAGAGGGATGTCTATCTAAGTGGGAGTTCTTAAGTAATATGATTAATTCAACTTTAATTTATCACGAACTTAGTACCTGATAGTATTTTGCTTGTCTATGTTATTGTAGATAGATGGCCCGTGCTGTTGTTCCATTGAACTTTAATGCATTCCTAGAGAAAGCTAAGTTGAAAGATGATGGTAGCAATTACACGGACTGGGTCCGTAACTTGTGGATTATCCTCATTGCTCCATAGAAGAATTACATCTTGGAAGCACCGCTAGGTGCAAGACCAGTTGCAGGAGCAACTGCGGACGTTATGAACATCTAGCAGAGCAAACCTGATGACTACTCAATAGTTCACTGTGCCATGCTTTACAGCTTAGAACAGGGACTTCAACGTTGTTTTGAACGTCATGGAGCATATGAGATGTTCCAGGAGTTGAAGTTAATATTTCAAGCAAATGTCCGGATTGAGAGATATGAAGTCTCCAATAAGCTCTACAGCTGCAAGATGGAGGAAAACAGTTTTGTCAGTGAGCATATACTCAAAATGACTCGGTATAATAATCACTTGATTCAGCTGGGCGTTAATCTTTCGGATGATTGTGTCATTGACAGAGTTCTCCAATAACTGCCACCAAGCTATAAAGGCTTCGCGATGAACTATAATACGCAAGGGATGAACAAGATGATTCTCGAGCTCTTCGCAATGCTTAAGGCTGTGGAGGTAGAAATCAAGAAAGATCATCAAGTGTTGATGGTTAATAAGACTACAAGTTTCAAGAAAAAGGGCAAAGGGAGAAGGGGAAATTCAAGAAGAACAGCAAGCAAGTTGCTGGTCAAGAGAAGAAACCCAAGTCTGGACCTAAGCCTAAAACTGAGTGCTTCTACTACAAAGGGACTAGTCACTGGAAGCGGAACTGCCCCAAGTATTTGGCGGATAAGAAGGATGGTAAGGTGAACAAAGGTATATGTGATATACATGTTATTGATGTGTACCTTACCAATGCTCGTAGTAGCTCCTAGGTATTTGATACTGGTTCTGTTGCTAATATTTGCAACTCAAAATAGGCGCTACGGATTATACGAAGATTGGCTAAGGACAAGGTGACGATGCGCGTGGGAAATGGTTCCAAAGTCGATGTGATTGCCGTCGGCATGCTACCTCTACATCTACCTTCGGGATTAGTTTTAGACCTGAATAATTGTTATTTGGTGCCAGCGTTAAGCATGAACATTATATCTGGATCTTGTTTGATGCGAGACGGTTATTCATTTAAATCAGAGAATAATGGTTGTTCTATTTATATGAGTAATATATTTTATGGTCATGCACCCTTGAAGAGTGGTCTATTTTTACTAAATATTGATAGTAGTGATACACATATTCATAATATTGAAGCCAAAAGATGCAAAGTTAATAATGATAGTACAACATATTTGTGGAGTTGTCGTTTAGGTCATATTGGTGTAAAGAGCATGAAGAAAGTCCATGCTGATGGGCTTTTGGAGTCACTTGATTATGAATCACTTGATGCTTGCGAACCATGCCTCATGGGCAAGATGACAAAGACTCCGTTCTCTGGAACAATGGAGCGAGCAACTGACTTATTGGAAATAATACATACTGATGTATGCGGTGTGATGAGTGTTGAGGCTCGCGGCGGGTATCGTTATTTTCTGACCTTCACAGATGATTTGAGCAGATATGGGTATATATACTTGATGAAACATAAGTATGAAAAATTTGAAAAGTTCAAAGAATTTCGAAGTGAAGTAGAGAATCCTCGTGACAAGAAAATAAAGTTTCTATGATCCGATCGTGGAGGAGAATATTTGAGTTATGAGTTTGGTCTTAATTTGAAACAATGTGGAATAGTTTCACAACTCACGCCACCTGGAACACCACAGCCTAATGGTGTTTCCGAATGTCGTAACCGTACTTTATTAGATATGGTGCAATCTATGATGTCTCTAACCGATTTACCACTATTGCTTTGGGGTTATGCTTTAGAGACGGCTGCATTCACGTTAAATAGATCACCATCTAAATTCGTTGAGACGAGACCATATGAACCGTGGTTTAGTAAGAAACTCAAGTTGTCGTTTCTTAAAGTTTGGGGCTGCAATGCTTATGTGAAAAGGCTTCAACCTGATAAGCTCGAAACCAACTCGGAGAAATGTGTCTTCATAGGATACCCAAAGGAGACTGTTGGGTACACATTCAATCACAAATCCGAAGGCAAGATATTCGTTGCTAAGAACGGAACCTTTCTAGAGAATGAGTTTCTCTCGAAAGAAGTGAGTGGGAGGAAAGTAGAACTTGATGAGGTAATTGTACCTGCTCCCTTATTGGAAAGTAGTTCATCACATAAATCACTTCCAGTGATTCCTACACCAATTAGTGAGGAAGCTAATGATGATGATCATGAAACTTCAGATCAAGTTACTACCGAACCTCGTAGGTCAAACAGAGTAAGATCCTCACCAGAGTGGTACGAAAATCCTGTTTTGGAAGTCATGTTACTTGACCATGACGAACCTATGAACTATGAGGAAGCGATGATGAGCACAGATTCCGCGAAATGGCGTGAGGCCATGAAATCTAAGATGGGATCCATGTATGAGAACAAAGTGTGGACTTTGGTTGATTTGCCTGATGATCGGCAAGCAATAGAAAATAAATGGATCTTCAAGAAGAAGACTGATGCTGACGGTAACGTTACTATCTGCAAAGCTCGATTTGTTGCGAAAGGTTTTTGACAAGTTCAAGGAGTTGACTATAATGAGACTTTCTCACCCTTAGCGATGCTTAAGTCCGTCCGAATCATGTTAGCAATTGCTGCATTTTATGATTATGAAATTTGGCAAATGGATGGCAAAACTGCATTCCTTGATGGATATCTTAAAGAAGAGTTGTATATGATACAACCAGAAGGTTTTGTCGATCCAAAAGGTGCTAACAAAGTGTGCAAGCTCCAGCGATCCATTTATGGACTGGTGCAAGCCTCTCGGAGTTGGAATATACGTTTTGATAGTGTGATCAAAGCATATGGTTTTATACAGACTTTTGGAGAAGCCTGTATTTACAAGAAAGTGAGTGGGAGCTCTGTAGCATTTCTGATATTATATGTGGATAAAATATTGTTGATTGGAAATGGTACTGAATTTCTCGATAGCATAAAAGGATACTTGAATAAGAATTTTTCCATGAAAGACCTCGGTGAAGCAGCTTATATATTGGGCATCAAGATCTATAGAGATAGATCAAGACGCTTAATTGGACTTTCACAAAGCACATACCTTGATAAAGTTTTGAAAAGGTTCAACATGGATCAGTCAAAGAAAGGGTTCTTGTCTATGTTGCAAGGTGTAAAGTTGAGTAAGACTCAATGCCCGACCACAGCAGAAGATAGAGAGGAAATGAAAGTCATTCCCAATGCCTCAGCCATAGGTTCTATCATTTATGCAATGTTGTGTACCAGACCTGATGTGAGCCTTGCTATTAGTTTAGTAGGGAGGTACCAATGTATTCCTGGAGTGGATCACTGGACAGCGGTCAAGAACATCCTGAATTACCTGAAAAGGACTAAGGATATGTTTCTCGTTTATGGAGGTGACAAAGAGCTCGTTGTAAATGGTTACGTCGATGCAAGCTTTGACACTGATCCGGATGACTCTAAGTCACAAACCGGATATGTATTTATATTGAAAGGTGGAGCTGTTAGTTGGTGCAATTTGAAGCAAAGCGTCGTGGCGGGATCTACGTGTTGAGCAAAGTACATAGCTGCTTCGGAAGCAGCAAATGAAGGAGTCTGGATGAAGGAGTTCATATTCGATCTAGGTGCCATACCTAGTGCATCGGTGTCGGTGTCAAAACCGGCGGAACTCGGGTAGGGGGTCCCGAACTGTGCATCAAGGTCGGATGGTAACAGGAGACAAGGGACACGATGTTTACCCAGGTTCGGGCCCTCTCGATGGAGGTAAAACCCTACTCCTACTTGATTAATATTAATGATATGGGTAGTACAAGAGTAGATCTACCACGAGATCAAGGAGGCTAAACCCTAGAAGCTAGCCTATGGTATGATTGTGTATGATGATTCTGTCCTACGGACTACAACCCTCCGGTTTATATAGACACCGGATAGGGTTAGGGTTACACAGAGTTGGTTACAATGGTAGGGGATCTTGAGTATCCGCATCGCCTAGCTTGCCTTCCACGCCAAGGAAAGTTCCTTCCGGACACGGGACGAAGTCTTCAATCTTGTATCTTCATAGTCCAGGAGTCCGGTTGATGGTATAGTCCGGCTACCCGAACACCCCCTAATCCAGGACTCCCTCAGTAGCCCCCGAACTAGGCTTCAATGACGACGAGTCCGGCGCGCAGATTGTCTTCGGCATTGGAAGGCGGGTTCTTCTCCAAATTATGTGTACCTGTACGAATAATGTCCGATTTTTGTAATGTAGCGCTCCTTGGCTTCCATGCCCAATAATGGTTGTCTTCCATGTGTCAAACGAATGCGAAAAGCCTGGGGCGTTTTTACATCTACACCCCTAGCCGTATAAAGGAGCCGCCTATTTAACGGGATGAGGATTGAGATCCAAACCGCATCTTCTCCTTTCCGCGAGTTATCATCAGAGCGCTCCAGCAAAGGTCCACCCCAACATGGCCAGCCGTCGCAGCTCCTCCCCTCGCCCTTCCGGTTCTAAACCCGGGGACTGGGAGAGTTGCACCATCCCGCATAGCGAGTTAGTATCGCTTCAAGCCAAGGGATTTCTCCCTCAGGCATACATGGTCCCGGTCCGAGCCGGTCTCGCCACCTAAAATGGCGGTAAACAAGCGGAGAGAACTCCCAATCCCTCTAAAGGAGAGCGGGTGTGCCTCGTCCCCTATCTAATAAGGGGACTGGGATTTCCAATCCATCCATTTCTCCGCGGGCTCCTGGAATTCTATGGCCTCCAGCTGCATAATCTCATGCCCGCCTCCGTATTACATATTGCGGGCTTCGTCGCCCTTTGCGAGGTATTTTTAGGCGTTGATGCTCACTTCGCGCTGTGGAAGAGGTTGTTTTGCCTAGTGCCCCATTCTCAAGAGGGGTATATCAAGTAGGCGGAGCCGAGGTATGGCGCATCGCCGAGACCGGATACCTATCCGGAACCCCAAAGAAGGCGTCCGAGGACTGGCCTTCAGAATGGTTTTACATAGATGACGTCCCGCTGCCGGACCCTATCCGGGTCGGTCTCCATGAGTTCAACAGCGCTCGATTGAAGAAGCGCTTGAGCTGGCGTCCGCGGAGTTCTCAGAGAGAAAGCGACAGAGACGTCCTTTACTTGATGGGCCGGATAAGACTGTTGGCTCATTCCGGACTAACCATGATTGGAGTCATGGCCGCATGCATTATGCGGGGGGTGCATCCGCTTCAATATAGAGGCCACCCCATGTGGGATTTCAACGGGGAGGATGACGCCACGCATTATGGTCGTAAGGGGCCGGCCACAGCCGCCGCCCTAATAAAGATCTTGTCCCCTTTGTACAAGGGAGAAAAGGAGGAATTCCTCCGCGTCAACCCGCGGGCCGGATTCACTATGTACGAACCTCCAAGTTGGGTGAGTGAACAATTGCACTTGCCCGTTTGTTTCATACTCCCACGGTTAGATATGTAGTCTGACGACTTTAATGCAGGAACTGCGACAGGAGGTGAAGGATATAATCAGCCGCCCTCCACAGCCCGAGGACCCAGAACGGTCCCTCAATCCGGACTCCGAAGAGGATCCGGACATATCCGTGGAGCTTATCGACGGGGTGTTCCATCAGTTAAGCAAGGACGACACCTTGGTAGCCATTATAGCTGATTACCCCGGGTTAATCCCGGCCTCCCAGGTGGCAGAAACCAGAGTTTTTATTCCTTCGAGAGAAATTCCATTCTCATGTATTTCGGCGTTTCTAACGACAACCGTATTTTGCAGGGGAGGTTTCCGAGGAAGGAGGCCGCACCTGCGGCGGCTAGCCAACGAGGGGCCGCAGAGCCCCGTGGGGCAAAAAGGAATGTAGTCCGGACTGAGATGCCGTCGCAAAGGTATAGCGCACCCTCTATTTCCCTGGTGTCATGCTGTCAGGGCATTTTAACGTTCGTGCTATCTTCAGGATGAAGAGACGCCGCCAGACTATATCCGGAGAGGTTGCCAATCACGCCTCTACCAGCCAGGCTCCAACGTCTGGCCAGGAAGCGGAGGCGAGCACCAGGCGCGCACCGGACGCTCCTCCGACAGAGGATGCAGACGGGCTCTCTGCCACAAATTCTGAAGTGGAGAGCGCCATGAACCACAGGCGTCGCCGGACTGTTCTATGCGACGCTTGTTTCTCCCAAGAGGCTTTAGACGCCTTTAATTCGGGAGACGCGTACCTCCGTGCCGCTCAAAATGGTCTAACCAGAGCCACGGAGCAGTATGTAAAAGACATACGGGTAAGAAAATTTTGGTTAAATATGCATATATGCCAGTAGCCCCCGAGACTTGAAACAGTTAAAGTAACTGATTTAAGGATCATTTTATAAGCAGGTTCTTACAGAGAAGAATACCGTACTGTCCCAGGAGCTTGAAAAGTGCAAGGCCCAACTAGAGGCCGCACTAGCCGCAGCAGGGGAGCCCAAAGGGACCCCCTTAGGTAAAATATATTTCGAAAAGATGAGTATTCTGCGGTTTGGGTGCAAATCTGACAAATCGTATTGCAGATGGCGCCGGACTTGATCCAGAAAAGCAACAACTCTTACGCCGGTTAAAGGTCGGTGAGAGTGTGTTGACAAAGGTGAGGCAAGAGAAGAATGACCTTCAGGATGCCAACACCAAGCTGGACGTCGAGCTTAAAGACGTTCGAGGCCAGCGACTTCAACGCGGCATATTTAGTAAGTGCTTGAACGAACCTTGAAAAAAGAGAGTTCGGCGAGGAAGTCGACTAACAGAGTAATGTTTGTTGGTATGCTCACAGGTCGTCCTGCAGAGGAGATGCCCGGTTCTACGGGTGACCTTCTTCCCGAACTCCTGCAACTGCAGGAGCGAATTCGGCAGGCGATGCGAGGCGTTGCCCAAGCCTTATGGCCTGCCCACTCCATGCCCAAGGGCCTTGGAGAGCTTGCGGAGAAGCTGAAGGGAGCTCAGCGACGCTTCCGGTTGTGGAAGATATCAGCCTGCCGACAAGGCGCTAGGGAGGCCTGGGCCATGGTGAAGACCCGCTTTACGAAGTCTGACCCAAACCACATGGCCGAGGTCGGACCAGTAGGGCCTGACGGGAAGGAGATCCCTGTAAGCTTAGTATACGGCCAGGTAGAGTTGGCCGCGAAGTATTCCCAGCAGGACTGTAAATTAGATAGCCTGTTCGATGGTATAGAGGAGGAATACAATCAGCCATAATGACTATGTAATTTCAATTGACATGTGTAATGCCTTCTAGCTGGATTGTAGATCGTTTGTCGTTGCCGACCTTTTCGCTTCAACCTCGGGGCCTGACGGTCCAGAGTGTGTCCGAATACCATGGCGGTTATATAAGAACCGTGGTATGCATGGAGACCAGGCGTAGGGGTCATTAGTGCTTTATCAGACAAGTGCCCAACTAGTTATGTTATATTACATGGTTAGTAAGAAACATCTTCCAGAGAGGATAGTTCCGTTAGGGGTTCCTTTCGCTGGGGAGGCATGCCCTAAAGTGCATGTCCGGACTGCGTAAAAAGACGCAGAAAAAGCATCTGGGGGCGAAAAATTAATAAAAAGATCATCTTCTATCTCACAGACCGAATATTCTCTTAAGAACGCTAGCTTTCGGCTTCACCCAGTCTGAGGTACACATCCGGCTGACCCGGCAGTAACAATCGCAGAGGTGCTCCCTTTACCGCCTAGCCGAACAATCGGGAACGTAGGGGTAAGCATAGGAGCCAAGCAACCCAGCTTGGCCAAAACTTAAGTCATATCGATGCATATAATGGTGAAGAAAAAGGTACATGCGGAAGCGTGACGCATGTGTCGGGCGTGAAGCCCGTATAAATAAGCTTCTGTTAAAGAAGCCCCCAGGTTTAATGAGCGCGAGTGGCGCGTCACTTGATGAGCCTTTAAGGGCTATACAAGAAAATAGGGGAAGGAGAGAAATGTAAGACAGAAAATGTAAAAAATGGACAGAGGAAGGAGACGAACACAGAGTCCGGCGCTAGGCATAGAATCTTCGTAGACGGGCTGTGTTCCATGGGTTCGGCTCGAGTCGGTTATCCGATGCATCTCGTAGGCGGTACGCTCCACCGGTCAGGACCTGGTCAATTATGAAGGGATCTTCCCACTTGGGCTTGAGTTTGTCCTTTTTCTTGTCCGGCAGGCGTAGAACTAGCTCGCCAACATTGTCATTTTTGGCCCGTACTTCTCTGCTCTGATATCTTTGAGCCTGCTGTTGATAGAATGCGGAACGGGCTTTTGCCATGTCGCGCTCCTCCTCCAAAGCGTCCAAACTGTCCTGCCGATCGAGCTCGGCTTCTCTCTCTTCATACATGCGCACTCGAGGTGAGTCATGAATTATGTCGCAGGGCAAAACTGCCTCTGCGCCGTACACCATGAAGAATGGTGTGTATCCGGTGGTGCGATTCGGCGTGGTCCGCAGCCCCCAGAGTACGGAGTCGAGCTCCTCTACCCAGTGCGTATTAGATTCCTTAAGGGACGGCACTAATCTGGGTTTGATGCTGCTCATAATAAGACCATTTGCACGCTCGACCTGACCGTTAGTTTGTGGGTGATAGACGGAAGCATAGTCGAGCTTGATGCCCATGTTTTTACACCAGAGTTTTACCTCATCGGCCGTAAAGTTCGTGCCGTTATCAGTGATGATGCTGTGGGGGACGCCATAACGGTGTACGACCCCGGATATGAAGTCTATCACCGGTCCGGATTCGGCCATCTTAACAGGCTTGGCTTCTATCCATTTGGTGAACTTGTCCACCATGACCAGTAGGTATTTTTTCTTATGGGTCCCACCTTTAAGGGGTCCGACCATGTCAAGCCCCCAGACCGCGAAAGGCCAGGTAATGGGGATAGTTTGGAGTGCGATGGGTGGCATATGGCTTTGGTTGGGAAAAAGTTGGCAACCAACGCATCGTTGGACTAAGTCCTGAGCGTCTGCCCAGGCCGTCGGCCAATGAAAGCCTGTACGGAAAGCCTTGCTAACAAGGGACCGAGCAGCGGCGTGATGACCACCGAGTCCGACGTGAATTTCGGCCAGAAGATTCCGCCCTTCCTCTTCAGAGATGCACCTTTGAAGGACTCCGGTAGTACTTTTCTTATAAAGCTCCCCCTCGTGGACTTTGTAGGCTTTAGATCGCCGCACTATGCAGCGGGCCTCATTTTGGTCCTCTGGGAGTTCCTGCCTAGCAAGGTAGGCTAGGAATGGTTCTGTCCATGGGGCGATAACCGCCATTATTACGTGGGCTGAAGGCGTAGTTTCGTTGGCAGGACCTCCAATTATGTATGGTTGTTCGGCGTCGAGTGGTTCGGCTGCGTCCGGGCTGTTACTTGCGGGTTCCTCCTCCCATGTTACGGATGGCTCGAACAATCTTTCCAAAAAGATGTTGGGGGGGACTGCATCGCGTTTTGCTCCAATGCGTGCCAGGACGTCCGTTGCTTGATTGTTTTCGCGGGCTATATGGTGAAACTCCAGCCCTTCGAACCGAGCTGACATTTTTAGGACGGTGTTGCGGTAAGCTGCCATTTTTTGATCCTTGGCGTCGAAGTCGCCATTTATTTGGGAGATTGCGAGGTTCGAATCCCCGCGTACCTCTAGGCGTTGAATGCCCATGGATACTGCCATCCGGAGACCATGTAGGAGGGCCTCGTATTCGGCTGCATTATTGGAGTTCGTGTACATAATTTGGAGTACATATTGGACTGAGTCTCCTGTGGGGGACGTCAAAACGACGCCAGCTCCCAGTCCAGCCAACATTTTGGAGCCGTCGAAATGCATGATCCAGTTTGAGTATGTGTCGTACTCTTTAGGGAGTTCGGCCTCCGTCCATTCTGCGACGAAGTCGGCCAATACTTGCGATTTTATAGCTCGCCATGGCTTATAGGTTATGTCGAACGAGAGGAGCTTGATGGTCCATTTTGCGATCCGGCCCGTTGCATCGCGGTTATTGATAATGCCATTGAGTGGTACTTCCGAGGCTACTGTAATCGAACACTCTTCAAAGTAGTGTCGTACCTTCCGGGATGCCATGAATACTGCGTATGCAATTTTTCTGATAGTGTGGGTACCGTGATTTGCATGGAGTGAGGACAATGGACACGTAGTAGACCGGTCTTTGAAGGGGGAATTGTGTCCGTCCGTTTCCCGCTCGACGACAAGCACTGCGGAGACAACTTGATGGGTTGCCGTGATGTACAATAGCATTGGCTCGCCGGTGTTTGGCGCGGCCAGGACCGGGTTTGTTGCCAATATGGACTTTATTTCATCGAGTCCGGCCGTGGCGGCATCCGTCCACTCAAAGTGTTCGGCGCACCGTAGGAGGCGGTAAAGGGGCAACGCCTTTTCTCCCAGGCGGGAGATGAAGCGGCTTAGAGCCGCCACGCATCCGGTTAGTTTCTGTATTTGTTTGAGGTCTTTTGGGACATCCAATTGTGACAGAGCTCGAATCTTGATTGCATTTGCTTCGATTCCTCTACCGGATACAATGAAGCCCAAGAGCTTTCCGGCTGGAACACCGAAAACGCATTTTTCCGGATTGAGCTTGATGTCGTATTTTCGGAGGTTATTGAATGTAAGCCTCAAGTCGTCTACTAGAGATTCAACATGTCTTGATTTGGCGACCACGTCATCCACGTACGCCTCCACTGTTTTGCCGATCTGGTTTGCCAGACATGTTTGAATCATGTGCTGATATGTTGCGCCGGCGTTTTTTAGCCCGAAGGGCATTGTGTTGAAGCAGAATGGGCCGTATGGTGTTATGAATGCCGTTGCGGCTTGGTCTGATTCTGCCATCTTGATTTGATGGTAACCGGAGTATGCGTCGAGGAAACACAACGAATCGTGTCCTGCAGTGGCATCGATAATTTGATCTATGCGAGGGAGGGGGAAGGGATCCTTTGGGCAGGCCTTATTAAGGTCTTTAAAATCGACGCACAGGCGCCAGGATTTGTCCTTCTTTGGTACCATCACCAGGTTTGCTAGCCAGTCCGGATGTTTTATATCTCTAATGAATCTGGCCTCCAATAACTTGGCTAGCTCCTCTCCCATAGCCTGTCTCTTCGGTTCAGAAAAGCGCCGAAGGGCTTGTTTGACAGGTTTGAATCCTTTCTGGATATTTAAGCTGTGTTCGGCCAGCCTGCGTGGGATTCCTGGCATGTCTGAAGGGTGCCAAGCAAAAATGTCCTAGTTTTCTCGTAGGAACTCTCGCAGTGCGGCGTCTACATCAGGGTTCAGTCGTGCCCCGATGGAGGCTGTTTTATTGGGGTCCGTTGGATGGACCTGGAATTTGAATATTTCGTCCGCTGGTTTGAAGGATGTGGATTTGGATATCTTATTGAGTATCATCCCTATTAACCGTGGAGCGCAGCGCGGTCAGTTCCTCGGCCGCTAAGGCTTCGGATAGTGCCTCAAGGGCCAATGCGGCTGTCTTGTTTTCGGCGCGGAGTGCTATGTCCGGATCACTAGCGAGAGTGATAATTCCGTTTGGCCCAGGCATCTTGAGCTTCATGTATCCGTAATGGGGTATAGCTTGGAAGACTGTGAATGCCTCCCGTCCTAATATAGCGTGGTATCTGCTTTTGAACGGGGCCACCTGGAACATGACTTCTTCGGACCTGTAATTATCCGGCGTGCCGAACACCACATCTAGTGTGATTTTTCCAGTGCAGCGCGCTTCATGACTGGGGATTATTCCTCTAAAGGTTGTGCTGCTTCGCTCAATGCGGTTCCAGTCTATTTCCATCTTTTGGAGGGTTTCCTCGTAAATGAGGTTCAATCCGCTGCCTCCATCCATGAGTACCTTTGTGAGGCGACAGCCGTCCACTATGGGACTGAGGACCAATGCGGCTGGTGCTCGGGCTGTTCGGAATTTAGGTTCGTCACTCGCGTTGAAGGTGATAGCAGTGGTACTCCATGGGTTTATTGTTGCTACTTGATAGACTTCGGTGGGGCTGTGGAGTGTTCTTTTTCGCATATTATTTGATGTGAAAGTCTCGAAGACTGTGAGAACGGTACTGGTGTCCTCGTGCTGGCTTTCTTTGGCCTCTGAAATTAAGAGGTCCTCGCCAATTTTGGCCACCTGCCGGAGTATCCAACATGCTCTAAGGCTGTGTGTTGGAGTGGCGTCCTCTGTACTGTGAATCCTACAGGGTCCGTCAAGCCACCTTTCCAGCACGGTTCCATGCCCCCTAGAGGGTTTTGGCTTTTTGATATTTAATCCGGGTGCCTTACTGTGGTGCACCCTTTTAGTTCGGACGGGATTGCTATTCAAGGCCGGATTATCCCAAAAATTATTTTCGGTTTTCCAAGCGCTTTCCATCGCATAGTACTTTTGTAATATGGACGCCAAGTCAGCGAAGCGTGTAATATCACGACGACTTATGGCGTTAAGTATTCCCTCGTCCGTGCAATTACTGCAAAAGATTGAAATTGCGTCTCCCTCGCGGCAGTCCTTTGTCCTGTTCATAACCAGGAGGAATCTGGCCCAGTAGTGATGTACTGTTTCTTCGGGCTTTTGCCTGATTTGGGAAAGATCGCTTATGATTGGGCGGGCGGGTCTCGTTGAATATGAGACCTCACCCAATTTACGATTCGGAGGCCGAAGAACTTCCGAACTCTGAAGTCCGGAGTCTTGGATGTTGTCCGATGAGTCTAGCCCGTTGCCTGATTCTAAGCTCAGGTCTTGGATTGTATCCTCCCCTCCGCGGGTATCCAGCCTGGAGGGTTTGGGAATTCAGATGTAGCTAGTCCTTAGGATAGATGAAGGGTCGCCGCACTGCGCCTCTACCATGGCAACGTGGTGGGTGACTTGGGGAGAGTTAATTTCTCTTGGATCGGGTTTAAGCCCAACCTGGTCGTAATTTGTAGCGACCCCCAGTGCGGCGATGCGATCCAAGAGCTCGTTTACGGAAGAGAGCTCCATCGGATCCAACTGCTCGGCGAGTTCTGAGCTGACGCGAAGGTTGCTTTCGATGACCCGAGAGGTCACCGTCGGCGCAACGGCCGAACAGGCGGTCGTGAGAAAACCACCTAGCCGAAGGGTTTGGCCGACAGCCAAGGCTCCCTTAGTAATGGTGCCGTCTTTAAAGACGGGAAGAGGCATCCTTCCTGATCGCGACGGCACAGAGGAACTCTCAATGAAAGCACCAATGTCGGTGTCAAAACCGGTGGATCTCGGGTAGGGGGTCCCGAACTGTGCGTCAAGGTCGGATGGTAACAGGAGACAAGGGACACGATGTTTACCCAGGTTCGGGCCCTCTCGATGGAGGTAAAACCCTGCTCCTGCTTGATTAATATTGATGATATGGGTAGTACAAGAGTAGATCTACCACGAGATCAAGGAGGCTAAACCCTAGAAGCTAGCCTATGGTATGATTGTGTATGATGATTCTGTCCTTCGGACTACAACCCTCCGGTTTATATAGACACCGGATAGGGTTAGGGTTACACAGAGTCGGTTACAATGGTAGGAGATCTTGAGTATCCGTATCGCCTAGCTTGCCTTCCACGCCAAGGAAAGTTCCTTCCGGACACGGGACGAAGTATTCAATCTTGTATCTTCATAGTCCTGGAGTCCGGCTGATGGTATAGTCCGGCTACCCGAACACCCCCTAATCCAGGACTCCCTCAATCGGATCCAATGAAAATCTTTTGTGACAATACTGGTGCAATTGATTTAGCAAAGGAATCCAGATTTCACAAGAGAACGAAGCACATCAAGAGACGCTTCAAATCCATCTGCGATCAAGTCAAGGAGGGAGACATAGAAATTTTCAAGATACATATGGATCTGAATGTTGCAGACCCGTTGACTAAGCCTCTCTCACAAGCAAAACATGATCAGCACCAAGACTCCATGGGTGTTAGAATCATTACTATGTAATCCAGATTATTGACTCTAGTGCAAGTGGGAGACTGAAGGAAATATGCCCTAGAGGAAATAATAAAGTTATTATTTATTTCCTTATTTAATGATAAATGTTTATTATTCATTCTAGAATTGTATTAAACCGGAAACTTAGTACAATACATAGACAAACAGAGTGTCACTAGTATGCCTCTACTTGACTAGCTCATTCATCAAAGATGGTTACGTTTCCTAGCCATAGAAATGAGTTGTCATTTGATGAACGGGGTCACATCATTAGAGAATGATATGATTGACTTGAACCATTCGTTTGCTTAGCACTATGATCGTTTAGTTTATTGGTATTGTTTTCTTCATGACTTATACATGTTCCTATGACTATGAGATTATGCAACTCCCGAATACCGGAGGATCACTTAGTGCGTTATCAAACGTCACAACGTAACTGGGTGATTATAAAGATGCTCTGCAGGTGTCTCCGATGGTGTTTGTTGGGTTGGCATAGATCAAGATTAGGATTTGTCACTCCGTGATTCGGAGAGGTATCTCTGGGCCCTCTCGGTAATACTCATCACTATAAGCCTTGCAAGCAATGTGACTAATAAGTTAGTTATGGGATGAAGTATTATGGAACGAGTAAAGAGACTTGCCGGTAACGAGATTGAGCTAGGTATAATGATACCGACGATCGAATCTCGGTCAAGTAACATACCGATGACAAAGGGAACAATGTATGTTGTTATTCGTTTTGACCGATAAAAGATCTTCGTAGAATATGTCAGAACCAATATGAGCATCCAGGTTCCGCTATTGGTTATTGAATGGAGACGTGTCTCGGTCATGTCTACATAGTTCTCGAACCCGTAGGGTCCGCACGCTTAACGCTCGGTGACGATCGATATTATGAGTTTATGTGTTTTGATGTACCGAAGGTACTTCGGAGTCCCGAATATGATCACAGACATGACGAGGAGTCTCTAAATGGTAGAGACATAAAGATCGATATACTGGATGACTATGTTTGGACATCGGTATGGTTCCGGGTGAGTTCGGGCATTTACCAGAGTACCGGAACCCCCCGGGAAGTATATGGGCCTTATTGGGCCATAGTGGCAGAGAGGAGAAGGGAGCCTAGGAGGGGCGCCCCCCAAGCCCAATCCGAATTGGGTGGGCGGCCGCCTGATACGTCTCCAACGTATCTATAATTTTTGATTGCTCCATGCTATATTATCTACTGTTTTGGACATTATTGGGCTTTATTTTCCACTTTTATATTATTTTTGGGACTAACCTATTAACCGGAGGCCCAGCCCAGAATTGTTGTTTTTTGCCTATTTCAGTGTTTCGAAGAAAAGGAATATCAAACGCAGTCCAAACGGAATGAAACCTTCAGGAACGTGATTTTCTCACCGAACATGATCCAGGAGACTTGAACCCTACGTCAAGAAACAAAGGAGGAGGCCACGAGGTAGGGGGCACGCCTACCCCCCCCCCCCCAGGCGCGCCCTCCACCCTTGTGGGCCCCCTGTTGCTCCACCGACGTACTCCTTCCTCCTATATATACCTACGTACCCCCAAACGATCAGAGACGGAGCCAAAAACCTAATTCCACCGCCGCAACCTTCTGTATCCACGAGATCCCATCTTGGGGCCTGTTGTGGAGCTCTGCCGGAGGGGGCATCCACCACGGAGGGCTTCTACATCATCACCATAGCCTCTCCGATGAAGTGTGAGTAGTTTACCTCAGACCTTCGGGTCCATAGTTAGTAGCTAGATGGCTTCTTCTCTCTTTTTGGATCTCAATGCAATGTTCTCCCCCTCTCTCGTGGAGATCTATTTGATGTAATCTTCTTTTTGCGATGTGTTTGTTGAGACCGATGAATTGTGGGTTTATGATCAAGATTATCTATGAACAATATTTGAATCTTCTCTGAATTCTTTTATGTACGATTGGTTATCTTTGCAAGTCTCTTCGAATTATCAGTTTGGTTTGGCCTACTAGATTGGTTTTTCTTGCAATGGGAGAAGTGCTTAGCTTTGGGTTCAATCTTGCGGTGTCCCTTTCCAGTGACAGCAGGGGCAGCAAGGCACGTATTGTATTGTTTCCATCGAGGATAACAAGATGGGGTTTTTATCATATTGCATGAATTTATCCCTCTACATCATGTCATCTTAATTAAGGCATTACTCTGTTTTCTTGAACTTAATACTCTAGATGCATGCTGGATAGCGGTCGATGAGTGGAGTAATATTAGTAGATGCAGGGAGGAGTCGGTTTACTTGTCTCAGACGTGATGCCTATATACATGATCATACCTAGATACTCTCATAACTATGCTCAATTCTGTCAATTCCTCAACAGTAATTTGTTCACCCACCGTAGAATATTTATGCTCTTCATAGAAGCCACTAGTGAAACCTATGGCCCCCGAGTCTATCTCCATCATATTAATCTTCCATCACATTAATCTTGCTTTGCTTTTTTACTTTGCCTTTTACTTTTTTCTTTGCATATCTATACCAAAAATACCAAAAATATTATCCTATCATATGTATCAGATCTCACTCTCGTAAGTGGTCGTGAAGGGATTGACAACCCCTAATCGCGTTGGTTGCGAGGAGTTATTTGTTTTGTGTAGGTACGAGGGACTCGCGCGTATAGTCTCCTACTGGATTGATATATTGGTTCTCAAAAACTAAGGGAAATACTTACGCTACTTTGCTGCATCATCCTTTCCTCTTCAAGGAAATCCAACGCAGTGCTCAAGAGGTAGCAAGAAGATTTTCTGGCACCGTTGCCGGGGAGGCTTACGCAAAAGTCAAACATACCAAGTACCCATCACAATCCCTTATCTCCCGCATTACATTATTTGCCATTTGCCTCTCGTTTTCCTCTCCCCCACATCACCCTTGCCGTTTTATTCGCCCTCTCTCTTTTGTTCGCCTCTTTTTTGTTTGTTTTCTCTGTCATTATGGCTAGTCTTATATCTTCTCCGTTGTCTCTCGAGAATGAATTTCTTAATTTTAAGCAAAGGGAGGGAGAAAATCTAAAAGACGCTTTGTAGAGAATTTGCAATGCTCAAAATAGATCTACCAGGAAGCAATCTACTTCAGTTCTTCTCCGCAATTTTTATGTAGGTGTTAATCCTTGGTATAGATATATCCTTGATACCATTACTGGAGGGAATTTCTTAAGTAGCCATCTTTTTGACTCTTATAATGCTATGATAGATTTATTTGGCTCACCACCTCTTTTGGTTAATGGAACTATGTTAACTTTGGAGCATGTAATGCAAAGACTTGAAATTATTGAAAATAAAGTTGCTACTGTAGATTTGATTTAAAATTTGGATAGAAAGATCCACAATCGAATCTCTCAATATGGATCTAAAGTAGGAGTCGCTTTGAAAAATATTAAGGAGAAGGAACCCATAGTTAATGAAAAAATAAATCAAGATTCCACTAGAATCGATAAACTAATTGAGGGTATCATTACCAATTTGGGAACCAATTTTTCTTCCGTAAAGAGTACTCCGAGTCCACCTACTAAAATTGCCAAGCTTATGTATGTTCCTAAAAATAAGGGCGAATCCTTCAGTAAGGAAACTGCGGATCTTAAATATATAAGTGTTCATCCCGATCTTTTCGTTATCATTAAGGAACCATTTGCTACCAATGAGTTTTTTGATCTTGTGCCTAAAAGTTTGATAATTACTAAAAAGAAATAAATTTATAAGGAAGGTAGATGTCTCATTAAAGAATTGCCTACCAAAGATGGCAATACCTAGATCTATCCTTGCTTTTATGCCTAGCTAGGGGCGTTAAACGATAGCGCTTGTTGGGAGGCAACCCAATTTTATTTTTAGTTTTTTTTGCTTTTGCTTCTGTTTATGAATAAATTTTTGAACTAGCCTCTGGTTAGATTTGTTTTTATGTTTTAATTAGTGTTTGTGCCAAGTTAAACCTATAGGATCTTCATAGATGATAGTTATTTGATCTTGCTGTAATTTCCAAAAACTTTTTGTTCACGAAAACAATTGTTAAAAGTCTCCAGAACATGATAAAATAGTTTATCCAATTGCTGCTGATCAATGAACAAATTGCCTAGGTCGTCCTATTTTTTCTCAATGTTTGGAGTTACAGAAGTTTGCATTAGTTACAGATTGCAACAGACTGTTCTGTTTTTGATAGATTCTGTTTTTCACGTGTTGTTTGCTTATTTTGATGAACCTATGGCTAGTAAAATATTTTATAAACCATAGAGAAGTTGGAATACAGTAGGTTTTACACCAATATAAATAAAGAATGAGTTCATTACAGTACCTTGAAGTGGTCTTTTGTTTTCTTTCGCTAACGGAGCTCATGAGATTTCTGTTGAGTTTTATGTTGTGAAGTTTACAAGTTTTGGGTGAAATTTTTTTGATGGATTATGGAACAAGGAGTGGCAAGAGCCTAAGCTTGGGGATGCCCGTGGCACCCCCAATATTATCTAAGGACACCAAAAAGTCAAAGCTTGGGGATGCCCCGGAAGGCATCCCCTCTTTCGTCTACTTCCATCGGTAACTTTACTTGGAGCTATATTTTTATTCACCACATGATACGTGTTTTGCTTGGAGCGTCTTTTATGATTTGAGTCTTTGTTTATTAGTTTACCACAATCATCCTTGCTGTAAACACCTTTTGAGAGAGCCATACATGATTTGGAAATTATTAGAATACTCTTTGTGCTTCACTTATATCTTTTGAGTTATATAGTTTTGCTCTAGTACTTCACTTATATCTTTAGAGCACGGTGGTGGATTTGTTTTAAAGAAACTATTGATCTCTCATGCTTCACTTAGATTATTTTGAGAGTCTTAAATAGCATGGCAATTTGCTTAAATAATCCTAAAATGCTAGGTATACAAAAATAGAAAAAACTTTCTTATGAGTGTGTTGAATGCTAAGAGAAGTTTGATGCTTGATGATTGTTTTGAGATATGGAGGTAATAATATTAAAGTTGTGCTAGTTGAGTAGTTGTGAATTTGAGAAATACTTGTGTTGAAGTTTGCAAGTCCCGTAGCATGCACGTATGGTAAACGTTATGTAACAAATTTGAAACATGAGGTGTTCTTTGATTGTCCTCCTTATGAGTGGTGGTCGGGGACGAGCGATGGTCTTTTCCTACCAATCTATCCCCCTAGGAGCATGCGCGTAGTGCTTTGGTTTTTGATGGCTTGTAGATTTTTGCAATAAGTATGTGAGTTCTTTATGACTAATGTTGAGTCCACGGATTATACGCACTCTCACCCTTCCATCATTGCTAGCCTCTTCGGTACCGTGCATTGCCCTTTCTCACATTGAGAGCCGGTGCATCCAAACCCCGTGATATGATACGCTCTTTCACACATAAACCTCCTTATATCTTCCTCAAAACAGCCACCATACCTACCTATTATGGCATTTCCATAGCCATTACGAGATATATTGCCATGCAACTTTCCACCGTTCCGTTTATCATGACACATTCATCATTATCATATTGCTTAGCATGATCATGTAGTTGACATAGTATTTGTGGCAAAGCCACCGTTCATAATTCTTTCATACATGTCACTCTTGGTTCATTGCATATCCCGGTATACCGCGGGAGGCATTCATATAGAGTCATACTTTGTTCTAGTATCGAGTTGTAATCATTGAGTTGTAAATAAATAGAAGTGTGATGATCATCATTCTCTGGAACAATGTCCCAAGTGAGGAATAAAAAAAAGAGAAAGGCCATAAAAAAGAGAAGGCCCAAAAAAAGAAAAAAAAGAACAAAATGAGAGAAAAAGAGAGAAGGGGCAATGTTACTATCCTTTTCCACACTTGTGCTTCAAAGTAGTACCATAATCTTCATGATAGAGAGTCTCTTGTTTTGTGACTTTCATATACTAGTGGGAATTTTTCATTGTAGAACTTGGCTTGTATATTCCAACAATGGGCCTCCTCAAGTGCCCTAGGTCTTCGTGAGCAAGCAAGTTGGATGCACACCCACTAGTTTTCTTTTGTTGAGCTTTCATACATTTATAGCTCTAGGTCATCCGTTGCATGGCAATCCCTACTCCTTGCATTAACATCAATCGATGGGCATCTCCATAGCCCGTTGATTAGCCTTGCTGATGTGAGACACTCTCCTTTTTTGTCTTCTCCACATAACCCCCATCATTATATTTTATTCCACCCATAGTGCTATGTCCATGGCTCGCGCTCATATATTGCGTGAAAGTTTATAGGTTTGAGATTATTAAAGTATGAAACAATTGCTTGGCTTGTCGTCGGGGTTGTGCATGATAAGAACATTCTTGTGTGACGAAAATGGAGCATGACAAAACTATATGATTTTGTAGGGATGAACTTTCTTTGGCCATCTTCTTTTGAGAGGACATAATTGCTAAGTTAGTATGCCTGAAGTATTATTATTTTTATGTCAATATGAACTTTTGTCTTGAATCTTTTGGATCTGAATATTCATACCACAATTAAGAAGAATTACATTAAAATTATGCCAAGTAGCACTCCGCAACAAAAATTCTGTTTTTATCATTTACCTACTCGAGGACGAGCAGGAATTAAGCTTGGGGATGCGTGATACGTCTCCAACGTATCTATAATTTTTGATTGCTCCATGCTATATTATCTACTGTTTTGGACATTATTGGGCTTTATTTTCCACTTTTATATTATTTTTGGGACTAACCTATTAACCAGAGGCCCAGCCCAAAATTGCTTTTTTTTGCCTATTTCAGTGCTTCGAAGAAAAGGAATATCAAACGGAGTCCAAACGGAATGAAACCTTCGGGAACGTGATTTTCTCACCGAAAATGATCCAGGAGGCTTGGACCCTACGTCAAGAAACAAAGGAGGAGGCCATGAGGTAGGGGCCGCGCCTACCCCCCCCCCCCCAGGCGCGCCCTCCACCCTCGTGGGCCCCCTGTTGCTCCATCGACGTACTCCTTCCTCCTATATATACCTACGTACCCCCAAACGATTAGAGACGGAGCCAAAAACCTAATTCCACCGCCACAACCTTATGTATCCACGAGATCCCATCTCGGAGCCTGTTCCGGAGCTCCGCCGGAGGGGGCATCCACCACGGAGGGCTTCTACATCATCACCATAGCCTCTCCGATGAAGTGTGAGTAGTTTACCTCAGACCTTCGGGTCCATAGTTAGTAGCGAGATGGCTTCTTCTCTCTTTTTGAATCTCAATACAATGTTCTCCCTCTCTCTCGTGGAGATCTATTTGATGTAATCTTCTTTTTGCGGTGTGTTTGTTGAGACCGATGAATTGTGGGTTTATGATCAAGATTATCTATGAACAATATGTGAATCTTCTCTGAATTCTTTTATGTATGATTGGTTATCTTTGCAAGTCTCTTCGAATTATCAGTTTGGTTTGGCCTACTAGATTGGTTTTCATGCAATGGGAGAAGTGCTTAGCTTTGGGTTCAATCTTGCGGTGTCCTTTCCCAGTGACAGCAGGGGCAGCAAGGCACGTATTGTATTGTTGCCATCGAGGATAACAAGATGGGGTTTTTATCATATTGCATGAATTTATCCCTCTACATCATGTCATCTTAATTAAGGCATTACTCTGTTTTCTTGAACTTAATACTCTAGATGCATGCTGGATAGCGGTCGATGAGTGGATTAATAGTAGTAGATGTAGGCAGGAGTCGGTTTACTTGTCTCGGACATGATGCCTATATACATGATTGTACCTAGATACTCTCATAACTATGCTCAATTCTGTCAATTGCTCAACAGTAATTTGTTCACCCACCATAGAATACATATGCTCTTGAGAGAAGCCACTAGTGAAACCTATGGCCCCCGGGTCTATCTCCATCATATTAATCTTCCATCACTTTATTATTTCCTTTGCCTTTTTCTTTTCTTTTATTTTACTGTGCATCTTTATCATAAAAATACCAAAAATATTATCTACCATCTCTATCAGATCTCACTCTCGTAAGTGGCCTTGAAGGGATTGACAACCCCTAATCGCGTTGGTTGCGAGGAGTTATTTGTGTTGTGTAGGTACGAGGGACTTGCGCGTATAGTCTCCTACTGGATTGTTATCTTGGTTCTCAAAAACTGAGGGAAATACTTACGCTACTTTGTTGCATCATCCTTTCCTCTTCATGGAAATCCAACGCAGTGCTCAAGAGGTAGCACCCCCCCCTTTCCTTCCTCCTTCCTTCCCCCTTCCTTCCTCTCCTAGTCCAACTAGGGAAGTGGGGGATCCTACTCCTGACGGGAGTAGGACTCCTCCAGGTCGTGTCATAGAGGACCGGCCCTCCCCCTCCTCCACCATAATCCAACTCGGTCATATCGTCGTAGTGCTTAGGCAAAGCCCTGTGCTGGTAACTTCATCATCACCGTCATCACGCAGTCATGCTGAAGAAGCTCTCCCTCGACACTCAGCTGGATCGAGAGTAAGTGGTACGTCACCGAGCTGAACATTTGCAGATCATGGAGGTGCCGTACTTTCGGTACTAGGATCGGTCGGATCGTGAAGACGTACGACTACATCAACCGTGTTGTCATAACGCTTCCGCTTTCGGTCTACGAGGGTACGTGGACAACACTCTCCCCTCCCGTTGCTATGCATCACCTAGATGGATCTTGCGTGTGCGTAGAGAAATTTTTGAAATTACTGCATTCCCCAACACCACAATACTAGATTCTATACTTGTGTAATGCTTCAGTTTGAAAAAGCTGCCTCCTTGTCCTACATCAAATAAACAAAGGACTAAAGACTTGAACAATTTGATTTCTGACTTCTCACCTCTAACTACCGTACTATTTAATGGAGTACCAATTTGTGGCTTCTTTATTTTCTAACTTTATTTGTTGACATATGGTTATCTTAATAGCAGCTCAGTAATTTTGTTGACTTCTTTAATGGGTTTGGTCAATAAGTTTGTTGGCCAATTTAATGGGCGATAAGTAACTAGAAAAATAGCCGTCCAATTCGTGGGTGATTACTATATAGAACTACCCATTTATTATGGTATTTGTTGTTAGATGGTTAGTTTAATAACCGCACATTAACTAGGAAAGGTAACAAACAATGATTCAGTCTAAGTAATAATAATCAAACTATACTTTCTTAATATATTTATGTTTTATGTTGGCAGATGCTTAATTCCCTTTACAAGTTCTCAATTATAGTGACATCTATAATATTTGATGTTTCGTATCTTGAAAATTTGCGCCCCAACTGGTTAACGAAAGTTATATTTACTATATATAAGATCTTGATTGCACAAAAACTAGACATGATTGATTGCATTTTCTAACCCTATACAATAAATCTAACTATTGCTTCAATCTTACTATAGCCCTTTTATTGCATATGAGTTTTTGGGAAGTTTGTAAGTTTGTAAGTGAATTTTAAGAAATCATTGGTTTTATTGCGCCGACAAACTTGCGTCGCTGTATTTCAGGAATGAGCGAGCTGTTGTTACACTGTAATATCTGTACTAGAGGGCATATATATTTTTACTCGTCAGTTTTATGAATTGGCAAAGATTCATCTTCTTGTAAAACTCGAGATTTTATTGCATTATAATCAGGAACTAGCCCCTTATCGTGTTCTTCAAGGAAAATAGCACCAATTATTTTTATTCCGGGCTAGCTATATCCCTTTTTAATGTAGCCACCTCCCATTCTACAACGGAATGCACCACAATAATTTTAGATTTTTTCGGCAATAGAGGGGTGCCAAAATTCTACAATTGTGTAGAGGATGTACTATATGCTACAATATTAGATTATGGCATGCATGTTCCTGCAAATTTTTCACTTATTCGGCTATGACCATGAACGCGCAGAGCCAAATTATAAGGACTTAAAGGAACAACGCGTGACATTTCCCCATAGGGACAGACACAGGAGTAAAGAAGGATACATGATGGTTAATCCATGTGATCTGGAGCAGTAGCGAACAACTATGGCTCAGTGGAAGCACTAGGAAGCATTTCCATATAGGAAAGGCTACCAAAGGCACACGACTAGGTGTTGAATTCCACACATACCAATGCATCTCCCCGGAAGGATCTAACTTTCGACGGGCGGTTCACGAAGCAGGTGTCGGGACAACTCCTCCCTTGGCCTTGCCTCCCAGAGTGATGTGGTGTCCGCCTGGTTACTTGGCCTGAGTCACTCACTCCCTCCATCCGGTCAAAAGTGTACATATAGAAATTTTAGGACAAATTATGGAGTGGAGTAAAAAAAATGTAGTATTGAAAAGTTGCAAGCCACCATGTCTCTCCTCTTTAATTATCCAATCCCCAATGAGTTAAGTGCATGTGAAAATTAAGGAGGCAATGTGTAGAACGTTATTGGTCTTGATAACCGTGTGATGACAGAGAAACATTTCTTTGTACTTTAAAGTGCATTGAGAAGAAAGAAATACACTCTTTTGTGGACAAATTTCAAATCCAAATGTACACCCTTCACTAGAAGGAGTGAGTACCTACCACAATACTAGATTGTATATTTGCGTAATGCTTCAGTTTGAAAAAGCTACCTCCGATGTCCTACATCAAATAAACAAAGGACTAAAGACTTGAACAATATGATTTCTGACTTCTCACCTCTAACTACCATACTATTTAATGGAGTACCAATGTGTGTCTTCTTTATTTTCTAACTTTATTTGTTGACATATGGTTATCTTAATAGCAGCTCAGTAATTTTGTTGACTTCTTTAATGGGTTTGCTCAATAATTTTGTTGGCCAATTTAATGGGTGATAAGTAACCAGAAAAATAGTCGTCCAATTAATGTTATTTTATTCATGGGTGATTACTATATATAACTACCCATTTATTATGGTATTTGTTGTTAGATGGTTAGTTTAATAACTGCACATTAACTATGAAAGTTAACCAACAACGATTCAGTCTAATTAATAATAATCAAATAATACTTTCTTAACATATTTATGTTTTATGTTGGCAAATGCTTAATTACCTTTACATGTTCTCAACTATAGTGACATCTATAATATTTGATGTTTGGTATCTTGAAAATTTGCGCCCCAACTGGTTAACGAAAGTGATATTTACTATATATAAGATCTTGATTGCACAAAAAATGGACTTGATTAATTGCATTTTCTAACCCTATACAATAAATCTAACTATTGCTTTAATCATACTATAGCCCTTTTATTGCATATGAGTTTTTGGGAAGTCCCTAAGTCTATAAGTGAATTTTAAGCAATCATTGGTTTTATTGGGCCGACAAACTTGCGTCGCTGTATTTCAGAAACGAGCGAGCTGCTGTTACACTGTAATATCTGTACTAGAGGGGATATATATTTTTACTTGTTAGTTTTATGAATTGAGAAAGATTCATCTTCTTGTAAAACTCTAGGTTTTATTGCATTATAATCAGGAACTAGCCCCTCATCTTGTTGTTCATGGAAAATAGCACTATTTTTTTTTGTTCCGGGCTATATCCCTTTTTAATGTAGCCAACTCCCATTCTATAAGGGATTACTCCACAATACTTTTAGATTCTTTGGCAATAGAGGGTTGCCTAAATTCTGCAATTGTGTAGAGGATGCACAATATGCTACAGTATTAGATGATGGCATGTGCGTTCCTGCAAAATTTTCACTTATTCGGCTATGAACATGACGGCGCGGAGCCAAATTAGAAGGACTTAAAGGTACAACACGTGACATTTCCCCATAAGGACACACACGGGAGTAAAGAAAGATACATATTGGTCAATCCATGTGATTTTGAGCAGTAGCGAACTACTATGGCTCAGTGGAAGCACTAGGAGGCATTTCCATATAGGAAAGGTTACGAAAGGCACACGACGGTGTCGAATCCCACACATACCAATGCATTTCAAGCATACACACTATATGCATGATATGTGTAGATACAACATGGGATCACAACATAACTATACGACTAAAAGTATTTATTTAAGAGGCTCTGAGGATTCTTACATAGCAACATATTACAAACATGAGTCTCATGACCCAACATACAAAGTCATACAACCAACGAAAGCATAAATCTGTTTGAGTACAGATAGCTGAAAAGAAAGAAAGCTAGAAAGCCTGTCTAACTACAAGACCCTCCATAGGTGCCAAACCTCTATCTGGGATTCCCAAGCTAATCGATCAACGTCGAACTAACCATACAAACCAAAAGTGAGACTAATGTCTCCTCTGTGAAAACATAAATTAGGCAACCGTGAGTACAATGGTACCTAGCAAGACTTACATCAGAACTAACTACATATGCATCAGTATCAAGATTGGGGTTCTTTAGTTTAACTACAGCAAGCCGGGTTTGACTCAGTGGCTATACTGAAGTACGTCTACCAGTAATTATTTGGGGTGAGAGAGCGCACACGAGTCCACATTCACTACATCCATACACCACTGTGGATCCTCTACCGTGTCCCTAGGAGAAGGCCATCCATAGCACTCACACATATCTTGCGCATATTAGAGTATCCATTTCTACTTGTCTAGGAACAATGTAAGCTTCCAAGTAGTCCATATCCGAGGATGCGGCTATTTGAATAGATCATTTACCCTGCAGGGGTGACTTCTTCACACACTCTCCCACCACTTACCACCACATACACGTCATGTATATCGACAAGCTTCAAGCGAAAGCCTGGCGAGGGTCTCAACCACAACTTGACTAACCACACAAGACTCTAGTCCAGGTTTATCGCCTATTTGAGACTGACCCGCAAGGAAGTCCAGCCTAAGTTCCCGTTACGGCCCCAAACGATGTGAGCAGGGTTCCCAAGCCCACCATTTGGGTGCCACTAGGTACACCATGCACTTACATGTATTGTGTCATAGCCCACTCCTAAGGTCAACGCTACGTACAGCCCGCATCATATCCTACAAACACCAGAAAGTAGTTGCAACTCCTGGACAGAGATCAACGCGATTAATAAGTCATGCAATGATGCATACATCACTACGGTGCACGGCAGGAGCAACGAGCAGTTGTGCTCGACTACCGGCGGTGCATTGAGCATGGTAGTGACCTCAGACGCGAGCTTGCACGGCCATAGCCACGGTGCAGTGAGGAGCTTTCGGCTCTAGTGAAATTGGCGGCTACGCGGTGCAACTAATACGAGGAGGAGATGGGTTAGTAGCAGGAGCTCATGGCGGTTTGAACAGGACAAACAATGAGCTCTGGGAGACACGATCGACGATGGAGCGGCGGTGGCGATCTCTGCTGCCGGAGCTTGAAGATGAGATCGGGGAAGTTGCTATAGGGCGAGTCCGGTTGCGTGGCTCGGTGAGGAGGTCAGGGACGAGGTGGCAGAGCTCGTGGACAGCTCCATGGGCGAGGAAGATGCGGTGGCTATGCGTGCGATGAATAGTGACAATGGCAATGCTTGGCCATGGCGTTGGGGGTGAGAGAGAGAGCAGGGGGCAAGTGAGGGAGTTAGAGGGATCGGGACGGCGCCGAGGAAGTCGTCCACACGTCCAGGGGCTCGGCGGCAACCAGGAGGTGGAGCGGCACGTGCTCGCGCATGTCGGTCACACGCGTGCGGTCCTCCTTGGGAGAGAAAGGCGATGACTAGCAGGGGCGAGTGGGCTGGGTAGACACAGTGTAGGTCAGGTAAGTGGCACAGGTACTATTCTCTCTCTCACTCACTGCTTTCTGTTTTACATTTTCTTTCTTTGTTTTGATTTGGTAAAAATACTAAATCATTTCTAAAACTCCTGAAATTATATGTGGGCACCTTCTGGATTGTTTCCAAAAGCCCTCAATTGTTTTTGGAATTATTAGAGCACTTAAAACATTTATAGCAATTAAATGCTCTAATTCAAATACAATATGGTTTAATTCAAAAATTCAGAATGTCCTAGAAATATGTGCATCATTTTTGGCAGAGCTTTTCCCCTTTATCAAAATCATGAACTTTTACAAAGAGCATTTTGGGTTCATTGAGCAGAATTAAATTTGAACCTAGTTGAAATAATTCTCTGCAAGGGTTTGATCATCCCCCTGTCAAGTACAATTTAACTTAAACATAACGACATGATGATCATGCACTGAGAGGCAAAGACTAAGCTAGGGGCCGTGATACTTACTCCCCTATAGAACCAAAAAATGCAAACATAAACTAGTAAAGACAGATATAACAACAAGTGTCAAAACAAAGCAGTTTGAAAAGGTATAAAAGCAGTCCATAATTTTGTAACTTAAAATAGTATGGAATGTTACCATATAACACATAACTTGCATATGTGTATTGTAAATACTTTATGATTTTATCACCCTCACTTAATTCATGCCAAAATTAGGAAAAATGGCAGCAAAACTTTTCTGTTTAAGCACATCAACACATGGACATGCAAACATAACATGGTAAAGGCAATCATTGCAACTTTATTAAGAAAATACCCAAAAAATAGGATGTTGTCACACAAGGTTAACAACGTATTTACGCCAGAACAATTATGAGGATATCTAGTCATGCGATTTAAATGATGCTGTGAAGAAAACAAGAATAATCATTATTTTGAAGCATAATAGAGAGTATGAATAATCATATATTAAATACATTTAACTCTAACTCACTTCCTCTGGATGGAAATTCACACGAAGAAGGTGTTAGACCTTTCCTACCTTGGCGCCCTCCCAAAGTGCTGCAGCGTCCGCCTGTGACATGGCCAATGCTACACAGTCAAATGGAGACTCCCACCCCCCACCCTCCCAAGGCGACTCCCATGGCGATTTTGGCCCTCTGCCCTAATCTCCATCCCCGGCGACCCCAATGGACGGCCTCCTCCATTGGGACTTCTCCCCCGGCCTTAAGGTCGAGGGCCAGGTGCGTGCACGTTTTGGATCTACGGTCCACTTCGTCCCCAACTCCAAGGAGGTTCTTCCTTGAAGTTTCCTTCTCTTCGGCCTTTTTCCTCTCTCGGTGAAATCTGTTGGATTGGCCCTCCAATCTTGTATTGGTGGGATCAGTGATGGTTTTAAGGTGCTCTGTTTGGGTGATCATCGTTTTCGTTTTTCAGTGTCATCTAATCGTGTTGGTCATTTCATTTATGGCTTGAGGGATCGCATTTGGCCGGGCTTCGTATGTCACTTTCATCTTCATCGTGGTGCCAAATCTCACCATAGACCTCATGATTGGCATGCGGACACTGAGATCAATGATTTGGCCTCATCACCAGGCCCGGCTATCAAATATAAATGGCTATCCTCCAAATCAGCAGTGGATCTTGACTCGGCTTCTACCTCCGTTCTTGAAAATTTTGGGTTGACTTCCCGGCCGACGGTGAGACATGCGAGGATACCCCACCGGAGATTTCTTTTGGCAGGTTTTCGGTCTTGTTTTCTCGGGACAATCATAATCTTTTTTGTATTGGGGTCGTTAACTTGCCAATTAGATCAGAGCCTTCAGATAAGCTGCCATCTTATCATGGTCATCGATTTAAGCAACTTTTATGGGATTCTATTCCAGATGATAAATTGCATCATATTCTGGATGGCTGGCAAGCGGGTTATGATAATGATAGTGTTATGAACATGTTGGATATTGGATCAGTGCCATCTAAGGATTATATCTATGCTCGGCTTCAACATTGTTCCATCTGTGATCGATTTGGTCATCCGAAATCAATTTGCACAGGTACTTTTCGACAGCGATGTGGTGATATGACTGATACGTGTTCATGTTTGGCTTCTTTCAATCGATCAAGGTCTAGTATCGCATCATCCGATGCTGCACGTCATGAGCCATGCATATCGGGCCGGCCTTTGTCGGCCCATACATGTCTGGTCTGTTCAGCCTTGGGACACCGGTCTACTAGCTGCCCTGGGCTCTTGAGATGTCCGCGGTGTCAAGTTATTGGCCATTGGGCCCGAAGGCCCAATATTTGTCATAAGTTACCCAAGCTTTGTTGAGCACCGACCCCACCCCAAGTTACCGTATCTAGTAAAATCCTACCCAACAGTGGAATGAGATCTTCTACGGTTTGTAATCCTATGGTGACTCGTACGACCCGTGCTTATCGGGATTCAGGAACACATATGGTTTGGATTCGGAAGAAAAAAATCCAGCACCCATTGGACGTGGCATCGGCTCATTGCTTGACGTTACGACTCCCTCCGCTAGGGGCAGTCAAGTCTACCTGCCAAAAACCCCAATCGGATGCGGAGACGTCCTCCTCGAGTTTGCCACCCCTATCACCCCTGCCTCTGCCAAGAACCACAACTTGCTCCTCTTCGCCGGCCGCCCATATTCCAATCTGTCGCCCTCCCTCATCGGCGGCTATGGCAAACTTTCCGGTGCATCCTTTCGCCTTTGCTCTGGATGGATCGACGTTTGACCGCGGGCCTGCACATCGCGTCTAGCGGCATGCATGGTGGTGAATGAGCCACCGCTCAAACATGATAGGTACGCCATTGTCACCATCGACCCGCCCGTTCCTGATCATCAGAAGGAATTTTGGCTTGCTGAGGTCTCCCGCATTATCACAGTCGATCTAGGTTATGATTTGCTTGATGATTTTTTTTATCCGCTGGGAGTTGGTTGCGTTCTTTTTCTGATATGGAGAGCAGAGATGCAGCGATTAGAGAGGCTCCTCATGATTTGACTGATGATTCTACTTTCAATCTGGTTCCCCATGATGAGGGTCTGAATATGTGTATGCATGCTTTCGAGTATGAGGTCTGGGTTATGCTACTTGCTTTTCCTATGGATTATCAGACTGAGCATTATGTGCACAAAGCAGTGTCTAACTTTGGTAAACTTCTGGTTTGGCCTCACCCCGGGCAAAACAAGGCGCGGATGCTTGTCAAATGCCATATCAAGGATGTGGCCGAAGTCCCACATAGTCTTTTAGTTACCAGAGTTGGTTTGCTGCCGGGTTTGGGTCGCTCTTGGTCTGTTCCTGTGTATGTGCTCAATGGCCGCAATACTATTCCAGGACTGTTGAGCACGGAGGAACCACCACCCTTGCTCAATGCCTCGCCACACCCTTATGAGCTTCCGTATTATACAGTCATGCAACAGGCTCACCTGGATGAGATGGAAGCTCAGCAAGCTCAGAATGATGCTGCTTGGAATGCACCTCCAGCAAAAGTACAGCTTCAAGAGAATGGTTGGAGAGCTTGGCCTGTGATTCCTCCACCGTACACAGGTTTTAGTTTCAGGTCCTTTTTCCAGTATGATGGCCCTTCACTCATGGATGGGGTGGACCCTGAACACAATGTCATGGATAACTTGTCCGATGTTTGGTCCTCTGAAGATGAAATTGCTGTTGTTGAAAGTTTGGCTGACAGTTTCATTGTAAGAAATCATGCTGCCAGGACGGCTTTTGTCAGAGCTAGGGGAGAGTCCATCAATGTTGCTATTGTTGTGGACTGTGAGCTGCTGCTGTGGATGGGCTCTATGCTGAAACGTATCTATACTCGTGCCATCACCGAGGCGCCGACACAGAACACATGCTTTCCGGTAAACCCCTTCAAGTTTATTCAGAGATAGCTGCAGGCAGTCAGCACAGCTTGGATGCTCAATTTACAGCCTGAACCTTACCACTTCTTCAGGATTTTTAGTTCTCAGTTTGAGTTAGGAATCTGCATTGCTTCTCCGCAAATGGGCGATGGTAACACTGTGGTTTCTGTTGATGTTTTTGTGAATGATTCTGTTCAATTACAGTTGTAGGAGTCCCAGGATGTGGTTTCAGTGCTGGATAATGATACCCCACAGGTGGACTCCACTGCCCCACCTCTTGATAATGCCCTTCATCTGATTGCGTCTTCCTCCCTGTTCAATGAAGCTGCACCCCGTCATGGCGAAGCTCCACTTGACACCACTGTAGTCCGGAGGAGCACTCGTTCGAACAAGTATGATGGCTTCAAGGTCCACCAGATCACCGATGTCAAGCAGACCCGATCTAGGGTGAAGGCCAGAGTCGCTCCATCTGTCCAAGCAATCTCCATGGCCGCGGCGCCTGTCCAGGCTTCAACCAAAGAGTGCCCGCTCCCTACCCCCATTCAGGATCTACAGCAGGTGGGCATTCGATGTGGAATTGCTCTAGATGATCATTCTGAAGATAAGTTGTTGGCTGCCCAGCAGACTGCCTCTGATGATGTTGTCTAATTTTTCTTTATGCTCATGAATAAATCTTGGAATGTTCTGTCGTGGAATATTAGAGGAATTAACTCTGAAAGTAAACTTTTGGCCATTAGGAATGCGATCATGTTAGTGGATGTTCGGTGTTGTGTATCCAAGAAACTAAATGGGAATCTTTTGATTTAGCATTTATCAAATCTTTCTGCCCCAAGCGCTTTGATAAATTTGTGTTTGCCCCTTCGATTAGGGCCTCGGGTGGTATTCTCACTGTCTGGAATAGTTCAGTTTTTGTGGGCACACCATGGCATGTGGAATCGTTTGCGGTGGGAGTTTCTTTTGTGTCCACACAGTCTAATGATTCCTGGAATTTGGTGAATGTCTATGGACCATGTACTGGTAAGAGACGAGTAGATTTTACTTCCTCGCTGTTTGATCTTCATACTCCAGTTAATGAAAACTGGCTAATTTTGGGAGATTTTAATTTCATATGTTCCACGGATAACAGGAACAGACCAGGGGGGACGCAAATGACATGTTGCTTTTTAATGAGATAATTCGAGCGCAATCATTGATGGAAATTCCGGTCAAAGGAAGGGCTTTCACTTGGAGTAACATGCCAGATGATCCACTTTTGGAACAACTTGATTGGTTCTTTTCTTCTTCGAATTGGACCACCTCCTTCCCAAACACAATGGAAACCGATGTCTGATCATATCCCGTGTGTACTCTCAATTGAATCCAAAATCCCAAAATCAAAGTTGTTCCGTTTTGAAAACTTCTGGGTTAACTGCACTGGTTTCTCTGAAGTTGTTGCACGATCATGGGAAAAACCTTGTTATGCCCCCAACTCAGCGGCGATGGTGTGCAAAAAACTAAAGTCTCTTAGGTATGACCTCAAATATTGGAGCGGAGGCGTCTCCAATCTGAAAGTTATGATCCAGAACAGCAATGAAGCCCTGGCCAACCTGGATGCCCTGGAGGACAAGAGAAACTTGTTTGTGCAGGAACCAAACTTCAGGCGAATCTTGAAAGAACACCTAAACTGTCTCCTGAAATATCAAAATGAATACTGGAGAAAGAGATGCACAATCAGATACTTTAGGTTTGCTGATGAAAACACCAAACTTTTTCAATCTTTGGCGACGGAGAGGTTTAGGCATAACTCCATTGCTAGTCTACAAAGAATGTCTGGGTTTTTCTAAGACCACACACATGCGTTTTGACCTGCAACCGATCATCAAAAAGGTTGAGGGCCTGGAGGTGTTATCGCTGCCCTTTTCCACTGACGAGATTGATGCTGTTGTAACGGAAATGCCAGCCGACAGAGCCCCTGGACCCGATGGTTTTAATGGATGTTTTCTCAAATCTTGCTGGCACATTATCAAGAAGGACATCTATAAGATGTGCCATGATTTCCATGACAGCAACCTTGATATCTCTAGCATTAGTGAGGGATACATCACTCTAATCTCAAAAACCTCCTCCCCGGAGACTGCCAACGATTACAGACCGATCACTCTGCTCAACTGCTTCTTAAAAATAACACGAAGATCCTGGCCAATCGCCTGCAGAAAGTTATCCTTAAAATCATTCACGGAAATCAATATGGGTTCCTCAAAGGCAGAACCATTCAGGACTGCCTTGCATGGTCTTTTGAATACATTCATCAGTGCCAAACATCTTCAAGAGAGATTATGTTGCTTAAACTGGACTTTGCCAAAGCTTTTGATACGATCGAGCATGAGTCGATGTTGCAAATCATGAAGCATATGGGGTTTGATGAAAGATGGCTGGGTTGGATGAAATCCATTTTCTCCTCTGGTGTTTCCTCAGTGTTGTTGAACGGGGTCCCAGGTAGGAAATTCCCATGCAAGTGTGATGTGAGGCAAGGGGACCCCCTGTCTCCCCTCATATTTTTTCTGGTAGCTGATCTCCTTCAGGCAGCGATCAATGACGCTTTCATTCGGGGCTTGATCGAGTTACCGTTCCCATGCAACCGAAGAGGTGATTACCCGGTCATCCAATATGTGGATGATACGATATTGGTCATGCCAGCCTGTCCCGATCAAGCCGCCCGCATGAAATCCATCCTAGTTGGTTATGCTGACTCTGTTGGTCTGAAGACCAACTTCCACAAATCCACGCTGATTCCCATCAATCTTGGCTTGCAACAAGCTTCTACGCTAGCGCAAACTTTTGGCTATACCGTCGGATCCCTACCATTCACATACCTGGGTCTCCCCTTGGGAACGACAAAACCAACCCTGCTTGAGCTCATGCCAATGGTTTGTGCAGTCGAGAGAAAGTTGTCCACGGCCCTCTCCCTGCTTTCAGTTGGTGCCAAGCTCACTCTGGTAAACTCTACCATTACTTCGATGTTGATCTATGCCATGTGTACACTTAAGTTGCACCCAAAGGTGATTGAACACATCGACAAGCTGCGTAGATACTGTTTGTGGGCCAAAAACACAGAGACGGGAGTTAAAAATAATTCTTTGGCTGCTTGCGAGTTGGTCCGTAGACCGAAGCGCAATGGTGGTCTTAGGGTGATTGACATCAAAACGCACAATGTCGCACTCCTCCTCAAACACCTTTTCAAGTTCTACAATCGTCACGATGTCCCGTGGGTGACTCTAATTTGGGACACTTACTATGTGGGTCGTGTGCCACATGCAGTAGATCCGATCGGCTCCTTCTGGTGGTGTGATGTCATGCAGCTCACTAACGTGTTTCGTGGCATCACTCAGGTTGCGATTGGGGACGGATCTTCAGCTTTGTTTTGGAAGGATGTCTGGATTGAACATGATCATAATGATCCACTCTCCGAGGTCTTCTCCCGTGCCTTTTCCTTCTGCACAAACGAGGATGAGTCAATGGGAACTGTTCTGACGGCTACTGACCCCGCTATGCTTTTCCATCTACCTCTGTCTAGCCAGGCAAGAGAAGATGTCAGAGAAATTCAGCACCGATCCAGGCAGGTTGTACCAGAGAGGGTTTCCGCTGATTCTTGGGTTCGTACCCTTGGAGGAAAGTTCTCGGCCAGCAAATACTACAACCACTGCTTCAGGGAAACGATAGCCGATGATGCCTTTCGGTGGCTTTGGAAAGCCAAGAGCCCCATCAAATTCAAACTGTTTGGCTGGCTGTTGCTGGTAGACAGTCTAAACACAAGGAAAATGTTGAAACGGAGACACTACACTGTTGCGGACAATAATTATGCATGCATGCTGTGCCAAAACCCACCGGAGGAAACAGTTGAACATCTCCTTTTCTCCTGCCCGTTTAGCCAGCGATGTTGGGCCAGGGTGGGTTTGCTTTGGCCGAATGTGGGCAATAGGGTGTCTTTGTTGCATGCTGGTAGAAATCAGTGGATTCAGCCGTTGTTCATGGATATTTTCTTGCTAGCTGCATGGAGCATTTGGAAGGAGAGGAACAATGAGTATTTTAGAGGGATACCTCACTCCTTCGCGGCATGGCTGGATAGATTCAAAAACCTACTGAGTCTGCTTGTACACAACTGTAAAGAAGAGCTTCGCCCCTTCCTAGACTCTTATATACAAAACTTGTAACTTAGATACACTCTCTTTTCCTGCTTGGTCTGAGGGGGGGCCCTCAAATACCCCTCACCTGTAATGATTTAATTGTGGTGGTGTGAGTAATACAAAAGTCAGTGGGAGCCTCTCCCACTGTCGTCACTGTTCAAAAAAAAGACATGGCCACTGCTTTGCCTACATAGCTGTACCCGGATATCATATCCTCGTTACTACTAGTCGTATATTATACTCCCTTTATAACCCTTGGCACATAATTACAGACAAGTTAGGATGAAATTACCCTTGGCAAATTTGTTTGCTAGTGGCAAGTAAATGAGTTGGTCCTGAAAAGTAAGAGATGCATGCAATCGACCGAAAGATACTTTCCTTCTTCTCCAACAAGGAAAGATACAAACAATCAGGAGAGAGATACTTCCCTTTTTTTGGATGGCTAACAAGAGAATTATGAGGAACTAGAAGAAATGCACCTTACATTATGGAATTTTATCAAAAAGCAAATACACCTTATATAAAGGAACGGATGGAGTACATGTGTAATTCTTCTGTCTGGTAAAGCCACATGCGATGTCCTTAATCGAATAAAGACAACGAATAAAGATTTGGATAATATGATTCATGACTTCTAGTGTCTATCTAATTTGTGGTTGTAATATATAACTACCGATAGGTGGCTTCTTCAATTCCCTACAGTATTTGTTGACATACGGTTACCTTAATAGCATCTCATTAATTTGGTTGACATATTTCCCCACACACTCAAAGAGATAAACTCACACACACACACACCTATATATATATATATATATATATATATATATATATATATATATATATATATATATATATATATATATATATATATATCTTCAGTTTACATGAGGGGTGTTACACCAAATGAACCAAGAAATCAAGGCATTGGAAGCTGTCTTCCTATCTCTTCCGTTAACTGTGCTATTCTAAGTGTGAGTGTAGAATAGCTTCCTATCTCTTCCGTTAAAATGATGTAATATTAATGGTGACATACCTAAACATAATATACCTTTTTTGAATACATTCTCGTAAATGGTATTTGAAGGCATACCCATAAAATAATATACCCAAAAATAAAATACACTGTATATGCCTTGAACACATACCCGTAAATGATATAAGAGACATACCCATAACTAATATATCAAAAATTAAAATAAACATACTTTGATCTACAAAAAATACACATATATTGAAGACACCCGTAAATGATTTTCAAGACATACCAGAAAATTAAAAAATTGCACGCATAAGAAAGAAAGAAGGGCACGTAATGCAGCATGCAAGGCCTTAGTGGATCATTAATTGCTAATTTTCTCTCTCCTTCTAATGTCGGCATTAAATGTCCATATCAAGCAATAAATTTTTCCTAATAAAAGAGGTAATGGGTCACCCGTTAGTGTTAATAATAGTTATACATGCACACATCTCAATGTAACCCAACGGTCTATAGGCAAGGCACCCAGGCACCTAGGTGTCCCATATATATAGGGTAACGCTATTCTAAGTGTGAGTGTAGAATAGCTTCCTATCTCTTCCTATCTCTTCCTATCTCTTCCATATATTCTAAGTAGATTTAAATTTTGTATGTACCGTTACTGGGGTGTAGAATAAGCTATTCTACACTCACGCTTAGTTTAGCGGAGGCTAGCTAGCACATTCCTATCTCTTCCTCCGAACCTTCAGTTTACACAAGGGGTGTTACACTAAATGTACCAAGAAATCAAGGCATTGGAAGCTGGCTTCACACCCTTTATTGCCCTAGACAATACCCCGCACGTTGCTGCAGGATGGTAGTGTAATAAACAATTTCAAAGAGAGGGGCACACAGTAAGGAGAAAAAGAGTAAGAAAATAAGAAATATTTTTCTGCAGAAGATGGCTTGGATTTAATATTTAACTCTGAAATAGAGTAGTGAGGATGACGCTCTCCCCACGCGTTGCTGCGGTAACTTTGTTAAAAATTTCGTAAATAGTCGACAAAATAATAAAATCTATTGAAAAGAATCTGTAAGCTTGGAAATCAAGAAAAGAAAGTGTCTAAAACTAGAAGAAAACTTTTGAATTGTAGTTAAAAATGTCATTTCAAATAAAAATTTGAAGGATGACTAACATGAATATATGATGTGGCAGTGTTACATGCATAGACTAACACCAAAGTAATTGTAGTTTATAAGTTAAATGCATGACTCGCTTATGTGGCAGATTTTGCATGGCTTATTGGGAGAGAAGACCTAAATGCATTGCTTAGTGGGACACTGAGGAGGACACGTTGCCCGTTGATAGAATTGGGATCAACTTCTTAAGAATGTAGGATTTGGAATGAAAGAAATGAAACCTGAGCTTGCTAGGTTGGCTTTTGGTGACATTAAGCAACATGTTGGCGTTCAGAGGCGCCTAACCGACTGTATTGCTACAGTAGTAGAGTTTTCTATACTCCGTGGGTTGGCCTTGTTCCCTTCAAAAAAGTGACATCTTGTGGATATTGTCTTGCCTCTACTTGATCAGGGATGTTTGCCGAGTGTTAACTGTGATGTTCTGCAAATGCAGAGGACTTGATGTAGTTGCTTTTGAGTAGGAATATCAATCACACAAAGAGCTGATGGAGTGGTTGCTTGCGTCTTGTAGAGGTTTATCGTAAAGTGTCTGCAAGTTATCTTAGATTCCAAGCAAAAGTTGTGTCATAGACTCAGAAAATGGCAAAAAAATTATGTACCATGTAATGGTGAGTGCAAAACAGGCCAAGAAACAAAGCGACGTGACAGCTTGAATATAGACATGAGAAACTTCCACAGAGATGTTGTCTCTAGGGGCCCTATCATGACACCATTGCAAGTTTCATCATTTTCTAGCTTTGTTTCCATGTTTGCGGGAGAGTCATGGCCCTGCTGATGTTTGTAACTCGTTCTTTTTTCTTACCTAAACTAGACTAAGGACCACAGATAGGATTTTTCAACCATTTTTGATGAATATTTCATGTACTTGCACTTCAAACCTGGTCATTATACATTGAAGGATCACAAATGCACTTTAATGTCTTAAACATAGGAGATGGAACTTAAAAAGTGTTTTTTTACATGTAATGTGTTTTATTGACAGCAATAAAGCCTTTAGTCCAAAACAAGTTGGGGTAGGCGAGAGATGAAACCCATAAGATCTCGCGACCACCTCATGGTTCTGACACGTGGATAGCAAGCTTCCACGCACCCCTGTCCATAGCTAATTCTTTTATGGTACCCCAATCCTTCGGATCTCTATACGGACTCCTTCCATGTCAAATTCGGTCTACCCCGACCTCTCTTGAAATTATCCCACGCTTTAGCTGTCCGCTATACAATGGAGCTTCTGGATGCCTGCGCTGAATATGCCCAAACCATCTCAGATGATGTTGGATAAGCTTCTCTTCAATTGGTGCTATCCCAACTCTATCTCGTATATCATCATTCCGGAGTCGATCCTTCCTCATGTGGCTACACATCCATCTCAACATTCGCATCTCTGCCACACCTAACTGTAGAACATGTCGCATTTTAGTCGGCCAACACTCAGCGTCATACATCATTGCGGGTCAAACCACCGTCCTGCAGAACTTGCCTTTTAACTTTTGTGACACTCTCTTGTCACAGTGAATGGCAGAAGCTTAGCTCCACTTCATCCATCCGGCCACATTGAGTTTTATTTTCATGTTTCATGTTCGACCTCCCAGGTATGAAACCAAACTGATTTTTGTGTTTAATTTAATAAGGCGTTTTTTTTGCCGAGTGTTAAATATTGAGTACGTGGCGAACAGTCTCCACATTTTAGAAAAGGAAAATAAATATGTTTGCCAAGTGCCTGTCAGATGACACTCGGAAACTCCGGCCACGTCGTCACTGTGCCGTCAACTGCGGTGGGCAGGTCCACGTGGCATTTTCTTTGCGAGTGCACTCAGCATAGTCATCGATTCGGGCAGGGCTCTTTTCGTTTTTGTGAAAAAGGTAGTGCGCTTCTGCTTGGTTTGTGAAGAAAAAGAATTACATACATTAATCCTTAATTATGGGCTTTGTCATACAATAACTCTTGGTTGGTGGGCAAGAAGATGGGAGTACAAAATCAGTTTCTGGGTAGCCCGCAATAGAGAGAACTGGTGCAGGTTTTTTCTTTTGATTGTTCAGTTTTGTTTGTCCGATCTGATTGCAAGCTTGCATGTGTATGTGTAGTACAAATAGCAATTGCGGCTATAAATACGCAGGATCCACACACTGAAATGCCAAGCCGAATCACAGTTCACAAGTAGTCGATCCGATTTGTGAACCCTTGTTTCCATATATACGTACGTGGTACCTTGATTAGCACACTATACTAGTCACTACGTACGTCCCTACTCGAGTAAGCATGGCGATGGGTACCCCACCACTAGTTGATGTGCTATCGCCGCTCGACCCCGCGGAATTCGCCGTGGAGTCGTATATTATACTCTGTCTAGCCATGCAAGAGAAGAGGTCAGAGAAATTCAGCACCGATCCAGGCAGGTTGTACCAGAGAGGGTTTCCGCTGATTCTTGGGTTCGTACCCTTGGAGGAAAGTTCTCGGCCAGCAAATACTACAACCACTGCTTCAGGGAAACGATAGCCGATGATGCCTTTCGGTGGCTTTGGAAAGCCAAGAGCCCCATCAAATTCAAACTGTTTGGCTGGCTGTTGCTGGTAGACAGTCTAAACACAAGGAAAATGTTGAAACGGAGACACTACACTGTTGCGGACAATAATTATGCATGCATGCTGTGCCAAAACCCACCGGAGGAAACAGTTGAACATCTCCTTTTCTCCTGCCCGTTTAGCCAGCGATGTTGGGCCAGGGTGGGTTTGCTTTGGCCGAATGTGGGCAATAGGGTGTCTTTGTTGCATGCTGGTAGAAATCAGTGGATTCAGCCGTTGTTCATGGATATTTTCTTGCTAGCTGCATGGAGCATTTGGAAGGAGAGGAACAATGAGTATTTTAGAGGGATACCTCACTCCTTCGCGGCATGGCTGGATAGATTCAAAAACCTACTGAGTCTGCTTGTACACAACTGTAAAGAAGAGCTTCGCCCCTTCCTAGACTCTTATATACAAAACTTGTAACTTAGATACACTCTCTTTTCCTGCTTGGTCTGAGGGGGGGCCCTCAAATACCCCTCACCTGTAATGATTTAATTGTGGTGGTGTGAGTAATACAAAAGTCAGTGGGAGCCTCTCCCACTGTCGTCACTGTTCAAAAAAAAGACATGGCCACTGCTTTGCCTACATAGCTGTACCCGGATATCATATCCTCGTTACTACTAGTCGTATATTATACTCCCTTTATAACCCTTGGCACATAATTACAGACAAGTTAGGATGAAATTACCCTTGGCAAATTTGTTTGCTAGTGGCAAGTAAATGAGTTGGTCCTGAAAAGTAAGAGATGCATGCAATCGACCGAAAGATACTTTCCTTCTTCTCCAACAAGGAAAGATACAAACAATCAGGAGAGAGATACTTCCCTTTTTTTGGATGGCTAACAAGAGAATTATGAGGAACTAGAAGAAATGCACCTTACATTATGGAATTTTATCAAAAAGCAAATACACCTTATATAAAGGAACGGATGGAGTACATGTGTAATTCTTCTGTCTGGTAAAGCCACATGCGATGTCCTTAATCGAATAAAGACAACGAATAAAGATTTGGATAATATGATTCATGACTTCTAGTGTCTATCTAATTTGTGGTTGTAATATATAACTACCGATAGGTGGCTTCTTCAATTCCCTACAGTATTTGTTGACATACGGTTACCTTAATAGCATCTCATTAATTTGGTTGACATATTTCCCCACACACTCAAAGAGATAAACTCACACACACACACACCTATATATATATATATATATATATATATATATATATATATATATATATATATATATATATATATATATATATATATATATATCTTCAGTTTACATGAGGGGTGTTACACCAAATGAACCAAGAAATCAAGGCATTGGAAGCTGGCTTCACACCCTTTATAACCCTAGACAATACCCCACACGTTGTTGCAGGATGGTAGTGTAATAAACAGTTTCAAAGAGAGGGGCACACAGTAAGGACAAAAAAAGTAAGAAAATAAGAAATTTTTTGCTGCAGAAGATGGCTTGGATTTAATATTTAACTCTACAATAGAGTAGTGAGGATGACGCTCTCCCCACGCGTTGATGCGGTAACTTAGTTACAATTTTCTTAAATAGTCGACAAAAATAACTAAATCTAATGAAAAGAAAGTATAAGATTGAAAATCAAGAAAACAAAGTGTCTAAAACTAGAATAAAACTTTTGAATTGCATTTAAAAATGTCATTTCAAATAAAAATTTGAAGGATTACCAACATGAATATATGGTGTGGCAGCGTTACATGCATAGACTAATACTAAAGTAATTGTAATTTATAAATTAAATGCATGACTCGCTTATGTGGCAGATTTTGCATGGCTTAGTGGGAGAGAAGACGTAAATGCATTGCTTAGTGGGACATTGAGGTGGACACGTTGCATGTTGAGAGAACTAGGATCAACTTCTTATGAATATAATCGAATAAAGACAACAACTAAAGATTTGGCTAATATGATTCATGACTTCTAACGTCTAACTAATGTACTATTAAATTGGTGATTGTAATATATAACTACCGATAGGTGGCTTCTTCAATTCCCTATAGTATTTGTTGACATACTCTTACCTTAATAGCATCTCATTTATTTGGTTGACATATTTCCCCATACACTCAAAGAGATAAACTCACACGCATATGCAAACGACATATTTTCCCCATACACTCTAACTTAACACACACACACACACACACACACACACACACACACACACACACACACACACAGAGAGAGAGATATATATATATATATAGGTAAAATGTTTGGGGCACCTAGGTGCCTGGGCAGCTTGATCGGGTCCAACCCGTTAGTGCGTTTTCTAGAAATTCTGATTTGTTTCCTAGTATCTGCATGCAAGACTTTCCATGTATGACATGCAATTAAGTGTTTTAAATTCTCTCAATTAGTACATATCCTTTTAATTGTTTCCCTCTCTCATTACATTTTCATGCAGAAGTTGTACACTATATATTTGCGAGTATATACTTAAATTGATTTGGTACCATGCCCTCATATTTGCGTAGACAAAAGTTAGGTATCATACCCACTTTGCGACTACGTATAATACCTATGCATTATTGGGTATATACTTATAATTTCCAAGTGAGGGTATGTACTTGTCTATAAATATGATGAGTATGCACATACCTAAAAATATATTGAGCACTCCTAATTTCTCATATCCGTAATTGTATTGGGTACTATCAATTTCATATCATTGGGCGATTATATACCAGTAACCGGTGACATACCCAAAATATAATACTTTTTTGAATACATACCCGTAATTGGTATGGGAGACATACCCGTAAATAATATACTCAAAAATAAAATACACATATATTTCTTGAAGACATACCCATAAATAATATACCAATATAAAATACACGTACTGTGTTCTAAAAAAAATTACACGCACTGTGTTCTGAAAATTAAAATGATGTAATATTAATGGTGACATACCTAAACATAATATACCTTTTTTGAATACATTCTCGTAAATGGTATTTGAAGGCATACCCATAAAATAATATACCCAAAAATAAAATACACTGTATATGCCTTGAACACATACCCGTAAATGATATAAGAGACATACCCATAACTAATATATCAAAAATTAAAATAAACATACTTTGATCTACAAAAAATACACATATATTGAAGACACCCGTAAATGATTTTCAAGACATACCAGAAAATTAAAAAATTGCACGCATAAGAAAGAAAGAAGGGCACGTAATGCAGCATGCAAGGCCTTAGTGGATCATTAATTGCTAATTTTCTCTCTCCTTCTAATGTCGGCATTAAATGTCCATATCAAGCAATAAATTTTTCCTAATAAAAGAGGTAATGGGTCACCCGTTAGTGTTAATAATAGTTATACATGCACACATCTCAATGTAACCCAACGGTCTATAGGCAAGGCACCCAGGCACCTAGGTGTCCCATATATATATATATATATATATATATATATATATATATATATATATATATATATATATATATATATATATATATATATATATATAGGGTAACGCTATTCTAAGTGTGAGTGTAGAATAGCTTATTCTACATCCCTAATAACGATATATACAAAATGTAGTAATTCTGAAAATATTTTTTTTACTATCCAAGTTTGTAATTTACTACATTTTTAGAAAAATTACTATATGTTATATACTATGTTACTACATTTTGTATGTACCGTTACTGGGGTGTAGAATAAGCTATTCTACACTCACGCTTAGTTTAGCGGAGGCTAGCTAGCACATTCCTATCTCTTCCTCCGAACCTTCAGTTTACACAAGGGGTGTTACACTAAATGTACCAAGAAATCAAGGCATTGGAAGCTGGCTTCACACCCTTTATTGCCCTAGACAATACCCCGCACGTTGCTGCAGGATGGTAGTGTAATAAACAATTTCAAAGAGAGGGGCACACAGTAAGGAGAAAAAGAGTAAGAAAATAAGAAATATTTTTCTGCAAAAGATGGCTTGGATTTAATATTTAACTCTGAAATAGAGTAGTGAGGATGACGCTCTCCCCACGCGTTGCTGCGGTAACTTTGTTAAAAATTTCGTAAATAGTCGACAAAATAATAAAATCTATTGAAAAGAATCTGTAAGCTTGGAAATCAAGAAAAGAAAGTGTCTAAAACTAGAAGAAAACTTTTGAATTGTAGTTAAAAATGTCATTTCAAATAAAAATTTGAAGGATGACTAACATGAATATATGATGTGGCAGTGTTACATGCATAGACTAACACCAAAGTAATTGTAGTTTATAAGTTAAATGCATGACTCGCTTATGTGGCAGATTTTGCATGGCTTATTGGGAGAGAAGACCTAAATGCATTGCTTAGTGGGACACTGAGGAGGACACGTTGCCCGTTGATAGAATTGGGATCAACTTCTTAAGAATGTAGGATTTGGAATGAAAGAAATGAAACCTGAGCTTGCTAGGTTGGCTTTTGGTGACATTAAGCAACATGTTGGCGTTCAGAGGCGCCTAACCGACTGTATTGCTACAGTAGTAGAGTTTTCTATACTCCGTGGGTTGGCCTTGTTCCCTTCAAAAAAGTGACATCTTGTGGATATTGTCTTGCCTCTACTTGATCAGGGATGTTTGCCGAGTGTTAACTGTGATGTTCTGCAAATGCAGAGGACTTGATGTAGTTGCTTTTGAGTAGGAATATCAATCACACAAAGAGCTGATGGAGTGGTTGCTTGCGTCTTGTAGAGGTTTATCGTAAAGTGTCTGCAAGTTATCTTAGATTCCAAGCAAAAGTTGTGTCATAGACTCAGAAAATGGCAAAAAAATTATGTACCATGTAATGGTGAGTGCAAAACAGGCCAAGAAACAAAGCGACGTGACAGCTTGAATATAGACATGAGAAACTTCCACAGAGATGTTGTCTCTAGGGGCCCTATCATGACACCATTGCAAGTTTCATCATTTTCTAGCTTTGTTTCCATGTTTGCGGGAGAGTCATGGCCCTGCTGATGTTTGTAACTCGTTCTTTTTTCTTACCTAAACTAGACTAAGGACCACAGATAGGATTTTTCAACCATTTTTGATGAATATTTCATGTACTTGCACTTCAAACCTGGTCATTATACATTGAAGGATCACAAATGCACTTTAATGTCTTAAACATAGGAGATGGAACTTAAAAAGTGTTTTTTTACATGTAATGTGTTTTATTGACAGCAATAAAGCCTTTAGTCCAAAACAAGTTGGGGTAGGCGAGAGATGAAACCCATAAGATCTCGCGACCACCTCATGGTTCTGACACGTGGATAGCAAGCTTCCACGCACCCCTGTCCATAGCTAATTCTTTTATGGTACCCCAATCCTTCGGATCTCTATACGGACTCCTTCCATGTCAAATTCGGTCTACCCCGACCTCTCTTGAAATTATCCCACGCTTTAGCTGTCCGCTATACAATGGAGCTTCTGGATGCCTGCGCTGAATATGCCCAAACCATCTCAGATGATGTTGGATAAGCTTCTCTTCAATTGGTGCTATCCCAACTCTATCTCGTATATCATCATTCCGGAGTCGATCCTTCCTCATGTGGCTACACATCCATCTCAACATTCGCATCTCTGCCACACCTAACTGTAGAACATGTCGCATTTTAGTCGGCCAACACTCAGCGTCATACATCATTGCGGGTCAAACCACCGTCCTGCAGAACTTGCCTTTTAACTTTTGTGACACTCTCTTGTCACAGTGAATGGCAGAAGCTTAGCTCCACTTCATCCATCCGGCCACATTGAGTTTTATTTTCATGTTTCATGTTCGACCTCCCAGGTATGAAACCAAACTGATTTTTGTGTTTAATTTAATAAGGCGTTTTTTTTGCCGAGTGTTAAATATTGAGTACGTGGCGAACAGTCTCCACATTTTAGAAAAGGAAAATAAATATGTTTGCCAAGTGCCTGTCAGATGACACTCGGAAACTCCGGCCACGTCGTCACTGTGCCGTCAACTGCGGTGGGCAGGTCCACGTGGCATTTTCTTTGCGAGTGCACTCAGCATAGTCATCGATTCGGGCAGGGCTCTTTTCGTTTTTGTGAAAAAGGTAGTGCGCTTCTGCTTGGTTTGTGAAGAAAAAGAATTACATACATTAATCCTTAATTATGGACTTTGTCATACAATAACTCTTGGTTGGTGGGCAAGAAGATGGGAGTACAAAATCAGTTTCTGGGTAGCCCGCAATAGAGAGAACTGGTGCAGGTTTTTTCTTTTGATTGTTCAGTTTTGTTTGTCCGATCTGATTGCAAGCTTGCATGTGTATGTGTAGTACAAATAGCAATTGCGGCTATAAATACGCAGGATCCACACACTGAAATGCCAAGCCGAATCACAGTTCACAAGTAGTCGATCCGATTTGTGAACCCTTGTTTCCATATATACGTACGTGGTACCTTGATTAGCACACTATACTAGTCACTACGTACGTCCCTACTCGAGTAAGCATGGCGATGGGTACCCCACCACTAGTTGATGTGCTATCGCCGCTCGACCCCGCGGAATTCGCCGTGGAGTCGCGCGCTGCGGTTGACTTCATCGCGCGCTACTACCGCGATATCGAGAAGTATCCGGTCCGGTCAGAAGCCGAGCCAGGTAGCCTTCGCAGGCTTCTATCCGATGAGCCACCGGAAAACGGTGAGCCCATGGATGGAATACTGGCGGACGTACAACAATACATCGTGCCAGGACTGACACACTTCCAGAGCCCCAACTTCTTTGCCTACTACCCATTCAACGCGAGCACGGCGGGGTTCGTCGGCGAGGTCCTCTGTGCCGGTCTCAACGTTGCACCGTTCACATGGGTTGCCTCAGCTCTCGCGACCGAACTTGAAGGCGTCATGATGGACTGGATAGGCAAGCTGATGGGCCTTCCAGACCGTTTCCTCTTCTCCGGCGGCGGTGGTGGGGTGCTGCACGGAAGCACCTGCGAAGCCGTGATCTGCACGCTTGTCGCCGCACGCGATCGAGCGTTGAACAGGCTCACCCATGAAGGCATCCTCAAAATGGTGGTCTACGCCTCAGATCAGAGCCATAGCACCTTCCAAAAGGGTGCGAAGCTGGTCGGAATTCCACCATCAAACTTCCGAGTCATCCAGACGTCGGCGGCATCCAGCTACGGCCTAACGTTGGACAGTGTCCGCAACGCGGTCGAGGCTGACATAGCCAGGGGGCTTGTGCCACTGTACCTGTGTGCAACAGTTGGGACGACCGGTGTCGGAGCGGTTGATCCGGTGGGTGAGCTTGGTGAGTTGGCACAACACTACGGAATGTGGCTACATGTTGATGCTGCATACGCCGGTAGCGCGTTGATCTGCCCCGAGTTCCAGGATTGCATCCAGGGTGTCGGGCTCGCGGACTCCGTGAGCATGAACCCGCATAAGTGGTTCCTCACCAACATGGACTGTTGCTGCCTGTGGGTTACCAGCCCAGCCGTGCTTACCTCCGCACTCTCTATCACTCCAGAGTACCTCAATGATATCAGCCATGGAAGTGTGGCGAAGACGGATATGATCGATTACAAGGACTGGCAGATTGCATTGACACGCAGGTTCCGAGCCATAAAGTTGTGGGTGGTGCTACGCAGATACGGCGCTGTGGGCTTACGAGCAAACATCAGGAGGCATGTCGAGATGGCCAAGTGGTTTGAATTGGCGTTGAAGGCAGACGATCGATTCGAGGTCATTGTGCCGAGGAGATTCTCCCTTGTGTGCTTCCGCTTCCGCCCAAGGTATGAGGGTGACCACACAGTAGACACCTTGAACCGTAAGCTTCTCAATGCGGTGAACGCGAGTGGGAAAGCCTTCATGATACACACTATCGTGGACAACAAGTTCGTTATCCGTCTGGCAATAGGTGCTACCATGACGGAGATGCGACACATCCGTGACACGTTTGAGCTGGTTCAGGAGAAAGCCACTGAAATAGGACAGGACCGTGACTAGTGTAGTACTCTCTCCCTCTCTCTGTAAACTAATATAAAAGCGTTTAGATCACTAGTTTACAGAGGGAGTACTACACATGATATCCCGTGCCTCTGCGTTGTTGCACAATCAATCATATACTTAGTGATTAAAATAACCACATAAAATAAAGGATATTGTAACTGCATGCAGTGTATCTAGTAAAAATAAGCTTTAAATAGCAGGCATCGATCGCTTTGTCAGTTTGGCTTGAGCATATAGGGGGTCTGAAGAAATGTCACCGTGTATTCAAGAAAATAAATTATTTTGTATGATCTTGTTGCAACTGGTGTCATCGATTTTTCCTAGTGCCGAGCGTATTTCATTGGGCAATCAGCAAACATGATATCTGCTGAGTGTCTCAGGAAAAACACTCGGCAAAAAAAAACTGTACTAGCCAAATCGGTTGCTTGCCTAATGTTTACACTCGACAAATAAAAGCACTAGGCAAAAGGCGGTCTTAGCCAAGTGTTTTTTGGGAAAAGTTTTATTCTTCCTTTTAAATCTTCTTCTTTTTCTTTTGATTCATTTGTTTTATCTATAAAGAAGACAAACAAAGTCCCAAAAACATGAAACTTGGCATAGTGTCATGATTCATCGTTTGACCTTCAAAACATTTCTACACTCAACATAGGCCATTGGATATTCACGGTCAAAATTCAGCATTTTTGTGTTTCGTTTGCTATTTTAAGCCATTAAATGAATTTCCTGGCATCATCTTATATATTTACTAATTAGAAGCACTAATGGAGCCTCCACGTTAATCCAAGGAAACTAATCCTATTGTCCGTCCGATCGCCTAATTAACTATCTATAGCCGTCTGATGCGTCACGAGCCCAGACCTACCGTCCCACCTGATTTCCTAAAAAAAGCTAATTCACCCTAAGATCTACGTGTTAACAGCGTTTAACCGTTGGATATGTATTACCTAGGCCATCCTTACAATCATCCTCCAACAGGTAATCCCCCCACCGCCACATCTAAACTCTCACGTATCTCATCTCCATACCCTCCTCAAGCTCCAACGATGATGCAACATGTCTGAAGCAAAATTACGATCCAATCTACGTACTCTACTCTGTAATCCCCTTCCCCTCCAACTTCTGAACCTCTTGTTGTAGCCTTTAAATTTGCCTCCACATATCTGATGGAAGAGACTAGGCAGTACATCTAAACGTCAACAATCCCTCTCACGTGTGGCTCCCTCGGACCTAAACGTGGACCAAAAGTGGGCAGCAATTTAATTGCGCCAGCCAGGTCTTGAACTCAAGACCTCTTGCCACTGATACCATGTAGAAGTGCATGTTCTAGCCAATGCAGCCAAAAGACCGATCTGATGGAAGAGACTAGGCAATACATCTATACATCAACACACATCAATCTGGCGGCACGACGATTTGCATGTTGCTCTGCCATTGTTCTCTAGTAGAAGGGGTTGCGGAAAGGGTGGGTACAGAGGAGGATGAAGGAGCTACTGTCGACGATTGAGGGACGACGGACTGTGTCGAGCAGCGGAATCCTTGACTTTCAAGTTTCATATTGGATGGCCTTGAGTCGGAAGTGCACCCTTGACTGGATGGGGCGGCCTCCCATGCGGGACTATATGCTGTCCTTTCCGATCCCGTACTTGCCTAAGTTTAAAAAACACTCCGAGTGAAGAGCAATCCTCTCACTCGGGGACTTGGCAGCCATCCCGTATTCGCCTAAGTTTCAAAAACACTCCGAGTGAAGGGCGATCCTCTCACTCAGTGGCTTAGCTGCGATCCCGTACTCGCCTAAGTTTAAAAAACACTCCGAGTGAAGAGCAATCCTCTCACTCGGGGACTTGGCAGCCATCCCGTATTCGCCTAAGTTTCAAAGACACTCCGAGTGAAGGGTGATTCTCTCACTCGGGGGGTTAGCTGCGATCCCGTACTCGCCTAAGTTTTAAAAAACGCTCCGAGTGAAGAGCAATCCTCCCACTCAGAAAGAGAAAGGCGTACCCTGAGTTGCGCCACAAGTACAACTTCTGGACGTGCTCTGAGCTGCGCCACAAGTACAACGTCTGGACGCACTCTGAGCTGCGCCACAAGTACAACGTGACTCCAAGTGGAGGGCAAACCCCTCACTTGGAACCTTAGTTGTGGTATCAGATCTGCCTAAGTCAAGGAATCCAAGATTACAGGAGAAACAGTTGCATTCGAGTAGAGCAAACCGAATTTCGATAAAATCCAGCTATTGACATGAATTTTGACCAACATAAAATAAAATACATAGACCACATAAAATATAAATGCAAAACGGCAAAATTCCGTTTTATAATGAAAAGAGTCAATTAAAAAATATAATCAACCACACAAATCAACAACCAACAAAAATAGGCATATTATATATTCGAACATTGATAATGCACACATTAAACTGACAATTATTAAAATATGGCAAAACAAATAAACATTCATCAAGTTTTATCCTAAGGGAATTAGGAGGACAGATAACTTATGTACGTATATACCATCACCGACGGTAGAATTCTAATGTTACAATGAAACCACGGAGTCAAAGACGACATGGGTGCCGGCGAAATATAACACGTACAAGTGTGACTCCACCGAAATACCATTGTGTATTAACTAAATGAACACTCCATCCGTCTAGGTGTGTAAGTCATCTTACGTTGTGCACCGCAACCAAGGTGGAGAGGGAAACAAGAAAACTTAATGTCTTTTTGCTAATTAATAGCATTGCATGCAATGAACTAACCACTGCATATCATGTTTGGTAGTCTCAAATCATTGAAAGCATGCACGGCCCACACCTCTTATTGATTGATATATCACAAAACAAGAAACGAGGAGAAAGTTAATGTACCGTGCCTAAATGTTTTGGGATTATTTGGTTTTCGTAAGGTGACTTACACACCTAGACGGAGGGAGTACCATTGATTCATTGGGTAACAATGCATACGTACAAAGAGAAAGGCGTTTTGGTGGCCGGTATTGGACCGTGGTTTATCGCGCTATGATGTGTGCTGCTTTGTTTTCGTTTTCTTGTACAGTCGGCATTAAGTTTTGAAATGCATGGGTGCCATCATATCCAGTGCTGCCTTTGTACACGGGCCAGTTCAGTATCTTGTGCACATATGTCATGTACGTCGTGGGCCATTTTAAATGTTGCATGAGTAGGTGGGTTGTTGGGTGATTAATAATGTTTCTATGGGCCCATGTGAACCTGCAGATAGCTTCCCATTTACTCCCTCCATTCCACAATGTAGTGCTTCCTCTATCCTCGTGCTTCAACTTTGACCGTAAATTTAACTATCAAGACCGATTACGGCGGGAGCAAAAGTTATATCAATGAATGCGTATTTGAAAAAAGTTTTTAATTATATATTTTTTTCTCCCGCCGCAGTCGGTCTCGTTGGTTAAATTTATGATCAAAGTTGGACCTCGGGAAGCGCAGGCGCACTATATTTTGAAATGGAGGGAGTACTTCGAGAGTGAACAGCTTTTCTGCCTCGCTAGGCCATTCATCCTCTTCTGGCGGCAGCTGGGTTTGCGACGGATCGCCATGGATGGGCTGGAGTTCTTCTTCGAGAAAGCCGAATCAGGATAAGCTCCATCTGATCTCTCAATTTAGACTAGTTTGTTCTAGAGCATATTATCGTTGTTTGGTTCCAATGCCCCATCGTGTCATATACTCAGATCTGAAAAGCTACGTAGCACCGATACGCCAGGAAAGTGCCGTATCGCCGTTCCGGACGGCTCCGATACGCCGATACGGCCGATACGGCTTGGATACGCGTATCAAAGAAGTATCCCGATTTTTTATTTAAAAAAAAAGAAAAAGAATGCTGATACGGCAGCGACACGCTCGGGACACGTCTGGGACACGGCGAGCGACAGAGCGCAGCCCCGAGTGGCCGAGCGAGCCCAATAGCCCACGACCACCTAAACATAATCTCTCTTTCGCACTCTGTTCTACTGCATGAGGAAGGGCTCGAGGGCGACTCGCCGCCGCCACCGGGTGCAGTGGCTCGCTGTCGTCGCCTCCGCCGCCTGGAGTGGCTCGCCGCCGCCGCGCCCACCGCCTGGAATCGCCTCTCCTCCTCGAGTCTTCTGCGCCGCCGTCGCAAGGCAATTTCCCCGAGCACCGAGTGATGTCTGATGTGTGCTTGCTGTGTGCTTGATGTATGCTTGCCTGCTTGCTGGATTCTTGCTTAGCTGTGCTTGCTGGCGTCCGTAGTACTAGTACACCGAGAGAAATAGCTGCACAAAGGAGGTTATCACTTCTATATATTACTGCTTGTTGATGTTTGTTGGATAAAATTGCTTGCTGATGTTGCTGCTTGTTGATGTATTTTCTATTTTGCGTACACCATGAGGAGTTGAGGACCTGGATCATTCAAGACAAAGGAAAAGAGGCTTGGAGGCAATCAGGCAACTAGTGGAGTCGAGGACATTTTGTTATGTTGGTTTTTATTACCTGTCACTTTTATTAAATATTTACATATACTCGACGTATCGCATATTGCTGTCTCTAAAAATTGCCGTATCCGTATCACCGTACTCGTATCGCCGTATCGGTGTTGCCGTATCGGTGCAACGTAGCTGAAAAGGATGATTTCCAGTGGTTCGTTGCAGATTGGTTCCCAGGGTGGATGCGGATATCTTTTAGGGGGAGATATCGATGCTGTGGATTCGGTCGTTGCTTCAATCCATGAAGCTTGCCCGGACCACGCAGGTTTCATTTCCTCAGAGCCCACAGCTGGCGTCAGGGATGCAGAGCGCTCCCGCAAGCGGCGGCGCCTTGAGGATGCAGCGCTGGATGGAGACGATATTGACTCATACAATGATGCTGGTGAGGTCCATTGCCGATTCAAACGATATGCCTTTCTGACTTCAGAGGACCCAAGAAAGATTTTCAAGATTGATTTTCAGTACTGCTTCTGCTTGAAATTCAGTTTGCTAGCTGAATAATCAGCTGTTTGTCAAATGCAAAGATTTTCAGAACTGCTTGTGCTTGCGTAGTTGTGAGCTTGTTTCTATGTCTGTGTCGCTATTGTGCATCACTTGTTTAAAAAAATCATGTAATGCATTGACTTTGTCATGGTGCTGTGTTCAAGAGTGCGATTTAATCGTATCAGCGATTGGGATTCTACTGTTGTTGTTTCTTGGTTATATCTTCATGTGCGTAGTCCGATGTTTGATGTATGCAAGTTCAGCAACAAAAACCCTTTCATTTGTACCTACGGAATCGATTGATGTTGGTCTCGACACAAACTTCATCGCAATCGAGGAAGAGGAAGAAGCCATAGCTAGAGCTGTGTTGAGTTGGGGATGGCTGGCCTGAAATGTGCAATGCATCTCAGATATAAATAGGCAGTGGCATAAAATCCCAACGATCGGGTCACACGAATATAAGAATAAAATTTTAATACATTTTTTCTATGCACATTTAACATTTTTCGAATGCTTGGTTAACATTTTTTAAATGCAATATTATCGTTTTTTTAACACATATTCAACATTTGTTCTGAACACATTTAACATTTTGTAAATGCTTGATTAACATTTTTATATATATGATAAAAAAATTCCACCATTTTTTAATACATGGTTAACATTGTTTCAATACACATTTAACATTTTGTATATACTTGTTCAACATTATTCAAATGCCTGATTAACATTTTTATATAGATGATCAATTTTTTCATCATTTTTTAATACATGTTCCACATTTTTTCTATACACATTTAGATTTTTCCATATGCTTGACATATGGGCGCGGCAGGCCATGGCACGAAGGTGTTTCCAGGAGATGCCACGCTAGTGGGCTGGGCTTGGCCCAACAAGCATGGGCTGTTATTTTCCTCTTTTCTTTTTATTATTTCTGTTTTTATTAGCCTAAATATTTTGCTTTCATTCAATTCACACAACTTTTGAATTGTTTGAACACTCAAACTGAGCTCAAACCTCATGAAAAAGCTTATGAGGCTCACTCGGGAAAGGTATGTTTTTTATGTTTTGATGGTTTGCTTTTTTTATATGTTGATGGACACCTAATATCTGGCCATGCGCTTGGGAGCACCCCGAAATTACTAATTATGGAGTACTTCTTTCAAATATCATTTTCACCTTCTCAGGTTGGGACAAATGGCGCGCACTGCATGCGCGTCACTTATCGCAAACTGAGAGTTTTCTCTTTAATCGTACATCACTTTATTCAAAATGTTTTACTTCTTAAACCGTACGTCTAAATCTTGAACCGTTTTTACCATTGGTTTCCTCGCGTCGAGATCTACTAGATCCCATGTTGATAGGTTTTGACGAACTTTTTTTTCATGAAAAAATCGGACGGGAGAACCAAACCAGGAGCACGTTTTTTCCCCTTTTCGAATGAGGCATGGCCGTGCCTCTCGCTAAAGCACAATCGTGCCTCTCATAGAAGCAAAATCATGCCTCTCATGGAAAGGTAAAAAATAGAAAAAACGGCTTTTTTTGTTTCCGAGAGGCATGGCCGTGCCTCCCGTGAAAGCACAACCGTAGCTCTCGCGGAAGCAAAATCGTGCCTCTCGCGGGAGCAAAACAATAAAAAAAATATGTTTTTTCATTTCCGAGAGGCGCGGCCGTGCCTCTCGCGAAAGCACAACCGTGTCTCAAGCGGAAGCAAAACCGTGCCTCTCGCGGAAGAAAAAAAATGTTTTTTAAAATTTCTGAGAAGCACGGTCGTGCCTCTCGCGAAAGTACAACCGTGCCTCTTGCGAAAGAAAAAAAAACAAAAAACGCAATTTTTTTACCGTTCCTGAGAGGCATGGTCGTGCCTGTCACAGAAGTAAAATTGTGCCTCTGGCGGAATAAAAAAATAAAAACACATTTTTTTTCTTTTCCAAGAGGCACGGCCGTGCTTCTCGCGAAAGCACAATCGTGCCTCTCGCGAAAGAAAAAATTTTGTTTTTGCGCAATGTTTTTTGTCCAAAAGCTAAGAAAGACCGGTAAAAAACCAAAAAAGTCATACAAAACTGAAAAAATCGTTCAAAAAATCAAAAACGCGTGTGAAAAGAATAAAAAAACAAATCTGAAAAGAGCATTAGAGTGCGACACGTGACGTTAGCTGAGAGCGCGTCAAGTGGCGCACTCGCATCTCACCCCCAAGTGATCGTTGGGAGGCTCCCGAAGGAGCGCTTGCCAACTAGTTGCTCCCGAAACACCCCACCCCCCACCCCCCAATCGAATGATTCATTCGCTGGGGGGAGGCAGCTTCCAATAATTGTTTCGATTGTCCGCTGGATGGCAGCCCTCACTGACCCAAAAAGGGCCGGTTAGCTTTTTCATATTAAAAAACGCCATCAACCCCGGAAAAAACCATTTTCTTATAAAAACACATAGAGAACCTAAACTTTTTGAAAAAAGTCATGCTCTGAATTTATGAAAATGTCGTCCTCTGATATCAGAAATTAACCATGGATGGTAAAACATATATTTAAACTTGCCGTGGTCCTACAATTTGAGTTGCCATGTGAACACAAATTAAAGAAAAAAAATGCTATCTCTAAATAAACAAAAATTGTCATAAAAACAAAAAGGAAAAGCTAAAATCCAGTCGTCCGGATTTTTGCATCAGATCCGAATGACTCGCGCACCGTCAGATCCTCATCCTGCGCGCGTGGTCCCTTCCTTTTTTTTCCGCCGAATCTGGTCGCCCGCAGATTGGATCCCGATTTTCTCTCCTGCTCGCACGTTGACCTGTACTGCAGTTAAGATCCTATTTTTCTCTCCCGCCCGACCGCACGTCAACCACTGCTGCATTTAAGGTGAACCCGCCCACAAATTGAGCTACTGTTGTTTAGGCGGAAGAAAAAATAATATCTGGAATGGGATTCGAACCCACGTCCCCTACGATGCTAGGAAAGCCAACGCAACTTGAGGTAAACCTACCATCTGTTACGTAAATCACCTAAACTTTAAGCATGGTAATTAGCCCATGGCCTTGTCGTTGCAATATACGGTAACATATGACATTTTTTACCTTCATGATCTTATCTACAGACGTTGGTCCTCACCTCGGAGGAAGAGCACGGCGCACAGCGTGCAACAGGCAGGCACGACCCGTTTAGTCGTGTGTCGGGCCACGCCTATTACGTGCCAAGCATACGTGCTTGTGGGCTGCCCGTGAAAAATGGCAAGGATAAAAGTTGATAACTCACGTATAAACATCGCGGTAACTTCATTATAAATAACATGATAATATACGCACATCAGAGCTGAAAACTCAAGTACAAACATCACGGTAACTTTTCATCCTCGTGATAAAAGTTGTTTAAAAATATACCCTGATAACTTTGATGTAAATAACATGGTAATATAAGCATATCCGATCTGATAACTCATGCGCAAATACCACGACAACTTTTCACCTCTAGATGAAAATTGTTGAAACATACCCGGTAATTTTTATGTAAATATCATGGTAATATAGACATAATAGCTGATAACTCATATACAAACACCACTGTAACATTTTGAATGGGATTAAAGTTTTGAAAAACATACCCCGATAACTTGTGTGTAATTAGCATGATAATATACACACAGTAGAGCTGATAACTCACATATAACACACATGATTACTTTTTAAACAGGAAAAATGTTGCTGAAAAACATATCCAGATAAGTTGTCTGTAAGTAGCATGATAATATATGACAACAGAGTCGATAACTCATGTACGAACACCACAGTAACTTTTGACCTTAAAATAATATAATTTTTAAGCATACCTCGATACTTTTTTGTATAAATAGCATGGTAATATACGCACAACAGAGCTGATAACTCACGTACCAACAGCACAGTAACTTTTTTGACCCGGACAAAAAATGTGTTGAAAAACATATACCTGGTAACTTCTGCCTAATTAGAATGGTAACTTGTGCACATCACAACAGATAACTTACTTAGCCCAGTCGTGGTTACTATTAACCCCCTCCCCCCCCCCCCCCTCAAAAAAAGTCATCCAACATGGAATCTAGTTTTGAAGGCGTTGTCGGGACATTTTTATTGGAAAGCGATTTTCATTCGGACAAATGGTTTGACCTATAAAACATTTTGAACTTTTTAAATAAGGATAATCTAAGATGATATCATATTTTTTGTCCTCTAGTGTAAGCATGCATGTGTACGTGGAGAGAAGGTTGAAACAACCATTTTTTATGTCCTGATAATTTGTACGTATACAACATGATAACTTATGAATCACACGCGTGATAACTTATGTAGTCTAGGGGTGATAACTCTTTACTCCCAAAAAAAGCCGTCGAAACATATCAATATGGGATCTAGTTTTGAAGGTCTCGTCGCGACGAATCTCTTTATGTGAAAACATTTTTTTAACCGGAGCAACAGTTTGAGCTACAAAACATTTTAAAATTAGAATTTTGTTGAAATCTTTGCTGACATCATTTTTTTGTCTCACATGCATGCGTGCACACTCAAATCAACTGGATACGGGTGTTTCATGCACACTTTGCTCTGCTAGTCGCTGGTCCTTCTATTCTGTTTGCACTCGTTTGGATCTGTTCGTAAAATCCGACCGTTTGGACATTAGCACACTCGGATTTGTTATTTCGTGTGAAAAATTAGGCCTAATAAATACATTTATGAGCATAAGTTTGTAGTCAAAAAAAGGCATGCATGGTAAATAGCATGGTAAGTTACAAACTATAGACCTGCTAAATTAGGTACGAACAATATGATAACTTTGAACCGGAGAAAAAATCATTGAAAATATACCCTCGGTAACATATGTGTAAATAGCACGGTAAATTACATAGCGCGGAGCCGATAACTCATGTACGAATACCATGGTAACCTTTTTGACCCTTGGAAAGAAGTTGTTGAAAATATATCCCGGCAAGTTTTGTATAAAAAGCATGGTTTTGTTTGCGCATTACAAACCTGATAACTTATGCACAAGCCCCCTGATAATTTTGAATCAGGGATTTTTTTTAATTAAAAATGTACCCCGATAACTCTTGTGTAAATAGCAGGATAATTTACACCTCATATATCTGATAACTTACATATGAACACCCCGATAACTTTTGTTTCAGTTAAAATAAGTGTAGAAACATCCCCCCGATAAGTTCTAGGTAACTAGTATAACATGAGGGTCATGGAGACACCATATATCCGTTCGCGAAAATTGTCCAGTACAGAAATCCAAGAAAAAAACTGGAAAAGCATGTTTCCTATACTATTATACATAGTAAACAGATGTCCAAAAATTGGTTAGTTTATTATTTGATTTGGTCCAACCGTTCAATTTAGTTGTGAGGCGAATTTCTCTTTCAAATATGTACTCAAATTCTATAAGGAGTCAGATATTTATGAAGCTTGTCTGACGTTATAGATGGTAGTGAAACGTAAACTAACGCATGACTTAATTACAATGAGGGGTTAACTCACGTGGTTGTTGAGCTGGGGATGGACGCCCGAGGTCTTGTGTTCGACTCCGGTGCGCGTTCTTTTAAAAAAATTGCGTAAAAAGGCTGCGATATGGGGAGAATCACTAGGAATGAAAAAATCACTGTAGCGGGAGTCGTGCGGAGCTGTTGCTAACCACCAGTCGACTGGTGGTTAGCACAGTCCAAAACAAAATGCCATCTCTTAATAACAAAAAATGCAATATTTTATAAGAAAAATGTCATCTCTTGATAATAAAAATGCCTTCTCTCAATGATAAAAGATATCTATTAATATAAAAAATGACAACTCTTAATAATAGAAAATGCCATCTTAAAAAATGTCATCCACGTTTTTCTAACCCTTGAAGCTGTTTTTGGGTAAAATAAAAAACTTGGCATGTTTTGTGTGTTCGAACCCATTTTCAACGGTACCCAAACATGAAACCGTCATTACTGAGCAAAATACCTACCATCCACTGATCCACCGATTTTCCACCCATCCACTCCACTGATCCAGCCGAACGCCCACCTCGACTACACGACCGGCCCAGTCTACTATTTTATCTCATGTTTTACTGCTTAAATATGCTGAATTCTGCTGCTGCTATTGCTGTAATATGCTCCTACATTTTTTGAAAGTTGTTATTCTCGCTGGCTGCTCTAGCGGGGATGGGTTCTCCGTGGGTTCAGAAAACCCGAAGAGTTTAGGAGACAGGCAAAAAACTATCCCCGTGCACGAAGACGAGACAGGTTTGCGGTTTTCTTGCGAGGATAGGTTTGGGCAACCAAAACTCGGCGGCTGATGTGGCGTCGCTTAAGAACCCATGTTTCTATTAAGAAAATACATGGCATCATCGCCTCCATCTTAAAGAAAAGGGTTACCCTAAAGAAAATGCACACCTCCCCCTGCCATCCCATGGTGGACGGAAGTCACTCCTTCCCCACGAATAAGCTTCACTTCACTCCCCCTCCACCTCCCATCCTATCCACATCCACATCCATAGATCCTCCCGGCAGGGCTGCCCTGACGGCGCTCGTTGGCGGCCGCGGCAACACACGTACCGGCCGTCTCTCTCCTCCCGCCAGGGCTGCGCGTCTGACCTGACCTGAGCTGACCTGACGGCGCTCGCCGGCGGCAAGACGCGTACTGGAGATCTAGGGCAGGGTGAGCGCCCCTCCCTCCCTTCCTCCTTCCAGCCAACCTTTGCCTGGATTGATTAATTTCTTTCTTTCTTTCACCGCATCCGCGTCCTTGATTTTCCGCTTGCAATACACAATTTTTACTTTACTTATTAAGTTTCTCTAGACTCTAGAGCCTTTAAACAAAGCTTTCGATTAGTTTACCATTTGCACCCTCCATAAAAGAAAGAAAGAAAGAAAAAAAGATGGCGACTGGTGTTTTCGCTTTGGATTGAAATCCAACCCACTATTACTTCTTTATTTTTATTTATCTTATCTAGAAGCTTACCTGAAGAATGGACCAAAGAAGCAGCAGTTTTACCTACTACACTAATTAATTTAACTGTATAGCACAAGGGAAAAACTACACAAATAATAATAATAATAATACCAGAAAAACGTGTATGGATTACCTCACACTCACATCAACCAGGGAGGATTGGATGTGGATGTGGATGTTACCGTTTCCCCAAAAGTTACTTCAATTTCATACACATCTTTGTTTGGTACTCGAATAAAAACACATATCTCTGTTAGTAATTGCATAGACATACTCGAAAAAATTTCACAGCTTTGTTTGCACCTGATGCCCATTCCTTGTCTTCCTCTAATTAACTTTGCAGCCGATCGATGTATCCGGTTCCACGGCAACATATCTTCCATGGAAACAACATATCTGCTGGGCAAATACAGAAAACAGTTTGCTCAGTTAATGACTTGTTGTATGCATAGACTGCACAATTTGCTTCCATAAATAATTATTGCTAGCTGGCTGCGTCTATATATAATGCTAAATTGTGTCTACTGCTAATTTGCTTGCTTGCTCGCAGGACGACAACACATGTCAAGCATCCAATCACCATGAGCCTATCTGCCACTGGGATAATTAGTGCTGTCGATGATTGCGTCAACTTGTTCCAGTGGACCAGATCTGCCATTCCATCTCTGCACTCCGGCTTGAGCAGCTCACAGCAGGAAACTCTCCAGGAGCATGTGTCGCGCTTACAGGGTGGCCTACAACGTCTCAGGGATGCTCTTCCTGCAGTGTACGGCCTCATTGACCGAGCAGAGCGGAGAAGCCATGACACCCGTGTGGAAAAGCTCCTTCCACTACTCAAGGATACAGTGTATGAGGTTGAGGACCTTCTTGATGAGGCCAAATGGTATGAGGTGAAGGCGCAAGTTGAAGGCAATGCAACTTCATCTCCTCCACCTCCTCTCTTTGAGTTCATCGATGATGTCGTCCAAGGCAGCAGCTTCGGCAAGCTGAGTCATGTCCAATCAAGATTGAGTAATCTTTCGAGTCAGCTGGAGATCGTGGGGCTTGCTGAAGCTACAGAACACGTTGACAGATTAGTCAAGCCGAAGACCGGCTCTTTGCCATATGAAGGCCTGTTTTTTTGTTATTACAAGGAGCTAGCACAGGTGATGGGATTTTCCACAAATTCAAAATGCAAGCGAGCAACGAGTTTGGCCAATGCATCAACAAGCGCATCAGCAAACAACCAATTCAGTAACGGGTTAAGAAGAATATCGAGCCTTCCTGTTTTGGTAATACAAGGAGCTGGTGGTGTTGGAAAGACTACTTTGGCCCGACGTATATGGTTCAATCAAACGGGGAAGCCTCGGATCATTTGGATTCATGTCTCAGATGGCTTTGATGTGAAGAGGTTAACTAAAAAGGCCATACAACTCTGTACTGGGGAGGAGACAACAACTGATGATTTGGATACTCTCCAGCGTGACCTTTCTAAGCATGTGAGCAATAAAAGGTTATTGGTATTCCTTGATGATATGTGGGATGATGCCCTGAAGGAAAATGGGCAGTGTTGGAAGAGGTTTTGTGCGCCTTTTAGGAATGTCTAGGGGGAAGCATGATTTTGGTCACTACTAGATGTTCAGAGGTTACTAAGGGGGTGCGGACAATGGAGCCCATTATCTTAGATGGTCTAAAAGGTGATGTCTTTTGGATTTTTTTCAAATTGTGCGTGTTTGGAGATGGGAGGTCTGAGATTTATCCTGAGTTAGAGCGCATCGGTAGAAGTATACTTCCTAAATTGAAGGGTTCTCCTTTGGCCGTCAGAACTTTGGGACGCATGTTAAGCATGGACCTTCAAGCATCCCATTGGAATTCTATACTTGAGAGTGAACTGTGGGAGTTGAGACAAGAGGAGGCCGACATTTTTCCGGCCATTCAGTTGAGCTACATGCATTTACCATTCTATTTGAAGCGATGCTTCGCATTCTGTTCTGTGTACCCCAAAGATTGCAAATTCCAGAAGACACACTTAGCTGAAGTTTGGGTAGCGGAAGGCTTTGTGGAATCTCAAGATATTGGTTGTCAGTATTTCGAAGACCTTGTAACACGGTCCTTCTTTCAAATGGTTCGTGGTGGATACGTAATCCCTGACCTATTGCATGACCTGGCACAAAAAGTTTCAGAGCACGACTGCTTCATCTTAAGAAATGATAGTTGCTTTGATAAAGTCCCACAGGATGTTCGTCATCTGTACGTACACCCTAGCAGTGACTTTGATGGTTCCAACTTGTTGAGACTGTGCAGGTACACAAAGTTGCGTACCCTAATTTGCAAGAAGAGTTTAGGGAAAGAAGCAGGATTTTTAATGGGCCACTGGTGTACTAAACTTTTGCGTATGCGTGTGATTTCTTGTGCCTCCACAGATGAGTTACCAGATAGCATTGGCAACTTGAAGCATCTTCGGTACCTTGAAATCTCCAGAGATTGTGCTTTGAAGAGGATTCCTTCAACTTTCCGTTGGCTATATAATCTGCAGATTTTCTATGCCAAGAAATGCAAGCTAGAAAGTCTGCCTGGTGACTTTGGTAAGTTGATCAACTTACAGAAATTTGAATCGGATGGATTACCATATTATCCTGGGTGCCGCATGCGTGTTAATGCAGCAGATGGGCAGGGGCAAAGAATAGTTAGGTTAATGAAGAATCTGAACCAATTTCATGGCTTGGAGATCACTCATGTTGGCATGCTAACTAAGGATGATGCAGCAGAATCAAAACTAAAGAATAAGAAAGACCTTGACGAGTTGAAACTGAAATTTAAATCAGATGGGTTACCAATTTCGTCATGGTTTTCAGGCTATCCCGAGTCTCAGTTCATGCAGGACAATGAGATAGACATGCTTCATCAGTCTCAAATCATCCAGGACAATGAGATAGAAGTGCTTCAATCTCTGCAACCTCCTATCAGTCTCAAGTCTCTGTTCCTCCAGAATTATGCTGGTGTCTCGCTCCCAAGCTGGTTTCGGCCGCAAAACATACCAAGCTTAGAATCACTTACTTTTAGAGACTGTGTTGGACTCAAGAGCATATCATTGTGCATGATCCCACAGATTATAGGCTTAAATCTGATACTTGCAGTGCTAGTTCACAACAATAATGATAGTGTTGGTATGTTCCTGTCCCTGACAGATGTAGCCATTTATGGGTGCCGAAATTTATCAACTCTCGACCATTTTCTACTACCAAAGTATGTACCAGCCATGAAGAGAATAACAATTGGAGGTTGCAAGAGGTTAGAATCAATACCAGCAGAAATGTTTGGGGATTTTCATTTTCTTGAAGAACTGAGCATGACCTCTTGTCCAAAAATCCGCTCCCGAAGATTGGTATCGCCATCCCTTAAGAAGCTCAGACTGTCTGATTCTGCTCTCTTTTACAGCATTGAGTGCTGCTCCCTCACCCACTTTCATCTGTCAAGTGAGTTTGTCATGTCCATCCAACTACAGATGTGGAGTCTTCCAGCTCTACGGGAGTTGCACATTCTGTGCCGCTCTCTTACATCTATTATTGGAGGCTCCACTAACCTTTCCCTTTGTACGGGCACTGGCAGCATTAGAGCATTCTCATCGCTTAGTGTCCTAAGTATTTCACATTGTGATGAATTGTCAACCCTTGATGACCTCCTAACACAAGAATATCTACCTGCTATTGAGGAAATTGCAATCAGATATTGTGGGGAGTTACGGTCCCTGCCAGGTGAAAGGTTTGGGAGTTTTCCTTATCTGAAAGATCTGCGGATTGACAACTGCAGAAGTCTCAACTGGCAAAGGAGATTGGTATTGCCATCGTCTCTGCGAAGGCTCAGCTTACATTATTGTGGGGATATGTTTTCATCTGTTCCCAGCTGCCTTAATAATCTAACGTCCCTCGTCTCACTGACGATGAAGGGATGCCAGGGTATAAGATGCATTCCCGGTGACATTTGGCGCTGTGATCTTACATCACTTGAGTTGTTGGAGATTCGGGATTGTCCAGACCTAGTTTCAATCGGTGGAGCAAAGGCAGTTGAGAAAATAAAGTCAGTGTGGATATGTGAGTGTCCAAATTTAAAGGGAGTATCAGGGATCATGAGAAGGTGCAGCAAAGGTACGTGTTGCCCGCCCAGCTTATACTCCGCATTTGTTCCAAATTCATTATATACTGGGGAAAAAAACGTATGTATTATGCAGTAAAAATCCAACTTAAATCATGCTGGACTTGCTTGTTGATGACACCTTTCGTGTATTGTATGTCTTTTTTCTGCTTATTAGTCCCAATTCAACACAAGTGACATTTTGAGGAAACTCGCTAGATGTAAGTGTGTTGCTGTGCTGCGTGGGTTTAGTCGAACACTATATTTTTTTCCCCCAAATTTGCTTTACCGACCATGTGTTGTTTTTCTTGAAGGAATATGAGTACTAGTGTACTACTACTAAATGACAAGCGAGCTCGAACCCATGGCTGCATTGCTTGGAAGTTGGAAGCCCCGGGGATGGCGAGACTTGGTGCAGCACTACTTGGTGCAGCTGATTCTCCCTTTGATTCTACTATCGCGATCGATATTTGCGCTGATAATTAACTTGTAATAAACGATGCAGAGTCACCGTGGGTCTCTTAAGACATGTTGTACTTATATGTGTTTGTGTGTTTTGGTGCATATTAACTCTGGAGCATGATTACCTGAACATCCGCGTGTGCATGATTTTTAACCCTTGTGTATTTTTCTGTTGCCAAATTTTCTCTACTGACCATGTTTTGTTCTTCAAGGGATTATATATATCCGGTAGCTGCATTACATGGAGCAAGCAACCATGCATTCTCTCGACGTCTCTATCCATTCATCTGTGCCCACTTCTCTCCTTGTTCCGAAAAAGATTCATCAATAATTAATTCCTTCTGCAATCCATATTTCTGCTGCTAACTACAGTATCAGTTTGCAATTTGCACAATCGGAGTAAACTTGTTGTAACTTATGAAACGAGAGAGAGTTCATTATGTGGGTCAACAATATCACTGGCGTGCCAGGTATGGGGCACAAGAGTTTAGACATGATTAACTATCAGGTTTCCATATCCAAGTCTGCTAGGGCCTAGGAGTCCAGTCCACCATATCTCTAAGCCATGTTGTACCTGTCTGCATTTTTGTGTGTTTTGTTGCATCTTATCTCTGAAATATGTTAACCTGCCATGCATGAGCACAACACCTGCATCTGCATGCTCATGATTTCCCCCTACTTCTGCAGTTTCTGTGCTTACCTTTATTTGCTGTGGATTCTGCTTGTGCTCTTTTCATTTGCTGGTTTCTCCTTTCTCCTTTCTCTCGACGATTTGTCCTAACACTTGTGCTTCGGTACACCCCCCTTAGACACATCAAGGGCTGAGATTCCCCCATACCTCTTCGCTGCCAGGGGCACGATCGTCTTATGTAAAAAAGTAACCCCCGCGCGTCCACGCCGATACCCCGCGCGCCTGTATATACGCAGCTGCGGGACGAGCCAAGCCGCTTGGCTTGGCAGCCGTGAGGACGCGAGCCGAGCCGATCAGTTAGCATCCATGGGCCCAGTATGTCAGATGCAGGGCGTGTTTATTTTTAAAAAAAAAGTCGGCGTTGACCGGTGGGGGTGTACGTGTGGACGTGGCGCGGACGGCAATATCGTGGTGCAATTAACTGCTTTTGCAGTAATTGCGGCGTGCATGCAGGCGCCGACTGCTCGCGGCTGATCTCCTGCCGCTCGCCTGCTGCCCTGGTAGTCCGCGCCCTCCACTGCAGCGCGTGCGGCGACCGGGCGCCTGCCGCCAGCCTTCCGCCTCGGGCCAGCAGTTGACGCGACCGGTCGGCTGCCGCCGCTGCGGCGACCGCCCGCCTGCCTTCAGACGCCACCGACGCATTGGCTGCCGCGCCTGCCGTCCTCGCGCCTTCCCACGCCACCGTTGCCGTGCCCTGACGCCACTGATGCCTCGCCTGCCGCGCCTTCATACGCCGCCGCTACCGCGCCTTCACACGCCACCACTGTCGCATGTGCCGCCAGCCGCCCGCCTCTCCCTCATGGCGCGCGCCACCGACGGCTCGCTCGCCCACCTCCCTCCCCCGCTGTCTATAAAAGGCCGCGCCAGCCCTCTTCACGTCGTGCCATCTCCCTCGCCCGCCCATCTCTCTTCCTCTCCTCGCCCGCCCATCTCCCTCTCCTCGCCGGCAATGTCTTCCAGCGACTCCGACGAGGGCGCGTGGCCGGGCGGCGTCTGGCCGCTGAGCCTCACCATCGGCGACACGGAGGATCTGGCCCGGTTCCGCCTGATGGTGCCGCCGGCAGCCAAGGTGTCGGGGCCATGGCGGATCGGGGCGGACGGCATCCCCACCATGGGACCGCCGCCGACGAGGGAGCAGCTCCACGCCTTCCCTGGCGGCTGGTACAACCGGAGGGCCTGCCGTGGGTTCTGGCGCGGGAAGAACTTCAACGTCGTCCTCGGCGCGTTCAGGGACTCGGCGGCCGGCCTCCCCGTCGGGGACATTATCGGCGAGGTCGGCGCTTCCTGTGGTCGCCGCCGTCACGGCCCACCTCCAGCCGCCCCAACTGCCCCGGCACAGCAGGAGCCCCCTGCCCCTGCGCTGGTCGAGATCCCGCCGGCGCAGGCCGCCCTCGCGCAAGACGGAGACCCCGACGACATGCTGGGGCTACTTGCGGTGCTGGCCCGGTCGGCAGAGGAGGCGACGACGGCGGCGACTCGTGAGGAACGAGAGCGGCTGGCGGCCATAGCGGCGGTGCAGGAGCAGCAGGCGCGGAAAGACAACTGGTGGGATTTCAGCGACGATGACGACGACGGCGGCGGCGGCGACGGTGGCGAAGGAGAGGCCGGCGATATGGCGCCGGTCGCCGACCTCACCGGCGCCAGCGACGACGAGTAGTCTATTTTTAGGGTTTATATTTAAATTTTGGTCTAAGTTATGTAAGAGCAGTGCTCGGTTATGTTTAGGGTTATGTAAAATATTTTGAATTATGAATGAACTCGGAATGGTTTATCTGAAAAAAATCCGTATGTTTAATTTGATGTTAGTCGTGCAACTTGAAAAAATAAACGGAAACATGCATTTTAACGTTACGAGACGATAATTGACACAAATTATAGAAAAACCAGTCGCAAAACACATGCATGGGGCCTTCGCTCATACCCGAACGGTGTCCGGAGAACTTGTCATGCATGCACACCAAAAACATATTGCGTCACGTCCGGGGTGTGGTATGTGGTGTTTTCACCGAAAAAATTATAAAAAATTCTTAAAGCGACAAAAAAGCCAGACAATTTTTCGACATATTCGGAATGACCTCAAATTTTGCAAGTGAGTTGATATGCCCACCCCCACAGTCAATGGAAGAATTGAACATATTTGGACATCAAAAACATGTTGCGTCACGGCCGGGGTGTGGTATATGGTGTTTTCACCGAAAAAATTATTGAAATTTTATAAAATGAAAAAAAGCCACAAAACTTAACATGCATCCTCATGATGTTGGTGGAACACTATGGAAAAAAATTTAAGTTCATTTCAAGGATGTCGAAAAAAAACTCCTTTCAGACGTGGCCTTCTGTCCTGCCCGAACGGTCTCCGGAGAAGGAGGCCAATTTTTCGACATATTCGAAATGACCTCAATTTTTGCAAGTGAGTAGGTATGGCCACCCCCACAGTCAATACTAGAATTGAACGTATTTGGACATCAAAAACATGTTGCGTCATGTCAGGGGGTGTGGTATGTGGTGTTTTCACCGAAAAAATTATAGAAAATTCATAAAGTGAAAAAAAGCCACAAATCTTGTCATGCATCCTAATGATGATGGTGGAACACTATGGAAAATATTTGAGTTCATTTGAAGGATGTCGAAAAAAACTCCTTTCGGACGGGTCCTTCAGTCCTGCCGGAACGGTCTCCGGAGAAGGAGGTCAATTTTTCGACATATTCAGAATGACATCAAATTTTGCAAGTGAGTTGGTATGGCCACCCCCACATTCAATCCAAGAATTGAAGTATTTGAACACCAAAAACATGTTGTGTCACGTCCGGGGTGTGCTATGTGGTGTTTTCACCGAAATAATTATAGAAAAATCATAAAGCGATAAAAAAGCCAGAAAACTTGGCATGCATCCTAGTGATGATGGTGGAACACTATAAAAAATGTGGGTTAATTTGAAGGGTGTCGAAAAAAAACTCCTTTCGGACGGGGCCTTCGGTCCTGCCCGAACTGTCTCCGGAGAAGGAGGTCAATTTTTCGACATATTCGGAATGACCTCAAATTTTGCAAGTGAGTTGGTATGCCCACCCCCACAGTCAATACTAGAATTGAACGTATTTGGACATCAAAAACATGTTGCGTCACGTCCAGGGGTGTGGTATGTGGTGTTTTCACCGAAAAAATTATAGAAAATTCATAAAGTGAAAAAGAGCCACAAATCTTGTCATGCATCCTAGTGATGATGGTGGAACACTATGGAAAATATTTGAGTTCATTTGAAGGATGTCGAAAAAAAACTCCTTTCGGACGGGTCCTTCAGTCCTGCCTGAACGGTCTCCGGAGAAGGAGGTCAATTTTTCGACATATTCAGAATGACATCAAATTTTGCAAGTGACTTGGTATGGCCACCCCCACATTCAATCCAAGAATTGAACGTATTTGAACACCAAAAACATGTTGTGTCACGTCCGGGGTGTGCTATGTGGTGTTTTCACCGAAATAATTATAGAAAATTCATAAAGCGATAAAAAAGCCAGAAAACTTGGCATGCATCCTAGTGATGATGGTGGAACACTATAAAAAATTTGGGTTAATTTGAAGGGTGTCAAAAAAACTCCTTTCGGACGGGGCCTTCGGTCCTGCCCGAACTGTCTCCGGAGAAGGAGGTCACTTTTTCGCATATTCGGAGTGACCTCAAATTTTGCAAGTGAGTTGATATGCCCACCCCCACAGTCAATGGAAGAATTGAACATATTTGGACATGAAAAACATGTTGCGTCACGTCCGGGATGTGGTATGTGGTGTTTTCACCGGAAAAATTATTGAAATTTCATAAAATGAAAAAAAAAGCCACAAAATTTAACATGCATCCTCGTGATGTTGGTGGAACACTATGGAAAAAATTTGAGTTCATTTCAAGGATGTCAAAAAAACTCCTTTCGGACGGGTCCTTCAGTCCTGCCCGAACGGTCTCCGGAGAAGGAGGTCAATTTCTCGACATATTCGGAATGACCTCAAATTTTGCAAGTGAGTTGGTATGGCCAACCCCACAGTCAATCCAAGAATTGAACGTATTTGAACATCAAAAACATGTTGTGTCACGTCTGGGGTGTGCTATGTGGTGTTTTCATGAAAAAATATAGAAAATTCATAAAGTGGCAAAAAGCCTCAAAACTTGTCATGCATCCTAGTCATGATGGTGGAACACTATAAAAAAATTGGGTTCATTTGAAGGATGTCAAAAAAATAATGTAGATAGTACTAATGTAATTTGACTGAGGTGAGACTAAATTTGCATAGTGTGACAAATAATAAAAAATAAGACAGATAGTAATGACGTGATTTCAGTTTACACTGCAACTGGCAGCTCTGACGCACTGCCCGGGCAGTGTAATTAGCTTACACTGTCCCGGCAGTACGACAGTGCCGCCCATGGCAGTGCAAAGTCAAACCAAATTAGTACTAACTGTCTCATATAGCAATGTGCATGAACGCGGCTATATAAGCCAGTCCTGGAGTCCCTCGGCACGCGAGGTGGGACTAATAAAGCTCCCCTTCCACCTCCCCCCGCGCCGTGACTCATAGAAGGCAAAAAAAAGTAATGCAAAAAAAGCCCACATGTGCTTGCATGCCGCAACTGAGCTTAATCGGTCCGGCCCGATCAAGCCGGGTGGCGAAACGGCCGGCCATTCGGCCCAGCTACGGCCTGCAGCACAGGCCAACGGGGCAGTGGCGGGACGGGGCGGGAATCAAAGGAATTCGAAAGGGTGGTGGGAGGTTAGTATATAAGGCGGTCGCGGCGTCGTTCGACGGGCGAGGTGGGACTAAACTTTAGTCCTCACCCCCGCCGACCCTGCCACCGCACCGCCCGCACAGTCAATGGGCCGGCCCACGCGCGTCGTCGCGCACAGTCACTGGGCCGTCGCGCACAGTGAAGACTTCTGTTTTTCTAAATAGTATTAAGTTTTTTAGTTATTTATGCCTTTCGTTATCGTATAAAAAAATTCTATAATTAATAAAAATCCATAATGAGTTGTTTATTACAATTTATAGGAAAAAATAATGAGTTTTTTATAATTAATTGCTAAAACAATAATGAGTTTTTTGATAATTAATTGATAATGAGTTTTCTTGTAATGAATATTTTAATCAGTTATTTGTGTAGATTAATAATTACATTTTTAATATTTATGTAATGTTAATTAATGGCTAATTGTTTTTTCATAGTTTAGCACTGTAATGTGTTGCATTAATGGCTAATTGTTTTTTCATAATAATAATGCGTTTTTTTTTAATTTATAAGTAAGAATAATGAGTTTTTTATTACAATTTATAGGTAAAAATAATCAGTTTATGTTTTAATTTTTTATGAGTTTTGCGTTAATGCCTAACATTTTTTAACTTATTAAAAAATATTAATGAGTTTATTGCTATAACTAATATTTTGGAAACGACCGTTCATAAAAAACACTACTTCATATAGAATTTATTAAGTAGTTAAATCAAAAACACTACTTAATGCAGAATTTATTAAGTAATTATATTAAAAAGAGTACTTAATACAGAATTTATTTCGTATTGAAATTATACATATGAAAACTTTACTATTGTTATTTGTGCGCGAATTGACGAGCTGATATTAAAAGATAAGATAGTAATAATGTCAGTTGACTTTCTAAAGTCAACTGACATTATTACTACCTTATCTAATAAATAGCTCAAAGGCGGCAATATAAGCCAGTCCTGGCGTCCCTCGGCGCGCGAGGTGGGACTAAAAAAGCACCCCTTCCACCTCCCCCGCGCCGTGACTCATAGAAGGCAAAAAAAAAAATAGTGATGAAAAAAAATATGCCCACCTGTGCTTGCATGCCGCAACTGCGCGTAATCGCTCCGGCCCGATCAACCCGGGTGGCGAAAGGGCCGGCCTTTCAGCCAAGCTACAGGCTGCAGCACAGTCAAACGGGGCAGTGGCGGTACGGGGCGGGAATAAGAGGAGTTCGAAAGGGTGGTGGGAGGTTGGTATATAAGGCGGTCACGGCGCTGTTCGGCGGGCGAGGTGGGACTAAACTTTAGTCCTCACCCCCGCCGACCCTGCCCCGCACCGCGCGCACAATCAATGGGCCAGCCCACGCGCGCCGTCGCGCACTGGGCCGGCCAACGCGCGTTGTCGAAGTTTTTTTTGTTATTTGTTTATTGTTTCAAAAGTAATATTAAGTTTTTTTAATAATGTTCTATAATTGATGAAAAGACCTACATATTGTATACATGTTCTATAATTTATGTAATGTTCATTATTTATTTTTTATTTGTTTTGCATTAATGGCTACAGTTGTTTTTGTAATAGTAAATAGTTTTTTGTTATAATTTAGAAGTAATAATAATTTGGAAAATACTCTTCTTAAAAAACACTAATTAATATAGAATTTATTAAGTAGTTATGTTAAAAATAAAACTTAATATAGAATTTATTATGTAATTATATTAGAAAACTACTTAATATAGAACTACTTAATATAGAACTACTTAATATAGAAAACCATAAGAAATTCATACGATGTCGGAAAATTATGAAAACTTGCACGCATGATGGCCCTGGTGATGCTGGCGTGTGGAAAAAGTTTGGGGTCCACCGGCTGAGTCAGAAAAGAGAACGCAGTACGGGGCTGACATCTTTCATATCCGATCAGTGCCGGTTGCATGGGTGGTACGAGGTGGCATGCACGAAACGTCACCCAATTTTGGGAGGCAGTGGGCATGCCCATGTTAGGGGCCCACGCAAGAGTTGAACGAATTCGGACACGAAACGCACGTTGCGTCACGCCCGGTCAGTGTTTTCGGTGCGTTTCACGGAGAAAACCATAAGAAATTCATACGGTATCGGAAAATTATGAAAACTTGTACGCATGATGGCCCTGGTGATGAGTGCGTGTGCAAAAAATTTGAATGGTTGCATTAAAAAATGCATTAATATTTTGTATCGTTAAAAAAACATCGGAGATAATGGGTCTCTTTTTGAAGAATATGCATGATCCATGTGAACCTTCACAAGCTCTGAGCAGGTGAAGACTCACATCGATCCTGCATATCCTCCAAATAGAGTCCCACAAACTCGGATGTTCGTTCATTGAGTAAAAGAAAATTATATAAAGGAGTCAACGGGCGCGCCGGCTTAGCGATATGGTATTAAACTAGAAATGTTAATGTACAATGCATGTTTTTAATTAATGCATCGTGGGCCAGCCGGCGGTAGTTTTATGGGACGGGCCAAGGGGCCCACTATGGCGTGACCATGTCTATGAAGCCGTACGTGCGTGCATGGCATGGAAACCACGCCGCCATTACCTCGCGCCAGGACCGCCTAACCCCGCCGCCTCCACGCACGTCCTCACCCCAATCCGACGGTCGCACCGACGTGGCCGTCGCAACTCGTAACCCTGCCGGCCTGACGGCGGGCATACACTCCGGCTTCTGCCGGCGCGACTTGGATCTCAGGCCCGGCCGTGCTGTCTCGGCAAAGTCGCCCACACCTAGAACCTTAGGATGGGCCGTCGGCCAGCGCGGTGGTGTGGGCAGAGGGCGCGTAGCTGCCACGACTAACCCACACCGGGTGGGGTTAGCCAACGGGGGCTGCCATGCACGTCGAGGCGCCGGAAGGTATGGTATTAAACCATATGTAATGTTTTTCGAATCTCGTAACTAGTTAGATAACTGTCATCTTATTTAGAATGCAAGAATTCGGAGATGTGTACTGCTATGTTGAGAAGTGGTGCGAATTGGTGGGAAAATTCACACCCAAACAGCGCATGATGCTACGTGGCACAAATTTGGACAGTATGTTGAGAATTCCTTCAGTGAAAATGAGGAAAAATTTATTGGAATTTATGATTAGGATGTATGATAGTAGTAGAAAGCGATTTATTATTCGGCCAAATACTGACGGCATCATTGTGCTTAATGATGATATTTATGACATATTCGGGCTACGTAACGAGGATGATGATGTCAGTAGCATGATAGCACCAGTACAACTAGATGCCAAAAAAATTGTTCCGAATCGGTTTCTAGACAAAAGAACAGGCCTAATCCTCATCGATGAGTTGATAAAAAATATTGCTGATACTCAGTCATATGATGATGATTTTGTGAGAAGGGTCGTATTGGTTCTTATGGGTACAGTCTTAGCACCACAATCCACCAAGTTTGTTCCTTATTGTTATTACAAAATGGTGAAGGACGTGAACGCTATCAAGTCATACAATTGGAATGATTGGGTGTGCATGGATGCTATTAAAAAATCGGTCGAAGATCTTGAAAAATTCAAGTGGCCTATCGGGAACTTGGCTCTTCTTCAGGTACAAGTCATTTCGTAATAGTTGTATGTACATATATTTTTTTACATGATCTATGTGTTTGACTAGTTGTGTTTACTATCATGCAGTATATATACCGGGAAAAAGTGGAGCCAATTGATGTGGATACATTTGATCCTTTGTCTCGTGAATACCCACTAATGCTTAACTGGCCAAAAACGGAAGGGAAAAAGCGAGACGACTATGACAACATGCACGGGCGGGGCACCGGCAATGTAAGTCAATAAGTAAAGTCCTTATTGGTTGCACATAGTAATTAAGTATATTTGTTATTTAATTTATTTTTTTTGTTTGTTGTACAGATTGAAAACTGCGTTAGCGAAGAGTACAGATGTGCTAAGGTAGCACGTGAAGGGACTGTCCCAGAGGAAGAAACGAAGAAACCTAAACGGAAAGGTGGTGGCAGGAGTAGAAAGCCAAGCACGTCCGCGGTTTCATCGAACACGACTTATAGTATGGACCGTGTGATGACATACATAAAGCTGCTTTACAAGGAGGTTCTCAATATACCCGAAAGATGTGCACAGGTAACTTACAAGTTGTATTGAACGTGTTTTAATTGTTCAACTACTTATCGTGTTTCATTTGTGTTCGTAGATGGTAATGGAAAGGTTGAACACGGAAGATGTGTTGTACAAACCCAATAAGAGGGACAACAATGACAAATTTGATATTGTAGGTGAAGGAGTTGGGATGGAGAATGGTCAGTACAAGTCATCAAAATATTGGCCAGATATTGAATCACCTACGAACGTAAAGATAGGAACATCTTTCACGGGTATCAATGATACCTCTGTGCCCGTTGATGACACGGGTGCTCCGGCGACGACACCGGGTAAAGGTGAAGCTACTGATCCTTTCATTATAGACGATAATGGAAACTCTCCATCTTCGGCATCAACTGTACATACAAAAGACTTTCCGTCTATGTCCCGAATCCCGCAGAATGCTGATATTTCTGGTGAGTCTATGGATGCTTTGTCACCAACAAAGTCCGAAGACACGTTTGAGAGTTTCCCGACAGAGAGCAACATAGGTAATGATGAAGGCAGTCAGGAAAATGAAGGTAAGCGCAAAAGAAAAAAGTCAAAATATTGCCAATCCCCCTACGACATTCTCATTACCCGCAAGAAACGTGTTAAGAAAAAGTAAGTCAAATACTACTTTATAATTCATTCACGCGTTATGTAATTTTTTTATATAACTGACTGTAGCTGCATTGTTTTAGATCTATTTGCATCGTCACCACATTCAATTCTAGCAAGTTCTCTTAATATGACTCCGGATCATATAGAGGAAGCCAGAGTTTTTGTTGAGACTCTCGCATCGTCAAAGAAGCATGCACACCGAACCGTGGTTGATGTGCCGCCACCAGATGGGGACATATGCACGCCAACTATGCTTCACGATGTCCTGACGTTTAAATGGTTGAATGGCGCTGTAAGTATGAGTTTGGTTTTAACAAAACTCTCATTTGTACTTGACAAGATGATAGAAATTTTTTGTTTATGTATGCAGATCATCAATGCATATTGTAAACACCTACAGCACCGTGATTTTTCTGATCGTTACATATCAACAACGTGGTTCCCCAAATTTATGTTGAGTAGGGCAAGGGGAAAGACCAAGTCAGTAAATGATTTAGACTCAGAGAATGTTACAAAGAAAACAAAAGTCCTCGCAAGAGTGATGGATGAGTATTTCAGACGGGACAAGGTATTGCTTTCATATTTATTTGTTTTCATTAGTCATTACTATTTTATTGCACTAACATCATTTGGTTACTATGTAGGCGTATTTTCCTATGCACGTTAATGTAATCATTGGATAACTATAGTGATGCACACCGTCAAGGAGGAGTTTCAAGTTCTTGACTCTAATTCTATAGGCGCAATTAGCCAAAGAATTCGCAATATGATTGCCACCCTGGTACGCTATAATTTTCGCACTAGCATTCAAAAAAATATTGGGTCATACATTAAATTCTGGTTTTGTTTTGTTTCAGAGAGCTGAAATTTCTAAGGATATTATGGCGGCCAACTCAACTCTTGAAGCAAAAAAAATTCCAGATGTCTCATCTTGGCCAATTAATGAGTATAAAATGCCAAGACAAAAAGATGGGTAAGTTAAATGAGTACAAGCAAGTGCATCCTACATCGTAAGCTGATCACACATGTTTATTGCAGAGTGTCTTGTGGACTTTTTGTGATGTGGTGCATAAAATACTGGGACGGAGATCGCTGGACACATGAATTTGACCAGGAAGAGATTAATGCGTCAAGGCCACGTATTGTCGCGGAAATTATTTTTTCAGAGGGGAACAAATTAGAGAAGGTCAAGATGAAAATTGTTAAAATCATGGAGAAGGAATAGATATTAGCATCGGTAGGGTTTTAGTCCCGTAGAAGGTTTCCCTGCAGTTGTTGGATACTTTGATCGATTGTAATGCGACATGGCACTGGGACAGATTTCGACAATTTTTCACGTTTTATTTATCGCTTTCGTGTGAGACTAAACATTTAAATGCGTGTGGGCAAGTAATATTTTTGCTGTGCTAAAATGTATCAGTTTGCGGTTGCGACATTATATGTACTTTTGTTGTTTCTATTTGCGGCGGTCATTTATTTATTAAAAAATATCCCCGCCATCCTGAGTTGGCGCGATGTGGACAAAACCTGCACAATATCCCAGGGCGATTCTGGTGGCCCAGCAGCCGACCGAGCGACAGCCGCGGGCCCGGTGGCAGACGTCTCGTCCTGCCCCACCGAGCGGGCACATGCAACGATCCTGAGGGGGATTTATGGCGATCTGTCGGCCCATTAACGACGCGTGTCGGCCTCTTCGTGTGCGGATGGGGACGCTGGCGCGTTGTGCCGACTAGGTTTAGTCCCACCTCGCCCGCGGAGAGACGCGACGACCGGTTTACATACCCGCGTCGTCGCCTTCTCACAAGCTCACTACAGAACACTAATGAATGCCCTGTTGTACGCCGTGGCCTCCCCGCTCGGCGGCCCAGAAGGCGTTGTAGCATACTGTCCGTGCGCACGTTCGGCCATGGCTGGGCCTTTTTATCAAATATTTTTTTCACATAGAATAAATTTTAAAAATGTTAAACAGTTGACAAAGTCATGACAGCAGTAACTGTCGTGGTTCTAAGTCTGACAGTAATGTAGGGGGGTACGAACGAAGAGGCTAGATCTTAGCTATGGAAGAGTTGTAAGCACACGAGGTTTACGAGTTCAGGCCCTTCTCGGAGGAAGTAACAGCCCTACGTCTCGGTGCCCGGAGGCGGTCGATTGGATTATATGTGTGTGAATAACAGGGGTGCGAACCCTTGATACTGAGGAGGGGGTGGCTTATATAGAGTTCGCCAGGTCCCTCCGGCCCTCAGTAATGCAGGGTTCAAAGTACATTAAGACTGGGCGTTACTGGTAACGCCCCTAATAAAGTGCTATGATGACCATAAAAGCTACTTAATGACCGACCGTTTGAGTGCGGAGTGACTTTAGATCTCCTGGCAGTCGAGTGGTTGATTTCGTGGTCGAGTGATAGCTTCGTGGTCAAGTGTCTTGAATCCGTCGAGTGGGATACCTTCAAGTCGATTGAAAGGTGACTTCTTCTTAGGATGTCCTTAGGTAGGGTACTTAGGACAGGTCCGTGCCCCTACCCTAGGTACATAGCTTCATCATTAGCCCCCGAATGGATCGAGGTTTGAGTGGGAAAGGAGTTGGGGGATCTTTCCACCTGGTTCTTCGTGTTATATGAACGCCTTGTTTCGGATCAATTGTCACGGATGACGTCGTCAACTTCTCTCAGTCGCCTTGATCCATTCTTGGCCTCTTGTCGAGTGAACTTATGTACTTGTGAAGTTTCGAGTGATGGTACGAAAGGGATCTTCTGTTTGACGGGTAGTTCTGTAGCCCGCGGATTTTGTGGGATTTGAATTTCGGGAAGCGCGCGGGACGGGAGCGGCCGCAGTAATCGGATGGGATAGGGCGGAACCTCCTCGATCCCCGCGCCACCTTTTTCACCATGTACAGCACGCGCGTCTGTTGCGGGATTTGACGGGATTGCCCGGGCCTACCAGTCAGTCACTCGGAAACGACCTCTTATAAGCCGCCGGCTCGGGACTCCCGAACAGTGCGCCTTCACTTTTCCCCCTCCCTTTATGATATCCTCCGCCACCTCCGCTCTCACCTCCGTGCAGTAGGTCTGTTCGAGCTTCGCCGGCGACGATGGGGGAGGAAAAGACGTCGGCTCTGGAGCGCGCAAAGAAGGCGGCGGTGCAGGGGAAGGGGAAGAAGTCCGCTCGGGGCGGATCTTCCTCGAGGACTGCTCTGCCCAAGGATTGGATCCAGGGCGACTGGATGCCGCCGGCGATTCGGCAGGATGATCTCGATGATCTGGTCGAGGGGGGATTCATTCCCCACGAATCTGCGCGTATCCGGGGAAAGAAGTCAAACCCCAGCCTCTTGATGGTGAGTGCGTCCTCCTCGCCACCCATATCGATCGCGGATTCTCTCTGCCTCCTCATCCTTTTTTCCGGAGCTTGTTGAACTTCTTCGGAGCACAGCTCCATCACTTTACTCCCAATTCTATTGTGTATCTTGCTGCTTTCGTTTCCTTGCGTGAAAACTTCTTGGGTTGCCGCCCCCATTGGGGACTCTTCAAGCACATCTTCACTTGCCGTTCTCAGTCGGTCAAGAAGGCCAAGTCGAGTGACGAATGGACGCAGGTGATCCAGCTGTGCGGGGGCCTGGCGATCCAGATGAAAGGAAAAAGTTATTTTCCGTCTATCACTTTTCCCAAGTCAGTCCGTGGATGGCAGTCGACCTGGTTTTACTGTAAAGACCAGGTGACCCCAGGACAGTCGACTGGGCTTCCCCCTTTCTCTCTGAACCGAGCACAAAAACCTGCCTCTCTGAAAGTGACGCCGGAGGAAAAGGCGCAAGTCAAGGTGCTAGTCGGTCGAGTGGTTCAGCTTGTCCGCGAGGGTGTGACTGGCATGGACTTGTTGGAAGTCTTCCTTCGGAGGCGCATCCAACCGCTTCAGGCTCGTGACATCCGATGTGGCTGTACTCGGGTCTCGAAGACACCACTCGGATTCACCCAGAGGAGGTCACTGACGAGATGCTGGAAGGGTGGCTGTCGAGTATCATAGGGAACAAGGTCAACCCCCGAGGAGCCAGGAGGATTCCTCCACTCGACACACATACGAAGTGGAAAAGGTCTGACCTTGTGTTTCCGACGGAGATCTTGCTTTCTTTATTTGTTCTTCTTTGGATCAGTCGATTGACTTTTGTCTTGTTTGCTGTCCTCTAGGCCATTACTGAGATGTACTCGACGCCCAATGGTGCACAGGAGCAGACCGAGGAAGGAGAGGCGAGTGGAGGCGAAAGTGAAGACGAGAGGGAAGAGTGGGAATCTGACGGTGAAGGAGAGGGGGATGACGACGACGACTCCAGCGAAGAAGAGGAGGAAGAAGTCGAATCTCCCCGCTCGGAAAGGCGATCCAAGCTTACACATGACCCTGCGCGGGAACGTGGTAAGGCGACTGCCCCTGCTGGGCAGTCGTTGAAGCGACCTCAAACCTCTTCCCCAGCGCCGACAGAAAAAGCACGCACGCGCGATGCCGCCCAAGCCACCCAAGGCCTTGCCTAATATGAAGATGACTGCCCCCACCATTTCTGGGTAAAAGTTGCACTTGTTTTCCTTTATTGAACGTGACGGGCTCTTGGTCGACTCATTGGATAAGCTGACTGACTTTCGAAACTTGCAGTGCTGCTACCTCTGAGATCTCCGCCAAGGACGACGATCAAGAGATGGAAGATGCCGTTACTTCCAACCCCGGTACGATTGTTGATGCTCTGCTTTTAATCGATTGATGATTTCTCATAACTTCGGTCGATTGAATTTTTCTTGTAGCTCCTCCTCATGTCATTGACCTCCCTGACGACGACGAAGTGCCGCTGAGGGCGAGAAGGAATAGGAGGGCGCCGGCTGGCAAGACCCCACAAACTACTCCGACGCCTGAGGCCGTAGTTCGTGAGGGTGGTGATACCACTAGGGCTTCTGTGACCTTCGCTGAGCCTCTAACGAGTGTCCGGCCTTCAACGTCAATTGCAGATCCGCCTTCGCTTTTCGCCATGCACCACGTCCCTGAGGACCAAGTGGGTGCCGCTAAAGAAGCTATACGCCAGGCGGGGATCATGATGGAGCAAGTGAAGGTGGTTCGGGAAGCCAGCCAGGCAGCTTATGACGCGAGTTCAGCTCTTCAGAGCAATGTCAAGGTCAGTCGATCACCGCTTGTTTTGTTAGGATATGATATCTGAAGAATCTCTTTTCTGAAGATCCTTAGACCTGTACACCCACTGTGTGTGTCGATCAATCTTTTCGGTCGAGTGGGGGCACGCTAAGTGCACCCACTGGGTGTAGTCCCCGAGACTACGGTGGACTGTTGGCAGTCGACTGTAGTCTTTATATTGTGTTGCGTTAGTTGAACTTCTTCACTCGGTCTAGTCCGGCCATGTCGAATGGAACTATATACGGTCGACTGCGGGCAGTCGATTTTTTTTTGGTCGAACCAGTGGGGCACGCTGAGTGCACCCACTGGGTGTAGTCCCCGAGACTACTGTCGAATGCTTTTGATTCGGCTGTAGTCTTAGAAACGCCACCATTGTCTCTTGGTTACTCGGAAGCAACCCATCTTTGACGTTTGTCGACTGGTTTTTCGCAGAAATCCTGTGAACTTGTGGCTCGCTACACCGAGTTGGAGAACAAACAGATCCAGCTCAACCTTGACCTGAAGCTTGCTCAGGAGAACTTGCAGAAGGCGAGAGACAAAGCGAAAGGTATGGCCGGTGAGCTTTTGACAACTGTCCTTTCTTTCTGGCCTTTCTCGATGTTGATCTCACTTGTCGTTCCACAGACAAACTGGAGGAGGCTCTGAAGAAGAAGGATCATGACCTTGTCGAAGCACAGAAGGAAGCCTTGAACAAGACGAAGCTTGTTGAAGAGAAACTGACTTCAGTCAGAACTCTTGAAAAGGAGAACTCCAGACTGAAAACTGCTCTTGATGCGGCTAACCAAGAGGTCAGCCGTCTGAAGAATGACAAGATAGCTCTGGGTGACAAGGCCAGTGAATTGTTGGGGAAGAAGAACGATCTGGAGGCTTATCTCGGAGGACTCGCCAAGAAGCAGTTCGTCATGCTTGAGGGTAATTGCTCTGATCCGACTGACTTGTAGTCACCAGACTCGTGTAGAGCCACTGACTTGTCCTTGAATTGTGTTTGTAGAATTCTGTCGGAACTTCGAAGAGGAGACCAGTCGAGTGGAGATAAGCTTGGACCCCATCAATTCTCCAGTGAAGGACGAGGCTGCTATGAACGTGCTCCGACTGGAATCTCGCGTTGCCGGCGTTGTTGACTATCTTGCCCGGCTGAAGGTTGCGATGTCTCGGATCGACACGTCGCTCTGGCCTAGGACGGCGCTTCAGAATGACCTCGAGTCCCTGATGACTCGACTGGATGAAGTCCCAGGTCGAGTGGCGGAATGGAAGAAATCTTCTACTAGATATGGCGCTGACGTTGCTCTGTCTCTGGTCCGCGTCCACTGCAAGGAGGCACGAGAGGAAAAGTTGGCCGCCATCCAAGTTGTCAATACCAGGAAGCACAACTTTCAGGACTTCATGGAGACTTTCATTGCTGCTGCCACCCGCATTGCAGACGGTATCGACTTAGACGAGTTCGTCGCCCCTTCCAGTCCTCCGCCTGAGGAATAAAAACTTTTATGCTTCACTTTAAATTTGCCTTGGAATGCCGAGTGGATTTTGTAACCGTTAAACTCTGTCGAGCTGGAGGCTCGAGTACTTTGATCTGCGGTCCAGGACCTTTGGATCTTATCTGAACTTGATTTGTCGTTGAATATCTTCATGAATTATCTGTCGAGTGGAACTTGTTCTTCTCTCGAAATAACTTTGTATTTGTGGTGCAGCTCCGAAGGAGAAGGTAGCAGTCGATTTGCACCTTATCGTCCTTGCGGATTGGGATGTGTTCCGTACTTAGGCGAGCACTTGGACTGCAGCTAAGCCCCCGAGTGGGAGGTCTGCTCTCCACTCGGTAGGATTTTTTCAAACTTAGGCGAGCACTGGGCTGCAGCTAAGCCCCCGAGTGGGAGGTCTGCTCTCCACTCGGTAGGATTTTTTTTTCAAACTTAGGCGAGCACTGGGCTGCATCTAAGCCCCCGAGTGGGAGGTATCCTCTCCACTCGGTAGGATTTTTTCAAACTTAGGCGAGCAGTGACCTGCAGCTAAGCCCCCGAGTGGGAGGTATGCTCTCCACTCGGTAGGATTTTTTCAAACTTAGGCGAGCACTGGGCTGCAGCTAAGCCCCCGGGTGGGAGGTATGCTCTCCACTCGGTAGGATTTTTTCAAACTTAGGCGGGCACTTGGCTGCAGCTAAGCCTCCGAGTGGGAGGTTTGCTCTTCACTCGGTAGGATTTTTTTCAAACTTAGGCGAGCACTGGGCTGCAGCTAAGCCCCCGAGTGGGAGGTATGCTCTCCACTCGGTATGATTTTTTAAACTTAGGCGAGTACTGGGCTGCAGCTAAGCCCCCGACTGGAAGGTCTGCTCTCCACTCGGTAGGATCTTTTCAAACTTAGGCGACTCGTGAGGAACGAGAGCGGCTGGCGGCCATAGCGGCGGTGCAGGAGCAGCAGGCGCGGAAAGACAACTGGTGGGATTTCAGCGACGATGACGACGACGGCGGCGGCGGCGACGGTGGCGAAGGAGAGGCCGGCGATATGGCGCCGGTCGCCGACCTCACCGGCGCCAGCGACGACGAGTAGTCTATTTTTAGGGTTTATATTTAAATTTTGGTCTAAGTTATGTAAGAGCAGTGCTCGGTTATGTTTAGGGTTATGTAAAATATTTTGAATTATGAATGAACTCGGAATGGTTTATCTGAAAAAAATCCGTATGTTTAATTTGATGTTAGTCGTGCAACTTGAAAAAATAAACGGAAACATGCATTTTAACGTTACGAGACGATAATTGACACACAAATTATAGAAAAACCAGTCGCAAAACACATGCATGGGGCCTTCGCTCATACCCGAACGGTGTCCGGAGAACTTGTCATGCATGCACACCAAAAACATATTGCGTCACGTCCGGGGTGTGGTATGTGGTGTTTTCACCGAAAAAATTATAAAAAATTCTTAAAGCGACAAAAAAGCCAGACAATTTTTCGACATATTCGGAATGACCTCAAATTTTGCAAGTGAGTTGATATGCCCACCCCCACAGTCAATGGAAGAATTGAACATATTTGGACATCAAAAACATGTTGCGTCACGGCCGGGGTGTGGTATATGGTGTTTTCACCGAAAAAATTATTGAAATTTTATAAAATGAAAAAAAGCCACAAAACTTAACATGCATCCTCATGATGTTGGTGGAACACTATGGAAAAAAATTTAAGTTCATTTCAAGGATGTCGAAAAAAAACTCCTTTCAGACGTGGCCTTCTGTCCTGCCCGAACGGTCTCCGGAGAAGGAGGCCAATTTTTCGACATATTCGAAATGACCTCAATTTTTGCAAGTGAGTAGGTATGGCCACCCCCACAGTCAATACTAGAATTGAACGTATTTGGACATCAAAAACATGTTGCGTCATGTCAGGGGGTGTGGTATGTGGTGTTTTCACCGAAAAAATTATAGAAAATTCATAAAGTGAAAAAAAGCCACAAATCTTGTCATGCATCCTAATGATGATGGTGGAACACTATGGAAAATATTTGAGTTCATTTGAAGGATGTCGAAAAAAACTCCTTTCGGACGGGTCCTTCAGTCCTGCCGGAACGGTCTCCGGAGAAGGAGGTCAATTTTTCGACATATTCAGAATGACATCAAATTTTGCAAGTGAGTTGGTATGGCCACCCCCACATTCAATCCAAGAATTGAAGTATTTGAACACCAAAAACATGTTGTGTCACGTCCGGGGTGTGCTATGTGGTGTTTTCACCGAAATAATTATAGAAAAATCATAAAGCGATAAAAAAAGCCAGAAAACTTGGCATGCATCCTAGTGATGATGGTGGAACACTATAAAAAATGTGGGTTAATTTGAAGGGTGTCGAAAAAAACTCCTTTCGGACGGGGCCTTCGGTCCTGCCCGAACTGTCTCCGGAGAAGGAGGTCAATTTTTCGACATATTCGGAATGACCTCAAATTTTGCAAGTGAGTTGGTATGCCCACCCCCACAGTCAATACTAGAATTGAACGTATTTGGACATCAAAAACATGTTGCGTCACGTCCGGGGGTGTGGTATGTGGTGTTTTCACCGAAAAAATTATAGAAAATTCATAAAGTGAAAAAGAGCCACAAATCTTGTCATGCATCCTAGTGATGATGGTGGAACACTATGGAAAATATTTGAGTTCATTTGAAGGATGTCGAAAAAAAACTCCTTTCGGACGGGTCCTTCAGTCCTGCCTGAACGGTCTCCGGAGAAGGAGGTCAATTTTTCGACATATTCAGAATGACATCAAATTTTGCAAGTGACTTGGTATGGCCACCCCCACATTCAATCCAAGAATTGAACGTATTTGAACACCAAAAACATGTTGTGTCACGTCCGGGGTGTGCTATGTGGTGTTTTCACCGAAATAATTATAGAAAATTCATAAAGCGATAAAAAAGCCAGAAAACTTGGCATGCATCCTAGTGATGATGGTGGAACACTATAAAAAATTTGGGTTAATTTGAAGGGTGTCAAAAAAACTCCTTTCGGACGGGGCCTTCGGTCCTGCCCGAACTGTCTCCGGAGAAGGAGGTCACTTTTTCGCATATTCGGAGTGACCTCAAATTTTGCAAGTGAGTTGATATGCCCACCCCCACAGTCAATGGAAGAATTGAACATATTTGGACATGAAAAACATGTTGCGTCACGTCCGGGATGTGGTATGTGGTGTTTTCACCGGAAAAATTATTGAAATTTCATAAAATGAAAAAAAAAGCCACAAAATTTAACATGCATCCTCGTGATGTTGGTGGAACACTATGGAAAAAATTTGAGTTCATTTCAAGGATGTCAAAAAAACTCCTTTCGGACGGGTCCTTCAGTCCTGCCCGAACGGTCTCCGGAGAAGGAGGTCAATTTCTCGACATATTCGGAATGACCTCAAATTTTGCAAGTGAGTTGGTATGGCCAACCCCACAGTCAATCCAAGAATTGAACGTATTTGAACATCAAAAACATGTTGTGTCACGTCTGGGGTGTGCTATGTGGTGTTTTCATGAAAAAATATAGAAAATTCATAAAGTGGCAAAAAGCCTCAAAACTTGTCATGCATCCTAGTCATGATGGTGGAACACTATAAAAAAATTGGGTTCATTTGAAGGATGTCAAAAAAATAATGTAGATAGTACTAATGTAATTTGACTGAGGTGAGACTAAATTTGCATAGTGTGACAAATAATAAAAAATAAGACAGATAGTAATGACGTGATTTCAGTTTACACTGCAACTGGCAGCTCTGACGCACTGCCCGGGCAGTGTAATTAGCTTACACTGTCCCGGCAGTACGACAGTGCCGCCCATGGCAGTGCAAAGTCAAACCAAATTAGTACTAACTGTCTCATATAGCAATGTGCATGAACGCGGCTATATAAGCCAGTCCTGGAGTCCCTCGGCACGCGAGGTGGGACTAATAAAGCTCCCCTTCCACCTCCCCCCGCGCCGTGACTCATAGAAGGCAAAAAAAAGTAATGCAAAAAAAGCCCACATGTGCTTGCATGCCGCAACTGAGCTTAATCGGTCCGGCCCGATCAAGCCGGGTGGCGAAACGGCCGGCCATTCGGCCCAGCTACGGCCTGCAGCACAGGCCAACGGGGCAGTGGCGGGACGGGGCGGGAATCAAAGGAATTCGAAAGGGTGGTGGGAGGTTAGTATATAAGGCGGTCGCGGCGTCGTTCGACGGGCGAGGTGGGACTAAACTTTAGTCCTCACCCCCGCCGACCCTGCCACCGCACCGCCCGCACAGTCAATGGGCCGGCCCACGCGCGTCGTCGCGCACAGTCACTGGGCCGTCGCGCACAGTGAAGACTTCTGTTTTTCTAAATAGTATTAAGTTTTTTAGTTATTTATGCCTTTCGTTATCGTATAAAAAAATTCTATAATTAATAAAAATCCATAATGAGTTGTTTATTACAATTTATAGGAAAAAATAATGAGTTTTTTATAATTAATTGCTAAAACAATAATGAGTTTTTTGATAATTAATTGATAATGAGTTTTCTTGTAATGAATATTTTAATCAGTTATTTGTGTAGATTAATAATTACATTTTTAATATTTATGTAATGTTAATTAATGGCTAATTGTTTTTTCATAGTTTAGCACTGTAATGTGTTGCATTAATGGCTAATTGTTTTTTCATAATAATAATGCGTTTTTTTTTAATTTATAAGTAAGAATAATGAGTTTTTTATTACAATTTATAGGTAAAAATAATCAGTTTATGTTTTAATTTTTTATGAGTTTTGCGTTAATGCCTAACATTTTTTAACTTATTAAAAAATATTAATGAGTTTATTGCTATAACTAATATTTTGGAAACGACCGTTCATAAAAAACACTACTTCATATAGAATTTATTAAGTAGTTAAATCAAAAACACTACTTAATGCAGAATTTATTAAGTAATTATATTAAAAAGAGTACTTAATACAGAATTTATTTCGTATTGAAATTATACATATGAAAACTTTACTATTGTTATTTGTGCGCGAATTGACGAGCTGATATTAAAAGATAAGATAGTAATAATGTCAGTTGACTTTCTAAAGTCAACTGACATTATTACTACCTTATCTAATAAATAGCTCAAAGGCGGCAATATAAGCCAGTCCTGGCGTCCCTCGGCGCGCGAGGTGGGACTAAAAAAGCACCCCTTCCACCTCCCCCGCGCCGTGACTCATAGAAGGCAAAAAAAAAATAGTGATGAAAAAAAATATGCCCACCTGTGCTTGCATGCCGCAACTGCGCGTAATCGCTCCGGCCCGATCAACCCGGGTGGCGAAAGGGCCGGCCTTTCAGCCAAGCTACAGGCTGCAGCACAGTCAAACGGGGCAGTGGCGGTACGGGGCGGGAATAAGAGGAGTTCGAAAGGGTGGTGGGAGGTTGGTATATAAGGCGGTCACTGCGCTGTTCGGCGGGCGAGGTGGGACTAAACTTTAGTCCTCACCCCCGCCGACCCTGCCCCGCACCGCGCGCACAATCAATGGGCCAGCCCACGCGCGCCGTCGCGCACTGGGCCGGCCAACGCGCGTTGTCGAAGTTTTTTTTGTTATTTGTTTATTGTTTCAAAAGTAATATTAAGTTTTTTTAATAATGTTCTATAATTGATGAAAAGACCTACATATTGTATACATGTTCTATAATTTATGTAATGTTCATTATTTATTTTTTATTTGTTTTGCATTAATGGCTACAGTTGTTTTTGTAATAGTAAATAGTTTTTTGTTATAATTTAGAAGTAATAATAATTTGGAAAATACTCTTCTTAAAAAACACTAATTAATATAGAATTTATTAAGTAGTTATGTTAAAAATAAAACTTAATATAGAATTTATTATGTAATTATATTAGAAAACTACTTAATATAGAACTACTTAATATAGAACTACTTAATATAGAAAACCATAAGAAATTCATACGATGTCGGAAAATTATGAAAACTTGCACGCATGATGGCCCTGGTGATGCTGGCGTGTGGAAAAAGTTTGGGGTCCACCGGCTGAGTCAGAAAAGAGAACGCAGTACGGGGCTGACATCTTTCATATCCGATCAGTGCCGGTTGCATGGGTGGTACGAGGTGGCATGCACGAAACGTCACCCAATTTTGGGAGGCAGTGGGCATGCCCATGTTAGGGGCCCACGCAAGAGTTGAACGAATTCGGACACGAAACGCACGTTGCGTCACGCCCGGTCAGTGTTTTCGGTGCGTTTCACGGAGAAAACCATAAGAAATTCATACGGTATCGGAAAATTATGAAAACTTGCACGCATGATGGCCCTGGTGATGAGTGCGTGTGCAAAAAATTTGAATGGTTGCATTAAAAAATGCATTAATATTTTGTATCGTTAAAAAAACATCGGAGATAATGGGTCTCTTTTTGAAGAATATGCATGATCCATGTGAACCTTCACAAGCTCTGAGCAGGTGAAGACTCACATCGATCCTGCATATCCTCCAAATAGAGTCCCACAAACTCGGATGTTCGTTCATTGAGTAAAAGAAAATTATATAAAGGAGTCAACGGGCGCGCCGGCTTAGCGATATGGTATTAAACTAGAAATGTTAATGTACAATGCATGTTTTTAATTAATGCATCGTGGGCCAGCCGGCGGTAGTTTTATGGGACGGGCCAAGGGGCCCACTATGGCGTGACCATGTCTATGAAGCCGTACGTGCGTGCATGGCATGGAAACCACGCCGCCATTACCTCGCGCCAGGACCGCCTAACCCCGCCGCCTCCACGCACGTCCTCACCCCAATCCGACGGTCGCACCGACGTGGCCGTCGCAACTCGTAACCCTGCCGGCCTGACGGCGGGCATACACTCCGGCTTCTGCCGGCGCGACTTGGATCTCAGGCCCGGCCGTGCTGTCTCGGCAAAGTCGCCCACACCTAGAACCTTAGGATGGGCCGTCGGCCAGCGCGGTGGTGTGGGCAGAGGGCGCGTAGCTGCCACGACTAACCCACACCGGGTGGGGTTAGCCAACGGGGGCTGCCATGCACGTCGAGGCGCCGGAAGGTATGGTATTAAACCATATGTAATGTTTTTTGAATCTCGTAACTAGTTAGATAACTGTCATCTTATTTAGAATGCAAGAATTCGGAGATGTGTACTGCTATGTTGAGAAGTGGTGCGAATTGGTGGGAAAATTCACACCCAAACAGCGCATGATGCTACGTGGCACAAATTTGGACAGTATGTTGAGAATTCCTTCAGTGAAAATGAGGAAAAATTTATTGGAATTTATGATTAGGATGTATGATAGTAGTAGAAAGCGATTTATTATTCGGCCAAATACTGACGGCATCATTGTGCTTAATGATGATATTTATGACATATTCGGGCTACGTAACGAGGATGATGATGTCAGTAGCATGATAGCACCAGTACAACTAGATGCCAAAAAAATTGTTCCGAATCGGTTTCTAGACAAAAGAACAGGCCTAATCCTCATCGATGAGTTGATAAAAAATATTGCTGATACTCAGTCATATGATGATGATTTTGTGAGAAGGGTCGTATTGGTTCTTATGGGTACAGTCTTAGCACCACAATCCACCAAGTTTGTTCCTTATTGTTATTACAAAATGGTGAAGGACGTGAACGCTATCAAGTCATACAATTGGAATGATTGGGTGTGCATGGATGCTATTAAAAAATCGGTCGAAGATCTTGAAAAATTCAAGTGGCCTATCGGGAACTTGGCTCTTCTTCAGGTACAAGTCATTTCGTAATAGTTGTATGTACATATATTTTTTTACATGATCTATGTGTTTGACTAGTTGTGTTTACTATCATGCAGTATATATACCGGGAAAAAGTGGAGCCAATTGATGTGGATACATTTGATCCTTTGTCTCGTGAATACCCACTAATGCTTAACTGGCCAAAAACGGAAGGGAAAAAGCGAGACGACTATGACAACATGCACGGGCGGGGCACCGGCAATGTAAGTCAATAAGTAAAGTCCTTATTGGTTGCACATAGTAATTAAGTATATTTGTTATTTAATTTATTTTTTTTGTTTGTTGTACAGATTGAAAACTGCGTTAGCGAAGAGTACAGATGTGCTAAGGTAGCACGTGAAGGGACTGTCCCAGAGGAAGAAACGAAGAAACCTAAACGGAAAGGTGGTGGCAGGAGTAGAAAGCCAAGCACGTCCGCGGTTTCATCGAACACGACTTATAGTATGGACCGTGTGATGACATACATAAAGCTGCTTTACAAGGAGGTTCTCAATATACCCGAAAGATGTGCACAGGTAACTTACAAGTTGTATTGAACGTGTTTTAATTGTTCAACTACTTATCGTGTTTCATTTGTGTTCGTAGATGGTAATGGAAAGGTTGAACACCGAAGATGTGTTGTACAAACCCAATAAGAGGGACAACAATGACAAATTTGATATTGTAGGTGAAGGAGTTGGGATGGAGAATGGTCAGTACAAGTCATCAAAATATTGGCCAGATATTGAATCACCTACGAACGTAAAGATAGGAACATCTTTCACGGGTATCAATGATACCTCTGTGCCCGTTGATGACACGGGTGCTCCGGCGACGACACCGGGTAAAGGTGAAGCTACTGATCCTTTCATTATAGACGATAATGGAAACTCTCCATCTTCGGCATCAACTGTACATACAAAAGACTTTCCGTCTATGTCCCGAATCCCGCAGAATGCTGATATTTCTGGTGAGTCTATGGATGCTTTGTCACCAACAAAGTCCGAAGACACGTTTGAGAGTTTCCCGACAGAGAGCAACATAGGTAATGATGAAGGCAGTCAGGAAAATGAAGGTAAGCGCAAAAGAAAAAAGTCAAAATATTGCCAATCCCCCTACGACATTCTCATTACCCGCAAGAAACGTGTTAAGAAAAAGTAAGTCAAATACTACTTTATAATTCATTCACGCGTTATGTAATTTTTTTATATAACTGACTATAGCTGCATTGTTTTAGATCTATTTGCATCGTCACCACATTCAATTCTAGCAAGTTCTCTTAATATGACTCCGGATCATATAGAGGCAGCCAGAGTTTTTGTTGAGACTCTCGCATCGTCAAAGAAGCATGCACACCGAACCGTGGTTGATGTGCCGCCACCAGATGGGGACATATGCACGCCAACTATGCTTCACGATGTCCTGACGTTTAAATGGTTGAATGGCGCTGTAAGTATGAGTTTGGTTTTAACAAAACTCTCATTTGTACTTGACAAGATGATAGAAATTTTTTGTTTATGTATGCAGATCATCAATGCATATTGTAAACACCTACAGCACCGTGATTTTTCTGATCGTTACATATCAACAACGTGGTTCCCCAAATTTATGTTGAGTAGGGCAAGGGGAAAGACCAAGTCAGTAAATGATTTAGACTCAGAGAATGTTACAAAGAAAACAAAAGTCCTCGCAAGAGTGATGGATGAGTATTTCAGACGGGACAAGGTATTGCTTTCATATTTATTTGTTTTCATTAGTCATTACTATTTTATTGCACTAACATCATTTGGTTACTATGTAGGCGTATTTTCCTATGCACGTTAATGTAATCATTGGATAACTATAGTGATGCACACCGTCAAGGAGGAGTTTCAAGTTCTTGACTCTAATTCTATAGGCGCAATTAGCCAAAGAATTCGCAATATGATTGCCACCCTGGTACGCTATAATTTTCGCACTAGCATTCAAAAAAATATTGGGTCATACATTAAATTCTGGTTTTGTTTTGTTTCAGAGAGCTGAAATTTCTAAGGATATTATGGCGGCCAACTCAACTCTTGAAGCAAAAAAAATTCCAGATGTCTCATCTTGGCCAATTAATGAGTATAAAATGCCAAGACAAAAAGATGGGTAAGTTAAATGAGTACAAGCAAGTGCATCCTACATCGTAAGCTGATCACACATGTTTATTGCAGAGTGTCTTGTGGACTTTTTGTGATGTGGTGCATAAAATACTGGGACGGAGATCGCTGGACACATGAATTTGACCAGGAAGAGATTAATGCGTCAAGGCCACGTATTGTCGCGGAAATTATTTTTTCAGAGGGGAACAAATTAGAGAAGGTCAAGATGAAAATTGTTAAAATCATGGAGAAGGAATAGATATTAGCATCGGTAGGGTTTTAGTCCCGTAGAAGGTTTCCCTGCAGTTGTTGGATACTTTGATCGATTGTAATGCGACATGGCACTGGGACAGATTTCGACAATTTTTCACGTTTTATTTATCGCTTTCGTGTGAGACTAAACATTTAAATGCGTGTGGGCAAGTAATATTTTTGCTGTGCTAAAATGTATCAGTTTGCGGTTGCGACATTATATGTACTTTTGTTGTTTCTATTTGCGGCGGTCATTTATTTATTAAAAAATATCCCCGCCATCCTGAGTTGGCGCGATGTGGACAAAACCTGCACAATATCCCAGGGCGATTCTGGTGGCCCAGCAGCC